>OU452175.1:2512500-3762500 GCA_911728515.1 Peribatodes rhomboidaria | reverse complement strand
CGTCCTTAGTGAGTATGGCTTCTTTGTATTGTGTAAGTACCATAACTACTGTGTTTTATTACTTTGTTCTGTTTACTAAACTCGCCTGCGTCTTTGTAGTTTTCGTAATAGTTTCGGCTCGTCAAATCAGTTGATTTATACATCATTGCAACAGATAGCTGCGTTTTTTTATTGCAAATAATATTAGATCAGTAAACATCGCTAAATGAAAATTTAATTGTTAATATAAAAGTCCATTGCTTTAGATTTTACAGAATCTGATATCCCATCAGCACCAATATTCGCAACCATTCGGAAACGTTTTCGTTCGGATTCCAAACATTTTAAAGAAATTCTTCCAATCTTAGTCAGCATTCATAAGTTTTTAAACGCGATTATTATTCTAAATTGAGATTCACGCGATTATTATTCCAAATAGAGATTCGAACAATTTTAGCTTAAAATGTTTGGTAGTCCGATTGTAACCGTTTCCAAATGATTGTGAATAAATATGGGTTCCCATTATTATGATGTATTCGTAGTAAAATATTGAAAGTTAGGTACAGCTAAAGTCAATATTTCTTGAGAAAGATGCCTGAACCGCCGGTGGATAACCGAGCTTAGTTCCGTTCTCTACGCCCGATAGACTAATTTAGAGAACTTATCGATTCCCTTGTCCCGGACGCCAGCGCGGGCTGTGCTGCTTCCCGGGTCTGAGCGGCGTGGGCGCGCGCGGCGGGCGCGGCGAGGAGGCGCTGCTGCTGGAGCGGCAGGGCCGCGCCTCGCAGCAGACGCGCTCCTCCAGCCTGCCGCCGCCGCCCTCCGCGCTGCCCCGCCCGCCGCGCAAGCCTTCCGCGCGCACCACCAGATACGACCGCCTCGACAATCGGGACGCCAGGAAGGTAACTATGACTTGTAGCTATAGCTGTTTTGTTTTATCGACAAAGCGAGCGTTAGCAAGCGAAACGTCTGTGACTTCGCCAAAAATGGTTTTGTATGTCCGGGTTTTTGTCCGGATGGCTGTCTTACTCCGCAGGTCGCATTTCTTAACCGATTCTCTTGAAGTTTTGTGAGAAGGTTCGATAGTAAGTTCGCCCAGTGAAACGAATGTTTTGGAGTGGTTTTTTTCAGGTGATAAGAATTGGAATTTCAAAAGGTAGCTTACTTAACATACTGGCTTGGTGGGTAGAGCGTTAGCATTTTGGGGTGAAGCTTTTATCTTTTCTGTTTGTCGATTTGTTTTTATGGCATCACCGGGTGCAGATTTTGGAACCAAGCCACTTGACAGTAAGAGCCTTATAAAAACTTGAACTTTTGCCAAACTTTTGTTGGACCATTTTCTTTTCTATTTTAGACTAAAATATTTACGTAGTACTTTTTACGTGGACAATGTTAAAGTTCCTACATAGGTATGTAGCTATCCACAACCTGCGCACATTTCAACCCAACGAAGGACTGTTTTTGTTTGAAAGTATCCAAATTAGTTTCGACACGTTTCCTTGCTCAGTCGGCTCTCATCACGGACTAAAGGGTACTACGACTCGCTAATTTGAATTTTCAAAGGATCTAAGGTTCAAGGATTTGAAGGGAAAATTTCAAACATGGTAAAAGGTCATTCCAAATAGAATACTTAATATGTATAAAAGTAATTAACTCTACTGCGTATAATGTCAACTAGGTAGTTTATTAAATTGAAAGCGGATCTTTCACAGTACCTACCTATACAGGGTTATAAGTAACTCATCAAAAACCTCTTAAGGGTTCATTGTACTCATCAATACGAACAACTTTTACTATGAAGCCAATCCTGTAATCGCGAAAAAAAAAACAGCTGTTCCATACAAAAAGTTCAATCACCTGAGACAAAATGTATGGAACAGCTGATATTTTTTCGTGATTTCGGAGTTCGCCCAATAGTAAAAGTTGTTCATATTGATGAGTACAATGAACCCTTAAGAGGTTTTGGTTAGGTACCAATAACGCTGTATAGGTACTAGCATAGTTTAGACAATAGGCAGGTAATGCTATTCCATGATTTTGATATCAGTCACTTCTTACCAGCTACTGTTATTGCACGATTACAGTTCTGTATATTGTATCTATATTACATACTCTTTGGTATATTGGAGCGTACTCTGAGGGATCCCTAAAATGAAAACTGTAAAGTTATCATACTTGTTCTTTGATCTGGGATGTGATGCTGAGATACGATCTCTTTGTAGAAGAACCCAACTACTCGTAGCTACATCGCTACGGCATCATCGACCGAGCAAGCGTTAGTGAGCAAAGCGTCTATGCTTCAGCTTCGACAAAATGCTTTCGTATATCCGATTTTTGTCTGGATCTCTGTCTTTCTCTACAGGAATTAAATACACTTAAAAAATTACTACATAAAAATATACCCCAGAGACCCAGAGATCCCAGAGACCATACGTCGGCTTAAAAAGCGGCGAGATATTTTCGATGGCTAGAGGATATGAAATCCAGCTAATGACAAAGAAAGGGCTAGTTCCGATGGGAGCAGCGCTCTGAACGACCAAACTCACTCACCCCATCTGCTTATAGTCTCAACGACTGATTGCAAATAAAACACAAAAAAAATATATAACATTTCTTAACCGATTCTCTTGAAATTTTGTGAGCAGGTTCAATAATTAAGTACTAAGTATATTTAAGTACATAAAGTCGTTTTTTTTGTCGAGTTAGTTCCAAATCATATCTCCAGTGTTTGAAAAATTTCCAAAAATTGACTCGGAAAAAAATCTTTAAATTCATCGAACCTGCTCACAAAATTTTACGAGATTAGGTTACGACATGTGACCTGGAGGGCTATTCCTACAACTCGAGATACCATCTCATCTCGAAAAAAATGCCTAAAATCGAGATGCTTTATTCTCTTCGCTAGAGATCGAGATTATCTCGATGGCTGGGGCCCGAGATGTCTCGAGTGGTCGGAGGCAGTCGAGACGTAAGTGAGATAGTGGGTCGCGACTCATTTGTTGCCACTTCGGTCCCGTAAATATATTTTTTCTACAAAACTGGCAACTCAGTATTTGAATACCTACGTCATACGTTTCTTTAAGTCATGGAGGGTCTTTGGCGGGAACCGAAAAAATGGTGTCGTGATTTTGTATTATTTTCTAAAACTTGTGATGCTTCGAGTGTTAAAGTGTAATAATTGTGTAACCTTTGCCGTGTTCGTTAACGTGCACGAGTGTAAGCAAATGATACAAACATTAGGAAATGCAACTTTTCGTGTTCTCTACAGAACTCGACTTAACGTTTCAGTAAAGTATTCACGACTGAAATGGGAAAAGGGGAGGGATTCATCTAATTTTTCATCACCCTCTCCGCTATCATCTTAAATTTAATAACCCATGTACAAAAATCAAACGGATGACAAGACGGTATGGCTATGTTGGCTTTAGCCTGCCCTACGGGCAAAAAAAAGTTCTATACGTCAATGTTTATACTTGTTTGTTAGTATAAACTTAAAATTATTGCCTCTCACTTTTCAACCCAATAGTCCACTTCATTTCGATCTGACAAGGACTATCCTATTTTACCAAAGGATCGCATCGCATTACGCTGGTTGGCGTAAACATATTCACTGATGCGTCGAAGTTATCGACAGTCAGTGCCGTGGGAGCAGCTGTTTGCATACTATCTGCTAGAATAAGTCTTAGTTATATATGCCCATCTTACTTCTCAGTATTCACTGGAGAAGCGATTGCCCTTCTAGAAGCTATCCTCTATGTCAAGTCGCATAATCTCAACTACTCTATCATCTTTACTGAGTACACTAAGAGATCCTTTATAGGTGGCCAATTTTGCACAAGAGTGCAACCTATTTTACAACAATTTATGAGGGATTCCTTAATTTAACAAATTACAGGGAAACGAAATGAGGAGTGAAAAGGGTTTGACAAGATAGATTGTAAGCAGCTTTTGGAATCTTGAATACATCAATTATACTCGCATGGCCTTTTTCTTCCTAAATTTTTCCTCCTAAATCAATGGTCAAAATACTGGGAGACGTCCCAAAACATCAAGGGTAGATATGCTGATATCCAACCCAATAGGTATCCCTACAATTCCCTAGTTCTTCAAATTCCGCTCAACCGAGAAACATATGAGCATAATCTTATGTTGTCTCCAATTAAGTCACCCGTGCACTCTGGTTTATTTAGCCAAACTCAGGCTCAGGGAGCACTCAATCTGTGAATGTGGGTTGGATGAAGATAACACAGATCACATCTGCTTCAGTTGTCCCAATCTAAGTTTCCTCCTTATAAGATATCCTCTCCCGGACATAGTCCATCCTACTTCCTTCAAATATCTACAATCATGTTCCTCCCACCCCAAGCTATATAATATTGTTTGTAAATTTGTCTGTAAAAATAATATTAAGCTGTAAATATTATCCCCCTTAGCAATAAACGTTGTATAGCTTTGGAATAGTTATATAGTTTTGTCTTTTTTTTAATTCTTGAACTCTATTGAAGCTAGCAATAAATGTTGTATAGCCTCAGAATAGTTAACAGTCTTTTGCCATTTTCGATCGAGTTCAAAAACAACAAAGAAAGATAAAGACAAAACACTGTATAATTATCCCAAGGCTATACACTGTTTATTGCTAAGGGGGTTAGTATATTTACCAAAGTGGAGTATACAATAGAAATATTTTTCGGCATTGCATGTTGAACATAACATATCATATCATCACGCCTTTCCCCTGAATGGACTGGCAGAGGTGTACAACACCCACACTTTAGCGGACGATATTCAGTCCTAAATGTGACAGGCGGTGAGCTTGTCGCCATATACCGGGCTCCAGTTACTTAGCAGATGACATTAGATATGTACAATATGCTCACACAATGAATAAGTTGGTGCATGCCTTTGGCTGGGTCCAAACCCTCTCCCTCTGGCTTGAGAGGCGTATCTTCTGCGACTAGGCTATCATCACTAGTATGTTAAATAACAAGACATAATACAATAAAAAAAACTGATTTATTTATCTTTTTTGCTGCATGCTTTTTCAAAATCTGTTTGTACTCATTAGAATGTCCTTAAAACAATAACAGATTACTTCCAAAATATTAAGTAAAGCATCTTGAATTTAAGTAGCAGTGTAGGTTTCCATCACAATTCAATCTGCAAACAAAAAATCACAATGTTACTTAATGTATCAAACATTATATTTTACTTTTGCTCTGCATTACATGACTGATTTAAATTATCTTGTTTAGGACATACTGGACAGATTTATGGGAAAATATAGGAAATGATTATAATTTTTCCCAAAGTGAACGGTATACTACTTAGATAAAAGTCAATTTGTCCTTTGTTGGCAAGCACATCACTAGGGAATGGCTAGATTGTCTTGCCTAAAACTCTATGTAATATTAGTTTGTATAGTCCGTTAGCCGAACCTCATTGCAAAGCACTAAATGTAAGAAGCTGAGAGCTGAGCTTCACCGCACTGGGTATGAAGTATAGCTATAGGTACAGAGATCAGCTAGTAAGTATATTACCTAATGCAGAGTGTAAGGTAGGTAGATTGGCAATATAGATATCCTAACTAATAATTTAAAAATGAATTTGTTTGTTTGTTCTGCTGTCACACCTCAACTACTCAATCTATCATCATGAAATTTTGCATACACAATGTCAGAGGTACAGAAAAGGACGATGATAAGACAATGAAGAGGATGATAGAGATAATGGTTCTGCAGGACCGCAGGTGAAACTGCGGGGCGCAGCTACTTGATATACATATATGTATAAATGTGCTTATCCAGATTATTCCTATAGTATCTATCTTTATCTCTGTGCCAAATTTAATTCAGAACAACCATCATCTATCTAATATATACATATGTACTTCCATTCAAACTTTTGCCATTTTAAAATTAGTGTAAAGTGTGATTTCTCAGATACTTACTTACTGGGTCTAAGAAAATTCAATTTTTTTGTTCATACAAATATGTAACTAAGTCCACAGATTTGTTGTTGATAGTGGTTGTGATTGCTGTTTAGCTCATCCACAGTCAGGTTTCTAAAGCCAACTTGGAAACCATTAGTCACGTACGAGTCCTTGGGTGACTTGTTTGTTGGTAGGTGTTAGGCTCGAACGGCATAAATTACGCAGTAGGTACCTGAAACATTTTTCAATTTATAAACAAGAAAAAGTTTGTGACTTTTAGGTTAAGTTAACCTTGGTTATTTACAAATTATGTGGTCATATATTATAGTGATAAGAAAGTACTTAATACTTACAATTATCTCCACAAGTATCCTGGCGTCACTTTATTAAACCTGTTAGATTATTTTGAAGGTCTTATGTTATTAGTACATAGGGGCGATTGATTCGGAAAAAACTTCCAAACCGATCTTCCATTCCATTGGGTTTAACGACAAACGAAAGCCTTAGTAGTTCCTATTAAGTGTTTAATGTTGTTAATCGTGATAGTTTTTGTGGGCGTGATGACGGAAAGATTTTTAGATTTTAATAACCTCTATTTGTAAACAAAACAATGACTTATTTGGCTAAGTGCGTTTCGTTCCCCACAAATCCTTTATGGAATGAAAATGTTATATTTTATTCTTCTCACTTTTATAACTTGTAATAATTATCATAATATTAGTTCATTTGATTAAACATATCGATATTTAATTATTGTATGCATTTAATGAGCAGAATGGTCCCGAAATACGTTTTATCGATTTTACCGGTTTTTAGCAAGCACAGTCGAGTAAAATGGAACGTAATTTGAGTGAGAAAAGCCCATCTCATCTCATGCTTGTTTGAGAATACCACATGGTTTGTTTTTAGGAGATTCTCCCTCGAGTTCTAGGAATCGTGATCGAGATGAAAAAGTCCTATCTCCGAATCGGGCCCCTGTACCTCTACCATGAGTTTGCAACGATCTTACTCGCTAGCGACGGCGTAAATGATTTCTATAGCAAACGGTACAGCGCCCCTTGCGGTCACTTGAAGAACTAAGAATCGGTAGTATGAGTCGATAGGTAAAAAACCTATCGAAATCTAAACGCTAGCGACTAACGTATTTTAGCTCTTGTCATAGAGATTCGGTACCATGAGTAACATATTTGACAGACGCTATCGAGAAATACCGTTTCGATAGTAGTAAAGTAATTCACTTGGGAAACAAGGCGTGAAACAATTTCGATCTTAAAGTTTGTTTTAAAAGTTTATGAAGTATTTAATAATATTGAGTGTTATTTTCGACAAATCGCCAAGTGGCATTTAAGATGGCATAATAGGTACTATTTTATATGTTACAAGTGGCTGCGTATGACGAACGACGCGAGCAAGGGAACTTGGAAATCGGAAGCTGACTAAGGATACTTGGAAATCCACTTCAACACATTAGTAAAAACAAATGTATAAAGGAGTAGGTACAGGCTTATTAGGGAAGCTTTTGAGGATTTGTGCGATTTGTTACGTGAATATGCGGATTTGAAGCTCACACATAGAGTTTCATTGGAAGCAAAGGTAGGTAGTTATGAGGTTTAGAGGTTTTACTGGAAGTTTTATTTTATAAAAATTAAACAAATGACTGCACATACCTTCTTGGCACGTTTTATGTGCATTACTATTTTATGCACACTGCAGCTACCGGTGTGTTAGGTACTGGCAAGTGACTTCATTTCTCCCAAGAAGCAATGAGTGTTTATATTGAAGAAGTAACCGAAGCATTGAACCATACCAATATTTTGAAAAAGTTTATAAAATTCCTAAAGCAAAGTCACACATAACCGCATTCCTCAACTTTGTTTATCCACTTGAAACAAACTATTCTATTAAAAAAACTGGCCTACAGTCATTCAAAGTAAAAGCACTTTTTTTAAAATAATTTACCTTTTGAATTAATTGATCGAAGAAATAAATAACCTAAATAGTTAACAACAACAGCCGACTCGACTCGATATACTTACCTCTAGTCATACTCGATATACCAGTGTAAATTAAAAGTCACTAACAATTTGGACAAAAGCAATCCTTTGCTTAATAGTATATAAAATCCTCTAACACTCTTTCAATTAGCCGGGTTATTTCGAAATACTCAGATGTTTGGGAAGGTCTTACCTACTCTGTCTTTAGAGTACAGTTAGAAAGAGGCAGCTTTATTGGGTGTGAAGTTAGGAAGTATCGAGTTGACGCTAGCGAGTACGTAAACGCTCACGTAACTCATGGTACGAGTTTCATCAAAAACTATTCGATGCGCGTTAATACGCTATCGAGTGAAGTAAGTTTTCGATAGCAACTCATGGTAGAGGTACTGTAGAGGAAAACAGACGTCGGCCGCGTGATCTACAGCTCACTGAGTCAGTAGTTTAACTACATATAAAAACTGTGCTAGCTACTTATCTAGTACCTATCTACATGGTAATTATGTAACATCTGTCGGTCATGATTTATTACATAGTGCAGTGTATTGTTACAAAGTATTTAATGACTGGATAAGAGGTAATACAGTGTTTTACAGCTGGGTACCTATAGCCATATATTACTAGGTACGATACGTCAACTAGATAAGTGCTCAAGGCCTGTCTCTATGGATCAGCGACTAGCTTAGTTATGGCTCAGTAGCTACCTCATTATTTCTGTTCAACTGATTTTTTATAAGAAAGTAGGTAGGTAGATGCGTAAAGTAGAAGTAGAAGATCGTTCTTTAGGAGACGCCTGCATCCATCCATAAGCTTAGTTGCTGAGTTAAGCGCCTGCTACACGGCAGACAACCGCGTCCCGTCAGAGTTGACTTTGGTGGTTTGCTACCATGTTTGAGGCTGTTTACAGCAAATTTCGGCCCAGCTCTATCTGTCGCCGACTAAGGTCACCTATGTCTGGGACGCGGTTGTCTGCCGTGTAGCAGGCCGTTTAGTCAGTTGGTTTAAGTTTGTTGAGTAGAGTGACTTGTTGGCAGGACTCGGACGGGTCCGGCTCCATAGCGTCGAGCGCGTCCCGCAGCTCGCCGCTCCCGTACGACACGGTCCGCAAGCTGCCGTCGGTGCCCACCTCCGCGTCGCTGCCCGCCGCCGAGTCTCGCGAGTCGCTGGTGCGGGCGCGCGACTCCAGCCTACCCTCGCCTTCCAAGCTCGCCGTGTACGCGGCCGCCAGGAGGCGCTCCGCTGAATCCGCTAAAGATAACAAGCGCGCGCATAACCATTATCGTATACAGTTTTAGTTTAGTGGTTTCGAACTTTCAACTTGCGTCAATCGTCTAGTACAAGCACTAGCGGAAAGTTTTTGCTAAGTATTCGATAGGAATTGTTTCCGGATACACACACCGGATAGGTGTTTGGGGGGCATTTCTCATAAGTGCATGTTCCATCGAATACGAAACGAACACTTTTTCGGTGGTTAAACTTTAACGTTTGTGCTTATAATATAATTTTACATAACCCGACAATATCAGATTTATTTATATTACCTACAAATATCGTCAAACTCGCCATGCTCTCCACTTTACGTTTACTTAGTAACTAAGGCAGTGTGCGTAAATCGTTATATTTTATGTGTATAATTTTATGCATTTAAAGTCTGAAATAAATTGTTGTAAAAGCTCAAGTAGATTAGTCGCTTCTACTCTTCATATTCACTGTAGATTAGATTCAGATGCTGTAGTTATATCGCCTCCCTATATATTGTCAACGAGTGCTACCTGATTTTAGGATTTGACCCAGACTGATTTAAAATAATCAGGTTACAGATTTCATATTGTGTTCAGACTTGCACATGAGGGTAGGTACGTTGAAATGAAATGAAATGAAAATGAAATGAAATGAAAATATATTTATTGCCAAAGTAAAAAAAACACAATAGAAATAATTAGGTACAATAGTTAGATAACTACGGTGGCAAAGGGAGTAAGCTCAGCACTGAGCTGCGTAAAACTAGATCAGTTTAAGCAAGGCTGATTTTCAGCTTACCCCTAGACTCGAATTATGATGTTCGTCGAGGGTATAGTCATGCGAGTGTTCACTTTATACATTATTTCAAAAAATTACAGCTAAAAAAAATTACGATCTTAGGGCGCTCCTAGACAGGCTAAATTTTTACTGGAATACTCGAATACTGGCCCAGCAATGTATTCGTACATTTCTAGCATGGCTCATGATGACTACAGTCGGCAATATTGCCAGTATTTTCGGGCCAGTATTACAGTGAAAATGTGGCCGTGTAAGAGTGCCCTTAGCTTTCTAATTTACTCTCTACCTACTCTATTGGGATCTGAATAATAAATAAATAGCAATAATTTATAGATATTTTGATGAAAATAATATTTCTGGGTCCCGTTTACAATTGGCTCGTCTATCGTTGCATCTATTTCGGAATGAAATTGTTTGTGAAACGGTGTGATTGAGTTAAAGGTTTTTGTATGAATGTTTTTGTTTGTTCAGCGCTTGTTCAGTTGTCCTTGCTCCGTTTGAATGGGCGAGTGCAAAGGACAATGACGATCAAGTGGAAGTTAAGTTTTCAGTTCATTCTTTGCTGCTCTTTGTAGTTCTGACAACACAGGCTCCCTATTTTGGACGATCGAGTTATTTTTTTGTCATTTTTTCTCTCGTTTCCAACGTCATAGGAGTGAGAGTGACCAAAATCATCTCGCTCGTCAAGAGGGCCTCAATATTTGTCAATTTACACTTCGATGTCACAGTGCTCATAAAATATGATTGTAAATATAAACCTAGCTTTTAGAACTGAGTATGTAGGTACCTATCTACCACAGACGACGCACCCGCTGTCGCCGCACGTGCCTTTATGCAGATGTTTTCGAAGACTCGGTGCCACATAGCTCGTTGCAGTTCTCGTGGTGCTTTTAAATCTGCAAGACTTATTCTCTCGTGTTTGACGTACGCTCTCGTTTGGCACCCCGAGTGCAGACACGGGTCAGCGTGACCACGTCACAATGACATGACCCGACCATGGTATTAAAACAGGTAGGTTTTTGTTTAGTAATGATTATTTTTTAATTAAGAGGTTTGTTTGTGTTTGCGAAGAGCTAATTGAAGGTAAATTTAATAATCATACATAATGTACCTTTACAGTATTTTTATGAATACAATTGGGGTTTTTACTGTATGACATCATTTTTTTATCTATATGGTAATACCAAAGTATTAAATATTTTTAATCACGCATCACCTACCACGTATTAAGTCACAATCGAAATTATTACCTACATAGGCATCTATGGTAGAATGTATAACTTCTGCAATTTATACTTTCCTTTGTTTACGTTTTTGTTTGGAATTGGTTTTAATTTGGACTTTATTACGACTAAAATAAACGAAATTGTTTTCATAAAAACATTGCACTTTTATTTTTAAACCGAATAGGCCACTGACAGTATAACTATTACCACAGAATAAAATGATAGTGTAACCCCCCCTATATATATATATATCCTACCGCGCGGCTTATGATACTTAACTAACTACGTATTTAAAATAAATATTATTTACTAGAAATTTTAATATGTTCTAAAAGTAGCTCGTCAACATTTCGTCTTTTAAAATTAATAGTTTAGTTTTGTTTTGGCCAGTGATTCGTCTAATGTAAACCCTTCGTTGTGATCCGTCTTAACCGCAAGTTAACGTAATTGGGATGTACTTATACCTATTTAAAGAATTTACCTACAATTATTTTAACTTTATTTCTATTGAATCTAATAAGAAATATAACAGAACGAATTAAGTCTCTATTGATCTACCTATTTCTAACTTAAAAATTATAATTATTAAATTCGTAACCTATACTGTAAATCTATAACAACCTCTCATAAGTATTCCTGAATCAAATAACTTTAAAAAATATTCTTATATGGTGTACGTGTCTACTGGTTTTAACTCCGCAAATTCTATTTCATTCAAGAACTTTCGATTTCGTAGGGAATTTTCTAATGAGAATTTAAGATTTTTCTAATAAGATTTTATTTTTTTATTTCAGTTATTTAGAGTTTTAGGTATTAAAAAATTAAGATATTAAAATACATAATTTGTTGAAGGCAATGAGTAGTGCCCCTCCCCGCACTAGCTAGTCAAAATCGACATCCAGACTTGGACTTTCGTCCTCCTTCTATTATGTAATTTAATACATAAGGGGACCCCCAAAGTGACATCCTGTAATAATATTCGTAAATATGACATCTTATCGTCGTATTTACTAATTATACGTCACAAGTATACTAAAAGACAGAGAGGACATAATTTTTTAGCAAAACCCCTGTTTTAATTGCGAGAATCTACCGAATCCGATCTTTCGAATTCGAGAGAGTCTCTATAGGAACTACCCCGTCCTACCTCTAATCCCTATCCTACTGAAAAATAAAGAATTTAATAATTTAAAATGAATTTACACTTCAATCTTACAATGCTTTATTACTTTGAGAATTTCTGCATATTCGAACAAAAATGTGAATAATTTATTCTAACAATAAAATCAGACAAACTGTATTAAAAATTCGAAGATTGAATTATTTATCTTAGTATGAGGTGAGAATACAAATATGTTTCGCCTTTTTGGGAGACAATTTGAATTCAACAAGTTCTAGAAAGTAAAAGCTAATTTGAAGTGTCAGATTCCCGCCTTTCTATAGGAAGGGCACTAACAAGGTACTGCTTTGCTTGACCTTATATAGATTCTACAAACCAGAACTGTTTTATATTATATTCCAATGATTATTTTAATCAAGTCTATGAAGATGGATACCATTTATTTTTGGTAGATTTTTAATATAAGCTTGTCTTATTTTATTCACAAACTTAGGTGATCTCTATTTGATCTAAAATGCTTTAGAACTATTGCGTTCAGATAAACATTTTACAACTCTTTAATATTTCTTTTAAATTCTCGTACATTTAATTTATCAAGCGTCCATTTCAATAATAGACCTTCTGCAGAAACAAATAAAGGACTTTTACCCTTATGATACTTTCCTTTTAAATATAAAAAAATGAAAATCAATGTTCTTATTGACCTTTTTAAAATAAATTCAAAATTAATCTGATTGATTACGCCTTTCAATTCGAATGACGTTATTATAATCAACTAATAAACTCCTTCAAACAAATGGTAATCTTATTTTATGACCCATTATGTTTAGAAAATATTATTTATCTTTGAACATTAAATTTCTGCAACAGAGTGAAGTAGGCATAAAATAATTTCAATAAAATTGAATATCTTGTATGAATTTACAAACAAATAACTTTACGTCTTTCTATCGACTTTATTATTTAATTGAGATAGAATTGAAGTTCGTCAAAATCTCCTTAAATATCATGAGTTCAAGAACATACAAAACAAAATGGCAACTTTGAATCTTAGTTTGATTCTACATTGTCGCTAGAAGTCTCAAACTTTTCTAAAAACTTAAATGATTGAAGATCATAGATTTATTCCTATTAGACTATATTTGTTAAGTAGAAATCTTAACTAAACTTTCGTTTTTCTATCGATTTATTATTAACCTAATGTTTGATACAAATTAAAGTCCGTACTATTAACAAAATCTCCTTAAATAACCGAAATTTAGGAGCCTACAGAAATAAGATAACAACGTTAAATTTCATACTGAATTTTAGATTGATTTTACATTGTTACTTTTAAATATTTCTACTAAATTAAGCCATCTTTAAGCAAATTTGTAGAGTTTTTAACTACTAAGCGTTTAGTAAACGTTTACCACATCTTTCCTAACTCAAAAACGTATCGCGACAATTCAAACCTCGCCTAACTTTTAGATTTTATTATTTATTTCCTATTCCCACAGACCTACTAAATTTCTCAAGATTTTGGTGATGGGTTTCGACATCACATGAATGAAAAGTGATTACCTACAGAGACCTACACGTAAATGACGTCCCTAGTCTAAAAGCTATATCCCACTACCCCCTGAGATAGAATATCTCATCTTGTTACCCCAGCCCCTCTAAGTATGGCATTTCTCCCACGCTCAAGTTACTCTGCCAACTACAATAACCCACTATAAGTCTGGAGTGGCAAACTCCTTCGAACCTTCAGCCCCTAACATCCCTACGAACCTCTGTTTTTGGCCATAGCGCCCGACCTCAACAGACATTCACCCTACACCGCCATGGGGCGTTTCGATCCATGATTACACTCCCAGGTTAGTTGTCCCAGGACATGATAGGGCAGATCGATGAAGTCAATCTACTAATCACTAACCAGACAAGAGGCAACCATGTACCCAAACGGAGACCTGAACGAGAAGGTTCCACATTTAAGTGGATAAAGAACCTCCTTTCCAGAAGCGTCTCAACTTCTGAACCTAACTATAAAACCCAGGGATAGGATTATCACAGTGCTGGACCTTTGTTAGCCAGGATAACGACCACATCGTCACTGCAATAAAACCGAACAAGCACCAGGTGGCTTGTTCTATCAATGAACAGTTAAAAGACTGGAGTGTATACTTGGTCAGATTCTCGATTCACTACCAAATCAAAAGACCCCAGTTTCCCACTACCCTGATTGCCTATAACAATCAAATCTCTGTGAGACCTACTTTTAAACCTTGAAAAATCCAATTAAATGAATAACCGGATGAGCAGAGATTTATTTGGTAAATCGTGAAATAGTGAGAATCGGACCACGCAACTTACTCTCAGAAAGGACGAGCTAAGAATCATCACGAGCCCTCGCGGCCTTTGGTTTTATTGTATTCAACCACTTGAAACGTGTCGGGTAATTAAAACGTGTCGGACTAGCACAAATTGTGCCTGGTGGCATGCCAGCTGGCACAAAAACGTGTCGGTGGAGCATAAAATGTGCCTGGCGGCACCTTTTAATTAGGCGCCATGTCGCCAAATCGGTTAAGTATGCCGAGTCGCATATTTGCTTCGAGTGTCCCACTTGAAACATGCCAGGTAGGTAAACCCAAATGTTTTCACAAAAACTCGGTTGTTTATCTTTAAAGCTTTCAAGCGACATCATAAATTTTACTTTTGAAATGAATAAAATAACATAGTTTGCGGTCTTCAATTTGGGACTCTATTAAACAAACAATCTTGGCTGTTAATTTATATTTATTTATTTGTAAAACATTAAATGAATTGTGCTTGATCTCGTATTATCTTGTCTTTTTAATTCCATTTATGTTGAAAGTATTTTCATTTATTCTATTTTAACACATAAATTATTGTTTAAACTTTAAATTCTGTTTGGTTAATATAAATACCTACTTAGAATTTAATTAAATATCAATAGTAATTATTCAATTAGCTGTTCAATAAGTTAATAATATTTCTGATTAGTTAATCAAGTTAAGTACAATTCGGATATTTGTGAATGTTAACGAAAGCTCGTCTGACTCGTTACAGTACCCCCTAAAATTTATGTAGTAACGTTATGTGTTAAACGGAGTAAATTTTTCAATAATAAATTTTAAATTTATTTCACAAATATCCGTGTAATAATAATTTCATTTATTCAAAATTACAAATTTTATCTGTCAAGGTTTATGTTTTACCAATGTTATTATGTGTCAAAGATGTGTATATATGTGTCTTCTTTTTCCTATCACAATAAGTCCTTAGATGTGTTTTTAAACCACTTAAAAATAATCATCTTAGTACTTCAGACCCATGCTTCTACAATACTTCAAACTATAAAGATAGTTCTGGTTATCACAGAAAAAACCGTCGTTTGCCAAGGAACTCCTGTGTAATTGAAGTCAATCCTAGTGATTGTACTCTGACTTCTCTTCTCAACCCTATTTTTCGCTTGCTAAGAGACATCATCGTACCCTTCCCAATTTTCAGGAACTATTTCCAAGGTGAAAAACATAACAATCCGGATAGCAATAATATTTCAGCAGAGGCCAAAAGTAAAATTCTAATTATTTTTAATTGGAGAATGTAGAGTGTATTAAATCGGATTTTCCTACTTTGTATAGTGTGAGACCTTACAAAAATCATAATGATATATGATTGATAGTATGATAATGTAACCTAGCTCCTAAAGTTCTCCTTTGTAAGGTCTATTCTGATATTATGTGTTTTGCCAAAACATTAAACTCGACAAATCATTCCCCACCCTCAACAATGTTATTTCGTTAAATCCCTTATAAACAAGAATTGATCAATTAACACATGCGCACCAGTTTCGTACAAATCCAATGATCTTCCATACACAATGTGTATGTGTATGGAATGTCACTGAACAAATCAGTTCATTCACCGTTTCATTCAAAATTTGTTCAAGAGTTATTTAATAAATTATAATATTCATTACTTTCCATAATACTTTCTGAACCCCTTTTATTGTATTTCACGCCAACTTAACGACACACCATTGCTTTCAGGATAAGAAACAAACAAATTTTGTAATATACCCCCTTTAATTTACAAGTCGAAATTACCTTCACACACTCACAAATATACGTAATTAGTTTATATTACTGAATATCGAACGTCTCACGATCGATGTAGAAAAAAAAATTGTCTGTGTTAAAATGCAATTTTGGCTAAGGGTTTCACACGCATAATTTATTGTGTCGCAGTGACCCGAGGCGTCTACAGATGAAGTGAAGTGGCTAGTTTGAATTCGTTAGGGTTGTCAAAACTTCAAAACCATTTTTATAAATTCTAGTATGAAGTTAAAACTATCTCGGAATAATTTGATACTCTAAAATTTAAAAGATTAAAATGAATATTAATATTAATGAATATAGGTTATATACTTTCAGCTCTTAATTTTTTTTATACCCCCTATAACATTAACGTTGTTCATATCAACTAAATTCAGTAAATATCAAAGCAAACTAGACTTTAATAAGTACATATTTACTGATTCTAAAACAAATTTTAATATGAGACTAAGCACACAAATAATGTAAAATTCCAAATAAAATTATCTCACGTACAAAACAATTCAATAATTAAAACAACCACGTAACAAGAACACATATTATTATCAAACTATGTCACATAATTAAAAAGTGCCACCCCTAACTGATACAAATATTTAAGACGTTTACTGCTGATATTTAGTTGACCCAAGCATCCAACAAAATTTTAATTGCTTCCATATGGTAAGTACTCTTTTTTTTTCTGCTTCAAATAGAACTCTTTTGCCTGCTTCAAAATACAAAAGTGTTTTTATTTTTTTTTGTTTTACAATAGAAACACTTACAGATGGGTTTTTATGGGCAAAAATCACTAAGAAAAGAATCAGTCTTTAGTTACGACTGTGCAATATCCTATTAGAAAATATTTGTTAATCATACCTAAAGACACGATTCCCTGCACCACCGACAATACAATTACTAGTTTTCCAGCCCTTTACGATCCTTCGAATTTAGTATTTTATAATTCTAATTACCGATCAAGATTGAAGATACATGAGTGAATTTAATAAGCATGAACCTTAGAATTAATAAATTAGTCTTGTTATTAACCATTTATAATTTTATAACATATTTAAAATCAACGTATGAAACTTCTAACAAAACTTCTAGAATAAGAGAACTTTATCGCTTTACAAAACTGAACCCACGAATAACTCTCTCTTTGTCCAGTTTTGTTTTACTACCAAACTGCATAAGGACTATTTTAATGGTGGTCGCTAATTTTATTCAACACATGTTTTTTGCTAGGAACAATGTGTTTCGTTTTGACCGTTTCTCACCCTTCGTTGTAAAAGCGAAAGTAAATTATATTACAGTTATGCGTTGCGTTTGGAATTTAATGTATTAAGTATTATTTATTTTTGTTTGTACATTTTTTTTTATATGAAGCAAAAAGCAGACTCCACAAAATATGAACAGAGAGTGTAATTTTTTTTTTATTATACATACTAAATACGATACGTTATTAAGCTTAAAATAATTGTGTTTCAAAAACAGTCAAAACACTCGGCGTAAGAATATTTTCTCAATGACAAGTATTAAAATCGAATTTGTATTATTCGATAATTAAGAAACCTTTTTATTTTTATTTTTATTAATACTTAGAACTAATGTAAATAGTTTGCTACCATAGACTTATACATATGTGACATTTGAGTTTAGTATGATTACAGGACTTACAAGAATCTTTGTATATCTGGTCAAGATCGAAAAACTAGTAATTTAAACATATATACATTTTTTTTTCACTTATTCTGAAATATTGATGATTAAGTTATGACTATAACATAATATGTATTACTAATAACTGGTGTTTTTTTTTATTCAAATGAAAAAGATTATTTTACCAAATCTTACACCGAAATATTGTCCAAGTGCCTAAGTAACATTCGTGCTACAAAATATTTTAACATGTAATTTATTCGAATAGTCAATTGTTATTACCAGTGTTCAATTAAGTATGTTAAGTATGTCTTATCTCTAAGTATGTTGAGTCTGTATCTTCTTCAATATTTATTTTTCTCATTTTGAGTTGATGATTGTGTTCTGTCGTCCAAATGCCTTTTCTTTTGTCTCTTCACTGACAAATAAATATATCTATTAAAACGCATATAATCAAGTAGGTTTGGTAGGTAGATGGTAGTTAGTATCAACATTTTGTGGTATCAACGGAGTAGATACACATACATAAGAAAAGCTCATAATATAAAACACCTTGTTTTTTTGTTTTAATTCCTTAATTCTAAATAGTAACACTAAATTCTAATTTCTTTTCTTTTTTTTTTTTTTTTATTTTCTTTCTTTTGTTTTTTTTTATTATATTTATATTAATTACTTTTTTTAGCATCTTTTTTTCTACTTTTTTTTCATTTTTTTTTGTTTTTTTTTTCTTTTTTTTTTTGTTTTTTTTTTTCTTTTTTTTTTTATATTTTTTTAGCATCTTTTTTTTTCTTTTTTTTTTTATTAATTTTTTTTTTCTTTTTATATTTTTTTAGCATTTTTTTTTTCAGATAATTATAATTATGTGTAATATTCTTAACTCACAAATATACATACAATTCAATAACAATAACGATAATGTACTACAACAATTAATCTTGGTATTTAACTAAAAACTACACTAAACTACTCTGGAAAATATAACAAATGTCATCTCTGTTTAAAGGAATTGCTGGACTACTACTACATGTTTTCCTTTCTTTTACGTTTACAATATTACAACTAATTATACTGAATTTACATGGTACAATACTGCAGCAGTTTAATCTTAAATTTCTATGGTAGCAAAATCTACAACTTAGTTCAATATTTTTTTTTTCTATCGCCTTAGTTTTACTGTTCCCGATCCTGGTTCTCATTAATTAATTACACTCTTTCTTCATAATAACGTGTTAAATGAGTTGTATTGAACATTCCGCGAGACTTTTCTGTGAATGGTTCTGTTAAAATTTAAACATTTTGGACTACTTGAACACTTTGAACTACTTTCGAATACCTAACGCAATAATCATTAAGCAGAATAATAAAACTAACTTGTAAATAAGTACATCCCAATTACTCGAATCCATTTCACTCGACAACAAATTGTCCCGTTAGCTTTAGACTTCCGGGTACATTATTATTAAACCTATATTAAACCTATTTTAAAATAATTCGATCTTCCTACCTACTGTTTGAAACTTCCTACTCCGCTTCGAATTAACCGTCAATTTAAATGAAATGAAATTGTTTTTATTCATAAATGATACCTTTTTTTTTTCATACTGTGTTAACAATTAGTAATTATTTTAAAGTTTGTGTGAAGTATTATTAAGTTAATATAAACAGTCATAATAAAATGTCACTATAAAAAAATCTCAAAATAGAACTAACAAGTGGTGACTTATCGCTTCCATGTTAGAACTCTAATCTCAAACAAATAACCCAAAATGCCATACATCGTTATGTTTGAAATAAACAAGGTACACTTCTGTGCTATTTCATAACAAAAAATGTACTCAAATGCGTCAAGAGGCAATTTTGACCAAGCACTTCAGACGCATAGTTTTTAGCCTTAAATGCACTGCAGTGTTAACAGATGAAAATGATTAGACTGAAGAGGTTAAAGTGCGTGAATGTCATTAGAGCTGTCAAGCTTTACAACCGCTTTAGTAAATTCTAGAATGAACATGACAATATTGCATTAAGCCAGATTTCATAAAATTCAAGATTTAATTTTAATGTAAAGTGGACATTAATAGTTTGAATATATTTTGAATTAATGTCACACATTTCTAATTCCTAGTCTTTCTGATCATATTATATTAGCTATGTAAAATGTAAGTGTAAATCGTGTTTCATATTTATTTACAACTTTTGTATTTTTACTAAAAATTTAAAAATTAAAATGTAAAACTTATGAACCTATTTTATTTTATTTTACATTTTTTTTTTTTTTTTTAAAGAATGAAACAATTTAAGTATGACTATTATTAATAACCAAATAATGTACATTGATTTTGAAACTAATAAATGTTATGCAAATCATTCCAAAGCACAATCCTAAAATTTGCCGACCGGTATCGTTGTCACATAACGCATGATAAAAAAGAATACTGCGCAGAAAAATTTATAATAATAATAATAATAATAATATTTATTATTTATAACAGAGTTTAAATTCAAATCATCAAAGTTTAAAAATTATCTAGTTTGGAACTAAACATAAACTAGATAATACAAGCTGCTTCTTTTAACTGTAAAAATAGTTTTTATAGTGAACTAAGCTCTAAAATGATTTAGTGAATCTAAAGAAAATAAAACTAATGTCCAAACCTACTTAGTGATTACTATTATACATCAATTAAATATTATGTTATTGAATCACGCTATCAATGATTACCGATGTTTTAATTAGAGAATAAGTGTACTCTTATTTATTTTCACATATCGTGAGACTCTGTTACTGCTTATTCTGTTGTTTAAAGTTCTAACAAAAATTACTTCTTTCGAGAGTAGACCTTTTTTTATTCGCTTAGGTAATAAATTTCTATTCAAAAGTGGCAGGCTCAAATTAACTACAACCAAGTGGTTTTTTTTGTTGAAGGACACACACATGTTAGACATTGTAATCTTAAGTTTATTTAAATGCATATTTTGTTTTGCTTTACTGGAACTAAATGAACCCTATTTAAAAATAAAACATCTGATTCTAAAGCTTGATTCGAAATCATCATAACGGCAACACTTATAAATTTTACCCGCCTATCTGAACGTTTTACATAAAATTAATACTTTGATAACTAATACCTACATAAATAACAAAAACTGTACATATCCTGGTCATGGCACAATCTAATTGTAACCCCCCCTATATATATATATATCCTACCGCGCGGCTTATGATACTTAACTAACTACGTATTTAAAATAAATATTATTTACTAGAAATTTTAATATGTTCTAAAAGTAGCTCGTCAACATTTCGTCTTTTAAAATTAATAGTTTAGTTTTGTTTTGGCCAGTGATTCGTCTAATGTAAACCCTTCGTTGTGATCCGTCTTAACCGCAAGTTAACGTAATTGGGATGTACTTATACCTATTTAAAGAATTTACCTACAATTATTTTAACTTTATTTCTATTGAATCTAATAAGAAATATAACAGAACGAATTAAGTCTCTATTGATCTACCTATTTCTAACTTAAAAATTATAATTATTAAATTCGTAACCTATACTGTAAATCTATAACAACCTCTCATAAGTATTCCTGAATCAAATAACTTTAAAAAATATTCTTATATGGTGTACGTGTCTACTGGTTTTAACTCCGCAAATTCTATTTCATTCAAGAACTTTCGATTTCGTAGGGAATTTTCTAATGAGAATTTAAGATTTTTCTAATAAGATTTTATTTTTTTATTTCAGTTATTTAGAGTTTTAGGTATTAAAAAATTAAGATATTAAAATACATAATTTGTTGAAGGCAATGAGTAGTGCCCCTCCCCGCACTAGCTAGTCAAAATCGACATCCAGACTTGGACTTTCGTCCTCCTTCTATTATGTAATTTAATACATAAGGGGACCCCCAAAGTGACATCCTGTAATAATATTCGTAAATATGACATCTTATCGTCGTATTTACTAATTATACGTCACAAGTATACTAAAAGACAGAGAGGACATAATTTTTTAGCAAAACCCCTGTTTTAATTGCGAGAATCTACCGAATCCGATCTTTCGAATTCGAGAGAGTCTCTATAGGAACTACCCCGTCCTACCTCTAATCCCTATCCTACTGAAAAATAAAGAATTTAATAATTTAAAATGAATTTACACTTCAATCTTACAATGCTTTATTACTTTGAGAATTTCTGCATATTCGAACAAAAATGTGAATAATTTATTCTAACAATAAAATCAGACAAACTGTATTAAAAATTCGAAGATTGAATTATTTATCTTAGTATGAGGTGAGAATACAAATATGTTTCGCCTTTTTGGGAGACAATTTGAATTCAACAAGTTCTAGAAAGTAAAAGCTAATTTGAAGTGTCAGATTCCCGCCTTTCTATAGGAAGGGCACTAACAAGGTACTGCTTTGCTTGACCTTATATAGATTCTACAAACCAGAACTGTTTTATATTATATTCCAATGATTATTTTAATCAAGTCTATGAAGATGGATACCATTTATTTTTGGTAGATTTTTAATATAAGCTTGTCTTATTTTATTCACAAACTTAGGTGATCTCTATTTGATCTAAAATGCTTTAGAACTATTGCGTTCAGATAAACATTTTACAACTCTTTAATATTTCTTTTAAATTCTCGTACATTTAATTTATCAAGCGTCCATTTCAATAATAGACCTTCTGCAGAAACAAATAAAGGACTTTTACCCTTATGATACTTTCCTTTTAAATATAAAAAAATGAAAATCAATGTTCTTATTGACCTTTTTAAAATAAATTCAAAATTAATCTGATTGATTACGCCTTTCAATTCGAATGACGTTATTATAATCAACTAATAAACTCCTTCAAACAAATGGTAATCTTATTTTATGACCCATTATGTTTAGAAAATATTATTTATCTTTGAACATTAAATTTCTGCAACAGAGTGAAGTAGGCATAAAATAATTTCAATAAAATTGAATATCTTGTATGAATTTACAAACAAATAACTTTACGTCTTTCTATCGACTTTATTATTTAATTGAGATAGAATTGAAGTTCGTCAAAATCTCCTTAAATATCATGAGTTCAAGAACATACAAAACAAAATGGCAACTTTGAATCTTAGTTTGATTCTACATTGTCGCTAGAAGTCTCAAACTTTTCTAAAAACTTAAATGATTGAAGATCATAGATTTATTCCTATTAGACTATATTTGTTAAGTAGAAATCTTAACTAAACTTTCGTTTTTCTATCGATTTATTATTAACCTAATGTTTGATACAAATTAAAGTCCGTACTATTAACAAAATCTCCTTAAATAACCGAAATTTAGGAGCCTACAGAAATAAGATAACAACGTTAAATTTCATACTGAATTTTAGATTGATTTTACATTGTTACTTTTAAATATTTCTACTAAATTAAGCCATCTTTAAGCAAATTTGTAGAGTTTTTAACTACTAAGCGTTTAGTAAACGTTTACCACATCTTTCCTAACTCAAAAACGTATCGCGACAATTCAAACCTCGCCTAACTTTTAGATTTTATTATTTATTTCCTATTCCCACAGACCTACTAAATTTCTCAAGATTTTGGTGATGGGTTTCGACATCACATGAATGAAAAGTGATTACCTACAGAGACCTACACGTAAATGACGTCCCTAGTCTAAAAGCTATATCCCACTACCCCCTGAGATAGAATATCTCATCTTGTTACCCCAGCCCCTCTAAGTATGGCATTTCTCCCACGCTCAAGTTACTCTGCCAACTACAATAACCCACTATAAGTCTGGAGTGGCAAACTCCTTCGAACCTTCAGCCCCTAACATCCCTACGAACCTCTGTTTTTGGCCATAGCGCCCGACCTCAACAGACATTCACCCTACACCGCCATGGGGCGTTTCGATCCATGATTACACTCCCAGGTTAGTTGTCCCAGGACATGATAGGGCAGATCGATGAAGTCAATCTACTAATCACTAACCAGACAAGAGGCAACCATGTACCCAAACGGAGACCTGAACGAGAAGGTTCCACATTTAAGTGGATAAAGAACCTCCTTTCCAGAAGCGTCTCAACTTCTGAACCTAACTATAAAACCCAGGGATAGGATTATCACAGTGCTGGACCTTTGTTAGCCAGGATAACGACCACATCGTCACTGCAATAAAACCGAACAAGCACCAGGTGGCTTGTTCTATCAATGAACAGTTAAAAGACTGGAGTGTATACTTGGTCAGATTCTCGATTCACTACCAAATCAAAAGACCCCAGTTTCCCACTACCCTGATTGCCTATAACAATCAAATCTCTGTGAGACCTACTTTTAAACCTTGAAAAATCCAATTAAATGAATAACCGGATGAGCAGAGATTTATTTGGTAAATCGTGAAATAGTGAGAATCGGACCACGCAACTTACTCTCAGAAAGGACGAGCTAAGAATCATCACGAGCCCTCGCGGCCTTTGGTTTTATTGTATTCAACCACTTGAAACGTGTCGGGTAATTAAAACGTGTCGGACTAGCACAAATTGTGCCTGGTGGCATGCCAGCTGGCACAAAAACGTGTCGGTGGAGCATAAAATGTGCCTGGCGGCACCTTTTAATTAGGCGCCATGTCGCCAAATCGGTTAAGTATGCCGAGTCGCATATTTGCTTCGAGTGTCCCACTTGAAACATGCCAGGTAGGTAAACCCAAATGTTTTCACAAAAACTCGGTTGTTTATCTTTAAAGCTTTCAAGCGACATCATAAATTTTACTTTTGAAATGAATAAAATAACATAGTTTGCGGTCTTCAATTTGGGACTCTATTAAACAAACAATCTTGGCTGTTAATTTATATTTATTTATTTGTAAAACATTAAATGAATTGTGCTTGATCTCGTATTATCTTGTCTTTTTAATTCCATTTATGTTGAAAGTATTTTCATTTATTCTATTTTAACACATAAATTATTGTTTAAACTTTAAATTCTGTTTGGTTAATATAAATACCTACTTAGAATTTAATTAAATATCAATAGTAATTATTCAATTAGCTGTTCAATAAGTTAATAATATTTCTGATTAGTTAATCAAGTTAAGTACAATTCGGATATTTGTGAATGTTAACGAAAGCTCGTCTGACTCGTTACAATAGTATGAAAATGTTAATACCTCACTCACAGCTTGCTTACAGCAGCGGTAGATCAATGGCGACCACAATTTAGTGGGAGATGACGTCACTTGATGGATTAGAATCTGGAGAAATCATTCAATATCTTTTGACAACTGCCACCAAGACAAGAAGGATAATGCTAAATGTAGGCCTCTACGTGGATAAGATCATTATGTCTCAGTACCAATAACAAACTTAACATCTATTGATAGGGTGCTATATTACGATCATAGCCGACCACTAAAAATTTCGTGATAAGTTGACTTACAAAATGTCAAAAAAAAATCATTCAATAATCTTAACCCTGAAAATGGGTTCACGTTTGAAAATGGCATATCATCGCTGAATGTGCACGTTCTGTCCTTGATCCTGACATTTGCAGGCCTAACGAAAATGAGGCCGATCCGTGGCCTCGCGCGCTGGCCGCTGCGCTTGCGCAATCGTCGAGCCGCGGCCCGCGCGCCCTACCGCCGCTGCCGCGGCATGCCGCTACATAACCACGGAGAATGCGACAAGAAGTGTGCTGCTGTTTCACTTAATGGTTGGTCCACACCGTCTCAAACGTTCAAATAAAAAAAAAACTAATAAAGCCCCGAAGACTTTCATTAATGCTAGCTGGCTCCACGAATAAAGCACACTATGCTTTTACATTATGCCTACCTGTATTAGTTAAAACTACCTACCCAGTTCTGGATTCTATCTGGATATCTGCAGTCCTAGCATGCGCAACGCGACTAAGGTATGTCGACTCTTTTTATCGAGACAGACGTATGTATGCACATAGCCTCGTCACGGTCTCGCACGACAAAAAGAGACGAAAAGAATTTTATCGCGCGCGCTAGGCCTGCTGGTATAGTTTGTTTGACTTTAAAATAAAGAAAGAAAGAAATATAATTAACTAACTGCGCACCGCGATTCTACTGGATCCGTACCTGTGTCCTTTTCTGTTTTATGAAAACGTGTAAGTATGCTGCAAAATTTCATGATTATCTGATGAGTAGCTAAGGCGTGTAAGCCTAACAAACAAACTCAATTTCGCATTTATAACAATAGATTTTTTTAGTCATTAACTTTGTTTGTTAAAAAAATTACTGTAGTCTATCCGCCATAGAACCAGTCGATTTGTGGAGGGGACGGCCGTCGGCCGTGGACCGTGAGTCCCGCTAAGATGATACAACTGAACGCTACCTAGTTTGAATGATAACATATCCCGTTTGTTTGTTCTCATATCGTAAGGTTCACTACCTACTTATAGCTACATACTTGCTTGAAGTAAACGTTTCCAGTAACTCGTGTTCCAGTCACTTGGCACTCAGATAGCATTTGAACTGGCTCGATGTATCTGAACCATTAATTGTATACCGCCTCTGCATAGAGAACGAGCGCCGAGCGCCTGATAGAGAAATGAGGACAGCGAAACAATTTATTAGGTTTCATTCAATAAATTGTTTTGATTAGAGATATTTATCGACAGTAACTTCACACAGACAATAAGTGAGAGCCATTGTTACAGAGCACTGATGTGAGTATTACTTGCATGCAAATCGGTTTTGGTTGAAAGTATAACACGATGTATCGGTGTCGTAGCGTGACAAGGACAGTTTAGCCTCTTCACAATCTCTTGGGATTATAATATTATAATATGTAAAGTCCAAGATTTTGTTTTGTCTTAGTTGACTGTTTTGCTCTATCTACGTAAAGAAACCGGGAGAAAAGTTTAATGTTAGATGAAACGAGACCGAAAAGTTCTAGGTCTACCTGTAACCATTATTAAATGTTAGTTAAGAAACTAAATTTTACCTGTGGTTATGGTTTACTCTATGGTTAGGAGTTTTTGGTTATAAACAGTTATTATGTGGTGATTTTTAGGGTTCCGTAACCAAAGGGTAAACCTGACCCTGACCTGTAACGGGGCTTTGTCCCTTTTTCCGTTTGTCACCAGGCTGTATCTCAGAAACCGTGATAGTTAGACAGTTGAAATCTTCACTGATGATGTATTTCTGTTGCCGCTATAACAACAAATACTTAAATCCATAAATTAAGGACTCCCATACAACAAGATACGGTACGGCCAATGGTACAGAACCCTTCGTGCGTGAGTCTGACTCGCACTTGGCCGGTTTTCATTTTTATTTAAATGCCAATGCTAATCTGCCACAGATAGATGTCATAGTGTGTATGCAGTAAGTGGGTTAGCGCTTTGAGTGACGAAACAAGCGAAAGTGTCAGAAATGTGGGCTTTAGCGATCTACATTCAGAGAGAGAGCAGGCAGCAACTCGTCCTACGAATAATGCTGGCTAGCTTGAAAAAAATTAAAACAAAAAGATCACAATGCACCTACCTAACTACAGCCCGAGTATTTTCAAGGCTAGAGTGAATTAGTACCTTCTAGGTAGTCGTGCTCCATCTTAGACCACAACGTCGCTTAACATCAAACCTACTTACATAAAAAACTGAGTAAATTTTCTCAAATACCTGGAATTTTAACGTTTGACTATCGTCCAAGCTTCGTCTCCTGAATACTACGCCTACCTCTACCCCCCGATGCTCTCCCTATTTCCGACTACGCGTAAGAAGTCTCACTTAAGAAAAACTTACGTAGCGTCACACACAACCTTGGCTCACATAGAATAATTACTTGGGTTACATAGAGAAATTATTCTTTATTATAAGTTGAGTCAGATAATTAGAAAGGCCTTAATATTATCTTGGCCATAATAATGTTAGGACGCCTTAGAGGCGCCTTAATCCCTGCATGTGTACGAGTAAAAACTAACACAGCCAGGAAACTATTTATAACAGAAAATCTTTTAAGTTTTCAAACTAAATCAATACACAGCCACCCAAGCAAGTTGGCACGTGCGCGCAGACAAAGTAATAAGGTAACTTAGAAGGTTGGAAGCTTGTAACAAGGTCAAGGTGCACAAGGTTGTCTTCTGTGTACGGAAAACTTGGGACCGCATCTTTATTTTTTAACAAATTATTTTATTTTAGGTATTTGTATATGTAATCTTTTAGGCACATCACTGTGCATGCGAAGGAGAAGAAATAAACATAGGTACAATTACAGTCGAATTGAGAACCTCCTACTTGTTGGAAGTCGGTTACACAGTAGTAAGAAGTATATAGGTAAGTGCATAGACTCCTCTGAAGGTTTCTTGGCTTGTCGTGACGTGTCGTCGTTTCTTGCTTTGGTCGAGTCAGGAAGGGAGGCTCTTAGTTAGTTAACCTAACATGAGGACCATCCTTCTGGTCTTGGCTCATAGGCCATGCTAAAACGGCCTATAAATGTAGTTGATACTATTTCTGTTATTCTCTGCAGCCATATCACCCGAGCCACACACCGGTCTCATCGCCGGGGACCACAGGCGTTCCAAACACGGGGTCGTCTAACGTTTTAGTTTGGTCCCGAGGGAGACATAGCTACGCGCCACGTGACTAGGAAATTCTCAAAAGGGAGGGTGTATGGCATGGCATCGACCCTGGAAGAACCCCGAGACGTACTCACAGCCGCGCCGGGTTCGCGGAAATTTCGATAGCGTTTCCACGTTACCATCACAAGCAGCGTAGGAGGGGCACCCTTGATTTTGAATTGATTGAAGTCCCACCCAGTGTTTTATTAATGTGGGGTTGTACCCCACATTAAAAAAGCATCGGTCGATCTTCACTTTCGGAATCGGACATAATGAACCTGAACTTCATCAATAGTACGCCTATACCGCAGGCGTGGCCCCTACTCACCACTTCATGACTAAGTGACAAAATATTGACATAGGTAAGTGGAAAAATTTTGATTTATTATTCTATGATATTGACCCGCTGCGAGATTTTAAACTATGCGATACTCAGCTAACCTCGCTTCAGGCGCTGACCTCGCCGCAATTTGAGCTGGTGACCTTCTAATTGCGTCTAATTTGTTTTTATCGCTTCCTCTCCTCGGCGAGGATGCCTAAGAAACACAGCTCGACCTCTGTTAGCTTCTCGTTTAGGTGTGGCTGCAAATAGAGCGCTAGTTTAAAAACTTACTAGGATTCTAAAAGATGAAAACTTTTAACGATGACCTTTTTCAGCTTATCAGGTTTTCTTTAGCTAATTTTTAATTTCACAGAAATCATAGTCTTGATTCAAGTTTTTGTTCAGATTTCAAACATGCCCTATTTTAAAAGTAAAAAATAATGTGTGATGTCTTTCAAAGAACACTAGACCATTTTTTTTTTTATAAATTCGGGACACTGCCACACACGGTCGCCTGACCCCAAACTAAGCAAAGCTTGTACTATGGCTGCCAGAGACTGATATACATACTTAGATACATATTAACACCCAGACATAGAACAAACACAAATGTTCATCACATAAATGTTTGCCCTAGGTGGGAATCGAACCCACGCCTCCAGCTCAGAAGGCAGGTTCACTACCACCTGAGCCACCGAGGCAGTCATTTAAAACACTACGTTCTCGTACGGTGGACGTTATCATATACGCTGGACTATTTCGAACACTATTAATTCTCATAATGACTAGTACACTGGACATTGTTGAACTGCACGTAATAAGACATTGGAAATTTTAGCAAACTAGATATAACATTCAAATGTTTTAACGCAGCCTGAACAAACATGGAATATCTCAATTTTGGCATAAAATTTATAAGGAACAGAATTAGAACTTAGTAGGTATTTCCTCACAATGTTCTTTTATTTACCTCATACATTATTCCGTTCGACTGCGACCTGAATTAAATAAATTATAGAATGCACTTTATTTCATCATGAAATAGAGCCGGTTGTTCCATTATTCAGCGTGTCTCGCCGAGAGACGTAAACTGCAGATAAAGGCTTTCAACCACAGAAAGAGAAGAGGCAGTTAAAGTAGCTGACAACAAGTAGGATCCTTATCCTTGACTTGCAGTAAGTTTGAAAGATGGAATAGACATTGTGAAGGTTTAAAAATCGATCTCTATTTCGTAATAAGTACCTAGAGCTGGAAAGTTGATAAGGATCAGAAGGACAGCTGATGTGTGAGAAACATTTAACAGAATTATAGGTCATAGCTAATTTTTACACGCCGGAAATAACACAAAATATTAATAGTTACGATTAATAATTACGATTTATAGTTACGATTATTAGTAACAATTAATAGTTACGATTATTAGTAACAATTAATAGTTACGTACCCAGTGTAAGGCTTATTGCAAACAGCGATCTCTGCCAGATATGAGTGTGGTGTAATATGCGATACCTCCCAGTGATATCAGGCCTTATTATCGATTCCTCTTGACCCAAATCCAGGGCTGTTCGCAGGTCAAAGCCATGCTGGTCCTCGGCGGAATAACAAATGCTGCAAGCCTCGCTTTAAAGTTCAGCATTCGCAAATAAACAAGGAAAATACAAAGGCTTGGTAGCACCTAAACGTAGGCAATTCGACTTAATGTGTTTGAGTTTCAATGTTTTCCGTGAACTATTTTCTATTCTTGGTAGTGTAGTAAAGTGCCAGTTGGTTACATTTCTGGGCCGCATTCAAAAACTACGCTCAGTTATGAATCTCAATTTAAAACTGAACATGAAAAATAATTTAAATCTAGTTCGAAAAATAAAAATCGGGTACTGCAACCGCGACCAAGACCTGCGAAAACCTCTAATAGTTTCTACTGTTTGGGAATTGAATTTAATAATAAAATCCCTGACTCTATTAAAAACTGTACTAAAATTGACGTACTGAATTTTATAAAAAAACAATTAATAGACAAGAATTACTATAAATTAGCAGATGCTATTGCTGATAAAAAATATTTATTAGGTCCTTACGTATGAAATTAGCGTTTTGTCGTACTGATCAATTTGATCTGAAATATCTCCTCTTTGGTTAAGAATTCGAAATTCAAATTAATAAATTCATTAAGCTGTTTTTTTTTTCTTTGGAATACAGTCATTCATTTGTTATTTTCCTCATTATTTTTTCTTTGGCGTCGCTTATTACCGCGCAATGGAAAACATGAAATATCGGTATATTTACGAGTACGAGTTCTACCGTGGCACCAGTGCTGCAGAAACAGCTCGAAGAATTATGAATGTGTACGGCGCTGGTGTCGCTAAAGACAGCACGGTACGTTTTTGGTTTCAACATTTTCGTTCTGGAAATTTCGACCTTAAGAATCAACCCCGTGGACGGCCGGAGATCAAAGTGAAAAACGAAGAATTAAAGGCTATTGTGGAAGCGGATCCATCACAAAGCACTTCAGAGATAGCAGCAGGCTTCGGGGTAAGTGACAAAACTGTATTAATCCACTTGAAGCAAATCGGGAAAGTAAAAAAACTCGAACGATGGGTACCTCATGAATTGAGTGAATCGAACTTGCAAACACGGGTCGCCTGCTGTGTTACTTTGCTCAACCGACACAATAATGAAGGGATTTTAAATTGAATCATTACTTGTGATGAAAAGTGGATATTGTACGATAATCGAAAGCGCTCATAGCAATGGCTGAACCCTGGAAACCCAGCCAAATCCTGCCCTAAACGAAAATTGACTCAGTAAAAGTTACTTGTAAGTGTTTGGTGGACTAGCGCCGGTGTCGTTCACTACAGCTTTCTTAAATCTGGCCAAACGATTATGGCAGATATCTATTGTCAGCAACTGCAAACCATGAAGGAAGAATTAGCTGTTAAACAACCGAGATTGGTCAATCGCTCTAGGCCACTGCTGCTTCACGACAACGCAAGACCACACACTGCACAACAAACAACCACTAAGTAAGCTGAGCTACAATTGGAATGTCTGCGACATCCACGGTACTCCCCGGACCTTGCTCCAACAGATTACCATTTCTTCCGGAATTTGGACAACTTCTTACAAGGAAAAAAATTCCACTCCGATGCAGTAGTCCAAACCGCCTTCAAAGAGTTTATTGATTCTCGCCCCCATGGTTTTTATAGTAAAGGGATCAATGAACTACCCATAAGATGGCAAAAGTGCATAGATAACAACGGTGCATACTTTGATTAATTAAATATATTTTACAAAAAAAAATCGACTTTTTATTCCTCCCGTACAAAACGCCAATTTCATACGTAAGGACCTAATATTAACATCTAAATATTTAGGTAACCTATTTAATTTAATTTGACGATGCTATTGCAGATCCCTATTTTTACCTTTCTCATAATTTATTATAATTAATGATAATAACTAAGTAATGTATAAATACGAGTACAAGCATAGATTTGGAATTTAATTATAAATATATTGTCTAAACTGGCGATTCTAAGTGCATATAATTATGTCTAAAGAATAAATGAATTTTGAATTTGAACTGCCAAAAAGTATGATAAATAATGGTCGTTTTTTAATGCGGTACTTAGGCTGAGTTGCACCAACTAACTTTAATGATAACCAAAAATTTAAAACCGCGAAATTTCTGGTGCATCAGAGATTTTACGTCTGGTTAAGCTTTGGTTATCGTAAAAATCACTATTACCATTTTTTTTACGTAATCCAGAGATTTAACGGTCTAGATTTTTAGTTATAGTTACCAGTGCAACTCAGCTAAAAATCGAAAGTAACTCTGTCTGTCTGTCTGTTTGTAGGCTTTTCACTGCTAAACGGATCTTGATAAGATTTGATGATTAGTTACAGTAGGTATGTCACGAGGAAGCTTTCTGGATAAGTATTAATTTCTAATTACAAAGTCGCGGGTATAACAACTAGTTTATTGTGAATTTCTTGTTTGAATGATCGTCTTTTCTTTACTGTGTAGTGTAGTCTAAAATTAAGATGCAACAAAATATTATGTAGGTTTATTTCATAAACATTACTACTGTGCAATAAATCTTGACGTGAAAACAGTTGGCCACAACATGATTATCAACTAATGAGCGACTTAGAGCGACGTAGAGTCGCCATCAGCGGCAGCAGTGCCACTTGGATAAGATCCTGCGTCCTTCTCGATCTTAAGCCGTTTCGTAAATACGTTAAATTTAACTAATATTATTGAGTTCTACTTTTTCTTCCGGAATCACTTTACTCCCAACTTCAGTGACTCAGCATTTTAAAAAGTAATTACGCTTCCTTGTCGGGTAATCAGAATCGGTAGCCTTCATCTTACACGACAAGCAAGCTAAATACATCCGAGCCCCAGGATTATACCCATAAACCTGCGGCACAGACGTAAAGACAAATAAATAAAGTAAACGTCAGTAGCGAGTATCAGTACATTAAAGCAGCAGTCGGCGCGTACGCAGGCGCACGCGTGTTGGCCTCATTCCGCCGGTATCAGCTTTCACAAGTCGACCGTTGCATCACAGCACCAGTACGGGCTGCCGCGAAAGTCGCTTCGTATCCTTGAACCTTGCTCGGAAACAAGTGAGGAGTTAAAACAGGGCCCCTGAGATTTTAGATTTTCATGTCACCTTTTTTCGCCCTTGTTGCTCTCGTTTGAAACGTCATAGGTGTGAAAGTGACCAAGATAAAATCTTATCTCATCTCAAACGTAGGAATAGCCCCACTGTTTGGCTGCCTAGAATATTGGATATCTAGCTAAACTAGCTAGAGTATAATAATATAAAATCTAGAAATCTAGCTAAGGGGTACACCTTACCTGGTCGTCGTCTATACGAAGTTTTTCAGTTTCATTCTTCAGGGTTAAATAGTTCGTCTTACTCTATTTCCTCTGTTATCAAATTCTGTTTTGTGCTTCAAAAGTGAATTTTGCGTGATTTAGAGTCTAAAGCTGTTTTCAAGGTTTTAACAATGTTTTTTTTGTTGAGTGTTGTAAAAGTACACTTCAGTACCTACCTACTCAATTACTTACTACATTAGAACCTTTTTGCAGAAGTACTTACCTACCTGTTAATAAACACCTACAATTTTACCATTAACTGTCAAGACAGATTGTAACAATAATCTATATTTTTGATCAATATTCTTATATTTTTAATCAATATTCTTATATTTTTTTATTATCTAACTTTTTTTTAAACTCACCTACCTAGTAAGTTTTCAACATTTATTTCTAAAGTATCGGCACGAAGAATGCCTTTACTGCAGTTTACTACGAAAGCCTTTGCAAAACTAGCTTTTTACCTATTTAAATTGAACCTTGACCTTTTAATCTCAAGGCGAACGCTAACTCGCTTTGCGCAAATCGGTACAATATGCATTTAGCCTTTTTTGTAGCCATTCGCTCGAATCGGCTTGAAATGATAGAGATAATAAGTATACCTACTCGATGTTTTCCAACCTACCTATTAAAAGGAGAGAGACATGTTTTACCACCAACCTATTAATATGATAAAGACATAGGTAGTCGACGTTTTCCCATCTATCTAAAGACATTAGACTAAGAGGGCAGATTATAATGCTTTTTTTTTTAATGTAGAAAAAGGTCGGCGTTTGACCACTAGCTAACTCGCCTGATGTTAAGCGACGTTGTGATCTAAGATGGAGCACGACGATCTATAAGGTACTTATTCACTCTAGCCTTGAAGTTTTGTAGAGTGAAGGAGTACAAAGACGGCAGTTGAGTGAGGCGCTACAAGTGCGCTACTGCTCAGACCCGTCTTCATAGTGCTCCTGACCGTCGTGCCGCGCAGTCGTCTCTTTCCGTTTTTTTTCCGCTTCACGGAAATTTCCGTTATAGTTTTTTTAAATTCAGTGCCCGCTCAGGATCCTTCAGATAGGAGTCCCACGCATCAGCGTAGCGGACTGCAGGTCAGTTAGTGTGCATTAGAGTGACTAAGTGCTTACCGCCGTCCGATTCTGTTCACAGAGCCGCTCGGTGAATCAGTTACGAGTCGCGTAGTGACGTCACCGTGCGTCGAGTGTGTTCTCGAGTCCGGCACCGGGGCGCCTTATCCGTGTAGTGTGTTTAGTTTCGCATACTACACGCGATTCGAGTGACCTAAGTGCGGGACTCGCGCCAAAGCTGGGCCGGCGGGCCCGACCGCCGCCCGCTCACCTCTCCTCACGTCTATCAAATCCACAATTGTGGTCGACGGTGGACACGCATAACGGTGCCAACGAAGCCGATCGCCGTTAGGAGCGTGGACCCGGAGCGCTCGTTTTTCCCCTGCTCAGGGGAAAAACGGAATCCGGTTGGGCTTGGCACCACCGGCCTTGGGGTCGCCCCTCGCCGACGCCAAGCATCTCCCTCCCACCCTTCCGCCTCCCCTCCGATTCCTCGGGTGCGTGTTTGGCTCGGACGGCCGGTTCGCCGGAGTCCCTGTCTCTCCCCCGGGGCAGCTAGGGCCCTGTGTAGGTACTCACCAACTGCACAATAAGACTGGCAGTTGGCACACTTTAGGGAACGAGTTAGGCACACACCACCCTGCCTAAACCCGGCAGGGTGATGCCCGCGGCCCGCACTCAGCCGGGGACCTCCTCCCCCGGCAATCGCGACTTATTCGCGACGATGGGGTCGGAAGTAGACTTCGGGGCGGCACTTGCCACCCTAGGTACCTCCATCCGGGCCCATCTGCGCGCCAACCCGAGCTCCCTTCAGGAGTTCGTCACGAATCCGATTAGGTTTGCAGCCTCTCTGCAAGCCAAGGCCCCTAAGGCCAAGCCTTCCCCCGCCCGCGCCCCTAAGGCAAAGTCCCCCCCCGCCCGCGCCCCTAAGGCAAAGTCCCCCCTCGTCCGCGCCCCTCAGGCCGCCGCGAAGAAGATCGTTGCCCCTGCCCCGGCCCCTAAGGCCACCATTAAGTTGGCGCCCTCCCTCAGAGGGCCGCCGGCCGCCCCGACTCCCGCCGCCGCCGCCGCTAAGAGCCGGTCGCCCGCGGCGAAGCGTTCCCCAGGCGTGGCACGCTCAAGCCGCGTGCGATCGCGTACGGTGGCGCAGCGCTCGCGCTCGCGTTCGCGTTCCCGCTCGCCGCGACTCGCTCTGACGGTCGCGTCCACCCATACCTCTACGGAGGAGATGGACATCGTCAGTGGCGGCGACGACGGCTTCACCGTCGTCGCCAACAAGGGGACGAAGCGGCCCGCTTCCGCCGCCGGCTCCCCTCCGCCCCCGTCAAAGGCCGCATGCCCGACTGCATGCCCCTCTCTCCTGCCCACCGCCATGGACGCGCCTCCCGCGCCCAGGGTGGGCAAGCCCCCCCGCCCCTTCGTCGTTCGGGACCGCCACCGCTGGCAGGAGGTGGTCACGATCCTCACGACAAACGGCGTGACGTTCTCCGGCAAGAGCCACACGGACGGCATCTCCGTCACAGTCCCCACGTCTGACGACTATCGTCAGGCCACCCGCTCTCTTAGGGAACACGCGGTCCAATTTCACGCGTATCCGCTGGAAGAGGAAAAAGTGCTCCGCGTAGTACTGCGCGGTATCCCTAAGGAGATCGACACGGAGCTCGTCCGTGACGATCTCCTTGCCCAAGGCCTCCCGGTCCAGCAGGTCCATCGGATGACCAATGGACGGACGAAGGCCCCGATAGACCTTGTGCTGGTCATCCTCGACCGCACGGAGGAGGGGAAGGGGATCTTTCGGATAGAAAGAGTCCTCAACCTCTCCGGCCTGAAAGTCGAGGCTCCCAGGCGGAGAGGCATACCCGGTCAGTGCCACCGCTGCCAACTGTACGGGCACGCCGCCCGCTTCTGCGAAGCGGCGTACCGATGCGTCAAGTGCGCGGGCGAGCACAGCACCGCGCTGTGCAAGCGGGTCAAGGGGGATCCTAATCCTCCTAGTTGCGTGCTCTGCGGGACTCAGGGGCACACCGCGAACTATCGTGGTTGCCCCAAAGCCCCAAAGGCTGCGGCCGGGGCGAAGAGGACCCCTGCGCCCCGTCGCCCAACCCGTCCCCATGGCGTCAGCGCCAAGACCCCTGCGCCGAAGTTCATCGACGCTCCCCTACCCGCCACCAATGCTTGGACCAGGCCCTCGTCCCTGGTCCAACCGAAGGCGGCCCCAGCTCCGGCCAGCAGCGCCCGCGCGCCTGCCCAGAGCCGTCCAACCCCCCCGCCCTCACCCTTCAAACCCGCCCAGGGCCCCTATGGCCTGAAGGCGGATCTGCTCTTGCTGGCAGAGATAGCCTCGGCATTCGACCTCGACGAGGTCCGTGCTGTAGCCCAGGAGGTCCGCGAGCATCCTGATGCCCTATTGGACATCATGATGACTCACGGCAACCTCTTCAGCGCTATGAAGCGCTTCGCCCCCCGCGTCCTCTCCCAATAACCTTAATGGATTGCACACCCACTAAGGTTAAGCCCCACTCATTGGCGTTGGCGTGGTTTAATGCCAACGGCATCCACACCGATGCCAGAGATCAGCGGGATCTCATCCACCACTTCTTAACGACCCATCAGGTCGACATCATGTTGATCAACGAGACCTTTCTGAAACCAAGCAAGAGGAACCCCAGGGTTGCAAACTACTTGATGGTTCGTAATGACAGACTCGCCGCCCCCCTGGGCGGTACTCTGATCTATTACAAAAGGTCTCTGCACTGCACACCCATACCCACTCCCCCGTTAGTCAATCTGGAAGCTTCCTGTTGCCGTCTTGCGATGACCGGTCATCAGTCCATCATAATAGCGTCTTGTTACCACTCGGGTAGCAAGACTCTCCTCAAAGAGGACCTCGAAGCGCTTCTCGCTCTCGGTAGCTCGGTCATTCTGGCCGGCGACTTTAACGGCAAGCACGTGATGTGGGGCTGCAACGCGAATAACCGGAATGGGCACCTTCTGTACTCATTCTCGGATACGCTAAATTTTGATATCATCCCCCCCAGCTCCCCGACTTACTTTAGCAATAATATCAACAACAGGCCGGACATTCTCGACCTAGCACTCCTAAAGGGCGTAACACTCCAGTTGCGTTCTTTGGAGGTGCTACACGAGCTTGACTCGGACCATAGGCCAGTTCTGATGCTGCTGGGTCCCGACCCGAGCAACAGAACTCCGCCGACCAAGACCGTGGTGAACTGGGAGCTCTTGGGCGAAAGCCTAAAAGCTACCAGTTCACCCGATTTAGATAGAATACCAGACGATATCGCGACCCCCGACGATATCGCTCTTTCCATAGACGCTCTCAACAGTCACCTTCGTAAAGCCGTCGGCGAAGCCTCGAAGCAGGTCCCAGCCGAGGGCGACCAACGCTGGGCCCTGCCCGAGGATGCGAGGGAGCTGTTGAGAGCGAAACACGCGGCCACTAGGGCATACGACTGGTGTCGCACCGAAGAGAACAGAGCCACTCTGCGGTATTACGAGCGTGCCGTAAAGAACCGCATGAGTGAACTCCGCAATCAGAGGTGGGACACCCTGCTCTCGGAGATCAGACCATCTCACCAGGCATACTGGAAGATGGTAAGATCGCTGAAGGGCAGCAAGTCATCCAATATTCCCCCCCTGTCTCGTCCGAACGACACGCTTGCCTTCGAGGACGACGAAAAGGCCGAGTGCCTTGCCGAAAGCCTCGAAAGGCAATGCAGCCCCAGTCTCGAGCGCGTCGACCCCGACCACCTAGATATGGTGGAAGAGGAAGTCGCCGAGTTCACAGCCCGTCCCGCCCTCGAACCCACAGAGCCGGTCTCTGTGTCGGAGGTAGAGTCGATCATCAAGGGTCTCCAAACCAAGAAGGCCCCAGGTGCAGACGGCGTCAGCAATAGAGTGATTAAGCACTTCCCCGTCTTTCTGATCAACCTCCTCGTCAGCATCTTCAATGCCGCCTTGGCCAACTGCACCTTCCCCGACGCTTGGAAGTCTGCCGACGTCATCGGCATTCACAAGCCCGGCAAGAAGGCGTCAGAGCCCTCTAGCTACCGCCCCATCAGTCTCCTCAGTACCTTAGGTAAGATTTACGAGCGCATCCTTCTGAAGCGTATTTGGTCCCACATCCGAGATAACAATCTCCTCCCCGACGAGCAGTTCGGCTTTCGAGCCAGACACTCGTGCGTCCAGCAGGTGCACCGCATCACGGAGCACATCCTAGAGGGTTTCAATCGGAAACCCTACCACGGCTTCACCCAGGTCACGCCCAAATGTCAGTCCACCCTTGCGGTGTTCCTCGACGTGGCGAAAGCGTTCGATAAAGTCTGGCACAGCGGGCTGGTATACAAGTTATACCAGCTCGGGTTCCCGGATGGTCTTGTACTCATAATACATGACTATCTGACTGATCGAAACTTTCGCTATCGCGTCGACGGCACCCGCTCGGCTCCCCACCCCATCGGCGCTGGCGTCCCTCAGGGGTCAGCGCTGGCCCCCGTTCTGTTCTCCCTCTACACGCATGACATTCCACGTCATCCGAAGGTAGAGCTTGCGCTTTTCGCGGACGATACTGCCCTCTTTATAAGAGGGTGGAATCAGTCCATCTCTTTCCGCACGCTTCAACAAGCCCTGCGCCGCTTAGGCGACTGGTTTGAGAAGTGGGCAATCTCGGTCAATCCGGACAAAAGCGCAGCTGTGTGCTTTCACCCCAACAAATGGCCTATCCGGCAGCAGCTCATGCTGCACGATAGGCCCATCCCCTGGGTGAACTCGACCAAGTATCTTGGCGTGACCCTCGATCGTCGACTCACCTTCTCGAGGCACATCCGGACAGTTAGGAATCGAGCGGTTTTCTTTTTAAGCCGACTCGCCCCCCTCCTCAACGATCGTAGTAAGCTATCCCTTAGAAATAAGGTGATATTGTACAAAATTTGCATCCGCCCCGTTATGACCTACGCCTCCGTAGTGTTTGCCCACGCGTCTGGCTTCGACCTGGACAAGCTCCAGGCCGTCCAGAATAGATTTATTCGCAGAGCGGTCGGAGCCAGCTGGTTCCAGCGAAACTCCGACTTGCACTGCGATGTAGAGCTCCCCTCCATTCGGCAGTACTTTAAATTCACTTCGCGCAGATACTTTGATAGGGCCTCCCACCATTCAAATCCTCTAGTCGTTCGCACGGCGGACTACTCAGCAGTAGACGCCGCTGCCCCCCGCCCTCTCCGTAGACGCCCTAGAGACATCTTCGGCGACCCGGACGACCCCATCGCAGTCGCCACGGCGGCTGCGCTGGGGTCGGCCGACCCGACAGCTCCCCGCAACAGGAAGTTTGCAGTTTTTGGTATAGGCGCCGGTTACCAAAGGAACACGATAACAAAACACCGACCTCGCCGGCGAGGTCGAAGACTCCCAGGATCTGTTAGAAGATCGGTTAGATTCTCTCCAAATAGTCAAACAGATAAACCTAATAGGGCTCAAGCGCAAACCCCCTCTGGGTTGCCTGGGCAAATCGACTCCCCCCCCCCGGCGACGGTCCAAGCCGAGGTCCGTACCTTAGTGGTGCCCTTGTGCCAGTCGCCCTTAGCTTTAAATAACTAAAGTCCATTAAGGTCCTGCGCCCTCCGCGCTTGCCTTACGTCCGGTACGCTGTAGAGGCCTCAGTGGCCAACAGCATTAGTCATTCATAAAAAAAAAAAAAAAAAAAAAAAAAAAAAAAAAAGACCCGTCTTCGGAACGGTTACACCGGACTACATCCCAAAACACGACTAGGTCATTTCACGGCATGGCTTGGTGCGGTGGGTGGTAACTAGCCACGGCCGAAGCCTATGGCTCCTATAGCTATACAACAGCTTATTATGCTCGCATCAGTATCACAAAGCAACCATCAAACTCGGAACTCTCCATATTATTGCCACCAACTTACCATATATGTAGAGCAGGGGTCACCAAGTAGTTTCGCTCTGGGTTCGTTTTAAGAAATAAAATGACCACCGCGGTCAGCACAGCATTTTATGGAAAAACAAAATTAAACAGATGCAAAATTACGGTTATTTCCGTAATTTTGCATGTTTGATTTTTTTTACAAGGGCATTTTTATACATTTCAATGAGAAAAATGTAATTTTTCTCAAAGCTCTTTCTCATCAACGCTTTCGCATACCGCGAACTCTTTCTCGCTTGTAAGCTCTTTACTTCGCCCGTCTGTTTTCGAACTGACTTCGGAAAAGATGATGTGGGGATACATTTTTATTAAATTAGGTACTCTGTAGTGCAAGTTGCTGTATCCTCGCGGTCCGCACGAAATGTGTCGGTGGTCCGGATGCGGACCGCGGTCTGCCATTTGACGACCCCTGATGTAGAGTCAAAAGACTCGTAGGTATAAAAAAAAACTGAAAACCTTCGTGGCTTTTTCTTATTTGTGATTATTTTAAAAATGTCTATCTAACCTGATTACATTGAGTTTGCGCCACCTATCTATCAGATTCGTAAAGTTATACCTAATCTCCAACTCTATTAAACTCATACCTATTCGCTGTATTATTTCGATTCAGTTGCTTTTATCTGATTTCGTACATATATAAGATAAGCCTTTCCCCACCACACGATCAATTTGTTTGTTTACGTTTCCGAGATAATCAAAACAAAAATAGCATGAAATAGGACCTAGTTGAAAATACTAGAGCCACTAGTGAAACCAAGCAGTGGAATCATTACTCCTTAACTAGATAGGTAGGTATGTAATTTTTTTTAATTTTATGCAACCTTCATTCATGTCAATTGTGCAACGATCAAATTGAATTCAAATTCGCGAATTAAATCGGCAATTGAAATGCCAATATAGGTACCTACTTGTAGCAGCACATAAACAAATACACTGTACCAAAATACGTAACTTTAGGTACCTATTCACGTGCACTAGCACGTTGCAGTTGCGTTGCTGCCAACTCGTGCGCCGAACATGGTGCGGCGTTTATAAGAAATTATAGCCGGCGATTGATAACGCACGCACGCATATTGAAATATTCAAATGGAGCCTTCTAAAACAGATAGGTGGTGTACTTAATCGTCGGCCCTGTTCAAATCACAGCCCTGTTTGCACCAGCAGCTGCATGCAGGCCTCTTTTCGGCCAAAATAGGCTTTTTATGCCACTCAGTTTCTTGCCCGTTCTTCTAAGTAGCGACTCTTTTTCCGAACAAGGTAGTGGAGTAATTTTTATAACTTGACGTTCATGAATGTATCTTGGATACCTAGTACCTAACTGAATAAAGACATTTGATTGGATTTAAAATACTCTGCATGAAAGGCAGTAAAGGCACAGAGATAGATTATACCTGGAATAGCATTTGATCTAGGAACTTTTATAGGCTGTATATGTACACCGCAGAGCGCAGCTCTGAGCTGATCAATCAAAGAGGCTTTAACAGTAAGAACGTCACTACGACAATAGCAATAGAGTCTTACGTGGTTGTAAGCTACTAGGTATATAGAGCAACAAACAAACGATACTAAAGGAAAGGGATATGAAAATATCTTCACATCTTTCTAGATCTATTGCGAATATTAAGAAAATATCAACTAAGAAGTCCAGAAAAACTTAGTGAAAAACCCACAAGTACTTTTAAAAATGTACCTATACCTTCACTCCTACTAAATATACGAAAGATGAGAAATATGCCACGAACAAAATGAAAAACATTATATCGGAGATATTGCGTATTTTAACGACATTATCTCGAGACGGAAAGACCATACAACACAAGAAAACACTTCACAAAACAAAAACTGAACGTTCCCACATGCGGAGCGAACAATGACATCGGAAAGTTGAGCGAGAACCGTGCGATAGCGAAGAAAGTTGATCGACTGCATCCACCGAGACCGCACTAACGGAGACAAGGATGCGAATATAACACCCGATAGCAACGTCCCTTTCCAACGTACTGTTAAATAATTGCAAGTTTCCCGGCTAGTGGCAACACTACGGAACGCGATTCAACCGTGAACTGAGCAAAAAGTTACCGCGCAGAGAAATTTCCTCCACGTACAAGTTTTTGTTGCATGAAATTACTGTAGGTAACGGATTGCTTTTTGCTCTAGACGTTACAATTTTAAATGCTGAAGAGAAGATGTCGAATACCTACTTAGAAGTAAAATTAAGCTAAAGATTGCGATCTGGGATTCGAACTGGATCGAAAATAGTTTTTAGTAAGAATTAATGAATAGCTTTTCTACCAAAGACTCTACTGAAATTCTGGTAAATAAAGAAAAACTACCCGATCCAGCTATTCAATAGGTAAATAAATTTCAAAATGTGATTTCGAAATGTGATGTTTTAGAAATTTTCATTTGTAAATTGTTACCTAACAGATTGATTGCCATAAATACCAGTTTTTGTCAGTACTAGTATCATGGGATCATCGAGACCTCGAATTGTATAGGTAGGTATGTAGGATCCAAACCTTGTACAGATTTACTATGTTCTGCTCTATATACAGTACGATCCGGTGTTTCGCATAACAACAGAACTGAATACAACTATAGATAATATTCCTACCTGCGCATAGGCGGAGTGCGTTCGGCTCCGCTGGCTGCACAGTGCACGCACGTGCACGCCTGCGCTACGATCTCCCGTGATCTGATGTTGGTTACCATGGCTCATAGCGGAGCGGAGCGCCGCCGCCGATAGCGGGATTAGCGGCAAGCGGGTGCTCCTCGGCAGGTCTCGGTGCTCCTCGGCCGGCTCCGTGCCCTCGCTCGGACGTGATTGCGATATCTACGAGAGCGAATGAGACCTCGGTCCCCCTCCAGCCGCCCGGGGACAGCACCTTCCTACCTACCCCACTCAGTCTGCTTCGAGATCTCATAGTGAGTAGTCGCGTTGCCGTCCGGTCGCGTCGTTTCACCCGTCTTTTAATTCGTGTGTTCCCCTCGAATGAGCTCAAAAACTCTTGACTATTTCAACAAAAACTTGACGATACGCTCAGTGCTTCGCCGTTTACGTGACTGCAGTTTGTGTGGAATTGGTGACAGTGAAGTGGAGCTGGTCGCGCTACGTCGCCGTGCCTGAGCTGGCGTCGTCCCTCCGAGGTAAATGCCGAGACTCCTGAGAGCGATCGCATACGTGTACTGAAACCGGATTGCGGTGCCGTGCTCGTAGTGGAAATCTATTTGCAAAAACCCAGTGCAGAATAATTGGATTTGTCGCTCGCCACAAGTAGCATCGGAGCTGAACGTGGCTCGAAAGACTTTTACCGTTAGTCGAGACGTCGCTCGACGCGGTCGATGGCTGCTTGCGGAGCCTCTTGTCAGGCAATTAGCTTCTGAAATGCTGCTATTATAGAACCTGGCGAAAAGTTACGACGTCGTAAAATAAAACCATATGGTTCCAAATAGGTACCGTAAGCTACCATTTCGTGGCCGACATCCCCAAGACAGAAGTGAGGAAATCTTTACCGTATTAGCATGTTTCAATGCCATTATCTTGATAAAGGCCGTTACGTATGCGGAAATAACGATGTCGACGAACAGCCAATGAAACAGCTTTATTGTTCCTCAATCATCGCGAGTTGAACATGGCCTTTGTTAGATTTATGAAGTCGAAGTTTTACAAATAATTGTACTTACCTAGTCTAATTGTTTTTAAACACTCATTGTTAATGAAGAGAGTCCTAACGAGCTGAAACTAATTAGTAGGTCTATTTGTCCTGAAAACATACACGAAATATTCTCCAGTAATGGGCGTGGCAAATGTCCAAGTGCTTCAAGGCTCACGGGGACTGGTTTTTAAATCGTTCACTATGAGTGTGCCCACTTGAGAAATTTCGACATCATCGACGAGCGTTGGGTCACCACTTAGCTCTCACGATTGCGTTCAATCTGTTAACCATTTGCTCGAGGATGGTCGTAAAAACTTCAAAAGTGTGCTTTCAGCGGGTACAGAAGAACAGTCATCAGTATTTTGTACGATTGATCGGCTTAGAAAGTTTTAGTGAATCGGCATCATAACAGCTGTTGTTGCAATAATCTTTTGGGCCATCTGGGACTTTCTAAAGAATTGTGATGATTCAGCCTAAATGACCCAGTCTCTCCGCAAGAATTTTACCTAGGTAGGTAGGTATGTGCTTGCAGTTTGAATTGTTATCAAATCTTAATGAAGAGCCTGGACTAGAGTTAAGTAGAATACTTTTATGAATCGAAGTAAATTTGATGATATGAAGTTATTTTGATGAAGTTTAGCGTGTGTTTTTAAAACGTTAGCGTTGAATGTTCTTACTTGACATTAAAACTAATTTTAGAGTGATATATGCCACGCTTGAGCGGCGGACGGGGCGGTGTGGTGCCAACAAAGTAGGTCGCGATATTTGCGCGCTATCTGCACGTACCTGCTGGCGTGCGCACTGCGCACACGCCGCCGGCTATCATCAATGACAGCGACGAAGGACACGAATTCGAACGAAATAGGCCACCTCAATATCTGAGTAAACAAATACCGAGTTGGACGAGATAAATGAAACTTCTCCTCGTGAATAATCTCCATTTCACTCACTCCTATGTAAAATAAATATAATAAAGATATTCCTATGTAGAGATTGTGGTCTTTGATTAATAAGAGATCTGTTTGATTAATCACATTACGGATGAAATTCGAGGAATTCTCCGACGAAGCAGGTCAAACACCCGAAATAACGTGGCCGGAAGCTTTGTGATTCACGATTACATTTCGATGTCTGCTCGCTTATTATTTCTACACAGACTAGGTATTAGCGGTATTACTTTACTGTGATTAAAAGTCACAATTGAGAAATTGAGTGTTTTTTGGGTAAATTCCATTGAGTTGGTAAAAACAATGCTGAATCCAATAAGAATCGTGATAGATTGGCACGGGTTAAAGAGGGCCTTTGGTTGGTTTCCATACAATACGGAGGCAGTGAACGACCGAAATATGGCGTGAAAGATAATTTCTACGCTGGGCCGATGTCGTCAGCTGATAGCCAGGGGTCGTCGGCCGCGACTTTGTCTCGCCCGCACTTGCCCGCGCTTACCCTGCAGATGTGGGGTCGATGGGTTATCGAATATTTTTATAGCCACGATTCGCCTGACATCCGATTATACTTTTGACCTTTCAGATCGATCAATCAGCGTCTATATTGATTATGTAAACTTCAAGTGTAACTATTATTTTGGATTTATACCTAGCATACTAGCTGCGCCCCGCGGTTTCACCCGCTATTAAAAAGTATCCTATGTGCTATTCTAGACAATAATCTATCTCTGTGCCAAATTTCATCCAAATCTGTTCAGCCGTTCTGGCGTGAAAGAGTAACAAACATCCAGATATTTCTATACGGGATGCGCCCCGCGGTTAAAAAGTGTCCTATGTGCTATACCTACCAGACTATAATCTATCCGTGCGTCAAAGTGGCGTTATTGAGAGACAAACATTCAAACATCCATACAAACTTTCGCTTTAATAAAATTAGTGTGATTAGATGATTTACCTACATTTGGATAAATCAAAACAAATGTCGTTAATCAATTGGGTATCGAAGATAAGCATAAAAACGTCGAAGTAATAAAAATGACTCTACCAACTTTTTCGGAGAAAGGTACTACTACTAGGACTAGGTACCTAACCAGAATCGGTATGAATATGAAATAAGGTAGGTAATCCCTGATCGGGTATAAACTCACCCACCTGATGGTGATGTGATGTGCGCTGGTACATATGCCTAATGCCTATGTGTATTGTGTACGTACATGTACATCATTGGTACGTGTGCGTACGTATAAATACGAGTACGTGTTTTGTATCAAAATTATTGAAAATTTTAACGAGAAGCGTGTTCAAAAGTAAACATACTGCAGTCATCAATTACTGAAATTGTAAGAAAGACTGCGTAAGTGTAAAAAAGCGAACTAATGTTTTTGATGAAGCTATAACCTTGGAGCCAGAGTTTAGAGTACATCTTCGGTATTAACGGAATAAAAGAGCTTTTTAAAGATTGTGGGTGGTGAGATTTGGAGATCTGACCACCCATCGAAACGAGCCCTGGATAACGGTGGCACGGCGATGTGACTCACATCGTTGTGGAGAGGGAGAAGGAATCAACTTTCCAGGCATGGTATCTCTGGCAACGTGGAGGGGGGCGTCGGCGTCGATGCGTTCCTATGGAGATCCCGGTGCCCTCCGCCATCGGACCGTGGGCGTGGACGTGGGCACCAAAGGGATTTTAGTGGGTACAATTTCGAAGGTTTTCCCGTCTCAAAACAAATATAATTGGTAGACGGTGCTTTTATGATTTTCCTTATCGATAACCAGAACCCAAAAAAATGTTGGTCAAATAAAAATAGATAGAATCGTGGCTCGTATTTAACATGTATTCATCACACACACTCTAATCAAACGTCACCACATTTATAAAAGGAAACAGACAATGGTATCTGGTGACGTCACATCCCGCCAACTGGCCTGCAAGGTTAGCCAAACCTCGGGCAATTGGCGAAGATTGCACGCCTCCATGATTCACGATAACTCGCAGATCTGACAGCTACAGATTAATGACTACTAAAGACGGAGTAACTATGATTAAATCTGTTAAAGGCTTATTCAGATGGAAGCGATATTCGTGGTTCAGAAAACTATTGAGTGTCGAGTGAGTTACCGTCAGGTATAATAAAGACCAACAGCAGTATTAGATGGCACGGTGCCAAAAACAAAATGATGTTTCGAATTTCGATATTACTTACGTACAGAACGGTGATAAAAATGCCGCTTGTAAGAAAATGTAGGAACCTTCCTACATGAATTGATCATGTTTGTGGATACGTTAAATACAGCTAAAGCTGCAAAGTTGACCCTTGGTGAGGTGAGGTTAGTTACAGTAACTCACGAGGAAAGTTTTTGGATAGTATTTTCTGAATAAACACGAACATAGTCGCAGGCAACAGCTAGCAATAAATATAATCTATACCGTTCCACTTTATTCCGTTTCCGATCGCTACCACATAGTGGTAATGAATATCACACATATCTGATTAGGCCTTTAATTCGCGAGACTATCTCTGGCCTTTGTCTCGGATTTTCCGAACTCCAGCTAAATATGCGAGTATTGACCTTGTTCAACAGTGTGTTATTTATATTTACAAACGGGAAACCTCAACTGCTCTACGCACTTGATGCTCGGGCTGAATGCGACAGTCGTTTCTTGCCAAAAAGTGAAGAACGTTGCTCTCGCCCGCATTTTAAGCTAACTACGTCTGTTGTCTAGTCATTGGCAAAGTTATAGAGTAAAAAAGTTTGAAAAAAGCATTTTAATCATCAATACAGAATAAATTTTTTTCGATATTCTATGTCGATGGTTTTGATTAATAAGTTCTCATTAGGTACCTACTGATGTGATGTACTTTTCTTTTAAACCCAACAGTGTAGATAGATTTGCTCGTGCTATTTGTAAGTTTAGAAGGGGCGCGTTTGTCGTCCCCGTCAAAACGGCCGGGCATTTTACCAATATGGCTTCATAATAAGCTTTGCGGGAAAAGTGCTTCCTGTGACCAACACTGATTTTCAGGTCGTGCTTGTAATATTGTTAGTCCAAAAGGTAGAGGCTTTAAAGTGCTTCAAAACTTCATTAGCCATCCCTTCCTTTCCTTTACTTTGGCAATTAGTTACTTCCTGTTGTTTTATTGACATAGCAGGCCGATATCAACTTAGCTTCAAGTCTAGAGCAAAGACCTAGAAGCTATGTAATAGGAAGTTTGCGGTCTAGAGTCTAAATTAAGTTGCAAATGTATAAATTGATACCAATGAATCACAGTTACGTAAGTACTTGACGTAATTAGGGAATAACCTATTCGAGCTCCTGACTGCTTCTGCAAATATTAGTGCCTTTTGTATCCTGTTACAATAAAGGTCAGAAAGAAGATTTACCAAGTATTTGTTGAATGGCTAGTTAGGTAAAGAAGGTAGAGGTATTGAAATGGCCAGTTAGGTAGAGGTAACTACTTAGGTAGTCGTACTATTTTCCGGTCAATGTGAACTGTACATTAGATGAATTCATGTAAGTAGGTACATAACTAATCAAACTGGTTTTTTGTGGTTAGTAAGTAGCGTACCTATTTCTGTTTCATCTTTGGCAAAGCTGTTTTCGTATGTCCGACGTCCCGTTCTCCGGATGTCATGTCCGGCTGTTCTCTTATACAGGTCGCATTTCTCAACTGATTCTCGTGAAATTTTGTAAGCAGGTTCGGATGGAATATGATTATTTTATCGATTCAGTTTTTTTTTTTTCGAAATGGCGGAGGTATGGGTCTCGCGAGGAGAGACTCGCGGTAGATATGTGTCTTTAGCTCTCACAGTTCTCACTGACACTGGTTTTTAACTGTGTAAAATGTGACCGGTTTGGTGTTTGACGTTGAATAGCTAGGAAGGTATATTTTGAACCTTTTCATTGATTAGATGATGTAGAGTCATTGAAACCTCAGCATGTTTTGCCACAACACGATGCGGCTGCAGCCAATTGCAAGGCAATTTATAAAATAGCTCTTCAATTTAATAACTTGTTAAAACAGGTTTTGAAGGAAGGTAAATAAATACCTAATAACCTAACACTACCTGTCTAACGAGTAGGTATTAGGTATTTACCACGACAGGTGAGACCTGCCTATATATTTACAGTGGGTAGTTAGTTAGTATTAGTAGTTAAAAGTGAATAGGCAGTTATTCCAGTAACTACCTACCCTAGGTACTTATTGTAATTTTACGACATATTCAATTGGTTGACACCTGATAAAGTACCAGCTAAAATAGTCAACAAGTATGTTAAAACCGCAAACAAGCCATCTGAAAAATAGCCTATGCTATAATAAGTGTAACACAAAGACGAAACTATCCTCGATGGAGACTTCGCACTTGAAAATATGTCAAGCTTATTACAGTTTACATTTTTTAACCCTCTCTAGAGCAAATAATTATATCTATGGATAGTCGATAAAAAAATTAAAAAATGCTTTAGCTATGTAACTAAAACAATTCTATGCTTCTCCGTCACTCCGTCGACCTTTAGCAGATCTAAATTCTCAGTCCATCGCACTAGCTAGAGGAAGATTATAAAATACCAAGACAAAAAAATGGCCTTCATGCTTAATTTCTGAATTCGAATAGTGAATAGCCAAATCGCAACTTTGCAGAAACGTGCCTTATTATATTTTCATGCAACACGGAAGATATCTTCGCAAGCTTGCATGATTGTAATCTCGTGTGCGCAACGCTACGTAACTTCCGGATCGGTTGCGAAACGTGCGCGGGCGCAGTGGCCGACTAGGGCTGCAAGCACATCACGGTCAAACAATGGTTGAATTTGGAAATTTTGGAATCAGCTGTCTTAGTATACAATACTTGACACTTTTTTTATTGTCTTTGAAATATTTTTGAAATCCATTTTACAACTGGCAAAAAAAACTGAAACCAACTCAATCGTTTTAAAAACGAGAGTTAGGCTGGTAACTAAATTTGAATAATAAGTTCTATTCGTCAAAATTTGATTTAGAAAACATCCGTCAGATTCCACTTTTGACCAGCCCTCACCTCACCATCTGACTTAAGGCAAAAGTTAAACAAACGATAACATTTTTAAACGACTGTTTTTGTCAGCGCTTCAGTAAGTTAAATGTCAACAATGGACAAATAAATAAATAATCGCCCAATTAAAGTTCGGTGAACATGGGCCTATCTCCAAGTTGCATGCAGGTAAGGTTTGACAGTTCCAAGTAAATATAATATTATAATTAAAGGTTGTCAGTTCCATTTGATTTATGAATAGTTGAATACTCATTAGTTTTTTAATTTCCTAAAATGCCTTAGTGAGAATTTCTCACCATAAAAAACTAATCTTGTAGATATCAGGTTGCCTCCGTTGTTTAGAAGGTATTATTAGTAAGATAAAATAGAAGGTTAAACTAGAGAACATGGATAGAATATCTATAACATTGCCATAGGCAGTTGAACATTTACAAGACAAGCTTTGAAGAACTGTGTAAAACCACTATCGAATAATTAGCATTCAACTTTAATAAAATTTTGAAGCAAAAAAGTGGCCTACCAGAGCCATAAAACTACCTTTTTTTCTTATGTAGGTACATTATTAAAACTATGGTACTCAACTTCGTATAGTGAATAGCTCATTGATCTAAGTATAAATTGATTTCCCGCAGCAATAGCCCGTTTTGTCAACCAGTACAGATGGCAGTTAGAGATACAGGTTGGAATATAGCCTTCCACTAGCCACTAGACTAGCCAGTGGGTAGTCATACAGGTTGCGGTGACCATCGCCTCGGCCACTTTCACCTGTCTGCTTGCGGCTATCCGCCATCTTGGCAAGTTGTGCGCAAACGCAACACGAATAGGTTTAACATTACGTTTAAAATACGGTTTTTAAACGTAATATTACTTTTGCAGACGAAACTGGCACAAGACGAAACTGTGTCATGGCCGCAGAGTAAAAAATCTTACTTTTGTTCCCACTCATCAATGTCAGCAATCATCAATTTGGTTCGGCCATCGGACGTCTCCAATCAAAACCAATAAACTAAAGTGTAGGACAACGCTGCAAGTCACGGGCATGCATTGGCTGCATTGTTTAAAATTAGAGTACCTAGCAGAATACGGCCTAATAAAACGGGTAAAAAACTAAACTCAAACGTGGTTCACGCCAATTTAGAAAAAAGTTTTTCATTTTCATTTACCAGCACTGAAGAGCAACTGGCACTATAGAGAAAATCACGTCGGAAGGGGAAAAAAATATGTAAGGAATCGAAAAGTTCTTTTAACCTCGTTACATTGCCAAAAACAAAGTTACGAGCCCTTTTGAAGCCAGTTATATAAAAAGGCCGGGTTACGTTCGAAAAAAGTTTCTTTGTGAATTCGCAATCCCTCTCCATATAGACGACAATAAATATTTGACGTCAATGGTGTCAAATTTCTTTTAAAGGCTTTTTTGTTAGCTAATTACTCATGTTCTATTTTTAAATTTTTCTTTTTTTTTTTGTTTAAGTAAATAAAAGTTTATTTTAAACGTTGACACGGGCAAAGTAGAACAAAAGCTAAATATAGGAAGTATTTATATGTAAACAGAAAGTTACATTGAAACCTATAAATAAACAAAAAGTTGCAGTCGTAAACTTTTAAAGAATCACAGTAAAATGGGAACCTATGCAACCACAGAAATACATTTTATAAAAGAAAAGCAACATTTGTAAGTTCTCGAAACTTTTCAGAATAACTTGTACCAGTTACATAAAAGTTCATTTAAAGATTTGCTATTTTAAGATTTAACAATAAATTCCGTTGGCTAAGATGAATATAACGGAATCGTACAAGAAAAACCTGTAGATCTTTCTAAGCCAAAACCGTTATAAGAGCATTTCATTAACTGTCTCAGACAAGGCCCCTTCTAGACTCGATAACAACGTATTATTAGCAAAAACGTTCTAATTAGTTTTAGGCCCATGTTCAACGATCCCCTTCACCCGTCTGTAAGCCTCCCGAGGGCTCGTGAAATTGTTATTTAGCCAGAAAAGCCTTTAGTCAGATAGGACTTTATACAGCTAGAGGACGAAAGGGCGGACGATGTCGTTAACTCGAGCCGGTGTAAGTATTTATATTGTTAAGCTTGTGTTCTACTGGCAGAACTAGTTTTATTAAACTTCATCCTGTGCCACAAACGATGTCTATCAGAATGAATGGTTAGACTTTATTTTGTGCTTGTAAATATGAAATCGATGATAAATAAAAACAAACACGAAGTCAAGTAAGTTGTGTAATGCTTTATCTAATAATTAACTATGTTTGTTGCAGATTTCATGGATGTTGGAAAGAAGAATTGATCATCGTAACATTTGGAAACACCCAAGTAAGTTTAATTCACTCTTTATCCGTTTCCTTTGTCCAAGCGGCTGTAGTAGACTTATAATTTTTATGAGTTTGAGATCTTAAGCTAAACTTATGACGAATTTACGACTTGACTGTCTTGACCACTTGCTTTCTCTACAATGTGCAAACTTGTAAAATAACGATTTTCTCGGCCACCCCTGTTATTTCTAACATTACTCAAACAGTAATTTACACCAGCCATGCTTTCCTAATACGTGATGTAACATCATAGTCATCGTCATAAGAAAAAAGAAGGGTATAGTTGGCAGTGGCGGATGAAGCAAGCGCGGGGCCTGTAGTTAATGTGATCGGGGGCCCTTGAGTAGATGTAAATAAAATAAAACAAAACTGTTTCTTGAACCAATTTCTAGTGTATTTCCGCTCTAACTCACAATAGAAATTTGTTCAAGAAACAGTTTTGAAGATGAACTTCCGCAAAGTAACGCCTGATTCAATCAACTAAAATAAAACATTCACGAAAGGACTTTACTTGTTTTTTTAGTTTTTAAATTTGTTTTTGCGTGCTAAGGCGCGTGGCCGTAGAATTTGGTGCATTTTCCCCTTTTACTTGGCTTATCCGGCACTGGATAGTGGAGAATTCGACGTAAAGCATTATGAGCATTTCCAAAAACATCTTATCTCTAAGAAAGCATTATGGACGTGGCTACATAAATAAAGGAGTTTACGGTTATTGCCTTGGTGAGACGTAAAAACTTCCTGTTTCGTTCTGTGATCATTTTCATTCGGACTACAACGTTTTTTCTGCAACGCACATTTTTGTGGGACTTGTACAACTTCTTTTAAAGATAGTCTATGTGGTAAACGTATCTTAGACTATTCGGCCTCGTAACAGTATTCACTTTGCTGATTTCGTTGGTAGTGCTTGCCACGGTTTTTTTTTTTAAATTAGTGGCTTCTGCCCCTCAGGGTTTCCACGGAAATATCGATAACTCTCACATCGGCTAACCACTCAGCTTAAAGGAACTTATTTACTTTTAACGATAACCTTGAAATATAATCTTTAGAATCGTAAATCAAAAGTAATCAGTAATGAACTTAATCGTAAAATGTAATCTAGTCTACAAAATTTAGTGCTTCGCTAACTTTTGTTTCGCGGCCTCCGGTCGCAAAAACTTGGCTAATGGTGTGGTGGCTTTAGTTGTAGTAACCAGTCGATTTATTTTCGGTGATGACGTCGGCGATCAGTGTCTGTACACGTTTTACCTCCCACTGTCTATCGAGATGAAATATTACGCCTACAGATAAGGAGCCAGTGACATCTGCTCACCTTGGCGCGGTGTATTTATAAATTTCTTTACGCGGAATTTTTCTTATTCGATTTCGTGCTGGCGTCTTCTTAAACTATGCTTTCCTTTTAGTATGGAACCCTAAAAAAGATTTCCATAAAAAGTTTTCTGAAGACAGCTTGCGATATGTCTACACAAGAAATTTGTTAAGCGTTTACAGATGCGTGATTTGTGTAAAAAATGTTACAAAAAGACTAGTCCCCCAGCGACACCGTAACTACTCAGAAATAATGAACTTGACCCAATAGGTCGCCCGCCCAAATGTGTTCACTGTTCACTCGCGACAGTTGTCCCCTCGCACGACCTTCGCCAAACTTTTTATTTCAGTTGTCTGACTTCACGCTGCTCTTTTCTTTGTATTCTCTTCTCTCTAGACCCTTATTATCAAAACATAACATTGTAAGGGTATTTTTGCTTTGTTGTGTTAATTGCAATAAAATTGTTTGATATAGGTTACTTACAAGGGGTTAAAGTTAAACGATCAATGTTTTGTATTGCCCACAGTCAATTTTTATTATGGAGGGTACTTATGTAATGTCTCAGAACAAACATTAGCGTTAGCTCTAGCTAAATAAAGTAAAGTAGGAAAGTTTTAGTTCTAAATAACTAACTAACTGAACTAACTATTTTATTGACTCTATCTACCTGTTACAACATTATTTTTGTGACTTGTGCGTCTTCTTAGTTAATTATTCTGTAATTATTTGCGCGTGCATTGTTTGAACTTGATTGAACTATGCCTGTGTGCCGGCCGGCCATTGTTGGACGCCCTCAATAGAGCCTTACCTACAATACCTATTTCAGATCAAAGAGGAATGGCTTACTGCTCCGAATTATGCTCGGAGTATTACGAACAATGGCCTCTAGCTCCGATCCGATCAGGTATCGAAATCTGAGATCGATAATAGAATTGATAGAGAATAGAGAGATCGTACCTTGAGATTTGATATCCAGAATAGTAGGCCTACCTACTTGCTTACATAGAAGATTCCACATAATGATGGTTAGGATGATGAATCAAGGCTATTACCGATTAGGGTGTTAGTACCGTTAAAATAGTATACAACCTTAGTGTAGATCTTGAATCTTGATCGATGAGTTAGTTGCTTAGGAGTTTAATGACGTAGGTAGAGTATAGGTGTCTCTGTCTGTCTGCGCTGCGACGGTATCACGATCGAGATGAGATGTCCGCTACACCCAATTCGATTCGCAGTAAGTGGTAGGTATAGTGAACCTACAATGAAGTGAAGTGTTCGTCGTTGCGCGGGTGTCGCGACAGGGGTGGCGAGGGGTGCGGCGGGAGGGTGCAGGTCAATGACGCGCCTCGTCTGGCCGCAGCCCTCGAACCAGTTACTCGCTCCGCTCGTAGCTTGCCGTCATCTCTATCTAGTTCACACCGGCCCTTGCTTTACCTGACGAACATTCTTCGTAGCCCATATCACCAGCATTCTGCGAATAGCTGTCAGGTATCGATGTTCGCCGAAAAAAAAGGAAAACATGTGCCTAAGACAAGACATACTCGTATCAGAGAGGATGTAGGGATATTCTTTGCATACTACAATCTATGACAATATTGTCTTAGTTTATTTGCATTTGTCTGTCGTTTTATGACTATTTTAAATTAAACTGGTTCCATAAAGGTATGTGAAGCTTCTTATTATTGTGGTGTTTTTCGTTAATTCTAAAAAGTAATAGGTACTTACCTATGTGTAAGGAATATTAAAAAGGTTTTTAAAATAGCAAATATCAAGACAGATTATCATTAATATCGTATTCAACTCTTACAAACAACAAATAAAAAAACCTGCATGTTGAAGACATCCTAATAAAAAAATATTTAGAAGTGCAACAGCGTTGATAGCATCAACCATTGAGAAGCTGTCAAAAATCCCCGCTCAGTTGGTGGCGCAACAATCGCTTTCGCAAACCGTTTCGTAACGCAACTGCCGAAAATAGTCGAAAGTTACTTCACGCTGTCCTCAGCCTCACGCACGCTTGGCTCTCCAATAGCGGCACAAAGCCATTTTACGGGTTTTATTACGATTCGAATCATATCTTTCACGCGGAATACTAGATCTATTTTAGTTTTGAAGACATACAATTTATCACAATTTTATTGGATATCAACATCCAGATTGATATTGTTGGTAGGTGTTCAAAAAGTGGTACCGACTGTAGAATTACCTACATATCTGAGAATCATTGAATGATCATTGAACAGGCCCTATGTCCTAATTAGGCACAACAAAGTTTCGAAATAAGCTGCGGCACAGATCGGGTCCAATAACTTTAATTTTTTTATTAGTTGATCTACATCGTGTTGCTTGAACTCATAGATAAATAAATTGTATTAATTTTATTGTCCATGTTTGAATCCAATAACTTGATGATGTCCAGTCACTAGTGTATCAAAGCAGAATTAAAATCTCTTCAAATCAGAGAACAACGCGCACTAAGTAAGTAAAAAATATTACGGGTTGTGAAAAATCCTTTGGAAATGGAAATAGATTTTCTGATAAAGCCTCTGGCGTGCTTTCTGTTTAATCTCCAATTGGAAAATGCACCTTTGTGTCTGTGTACCGCTAAGCCGGAATGAACCAGATTAACTTGAAACATTTCAACCATCAATTTGATAATTGAACTCTGGCTCTGTCCATACCAATATCATTTCTGTTCGAATATAAATGAAGTAAAGAACTTTTCTATGAAACAACATGATACCTAGGCAGTAGCGTATTGTTTATGCAGGAGCTTTCAAAAAAATTACAAAGAAACATGAAAATTGAGGTTTACCTGCAAAAAAATTGCGAAAAAATCGCACAGTGTATTAAAAAGCTAAACCATGATTTTTTTATGTTTTCATGTTTTCTTTGTTCAGATATTTTTCAGCCTCGAAATGGGTAGGTACTCACATTGTTTTAAAGAGTCTTTGTGAGCTGCTTTGATTTGTACGGAGGTCAAACATCAATCATATTTTTTTTTCTTGATCTTTTCTGGTCTTTGGCACGTAATATTTTTTGCGACACAATTATTACCATATTAGCTGCGCCCCGCGGCTTCATCCGCACCGCGGTCCTACAGGAACCGTTTATTTTTTCGGGATAAAAAGTACCCTATGTCCTTTTCTGTACCCCAGATAACACATATAAGCATAATTTCAAGACCATTGGTTGAGTAGTTGAGACGTGACAGCGTTACAAACAAACGAACAAACTCACTTTCGCATTTATAATATTAGTTAATTTATAATAGTAGTATAAGGGCGTTTTCCTAGACAGACCATATTTTTCCTGCAATACCATTTGGCCCGGCAATGCTGGAAATATTTCCGACTGCAGCGCGGCCATCATCAACCATGCAAGAAATGTCTGGATGAATGGCTGGGCCACACTCAAAATTATCATCAGCCCGTAACCGCCCACTGCTGAGCGTAGGCCTCTCTTCTCGTACGCCAATCATCCCGGTCCTGCGCCAATCTTGTCCAGGTTCGACATTTACAACGTCGCCAACCCAACATGCTGGAGGCCGACCATCGCTTTGTTTGCCGATAATATTGTCGCAATATTTCCGATTTTTTAATATTTTTTTGCAGAAAAAAAAAATGGCTCGTCTAGGAGCGTCTTAAATAAGTAATAGAGTTTTTTCCACTCCCGAAGTCATAGAGCCGGTGTATTGTATGAATGCTATATGAAATTGTTGAACTCGAAACATGTTAATTAATACAGTTGGCGAGGCATTGCTAGCAAAGTTCAAGGTCTCGCAATGACAGCCACTTGTCTTACAAGGCGACTGTTTCAGGTGTAGGCTTTGTAATTACTACCTGTATTATTGACATTCGCTCTAAAGAGTACGGCTGGTACGGCTGAGGTTATAGTTTTATGTAGCACTAGCTACATACTAGCCGCGGTGTTACCTGCAGTTAAAAAGTAGCCTAAGGGTTTTAGCTAACTCATCAAAATCTATCTATCCATTTTTTTTTTTTGATTTTTTTTGATTATGATTGAATGGGCCCACGTTTGACCGCAACACACCTGATGGAAAGTGAGGATGCGGTCTAAGATGGAGCACGCTTGCCCATGAGGTGCCTATTCACTCTTGTCTTGAAGAGACCCAGGTTGAGAGATTTGAGCGGGAAGAAGTAACAAACACGCACAAACTTTGGCCTATAACATAGTAGGACTGACATTATCAACTCATTTGCACCCACTGCGGGCCACGGTCGGTCTTCGACTGCGGGTGGCAATCGCAACTGAACGTTGTTACCATGGATCGGATGACATGACTCGCTGAATTCTAAGCCTTGGATGTTTGTCCTGTCCTTGCGGCCTAACAACTTCTGACAGCATAGTCCCTCGACCTATAAGAACTTACTTACTAATACTTACCCACTACTGGTCCTTCTGGTCAAGTCAAATATTTCCCCAAAAATTTCCACGTTTTCTATCTCATATTTGGACCGGATTTCATTATCTTGGATCCTCATTGGGAAAACTGGATTTACGCATTGTTTTTTCCGCGTGAGCTATCTTCGTTTCCTGCCAAATAATTATGACGGAATTATTTATAATTATTTGTTTCCTTTACGTACACAAAATACATCAAATATTATATTCCCAGTACTTTCGGTATTTCGATTCCTTTAATTAAGATGACTACACATTACGTAGTATTGGCTTAACATTTTCTATACTATAGTTGTAGAGAGCAAAATAATAATTATATTCACGTTGAGTTTTGCAGCGTTTCTTAAAGTGGTATTCTCGGTGTAACCTTCAGCAATAAATTCACCGTCATTAAGTTTTAAAGGCATCGATGACGATAGTACATTAAAATGGAAATGTCGAGGGAGCAACAAGATTTTCATACCCACCGTGCCTCCGTGCGTAGACGCGGATGTGGTAGAGGGGGTCAACGGTTTTCCTTGGTGGGGTGTTCACCTCCGTCGACCTCATTGTACGTTGTACGATACGATCACTCGTATAGCTTATTTGTCCAGTAATCACTTGTCAGCGATTGTATGCCTGTCTCACTCGTCAATGCGTCACCGAACAAGAACGTTTGGCAGATATCTAATTATAATTAATAAATAAACCAAACTGTAGAGCTGCTGTTACTCTGTGACAAGTGGTTATTTTATTCGTCACAGACCAGAGATTTCGTTCGAGTATTTACACGAGAAAATTGCCTTTTAGTCATGCTGGATTCACTCCGCGACTCAAACTAAACATGTTTGTAGTTGTGTTTGAGACCACGTGTTACCGAAGTGCTGACTTATTTGTAAGGAAACTTGTTTAAATATTTGTTTAACGGTTCTAAAACAGTCCCTGTATAATGACTAGTTCAGAAAACATTTGAACTATTAATAAACGGCAATTAAAATAAAAACACGAAAGTTTCAACGATGATCACCTTCAATTTTTGGCATTTAGTAAAACGAACGAGCGATAAATATATTTTACGAGAGATACCAGTTTTGTTGCAAATTAAGTTGAGCACCTTGAATCCTTCGATTCCGCCAACAGAGGTCACTGAATGACAAGGATTGTCGTTTATCTATATTCGCTACGTTTACACACATATTTAGTCGTGTTTATGTGCCTTCACGTACCTTCACCTGTTATCGAAATAAAATATGTTTTTGGCTTATCTATTTGCGTATTTTTAAACTATCATAGTTACAAGAAGAAGTTAAATATTACAAAACGGACGATGAACTTGAATGGCTATGGCGGAAGAGGGCGACCGAAGAAAGTATGGGTGAACTGCGTGAAAGAGAACATGAATGACAAGGGTTATTGATTTATACGATTATTAAAGGTGAATGGAGAAAGTTACATACTGTACCGACTCCACCTGAGTTGGATAAGGGTAGGAAGAAGAAGAAGAATAGATAGGTTAGGATGTTAGTTTAGGTTACGTTTTTGAATGAAAAATAGGTGCTCTACAATCTTTTGCCGACGAATCATTTGAGTTTGTTTGAGTCGACAGTCGTCAGATTGCTTGTGTCATTGACACCTTTTATCAATTGGAACTCGAAGGCCCTAATCCGAAATCCCACGAGAATCCTCCCATGGAACTCTACTCAGAGGGTATTTAGGTCTGACGACCCCTAATCGGCATCAGATAAAAGCGAGCCTGATAAATCCATTTAGGTGAACGTCCGATAAAAACTTCGCAATGATATGCATGTGTTTGATTACAGTTGGTACTTTAAACTTGATTACGAACTAGCAATATTTATTTATTTATTGTCATTATACAGTGCTGCTTAGTGCTTACGCTAATTACAAGTAGGTACAAAGACCCTGTAAGGGCACTGCAAACAGGTATAGGTACGAGTAAGTATTTATATATTATAAGCGATGACAGCCTAGTTGGAGAAGGCCCGCCTCTCAAGCCAGAGGGAGCGGTGTCAAACCCATCCGACGGCACGCACCAATTTGTTCATTGTGTGAATATATGTGCGTATTGTATGTCATCTGCTACATTTGGGACTGAATATCGTCCGGCGAAGTGTGGGTGTTGTATTACACCTCTGCCAGCCCCCTCGGGGGAAAGGCGTGACGATATGTACGTTATATATTATTCGTAATTGTGTGCAAAAATAATAAAAAGCTGTAAGTAAAACAATTAAATCGTTTCTAGGTAAACCTTGTCTAACGTAACTCGACTCAAGAAAGGGCTTTTGTCATACAAATCGGTCGTTGAACGCAAAGATTATTTGCGACAAAACACAAAGTACTCAACAGTCAATGGCCTTCGTTATTAATTTACAATTCAAATTTGAAATTCATTTAATTTTTCGAAATATAAAAATAGTTTTAAGTAGGTAGGTCTACCTATATAAAACTTGTACTCACATGATGTGTTAAGGTGTAAAAGAATAATTCTTTCACTCTACATACATAATTTACATATGTATATTATACTCGTACCTTTATTAACGTATTTAGGTTGGTTAGATATCTAAGTAAATATTTAACACGGTTATTTTGTCGTTATGACTCCACACGAGTACTTATCAGCTAACTACATTTAATAATTTATGAGTAGTGGTATCTAATTGAAGCTATAAGTATACAGCATAGTCTTATGTAGGCAAAGCTTACATGTTAACATAGATATGGAACTTGTTTGCAACATTTAAAGTAATAGACCATCGAAATATTATAAGGAAGAAGCGGCACGAGTCTAATTTCTAGTACACAGTGCGTGGTAGACCCAATATAAATATATTACAAACAAGTGGACACTATATTATGTATAGTTCCGTTGTCAGTTGACGTAGAGAGACGTACAAGACTATTTATCTTTGTTTGAGACTAAAGCGAGAACGCTACAACAATAAGTATCACTGTTGCGACTGGTTGCCTTTGTATGTGACTACGGTGAATTGTGTGCAGCACCTAATTTATGCGGTCAACTTTTAGGTTCTCGTACCGTCTCTCCCTTATATTTAGTAATAATAATAATAAATTCGGGACACTTCCACACACGGTCGCCTGACCCCAAACTAAGCAAAGCTTGTACTATGGCTGCCAGAGACTGATATACATACTTAGATATTTTTAAATACATACCTACTTAAATAGATAATTAACACCCAGACATAGAACAAACATCAAATAAATGTTTGCCCTAAGTGGGAATCGAACCCACGCCCCCAAGCTCAGAAGGCAGACTCACCACCAACTGAGCCACCGAGGCAGTCAAACATTTGATCGAGTAATAAACCCTAGTTTGAACGAAGTGAAGCGCGGCGCAGCACGATGCCGAACGTTTTGAGCAACCTTGCGGAGCGGCGCGCAGGTCAGATATTTCGAAGGTCGATGACTCGCGAGTAATCGCTACAAGTTATTATTATTTTGTTAGCACACCCAGCCGGAGAACACTTTGTACAGAAATCGATGTTCGATGGAATACGATCCTATAAAGATAGTAGGTTTTTGTGGTATAAACTAAAATAAACAGTTTTGATCGAGCTCTCTCTCTAGTTTAACAGATAGGAACTACTTCAAGGTCAACTCAAGACAGACGGAGTTTCTACGGAATTTTAAAGACTAGTTCTATCTATCTATGGCTATCGAGATAAAATATTTAAGTAGCTACTTACCTACTTCCATATAGGTAGTATCTACTGAAGAACACACATAATTATGTAAAAATACAAAAGATTCATCGCTTAGTCAATTAAACATCACTTAGTAAATTAAAAGAAATAAATAAAGAAAACTGTTTTGAAAATAAATTAAAATGAATATTAATACATAAATGCTATTATAAATTAGAAGAATATCTCAATGATAAAAACTTAAATATTAAAGAATAAGCCGGCCCACTCCACATGACATTGCAATACCCTAATAGGGTCCATTATGAGATATTTATATTATAACTTTAAGATCTTGTGAACTAATGTAACAACCACCATAATGCGCAATAAATACTTTGACTTTGACTTTAGTCAATGTAATGAGCTTAAAAGCAAAAAAACACAATTAAAAAGTAAAAATTTGAAAGCTAGTCCAGAATAAGTAAGAAAATAAGATAAAAAGCCCCTAGTGGGTATGACAGCGTGTCATCCTGTCAACCCATACCCTATAGCCGCGAGTGTCCCGCAGCGAGGCGACATCTTGTCATTATCCCCGGTCAACTCCCATCCAGTAACATCTGTGGTTATGTTAGTGAAATATTTCGAACAAAAACTAAAACGTAACATTTGGTTGTTATAAATTACAGAATCCCCTAGAAATGGTTAAGAACCAGATTTTGAACGAAATGTCCTTAAAATATTATTAAAGAATTAAAGACCGACTTCCCGATATCTAAATTGGATATTGTAAACAATTTTTAGATTTTTGTTGACTTTTTAAAAAGTGCTTGATTGATTTTGATAAAAAATATCAATATGGGACCGCCTCTGGAGTATGATCTTACCAAACAAGAAAATAATCATTATAATCTATTCATAATTGGCGGAATGACTGCGTACCAAATATCGTACCCTATGTCACTTTCACTATCGATACGATTCAAATGACACCTCACATGTCGAAATCCATCAAGCTGTTTAGGCTGTAGGACGTGCCAAAGAAACCTCATACATACACTTGAAAAACAACCCTCCCTCTTGCGCAGACGGATAAAAAGTAAAAACACACTAATTGAACACCTCCGTTTTTTTAAGCCGGTTGATTATTTTCATGATATTAAAAGGAAAAATCGTACAATATTTTTATGAAAGTATTTACAACTTTTGAGGAAGTAGATTTTTTGCAAATAAAGTAGAATGGCAGACAAGTAGGCCACCTGATCATGGTAAGTGATCAACATGCACCGCCTGTGGGCATCGGCAATTTCAACACCAGAAACTTCACCGTTGCATTGCGTGCCTACTCCTAAAATTGGTCCATATAAAACCGTAAACAATGATCTATAAAATCTTCAAACACCTGTCTCTTATACGATTATTTTATTTATAACAAAACCATAGACGACGCAAGCTTAACAAATAAAACAGAAATTTTATCAAAAGTAAGTAGTCACCTAGTCAGCGACGCATGTACAAAAGCCAAGTTCTATAGATTTTTTGTGGCCGTATGGGTAAAGTGCCATGCACCCTCCACCCCATGGAGGCAGGAAGGTCATCTACCTGCTGCTTGTAATAATACGAGGAAACACGAAGGGATCGAGTAGAATAGTTTATGTTACTTATCTGTCAGCTCCACAAAAAATGGTATGGTTTATGTCAAAGGTTCCATTCGTATTGGTTAATTTATGTGGATGGTTCTAAATCGAATTAGATAATAGCTAGTTGCGCGTTTAGGTTACAAAATCGACTTTCGTGAATATTTTCGTAGCTTATCCTTGTTTGGAGGAAATCATGCTGTTTGCGATTTTTTTTTCATTGGCAAATCGGTATTAATAGACTACCTAATCCGATTATATTAAAGCATAATTTTATTATGGAAACTGACGTGGTTTTCACACATTATGATTTAAAACACGGGAATTACTCACGTACGATTCAGTCGATTATTCCGACTATAGTTTCAACCGCATTCGGCGGTCTTCATCAGGGCGAGTGCGCGCGCGCGGCTGCGTCTCGCATAGCACTCTACTCTAGAGTGCTATGCGAGACGCATAGCACTCTAGAGTAGAGTAGAGTAAGAGTAGAGTAGAGTGAATAATCGACTGAATCGTACGTGAGTAATTCCCGTGTTTTAAATCATAAATCATAAAGCATAATTAGAAAAAAAAAAACATTACAAAGAATCATTAATTTATTTTTTATATCGTCCAAAATCTCTACACTATTCTGAGGCTCTACACTAGGCCGAACTCTAGGTTATTTTGCCTCAACTTCATATAGCTACCTATATGAAGTTGACACATAGTAGAAAAAACAATAGAGTCGTAGGTATATGCTTTAGTACAATAATTCAGAAACTAAGTACTATTCTAGTATGTACTTAGTACCTTTCACTTCACTTTTCAACACTTTTTAACTAAGTACATTTCAATGATCGTGGTGCATTTGTTAAAAAAAAAACTCGAAACCAAAAAACTTATTGGACTCTACTTCCTTCTCGATGTTAATAAAAGATCGCGGCGGATGTTCTAGAGCAGACCACAAGATTCTCGACCGCTAAGTGGCTAAAAGTGCAGAGTGCCGCGGCCCAGTGGCCTAATTCCAATGTCCAAGAGCGGGCCAAGGTCGGGCCAGCTCGCCTCTCGGCTAATCGCTTCAGTGTTGCCAGCTAAGGGATTTCCACCCCAAGACCGGATAAAAGAGGCTTCTTATTGATTGTGAAGCGATAAGCCGTGCATTTTTTGAAGCGCTTTTGTTGTAGATGAATAAGTGTTGTTTGGAAGAGCTGGCTTTCTCATTTGGTGGCTAGATATCTTTCTCTGTCACATCCCGGCTATGAATCCCACCCACAGAGTGGTGGTGTTAAATAGGCTTTGCTTTTTGAGATCTTCTCATGAGTATCGTCCGGCGAGGTGTGGGTGTTGTATTACATCTCTACCAGCCCCCTCGGGGGAAAGGCGTGACGATATGATATGAATCATTATCAACATTATTTTTCTTCGAAATGGTGTGTGGTGTGAACTTTACTCTCTTTTTCTCTATCAGGGCCTTCATGGGACAATGTCAATCGTTTAGCAAGCCCTCCCAAAATTTCTGACAAGTGACAAACTAAAGCTAACTCTCCTACTGACCTACCTAATATCTGCCTATATCCGGATTCAGCAATGTCAGATTGAGTAACCACTCACTTTCTCTTTTAAATGAATTCACAAGCCACACCGCGGTTTCTAATGGTGCCGGTGATTAGCTCCATAATGATATTTTGATTTTTTGCACGTTTAAGGAGGGGTTTTACAGTCATTATGACGTCATACTTCTTCGTTAATTTCCTCCCACATGACGTCTACCAATGAATTTAATGATGTTCACATGAATGAACAAGCACAAATTTTAAAGTCTCTATATTTTTGCCAGCTTTCAGATGGTGGTCAATGCTATTTGTATGAACATGTCACAATTTGGACGTCGCTGTCTTTTACAACAGTTTTTAAAGCTAAAGGCGCCTTACTTATAAAGTACAATATAGCGTTTTGTTTTTTGCGATAGAGTGAAAAATGTAAAAGAAAGAAAAATAAAACAATTCCAACGCCAATTCCACACGTTTATCAGTAAGGGGGGGGGGGGGGGGGGGCAGCTATAAATGTTGTTTATGAATAGCCCTTACCTCTATTTTTATAACACGATTTTATTTGCACTTATTGATATAGTCACTCTGAAAACTCTAACACCTCCAAGTCTAAACGAGACAATATCCCTAAGCCTAGTCTTACTCTACGTTCTGGCGTAGCCACGTTCTTCTACAATTCTCTACACCCACAATTTGTATATCATTTGCCACAAGCCTCAGTCTTTTAATTAGTTCCATTACGTTATCTACGTTAATATTTTGTCGTAATTACTGAGGTAGTTGAGTTGGATACACATAGTGGTAAGACGATAACACGATGTCATTGAACGTTGCTCCTCTACCAACAGATAAATTGTTGCTTTTGATTGTTTCGTCTTTTTACATTGGTCGCATCAAAATTTCTCCGGTTTCTTGTTTTCTTTCTTTGTAATTAATATTTTGTTTTGATTTTATTTTTCTTGCTACTTCTACAATATTGTTGTTGGATGGTTGGCTTTGTACCATTCTTTCTTTTGACCTTCACTGAGAAGGTATTGTTGCTATGAATTCTAATATTTAATTTGATCAATCGTTAAATTATCAGAAAGTGTATTATCTAGTCCAAAATTAGATAAAGTTTGTAACGGCATTTCATACCTTATCATAATGATGTTTTGTAGTTATCTTTATTAATTGCTAGTTAATAAATGATCGACAGGAACGTTTTATCGGACAGCTCGATAAGCAAACTGCTTTGGTAAGATTACGAACAAGCTTAAACTTGTCTATTTTCCCATGAAAACCAGCTTTTCTCGTTAACTCTGTTCACAATCCGTAATTTGTATGTAACTTGTGTTCTGCGCAAGCGTCGCGGGAGTGACCGTTTTACATAACGGCGCAGATTAGTTAATAACCACTACTACTCCACTACGTAACGGCAATGCATACCGGCAGCCCACTGCAGATGGCTTTATTTCAATTCCATTACTGTAAAACGAATACCAGGAAACAACAACTACACAGTTTTGAACCGTTTAATGCGAGAGTTGGTAACGGAACCGCGATGCCAAATTCTGCCTTACTCTAGTACTGAAATTCTACATGCCGCTCGTAATGCGTTTGTTTGACCTACATCAATGAAAGCAGAACGTAATCGACACTTCCACCACGCGTTATTAAATTTAATGAGCTTAATCATGACAATAAGTTACATCACGATTGTGCAACTGCAACATCCGAGCAAGTGAAATTCTGTTGCTAACCGGGTGACTGTAATGAGATGAACTTTACACGACCTCGTTTAGCGAAAAAGGGGTAACGGTACTCGAGCACTGAGTCCGCCGCGCGAGCTGCGATCGCCGAAACTCGCCGACCGCTTGGCTTGGAAAACATTTCGATCGTCACTTTCTCTACAACGAGTGAACGAGTCCCAGTCGCGGACCGCGTACGGACGTGCTCACACGCTCGTCTCGAGGCTCGTGCCGCCGCTCAGGCGCAACCGAGCCACAATACGTGCTAGGCCCAGAGTGACCGGTTGCTTGCATACCTGATGAGCTTGCTGCAGTGTCGACGTGGCAGGTAAACCGTACCTCAAAATAGTCCTTGCCTACTTTGTCATGCAGCCCAAATAATAAATACTAAGAAATGCACAAACTAAAAGGTCCATCACATCAAGGATTTTTTACTTTTTGCATGAATCTGATGGTGCTGTTTTATTTTCAATCACTTATCATAGTACTGAAGCAAAATTGTTCAATTTTAAACGTGTTGCTTGCTCTCGAACTAGAAAGTATAATCGATCAACCAGTCTGTCAATACCATAAGGCGCATATCTGATGAGAAACCACGCGATAACATTTGCGAATTCCACCGCGCTAGTGAAAGGTTCGTCAATTCGCCACGAGTTATTCCGCCGCCATTAAAAATAAAGTAAAAACTGGTAAGGCAATGACTCGGCATGGAACAAAAAAGCGTTGAAACTTGAACGATGGAGCGAGCGAGAGAGGCGTAGGGCACCAAACAAGTGCGTTACCCCCACGAAGATTATCTGTATTTATTTTCATATATATCGATGATGCGGAGCGGTTGGTTCGAGACATCAATAACGTCAAGACTCAGGACACATCATGTCGTGTTTATGAATTGAATGCTTACAATTGCTTTCTAAACGTATCCAATTATCTAATTTTGCTGCAGCGTAACAATTTCATGGGTCAGAAGAATTGCTTCTATTCTAGAAAATCCAGAGGTACACGAATCATCTATGTGAGCTTTAAAATAGAAACATGCTTCCAAGTGAAGAATATGAACAAAAAACCAACTCTACACCATCCTAAAGTAAAGTAATTAAAAGCCTTATAGTTGCTGTAACAGTTAATCGTGATGAACCTATTTATTATCTTTCCTAATGAACTTACTTATACTACCGGTTTCAAAGGATGTTTTATCACAATCTTGTTTGTTACGTAATTGTGATTCAAGAGCTATTGCTCTACGTTTAATATTATTATCTACAGTAAGTAGCTAATTAGAATCCAGACATGCTTTGATGAGTTCTCTTATCATGGTTGAAATGGCTTTGTAATTGGTTCGTATTTTATATTAAACTAAACCGGTTGGGTAAGTCGTGGCGACATCTTGCTCTGTATTTACTTGTAATTAGCTGTCATTTAGATGTAAGTAAAAATAATTATTATTCCACCACATGTAATTGAGTTACTTATACTAACTCGCATTTTCACATTTTGGGTTTGTATGCCACTTTCAAATTGGGAATAACAAAACCAGAGTGAAAGCAAATAAGAGAAAATTAGACAAGATACTTATCATGTTACGAATCATAACAAAAATAACCAAAACATGTTTATCCTTAAGAATGATTAAGGAAAAACGAATTACGAAAGGAAAACACAAACAAATGATGCTAGTTATAATTTCAGAACTGATAACGATAAGGTATAGCTAAATAACAAAAATAAAGTCACAGGAAAAAATCAGAAAGTGATAACTTGTGTTAAAGAGGTCCATGACGATGCCGTTCCTGAAATAAATAACGTCGTAATTACGGCAAACTTAGTCTGAGTCATTTCAAGTCCCAAAGTAAAGCATGAGATGGCATTTGCATCTTCACTAATTTACAAAGCATTTACTAAATTTATCGAATCTTATCAGTATTATCAACTCACATCGGCATCGATAGCGATTGTAATAGATTACTTTATCACCAGCATGTCAACATTACTCGTACGTTACTCGTTTACACTTGAAATTATGGTTATGAGCAAATCGTATTGTTATTTGCTGTAGCAACTACACGATGACCTTTACGCTCGAACGCTTGGCCATGAGAGTTACTGAAGGTTGCGCACACTTCTCGGATGGTCGCTCAACATTAGGTGATCGGTTACAAATTGAAGCCTAAAATCTAAACTCTCGGTAACTAGGTGACGAAAAGAGATTCGGCGACGCGAAAACTTAGGTGCTAAGTAGAGCCGTCTCGTGTCAAACAAAAACAGCCATACGATCTTCAGGCTGACATTGTCGCTGTGTGTGTGCGTAGAGCCAATGGGTCGACCAACCAGTCGGCCAGACGCTCGCCCTCCCTCGCCAGTCCTCCGTCCGTCTGCCCCCTCCTCCGGTTCCCCCCACTGCGCCAGCCAGTCAGCGTTTGATCGTCGAATCAGTCGCACGTATCTCAAAGTAGTCTTTACATTCTTTACGTCATAGTTAATTTAGTGTTTAATTTAAAACTCACATTGTCCCTGTAAGTAGAGCGTGTCTTATCTTTTCCTCCTCGATAGTTACGTAAGTTTTATTTTTTATTAGAAATTGGAAAGTCACAAACTCATTGCTGCTTTGTCTTGTTACAGGTACCTACTCGGAACTGGGTGTGAGCCCAGATACGGCGTGTGTGGTTTTATGTAATCTTATTTAAACTGTTATTGAAGTAACGTTCAGTGGTGTCAGTGAAGGATCTGCCAGTGCCAGTGCAACAGTACTTGGATTACAGTTAGTTCGCTACAAAGAATAGTGAGGTGAACTCTTCAACCATCTTACAGATTGTTGTGCGCTGTTACAAAGTGATTTGTGTCATTATTGGATTGTTTATTTGGATTCTCAGCTGCTAAATGGCCATTGTGAGTATTATCTTTTATCTTTTAAACAGTTTTATTGCTTGTCAAAAGCGCTTCTATATAACAAAGAAATGTTTTAGTATATGTCTATCTTTAAATTATCGTATCGAATTAAACATACGATCCCACTAAATTTATTTTTTCAAAAGTAGAAATTGGGTCAGCGGCAGACGGAGATATATTTAAATTGAGATCAAGCCAACTTACACAGTAATAAATCTATATCAACCTTAATTACATATTTTTCTTGCGTTTACAATGATTGTAAAACGGTAATGAGAACTAAAATAAATAAGACCGGAATTCAAAATAATAAAGAGGAAGTCAAATCTTATGTGAAACTAGTTGATTAATAATTAGTGCTCAGCTGAAGACAAACATCGAAAATAAAGGCAATTAATTTTATTAGAAGTAGGTATGTAAAAAGGTGGCTTATCAAGAGAAACCAGCAGTAGGATACAGAATACCTACTGTAAATAATTATGCAAAACAAATTGTTCTGAAAAATAAAGAAACTTACGGAGTGAGCTTAGAGCTTTAACAATAAAGCATACTTTTTGTCAACAATTAGCTTAGAATGAGAGTTCCAGCAGGTGCTATGGACATTCTACGAATTCTCACGATCGCTGCCTTTGTTGGCCTTCTGAATCTATTTGCCGTTTGTATAAATTGCTCATTGTAGTTTGTTGAGCAAGGCTGGAGCTAATGAGTCGACGAGATTGCGAATATACGGGCGCCATCTTTTCGAATTGACTGACGCGCATCACGCACGACCTCGTATGCAAGTTCACTAATTTTAGAACACAGTTGACATTTTGCTCTGGCTGCCGCTGTGTTCTATTATAAATGTTTGATTGCTGATCGGTGTCCGATTTTTCCTATCAAAGTAACTTTTTAATCCAAGTCTACTAAATTCTTTGTTTTCTTTTGTATCGAACTCTTTAATTTGTTACGCAAATCACGCACATAATAGGTTTTCTTCTCTAAACCGCTAGTAGGTATTTACTATTCCTCAAAATTTAATGTTTTTGTGTCGAATATATTACGTGCGTCACATTCTTTATCAGCTTTGTTTATAGTAAATACATACTTGGATATAATGACTTGTCTTAATGTGTATTGGTATCTCTACTAGTGTGAAATGAAATTATCAGTATCTCTCGGTAAAACTCTAGAGTCTTGATTTTTCTTATTATTATGGCAATAAAGAAACTGTTTTCATTTTTGTATAGGTCGCTTTATTCGTAGTAGTGTTCTCAATATTTTCCACTCTTGGTTTACGCTTTCTTAACTTCGAATATTGTATTTTTCGAACATTTCATGGCGTTGTCATTATTTTGGAAAGAACATGTTTGCAACAGATTTCAATGTCTCGCTTGAATCACCAATCAGCATCGTAGATTTGATTTCGATTGTACTGGAGGAGATTGCATAGCAAAGTTGCGGTTGCGAGAGCTCGCGGCTCGCACTTGCGGAGTGTATGGGTGGGGAAGTGGGTCAAGGCACGCTTGCGGGCGGTCGGCTGGCGTTTCCTACTCGTCGGCCGTACACCGACGACTATAAGGAACGCACTCGTTATTCACACATTAGTTAGATCATCCTCTATTGATAGTGCTTATCGTCAATTTAATACCACTTTATCATTTCAGTGTGAGAACGTGGTACTATAAAGAAATCCTATACGATATATTCAGTAATAAGATCAAACACTTTTATGTATTTACTATGTTGCGATGCGATACTTTACGATATTCATGAACCAATTGACTCGTTCTAACTGGGTTGTGTGATTATACTATCTTCTTTATTTATGTCAAGGACTTTGATAAGCCTACCTAATTCTATTTGCGTTATTTATTTGACGATTTTGCTAGTAGATTCGTTCCAATTCCTGAAAACCTTTATTGATGTTGTGGATGAATCACATTAGATTAGCGAATTTGGTGTGAAAGTAAACAAATAGAGCTAGATATGCAATGGGCGAGCAGATAAGAGCGGTTTGCACTAGTTGGTGTCTGCACCGACCCACTTAGATACCGTCTATCACTGTTACCGTTACGATAACGCCTCCACTTTCTCTGCACGCTCCATTTCGAGCGTAGCTTCTCGCGATCTCTGTTTGCTTACATTGTTAGCGGATGTTTCACCTATTCTCTTCCTTACAAATTTAGCTGAAGGTCTTATATGAACAAAAAACAGGTAAATCATGACATGACTGGTAGAGCCATGATTTTATCTGGTTTTTATTACCCTGCTAACCTAGATTTGATAAAAACGTACGTATTGGCAAATGTAAATGAAAACAAAAATAGGCTGTAACAGCTTCTGAATTCGTGTTCGCGTTTTCTTATTATCCAACTTATTTATATTCCGGTCTCTAGTCACAAGTTCTTTCACAAGTAAAACGGCATAAATCTGACCATAATGCTTTTACGACATAACCTTGTGATTTTTATGTGGATGATAGAGTAGTTTTTTCAAGTATTAAAAATATTAGGTGAGTTAGGTCGGCTCTCAGAGTTGGTGGCACAATAATCGAATGTAACATTGACTTTCACATTTGTAACGTTAGTCGCTGATGTAACATGCGATGCGAGTCTGCGCCAGCGCCGCCGTCGTGCGATTAGGTAAACGTTGCGCACGCCGCTTTCACCCCACTTTCACCACCGTTTCCGCGTTGCTTCTAGCCTGCAGCGGCGCATTGGCAGTTATTCGCTCATGTTTTACTATTACAACATTTTTATTATTGCCGGAATCTGATTTTAATATTATTCCATTTATTTTATTTCACATCCTTCATCATGCTTCACTGGAATTGAATGTTCTCAAAACTCAGCTTGTGATTCACTGTTACTGAATTAAGCCACAAGCAAGGGAAATAAAATATTTGAATTTAAGAGTGAAAATTCATGTGAAATTACGACACTTATAACAGAGCTCTGGGAATTTAAACAGAACAGTAAATATACTTTTTATTACAAATTGTTGGATTTACGACGTATTAACAAATATTAACAACGTAGTATTTATCAAATGTTCCGTTCACGATTCGACATATTATTTGGTTTATTGTTAACAATATGACAACTTTGGGACAAAAAATCAACCTTACTGTTATCAGGTAAAGATAACATTACCTACTTCCTATGAAGGCACTTACCGAAATGATTGCATTGGTGTTGGTAAGCAGTCTATACATACAATATCGACAGTCTTGTGTATTAGCATAACTTTGATATCTTAACTTCCCAGAATAGACAAGCGCGATCGTCGGTTTATCCAACTATGCCTCTTTCACATGAATCATCTGTTTTTTTTCTGTTGCTTTATTAAGAAATCCTGGTGACTCGGACCAGCGATAGCATCTAACTCGACATGTTTATGGCTTATAACAGTGGTGTTAAGTAGGTATATTAAAGCGACGATAAGTCACGACGTAGCCGGCGTCTTCTACACGACAGGTGTAAGATTGAGATAAACCATAATAGCGAGCGTTGGAATAGAATGAAAACGCGTACATATCTCCCTGTTTGCATGAATAATTAAACATGTAACTGTTAAGTGTGTCAGTTTGGAGATACAAAGCACAAAACTGTAAAGTTGTAGGCTTGAAATATCGAGATCTCATTCAGGTCAGAAGGCATTGTGACATTGGCCCGGTGACCGATAAATGCACGAGTCTCAGTTGCCTGCCACTCGTTTGCACAACTGTGAACCGCTTTGTCAACTACATTGACTAGAGTAAACTAAATTGTTATTTTATCGATGTTTAATCGATACTGACAATCGTGCTACAAAGAATCGGTTTATCTTCTCGTGTTGTATAATCGTTTCGTTACAATGCTGGTGATTATAAAGTTGCTCTATAACAGCTCTAAACAGGAAATGTTACTAGATGAATATTGAATACTTTACTCAAGTCTTTACGTAATCTCGGCATTTGCAATCGTGTTATTGTTATCGCTATACTGATAACTTGATTGACCTGTAAAACTTGAATGTCAACAATATTATAGAACATTATAATTATGTACTTACCTAAAGTTTTAGAGTTAAGTACCTATAATTATTTTAACCGCATATTTGGCTTTATTTGGCCTTCTCCGTCAACGAGGCATATCATTTTATTTTCTATGGATAGTTGATGTCAAAATGAACCTACCGGTAGTTGCTATGTCACATCACAGTAGATTATATTTATACAGGCCACATCTCGCGAATTCGTTTTTATCTCAGGTGGATAGCGATGTTTTTGTTGTACACACGACTAGAGTTCTTGTTCATCATATTCTCCAGATTATTCTTTTTCGAACTGGCATTGCAGCGCGTCGACCAATTCATCGATTCTACCGCGCAATTGTCTTTAAATTATTAATTAATTGTCTATTTTTGACACTTCTGGCATACAAAATGTGTCTATTTCAGGCAATTCATTAACAATTTAAAAACAATTGGTTAGTAGAATTGGGGGACAGGTGTTATACTGAAAGTCATTGTGGGCCGTCTGTCTGACTGTATTCTTCAGACGATAGCCTTTGTCTGTCGGTTATTATTTCTGAAAATTGTTATCTAAAGATAACTAACTGTTCGTTTATGTATTTACGTTGTTTTCAGGCATTTTTTTAGTTTTGACGTAACGCCTCTTTTCTTCGTAAACAAATTACATTTTTGTGCAAGCATAATTTTTTCGCATGTGTAATTCTAACATGACTTACAGATAAGCCACCATTTTAAGTAAGTATTTAACAAGTGAGCAGGTTCGTGAGTGGTTCGCGAAGTGCGGCCTCAGCTATTGACCCACTGACACACAAACCGAAGGAAAACAACTCGGTTGCGTGTCACAATCCACTCGCCGGCGCACTTATATCAAAATACTTTCGTCTGCGATACGGAGATTTATTAATTGAGATGTTATAATGAATGAAAGTTTGGAATTTTACGGTCGCGTTACGCAAGCGTGCAAATATTGAGGTTATGAGAATATAGTAGCTAATAGTCTACGTACTTACGTAGAGCTAACGTTAACAATGTACAGTTAGCTCTTTCTTATTATAGAAGTTACAAATCTGGGCCAGTTAAACAAACTCGTAGCATTGGATACTAGGTTCTCGCCATTTGATTACAGCACGGTTTAAATGTATACATTTGAAATGCAGTACTAGGTATGTAAATAAATACCTATAAGTACAAACTTAAACGACTTCGCTAACTTCGACAAATCGGAAAACAAAAGGACGATAGGTTTATGTATAAGTACAGTACACATTGTTGGGTGAATATTGGAAACTTTCCAAATGGTCGAGCTCTAGTTATTTAGTTTTAAAATAGACCGCAGTAGGTATTTTATTCCGTGCTATTTGCGGTGTCACAGCTGTTCTAACCTGTAAGCCGAGTCGTAATGAAGCCGGAGGGATCGTCCTCAGCCCAACTAGGAAGGATTTGAGCTAAATATAGAATACAGCCACAGCACCGCAGACTGACGTGACCTACATGAATAAATTCCTAACTTAAAAGGTTGCCATGCTAACTGTTGTCTATTGTATTCAAGTGAGTATCGAATACTATATCGATATGCCACTAATTGAATGCGACTTTGTAGTTAACAAAGATAAGCTTAAAGCAGTAATAGTAGTCGCAATAAAGTATTAAAAAACTAAAATTCAAATAATTGCTTTCGAAAAACGCTCCATAGTTTAAATTACAAAAGCGTAGAGCAACAAACAAGGTGATTAATCTGTTTTATTGGATTACTATATTCTAGTCTAAATAAATACCAATTTATAAATATATACATACATATAAATACCGATGCCAAACGAATAATAAAATCAAAATATCGAAACTAGATTTACGAGCGAAACTTGCAACAAAACGAAAAACTAAGCTACAAAAGCAATAGCCCGAATTGCTTTAGATTACGATCAACATCTAAATCTCGCAAGTGAGAGCGAATCGAATACAGGAAGTGTACTGAAACTGGATGTAGTCAATCCACGTCCATAAACAATGAGGAGCTAAATATAGAGGGCGCTGCCAGCCGGTGGAAAATAGAACGGGAAATGTGGGCCACAGCCGCTCCTGCGCATCGCTCCGCATCATTGTCCATGCCATCCGATGGCATCGTATGACTGCTGCTTAGCTAGACTTATCGTCTCCTAGTCACATAGGCGGACGACATTGGAACTCTTCTTGAATTATTCAAATTATTTTGCACCTTTTTTCCTCTGTTTTTCCCGACTCTCTTGCATATTTATATTTACTTAAATTTTGCTAAAATTAGTTGTGATTGCTCTTTCTGTAAACTGGTATTCCTTCCTTCTCAGTATATATAACTTTTCTTGAAGAAAGTAAAACGGGGATTATCGTATATTAACATATGGGTGTTTTTGCATTTATCAATTTTCCTCGTTAAAATAACAAGGAAAATAAATAAATAAATTATATTCCAGCCAGCACAGTGACCCATAAACCTGTGATCATTAATCCTCCATTGATATTTATTTGCTCAGGTCCCTAATCAATTAAAATCACCCCCAACGTGCCTGGGAAATATCGCATAGGGCAGCGGTCGGCAACCCGCCTCTACCTTGCGGTCCGCGAGCGATTTGTAAATACTAAATAAAAATATCGAGACATTTTACACACTCGTTCGTCTGACCCCAAATTAAGCAAAACTTGTACTACGGCTCCCGGAGACTTATATACAACATATATATATATATATTGTACATAATTATGTTTTTAAATAAATAATATTAGCACTGAGACATAAAACAAACAAATGGGAAATGATAGGAATCGATTCCCATCATTACCCATTTGTATGAATTCCCATTGTGAATCTTATTTTAAAATCCCCTAAAAATGTCATCAAAATCGCTCCAGTCATTTTGGAGTCCATAGGGAACATACACACGTCACACATGAAAACATACACACATCGATTTTCATAGATCCTTATCTATTTATGTATGTATTATCTACATGAATAGATAGATACGTACCGATAATAAGATTTTTGAACTAGTGCGGTTCGTCTCTAGCTTATTATGGCACCATGCGACCCTCGCCTGCCAAAAAAGGTTGCCGACCGCTGGCATAGGGGATGCTCGGCGGATTTCGAAACATCGTGATACATGCAAGGAAACTGTGTAATCAATTTGATACCCCTCTCGCCTACCCTATGGCAATTACGTTTAGGACTGCAATGGGGAGAAAAGTGGAATAAAGGAAAAGTGCTAATGATAGGTGTAACAATAACAAAGCTAAGAGAATATTTACCCACACAATATAATATAAGCATACAGAATCAGAAATTATGATCTAACTTAACTTGAGATCGCGTTGCTGGACGCAAACGATGATAAAGTATTTTCACCATAGATGCACGTTTGCAATGGAACTGATTTTTGTAAGCTTTTAATTTTGTTTATTTTGGTCCAAGTTGGTACCTATTAGGAAAGTTTTCGGCAGGTAAAACAAAACTTACTATTTTTTATTTCGATGAAGTCAGGTAAGTTTGTAGAGCAAAATTACCTCAATAATGACCTATTAAAGTTTTCATTTACGATTTCCATTGTCACATAATACGAACAGTCTACCTGTAAAAATATCTTACATTCGATGTATAAAAATGATTACAATAGCTATTTCAATAGGATTAGTTACTTAAGAAAATCGGCAACAACTAGGGGAGAAATCTAATATCTCCCACATTTATAAACGTGACTCCGTGGGGTGTGGGAAGATTAATGGTCCCCAGAATTAGGTTGCCAATTATAATTTCACGAATTTCGCTCGCAAAAGGATGAGTTCAAAGTATTTGCACCTAAGTAGGGTGATACTGCTTTACGAACATCGTTATGAAAAGCAATCAGTAGGTAGTAAAGCTCTACTAAAGTCTTCCTAATCACTAGAAGAATCAGTAGAAAGGCAGATTTTTCAGCGAATTTCAAAAGAACCAAGCTAGTATTATTGATAAGTACCTGAGACAGGGTAGACAGCCGTGGGTGTGCTCTACCTATTCAATTCGTTAAGTATACCTATTGAAAGACAGATAGGTATGTTGTACATGTACATTTAGATGGATGATGTCACCCGCAATAATAATAATAATTTTATGACTGTTTGAAGAAGACAGTAGGTGTAAGCAAAAAACGTCTTGAAGTCTAATTTCAATAATGTTGGAGACAAAAAGCAAAGAACTTCGATTCACCTTGTTTCGCGCGCGGCTCGGGGCCATCGACCCCGCCAGCTGTGAGTGTGTACGTAAATAGTGGGCAGACTCACACGCGTACGTTGTATGGTAACACAAATGTTTGCGCGATCGAAAAACAACACATGAGAGTTCAGTGTGGTAGATTCAAAGTTTCAGATTGTTTGCGTTCGCTACAATGACCAAATGAGCAAAACAATCTTAAATAGGAATGTCATAGCATAGCAGAACGAGGTGCACTCAGATCAGACTTACTAGTGTGAATCGTTTCGTTGTTTTCGTTCTCGAAGAGGTTTTCTGGTTTAGAAAGAGTCGTCGTCTACTTTGAGTATTGAAGTTCTCATTTACTGTTTTTAGCGATAGATATACCTATCTATCCTTGTAAAGTTTGTTCGCGATAGTACACTTTTTGACCCGCGGTAGTGTGCCAAGCCAAGTTTGGTTTCCTCTGATTAATTATTAACTTTTTTTAAACAATAAATTCAAATTTTTGATAATTAAAATACCTGTTTTATTTTTTTACATATATTCTAATATAAGTACCTACCTACTTGTACTTACAAAATTTTGTTTTTCATTGTCAAAGTTTTTGTGCAATGCGCAACTTGCCTCGTATTAGTTGTTATTTATTATTCTCGTATTCTCGCACATGATGATACCGTTTGCATAACGAACTGTCACATACTGTGATACTAGGTATTATTATAAACAAACCAAATGCGTCATTCATCGCTAGAATATGGGCATTGTTATTTTTTATTCAACAGCTTCGTTTTACAAGTCAATTCGCGTGATGTGATGAATCTGAATGTTTGTCAACGGATGTGAGATGTGGGTCAATGTCCATTTGGATGCAACACCTCTTGTTATTCATACCTAACTGTTATTTGTCCAACGGAAAATAGTCTACGGAATATTGCTTTCAGTACGTAGGTACTTTTAAAACGAACTCACGTCGTTTACTCAAGTGCTTGCTCTTTGCTTACTCTATTTATACAAAATATTGAGTTGTACAATAACCTCGTTACTTTATTTCGTAATAACATCGCATTGTAATGTAAACTTTACTCAGAAAACCTAAAAACTACGTGGGTACGTACCTATTGTGAAATGAAAGTGAAGTTATCAAACTGGAGTAGCGGTAACATTGGTTGTATTGTAACTTAGCTGCTTTAATTCAATAAGTGTTTGTTTGATTTCAGGTAGTAATACAAACATAGCCGGAGTCATGGTCGCGGCTGCAAGTCGCCACTCACATCAAGCAGGGTAGCTGATATCAACAGTGAGTATTATATTGTCATTTTCCTCGATCGGTCCCAATTCCCAAGCGAAATATAGTTTGTGCGTGCTCTACTCTATTATCATTATTTTAGATTGTGGCTTTTTCCTGGAAGTAGTTAGCTATTAGGTAGGTAAGAATTTCCCTAAATACACGTAGAAAACATACACTCTTAGACAAATGTTTTATTCTGGCCGGGGCATGCGCTAACTATTTCAGAGGATCTACTGCCTGACTCGTGGCTTTGTAGGTCCTAGGACCAATATTATTTTCTAAAACTAGTGATTCTTCGAGTGTTAAAGTGCAATAATGTTGGATTATTAACTTTAATCGTTTTGTTACCGTACACTTGTGTGGGCAAATGATACAAACATTGCGAAACGCGACTTTTGTGTTCCCCACAAAATTCCATTTGATAGGGATAGAAATACATATTTAATTTACTAGTCACTGGCAAAAAAAAATGAGAAAAAATACCAGCCTTTTTTTGTTTTAAAATTTCATGCATATGCGTCCTTTTTTTGTGGTGGCCAGTTTGATTTTCGAGTAACTCGTCCCTTTGCTGAGTTTTTACCCAATTCTAACCTCTTTGCTCGAAAACTCCCTTGGGAGTTTCATACAACATTATCTCCCTTGGGTGACAATGCCTCGCTTTACGTTGAGTTTACGTGATATGTAATTGGTCGTTGTCGTGCAGGTGGTGTGAAAACACTATTTTTACCTTGCTGCCTAGATCTAGAAGGAGGGTAATGTTTATCAGGTGTATGTAATATGTAATGTTTATGTATGTATCTCAGTTTTTCTAAGTATATTTATCTTTATCTAAATATCGTTAGATTCGTCTTTGCGTACTGCGTAGAGTCATCTATCTATGGGTTAAATTTAGCAGTCAGGTTTGTTATTGTTATTTAAAACAAAGTTTTATAATTCCAATCGCATTTAAGTGCGAGTATATCTGCCAGTGTGCAGGGCGTGGTATAACGGAATCCGTGTAAGTGCACGCGTAATTGCATCTCGGTTCGGATGAGTGCGCGCATGCAATAATGAACTCCGTGAGCGGGAGCGGAGGGCTTTGAGTTTGTTTATTTGTGTTGAAATTCTCTGGAATTTTCATCTCTGAGTGTAGGTAGGTAGAGGTACGAACAAACGTAGAGCTTAGAACACGTTGAATAGTATTCAGAGCTCAGGCAGTTCTTGGAGAAAGCACTGTCGATCCCGTTAAATATCGTGTTTAATTTTTTTTCTCATTTGTTTTTCTTTTTATACTCTTATCACAGATGTCGAACAATAATTTAGAATTTCCTAAAGGTCACACATATGATGATGAAGGTAGAAATTTTAATTACCGTAGACATCTCATCATTTTATTTAATGTAATGGAATGATCAAGTGTGTATTATCGCGATATCATCGACCTCAGTAGCTCAGACATCAGGTAGGTGACTTTGACCTCTCCTAGACTCATAAATAGACGCGACGACGCATCGCTGTTTCCAGACATAGGTATTTTCGATATAAGTAATTGAGACTAGGTAGGTACCTACAGTTTTATTCTAGGCACTTTATATTTCTGCAACCACTTACTAAAAAAGTAAGTTTTATTGACTCTCACATTAATTTTCTGCTGTTCTAGCTACACGTTATGTAAATTAATTCTTTTATTATGCTCATACATTAACTAAACTCATTAAAGGGGGGAAACGGGGGAAAAGGGGGGAAACGGGGGAAAACGGATATAACATCATTCCAACCCCAATTGTCATCCTCACCTGCACGCGCAGATTAAACCTGCGGCGGTAACCCTTCGATTACCGCGGTCCCCCTGCTGGATAACTGACGAGGCACTGGCGACCGAGCAATGGCGGTATAACCATACACCTGATTAGGAAACTTGTCGGAAGAGGCTTCAGGAGCCTTGGGGCCTAAGTAACCCCAAAAAAGTCTGGTGCAGAAGGCAAGGGGAAACCACTGTAACTACTTTCCCGAGAAAATCGTCATGCAAGTAAAGACAAAGGAATCACGATTGCCATGCGAGCCGCTTAGCAACCGGCGCCGTGCTGCGTCCGGGGCGCGCGGTGAGAAATGGGCTACCGGCCATGCAGGAGTAGGGAACCAGGCTTCTCATGGAAATCCTGCTACTGGAAATCCCATCAAGCTACGTAAAATCCAGAAGATAGGAACGTGGAATGTCCGTGGTTTGTTAGGACCTGGAAAACTAGACACCGTTGAACGAGAAATAACTCGGTGTGGATTAACAATCTGTGGACTTGTCGAAACCCACTGGAGAGAAAACGGTCATTTCCTCACCGACACCCATGCCATTTACTTTTCTGGAAACGATAACAATAGCCGAAACGGGGTAGCATTGGTTATTCCAAAACATCTAAGAAACTATGTGTTGGGCTATGAGCCAGTGAGTGACCGTGTCATGACTATTAAGTTGAAATCATCGCCTGTCAACCTGAATATCATACAGGTTTATGCCCCTACTAGTGTCACAAAACCTGAGGCTATAGAGAGTTTTTATTCGGAATTAGAAACCACCATTGCAAAGATACCTAACAGAGAGCTACTTCTAATCATGGGCGACTTCAATTCCAAAATTGGAGCTAATTCCCGTCAATTTAGTGACAGTGTGGGAAATTTTGGTCTTGGGATACGCAATGAAAGTGGCGACAGATTAATGCAATTTGCAGACGAGAATAGCTTGGTTATAACAAATAGCCTGTTTCAACATCACCCACGGAGACTTTACACCTGGACATCGCCTGGAGGTGCCTACCGTAATCAAATTGACTACATCCTAATTCGATCACGCTGGCGTACCTCCATCCTCAACGCTCACACGTTGCCTGGTGCCGACTGTGGATCAGACCATGAACTCCTGATTGTAAAATTAAGACTAAAACTATCAGCAGCAAGATCCGTCAATACACAAAAGAGGATTGAGGTCAAAGATACCGCAAAATTCACAACGGCTATAGAGCAAAACTGGGCCGAGTGGGCTGATACAAATCATAACGAGGCAACTTCAGAAATACTATGGGACCAAGCAAAACATCTTATCAGAAATGCAATCGCAGAGTCCAAACCTCCAACTGAAGCACATAAACGGCAACACTGGATGACGGACAGTACTCTTGCCTTAATTGAAGATCGGCGCAAGAAAAAAGCAAAAGGAGTGGACATTAAAGAACTCAATGCGTTGTCTGCTCAAATTCAGACTAGCTGCAGACGAGACCACAACGCAAGCCTTCGTAAAATATGCGAAGAAGTCGAAGCACATGCAGGGAAACATGAATCCAAAGATCTATACCGCAAAATTCGTCTTATCACAAAAACTTTACCCTCTAAAACCTGGGCCATTGAAAACGACAAATACGAAGTAGTGACAGAGTTAGATCAGATCTCGGAAACGTGGAAAAACTACTGTCAGTCATTGTTCCATGATCCACAGTCACGTTGTTTTACAAGCACAAACCCTAATAATGAAGAACTGGAACCAGATATTCTCCTGTCAGAAGTGAGAGCCGCTATAAGACATCTTAAAACTAGAAAAGCTATGGGCAGAGACCAAATTCCCATTGAGATTATAAAGGCTTTAGAAGAACGCGGTGATATCATTTTCCACGTCATTTGTAACAAAGTGTGGCAGACAGGAATATGGCCGTCCGAATGGACTCACACAGTATTCACTCCGTTACACAAAAAGGGTTCAACAAAAAAGTGTAGCAACTATCGCCTTATTGCTTTAATATCGCATGCTAGCAAAATCATGCTACACATTCTGAATGAACGACTGAAGGCATATCTGTCCAAAGAAATTGCACCAGAACAGGCAGGATTCGTGAAAGGGAAGGGTACTAGAGAACAAATACTCATTGTTCGCCAGATTATCGAAAAGGCTCGAGAATTCAATAAACCAACCTACATTTGCTTTGTCGATTTCTCCAAAGCGTTCGACTCAGTGAAATGGCCAATTTTGTGGAAAACACTACTCGAAATGGGTACACCAAAACACCTTGTGCACCTTCTAAGGAGTCTTTACGAAGAAGGTACAGCCTCAGTACGTACTGACGACATCCTGTCCAGCAATTTCCACCCCAGTGCTGGCGTCCGCCAAGGCTGTATTATATCACCGCTTTTGTTTAATATATACACCGAGCTAATAATGCGCATTACTCTGGAGGATTGGGCAGATGGGGTTACAGTTGGTGGTTATAGAATAGCCAATCTGCGCTATGCAGATGATACCACTCTTTTTGCAACTAGTGTCCACCATATGGAAGAGCTACTCCGTAAGATGGAACGAGTAAGCCTTAAGTTTGGATTAAAGATTAATCGCAGTAAAACCAAGGTGATGATTGTAGACCGCTGTAATAATTCGCCAGAAGTTACTCAAATTGCGAACTGCACAGTAGTCCAATCCTATATATATCTTGGAGTTTTAATTTCGAATGTTGGCGGATGCATGGATGAAATTAAGAGGCGTATGGCCATCACTAGAACTGCAATGGACAAAATGAGGAAAATATGGAGGAACAGGAACATCACCAAAGCCACAAAGACCAGGCTCGTGCGAACACTAATTTTACCCATATTTCTTTACGCTGCGGAAACGTGGACGCTACGAGAGATGGAAAAAAAGAAGATAGATGCTTTAGAGATGTGGTGCTGGAGGAGAATGCTTGGGGTGTCGTGGATCGAGTTTCGCACTAACGTCTCGATACTTCAAGAACTCGGCATCAAACAGCGTCTATCTGCCGTAGTACAATCCCGAATGCTCACGTTCTTCGGACACGTATCTAGGCGAGACAGCCAGTCTATAGAGCGACTTGTCGTCCAGGGCAAGGTTGAAGGCATTAGACCGCGCGGCAGGTCACCTATGCGATGGACCGATCAGGTCAAATCTGCTGTGGGCGGTCCCGTGCATGAGTGCACAAGAATGACCTCGAGCAGAGAGACATGGCGAGATATTGTGAGGCGCATTACATCAGCCCCTGCCAATAACAATACTGCATGACGACCACGACCGCTCTGTCAAGAGCGTAGCGACAAAGAAGAAGATGCTCATACATAACTAATAGGTACCGATGACGGGGTATTAAAATCATTACCATTAACATTTGAAGACTTGCACACTGCCAATACAATTGATAAAATAGGTATTTTATTTATTATTGAGTATTGTCTATTGCTAAAGTTGCCAAATTGTGAAATATTTGGCAGCATTTCATATCTTTCAGTGTTTCAACATTAAATTTAGCAAACGCCTCACGTGTCTCATTGTGGAAACATTAGTTGGGTACTCGTTATCCTCTTGATTACGCATGATTTGTTTTGGTCAAGGGTGACGAATAAGTCGTTTTAGCTTTAACTGCGATAAGACAAAAATTAAAATGAACCGTATATACGTGTTTTCCGGGAAGGTTAGATCTCTGCCTGTTGAACGTGCGAGTATACGGAAGGAAGGGCCCGTGGCAGCGCATCCGACACGCTACAGTTGCGGGTTGCGAGGGCGCGATGCAATCGATACAGCCTGGTTGCTACGATACAGCTTCCCGGAAAGTCCGGGAACTGTACAACGAATCATAGCTCTGTTAAACAGGGTTGCGTTCAGAGGATAGGCCCGGAGCGCACAAAGTGCAACTTCAGCGTTCAAAACATCAGTGTTTTATAGCGAAGTTGCACTCTGGGTGCGCTCCGATGTATTCTCTGAACACAACCCAGGAGTCTCTCGGTTATGTAGTCAATCGAACTATCAATATTTTATAGGTAATCGGTTTATTAGTGGTTTGAACAAAGACGAGAAATCATTGGAAGATTGGTGGCTGGCTATACTTTGCATGAGGTTGTTGCCAGACTTTGTTATGCTTTCATACCAAATGTTCCGTTGTAATGTTTAGTGAAAAAACAAAGCGCTGTTTCTAAATGTGTTAGTCAGTGTTAACCGTAATAAACTAACGTGGCATTGTTTTAATCGGGTTATTCGTGCGTCGAAGAATGTTTTCAACGCTCGTGACACGGTTACAGAAATGCGCGTAAGAAAGTTTCCACCAGTACGTACGGACAATGTAAATGTATCTGTACGAATAAGTTAGCTACGGATTTTATATCTTCTGTATTTTTTTAGAAACCTTGATCGGTTTGCTACCATTTAAATATTTTTCGGTTTTTAGTTTTGACAATTAATTTGACCTTTCGTTCGAACTTGGATAGAGCACTACCGTATTCTATGTCAAGTACCTAAACCATCGGCTACCCTGACTATTTGTAATGACAGTAAAATTAAAACTATCTCGCATTCTCTGTTTGCTTGATTCATCAAACTTACTCTAATTCTACTTAGGTTGGTGCTGAATTCCTAAGCTGTTCCTTAGCTGGTATTACAATTACTTAATACGCCTATGGAAGAAACCGGAGAAACTTTATCAGCAAAGAAGATCAAAGCTATTTCATTCTTCAATGTTCAATTTTGCTCGTAAAAAGGTTCACCAATTAATTGAGCAGTTACCTATTCGTGAGGTTTTTGACCTTGGATCGATTGAAGGCCAGTCAACTTTTTATCGTTCAATTTATTACGCGGAAGCGAGTAGGCAGGTAGAGCAACATACCGCGTGAGCGATTGTCGCGAAATAATGTACCTACTACTATCTACTTCACTCAATAAATATGATAATGTGCATCTACATTGTACGGAAAGTAAATACCCACATAATATCTGTATTTGCCTACCTACGCGGCTGGGTGCATATGAATAGGTATATTGGTGAGGGCAAAGTACGCTCAAGGGCGGAACTCGGGTAATGACCCGACAAGTTCTCCGCCCGTTTTTACCAGCAATATCCATGTTACGATCAGGCGAATGATCGATCATTTTTTTTACCTTGGTATTCATATTTAATTTAATTAACCATAAAATACTGCGTTTTCGAAATAAATTACTAGGTTATAATGAATTTTTTCTTTGTTGCAGCTGTGCAGGAGTCGGAGCACATAGTATGGACGTCTCTTTCAACAATGTGCTGGAAGTGTCTCGCCAGTATTTCATGGGCGTGCCGAAACCAGTGCAGGCGGAGGGCTCCGGACAGCCCGCGTGGCCGGCACCGCTGCCCGAGGAGGGTGCTCCGGCGCAATCCGGGGCTCCTGCGCCGTCTTCGCGGCCGCCGTCTGCTGCTGCTGCGCCGCCCGCTCCTCCCACCACCCCGGTCGCGGCTCCCCCTCCAAGACCACCCTCTGAGCCTCTGGAGCCGGAAGCGCACATTATCCATAAGGCCACAGTGATGCGTGAAGCGGCCGAGAAACGTCGCGAGCTTCCTGAAGTGGACGACGAGGACGAGCCCGCAGACGCGCTGTCTCCACCGTCACATATCATCCGCAGGCCGGGGTGCACACTACCGTCTCCGGCGCCAGCGCCAGCTGCGCCGTGCCCTTCTCCGGCACGCCCGCCTTCATCATCGGCTCCTGCACCTGCCCCGCCGGCACCCGAACCGGAGCAACCTGTTCCATATCGCCCACCAATGCACCCGATGCAAATGCCGTCCTCGAGACCGCCGGATCCTTTCGCACCGAGTCGTCCACCCGACCCTTACTCCGCCTCTCGGCCCCCGGAACAATATCCGCGATATCACTACGAGTCGACTATAGTGGATGGCGGCCGAAACTCACACGGGCCCATCGCTTCACCACAGCCGTCGGTACCAGCGCGGCATAGTCCTCAGACTTATGCGAGAATGACAAATTCGATCTCACAACATGCAGCGACAAGATTGCGCGATGGTGCACTGCATAGTCCTCCCAGCCACGGGCAGCGGTACACGATGCCTCCGACGCAGCCACCACCTCCGCACAACGATCGCGTACCGCCAATATACCACCCGCAAGTAGCGCCGTCTTCACAAAGAGTATCGTCGGCCGACGGACGCTCGTCTCAGATTTACTCACCGCTGCAGCCACGTCGGGAGACATCGCCGTACGCTCGGGCTACATCACATTACGACAGACAGCCCGCTGTTCCGTCACGGAAATATGATCCCCAGCAGGCGTATCCAGGGTATCGGCCCGCGCCATCAGCTCCACAAATTTTGTCAAATCACCGTGTAGATACACAACAACTTCAATATAAACACGCTGCGATGGACGCTCTTAATTCACATTACTCGGCGGGCCGAACTGTGGAGCGTCCTACAACGTCATTAGTGCCGTCGCCTCACGATCCTGGCCGCTTGCCTCCTCGAGTCGATTATCCACCTATGAGTCGACCGGGATCGGATGCACGAAGCGGGTATAACTATCCAACACCTTCAACATCCTCTCGGTATAACGCGACTGTGCCGATACCTACTGTTCCGAATTCTTCGCTTCAACCAAGAACGTCTTATCGTCCAGCGCCTGTGCCAAAGACAGGTTATGATTATTCAACTCCGCATTCCGTCCAAAACTCACCAGTTCGCTCAGCATCGAAGGCAGGGTATCCTAGCCAACAAGCTCGAATGACAGTTTCGGTGACCTCACTCGTAAATGAAATGAATAAATGCAAACAAAAGCGTACCACTTCACCTGTGCCGAAAAAACGTGAGTCACCATTAGATTTATCTGTCAAGACGGTTAAGAATTCTGCAGATTCTTCCACGACTCAAGACGACGTTGTTGACTCCGTCTCCATGGAAAATAAACCATTGCCATTGCAACCCCGTCCATCTTTAATAAGCAGTAGAAATTCACATATACCCAACGCTGGCTATGTAGCGTCTCATAAAGTTGATTTTGCTCCGAATTTCAATCAATACGGGGAAAGGAGTGCTAGTCACAGTTACAACCCGGTTGTTGCACCTGGACATCCACCTGTGCGATATAATGGCTCCTTTGAAACACGGCGATCGGTTCCAGAACAGTATCCAGTAGAATCTCCTCATCATACTTATCCAGAACCAAGCAAATACAACGGTCCCATTCCCATAGCCAGACCAGAATTTGTTCCTAAAATAGATCTCACGATGCCAGTCAATGACCAAAGACATATTGACAGTAGAATTCGTGATGATCGAAATTTCGTCATAGAAGAACGAAAACGACCTGCGGGTCCAGTCGTTAGTAACATTCCCGAGAAAGTTCCTCGATACGAGGCCGGAATCCCAGACTCTCGACTAGATAGAATGAATCAATCAGCGCGAGAACAGCATGAACTAATGATACGCCCTGTGTACAGTTATCGAAGTCATAAGCAGTTTGAGGCCTACAGAAATGAGCATAAAAGAGCTACCTCTTCTAGCATTTACAGAGAACATCATATGCATGAATTATCGCATCGTTACCCGAATAAACCTTATTCAGCTGAATTACCGCCTCGCGATACACCAATGAGCGAATATCACGCACATTACCACGAGAGAAATCCACCCGCAAATAACCGTCATCAAATTATTCAGAAAGTACATCCACATAGAGAAATACATCCACATCACTTGGATACACAGAGTAGAGTGCCAGCGAATAAAAGTGTCCTGAGTATTCTACGAAATAGTTTAGAAATTAAACAAAGCGCTTACATGGAACCAGCCAAAAGTGTAAAACCTGACATCATTGTAATTGACGACGCTGATGATCCTGTGATTGAAATTACGGATTCAACAAATGAAAATGAAAACATAACAAGACCAAAATCTGTGATTAAACCATTCCAAAGTAAAGGTATTCCGGATTTAAGTCATAATATTCAAATGCCTAAAGCAGTAGATTCTATACTGCGAGATTCAGATTTTCAACAGAGTCCAAGTAGTAATGACGGTAAACCTAAATCGCCTGAAAATGATGTGGCATCGAGAATTCGCACTAAAGCTGAGTTAAAAGTTATGCCACCATCGGAGGAAAGCTCACTAAAAACAGAAGATAAATTGAGTGCTCCAGCAGAAACAGAAAAAGTGAAAGTGCTTCCCAAATCTCAAAAACAGCATCTTTTTAATCAAATTAGAGAAGATCTGAGGTTAGAATCGGTAATAAAATGTGAAAAACCCTACGAACCACCTTTGTTAGAAGTCAAAACTGAACCAATAAACATTGAAGAAATTGAAAGAGATGCTGAAATTTCAATTAAAACTGAAGTTATAACTGAAAATATCGAAGTTAATCCAGAGATAAATAATGAGGTACCTGATGATTTGGATTGGACTAATGCGTGTGACAGTTTTATGGAGCAACTCATGTCTGGGTGTCACAAAAAGAAAACGCATAAAAGACGAAGGGAAACTATGGAAACTTCTATTGAAATCGACATTAAGAATGACAAACTACAAACGATTGAACTTGAGGCACCAAAGCTAGAAAACCCTGTACAAGATACAGACGCTCAGTCATCAATTCCAGCTGACGTTGTTATTAAGCAAGAACCTATAGATGAAGATGAAGTAAAAATAGAAGATGAACTGATTTCGTCAATAGTCTCTGAGAAGGACTTAAACGATGATCTGCCTATAGCATCATTGGCAACCGACAAAGAGAAAAGTAATTCTGATTCTATTGTACCAAATGCTATAGAAAGTCAGATAAATAAACTAGAGAATAAAGCAGAAAAGAACGAAGTTGCCGGTAAGAAAAATAATATAAATGACACTAAACTTGACCGTGCTAAAAAAGACGAAAGTGAAAAAATATCAAAACTTAAAAATAAACTTAAAGGAAAAGTAGAAAAATCTACGTCAGTGAGTACTCCAATAAAAAAAGAACCAAAAGAAACAAAATGCAGAAAAACAGACAAATCTAAAAAACAAGAGTGTGATAAAGCCGTTTTGGTGAAAACTGTAATAAAGGAGGAGCCAGAGTCTACAGACGATGACGAACCGCTTATAAAAAGCAAGATAATGAAAGAGAAAGAGCAAAGTGAACTATTGAAATATCAGTTACTAAAAGATCTGTCTGAGAAATCTGCCTATGTCAAATTAGAATTTTGCGACGTTGATGTTAATAAAAATTCTAGAAAGTCGTTTGACGCACCCATTAGAGAAAAGGAAGAAAGACCAGCTAAAGGAAAGCTGTCAAGACAGTCGTCCAGATCAAAAGCAAAATCATTATCTACAGATAACGCGAAAAATGATAAGAAAGTGGTGGATTCTAGCACAGATAGTGATGATGATTTGTGTGTCGCTCTTAGACTTCGTGCGCGCAAAACCATAAAAACAGAAGATAGTAATAAATCAATTTCTGCAATAAAAACTCCTGTTAAAAGTTCACCATCGAAAAAAATAGACAACAGTAGTGCAAGTAGTAGTTCAACACCTGTCCGTAAATCAGGTTTTGGCGACGGCTCTGATTTTCACCCAGGATGGGAAGAAGAGCTGTATAGATTTAAACGTTCTCTTCGCATGCCTACGAGACTTATTGCAATACCAAGAGGACGTTCAGGCGGGCCGTTCGTGCGTGGTACGGGAGCATTCTTTACAAGAGGTACGACTTCTCTGCCAGACTTAGATCCAGCACCTCTTTCGCCAGCTCCCTCATCAGCCCCATCCGCAGCTACTGATGATTTGTACGCGAGAAGACCTGACAAACTTACTATCGATAGTGACCTAGATTCGAATTCAAGTTATTCCGCTACAAACAGGCTTCATTACGACTCGGAAGCGTCGACGTCAACAATTTTCTCGTCAACAAAAACTAAGAAAAAAGGTAGTTCCATTGTTGACGTTTTAATGCAAAAATGCGGGAAAAAAGAAGACTCGAAAAAGAAAACGAAGGACCGCGATGATAAAACACCGAAAGTCATAACAAAAAATCCTTCAGAGTTACTACCGACTCCTAGCTTAGGTCTTGTGAACAATAATAACAGAGGGACTCTCAGCGCCAAAAAAGAAAAGCTTCTTGAAAATATCAGTTACTTGGGCGCTTTTCGAAAAGAAACCGTAGCTACATTTAGACATACTTTTTTAAATAATACTAATGGACTTCTTGGCGCCACAGAAGAATTTGCGCCAGTGGTCCTAAAGACCAGAACTAGGACCGAAAGTAGAGTCCATAAGCAAAGAGCAACTATAAGAGAAGTTTTCGGTGACGAGAGACCTGCCTCAGCCCCACCAAGTTCATGTAGAGACGAAGAGTGTTCTGACGATAAAGAAGAACCAATTGTTATTAAAAAAGAGCCCGAACCGCAGGCAGAATCTAAACCTAAATTAAAACCGAAGAAAATAGCAAAAGAGAAATTGAGTAGATCAAGTTCAATACGAGATGGACTTAGAAGTACAAAATCTCTAAAAAGAAACGATGCCAAAGGTCGCCTCATGCGTTTGAAGAAAAGAAATAGTATGATGAAATCTCTCAATAGTAAACGTATGAAAGAAGTGTCGGCTAATAAACATAAAACCGAGCAAAACGCAACGGGTGACGATAAAAAACCTAAAGATGAGAACGGGTCCCAGGTACCAACTGACGGAAACCTGGAAGGAAAAAAACGTTTCAAACGACTTTTCGCCCGGCGGAAGTTTAGTTCTGGTTTTGACTATATTCGAAAGAAGAAGAAGATCATCCGCAGAGAAGAAGGCTGTCCTAAAGTTAGGAGGCCCATCAAACCGAGTCCAGAGTCGGTTCATGATATCCATAAAGAGATCAAGGGCTGGTTCATCAATAAAAGCGTGGGAGAAACTCACCTTCACCGTGCTGCGAGGCTTGGATATACGGTAAGTGGATCGTCTGTTTTGTTGTCTTATTATTTGAAAGAATGATTTGCTCGTTGTGTAAAATTAATTTACCACGCTTATTTTTGAAGTCCTTTCATTAAATTTTACACAAATTAGAGTCTAAAAATTCTCAATCAGCTTTTGTATTTTGAATATGTCTTTTCCAGGATTGTGTTGCTTATTGTCTGGAGAAAATGCAAGCGGACGCCTCTGCTAAGGACAACGCCGGCTTCACTGCGTTACACGTGGCTGCTCAGAAGGGCCACGTGAGGATAGCGCGCCTACTACTGCAATACGGAGCCAACGTTTCGGCAGCCGCGCAAGGAGGCATCAGGTAATTGAACAAAACAAACCCTTCTCACAGCTGTCAGAAACAGAAATGTTATGATACCTGTGACTTCCTGGCGAATACATATTTATAAATTCAATCATAGTTCCGGGTCGGTTTTGGCTACGCATAAAGCATAGATATAATACTGTTTTCTATTAGATCAGACGCTTCACGCTACTTATAAAATCATATTTGGTCATATTGGGAATGATGTTTAAGGACATGCTGGTGAGTGATGGTTTGTTTTTGGGTCGCTAGAATTTTGGACCTTACTATCTCATTTCTATCTCACTGCGACATTATGATCTTTATCATCCTGTTGTATCTTTCTAATCAACACGATCTTTTTATTCTAGGCCTCTCCATGAAGCGAGCGAAAACTGCCACGTGGAAGTGATCAGGCTACTCCTAGCGTACGGCGCCGACCCGCTGCTAGGCACGTACGCCGGCCAGACCCCCGGCGAGCTGGCCGAAGGAGCTGCAACGCAGCTGCTGCAGTTGCACATTGCTGACGTGCAGGGACATGCGGTGGAACCCTGGAGGTTCCCACCACCTACTGAAATTATAGGTAAGTGATCAACTTCTGATCTGTCAAACTGATGTAGGTCAGTGGTGTGTATTCTAAAAATTACTGCATTTGTATGTTTGTCATGTATGTAGTTGTGAAATCTAACAATAAATGTTCCCTCTTTTTATTTTCAGTTGCCTGATTTCTTGTCATTTGTTTCGATCTTCTCTGTTTCTCTCGTCGTCGACTTCCTTACTTTAGTGTTTTCACAGACTTCTAATACAGTATTGGAAGTCTGTGTGCTAGAACTTGTTTTTTTTGGATCATGGTACTTAATAGCTTTCTAACTTTTCATGTGATGGTATGTTCATACTTTGACGTTCTTATGTGTATTGTCGATACCTAATTGTTTATGAACATTTGATTTGTTCCAGACCGCGACGAGCTCGGCTGCGACCCGCTGTGCTCGCCTCCGCCGGCGTCCCCGCCGCCGCCGCCGGACGCCACCATCGAGATCCAGTGCACGGAGGCTCCGCTGCCGCCCTTCTACAGCCTGCGCACCGGGCCTGGCCAGCCGGCTGACGGGCTCTGGTGCCTCCTGCAGGACATCACTAATGTCTTACAGGTTGGCACATAGTTTAAAAACAGATTTAAAAAAAAAGAGTGTGTGTACTTATGTACACGCGTTAGAAGTTATACTTCTTAACCTCAAATCTATAAATGCACTCAAAACAGTTTATTCAAATCAGTTTTATCACTAATATTCAATAAAAATAGACATAGTAATAAATAATAAATTATTAGTAAATACTATCACCGTCGTATATGAAATAGATTTATTAAAAACACCAAAACGAATATTTATTTATTCACTGTTTAATTGTACTCTTACGAAACACGTGTTCTAATTATAAAAATACTAGAATATACAACTTGAACATAGTTATCAATTTTCATGAACTAACTTCACGATGTAGAATTTAAGTGTCGGTGTGCGCGCGCATCGTTAAAATTCACTCTCATCATTTTTCTCTATCGCGCCAAAAGAAGTATAACTTCAAAAACAAAGTAGAGTTTAGTTGGCAGTTCGAGAGTGTTTCGAAAATTTTCAAAGTTATCAAATAATTTGAGGTTTGGCAAAGAAAAAATTATGAAGTGCCTATTCCTATCCATGTTTTGTAGTTGCCATACATAGATTTTCAATAAAGTTTGTTTCAAAAATTTACAGATCAAATCAAAGGATAGTCTACTGAAGCAAATCCACTGCGGCTCCGGCTCGCCCAAGGAGCTTCTGCGCGAGATCCGCACCCAGGAGTTCTTAGAACGAGCCCAGTGCCACCAGCTGCTCTGTGCGGGAGAGAAGGTCAATGTCCGCGCCTCCAAAGTGGCGCTCGTGAGGGTCACGGACAAGCTCAGGCAACTGCTCAAAATAGAGACGGTCCTCGTCAGCTGACATTAATGAAACTTTTTAGTTCAACCTTTTTTACAAAGACAAGCAACCTTTTTTGGAACACGCAAAAAAAAGAAACAGTGAATTTTTATTTCATCTTAATTTTTCTGATGCTTGACTTTGAAATTTGATTTCGACTTTGAAATTACAGGCCTATAGTTGGTCGATTTATCTGCTATTTTTTACACCCGGCGTCGTTGCTGTTGTACAGTTGTATATCTAAAATTTGTTGATAACCTAGTTCCAAGAAAATCCACGGGACTTATTTATAGGACAGATTTTTATCAAGATAAGAACATTATAACGTAACATGACTGTAAGTAAGAAAATAAGAAGTACTCGCATACCATTCTGTCTCAACTTGTATACTATTACTTGACACTGGCTAAATACTTAGGATACGTCTGGATCCAAATCTAGAGCCTAAATTATAAAGAAAACAACTGACTGTCTGATTGTAGGTAGGTAGTAGAGATGGGGCAAAGTTTGTTCAAACTAAAAGAGCGCTACACTGACGTATTTTGTACGGGTCATAGAGAAAAGTTTTCTTTGGAAAAGGTATTTTGAACAAACTTTGCAAACTTTGCAGATGGTAGCAAAATCTAAGATGGAAAATTGACGTAAGATGAAGACGGCTCAATAATCGAGATCTTACCCAGCTCGACTGATAATCGTAATATCGTGTATCTCATGTAAGAACAATATTCGTTTATGAGACTGTGAATTTTAATTTAAGGCAGCCATTACATAATCAATGTGTTTAATTCAAGCGAATTCTCGATGTGTGATGTACCTACTCGTAATATACTGTTCGAACAATCTTGTAAATATTCAATGTAAATACATATAAAATGAATTTAGCTAAGTAACTAGGAAAATAATTTAAGTTTTATTTCTGCGTAAAAATAAATGTCGCTTTAAATGTATGATATTTAATGGGTGCTATTTAACGTTGGTGTATGGTGTAGTGTTGGACGCGACCGTTGGAATAGTCTGTAAGCTGTAGTAAAATAACGAGACGTAGTTACCACTATTTGTAATAAGACAATAGCATAATCTATTACTGTGTGTGAAATAGTTCTATGTGTGTTTGGGAAGCTAGAATATACTAATGGGGGCTGACACCAAAACTGAGGACGAAGTACGAATATTTACGTAGTGTACGATTCGAATAAAAAATCAATTTAGGTATTTGAATAACCAACTTTGCCCGCTGCGGCTGGTCTTCACTAAAATGGTGTGTATCTATTCTCTTTGGTCTTCATCAACAGCCCTTAATGTTTCATCTAGTATTTTTGGAAGGATATCAGTCACAGGGTCGGAATAGCCTTAGCACGCGAATATTGTACATAAGTCATCGAGATAAGTGCAATTTTGGCGCAAATCGAATCCTCTAAAACTTTTTAATTCATTCTTGTTACTATCGATACATCACCGTTATCTGTTATATTGAAGAAACTTGTAAGTTTGAGATTATGCTAGATATTTTCATTAGGTAGGTAGTTAGGTAATACCTACTTATTTACCTAATCATTTTTCTTTAATTTTTGTTTATTGTTATGTTTGAAATCTATCTGTTTTTTATTTAATCGTGCAATTTTTTACTTGTAAAACGAGTTATATTTTATTTATATACAAAGTATGACATTAGAAAATCTATTGAACCTAATGCATATCGCTAATATTATTATTCTTTGTAAATAAGATCTTTTAAACTTTTTTATCATAATTATTATTTGAGACAATAAAACCGATCGTATCTATTCTAAAATGAAATGATGCCGATATTTAATTTTGAATAGTCTTCACAATTTTGTGAGTAGGTGTCTAAGTATTTTTGATCCCTTTATCAGCTCCTAAATAATAACGTCCTTAGGATCAACGTCCGCCCTATCTCTAAATACCTTTTGTCTGGGAAACAGAAACAAAGAAGTACATTTTTTACTGTGATTAAAAATATTTTAAGGAGAAAAATCCGTCAAGTGCGCGTCATGACACGCTCATGGTAGGGTTCTGTAGCTACGTTAAAAATTGATAGTAATCATTAATCATACAGGCAGATATATGGGGAAACTAAAAGAGTTCCTTTACTACGGAACCCAAAAAAGAAACGAACATTTTGGAGAGATTCATGGAATAAATTGTAACTATAACTAACCATTAAAATAGTAGGTAATAAGTGTGTATGTACCTTCGTATTTGAATTGAAATCTTGTAAATTTGTTTAGAGATAATTATAAGTTTAAGTATTATTATAATTACTACCTATTGACACATATTATTGTTGTTAATAAATTGATAACTGAAGAATAAAAATGTGAACAATACATAGCCATTATTATTTATTTATTTATTTACATTCCTAGTAATACTGTAATAACTGCTTATTTTAATTAATTAATGTCATCTGCTACATAACTGGAGCCCAGTGCATGGCAACAGACTCGCTCCCTGTCACATTTGAGACTGAATAACGTCCGGCGAAGTGTGGGTGTTAAATATATCTCTGCCAGATCCAAAAAACAAGGTCTAGCAATCCGGGAGCAAACACGTAATGACATCACTCGTCATCGTCATCCGTCTCTTTCGAACTACATATTTGTAAATGACTTATTTCTGTCTGTTAAGCATCGATTGACGTCACTACGTGTTGCCCACGTAACCGGACTGCTATACCTGGCGGAGTATACTTTTATACCATGACCTCTGCCAGCCCCTTCGAGGGAACGGCGTGACGATATTTAGGTATGATTCTGCTTATTTCCGAATAATTACAACATGGGGTTCTTCAAATGGGCTGTCAGTGTGTCGGCAACGTAGGTATCTGCGATGCCCCTGGTATTACAGGTATCCATAAGCGACGGTGATCGCTCACGGATCGCTTACCTATCAGAGAGGTTAGTAGGTATGTAAGTGTATTTTTTACCTACATATATTGGGTGATACTATGGTATTGTGTACCGTTACCGACCGACTAGACTCCGGACTGGACTGGACTGTTGACTACAAGCCTATTTTTTAACCTACAAAACTTGTGTGGATATCTACCACCATCGCCCCGGGGTCAAGCAATCTCTCTCTCCACTGGCGGCCTACCCACCAAAAGTCCTAGGGTGTACCTAACCCTGCTGCTAAATTGGCCCTTTAAGACTCCGGCTTGAGCCTGCGGTCCACATCCTGATGACGATGTGTCGGGACACCAGACACATCGCCATCATCCTTAAGACCTTAGGAACCAACTTAGCCAGTGGGCGCCAGACCGCACCCGTGTCTGGACGCCCATGGTCATCATGCGACAGATGAAAAATGCTCTAATGTTTGCTTGCGCACGACGCTGACAAATGCACAAGACGTGCGACGCCAAATTCACCTGGCCCCATCCAGCAAAAAATGAAACAAAATGTCACTGTAATGCATTAACTTAATGTCAGTGTTAAATCAAGCGCTTGTTAGGGATGCGAAAGCCATCGTTCCATGCTCGATTAAAAATTAGTGAACTACTGGAAAATTTCATTGAATAACACATTAATATTGTTTAATTCAATGAGAAAAGCAGGTTGACATATAAATCCACAATTTTGGTAATAATAATAATAATTATGTCGTTCTTTAGTTATAAACATTTTCTCTGACAGTTTATTTAATGTGTGTGAGATAAATTTACTGACGTATTGTTTTTTGTCACAATAAATTAATAAATACAGGTTGTACTCATCTAATCCTAGATTTTTGCTTCGCCACAGTGAAAAAAAAAAACAAAAACAAAGTATCGATAAAGAAATAATCGATAATTTTGTCATGAAATTTGATAAAATCATATCCCATTTCAATTCCAAGCTTGGCGGATGAATGCGATGGGCGAGGCTGATGGTTTGCCCTAATATTTGTCATAATTTTAATTTGAAATTAAAAACGATTTTTCTATTAAAAATCCTATGACGTGATGAACTTTCGGATAAGGTAAGTAATTGTGGCTACTTTAGTCATAATTCAATAGGATCTTGCTGTTTTAAAATGGGTGATTAACTATGTTCAAGACTTTAAGTTAACTGTTTTTGTTTTCAGTTGAAAGTGAAACAATGAGATTCTCTCTGTTGCTGCTTGCGGTGACGAGTTGTGTTAGGTCGCAAACGTTGGAAACCTCTGCTCAGTACAACCCAAACTATCCTCCGCAGCAGCAAAACAACCAAAATACAACTGTATACCGTCCGAATTCGCAAGTACCTTACGGGAGCTTTCCCGTAAACGGTAACGAATACAATCCGCCGCAAAGCTCTTTCTATCAAGACAGTGTTTATAACACCGATAATTACAGTGAAAATGACAACGAATTAAACCCTGAAACCAGCGCCACGTACTACGCCGGCCTAGATTACGAAGAAAGGTACAGGTGCCCTCCTAATTGGATTCGCTTCAGAGAGTCCTGCTATCGTTTCACTAAATCACCTGATCGACCGAGAAATGAAGCTCGAAAAATATGCCAAGCTTTCGAAGCTGACTTGGCTTCTGTTAACAGCCCTGAAGAGCATGGTTTTATTATCACCCATCTGATGAAATTGGACCCACAGAAGGGTAAATGGTACATTGGAGCACATCAGCAATCTCCAGGATATTGGGCCAATGACGCTGATGGTACACAATTAACTGGCCTTGAAAATGCTTTCTTTGAAGACACTCAAGATCAAATTTATAATAGCTACAACTTATTGCCTCGTGACTATCTTGTGTATAAGTTCTATCAAGGCCGTTGGGGCCTGGTCGCTGTAGAGGGCACCCAGTACTTCCATTTCATCTGCGAAGGAGTGACATCAAGGTTACGCTACTTGATCGAGGAACAGAGATCTTTCACTTACGGGCTTGACACATATGACCCTCTTAGGATTCCTAGAGGACCATACTTCATAAAAGAACCTGTTGATACTATTTATGACCCATTGAAAAATTATCATGTTCAGTTAATCTGCATAGCCGGTGGCTTCCCTGCACCAATCTATAAATGGTATAGAGAAGACTACCAAGTTGATAGTCCAGTGTATACTGAGATTGACCCACTTGTGGATACAAGATTTATAATCAGCGGTGGAACATTAATGATTTACAATCCAGACACTGAGAAAGATAATGTAAAATATCACTGCACTGCCGCTAACAAGTTTGGTACAATTCGCTCAGAGTCTGTTCGGTTATCTTTTGGTTTCATCAGAGAATTCAACCAGAAAAGGCCTATTGAAAGCGGCAAGGAATACTGGGGCAAAGTAATAAACTGTGACCCACCTTCATATTATCCAGGAGTTAATTTCTTGTGGGCTCGCAATTATTTCCCTAACCTTGTAGAAGAAGACAAGCGCGTTTTTGTGTCATTTGATGGAGGACTTTATTTCTCAGCTCTAGAAACTATTGATAGAGGGAATTACAGCTGCAATGTTATGAGCAAAGTATCGGATGCGGGTCGCAATGGCCCGTTCTTCCCATTGTTTGTTTACCCTAATTCTGATTATCAGCAACTCAAATTCCCCAATAATTTCCCCAAAGTTTTTCCTGAGGCACCTACAGTGGGCCAAGAGGTGAGATTAGAATGTGTGTCATTTGGTTATCCAGTCCCTTCCTATAACTGGACAAGGGTGAACAGTACAGTGCCAAGGAAGGCTCGATACAGCACTTACAACAGAGTGCTGACCATTCCAAATGTTGGTGTTGAGGATGAAGGTGAATACATATGTGATGTTCGTAATGATAGAGCTCATATCTTCAATAGTGTCTTTTTAAAAGTTCAAGCTAAACCCAATTTTACTATCCCATTGGCTGACAAACACATGGACAACAAAGGAGAATTGCACTGGAATTGTGAAGCATTTGGTATACCTGATGTAAATTACACATGGTGGAGGAATGGTCAAAAGCTCTCCATGGATACCTTACTGCCTGACGAAAGAGATCGCTATGTAATCCAAGACAATGTGTTGATAATAAAGTTCTTGGATCCCACAAAAGATCCTGGAATGTACCAGTGTGAAGCCAAGAATCAACTGAAATCTAGTTTCTCAAGTGCGCAGCTTCGAGTACTCTCACTAAAACCATCATTCAAAAAGAAACCACTTGAATCTGAGACGTATGGGTCTGAAGGTGGGAATGTGACTTTGAGATGTAATCCTGAAGCTGCTCCAAGACCAACATTCACTTGGAAAAAAGATAATATTGTCATCGGCGCTGGTGGGAAAAGGTTCATTACAGAATTGGGTAATCTCATTATACGGCAGCTCTCTAGAGACGACGAAGGGGTTTATACTTGTGTAGCTAAAAATCAATATGGGACGGACGAGAGTAGAGGCAGACTTATCGTTTTACGTGCCCCAAGATTCCTTGTGCGGCTCCCTCCGAGAGTAACCACGCAAGTCGGACAAGTCGTCTTCATGCATTGCAACGCTGAAGTCGACCCACTCCTGGATACCGCGTACCTCTGGAACCACAACGGCATGCGCATCAAGGACGCCGCCGACATTTACGCCGATAGAAGAATTAAGGTTGATGGCGGTGAACTCACCATATTCAACATCAGTCTCTCAGATGTAGGAGACTACGAGTGTGTAGTGAAGTCTGCTATCGGGCGGATCTCGTCACACATGATGTTGCGAATTGAAGGCCCGCCGGGACCTCCAGGTGGGTTGCATATACTGAACATCCAACGATCTGAAGTTAGCTTAGAATGGACGGACAGTAATCCGAATGGTCGCCCTATCACCAGCTACGTCGTGACAGGTCGCACTCAGTGGAACACCACTTGGTCCGTCATCGCTGACAATATAGCCAACGTAATGGAGATCGATCGCTACAACGGTCGGAAGCGCGCCACTATACTGACCACACTACTGCCAGGAGCCGTTTACGAGTTCAGAGTACAGGCGGTGAATTTATTGGGAGCCGGGCAGCCGTCCGCGCCCAGTCCCCAGTTCGCGACCCCGACTGATAAACCTTACCATGCTCCTGCCAAAGTCAGCGGAGGCGGAGGCAAAACTGGGGATCTCCAAATCACTTGGGAACCGTTACCGCGTCACCTTCAAAACGGACCAGGAATACACTACAAAATATTCTGGCGACGAACCGGCACAGAAGTCGAGTTCCAATCTCTGTTACTGAAAAAATACGGCAATATCGGACAATACGTCGTGCACGTCGCGCAGACGTATTTCTACACGCCCTACGACGTGAAAGTGCAAGCGTTTAACAACGACGGCGCTGGGCCGGAGAGTGACATCGTCGTGATATACTCTGCCGAGGATATGCCGCAGGTGGCTCCGCAGATGGTGTACGCTCGCTCCTTCAACTCGACCGCTCTGAACGTGACGTGGAATCCGATCGACCAGTCGCGCGAGAGACTACGCGGCAAGCTGATCGGCCACCGCCTCAAGTACTGGAAGCAAGCGAACAAGGAGGAGGAGTGCATCTACTACTTGTCAAGGACTACCAGGAACTGGGCGCTCATTGTGGGGCTGGAGCCCGACACTTACTATTTCGTTAAGGTATGGTTTTTCATCAAGTTTTACTTTTTACACAATAAAATTGTACCTAGTCTCTAGTAGTAGTAGTAGTCTAAAAACCCCCAGGCGAATATTTCAAGCAAGTTCAAGCTCGCTTGAAATATTCGCCTGAATGTAAAAACCAATATCTATTTGTCACGTCGGGTAACAAAAGCATTAATCGCTCCCAGTTTTCATTATTTTCAAGGTATGACATCCAACTTAGGCCTTATGTGTTTCCGCAGGTGATGGCGTTCAACTCGGCGGGCGAGGGTCCGGAGAGCGAGCGGTACCTGGAGCGGACGTTCCGCAAGGCGCCGCAGAAGCCCCCAGCCTCCGTCAACGTGTGGGCCTACAACCCCACCACGGTGCGCGTCGTGTGGCGCTACGTGCAGCCCACTGACGAGGAAGAACCCTTGCTGGGATACAAGGTATACATTTTTATTCATACTTTTACTCAACTTTGAAATCATGAAAAAAAAACAGCTGTTCCATACAAAAAATTCGTTGATTGTCTACAAAATGTAAATATTCGTTGCCCTATAGTTTATTCGTGCTCTACTAGGGGAGTATACCTACCTCTACAAATTCTGTGGGAATGTAAAACAGCATGTTGTAAATACATTTAATAACACATATGAAATACCAGCTGTGCTCTATGTTGTTACACCCGGTTAGAAAGTAGCCTGTGTTAATCCAAGTTGTAAGCTACCTCCAAACACCACATTTCGTCAAAATCCGTGAAAGCAGCAAGCTGCAGTTTGAAGAGGCAAGCATACATTTTGTAACTGCAATTTTTCAACTTAAATTATTTTTTCAAGGTGCGAGTGTGGGAGATCGACCAAGACATGAGCACAGCGAACGACACCCTAGTACCAGTGGAGCATAAGCTCGAAGCATATGTGACCAACCTGGCCCCAGGTAAGACCTACAACATGCGTGTGCTGGCCTACTCGAACGGAGGCGACGGTAGAATGTCGTCTCCAGCTATCACATTCCAAATGGGCGACTACCACACGGACAGCTATGGGTACACCGATAGATCTACAGGATATGCTACCACTCTCAGAAGTGGGATGATTGTACCACTGTTATTGGTAATGCACTTTTACATTTACTGTTTGTGATTGTCTTTATTTTTGTAAGATAGTTTAGCTTTAGGCAGTTCTGTGCAACATTCCGATCTTGTTTAGCGATAGGTTGTGATATTTATCCGGCCATGTGTGACATTTTACTATGAAATATAAAATCGTATATTATAAATATTTTTATGTACCTAATTTAAAATCTGTTCTAATGATCTGAAAATGCTTTACTATTTTACAACTTTTGTAACTGGAAAGTAAATAAAAACAGTTTTTAATTTAACTAAGTTTAAGTTTTTATACTTGCATTTCTGTCAAAATTAATTGACAATAAGTAATTTTTAGTGTAGCAGGTAAGTGAAAAGGTAATTATGAAGATATAACCCATATCACAAGAATCTCCTAGTGTTTAAGAGTTAAATCGTATATTGTACCACAATCCGAGCCATTTATACCTTTAATTTATTTTTCGAAAATATTTATTTTTATTCTTGTATGAATGCATAACGTTTATAGTATAAAAGTGTTGTATTTTTATACAAAATATCAAGTTGACAGTAACTTTGCAATTAAGGCCCATTTACACAGTGCGAGTTTCTTGTACATTCAAGAGCAATAGTGATTTACCTTCAAGAATTGCAAGCAACTGTTGTTTAGACGAAGCAAGTTATTTGTTGATGCAATATTATTGTATGCAATAATAGACTAGAAACGTCTAGCGTGTAAATTAAGCTTTAGGCTCGATTCTATGTACCATTTTTTAAACTAGTCTGTTATATAAAAACAGCTTAAAATAAAATTATCTCTCTCTCTCTCTTTCTGTCTATTTAGACAAGGATAACAGCACTTATCAACTTAAGTGACTTTTTACTTTAATATCGGTTTAAGAAATGGTACAACGAATCCGCACCAGTGGCTTGGGACCAATACTTGGTTCACATGCAATTATAAAATTTTGTTTGTACAGAGCATCTCATTAAAGCAATTTTGTATATTATTATGAATAATTTCTATAGTTCTGTAAAATGCTCTGTAGCCTAGATCTTTGTACTCACAACGTGACAAGAAATGCCTTAAAATGTTAAAAATATAACTTTTTTATGTAACACGTTTACAGTAAAATATATGTCAAAAATTAAAAAAGAATTTAATTTCTTAAATTAAAACCAATCGCTTTTAAAAGTAAGATGTTTAGAAAACGGGGCAATTAAAAAAAATACATATCAAATTACTGGACAGAGCTACTGTCTTCAAACCAGTGGAGATTTTTTGCAGTTTTTTTTTAAATAATAGGTAGAGTGAAACAAAAATGTATATTAAAAATTATATTTAGCTAAATCTTACTAGATCCTTCCTAGTTAGTTGGATAGGTGAAGTTGAAGTTGAAGTTCCACACTAAGACCTCAAATAAAACCCTCTGAACACGTGGTCCGACTGCTTTGTCCGACAAATCGGACCACGTGATTTTTTTTTTCATGTTAGTTCGATTAAGGAGTCGGACTATGAAGTCTTACCGTTCACGAAAACATGGTCCAACCGACCTACACTCGCGGCACATTTAACCGTTTACCCTATTTCATGAACTCGACACTTTCTAATTGTAGTTTCTTAATTGAAAAATCATTACTTAATTTTTGGTTTGTTTTACATTGAATGAACACTGGGCTCTTTTATAAAATTTATTTATATATTAAATTTATTTATATTAATTTATTCTAATCAAAATTTATTTCTTTCAATAGGAAACCTTTCCACCCCAAGCGTTCTAGAAAATAACCAACAGGTATATTATGATCCAAGAGCATCGCATTGGTAGTTAAGATAAAATTGTCACGAGAAATAGTTTCCTTGGATCGTTTTTGTAGCATACCACCCTTAGTCATCCATAGCTCCGATGACGTCACTAACTGTTTGCCACGCGATCTGAGTGCTATACTCGTACCTGGCGGAGTATATTATTATACCATTATTGGCTGTAACTCATGAAGAGGTTTTAATCTGGTTGTCGGTTTTCATGGTGATAGGAAACGCCGGATCAACCGAACCAATGGGGAAAAAAAGTTCACGTGGTACGATTAGTCGGACAAAACTGAATTGCGATTCCTTGTAGTACGATTAATCGAACCAACATGCAAAAAAAGTTCACCTGGTCCGATTAGTCGGACGAAGCAGTCGGACCACGTGTTCAGAGGGAAATAAAAGGGTAAAACCGCCGGTCCGCAGTGTAAGCTAGTTGTACGTAGTTTATTGACCTAAATCCAAGAATACCTACTACAGATACTGTTTTCATTGTAGGATAGTGGGGGTGAATAATCGCGGCCACTTTTAATGGTGAAACGGATATCACCATTAAAAGTAGCTGCGATTTACAAATCATGATTTATACCTGCAGCACAAACTTCAGAAGCCCTCTAAAATACTATACTAAAATACGGTATCATCAATAACTGTAGTCATAAATTTAGTAATAGTGCTTGTTCAGACTGGCGGGAACCGCACGGTTTGAGAATTGAGTGGTTCTTTTCGTAATCGTTCAGACAACCGCGTGGTTAGCCTTACCATGCGGTTTGAGAACCACGCGGTTCCCGACAGTCTGAACAAGCTTTAAACGAAATAAATACTGAGATGCTTGAGATGCTGTCACTTGCACCATGCTACAATGACCCGAGAATATAGTCATTAAATATAATGTCTATAGACATAATGTAATAAACAAATAGGCATTCTACCTGAAATAAACGAATGCTAGCGCTAATTGACTACGGTAGGTCTTAGGTAAGATAAAACAATTTGTGCAAACAATATTATTTATTTTACATTTTTGTGAAAACTTACAGCCTCACTACATAAAGTTAGATTATACCGAGGTGACTGGGGCAGGAGAACGTTTTCGCCGAAAGACAAAAAGGAACTCAGGTTTTTTTAGTACTACGTTAAAAAAAAAATGACAAGCATTACATCTTCTTTTTTGGCTTTCGTCTTAAACATTTGGCATCTGAGACATGATCTAACAAATCTAGATCTACAGGAAGATTCCTTTTCAGTAGACTTGACTCTTCTGTTTTCTGAGCGTGCTTCATAGGAAGAAGTCCTACTGCGTAAGGTATTTCATTTTCTAAATCTGAATTTAAGTTTTCATTTGCTTTGGGCTGATCATTTTCTTTATTCTCAGTATCACTACTGCTCATGATACTATCCCATTCTGCGGATTTACTATCTGTCGAACGCTTTAAATCCATCATAGACGTTTGATATTCGGTTACGTCATCATTTTCATCGACATTTTCATCATGATTTTCATTATTCATCATCGAGATATCTTCAGTATCATTTCTACACGGTTCATCATTTATGTCTAAGCCATCCCATTGTAAACCGCTAGTTGTTATACTGGTTGATATGTCTGTATTGTTTCTATCCATATTTTGATGGGCATCATTGTTTTCTTCGGGGCATAACATTTCGCCATCAGTATTGGTAGAAGTGGGATTTATTTTCTGAGACATGTTCATTTTGCTTTCAATACTCATTAGGTCTTTTATAATCTCTTCCTTAGCTTGATCAAACGAATTGCCATCGTCGTCATTTCGCCTCGGAGTGGCTATCAAGCAATCAAGATCATCTTTAAAGACACTGCTTTGTGGGAGCTGCAAGCTGAAATCATAACAATCTTCGCTCCTTCTCATAGCTTCAGAATTTAACGAAGTGAACTGTTGGTTCAAACTTTCATTCATCTCGGAACTTTTGGCATCCAAGAGAGACATATTGAAGTTGGTCTCCAAAGAACTACTATTTGGACACAGCTGTTCCATAACTCTAGCGTCGGAGAGCTGTTGATCTTCGTAATACTTTTTGACGTCATCACTCATCGATTTGAAGTATTGCATGTCGCCATCAATACACGAAAAATCGTTAGCGTTCTCAGGATCTAATGAGTTCGTGTTCTCTTGGAGACGGTCGAGAACCACATAGTTTTGTTGTTCACCAAACGATTCCAAATTATCTGGTAAAATAGTATTTAGGGTGTTCATCGAATCTTCAGCATGATCGTAATGGTTCGAATGTTTACTGTAATCATTCTGAGAGTAGCCCTTGTTTCCCAGTATCATCTCTCCTCTTTCGATAGATTTCGATAGATCATCAATGCTCTTGATTTCGCTGGGGTCTGCGACCTTTTCAATGATATTAGGTTGCTCTATGACTTCGTACTGGATCTCGCTGCTTTGCACCATGTCTAGCAGAACTTGCTCGTTAACGTTAATGTAAGATCCATCGCCCGATTCGAAGAGTATTGGCAGGTCTGTTGGGAGTCCGGCGCTTTTCAGAGCGTTGACATATTGGGACATGGCCGTGCTGATCCCGTCACCACTGTTATCGTTGGTAGAGTTCGTGGCGCTCGTGTTCGCGTAACTTGAGGAAATGTCAGGCATGTTGTCTTTGAAGGGCATGTTAGGGTCGAGTACGTTAGAAGACTCGTTTTGGTCCATAAACATGAGGTCGTTGTCGATGTTCATGTAGTTGTTCGAGGACTCCGGGCCGCAGATGCTGTTCACCGCTTGGGATAATGTCACCCTGTCCATGTAGTCCTGTAAAACATTTTAAAAAGCGTGACATTGCTTGAGGTACAAATATAACAAATACACAGATTGCCAGCCAACCTGGCGCGTTAGAATGTGCACCATGAGATAATTTTACAATTTTTTTTTGTGAAATGAAAACGAGAAAGTTATATGTATGAGCGTAAAGGTTTACGCATTGCAAGGAGACGACAAAAAGACTCGACAATTTTTGTTGTGCTGCGCGTCGTAAGTACGTCAGCCAATCTTTTAATATTTAGTACCTAACAGTAACAACGGCTGAAAAGGTTTTATAAGCTGCTAGAACTTTTTACTGACAATAGCTCTGGGTATAACCTGCATGTGCCTCGTCTGGAGATGCTTGAGTTGGTGAATGGCCTTCCTAGAGTCCTGTTCTCGGCGTAGCAGCGCACGCTCGGCCGCTCGGCTCAGCGAGCCCGAGCCCTCCCACCCGCCTGACCGCTGGAAATGGCACGGTTTGTAAGGAAAACAATAAGCTGTGTACACTGGGATAATTGGTAAAACGCAAACCCGAAAAAAGTTGTTGTCGTTAGGAACACCTATGAGACCAATCCTTAAGTCGCGAAAAGCAGTGCCACAAAGATTTAAGAAATTTGGGTGTCTGGTGAATGAGTGTGGAAAGTGTGGATGTAGTTATTTATGTATTGAATTAAGGATGACTAGAAAAATGTATGTCATCGGCTAAGTAGGTACATGACTGGAGCACGGTGTAAGGTGACAGGCTCGCCCCCTCTCACATTTAGGACTGAAAATCGTTCGGCGAAGTGTGGTTGTTGTATCTCTTTCTGGCTGTGTGCGTTTCTTGGCTGGAAAAGCGTGACGATGTTATGTTATGAAAAAAAATGTAGGTAATGTAAATGATTAGGTAAGTAAAATTTATTAAGACGAATTCTCACTCTTGCACTCGGCCTCCCACGGCGAGGCTTGGTCGAGCGAGGCAGGTCCGGGTAGTCCACGTTAGACGAGCACGAGCTGCCACCGTTCTCAATGTCAAACGGTATACGCACCAACGTGTCTTGCTGGAAACGACGTCGGAAACTTACTGATAAATTATTAGTTATGCTCACAGAACCACTGGTATATAGTATTGACTATTTACCAGTGGTTCTGTGAGCTGGAGACTTCCTGACCGGCGGCCACATTCCCCAAACCATTTCTCGTGAAATTTTGTAAGCAGGTTCGATAAATATAAAGTTTTTTTGCCGGGTCAGTTTAAAAAAAAAAGGCTGCAATTATGTACATTTTTTTAAAAAGTTTTTACCATATTCAGCTATACTAAAGAAAAACTACTTGTAATCATTTTACATGCCATTAAAACAGAGTAATTTATTATTCATTCTTCCATACTAATATTATAAGATCAAAAGTAACTGTCTGTCTGTCTGTTTGTAGGCTTTTCACGGCTAATCAGATCTTGATAAAATTTGATAATTAGTTAGTACCTGGATGGCCGAGCTTTGCTCGGTATTTTTTTTTATTTTTTAATTGTGTTTTTGGATAATAAACAATTGATTTTAGTCTAACCTCAAAGAAAACACTCATTGACTTCGTGTTACTTAACAACGCCATCTGCTGTTGTGTCGTTAAAGCAATTAGTTGCTCACAAAAAATAGTAGTATTATTATTCGCCAATAGATGTCAGGAAGAGTCATATTTTTCAGTTGAGATTGATTATCGATAAAACACGAATAAAATGATATTTTCTAAAAATGATTCCTAGCTAGATCGATTTATCGCCCCCGAAACCCCCTATATACTAATTTGTATGAAAATCGTTGGAGCCGATTCCGAGATTCCAATTATATATATATATATATACAAGAATTGCTCATTTAAAGGTATAAGATAAGTATTTCACGAGGAAGGATTCTGAATACTATTTTCTGACTAAACGCGGACAAAGTCGCGGATAGCAGCTACTGTTAATATAAAACATACGCACTTTGTTAGGTCGTCCAAAAGCGTCCATAGGTTGGGTGCTGCTGGGAGCTGGTGCCGACTGAGCGGGCGCGGCCTTGTGTTCATTATCCTGGAAGCAGCGACTTTGATGTCGATTCCGTTTTACTTTTTACTAAACTAAATTTCAAGTCTCTTCAAATTGTTACCAGCCTCTTCTTACAATCATATGAAAATAACTAATAAATATGCCACATATAAAAACTAGCGTCTCTGTGGGCTGGAGACTGCGGCTTACGTCTGTCTCTATAGGTTGCATTTCTAAACCCATTCTTGTGAAATTTTGTGGCCAAGTTCAAAATGGCGGAGTTTTTTTTTAAAAATAAATATTCGTCATTTTGAAAAATTTCCTAAAACTGGCTCGACAAATATATCCTACTAATATTATAAACGTGAAAGTTTGTGAAAATGGATGGATGGATAGATGCTTGTTACTCTTTCAAGCCAGAACGGCTGAACAGATCTGAATGAAATTTGGCACAGAGATAGATTATAGTCCAGAATACCACATAGGATACTTTTTAACCGCGGGTGAAACCGCGCTATTCTATTCTTATTTATTCTCGAACCTGCTCACAAAATTACAAGAGAATCGGTTATGAAATGCAACCTGTAGGGCACACAAAGATCCGGACAGAATCTAGACATACGAAAGCATTTTGGCGAAGCCGATTCATGAGTTAAGTAGGTAAACCCAAAAAGCTCACCTGAGAATGCTGTTCTATAAGCGATTGTGGAGGTCTGTTAATCACCACTGGAGGTGTAAACACAGGAAGTTCGCCTGCGGACGTGAAGGTAAGAATTTTCCTTTTGAGATTGTAGTCCTACGTAAACGTTTACGTTATGGCAAATGTAGGGAAAGGTGCTGGGGATTGGTGTGTAGCCTACCAAACTTATTCAAATTATCATAAAACATTCCGTCCACAAATTTTCTAGAGTTATTGTCAACACTTTACTCCTACGTATACGCCTCAGCAGCGGTAGAAACCAACGAGCGAACCGTTGGTACATAGACATAGAAGATGCCTTATGTAATAGGGAGTATTCTGAGGCTTGATTACTATTATGTACTATGAGTACATAAAAAAATATTTATTGTCTAAGTAAAAAACACAATTGAAGATAGTGGGTACAACATATTATGGCCCTGTTAATGACAATGTACAATGTATTTTTCTGCGGATCTTCCACGCGTAGCTCCGAAACATGTTTTACGACGACGCGAATTTGTGAAAAACCTCCATAATTAAGAGGAGATTTCCTACATTCCTAACCTTTTCTATTCCGTTCGCGTCTTACAAGCGTGAAATAGTTTATTATTACTATTAGTTCAAATTTAATTTGCTTTCTTTGCTCACCTGAGTTAGCAATGCCCAAACCTTCCTTTGTAACTTTGGAGAGCCCTTTAATTTTGAGGAACTGTGCCGCCGACACCAGCTCGTCTAAGTTTTCCTCTAAGCACTGAGTTTTCCCACAGTACATGAACTCTACCAAACATTTCAGCACGCTAAAGCGCATTTTCAGAATGATGAGTGGCTCCCCCATTTGTTTTTGCAACACTTCCTAGTAAAGTAAAAAAAAGTGATGAAATACGTGAAAAACTGTAGTTTTACAAAACTTATGTTTCCAAATAATGTTTTTATTTCTTAAGTTAGATATCGTAAGTTCTATACGAGTTATCTTACTTGAAAATAAGCACTGCTAGCAGCCAGCACAGCCTTGTGCACTCGTAAAGTGTGAGAGCTGCACATTAGCGTCATGTCCACTAGGGACTGCATTTGTAACAGTTTTCCAAATCTGGACATTAAATGTTCAGAATAATCTTCATAGTGAAGGCTATACCGTATCGGAGCCATTTTTTAATCAAAATTTATTGATATTTTATAATTAAGATAAACATGGTACTCTACGGAGTCCTCGATTGACATTGGAAAAATTGTCAAGAAAAACAAAAGAAGCGCGAAAAGTATTTTTGAAATGTGTTTTCTAAAATGCCAGTTCCTAGTTACTGGAATAAAAGAGGTTTATACTTTGAAACTTTTTGAAGCTTTTTTTGTGATAGATAGTTTGCGTTAGGTTAAAATGCCTTCGTTGGCTTTGAAAGCCATTACATGATGCTGCGTAACGAACAAAGCCAACGAAGGCCAACGATATGCTGCGTCTCGTTTTATTTTATTGAAACGAAACAGGACGCAGCGCATTCTTTGGCATTCGTTGGCTTGGTGTGTACCCAGCACAAAAAAATCGCTGGAACTACTACTACTAACCGATACTACCCTCTTGCTAAGCTTGAACGCCAGCGTTCATCTTGAACGCCAGCGTTCATTTTACATGATGCGAGTACACGACTATTGTGACACAAGTGCGGAGAGCAGATAAGGCCACTGCTCAGTAACCAAGATAAAATCTCATCTCATCTCATGCGCAGCAATAGCCCCCCAGCTTATTGATGTCAGGGGGGCTATTCTTACACGTGAGATGAGATGAGATTTTATCTTGGTCACTCTCACACCTATGACGTTTCAAACGAGAGCAACAAGGATGAAAAAAGGTGAGATGAGAATCTCAAATCTCCGAATAGGGCCACAGGTACTTACCAGGATAGCAGAAAGTAGTTAGGGAAGGATTAGATTTAAAAAACTGTATCATTCGAGTATTTTTTAATTCTTTTAAAAATGCAGAAAAAAATAGTAAATGTTAGAAAATGAATTCATTACAAATTTGTATTTGTTGTAAATTAATACTAAACAATTGGTAAATGTTAGATTAAATAATGTTGGAAAAAAATACAACAGACTGATAAGTATAACTTGTACATTATAAACGTATTCTATCACAGGCTATAATTAAGTACTTACTGAAATCGGATGCATTTATGACTAACTAATAATTGCATGAACTATTGTGTTATAATGTACTTTTTGAATCGGCAAACAACAGTAGATAGGTACTTGTGGAATGTGAGGGTTAGGAATGTAATGATTTGTTCATAAGGCACTTGGAACAAATACAGCGAGATCATGGTCTGACGTATTGTTTTAAACCAGAATACACATTGTTAATCTGTTAAAATTAATTTACCATAACTTTTGTCACGTCCGTTAGGTACGGCAGTTACGATGACTATAAAACCATCAAATAGTCATTATAGAATCTAATCACAATTATAGTCGTTATAGATCTAATCACAATTACTATAGATACACAATTAACACATACCTAAATATATTTATTTATAAGGAAGTATATCGATAAAACTACGAGATAAAACAAGGTCAAGATATAAATATAAGTAATAACGAGTTAAAGGTTTCCGTGTATATTGTAAGAATCATAATTTCAAGCGTTCGCTTCCGTACGAATTCTCGCATTATTCACAAATAAGTAAGCGTTAAAATACAAATTTGTAACATTTCCAATACTTTTAGTATCGTCTTAGAAATCAGTTTTCCCTATAATTAGCTTTTACGAGATACCCTTACTTCCCTACGACGAAGCTCGTGAGCGCCGCACAGACGGCGCTGCGCACTGTAACACATTCATTTCATCCATATCTGAGACAGAATTAATTTACATCAAATTGTACCCGTTTCCATTCACCATCCAGAAAAAAAGTCACATGTCATTGTAGGCGGGAACCTAATAAAAATATTATCTTTTTGTACACTAACACCTAGACAGCGTATTAACAATTACAATTTTAAATATTTTAATAATTTTTATCATTACTCACTACGATATTGTCGTACTAATATGGAATTACATACTGAGGTTCCATCTCAGATATTATAGCAAATAAACGCACATTTCTTGTTAGTTCCAACATTATTAGAAAAATATACTGCAATGTACGTAGGTACAATGTTCGTAGGTATTGTACTAGCCAGGCTTACATAGGATTCCTCGTAAATAATGAAGAAGAAAATAAATCTAGAAGGCAGTACGTATCTAGGTATGGCAGTATTGTTTAATCACTCGTGAATACAGGGTGTATTTTCAGAGGTGAACAAGTGGCAGGTGCATAGGTACTGATTTCACTTTTGTTTTTAACTTTAAACCTGTGGAAAAATTATACACATAGTTGTTTCATGGATATACGTATAAATTATTGGCGTATAGCAATAATAATGTGTAAAACAGCTGATTTTTATCGCAATTTTAAAGTTGGTGTAATAGTTAAATCGGTTTAATATTGAGATAACTGCATAACTAAACAGTCGTACACCCACCACATGAAATACACCTAGTATGAAAAATATCAAGAACTTAAAAAATATTAAAAAAAAATCTTAAAAAGAAGAATCCTATGCGAATCCTGGTTGCAATACATTTCTTGAAAAGTACCTACTTTATTGCTGTAGTACCTAGGTATGTATAAACAATACACGGTTGGTGTTGGTTTGTTATTAAAATTAAATGATACGCAGATTGACATGATAATTGACAGCAATGCCTATAAAAATAATATTATTCCATAAAAATATGCAGGTAAGTACCTAAATAGAACCAAAAAATAGAGCAAGATAATGACATCCAGTTTCACCACATCTGTATAAAGTTTGATCGACGGACATAAATATAACTATGTCATCTATAGGAACTCGTCTAAAGACGAGTCTTATAGATAGACTCGTTACATCTTAATGTCTATATTATTTTACGAGGACAAATCAGATTTGTTTGTCCTTTCACTATGTAAATAAGAACAAGATTCTCATGGATAAATACATAATGTCAAAATAATTTAGACAATCAGACACCGTGAAACTGGATTGAAAATTATGATAACGTTATGAACACTTTACATGGGCTCGAGTAGATTTGTACAATACATAGCTTGTAGAAAAAATAGAGATTCACCTTAAAGAGATCGTTCAGTGAAACGAGGCCATCGCCAGTCTCCGACGGAACTTACGAGCACTTGGGATTAATATCATAAATATCATTAGTATTCATAAGATCATTAATATTAATACGAGGAATAATCGCGAATAAATTACAGTCGTTAATTTAAAATTAAACGCACTCTCCGTCGTCACTGGGCGATGGTCTGTTTCAGTGGCTGATTACATTAACCCTAGTAATTATTATAAGCAAATTACAATATTTACACCGTCGAAAGTGGTCACACCTCTCGGATCGATCACCGATACGCGTCCACGTCGATCAGTTCGTTTAAAATAACTAAGTATCACTAGAATCGCAGCGGAAGGCGATCAATCGTCGATGATTTTGAGAAAGTCGTCGGGCGAGGCGCGCAGGTCGCGGGCGGCGGCGGGCGCGGCGGGGACGGAGTGCTTCAGCTCGCCGAACGTGCTCGCCAGCCGCGGCCGCGCGCGCCCCGCCGCCGGCAGGGACGCCTCGCAGTCCAGGCTGGCGCGCTTGTTCCAGCAGAACGGCGCGCGCGGCTCCGCGCCCGCCGACGCGGGCAGGGCCAGCTGCACGCGCGACCGGCACAGCTCGTTGTCGCTCATCTGCCGCTTCAGCTTGTCCTTGCCCACGACGAGCTGGAAGCCGCGCGAGCCGCCGTCGCCGGGCGCGGGCAGCTCCGCCTCGCTGCGCTGGCGCCGCAGCCGCGCGGGCTCGGCGCCGGGGCGCGCGCGCTCCACGAGGCCGGTCTGGCCGCGCCGGCTGCCGGCGGACGAGCCGCTCGAGTCGGTCCCGGCCGCGCCGGCCCCGTCCGCGGTGTCCCGGCGCAGCGACTCGATCACGCTGTAGAAGTGCTCGATGTCGGAGGTGCTGTTGTTCCTCGAGCTGACGTTGTTGGCGCTGTGCCGGTGCGGGCGCGCGTGCGCGCGCGGCAGGTGGCCGTGGCTGCTCTGGCGCGAGATGCCGCCGGCCTGCCGCCGCGGCATGCTGCAGCTCTTGGGGACGAACGCGTCCTGCGACATCAGGACGTTCTCGTACACGTGGGCGTTGTCGTCCTCCTGAGGAATTAGATTCTGCCGACTCTCGGTCGTCTCCTTCTTCTGACCGACCGAGCTACTCTTCTTGTGCCCGATCTTGTTTTTCAGATCGGGTATTCTCTTTGTCAGCTTGCAGTCGCTGGCGCTTCGCGGCAGCAAGTTGGCGTAGCCGTGAGCGGCGGCCTCCTGGGTTTGTGACTTATCTAATTTAGGGGCGCTGGGAGTGGCGGATGCGTCCGTTATTCTTGTCGAATTGGAGTGCTTAGCTACTTTATTGGAAGGATTTGGCTTAACGAGATCTGCCGGACAAGTTTGCGGAGGCAGAGTCTCGTTTCTCTTTCTATCTAAGTCGGGCTTGGAAGATTTGTCTAGGACCACTTTCGTTTTATCGCTTTTACATATTTTGACACTAAATCTGAACGGAGGTTTGAAGACGACTTGCAGCCTGGCTTTCTCTCCAGACAGCAGATTGGTTGCACTCTTGGACGGTCTAGTTTTTCGTGAACCTTTCTGGACTTGTCGGTGGCTTCTCTCCGTGAGTCCCACGGGGATGGATTTAGATTTCGGAATGACTGTCGGCTGTGGGGAGCTGAGCAGCCATTTCTGTACTTTCGTCAAAGCTTCCGTGTCTTTCGTAGGAGAAGCTGAATGCTTCTGCATCGAACTGTAGTCTATCGTTTCTTTCTTCATTTTCATCTTTCGTTTCTTAATCTTACCCTTGTGTTTAGACAATATTACATGTTTGGGCGATTTGCCTTCGGAATTGGTAACAACCATGGCGCTTTCCTTTGTGACTTTGGGTGGTTCATCTAATTTGGTTGGATTACTTGGCTTCTGAAAAAAGAAAACAAGTTTATAAATATTTTATTACTATGAAGTTACATTATAGTATATTTAAACTCTACAAGTGCTACTTACTCTCTTTTTGTTTGCATTGTGAGACGGCGACGATTTGTCTCCTTGTTTAGCTTTAAGATCTTTCTTGTTTCTGTATGCTCTGGTTCGCAGCGCCACCTTCTTCTTTAGGGGGAGTTTTGATCTGAAAATTTTATTTATATTACATTTTGGTCCTTCGAGCCGATATTGTTTAAGGTATTTGACGGTACAGGCCGAACAAATCATCCATAGAGTTTGTTAAATGTTGTTATATTATGTTTGTTTGTTAAATGTTTGTTGTTGCTAATTGTTATCTTCAATTGTTGGTTCAAGAACATTTTTACTAAGGGTAATTAGCTTTGTAAGTCTTGCAGTCTTCTCTCAAGTTTTTAGATAATTTCTAAACAATTTTGCACTTCTCTACATATGTAATACCTATAATATAAAACAAAATCGCTTTTCGCGTCTGTCTGTCTCTGTCTGTATATCCGTTGACTCCTAAACCACGCCAAGGATTTTGATGCTGCTTACACCATCAGCTAGATATTTTTTCACAGAAGGTTTATTGGTACCGTGTCTATACACGGTACCAATAAACCTTCTGTTTCCGCGGCTATCCGGGGCGGATCGCTAGTCATGTATATTTACCTGACAGCTGTATGCACTATTAACCCGTTGTCTGCAGCATCAGGCAGTCGAACGGTTTCTGTTGTGGACGAGTGGATGATAGTGACTGACTTAAGCTTCTTGCCGTGGCGACCGAAGTAACGCGTGCTGGCCACCTGGAAATTATAAATAATAATTGTATTTACTTTTTAAAATCTATCGCAAACTGAAATACTAAAAACGCAACCATGAACACGACAATATTGGATGGTAGTATAGCTTTTCTATTACTATGATTGAATGTGTCTATAAAGCCCGCCATTCATCACAGCGAGCGTACGGCTCGTGGCAAGCCACGAGCCGTACGCTGCGCCGGACGGTGGACGAATCCGTTATCGCCACACACTACGCGAGTTCTCAGGTGCGCGTCTTCGACGGCGAGCGGCGGATTGGTCCGCTCGCCGCTCGCCGATAGCTTTCACACGCAGATTCATCAGCGGATTTGTCGCGATGGATTGGTACGCGTGTGAATGGTGGGCTTTGGGCTAAATATATTTTGTAAAGATGAAAACATATTCTATCTAAATGCGTGGTGTGTACCTTTCGTGATTTTAGATTTAGATTTTTAGGGATTATTTCACTACTTCTACTTGGCATAAATTAATGTGCGTGTATGAAAATTAGCTCATAGAACCGATTTCAAGATACTAGATTATTTCAAACTCTAGCTGTCCGTACATGTTACCACTGATTTACTTTCCTTGAAGAGTTTTTGATGATCGAATGTGTTGTTTAAAAATTAGAAGCGGAATCGAGGACGCTACAGCACTTCTGAAGAGAAATAAATAAAATCAAAGTAAGTACCTAAATATTTTAACTTATTACTAACGAAAAAGATGCATCTTGTTGTATGTGTTTGAGCCGCTTCCACCAACTGTGTCTTCAATAAATATAAATTTTTATTCTTAAAAAAATTCTCGTTACACCACTGACCCATCATCTGATTATCGATGTAGTAGATTGGTACAGATATGCGGAATACGTAGTGAATCTGCCTCAAGCGACTTTTCCACAGTTTAACAACTGTCTTTTTTTTTACAACAGACTAGGCATGCGTTTGACCACTGACTCGCCTGATGGAAAGCGATAACATGATCGAATGTGTGACATGTTTGCATAGGAGATACCCATTCACTTTAACCCTTTCACTTTTTTGATATAATTATTTTACTTTATGTACTCCTGTATCTATTTTTTTAATTCATGCAAAAATAATTTAAGTGTTTTTGCCAATACTGACATGCTAATGCCATCATACACTTCAACGAAAACCTCCTTTATCTGAACTTGCTGCGTTGAGAACCAATTTCATTGGTCGTTGGGGCCCGCATTCGAAATGCGGGTACCCGGGTAAAAAGGGTACCCGTATGCCATAGCGTCCGCATGAGAGTGCCGTTTTTCATCAATTAGTCATACGGGCGCATACAGCGTGCGAGAGATTTTGTGTTCCCGCATGGTCAAGGTTACTATCGGGCAATACACTGATGCATATCGATTGACTTCAACGTGGCTGTAAAGATGACCAATATTAATTATTTCATGTAAACAGTCCCCCGAATACGGGCTAACGACCGAGTTATCGACTTAAATTGAGCCAAGTCTGCCCGGTAAACTATCGTAGTAAGAGTAAGAAGAATAAAAATATTTTTTTGACAAACACAACAGAATTAAATTATACACAATGGATTACAGATATTACAACAGATAAAAGTGGTTGGCAATAGGAGTAAGCTCAGCGTTGTACTGTGCAAACTATGTACAGAGCTGGTTTTCAGCTTACTCCATTGCTCGAGCTTAAACTTAGCTAAGTAAACTGACCAGTAGAGCGATGACGGCAAGCAGGATGAGCAGCACGGCGTACCAGTGGCGCAGCACCCAGCGCTTGAAGCCGGCGATGCTCTCGTCCGACAGCAGCAGCTTGCGCAGCGTGGCCAGCGGGCCCGACGGGTCCACCTCGCGGCAGCGCTGGAACACGTCGCAGTACCTGGACACAGAGAGAACATTAAGAAACATGTTGTGCAAACCTGCAGGCCTGGCATGCATAACGCGATAAAGGTATGTCGACTCTTTTTATAGAGACAGAGCATGTTTAAACATAGCCTTGTCCCGTTCTAACACGACAAAAAGTGACGAGAAGTGTTTTGTCTTGTGCGCATGCTAGGCGTGCTGGAAGTCTCTGCCGTTCATGCCGGATCTGCGTAGGAATATCCAGACGAAACCGTGACGTGTGCGCGTGCACGTTCAGGTATGGTTTCATTATGGCAAAGAATTGAGATATCAGTTATATTGTTGTTTAAGAAGTTTCTTGGAATCTACCCCAGATCTACAGATAAATCTATGGGAAGCTCATCTATTATGGTAAAAACGTACCCAATCAATCGCAGAAGATATGTCATTTGATCAGAACTTGCTTCGTCAACACTCACATATATTTACACTTTGAATTCACAAAGCCACAAAACAAAAGCTAAACAAGTAATATTATTAGAAGAAAAAAAAACCCGACTGCAAAATGTTGTACCCTATGTCACTTCCACTATCAAAACGATTCAAATTATACCTCACATGTCCAAATCCATCAAGCCGTTTAGGCTGTAAGGCATGCCAAAGAAACCTCATACATACCTACTCACATACATGCATGCACTCGAAAAATATAACCCTCCTTCTTGCGCAGTCGGGTAAAAAAAAAAAGTCGGGCCAAAGAATAACCTCTGTCCTTCTTCGGCCTTATACCTTGTCTGTATATCACCCCCGCAAGACTCACCCATTATAGTCGTTACAAGGCGTGCCCGGCTTTGCATACATGTCAGGCACGTCGTAGGGCGCCGTGTTCCAGTGGAAGGAGGAGAGGCACGGCTCGCCCTGCTTGCGGCAGCACAGCTCGCACGCGGAGCGAGGGTCGTCCTTGCGCGGCGCGCACTGGCACGACTCCAGACCGTACGCCAGGCAGATGGAGCCTGTGCACTCCTGGAAATTACGACCGACGAGGTTATGTTGAGGTCACGTGAGTTACGAGTGTTACAACTGAATTTATGGTGCTTCTGTTCTTCTGGGAAAGAGAAGTGTGAGTAAATAGAAAGAGGGAGCGAGGGGGAGAGGAAGGAGAGAGGGGGACAGAGAGAGGGGAAGAGGGGGAGAGGGAGAGAGAGAGGTAGATAGAGTGAGAGGGGGAAAGGGGGTAGAGAGGCCGAGAGAGAGGGTTGAACCCTTACAGGGTTAAAATGCAAACTTTGTAGACATTACACAGGTGATAACGAGACAGCCGATAAACTATTGCAATTTGTCAGCCATTCTCAGGACTTCCACCCGAAATTTTGTATGCTGCCATTCAATATACTAATTTATATGCATTGCCTGTTGACCTAAATTTCAAGTTTCAAGTACGTATGTAGTTTTAATTTTTTTGCTTGTATTTTGGTAGTGATTGCTATGTACATGTACATTATTAGCTTGTCATACCGAGTTTAAGGCCCGGTATTACACGAAATCAACGAAAAAAAGCTTTCTTTTTCCGCCTACTTTGATATGAAGAGTTGTGATGATCAGGTGCAAAAATATACATCTGGTAGAAAACACAACCAAAATCAGTATAACCGAAGTAGAATTTTGAAAATCTTTCTCATTGTGAAAAAAAAAACACAAAAAGTATAAAACAGTTTGAACGTAGTTCTCAAAATTTTCTGCGATTACAACACATTTTTTTCGATTATTAAATAGCCAAATTAGTTCTCTAAAGCTTAACCTAGCCGAGTAACTTATTCTTTTTTGTGTTCTTATTACGAGTAATCTTATGTTATATCTTTAAATGAGCAATTCTTGTATATATATATAATTGGAATCTCGGAATCGGCTCCAACGATTTTCATACAATTTAGTATTTAGGGGGTTTCGGGGGCGATAAATCGATCTAGCTAGGAATCATTTTTAGAAATTGTCATTTTATTCGTGTTTTATCGATAATCAACTTAAACATAAACTTGGAAGAAAAATAACAAAAAGGAGGCGTTTGAGTAGTCTCAACTGAAAAATATGACTCTTCCTGACATCTATTGGCGAATAATAATACTATTTTTTGTGAGCAACTAATTGCTTTAACGACACAACAGCAGATGGCGTTGTTAAGTAACACGAAGTCAATGAGTGTTTGCTTTGAGGTTAGACTAAAATCAATTGGTTATTTTCCAAAAAACACAATTTAAAAAAAAAAATACCGAGCAAAGCTCGGTCATCCAGGTACTACCAATAAAAGCGACAAAAATAAATCTACGCGCTGATATCATTTTACCATCAAATATGAAATACGATTTTTAACTCTATATGAAGCGGCTAAAGTAAACGTAGGTATGTGTGGGTGAAAAATCGTGCTATGACCGCATCTTAACGTCATGGTTGGCTTCCTTGGAAAAGTGTGTACGTACTCCCATGTAGCAGACGAGTTCCTTGTCGCAGCGCGTCCGGTTGGGCTTGTGCCGGCTGGTGGGGCAGGCGGCGCGCTTGCCGTCGCAGTTGGCTGCATCGCGACACCCGTTGTCCGAGCGACACTTGTCGCCGTACTTGAGCGTGCAGGAGGCGGTGCAACATGGACCCTGGGAATATACAACGCTTAAATATAGTAGCTAGTCCTACTGAGCTTCGAAGAGGTTATCTTAGCCTTTTAACAGCCTGAGATGGATATAGCAGACAAAAAAAATATTAGCTGATTCTGTCTGGGACAATGACAGGAATGTCATAATGTTAAGGCAGCAAAAATCTTGGTTGGTAATAAAATAAAAAAGCAAAGTTAAAAAAAATAGTTTTCGTCATTCGTATATTGGATTTTGTAAACATTTTTCGACTTTTAATGATACTTTAGGACCTCCTCTGAAGTATGATCTACCAAACAAAAAAATAATGATCAAAATCGATTCATAATTGGCGATTTTTGAAGTCGGTTAAAGATGTTACCTGACTAGGACTGCAGACGCTGTGCTCCGTGAGCGTGCAAGGCTTGTAGTGCGGGCGCGCGGCCTGCGGCCGGCAGCACACGTCCGTGCACTCGGAGGCCCAGCCGCAGTCGCACTCCTCGCCTTCCTCCACCACGCCGTTGCCGCAGATCGCTGGCTGCGGTTCTGGAAAAGCGGTGCAAAGAACATGATTTTCTTGTCTAGTTTTATGAGTGAAAAAAAAAAAATTATGTCACAAATTCTTGCACCAAACCGTTTCCCCCTAAATCAACGTCCCAAGAACACCTCCAATGGATCGACTGAACCAACCTCACAAGTACGAGAGCACGGCTGGTCGTGATGCTAACTGATGACCAGGACGTTGCTAAAGTTGATAACGAGCAGGATCACCAAGATGTAAACATGTAGGTACATCGGTAAAGATTATCAAAAGACACTTACCAGTAAAGCATCCTTTGGACGATCTGGCCTTATTATTGAGCACCGGGTCGATGGCCCTGAGCGAGCACGGCGAGAACTTGTTGTTGTTCTTCCGATCGCCGCTGGTGGCGCGCGCGAACATTATGTAGTTGCCGTCTTCGCCGAAAGGCGTGCAGACTTCTGGGTCGTGCTGAAAAAAGGTTTTAGTAGTTAAAAAAAGAGCCTGAATAAATAATTGACATCAGTGCATGAAAAGCAAACCGAAACGCAAAAGCTAATTAGAGATGATGAACTTGACAAAATAACAAAATAATTGTTCTTTGAAAAAAAAATCTATCTCGGTTTCTTGCCTGTTCTTCAGAGTAGTGGCTCTTTTTTCCGAAAAAGGCGGTCGATCCTATTAAAAAACTTTAATTTTCATAAGTGTATCTCTGATACCCAATTGAATGAAAACATTTTGACTTGGACTTTGAGGTACTTATATCAGAAAAATCTATAACTTTGGCAGGTTTTTTTTTACGATAGAATTACGTACGTAGTTCACGCTTGTTTTCACAAATTCAGTGTTTACTTACAGGTGATCCGAAATTGTGTCCTATCTCGTGCGCCAAAGTGACGTGCGAAACAGCCGGCGGCACGTGCTTGCCGTAGTTCAGTAGCGTCACTATACCCGTGTTGAGAGACTTCATGCTGCCGCGGTAGTGCTGCAAACACGTTTTTAATGTTATTGCATGTCTTGTCAACAGCGTTTTTGATTCGATGGATATTTCTTTTGATATGGTGACACAACTCAATCTTTTTTCCTTCAAAGTGTAAAACTACTTGCAATAAGTACTTTCATTTTTGGGATATAATAAAATTATTTAACAAGAATAGGGTAGTTCATAATTTGTTTATATCGAGCTTTACTCAAAATATTAATATTTCAGGATAAAACCAACAGTATCACACTTGATTTCGCATTAAAAACGAAAAATTACAATTGCCAATCTTACCCCATTCTTCTCACAGACTCCACCAGCGTTCTTCAGGTCCCCCGTCCAAGCCAGGCCCAGTGTACCCATTTCAAAGTCTCGATACGTGAACATGTACGCTAAACAAAATGCGTCGTAGTCTTCCTCTGTAACAATCAATTTATGATTAAGTAATTCAATATCAATAAATCTTACCCTAACAAGAATTGAATGACAGAGTAGGCGCACTTTGGAATTAGATACTTGTAATTTATTAACCAAATTGCTTTGTTGAATTGTGCCCGAGAGAGCCGTTCTTTCTTCTTTAATGTCGTGATTAAAACAAAATTGAATTGAAAAATACTAACCTGAAAATAGCTCCAAGTATTTTTCGACGCCATAATTATTTGGGAATCTGTATGCGGGGTCTTTTAAAGCGTCTAATGTGTGAACCTTTATTCTCTTAATCATAAACGTGATGTTGTCAGGTTTGCCGTCTTGATTGAAGTCTGTAAAATGTAAAATACCAAGTTTATTAGAATTGTCGTCCTTAACTTAATTATCGTTGAAAATGTCTCAAAGTTCTTTGACATTACCTGTTACTTTATAAATAGCGTTGACTTTCTGTACATGCCGCGTCATGACCTCAATACAAGCTTCTTCCGTGCCGTACCTCTGGTAGAACATGTGGTCGGCTTGCAAATATACGAGGCACGTGGTCTTCCTCGGGTCTACGGTAGCTCTCTTATTAACATGTCTGCCGTCGTCGCTCGCGTTAGCCGACAGCACCGTGTACCCCACCGGCTCCTTCTTAACAATATCTTTACTCACGGTAACAACACCAGCTTTCGTCTTTATCACTTCAACGTGCGTCTTTGGCTTCGGTCTCGACTCCTCGGAATCGAGTCGCACCTTGGTTATGAGGTTACTCTTATCAATTTTGGTTTTGGGTTTCCGCGTGCTTAACTTATCGAAATGGTCGCCGTTGCTCGTATAAGGAACGTCTAAGTCTAAAGGTAAATCGGGGTTTTTCTTTGGCTCGTCGTCTTGCATTTCGTCCTCGGGGAGCCAACGTTTTTTGCGTCTGTGTATTTCGTCTCGTAAGTCTTCTGAGTGGTTGTTGAGAGCGGAGTCTGTAATGGTTATATGTTCGGTGAAATTGAATAGTTCTGCATGGGTTCCTAGGGTCCCTTTCATGTGGAGGAGGTGTGAGGCGCAAGGCGTCGCGTCCGCGTCATCCTGTGGGTGCTGGACGTCTGATCTCCTATAGATGACGCTGTGCATGGAAGGATGGTCTACATTGTACCTAGAGACCGGCTCTATGTAGTACTCTTCTGTAGGTGTCCAGATCGTTCCGTCGAAAAGCCCATCCCTCGTGATAACACCGTACACGTGCGATTTGTCGTCGTCTGAAAACAATCGATTTTGTTAATTTATTAACAATCGCTATTTATAAGATAAGGTTCGAGTGTCTTCTAAATGTCTCGAAAACAATTAACCTGAGCGTCGTTGTTTCGGTAAGCTTTATAAATACGAACACAGAAATACAGAAGTAAATGGCTGACGATATTTTATGCAAACTAATTCGAGGTGCAAAGAGCCCCAGGACTCAATGAATTAAAATCACAACTTGCAGTCGCAGCGGGGAGGGATAGAAACCGCTCATAAATAACGGTAATTACTGGCCCCGACTCACACCCCCTCATTCACCCCTTTGTTCATTTTCTAACAGAAGAAAAACATCGACAAGGAAACGTTCACCCCCGCACTGCATGGACTCTACAGCGCGACGTCTGATGGATAGGATAATTAGTATAAATGAGTTTCGACGTCCTCAACGCGAACATTAGAAAAAGCATCAAAGACAAAACGATCGGGCGGAGGTTCAGAAGAATTGATTGAGGGGAGAGGTGATTTCAAATAATAGCTATGTGTAATTTGAAAGAAACGCGCTCCCTTCCATTGGGGTTTGATCTCCGTTAGAATTTGGCACAAAAAAGGGAAAATAATTTAGGGACAGCAAATTATAATAATTTGATTCATTCCTTTAGGGAATTGTCTTCAAAGACATTTTTACCTTTATTTTCGTGATCCACGGGAATATTTTAGCATAAGGAGCGTCGACGTCGACTGTTGACGTTCAGAACAGATGGATGAAGACAAACTCGGAGAAATAGCGCAAACCTACTTCATTAAAACTTTTGGACTAATTTGTTCAAAATTCACTTTGTCTCCGGCGTTCCAGATGGGTCGCAGTACATAATTTCACTTTATTAAGTTAGTCGCAGAATGTAGGAGTTTGTCGGGCTCATGTTTAATTGCTTGTTTCGGAGACTTGGAAGATCAATGCGGGGTGAAGTGCTCTCCCACATAATATAACGTTCCACACGTAATTGTGTTACTGCGACAGCAACCTGCTCTTGATTATGTTTATTACACGGTTAAGTGTTCGTATCTGAGTATTCAACGTGCTTGGGGATAAAATTAAGAATTAAGAATAACTTACGCAAGTTGAGACCCACCCAGCTTGTTCCCTACTTAAATGACTCCTAAATAGGTTCCACTAAAAGTTATGAAGACAAATAGGAAGGAAAGAACAAATTTTAATATGAACAAATAGGAAGACAAATAGGATTTATAAAAGGTGAAGGTAACGATGCAGCCCATCAATTACTGAATCACGGCCGTAAGTAACAAATCTCATTTCCCAAAATGATAGACACTCAGCATTAATTCGAGCTTATCAACGAGAAAGCAATTCTAACGGGACTTTTGCTTATAATTAAAAGAAAACCGGCACAAAGGCGTAAACTGTTCAGTGAAAACAATTTAATTTCCTCGGCCCGCCGAACAATTAATGAACGAGGGGAATAAAAAGCGGAGAGCTGCGCTGAAGGGTTTTATACCTCTTTGTTTCCATAGATTCTTACGACAGCCAGCGACGTGCGGCTCGGCGCGTGACGGAAGCGAAGACTAGGACTTGTATTGGGAAGAACAAGATCAAAACTAGCTCGAGTATGGTTGGTTGTAGGGACATAATGGTAACATGTTATGTCAAATTTATGTGTTTACCATACGAGTCGTACCCGCAACCTGATATTAACCTATCTGACCCAATTTTTGACATTGCCATGTTGTTAAACTATTACAGACACGTCAGTAGTTTATTTTTCCTTTTTCGATATTTTAGGAGTACGGTGATGGCTGCTTCAGCACACGTCTACTGTGGCGGAGAGTGCAACAATTGGCACAAGACACAACTACGTGACTGTCAGTTCCTTATTGCTAGGGTTGACCCATTTGTTTTAGAGCATCAAGAGTATTTATTCCTAATTTTATCTCTCATTTTTAAATTAAGCACTATCACACTTCATATAATCCAGCTACGAGAATATCATAAGTAATCAGAGCAAAGCAGGTAATCTGTCTGTTTCTATCTATTAGTATAAAAGTACATGGATTTTCTCGAGTTGCAGTCACATTGGCATATGGTAATTTGGGTAAGTGTTAATTAGCAAAACATGGACTTAATCTAACCACAGGTGTAACTGCACGTCGAAACGTTTTTAATAAGTAAGGAGCTACAGAACAGTATTTTTATTACATATTTAAACAATCTCCATCGGAGAATTTTCATCCAGTCTTAATGAGATTATTATCAGTTCTAATTTAAAGTACCAAGTTAAACGAATCCAAGTTAAGGATGAGACGAACCGAAGTTTTCCGGTTTGCTCGACCCTAGTCACTTGGCTAGACGTGCTAAGTTGCATCATAGAACTTATCTGAGCCCGTGATCAGATTACAGTCTAGTTTTATGTCTTTGATCCTCTCACTTATAAGTAGTAGGTATATTGTTATAAGTGTACTATCAACTTATTTAATCTGTGTCATTTCACATGTTGCTTAATCGCATAGCGAAAAATGTATAGAACAACAAAAACATTTCTGCGACAGAATTACTATTCCAGTTTAATTCAACTTAAGTCGCTATCCAATTAACCAAATCAATATAACTAAACTGTATAGCTTATTCTATTTCTATGAGAGCTGTAATTGGTGTTCGAAGACGCCACTTTTTTATGTACTTGGATATCTGTCTCAAAAAGAAACAGACTAAAGAGATGACGTTCTTTTTAGACAAGCTTACAAATCTTATATACGACAATGGCAGTTGGATAATTATAATGAGAAGCTTGGCTAAACACAACGTAATGCTCGGCGTTTAGCTGGACTGATGTCAATGATGTTCCAGTTCCACATACAGTGTTGTGAAAAATTGCGAACGCAGCGTATAAAGGCCCTACGAGGTGGACCGACAATCTGGCGAAGGTCATACATAAGTTAATGCAATAAATAAATATTTGGGATATTTTTGCACAAATGCTCACCTGACCCCAAAATAAGCAAAGCTATGGCAGCCATAGATACTGTTATATCTACATAAAAACAAATATATTTTTTATTGATTCAATTCTATTGAATCTGAATTAACATCCAGACATAGAACAAACACAAATGTTTATCACATGAATATTTGTCCTAGGTGGGACTCGAACCCACACCCCAAGCTCAAAAGGCAGGTTTACTACCAACTGAGGCACTTAGGCAGCCAGTCATTGGCAGAAGCCTCTGTCTAACAGTTAACGTCTTCCGGCTGATGAGTGTATGGCTTACCTTCCAGCTTTCCCGAGTAGACCTGCGCCGTGTTAAACTCCATCTGCCCCGAGGACGAATGGAACTCGACGTCTTCAGAGAACACCGAGCTGGGGTCCGGCCTCAGCACTAAATTAAATTGCCTGCAACAATACAAACAGATTGTTAAATATATACCAAGCACTAGCTTCTGCCTGCGCCTTTGTTCTTGTTTCATATCCAATGGCACTTGGTGATGGAGCTGATTGATTGAGGTGCCTTTCCATTTATTACTAACAGAATTTGAAAAATTGGAACAGTAGCTTCTGACATTTCCCTCTATATCCAAACTTACACACTATACTTACTTTGCAAATTTTTTGTCATACTTAAGCTCTTATTGCACTTGGCTGAATTTGGTCTTTTGAATGATTCAGTCAGTCACAAGCCAGCCTTGCTTCTAAATTTAGGATGCTAGCTTCCTGAATGCGATTATACTGGATTATTCAGTAATAACTGAATTAAGAAGTCTAAATTCAGCCAAGTGTAGTACGCGCTTTACCTCTTTCTAATTTAATACCTAAGTACTTAAATGTAATGTAGCTATTGAACGTGTATCAGAATAGTTGACCATAGTGGCTGAGTGTTGATATCTTAGCGATATAGAAGTACATACTTACAAATGTTTGGATCCAGTATTCTAAGAGGAAAAAGCGGCGATGGAAATACTTATCTCTAGCATGGGGCTATGGGGATTTGCGTTAATGAAGAGTTATCGAAATATGGATCCATGTATCTGGCTAGTTTTTCTTTGTGTTTAATTTTTTGATTGCAGAAAAATATGAGAGCTTTTGAATTGAATTTTACAGACAACAGTTGATGATAGCCGCAGAAATACAATACTCTGACCGCACTAGCTTACGAAATTAGCTGCAACTAGAGTGAGCCGGGATAAGTGCTTGGAATACTTACTGTCTTACCTAATCTCCTTTCGGGCCAAATATGCTGTCAGAACTTAGTCTACGGTTCTTACCTATAAAAGCTATCTCTAGAAAGTTTACTAAGTTGCTACGACGGTCTACTACTTACAGTCTATCGTTGGAATTTACGGGGGAAAACCTTATCCCACTTAGCAATAAACGTATAGGCACGTAATAGTCACACATAGTCTTTGTCTTTTAAGACTGAGTTTAAAAATTGAAGAAAAAATAAACTAAACACTGTTTAACTAATTCGAGGCTATATTACGTTGATTGCTAGGGGGGTAAATGTATTCTTATACTAGACATCTCGAACTGGCAAAGTAGTACACCGCGAGGATGCTGTCCAGCACCCTCTCACTCACACGGAGTTAGTCATTAGAAAAGACTGCACGCGGTTTTTGTTAAATAATAAATAAATAAATTCGGGACATTGTCACACACGGTCGCCTGAACCCAAACTAAGTAAAGCTTGTGCTATGGCTGCCAGAGACTGATTACATACTTAGATATTTTTAACATACTTAAATAGATAATAACACCCAGACATAGAACAAACACAAATGTTCACCACATAAATGTTTGCCCTAGGTGGGAATCGAACCCACGCCCCCAAGCTCAGAAGGCAGGTTCACTACCAACTGAGCCACCGAGGCAGTATAATATTGGGTTATCTAAAAAAGGAAAAATAAATCAAAGCGACGGAGTCACTTTTCACAAGTAGGTAAGTTCAAATGTTCACTGCCTCTTGCTCCCGCGTTAATGATGGCCGTTCCACAAAATATTGTGTTCGCGATAACAATTTTTTTTTTTCTCATTGGCAAAGTCTTTTGCCAATTTTTTTTAGCATTTTTAAAATGACAAATAATCAATGTTTAATGTTAACCTTGCCCAAGGATAACTTAGCCCAATACCTAGTTTTTACGGTATTTTTTTTTATGTCAGTCTTTAATGCACGTTGTTTTGTCACTCAAATATGCCTATGCGATTGTTATGTGTTGTTGTCATATGTAGATGTTTACGTAAGTAGATATCATTCATTACCTAAGTTAAGTATTAAAATAAAAGCTCTATTTGTTGGCCTACAAACTAAAAGGCATAAAGTCGTCCATTACATAGTTGCTCAAAGTGTAGCCCAGAGCGTGTAAAGGACCTAATGAATTGTTAACTATAATAGTGTATTCAAAAGCTATACTTTTCAACATATTTTCACAATAACCAACCTGCTATAAACCAATGTAAATTAAAAAGAAAAAAATATGAGAACGATTGGCCTAACTTATGAAATTCGCAAGATGTCTAAATCAGGGTAATCAGCGATGATCTACTTGGTATCGGTAATATTATAGTACCTAACTAAAGTTTCGCTTAAAATAAAACTCTTCGTAAAGCAAGGTCCACGAGGTCGCACTACATCAAAGTAACACCTCTGATTTATTAGCCATTACTGTGGTCCACATTTTAATACAGTTTGAACTCTCTCCACATGGCGTTAAATCATAATTAGGTCTACGTGTTCCACGTTCATAACGCGAGCCATATAATGTGAAACAGCGCAACTTCGCATACTTCAAGTTTCGTGTGTTCATTTTTTCGGTAATAAAAGAACCTTTTACGGTACGCCAGTAAAAGCAATGAAGCTTTCAAGATCCATTGTTCCATTAGTTATTACCTACGTATGATACAAAGTTGTGTTTTAAAACGAAACATTGTTTCAGGTCGTCAGATTTTATCGAATTCGTTGAAACACAGCGATGAGAATTGAGAGCGACGTTGATTTATGAAAGTTTCTTCAACTAGAGCGATAATGGGAAACTAATTCGCTCGGCTCGCCCGGGAGGATTGGATGGAATTAATATCTGAGAAGCCTCTAAAAATACGCAAGTCTCCCAGGGATCGCGGCATCTAATACGAAACACGATACAAGATGGTAACTCGATAAAATTTTCACAATCCTCCCCGATTGGACGTCAGAGCGGCACTAACGAGCGGAGTCTAATGAGGTTACGAACAGTCCGATGTCTCCTGTTTGTCTGATCTAACTCGGTTATAGGAAAACTTGTGCTGATTCTACCCAATAAAGGCGGAGCGTCTTCGCCTCGCTTCAGAGTGAAGTGCAGGTAACTTTGTTTGCGGTCCCATACGACTTCCACGATTGATAGCGTTTTAGGGAACGAAACGAGTACGTTGCAGTTTAAAAGCTTAGGTTAATTATGTTCGGTGAATAAAATTAGCAGCTCATTCATAAAATAAAATAAGTACTTACTTAAATGTTTAATAAACAAAGCAGCAGATGTAAAATAAGAATTCCTTAATTTGAAAGTAAACGTATGTAAAAACTATTTACATAAACATCAAAAAATTCCGTAACATATTGAAAACGAATCGTTGAAAATATTATTAACGCGTTGAAGCGATAATTACGAGTCTGGAATTCTATCACGTTCAAGCCTAATTGCTTAAATCTTCAGTGATTGGCATCGGACCAAGAAAGATAAGAAAATGGTTCTAGCGATTATCTTGTCGGTGACGTCAGTTTGCACTAAAGTAAGCAAAATGTACGGAATTCTAGCAACATATGTATAGAACCCTGCTGACTATTCAGTAGGCTCCAGCTGCTTACTGCGTAAATTGAATAACTTAATCGTCATTTAATCAAATTAATCTTCCATTTTCGATTCTAATCAGTAATCACTATACTTCATACGAACTACGCCTAAAACAACTTACCTACACATTAGTAAAATTAAAGTCATTTGCTTACTAACAAAATATCGTGTAACGACGCATAAAAATAACCTTTTCACGAGGTAGGTAATTGATCGAACGCGCCGGCGAAGGCAGTGTTCCCCATTGTTTGCCAACTGGATTTCTAACTTGATTAACGAATTAATTAGCTGAGTAATTCCATCGGATCCCCTGAAATTGACGAGGAATAGCATCGCGGCAATATTTAATGTGATTTATAAATATTAATAAGACTTAAGTTTGCGGAACGGGCTCATGTTCAAGACCACCGTTCGGGGCCACTGTTATATACAACAAGACGTGGTGCTGGGAACGTGCCCTAAAATAGGTTTCTTGTTTTTATTTTAGAGAACCACTTGAATCTCTACTAGTACTTCTTTTTACATATTTTTTTGGTAAAGTACCCAGATGATCAATTAATCCAGTGGCACCTTTTAAAAGTTAGAGCTACGCAAAATTTAAGTAAAGTTGGTAAATGGTGGCCAAGACTATGTATGCTTGACAAGTAAAATCACACTAATATTATAAATGCAAACGTTTGGATGGATGGATGGATGGATTGATGTTTGTTACTTAATCACGCCAGAAGGACTAAACGGATCTGAATTAAATATGATACAGAGGTAGATTATAGCCTGGAATAGCACATAGACATTTTTTAACCGTGGATAACGCTGGGGGGTGCAGCTAGTGTAATTATAAATTGATGCAACTTTGCGCTGTAGATTCATCTCATTTTCAAGAACCTGCTACCATGTAATAGAGCATATTCTGTGCCTGCTACATAAGTGAGTGTAACCGGCAATATTTCATTTTCGCTCTCTAACTACCGTGTAGCGTCTATTTGGAGAATATTAACAAGGCAACATCTCGCGGAAGTGGCTTCACGTACGTCCGCCTAATTTGGCCGGGGCTAATCTTATCCTCTCCAAATAGGATTCGTGTTAGGTTGCTAGTTTTAGTGTTATAACTATAAATACGAGTAGGTACGATGTACATAGAGGTTTATATACAATAACGTTGAGATATCCAGATTTGCAAGGTTTAGCTGATTAAGAAAGTATACTGGCTTGAGTGGCGTTGGCAGGATATCCGGAAAAAGCTGAAGTCAATGCAAATGCAGAAATCAGTGACATTATGAAATTACATCATTCATAGTTTTTTGCAGGAGGGTGAAGACGTAATCTAAGATGTATCCAGTTTTTTTATAGCGAACTTTCAACGCCATTTTTCTGAATTAGTACACACAATTAGATCTTAAGGTGGATTTGGAAGGACAGGTCGATGTCCTTTCCCTCTCGTTACTACGCTGATACCTACTATAGCTTGTCCACGACGCCCTGATTGAGACCATTATATCTTTATAATAGTAATTTTCGTACGGTTATTCACTTTATCAAACTAAAGCTGTAAATACTTGGTAACTTATGCTTTGCTTTTACTAAATAAGTAACATTTATTCAGTAAAATAAGGTTACATTTTATTTAGACTTCAATAGTTCCTACTTACATAGATTTTCATAAAGTCTTGGAAGGACACTTCCAAGACTTTATGAAAATCAGTTGGTCATAGTATGCCAATCGTGTGTACAAGCACATAAAATGTTTGTTACCACTTCACGCTAAAACAGTTTAACCGATTTTAGTGAAAATTGGGATGAGGATAGGTTATTGTACCTAGATTAATATCTACATAGACTACTTTTTATCGGTATAATTACCAGTTCTTGTAGGATAGTGGGTGCTATCATATGCCGTATAAAGTAGATCCTTTCAAAAAAATAAAACCGAATTCCTGTATAAGAATTTTAACTGCCGGAAAGTTGGATATGAAATAATACACAAGTTCTGTGTTAGGTATGTGAGTATTCCTGTTACGAACTCTCAAATTTCGAGGAAGGTCCGAATAAACAAGTAGAACTACCTAACTACCTAGAATGCGTCCTTCACGTCCTTAGAAGTGAAGTGAAACAGAACAAGAGGAAAATAATCCCTAGTAAAATGAGCAAACTTTGACCACATTTGGTCAAAACACGTTATTTTTAAGCTTAGCCGCGATCCTATAAAACTTCCCACGTTTGAAATTAATTTCCCAAACTTACGCCTAACGAATTTGAATAATCTTAAAATAAACCGAAGCTCGTTATAAAAGTTGAAATGAGCTGTAGTAAGGCCTGTTGACCACTGATGTGGTAGAGAGTAAAAATGTGTCCGCATAACCGACACTTTGCATAACTCCACTGACGTTTACTCCACTCCACTCAGTAACTATTCGTAATACGTAGTATTTCATATTTTGTATATAGTATCAATTTATTTGTCGGGGAAAGTCGGGAAGGCCGAGGTGTCATTTCTGATTTCTGAACCGTGAACTCGTCATCACGGGTTTCTATGGTGGGCGTTAGACTTCAGGAACGTTGAAATAAAAAGACAGCATAAAAGTGAAGGATTGCAACGAAAACTGGCGATTTAAAGTAATAGGTTTGCGAATGACCATTGCGTGCGACCGCCCTCAACTAAGTCAAGTGAATGAATGACTGACAGACATGACGTTCGCCTGCTATCCCAAACGCAACTCCATTCGGTGTTAACCGCTCTGAATTACCATAATCACAACAAATCGATTATTCGTCACAAATAACAGAACAATAATACCATCGATCACGCGCCGTCATATTATCATGCATATAGTATTTAATAGTTACGGAGTTAGCTACACTGTCCCCCCCCCTACACAACCGTCCAAATTTCGGGTTAATAATAATAAGTGTGATAAATAAATAAATATAGTTAGGTTTCCAATAATCATATTTGTAGTTACACTTTTCTTGCAATTACTATTACTATTATTCTTGGCTTACATTTTTCTTGCAATTACTACTATTTACTAAGTTAAGTGAGTATTCGCTTAACTTACTTAGCTATTACGCAAACTTTTGCAAGCAAAAATATCTGCTATTTATCTCGCAACAAATAGCTCGCGAACGCCATTGTGGCCGCCCGCACCGCAACACTCTCGTCTAATCTCTTTGATGTAACCTGTGAAGCGTAATTTAAATTTAAACACCTTTCGGTGTTTGTTTGGTCGCGACGCCGCGGATGGCTTCAATTTCAGGCTCCGATGGATATTTAAGTCGTCCTCGTCCTGTGACGAAGGCGGTGGTTACCCAAGCTTGTTGCTACGCGACATTCTGCGCTACGATCCCAGGAAAAAGATGTTTGTGCTTTTTGATAATATCCGGTTCGTATTTTAGAAGATAAACAAGATAAACGTAGCTCTACGATGTAGCACCTGCTACGAGCTACGAAAAGCCGTGAAAATTGCGAAGTAGAGTGGAATTAACCATGTTAGCTCTTGCTTCTCGTGGATGTTAGGTAGCTTGTGCTGGGAGCCTAATATTTGACGCTCGAAAGTCTCTCACTGAAATGAGTCACTTGTTGTATTAACATTGATATGTTCGTGCTTAAACTTTAACATATCATCATGCTTTTCCCTCGAGGGGGCTGGCAGGGGTGTAATACAACACCCACACTTCGCCGGACGATATTCAGTCCCAAATGTGACAGGGGGCGAGCCTGTCGCCATACACCGGGCTTCAGTCATGTAGCAGATGACATACAATACGCACAAATGTTCACACAATGAACAAATTGGAGCGTGCGGTCGGCTGGGTTCGAACCCGCCCTCTGGCTTGAGAGGCGGGCCTTCTCCCAACTTGGCTGCCATCGCTCCAGTTATACTATTTAGTCTAATAAATCGTAAGAAAACTTTATAAACTATTGCCTTTGACTATTGTATTCGTTGATTGGTCTTATACACTTACTTATGCTTAGTATCACAGTAATTAAGAGTAAAGTAGAGACCTTCTCTAAATATTTGAATTTTCGCTCTGAAATAGATTATTTCGCTACCTGAGGCCATAAAGTCGAAAATTGAATGAATAAATGGGACTTTTAATGTAGCCAGCAGCCGGGCCGGCACTTTCACAGACATTTAGGGCTTCTCCAACTTAGTCTTTGCTTCTTTAAATAGTTTATTTTTTACGCAAAATGTTAAAGATATTATTAAGTAGTTACAGCGATATATTTAGTAAAAAGATTTTATTTATTCATAACATACATATTGTATATTATCACAGTATCACGTGAATCCTACTAATATTATGAACGCGAAAGTTTGTAAGAATGGATGGATGGATGGATGGATGGACGGATTTTGATGAAGTTTGGTGTTGTGTGTTGTCTTATACCTTGCATTAACATATAGGCTACCGTTTTTTAATCACGGGTAAACCGCTTGGTGCACTTAGATTTATATAAAACTATACATAATTGTACGTAAGTATACATGCGTTATTTCATTGATTCTTTGCAGAATAAAATAGGTTGAGATCAGAAGAGCGCAATTTCGATCGCGTTTTGTTTCAAAACTCGCATAATTCTGTTTTATAAATTCACGTGCGTATTCTACGTCATTCCTTGTGTTCTACGTGTGTATCGCCCGAAACCAAATCTTATATCTTTAAATGAGCAATTCTTGTATATATATATATATATAATTGGAATCTCGGAATCGGCTCCAACGATTTTCATACAATTTAGTATATAGGGGGTTTCGGGGGCGATAAATCGATCTAGCTAGGAATCATTTTTAGAAAATGTCATTTTATTCGTGTTTTATCGATAATCAATCTCAACTGAAAAATATGACTCTTCCTGACATCTATTGGCGAACAATAATACAATTTTTTGTGAGCAACTACGAGTAATTGCTTTAACGACACAACAGCAGATGGCGTTGTTAAGTAACACGAAGTCAATGAGTGTCTGCTTTGAGGTTAGACTAAAATCAATTGTTTATTATCCAAAAAACACAATTAAAAAATAAAAAAAATACCGAGCAAAGCTCGGCCATCCAGGTACTGTTAGGTTAATTACGCGATGTAAACAACGTGACTAGAACTACGTCTGGCCTCAGCCTAAAGTTATGACGACGGTATTTAGCAACGCTCCAAGAAGTTTCTCAGTCTCAGAGATTAATAACAGCTACTATTACAATATTCCTTAGCAAAATTGTAATTATTCTAATGGAGAATTTTCCGACAAATCATTAATTACTATAAGACGACTCGAAATACCTTATAGAGTTACGTCTTCAGTATAATTGCTTCAAAAACGATGTTACACTACTTGTAGGGTTAACTGGGGCAAATGCGTCTGTTAAAACGTAAAAAGATAAATTGATCAAAAAATGTTTTATACTCTAGACGAGTTCTTAACCGACAAATATTTATTAGAATAAATCCATTTTTTTTTTTTTATTTATTGGCAACTGGATACAAAGTCCTTAATGCCTAACTTAGTAATCTTTTTTCCTTCAGTAACAGATGATGGGATGATGATGATGAGGTGATGATGAAGACGATGAATCCCTCCCCTTTCCCCATTCCAGTAAAGTTATGGATACTTTACTGAAACTTTAAGTGAAGTTTTGTAGAGAACACGAAAAGTCGCGTTTCGCAATGTTTGTATCATTTGCCCACACGTTGACGAACCGGTAAACGTTAATAATCCATCATTATTACACTTTAACACTCGAAGAATCACAAGTTTTAGAAAATAATACAAAATCACGACACCATCTTTTCGGTTCCCGCCAAAAACTCCAGAATAAATCCAGTCCAAACAATGTTGCCATACCCTATCAGGGTCATTATGTGACACAATTTTATGTGATTTACCTGTAAGAACTGCATGGACCATAATGGAAGCAATAAATTAATGAGTATTGAGTATTGAGTCTTTCGAGAATTACTGACAAACTCTACAAATTAGGCGCCACCTACATCTTTTTCTATCTTTAATCATCTGTACAAGATGGCGTTATTTGCCTAACTTGTGAAGGGTTCGTCAGTAATTCTCGAAAGACGCAATTGCCCCACAGACGCATTTGCCCCAGTTGAGCCTACATGAGTGTAGGTATATAAGTATGTACATTTTCCCATTAAAGTTATAACAAGGAGCCAACTCTCAGAAACGGCCCATTTGGAAGGGAGACACATTGAGAAATATGAGCAAGGTTAAGAGCTCATTTAAATAAAAAAAGCCGACGTTAAAGTAAACTTCTTTATGGGCCTTGATGGGGCTCTAAGGCTTTCTTACATTTTACAAGACTTTTAAGGCCACGTTATTTTAACTTCTTTCTTATATATTTTTTTGGATTTTGGCACTCATCTTGTTTAAACTAGGTTAGACATAAAATTTGTGGCGTCAATAATATTTTTCCTGACACTGCTTCAAAGAGCCAAGATTGCTTGAATTACCTAATCATTTGTACCGATTTGAATACATTTAGAAACCGACTTAGTAACTAGTTATTCTTAATATGCCCAATTTAGCTTGCAGCACTTGTAGACTGAATCCACAAGATAAGGTTCAAGTTTAAATTAAGGTACGGACTTTATTTTCTTCGGATATTTCCAGCGCTGACGAGATTTCAATTGTTTTTTCTTCTCAAGACAAAGCATTACCTCAACACGTAAAAAGTACCTACTTACTTAGGACATGAAAATAAATTTTACTTTGACGTTGTTTTCTGTTTCTCATCGGATAAAAAACTGCATAGTTCAAAAACAAGTTCCCTCCAGTCGCCGTAAGCTCTCCACATTTAAATTAGGGAGGTAGGTACTTCTATTAGACGAATGAATTTCTCGAGTTATTAACTTCTGTCATCGTGTTCGCCGGCATGAAAGCAGCCATTAAACTTTGCTTCTAATCTCTGTCGCGGAACTCGAAGCCTGTTCTTATTTGTTTACACGCCAATTTGCAGTAATGGGCGTTAAAAACACGCCGTCGGATTAAACTTGAGATAACCGAGTCGCCTTTCATTTTACGTTATGAATATACTTTAGCGCAACTGTCTCGGGCTAAAGCAAAGCTGAGGAAGCCGAGAGTAACGCCTTGTCGGCTTATGGGCTATTTTTCTGAGTAATTTCTTTTTGAACGACGAAGAACACTCGGATCTAAAAATGTTGCGGTAAAACGAAATATTTTTATTTCAAAACTTTGTTGTGTTACTTTATTATCAATTTTATATTTATCTTTATCACACTTCACGAGTCAAGTTCTTTAAAAATTATAAGTTTTGATTACTCGAAATGGACTGAACTTCTCACTTCAATTCACCTATTAGGTTATTATATAACAGGCATTGTTTTTCTTTTGATACCTAGAACTGTCTGCAAATCCAATTTCGGGTACCACATCCTTAAACTTTACGTCAAAGGAACCGCCCATTCAGCTCCACTATCCAATTTTACTTCAACGTTTGGCTGAACTTAAAAATCGAACTTTGCAAAGAGGAGTTCGTACACACGGTGTATTTTCACAGAATTTTACAGAGTACCGTCTCAAGTTTCATTGAGCTAAGTGGAATGCGCCTTACTCTGTACCTAAAACTTTGGATAGTTTAAAGGAATTAGTAGTTAACAAACTGTTGCGAGATAATTTAGATAATAACTAAATGAGCTTTTTAGAAGGCAGTTGTGGTTGTCAGTAACTTTAGAAAAAAGGCAAGTATGAAGTTAATTTCCATGTTTTGAGAGACCCTCATATCCAGCATCGGACAGAATAATGACAGCTCATAATGAGATACCTATTGAGATGGTGAGATACACTCTGCTTCCCGAAGATGATACATTGACTGCAAGCAACTAATTTGTAACACAATCTTATTCTCATGTGCGAGTCCTCCAGATGACTACACTAAGATCATAATCCCACAAACTTCGAAGTTAAGATGAGACTTGTGAACTTGTGCATAAGTTTCCAGAATCCGCCCCTACTCGAGCATTTCAAGCACGAGTGGATGTGAACTGCGGCATTACCCGTACCACTGAATACTTATCTGAAATAACTAAAATAGGAAGGTAATGTGATCGCGGTTGCGTGACAACCCTCCTGTGACTACCACAAACTTATCAAAGTATCTACCTACAGCTCAACCTTATTTCAAAAATGAAACTGGCTGAAACTAAGTAGATATTTACATTGGACTATATTTGAAGACTGGTCAGCATATAACTAGTATAGCTCTGTAAGCTGTAGAGTGTAGACCTCGCGGCCGACGTCTGTGCTCCTGTATCTAGTCGGTCGTAGTCCTCAGCTTTCTAATGAAATTTTGTAGGCAGGTTCGATAATTGTAAAGATTTTTTTGCCGAATCAGTTTTTAAACATTTTTAAATTGGTGGAGATATGATTTGAGGCACAGAATACGCCCTATTACATAGGTCCAGAAGGATAGTCTTCATACAAAACACGATTTTGAAACGTGTCAAATTTATTTTGGTACCATAATAAAACCTTTTTTTCTATACGTGATGAACTTGCCATTAAAAAGTGGTTACCCGATTTAGTTGGGTAAATTATACAACGATCAGAGTTATTTCAAAGAAATAACAAATCCGGAAACAAAGTATTAGGCCAGCTTAGGCCAGAGCTAAACTACACACAAAGTCTTACCCAGATCCATTTATGACACTGTACTACAACATTGTAAATCAAAAATAAAAATAATAATGTTGTATGTAAATCTTAACTAAAATCAGAGTAGGTAAGAGGAACGAATTGAAGTAAAAATCAAGGGTACGAATTTGAGTTAAAATCAGTAGTAAACTCTTTAATCTTATTTACACAATATATTTACACATTATTAATTTTAGATCACACATTTAAGCTATTTTTCGGCAATAAAATAACAAAGTGCGCAGAGCAAATTGTTAAAAGGCGATGAAGTTTCCACTAATTTTCATTTTTACTTAGGCGAATTATTTTTGTCCACTGATCGGCTAAAACTCGATCCTTAAGAAACCTTAAGATAATTTATAGGGAAAATATAAAAATACCTTGTGGCAACACTTTTTTCAGCAACTTTTCGCTCTGTTGACATTAAGAATTAATTACAATTATTAGCTTTATAAAGCACATAAAAATATATTTAAGACTAACGGGTGATATGTGACGTTGCCTTATTTTACTGTTTTGGATATTCTGAAATTTTGGCATGAATTGACTACACAGTTCACCATATTTATTGGTTAGACGTAAGCGCTACTGGATGACATCGAAGACTGACTAGTGAATTGGTTGACTTTCAATGGTTTGGTTTACTTTTTTTGGAATCATTATTTTTGACCGATTAGGGGTCTTTCCTCTATGTCTATGATTTGAGGATCTTCAATCATCAAATCATATCTCCGCCATTTTGAAAAAAAAAAAAAACAAAAACTGACTTGACAATAAGAATCTATATAATTACTAGCTGACACCCCGCGACTTCGTTCGCGTTTATTATTTATATTTATATATGTGAGCTATCCTATCTGTTAAGTTAGATCGAACTGCACACGGTGTGCAAATTTGATTGAAATCGGTTAAGTAGTTTAGGAGTCTATAGCGGACAAACAACGTGGCACGTAATTTATATATATTAAGATTGAACATACTCGCAAAGTTTTAAGAAATTTAGTTTAGAAATGTGACCTGTAGAGGAAGAAAGAGATCCGGACAAAATTCGGACATTCCAAAGCATTTTTGTCAAAGTTGAAGCACAGACGCTTCGCTCGCTCACTCGATTTAATTTAGATTTATCTTATCATGTCCTTATTTTTCTCTCACATATAAATCAAGCATTTAGTGACTCCGTATCAACCTTTATTTTTAATTCAAATCTTTAGAAAAGTATTTTAATTGAAGCTTTATTATTTTTTAATTTATTTAAAACAAAAATGCTCGGTATTCTAATCGATTTTTCCGATTTTTGCATTCATGCATTAAACTTAATAGGTATCTATGAGTTCGATAAGCGACCATTGCCATTCGTGATCCCACATACGGTATAGTAACCCACTTAACAGCAGTTGCGATGCAGAGCAATATCTCGTTATGTGGAATGTTTCAATTTGCCTTTAGTTCCAGTTGGCGGCTGCCGTTCAGGGCATTTTGCAGCCAATGGCCGAAGCCATTTCACATTATACACTCCTTTCTGTCTCATTCATGTACATGGAGATAAAGAGAACGTACCCACTTGACTGTAACCAAATTAACTTTACGTATGTATAGAAAGGACGATTTTTACTTACCTACTTTCTGTTTTTGTGTTAGAGTTGAAGATTAAAAGATTACTCGTAATCTTAACGTAAAATAACGATAACATTAAAAGATAAACAAAAAATACCCGGCTGCATAATGTTGTACCCTATGTCACTTCCACCATCAAGACGACTCATATGTCGAAATCCATCAAACAGTTTAAGCTGTAGGGCATGCCAAAGAAACCTCGTACATACATGAATACACTCTAAAAACATAACCTTTCTTTTTGCACAGTCGGGTAAAAATGAAGTGAATTCACGAAGAACAACATGGGATCCTCTAACGAACAAAGCTAGTTAGTGTTAACAAAGCGATTAATCACAAATACGAAAGTTACTTTTTCTCTCTGTCCGTTTGTAAACTTTTTATCTCGAAAAAGGTGGAAAGCTGAAATAGTTGTGGATAAAATCGTGGGACGTAATTGAGTTATCTGAAATGTGTCACAATGGTGGGCAATAAATTACAGTTACATGAAAAATACTTAAGTACAATGCTTGTTGGGTATCTAATTTTATTTTTTTCGTATTGTATAATTATGTTCAGACATACATCAAATGCACAATGATTTCTTAAAACAACAGAGCTTCACCAATTTCTTGATATGCCAATAGTTTAAGAGGAAGTGGCTTCTTTTAGCCAAAATTACAAAGCAAGACTACTGAAGCATCCAAACCAACTTGCGGGGCGATTACCAATCCCAAAAATTATTCGTCGGCTTAACAAGAGACGAGACATCTTTGACCAGGATAGCCAGCATGTAAACTGACTTCATAATTAAAAGGGCTGTAGCTGGCAATAGCTCCCTACTCAAAAACCACCACCATCACATCTGTTTACAGCTAACAGGGTGGTTCGCAAGATTACAAAAAAAAAATCAAGTAAGAACAATCTTCACATCGTGTCTATCTTACTAATATTATAAATGCGAAAGTTTGCATGGGATGTATGGATGTTTGTTACTCAATCACGCCAGAACGGGCGAACAAATCTGGATAAAATTTGGCACCAAGATAGATTATAGTCTGGAATAGGCTACTTAGACGTGGCATACAGGCTACTTATTAAATTTTAATAAGTAGCCTGTTCCAATTTTTATTCTTATAATAATAATATGTGGATCTTTGTGTCTTATAAATAAACATTTTGATTTGATTTTGATTTGATTAACCACGGGTGACGTCGCGGAGCGCCGTCATAATATGAATCATTATTTCTGTAGACAATTTGGAGCATGATCGAGATGAGATTGTTCCCAGTTAAAGAACACGTAACCGGTTCAAAGCAGTTCAGTTGTCAAGTAGTTGTCGTACATCAGGGCACTCGGTACTATTCCGATTGAGCTGCAAGTGGATACATCACGACACGAGCATTAGCTTGTTAGCGAGTGCAAGTGGCCACTTCCTCGAGTGCGGGCCATTGATTGCTGGGTGACCTCTTTACGACGTTTGATCCTGTCATGTCAATTTATTGGCAAGTCTAGCTTATGTAATATACAGGGTGTTGGTTTTGGGTGTAGTAATACTTGAGGGTGTGGTTCTATCCATCAAAGTGAACCAGTTTTTTTTAGAACATCAGTTAGCAAAATACGAGAAAAAAATATTAATTCTTCATACAAAATTCATCACGTGATTTGTTATTTTGTATGGAGACTATTATTTTTCTTTCGAATTTTAAAAACTTATGTTCTAAAAATTGTTCGCTTTGATGGGTCGAACAACACCTTGAAGTATAACTACACCCAAAACCAGTACGTTGTATTCTGAATCGTTTTTATTTTATATTTGTTTATTTACGAAGAACTAGCTGTTACCGACGACTTCGTGTTTATTCAGAAAATAGTATTTAAAAAACCTTTCTCGTGGTATACTTACGTGGTTTTTAGGGGCTGAGCTACCCACGTCCGTAGGAGTGTACTCTGATTCCCTACACGTGGTCCCCGGGTAGTGCTAACCGGGTAGCAAACTCTGGTGGGAGGCTTCGCCGTGGCTAGTTACCACCCACCGGACCAAGCCATGCCGTGTAATGACCTAGTCGTGTTTCGGGATGTAGTCCGGTGTAACCGTTCCGAAGACGGGTCTGAGCAGTAGCGCACTTGTAGCGCCTCACTCAACTGCCGTCTTTGTACCAAGGCTAGAGTGAATAAGTACCTCCATCTTAGACCACAACGTCGCTCAACATCAGGCGAGTTGGTGGTCAAACGACGACCTATTTTACATAAAAAAAAAAAAAAAAATACTGAAACTAATTATCAAATTTATCTAGATTCCTTCAGCCATGTCAGCCAGCCGTGAGAAGTCTACAAACAGACAGACAGATAGACAGAGTTACTTTCGATTTTATAAGGATAAGGATATACTACTATTACCATAATGTAATGAGAAATAAATAAATAACTCCCGCGAAGTGGATTATGACTGCAACAGGTGAAATTATTATCAATATTTCGTTATAGGTTCAAAATGTTTACAATCCATGCAAAATACAATAAAAAAAATACACAATACAAAAGTATTTATTAAACATTTACCACACAATATACAATTTAAAAATGAACAATAGTCCCCGCACTTGGACCAGCCTGTTACGTGGGAGACTGTAACCGATTCCAAAATTATGAGTTAAGAGGATTAAGTACTATTAAGTTTATACAAAAGGATACGTGTGTTTGTGTGTGTGTGTGTGTGTGTGTGTGTGAGTGTGCGTATTTGTGTGTGTATGTGCATGTGTGAGAGGGTGGATTTATAAATTTACGTGAGGCAGGAATTATGCGAATGGGTATAAGATTTTGTTGATAAATGCTGATTTTATTAAGTTAAAGTTGGTAATGAAGACACTTCATGTCTGAATGACAAACAAAACCTCTGTAGCATCCAAACTCCAAACTCCAAACTTTCCGATAAAATCGCATAATTCCTAACTAAAACCATAATTCAAATCGCTGAATAGCCCAATCCTACCTACAACCAGTACTGTTTGTTGTACTAAAACTGATAGTTTTTGATACAAGTGCATCTATTGCAGTGAATGATGGAGCTCCAATCAGTTCAGTGCATGAATAGCGGCGCGACCGCGGGGAATCGACGGATACTCTGGAACGGTTTAATTAAGGGGATGGAACTGGCATGGACGGAGCTAGGGGATAGGGGAGGGGAGGGTGAGAGTACTCGACAGTTTCCTACGTGGGAAGTGAGAGCTCTTACAAAGTTTACTAAACAGGGACCTAGAATCTTCTTCTGCTGAGCGTTGATTGGTTGATGTCATCGAACCTCGTTTTCCAAAATTAAAATTAGCTTAAAGTCAAAGTCAAAGTCAAAATGTTTTTATTCAATTTAGGTATCAAAGATACACTTATGATCGTCAAAGTTATTTATATAGACTCGACCGCCTTGTTCGGACAAAAAGCCTCTACTCAGAAGAACAGGCAAGAAACTGAGGGGCATTATTTTTTCAAATAATAAATAAATTACAGTCTCACAAATTTTGGCTTACAACTAGGTAATATCTATAAATACTAGTGGCTACTTGACGGAAGTGGACGGCTCCAGACATCTTTATCTTCTAAATAATTCTTAACCTTATAATATCCTCTTTTCATTAATGTAGTTTTTACATGTGATTTGAATTTTCCTTCGGTGAGCCCTGTTATATTTTTCGGGATTTTATTGTAAAAACGAACGCAGTTGCCTAAAAATGACTTTTATACTTACTTTTAGACTTACACTTAGGAATGCTTGATAAAAACTAATTTATCCAAATTGTTAGTCAATAACATTCGGTAATACCTAATTTAAGTAATTCTGCTCTATTTCAAAGTGAGTAAAGTCAAGTAGATTAGGTTTTTCTTTTAACCCCCTGACCGACGTTATGGACGTTAATTTGACGTGTCTGTATGTGAGTGTGTGTGTGTGTCTATGGCATCTTAACTCCCGAACGGATGAACCGATAATGGTTTGTTTTTATTTGTTTGAAGGTGAATTAGTCGGGAGTGTTCATAACTATGTTTGATAAAAATCATTAATTATCATTAAAAAATAAGTTAATTTATTTCTTCACAATAGTCAATAGTGAAGAAATAAATTAAACATTTTTGACGATATATGTTTATTTTTTTTCTTCACTATTTTAAAAGGTTACCCTTGCTACGTCCACGGAGACATGCCCCGAGGTTGGCCAGTTGCCTGGCCGACACTGTAACTCACAAATGGATTACACACTCACACTACCCAGTCCTGAATGAACTGCATAATACTAGACATTTTATGCACGACAGCTTTTTAATTAGGAAGAGGTGTATTTTACGAGCGTCGTAAAGATAGCGTTGGAATTGTAATAACATAATATCTCGGACATCCGTAGACCTTCGATGTCATGGATATAAGTATGTACATACTTGTAGCCCGAGGATGAGTGAATAATAATAGCCTGCCAATTCGGCCTGTTTTACCTGTCCCTCACAATTATTCCCTTTTAAGGTAAAAAACAGAAAAAGTTTCGTCTACATCCGCTGGGGAAAGATTTTTTTTCATAATTAAATAATTTTGTAGGAGTGACATACCCATTTAAGTACATTATGGAATCAGTCCTATCAAGTATCTATGTAATCCTATCCTACTAATATTAAAAACGTGAAAGTTTGGCAGAATGGATGGATGGATGGATGTTTGTTACTCTTTCACGCCAGAACGGCTGAACAGATCTGGATGAAATTTGGCACAGAGATAGATTACAGTCTACAATAGCACATAGGATACTTCTTAAATGCAGGTGAAACCGCGGGGCGCAGCTAGTAAATAATAAAATAATTATTTAAGTTGCGGACATTTTCACACAGGTCGCCTGACTCCAAGCTTAGCAAAGCTTGTACAATGGCTGACAGAGACTGATATAAAAATAAAAAAATAAAAAATAAATAAAGTATTTATTGCCTAAAATTAAAAAAAACAAGTTACAAATTAATGCTGGGTACAATATTTTTAGTTAGGCAATTGGGATATTCTCAGCTATGTACTGATATACTCTCCATTAACTGATATACTATATATTTTAAAATACATACTTACTTAATAGATAGATAACACCCAGAAATAGAACAAACACGAATATTTCCCTAGATGGGAATCGAACCCACGCCCCCATGCTCAGAAGGCAGGTTCACTACCAACTGAACCACCAAGGCAGTCGCTGCTCTACTTAAAGCTATTGAAACAAACACCCAAATTAAACGATACAAGGGAAACGAATACTTCGCTAAATGCCCAAATTAATTTCTCGCCGCTAAACGCCAGTGTTTGTTTGAACTTTCATTCAATTCGTGGCTCGACTGGCCGATGTGAGACCGCTCCAATAAAAAAATTCAACTTCACTCTCGAGCCGAACATTCGTCTAATTAATTCCAATTATGGAATTGAACAGATAAGATCGGAATTTTATTTGTTTTGCTCACGCAGGGGTAGTTTTTAGGGCCTCTATTTTAACTGAGAGATAAAAGCTAACGATTGTACTAGCATATTGACTTTTGAGACAACCTAAGTGCAGTAGTTAGGTACTCCTCTCAAAGTAACAGCTAGGTACCCTATATAAGACCCAATAGTCAAAAATATAAACCAAATACAAAAACAAAATATTATTCATTTGGTTCAATTCATTTACACAAAGTTAAATTAAAACCCTGTCTGCTGCCGTAAGCTGTGTTGAAGCTGCCAGTGCCTTCCCAAAACTAGGCACACGTAACAATGTAAAGGTAATATTTCTAGAATTGAGTAGGTGAAATAATGAAAGCCTTTTAAGATAAAGTAAATTAAGTTATGTGAAAATTAGGCTGACTAAAATATACGCTGACTGAAAATACATGTAGTTGAAAAATAGTTTGCTGCGTTCCACGGTTTGCCCACAAAGCGCAACTTGGTAAGTTTACCATTTGGCTGAGGTTTTCAAGATAGCTTTATACATTTTAGCTTTTACAAAAATGTTTTAGTGAGGCAAATGCAAATTTAGACTTGAATGGATATAATTTGGTTAAGGTTTTTCAACCGCAAAATTTAACTAGAATTTTTAAACAAACTATTGTTTTTACAAAATAACAAAAAGTCACTATAAAAACGAAAAAAAAGAGATTTTACTCGCAAAATTTCAAATTCTGTTAGGTTATTTCAAGTTAAGAAGTACTAGATAAAATCTCAAAACAAATAATGTTTGGAAGTATTAAAAACCGTGTCTATTAACTTTAGCACACGATTTCCACGTTGATATCTCTCAACTCTAACGTTTTAATTTTTTTAAAGTCTAATCTTAAATGTATCTTTGAGATAAATACTCTAAATCAAATCTAAACATAATGGAATGAAAACATGACACGCGTATTCATACATTTATCCACTGATATACTCATATAAACACATAATGTACGCATTAGACATTCTGCTGATCTTCTGGCGGTAAACAAAGGCAGAGTTATGTGTTTATCGATTTTCCAGGCTTACAAGGCTGCGCTGTAATTTAGTTTAAACTGCCATTACTCTTGAGCAGTTACTATGGGGAATGTTAGAAATCACAAGAATAAGCATAACAAAATTACATAATCAATTCAAAAAGGAAGTCAAGAAAAGGTACAAATATGTAAAGTCACGTACTTACGGTAGGTACAGTAGGTGACTTATAAATCGTTTAGTTAAGCTAAGCTCTTAGACGGGCTCTAATTTTACTGCAATGTTGACCCGGCAATACTGGCCCGACAATGTTGCGACAACATTTGGAGTGTGGACCGACCCTATAGTCATAGATTTCTAGCAAGGCTGATGATGGCATTGCTACAGTCCGTAACATTGCCAGTGTTGCTGGGCCAGTATGTAGTAAAAATATGGCCTGACTAGAAGCACCCTAAGAACACTTTATGCGTGTCAAACTCAATGGGTTTTGAGGAGACTGTGAGGTATTTGACTTCGCGCGCGACCCGCATGCTTAATAATAAACGAACTACAGCAGATCGCAAGCTACGTTTCATTTCTTCGTCCGTAGCACCTACCCCAGTAGTGGATTCCGAACATTTAATCAGGCGACCAAGACTCCGAGACCTTCTTGGGCAAGCTCAACGCGTTAAACAACTTGCCCGAGAAAAACTGGTGCGCTATCTTGTTAAGGTATGACGAGTCGTATCGGTGTTTCAGGAAACTATGCAGTGCACACGAGAGACCTCGGGTAATCATTCGGCCATTTCTAACAAAGGAGATTGACCTTTGCGAGCAGAGCTAAGTTTTATGAAGCTTCGAAATACGACAGTGAGTCATGAAGAGTGAGTGATGCGCTTACTAGGACTCTCCGTCTACTGCCACTTCAGTACAGGACTAAAAACGCTGCTACGGGACAGGCTTGTACTCGGATTGGAAGCGAGCCGAGTAAAGGATCGTTTGTTTGCTCTTTTGCTGCTTTCAAGCGATTCTATTTCGAAGAAATACGAGCTATCTAGGTGTCACGTAATCCAAGATTCGAAATCGCCCTGGTCCAGGTAGTTGGAACTAGCCCAGCCAGCCCAGTACCTATTATGCGCTCGAGCAGTAAGTGCCTGCGACAGAGCCGGGTTGGACGACTTTTCTGAGTTCTACCTATTTATTGTTTTATTGTGCGCGTTTTCTAATCGTATATTTTTCTGATGTTAGTGTTTCCTTCTTCTTTTTTATTATTTGATTTTGATTACTGTGTGACTGATGACGATTAATTGTAATATTTAATTTGTATCGTTTATGTTTTGACTTAATTTCCTAATTTATTAAATTAAAAACCGGCTAAGTACGAGTCGGACTCGCGCACGAAGGGATCGGTACCATTATCTATAAAATCAGCAAAAAAAACATGTATGTTGTATGGGAGCCCCCTTTAATATTTATTTTTTTCTGCTCTATAGTATTTGTTGTTATAGCGGCAACAGAAATCATCATCTGTAAAAATGTCAACTGTCTAAATATCACAGTGCATGACATACAGCCTGGTGATAGACGGACATACAGACAGACGGACAGACAGCAGAGTCTTAGTAATAGAGTCCCGTTTTACCGTTTGGGTACGGAACCCTAAAAGTGTCTAATCTGTAATGTAAGCGATGATAGCCTAGTTGGAGAAGGCCCGCCTCTCAAGCCAGAGGCAGCGGGTTCAAACCCAGCGGAAGACATGCATCAATTTGTTGATTGTGTGAACATATGTGCGTATTGTATACCATCTGCTACATGACTGGAGCCCGGTGTATGGCGACAGGCTCACCCCCTGTCTAATTTGGGACTGAATATCGTCCGGCGAAGTGAGGGAGTTGTATTACACCTCAGCTAGCCCCCTCGGGGGAAAGGCTTGACAATATGTATTCTGTAATGCTAGAAAATGGGCAGTGCTAAAAAGGCTAGCGTAGCCCTAAAGTGGTTTTCGAACATTTCAGTTTATCTACAATTATCATCATCAGCATCATTATCATCGTCAGCCCGTATCAATCTACTACTGAGTACTTTTATGCCTCCTCCCCTTGCGCCAGCGCTCCCTGGCTTGCACCAATTTCATCCACCTATGACCCGCGAACAATAACAATAACCTAATTGACTACCAAGCCATGTAAACGCTTAATTACATCAAAATAGTCGCTCCGTACCAGTAATAGGTATAATTAATCACTAGGACGTGTCAATGAAGCCTAAAGTAGCTCCGCGGTGAGTCTAGTCGGTGGTAAACAGAGTCTGAGTTATGTGTTTATCGAGTTTCCAGACTAATAGCTGTCGAGTAATTGGGTATGGGAGAATGAGTGTCGCTGTGTACAGCCTGTTGCTTGGGGAGCTGTAGGGATAGAACCTATCATCTATTTATACATGCCGGTGTCAGTATTATGTCAAATCATACTATCACACTTCACACTAATATTGTAAATGTGAAAGTCTGATTGGATAGATGGTTGAATGTTTGTTACTAGATCACTTTAAAAGAGCTGAACGGATCTGAATGAAATTTTGTCCGGAATAGCATATAGGTAACTTTATAACACTACGGGTAACACCGCAGGGCGTAGCTAGTTATAGTGATAAATTCAAAAGTTTGTGAGCAAGTGAGCGTATGTCCTACGTATATGCTTATTACGTTTTCAAACTCAAACAGCCCAACAGATTGGCATGCTATTTGGAATGGAAATATAATAGTGTGTAACCCTGGTTTACCAAGAAGATGATTGGACTGCTGAATCGCGTAGCAACAAATAACACGCCGAACTTATTCTTATTCGTATAAATATTGTCTTTATATTTTGTAAGCCATGTATTAAAAGTTATTTTACCGACGTTTATGTCTTCAAAATTATACGTTGTGGTTATACAACCGACGTTTCACTAAACATAGCTTTTAAAAGTCCACCATAACAACAAAATTACTATTTGTAGTTTTAAAGCCAAGCAAAGCTCTTTTAAAAACACTACAAAATACTTTGCTAACTCCGAGACTCGGTTTATTTTTCTGAAAAGTGTTCTGAAGCAGCAACTTTTGTTTTACTTTCTTGACCAGAGTTCAGCGACTTAATTTTCAACGACAAACAGGGTAATGTTGAAACCTGCAGAACGTTCCCTTGAATTAGCTCGCCGTAACTTCGCAGACTATGTTTAATTGCAAAGAAATTCAAAGGACAGCTTCGCGTCAGGTGTCTAGACTAGACTGAAGCAGACTAGCATCTAACCTCTCTGGAGAGAACTCTGGGATTTTTTAAAATGACTTTTTGTCCCTTTACTCATTTTCAAGTAAAAATTTGTAATACCATGTACTTAGGTGTCTAAGTAAAAGGATTTTTTGCTTATCTAGATTTGGGACTTTAGGTTTAGATGGACCTCTAGAGATTCCCTTTTTTCTCTAGAAGCTTTCACACTCCAAATCTTGATCGCATCACCTTGAATAATTTTGTTTGGTTACCAACCAAACCCTTTGGTTACAGTTCTCGGGTTTATTGTTTACTTTACTCACCGGGTATTATCATAGATAAGTTCCGGCACATTTCCAGCAATACTATTTGGCAGTACCTATTCATATTTCTTATATTGAATTCTAAATTGAGACCTAAATATTTAATCTTTCCTGGCGTTGCAGTCTCGATACCAAGATTCCATGATAAGACATCTCTACCACCGTCGACAACAGCGTTACAAGTTTTGTTCAGAGAAGCTCGTGTGACGTGTGGTCTGTCAATAATAAATAAGTGTTTAAAAAACAACGTTTTAAATATATAACTTGCCTATTATGTGCGTGGAAGGAGATCCGTAGCGGATGTTGGGGCGGCGTGTGGTGGTGGGGCGCGCTGGCGTCGCGGCGGCGGCGGCCTCCCGCGGGCTCGTACCCCGCTGGCTGCCAGTGCCGCACGAACGGCGACAGCGACAACCCTGCAACAACACATTACATGATAAATATAAAGAAGAAGACTAAAGACAGATGGAAGAAGTTAGAAGATTGTTCACCCACAAGATTGTAAAGGACCCTAAGTCCAAGTAGTAGCTGCTGTCGCGCTGCGCTGGTGCCGCGCTGGACTGACATGAAATAGTCGGATTTAGGTAGGACATATTTTGGATTTCTGCGGTAGAAGAACTAATAAACAAGTTTCCCTGGTATATTCATTGCTGTTTCTCAATTAAAATGTTAATAAAATACGATTCTTATCAAGTATTTTTCCCATTATCAGTTTCCCATGAATAAGAAGATGAAACCAAATTACGTCGGAGAAAGTATGTACATATCCAATACAGGCTCGACTCTGAAGCATACACTGTCTTAAGCATGTCGCACATCTATAACAGTCAATAGCCATTCGACCTAACTGAAAAGGGAAATATGAGCACAAACTCTCACGTAATTGGAAAATCAAGAGCAATATATCTCCCACAAGACTCTTCACGAGAGTTTGTCGGAATTTATGCTAGTCTACAATTCGAAAGTTCTAGATTATGAGCCGAGGTGGGTCGATTTATTGAGACTTTTGCGGCTTGAACTAATGCTGCTCGCGCTCTCTAGTTTTTGGGCAATTTGTTAAAGCAACTGTCTACTTAGGTATACTAGGTATTAAGTACTCGGTTAACTGAAGAGTATGTACCTTATGTACCTATCGTCAAATGCATTCGGCCATAATCATTGTCAAGAAACATCAGCTACCGTCTGAACGTCAACCGACGAGTATATACTGTTTAGCTTCTTCTTCTTTACTATAAAAATGACTTGCTGAATGTCTTGCTAAGCACAAATCTCGAGAACAGCCTAACCGATTTCGGTAATTCTTTTTTTAGTATACTCCTTGAAGTACAAGGATGGATTCTTACTTAGAGTAAAATTTAACAAATGCCTGGAAAAAATAATTAAAGCATCGACTATTAGGCGGTACGAATTTCGCAGGGTCAGCTAGTATTTTATAAAATTTAAAGTAAATATACTAACGTCGATACTTATTGTTGAAACTGACACTTACGAGTAATTAATATTTTCAATGAGTCATTTAGTTCAAGTTAGTTGCGCGCGCTATACTATACCTAGACCTCGTAATGTCTAATCTATTTCAGACAGAAATCCTCAAAAGACTTCATGTTTTCAGTTCACTATGTAAAGTTCTGCAGTAGAGTAGACTATGATTCGCGCCATTTGTCGACAGCCGCGGCAGCGGTGGCGTCAGTGCGGCATTACGTGACTACCCACAACACCCGATCGAGAGAATAATGGATAACAGTAACAGCGAACGACCTGCAGATGAGCTAAAATACTGGGGTTTTACGTCTTCAATATGTTATAATGGCACTAGGAGAAAAATACAAATGTGCTCATGAATTTTCTCGAGCTGACACATTGATGGCAGCAAATCATTCTAGTAGCCTATTGATGGAAGTAGTAAGTAGCTGAAATAAATTGAATTTTTGAGAACAGATAAGCTATGACTCTACTTACTAAGTACCTACTCATAATAATTTATGAAATACCTAGTGCAAAGAAATTGAAAATAATTAATTCTATAGGCAAGACTCGAGAAAAGCCAGCGTCTGCCGACACATTCGAAATGAGATTTTCATAACTCAACGAGTCAAGTTTTTAAAATATTTTTACTCTACGGCTTACATTCAAATCTGAAGTAAAATGAAGAATGATTCGAGTGACTGAAATTCAATAAGTGGTCGAGATATCTCATGGCGCGGCTTTATTAATTGCGGTCGGCGGTCGGCGCGGGACAAAGGGGCTGCGATAGTGAGGCTTCTTTTCAAACGAGCCAACGAGCGACGTTTTGAGGTAAATTTACCTTTATAAGACGAGCTGAATAAAATCAATAGGCTTCTCCCTCGTCTGCCGTGGCTTAATGAAGGCCGCTCGAATGCTTATTAGCCGCGGCGCTGACTCCAAGAAAAGAGCCTAATAGAAAAGAGGATTCTGCAACGTCAGAACTGAGAGTACGGCGTCTCTAGATTAGTAGTGACGAACAGCTATACAAAATAAGCCCCTTTATCGTAGGCAGATGAAAATTCCTTCACATCAAATATCAAAGGCTGATTTTTCAGCCGATGACTTCTGTAGCGGGCCTTTGTAAACGTTCGTAATGTTGATTCACAAAAATTACGAGCCTGGCTTTCCTTTCAATTCGATTAATCTTCTGTAATCTCTGGACCCGCAAAGATTTCTCCATGGCTGCGTTTCCCGAGTCAGGTAATTTGATTTTAGTATCACAGAGATTTTACTGCCGTTGCCAATATTGAGTAAATTATGTGCCGCCGCCATTTTCCGAGGGTAGAACAAAACGTGTTTTTAACGTTGAATTTAATGCTTGATTCAAGATTTATCGGTCTGGTAATTTCGTCGTCTTGAATATTGTGTTTTTTTATTACCGGTAATTTGCAATTGTACAATCGTTTGACGTTCAATAAAAGAGAGTAAATTGGGAAATAAGAAATGTACAAGGTGCCGTTCGAGTCGTAAGCTCGTAGGCATAGGTACACATATGTAGGTACCCGAGTCAGTTTGGTTTACCGGATCGTTGGTTGCTCGCAGCCGGAATCCGATGTTTTTATTTTGTAAGGAAGTTCAGTGGAGATCTTATTAGAGCACCGGTAGCGCTGCAGGTATGCTTGGGCATAAATGGATTCTCCATTAGAGGCTGCATCCCGCCGAGTGAAAGAATACGGCCGGAGCGCTCCGAGCATTGCTTTTGAATATATTTTCATACTTTACAGAGTGTTGCATATCTACTTTCTTATTCAGACAACAGTCGGTTTATCCTGAAGATACGGTGCTGAAGCGGAACAGCTATTTCTCAGATAATATTATTACCTTCAACCTTCAAAATGTGCTCAGATATACAGTCACTTTATGGGGCTTTTACCGAAATCCTTTTACCAAATTTCCTTGTGTGCTATCTCTAGCATTATATAGGTAGTTATTATTACCTCTGTTTTCCTTGTAGTCTGCAATATGTTTTTATATTGGATTATACCTTCATCCTTTATCATTACGTCTATTTGTATTATGGACATGTTTTTACGACTTCAAAGAAGTAGAGAATAGACAATTTCTGATGAAATAGAGAGAAGTCCAAGCTTTGTGTCCAATCGGGTCACAAGTGCAATACTTTTCGTTTCAAAAACGGTACAAAAGCTCAGCCTTTAGCAAAGTTTGGCCTACAGAGGTAGGTAAATAGATAAGCTCGAATAGAGCGAGCGAATGCCTGAAATTGTCAGGATGGCTTTTAGAATTCGGTAGTTAGCTTTCGCATTCCGGCATGGCCGTGAGCGGGCCAGGAAGTTAGCGGTGACCACATTCATGAATAATCTCTTTATGGATACATTAACGTCCAACCCGTGGTGCGCAACACAACAAACGAATACGAAATGGCGAGTTATTCTATGAGCGAGCACTGACTGTTTTATTTATAGGAATTCAAATTTACAATAACTGTCTTCAATCTTCCATCAGACTATTTAATTATGCTAGAGCTTCCGAAAGCCTAAACATGTGACACTTTCCAAAGCCTTTATCATTAATCCTACACGATAAATAAATGAGCAGGCACTTATTTGTGTAGTAAAAGTTCTACGAAAGGTTAATTGGCGTTAAAACGCCTTGCCTCCTTTACAAGGAAATGGTATAAGATCGGTCGTATTTACGCTGTCCGAATGGCCTCAGTTCCGAACAGTCGGTGTCCAGTCCAGCTCGCGTCGCCGGATGTCTGAACAATGCTCTAGCTCGATACTTGAACTGAACAGCCCTTCTTGCTGAATAGCTGCATCGCTTTATACCCACCTCTACCGCAGTTCAATCCAATCAAAGTTGGAGCTTGTTCAGAAAAACTGCACAAGTGCGAGTAGGCTAGATAGTTGCTTGTAACGTTGGCTCTGTTTAATTAGGTAATTATTTACAGGTAATCAGGTTAGATGAGGTAATACAGGATTATTTTTATATCTCGTCAAAAATTCCTTGCAAGTAGGTTCTTTAACAATTTTCATTTTGGCTCAAACAGCAGTGGAAACTTACTTTAACTTCTGGATTCTTTGCTAAACTAGTTTATTTGAAGCAACAATCTAACCTTTGAGAATGTAGTTGTGTATTATTCCTTTAGCAGAGCCGGACTACAAAAGGTAGATACGTCAATGCTTTCGCATTCTTAGTCCGTTTCCATACGAAACACTCACTCAAAACTCAACAAGAAGCCCAATCTCTTCAAATAGGAGCTTTTGTAAACATCCACTGGTTGCAAAGATGTTTGTGGTACAGTGGAATTGATTATTTATTTATAAATTCGACCCATGCACGGGCCGGTCCCTTCAGGGCGAGTGACATAAACATCTGTTGTTTATTCATCGAGTCCTCTAGATATCGCTACTAACTCTTCACATCCACTATTTTTCCTTGAAGTTTCAGACAGTCATTTTCACCAGTATTCAGCTAAAACTAGACGAAATAAGACCCTTATTTTTATAACAGCGAACACGTTCAAAATACTCATTAAGTAATTTTATAATTAAATGTATTTAGTAGGTTTCCAGCTTAATTAACCCAGAGGATCGAATACAATTTGCGCTTAATTGAAGTTTTACAAAAATAGTTATTTTACGTGTCTATTCTCGTTGTATTTTGTGCTCGCAATTAATTAAGGGTGAAACAAAAGCGGATTTAAATTAATCCTTGTTCTTGTCAGGGTGTGCTATGCTTGTTATTAATTAACTGATATTTAAGCGAAGTTTGTCCGGGAGTGGCTAACGCGCCGCCCCTGCCACTTGCAACCGTTTTCAAAACACTAATAATTTTGAAAGTTTCGCACTAGTTCCGAGCAATAACTGTTTCACAACAGGTATTCTCATATTTATCTACAAAGTTTGGGAAAATTGAGATTGGAATTAATGGTAGGTGGAGGAAGGTAATTAAGTACCTAGGTATTCTTACTGCGTAGCGAGTAGCGACCCAAAACTAACTTTAAGTACGAGTAAACAAACAGTATCATAATAAGTATTTTAGTTATGAGTACTTACTGCTAATGAACTAATGATACAAAAGCTATTTGTATTATCTACTGTAGGTACCCAGTACCCACTCCATATTAGCAAAATTCTATTAGTTCTGTTAATGTTTACTGAAGCAAAAGATCAAAGAACCTTAGTAATAGTCAATAGAACCTACGCATTTGTCTAAAGATGTTCTCCCAATAAACAACCGGAAATGTCAATAGTTTCTGTGGTAGCACTATGTTACAGAGTGAGCCACCGTCGTATTTTGTGCACAAAATTGACAACAATCTATTTTCCGATGTTTTTTTTTTAATTCCAGTCATTTCTTTTAAGAATAATTTTGATTCAAATGATAATTTTGGCTACGTACACGTACTTACGCACGTGCCGTACGTACGTCCGGCTTGTATACTCCAGGCAACGCACATATCTGGGATTTGGGATATTAGGTCTGTGAGGCAACGTGATGCTCGGGTGAGGATTTATGACTTGAAAGCGTAACAAACAAACAAACTTACTTTAGCAATTATTGTATTAAAGTCAGGATATTACTTTAACCACTATTAATCCATAAGATGGTAAATTTGTAACGTAGGTACCTAGATATAACAAAAAGACTTTTCCCTTTCAACTTATTTGTATTTCCATCTTCAGGTTATGGCCAACGGAACGGATCATAAAGTTATACAAGAAAATAAAAGGCAAGACGGAACTGCCGTGAAACAAAAGCCGTGTTGACATATTGCAAGGCTCGGTTACAATCTACAAGTCAAAATAAAATGGCATGAGACAGATGGAAACAAAGATGAGGGACATTATTTATCCCTGTTTCTTTCTGAAACAATTGAGACACAATTTGAGGTGTCATAAAGCATCTATGGATAGCTTATAACATTTTGTATGTTTTATTATATACTCCGACTTGTGAGACAGAGATAATGAGTTTTATTTAAAACGCTCCGATATTTTTCCTTCATTCTGGTGATGTTACGGTATATTTACCTGAGGCTAAATTGGAAGAGACGCCTTGAATATTTATTCAAAGAAAATGCCTACTAAATTCTTATTTATTCTTTAACCTTGCTAAAATTTAGGTACTTATTCATGAGGTTTGTTTTGTAGAAAATCTTTAGAAGATAAGTAGGTACTTACGCATAAAATTTCCCCCTAAAGGCTTTTCTGCTAAAATCTAAAACGTATTTCATGCTAAAAATTACTAGAAGACAGACAAAAAGGTAACGTTTTTTTGCTAATACCAAATTTCATAACAATAGAAAACTACTTAGAGCTGGACTACACGGAACGGGTGTACCTACTCAAAATTATAAACACATTTACTTATTACGATGGGGTCAAACCCGAAACTTGTTTACTTGTTTTATTTCTTAGCTGTGGATTTTATTCAAATAAATAAAATAAAATTGCACCTAAAATTGACGTCTAACCTGTTTACTGATAAATACTACAAATTGAAAATGTACTATCGATGACTTATTCATGAATATCAGGTGTGCTCCAGATATGTGACTTTAGTAACGTAGCCACGTCAGGAATGCGTGCGATGTCGAGGATTCGGATACATGTGTCGAAAGCAGGTCAGGGCCCTCGAGTCAGCCAAATACCTTCAATAGCACGGGAAGAACGATAATACATAAATGGCACTAGCTTTACCCCGCGGTGTTAACTGCAAGTAAAAAGTAGCCTGTATGTGTGAATCTAGGGTGTGTGCTAAAGCGATGGCAGCCTAGTTGGGAGAAGGCCCGCCACTCAAGCCAGGGGGAGCGGGTTCGAACCCAGCCGACGGCACGCACCAATTTGTTCATTGTGTGAACATATGTGCGTATTGTATGTCATCATCTGCTATATGACTGGAGCCCGGTGTATGGCGACAGGCTCGCCCCCTGTCACATTTGGGCACTGAATATCGTTCAGCGAAGTGTGGGTGTAGTATTACAACTCTGCCAGCCCCCTCGGCAGAAAGGCGTGACGATGTAATAATATGCTAATTTTGTATTAAATTTCATCAAAATCCGCCAATTGTTTAAGCGTCAAGATTTAACAAACATACACAATTACACACACGCTCACAAACTTTTATAATATTATATTACAAACCAAACATCACACTAATATTATAATACCTCGCTGAGGAGGCCGAATCTCCTCTTCGTCCTACACGTGCGATGTAATTTTAGACGCAACAGTTTTATGATAAGATCATGCAGTAGGTATAACACCCTCGTTAAGAGTTTGACGTTGACCTATTCAATATCACTGCTTTTAAATTCAAGCAGCTTGTAAACATCCGTTATTTTTCATAAGTCTAAATGTATTTGTAAATGTAATTTTGTTATTATTATTTTTTATCTGTGTATCTTTTAAATTTAAATTTAGCTTATTTCTTTATTGTGTATTTTTCTTGAGTGTCTGTCTTTTAAGTGTTACTTATCTATTTACCTATTTGTGAAAACTTGTAATTGGCCTTCTGTCTCTATCTTCTATTTATAATTTTGTACCTAGCTGGAAGTTTTCCTAAGAAAATAAAATAAATACATATATTATGATGTTCAAATAATACACTAATATTGTAATAGTGTGATGTGATATAAGTAGGATTAATACAGTGCTCGTAGAGTTTGTAAAAAGGATACATAATAGTTGCAAGTAAGTAGTTACTTTTTGCCATTCTATTTCGTAGTTTGGGTATAAAAGTAGATACAGCTGTATGAGAGAGGCCTAGTATGTAGCAGGGAGTCAAAACGTGCTGTGGCTGATGAAGATGATGATGCTGATAGTAAAATTGTCTCTAAGTCTAATAATAGTCAATTTGTAATTGAATATGAAAAGCGAATTCCAAAGGGAGAATAATAGTATATTGGGGTAGATTTATTTATATACCTCCCTCATTGATTCGAGGCCCATAACGGGCCGTAAACCCAACCCTCTCGGTTACTGATAGTTTATCGCAGTTTACTTTATACAGACACAATAGATATATACGGCTGTCGGAACACGACTCTAAGAACGGCAGCCAATTTGCAAAGGTTATCTTCAGAGAAGCGGACACGCTCAGGGCTGCATTGAACTCGGAATCACTGACGCGTGTCTATCGTGGAACAATGACGTCTACAGGCCAAACTTATTCGACATTGTTGACTTTAATTTAAATGCAAGGGGACATAATCCTATCAGTCGGCGGCTTAATGTCCCGACGTGGAGCTACGAGCGACGAACACGCCTCGGTACTTACTGGAAAGATTTGTATTCTTTCTCCGTCCGAAACACGCAACCGGCTTCAACTGCTCAATGAAACTCTGCTTTGTTACGTTTGACAAAGCCCGAGCTTTTCACCGCGGCTTGACAAGCGAAAACCACCTTTGTTACCGGCTACTACGGTCTCTTTGTATGAGAATAGTTTGATCTGATGAGATCAAAGTCGTCATTCACGCCGTTCACGCACCAAATATTGTGTGCAGTCTACTAGGTCACTGGGTCGAGTTATATAAATGAAATTTTGTTTTGTAAACACGTGTGAAGCTAATTATACAAATTGTTTCGTTTCTTTGTTTTCGTAAGGATGTATGTTACGCGGAAACTAGGAGCGAGCATCTAGCGGGTTCACGGAAGCTCTGAAGTAACAACATGTTCCTTCTAAGGATTGTTTGCCTTTTCTTAGCAACTCCATCTAAAGCCATAGCAAGCGAGAAAATAAATAGAATAAACATTTGATGCAGTGCAAACTCTATGCACTCTCGTAAAGCAAAGATAGCTGAGCGCTTCTACTGCCGAGGGTAATATCTAGATTGTATTATTATTGCGAACGATTACAGGCACTATAATATTAATAACTATTATTTTATAGTAATAAATAGCAGACTTGAAACCTTGTGTATATGTCGCAGCCAACTTGCTTAATCAGCCGTTCCATTAACAGCCCAGCCATTTCACTTTAAATAAAGCCTTTTAACTACCTTCCTGAATGATAATCAGCCCTAACATCTAATAGAACATATAATAAACTGGCTGGCTGATGCTCAGGTCATTCGTACAATAGGGTGATGATTTGCCAAAATTATTAATTTTACCGAAGAAATGTGTGAAAATTAATGATTATAAAAATAAAATTCGAAAATCGGAAAAAGACCCCCAATCCTGATAGACATGATGTTATTATAACCTAAAACCTCTTCTCCCCATCCTTTATCTGGTCAAATCCGACTTGGATTGGTTAGAAGGCTATTTTTAAAAACAACCCGTAACCTCCATACTTAAATGACTTGGCTAGACAAATAGTCAACGTTGTTGATCCAAGTCATTTTGCCTAGCCGTTCCATTGAATGGCTGAAAATCATCAGGAAGCTAGTAAAACGGCACTCCTTAGTGAAAAGGCTCGACTGTTAATTAAACGGCAAATAAAGCTAGTTGGCGGCGACATTTATAATACACTAGTTGCGCCCCGGTGTTTCACCCGCGGTTAAAAGGTATCCTATGTGCTAGACTATAATCTATCTCTGTGCCAAATTTCATCCACATCTTTTCAGCCGTTCTGGCGTGAAAGTTAAAGTCAAGTCAAAGTCAAAATGTTTTTATTCAATTTAGGTATCAAAGATACACTTATGATCGTCAAAGTTATTTAAATAGACTCGACCGCCTTGTTCGGACAAAAAGCCTCTACTCAGAAGAACAGGCAAGAAACTGAGGGGCATTATTTTTTCAAATAATAAATAAATTACAGTCTCACAAATTTTGGCTTACAACTAGGTAACACAATAATATCTAATAATATCTACAAATACTAGTGGCTACTTGACGGAAGTGGACGGCTCCAGACATCTTTATCTTCTAAATAATTCTTAACCTTATAATATCCTCTTTTCATTAATGTAGTTTTTACATGTGATTTGAATTTTCCCTCGGTGAGCCCTGTTATATTTTTCGGGATTTTATTGTAAAACTAACGTAAAGAGTAACAAACATCCATCCATCCATTCTTATAAACTTTCGCGTTTATAATATTAGTAGGTTTGACATTTAAAAAGATGTGACGTTACCTACGCAGTTTAGACGCTTATTAAAAATAACAAGAGAGGCCAATTTCCATGCTGACGTCAGCGAGGAGCCTCTGTTGGATTATCTCCAAACTTGCTGACCTTTGAGGGACGTTCTAGGTCGCCAGTCTGCCTTCAATCCGCATAAAAGTGTTAACAATGCTATCCGAGCCAAATCTGCGAGTTGTTGTTATTTTTTAGCCAATTAATTTGTTTTTATTGCGCTATTGGAAGGAGGTTTTGTTAGGTTTTTTGTAAGTTAAAAAAGTTGATTGGTCGATAAGTAGGTACTTCAGTGGGTAGGCACTTACTCACCAATGAATACGAGCACCAATTAGGTCGGTGGTTATTATTTACCACGGCTATTTACCCAGATAGTGTGGCACCTACCTATTGATTTAAGAAATCAAAATTCGGTGATACAAATACAACATGTATTATTTAAAATTAAAAATAGGTAGGCGAGCACACAAATTTTTGTTTTTGGTCGTGGGTATTCGGCCTATCTGACTTCGCCACTGAAAGGCACTCTCCTGGTCTTGGGACGCTCGGCTAGCGTTCCTGGAGTGCTTGGATTCCCGGCGATGCTGGAATATTCCGGGCTAGCTAGCGCTCAGACGGGAAGATGATGTGCAGAGGCGAGAGTAGGCGTGATTTAATTGCGAAGGTAGGACCCTGGAAGCGATAAAACAATTCGATTTGGTTATCAACTTCCGATCTGGTTGACTTGTTAAAATGCGCGATAAGTAGGTACCGTTAGATGATTAAAAGCAAATGTAGATAGATATTAAGCCTATGTATTGAAAAACTTTTACCGAGAATATGTACACAAAGAAACAGTAAAATAGGACGTCGTTAATACACATTCATAAATCATTATTCGATGAGTCAAATTCAGTTCAAATTCCAAAATATTGTTCCAAGAAACTAGGTAATTTAGCTACATTGGGTTTACAAAAACGAATTTTCTAAGAAGCAATTTGTAATAAAGCAATATAAAGCCTGACTAGATAGGTAGGTACCTATCTAACCTATACAGGGTTATCGGTATAGGGTGTACTAAGCCAAAAGGGGGTTTTGCACTCATCAATATGAACAACTTTTACTACGGAAACAACCCAAAATCATAAAATAAACTGCTGTTTCATACAAAGAGTTGATTGATCGTCGTCTAAATGTTATGGAGCAGCTGTTTACATATTTTTAGAGTTCCGTACCCAAATGGTACAACAGAACCCTATAACTAAAACCCCCCTATCCGTTCGTGTGTTTATCTGTCCGTCTGTCACCAGGCTGTATCTCATGAACCGTAATAGTTACATTGTTGAAATTTTCACAGATGATGTATTTCTGTTGCCGCTATAACAACAAATACTAAAAAACAGAATAAAATAAATATTTAAGGGGGTTCCCATACAACAAACGTGTTTTTTCTTTGCAGTTTTTATAGATAATGGTACGGAACCCCACGTGCGAGAGTCCGACTCGCACTTGGCCGATTTTTTCTTGATAATTGTAAGTACAATGACCCCTTTTAGCTTAGTACACCCTTTCCTGATAACCCTGTACAGGTCTCTCACCTAGACCTATCTATCAGTGTACGTCAGGACAAAGAAATACACGTACGCTTACTTTCCTTTGATATATTGGCTTGAATAAATGAATATTTCACCATAAAGTGTATTTGATCATACCTTCTTCAATATCAATTTTGCTTGATCGTATTGCTAATGTTTCTCGCGAAGCCTAGCCGCCATGTTACCGCTACGCATTCGTTACCATACCAATGGAGCACAGAGTATAAATATTTATAGGAACAATCAAAGGAAACTTACTTTCTTAATTGGGGCTTGTTGCGTTCAAGGCACTTTTAACTTACGAGAAAATGTTGCCATATTCTCGTTCTCCGCTAATTTTATTCGAGTTCTTTTCGCAATCATTTATCATTATCGCATTTTTTTTTTGCGAACTTAATTAGCTATTAGTTTTTTAGCATTTGTGTAGACTGGCAGAAGATCGGAAAATTTGGCGCGCTGATAACCTTTACTCAGCAGTGGGTGGAAAGTGGTTAAAGATAGATTCTTTAAAGTAGTTTATGAAATTACGTAATCTTCACGTACCTGGGTGAGCAAAAATGCAGCGAACTGATTATAGGTAAAACCCAATACAAGAATTTACGTCATATCAATAATTTTTGCAATAAAAAAAAATATATATACAAGCTGTCCCTCGCGCGTAAAAAACTATACTTATTAATTCTGAACTAAAAAGCAAAACCAAACGGAGAGTAACTCAATCTGCCCAATGTTTACGATCGACCGAAATTGTCTATGCCCGACTACGTAGCGTGTTTCCTCTATAAAAACAAAATTTATCGGGAAAATATTCAGGCACGCTGTACCTATATCATGGCTGGTTAGATTACATTGATCATGAAACCGGCGGCAGACGCTAACGCTTCGTTATTTATTGGTTAATGCTACCACGCAGCACCTGTGATCGCTCCCCGCACGATAGAAACTGTACAGCGCTAAAGCCGCTGGCTTATGCATGATAAACTCTATGTTCGATATTTAAAAACCTTGGCGCGAACTTTGTCTATGGTGAGGATATGAAGCTCGTAAATAACAAGCTCAAAATGTCGAGCTGGCCGCTTCGTTTTTTTTTGTTCTAGAATTTAAACTATAAATCACCACTGGCCACTTTCGGCTTTTAATATTTTCTTTTAATTTTGCAAATTGTGTTTTTCATTTTAACATGTTAGGAACTAAATATCCTAGATCATTTTTAGAAATAGTTTTATATCAAACGATGTTCAGAAACTATGAATGCTTTTCAAAAATCTAGTCTCTCTTTAATCCGGATTTTTTGTAGTCTGGTATATGTAATTATGTAAATATTTTACCATAATTTTGGTTATACTTTCTAAGCTATAGTTGTTGGTAAGTTATTTCATTCATTTTACGCTTGCTTGACGCGTCGGGAGTAGATAAGATGTCAAAAAACAAAAAAGAAAAACCTAAAATCAATTTTTAAGACCCGCGAGCTCCTCGTCTTGTCTGAGGAGTTCAGCCGACAATCCTCTAATGAATACGTCCGCAACTTACCGCGGTATTCTGCATTATTTAGCGCCAATTCAACTAAAAGCAATCTCGACCCTCCCTCGAACAACTTTACCATAAATACACAATTGATTTCAAATTATTCATTGGCAGGTAAGTGAGTTACCTGTAATTAATGGTTGACAAGTAGAGTATACAAAATATATTATTACCCTTGCAAACAAAAAAAAACACCGTAAGTAATGAATTAAAAAATGAACCTTACATTTTCAAGAATAGCGACACAAAGATAACATATCGTCAAGCCCCTAAAGAGGCTGACAGAGGTGTCTAACACCTACACTTCGCCGGACTATATTCAGTTCCCAATGTGATAGGGGGCGAACCTGCCGCCACGCACCAGGCAGCGACACAAAAGTACATAAAATCTACATCTTTCATCAACTATTCACAGACAACATTATGTAATCGTTAATCCAATTTACATAAAACTTCACTAAGTAATCATCCGATTCACTTTCATAGAGCACTCATAAAATTGAGAGATTTAGCTTTCACGGCGATCTAAAAACATTGTCACTTTAATGTCTGCTCGTAAATCTATAGACAAAATCTGTTTGTTTGTTTATACTGTCTTTTAGAGGTCGTAAGTGACAATGCGCCCGGGTCATTACGATTTACGATGTACTTCGTAGCAGGGGTGGCCCTGTAGGGTTGGCTAGCGGGCTTCTGGGGTATCATTATAATGATTGACAGCCCTGAGAGCACAGACAATGATAATCTAAGATTGTTCTAGTTTTCACAAAAGTATTTTTATTTAGTTATTATTATGGAGGTAAATGGGATGTATGTAGTTTTAGTCGTCTTTAAACTCACAGTTCTTTAGTAAAGGTTTTTAGGTAAATGAAATGCTATGTAAATAGGTATAGTAGGTTCAAAATATCGGGTATTAGTTATAATCTGTGCTATCAGTATTATTATCACACATTATTATGATGTCACAGAGATTTGTTCTTTGACATCAACGGATATGTACAAAAAAAAAAGCATTAAGAGAAGGCTTGCATTTTTATTTTATTTATGTTGCAATGGTTGGAGAATTTGTACCTAATATCTTGCTTTTTGTTATTTGCCAGGAATAAAGCGACACATAAGAGGTCATCTCAAGGGAGCAAAGCTCTCATGAAACCCCACATAGATTTAATCAGACCCTCCAGACAAGAACCTACTTCGTGAAAAGATCAATATTTGTTGCACGTAAATAATTTTGAGTTCAAATGAAAGTTAATTTCATTTTATGGTTTTAATTTGGATTGATTACATTTTAATGTTTTATGACTATACTAGGCAACATTGAGTTATTAGATCGTAAACAAAAAAGGTATTCTTGGCAATAACTTAATTTACTCAACTTGGCTCTAAAAAGTTTGGGACGAATTGATCAACCTTACAATACAATACAATATAACTTTATTGCACACCAAAAAACTAGAAAATCTTAAAAACTAAAAAACATTTTTTAGCAGTACAAGGGCGACCTTATCGCCTAAAGTGATTTTTTCCAGGTAACCTTTGGATGGACAGGAACTTATAGAAATACGAAAAGGGTAGGTGGTGTACATATAACTAAATTAAAATTCAAAAATAATAATCTTATATCTTTAAATGAGCAATTCTTGTATAAATATAATTGGAATCTCGGAATCGGCTCCAACGATTTTCATACAATTTTGTATATAGGGGGTTTCGGGGGCGATAAATCGATCTAGCTAGGAATCATTTTTAGAAAATGTCATTTTATTCGTGTTTTATCGATAATCAACTTAAACATAAACTTGGAAGAAAAATAACAAAAAGGAGGCGTTTGAGTAGTCTCAACTGAAAAATATGACTCTTCCTGACATCTATTGGCGAATTATAATACTATTTTTTGTGAGCAACTAATTGCTTTAACGACACAACAGCAGATGGCGTTGTTAAGTAACACGAAGTCAATGAGTGTTTGCTTTGAGGTTAAACTAAAATAATTAAATAATAACAATTAAAAAAAAAAAATACCGAGCAAAGCTCGGTCATCCAGGTACTAAGTACTTTAACAAATACCTTTTGTTATTGTACTACGAAATTTAATAATAAACAAAGAGCAAAAATAGAACACTTGGAATAGTAGTGATGTATTGTTAGCTAGCAACTTGAAAACGTGATGCGTCTCAGTTTTCTTACGTTCCCTTTTTTGGTAATAGGATAGGTACCTTTATCTATGACGAACTGCAAAGGAAAAACAATACGTACCCAAGCGAATGGCGATATCTTTGAAATAGCAAACTCCGAGCTTGTTTCAGGGTGGCGTAGGAAGCGAGAGCCAAATCAAACGCGTGATCGAGATCGGGTTACATATCTAGTGAGATGTCGGAACAACCCTCGGAGAAACAGTATGATAGCTGACGACAAATGTTTGAAGGATTTTGGTATGTGTAATCGTACTAAGAATGTGGTAGCTTATATACCTTCTAGCATTAAACTAGTATAAATGTTTTGTCAAACGGCAATGACCGAAAGAAACTTTTGACTAAATACCTTTGAGTGACTTTATTAACTTTTATAAAGTTAAAAGCATGAAATAAGATACGTTCATTACAGAAAACTGAAAGCGTAGCTGGATAAAAAATAAACTTAATTCATTTTTTTAGATATACTCGTAATAATAATGGAATGCCTATTGCGTCTGACACGAGTTTGCGAGAGATAAACAAAATTACTTAGTAACTTGGCTCAGATCAGGGAGCGCTGGTAATAGAAGGGAGAGATTTATGTCCTGAGTAGGCACAAACAAGTCAGTGATTTGTTTACTGGTCGGCTGCTGTACGTATACTTACCTACTGGATTCGGTGACGGCGTTCTCTAGTAATTCGAGAACGCGACACTTCACGTCTCACACGCAATGAGGCATATTGCGAAAAAAAATCCAATAACATTCGCGGGGTGAGGAACGAGGGGATCAGGAAATTGGAACGGTGACACTCGTAGGTGTCGATGGAGGCACCTGTCATTATGTACTCGGTTGTGAATAAAACACACTTGTATATAAACTAGCTCATAATAACTAGAAAATAAGGTACTGATTGATATGAATGAAGGCGTGATTGTAAAAAAATTGCAAATGTCTTATTGCTTTGCATTTGTCAGTTACGATAGAATGTAAAATAGTATACTCAGTCCAGCGACTGAACTGCATATGCTCTCAAGTATTTTATGCAGATGAAGCTAACAGGAAATGAGCGTCTTGCATATTGGTCACCTTCATTATGTGGGTGATGTAAGCAAGAATGCTTGCAGCTGTAGCCTACAATTGTACAAGGTAGCCGCTACAATTGATGGAATTTTTATGCATTACTGGAAAAACTAAGCATAAATGGTCAGCAAATCTTTTATTCTATTATTTCTAACTTCATAAAAGCTGTCTGTGTCCATAATGAACAATTTATAATTTATTTAGTAAGCGCCGAATATATTCGTACATGCTCTGTAACCTTCTGTAACTGAATTCGTTCTAAAACGAACCAATCTTTCAACGACACCTCCCCAGCACCAGACTACCTATTCCTACGCTCCCCCAGTGAAGGTAATGTACCGTAAACAAGACTGATCGTCCTCAGATTACCGAGATTGAATGAGAATTGCTAAAAAATTGCGGAGATTCCAAGAGCAAGCGCCAATACTTATATCCGTTCAAAAATTACATTTGGATCTAATCTCAAGAACTCAAATTAGAATATCCATTATCCATCTTGAGCTCAGATCTCTAGAACGATTTCATTACAATTACGTTTCTAGTTACCTGAAGTAAACACTAATTTAAACCATTACAATCAGCTTTATTATAAGTAAACGAATACAAAATGAGAAGACTAGACTAGACACTGTTAATATATTCATAAATGCATCTGGCGTTTCGTATTCGACGATTTGAATTCATAGCCATTAGTAGAACTATAATAAAACTGAGTTTGCATCGTTCATGGCGTCGACCAGTCGACTTTCACGCAACCTTGACAGGATTTCTTTCTCTACAATTTGGTATCGCGCCAAATTCTACTTAGATTGGGAACGAAGCGTCCTTGATGTGAGCAGAATGTCAGGGCGACCTCGTTCAGGAGACTGGATGGACGCCAGCCTCCATGCCTTTGACCCACTGAGCTCTACATGGAAACTTTGGCAACTGCTGCTTTGGCAACTTTCTGAACCGTCAGCCGTTTTCCAAAACTTTCGGGACACAATTTATACATACATACAATCCAACCGACCGTTTTACAAAACACAAACGGAGCCCAGAAAAATTATAACGCAGAAAATGTTGCGCTGTTTAAATAGCATCTAGTATTAATTAAACCGTGCATTCTTTCCGAGAACTCTTTATTTCATGAAAATGCAGAGAATTTTCAGGCACGGAGAAAACATCTCGTCCAGTAATTTTATTTTCTTCAAAGCAAAATAATTCAATAGACACGACGCGATTGGTGGGCGAAGTTAGCGAGTGATGGACAAATATTTCGGAACTTTCCGTTCAATATAAAGGGATAAAGACAGTTTTGGCTTAGAAATTGGTTTGGGTTTATTTAGCGTGTCACTGACGGTTTATATCGAAAAACTTTATACGACGGAGAGAGACATAACGCAGCCATCACGATATTGAGTGGAGTTTATCTAGTATCTACGAGTACATCGTGGAATTGAATAAATTCGCGAATGAGCTGAAACTCGTTTTGCGAAGGTTTTGTACCAAGTGTATTTTAAAGAATACGGAACCAAAATTTCAAGGCGCTTGCTCTTATGATTGTAGCGATAATCAGCTGTGTCATACAGGGAGACAGACATCGAAGTCTTACTAAGTAATTAAGTATATAGGTTCACTAGGGGATTCAAGAGCTAAGAGGCTCAAGCCGCTAAAAAGTTGCTAATTTATTTACACTTTACAATACTACGTTTACAATATATAGGTACATTTCACAAGATACTAAATACTACAAATAAAACTTTGCTAGTAGCCCGAATAGTCGAAATGTCTGTTTTTTTGTGTTGTTGTCCTAAGCTAAGTAAAGTCCTCCCGAAACCAATGCACATAGATAAAGTTTACTTTCACCGAAGTCAAACTAAAATCCTGAATCCGCTACTGTTTAGATTTTACCATTTTGTATCCCCAAAACTATCACATTACTAACATAACTGCCCACATTACTAACTGGTTCCAAAATGAGTTATTTTGAATTTAAAATTAGTTTTCAGGTATAAATAGAATAATGAACCGTAACTTTACTATAAGTACTCATTAGCAAGTATACACAGCATCATTCTTCCAGAAACCATCTTACCATTTTCCATGTATTCAGTAAACCATTATGTTTTCCGGTCGCGGCGCAACATTTGGCGAGTTGAGTTAGCTTATATTTACTTTGTTTCATCTGATTGAAGCCCGCAACGTGCCTCGACTTCGGAACAAATTCACTTTGGCTCAAAAAGCACTTACATAAGGACCCTGCTTCCTCAACTGAGTAAGTAGAGGTGACATATTCTGCAATCTGAATTTCTTATATGAACTCCAGTGCTTGCATTACATATTAGATTGAAAAGATATTTAACCTGTAATAAATTCTGCTGCAACAAATTTCGAATTTACCTTAAAAACCTGCCATGTTCTGTTCTGTTCCCAGTTAAACTTTTCAAAAATCTGACTTTCAGATTCCGATATCCGAAAACGTTTTTTATCCGTTACCTATTTCTTCTCCAATCTTAGGAATAATAAAGAGAAGCTCATTATTATCCAGTTAAGTCTAATCCAGTCTTTAATAAAGTTTTAATTTTGTTGGTAAGTATTTAATAGGTAAGAGCAAGCAAGATCATGCAAGTTTTTAGTTGGGTACAAGCGAGTGCCAAAGTCCAAGGGAATACTTAAGAGTACTTTTATGTAGTTGGCTAGTTGCTAATGAAGCTAGTTGTACCAGCACTCAGGCTAGGGTTGTTATTTCAGATTACCATCCGGGGTTAAAGTTCGAACTTAATTCTAATGGAGTTGGGAGGAGCTTTCATAGGTGGATAGGATAGTTTGCAGTCCTTAAACTATTTTGTAAATAATTTATTTGTTTAATAGCGATAAGTAATTATGAATTACGACAGGAACACTTTATGACTAATGAATAGAATGGTTGTACGGAATATTCCCATGCAACCATTCTACCCTATTTCAACCTATCTTCGATAAGACGAGGTTTACGTTATCTTTGTGCCAAATGTCTAGGGAATCACTTAGATACAGTCTACGCTAACAGAATATTTCGGCCGTTTAATGGCAACCCTGGTCAGAGTACTCCCCGCGGATTAATTAGTCGTACAGAGCACTTGTGTAGTTTTTACGAGGGTCTTTCGCTTCGGAGCCGCGAGGACGTTTGCGGGGACAGTTGTGGCTATAACGCGCGTTTACGGGCCCGCAGTAAACAGCTGCAGTCCAGCGCTGATAGCTTGCCTCGTAAACGACACGCCCTGCATGTTGCTTTGTACCGAGAGGAAAAAAACAAGTTTAATGTGTGTCACAACTGCCTCGCCTTGCGAAAAATACAGTAGATTTCATTTATTACGACCTTGGTTGTAGCGACCATTTACCTATAGCGACGTTAAATCAAAGTCCCTTAAATTTAAAGCATACTTTAGTACAAAATTCATGTGGCTATAGCGACTTTGGATGTAACGCCGAGTTCGGGTGTAGCGACTGTTTTTAATGAATCATTTGTAACAATTCCTAGACATCCCATGCAGATATTGCGACCGGAGTCGGCCGCCAAAGACACAAAGATTTTTTTCTTTCACAAACATTTCTTATCTTTTGTTTACATCCATTGCACACAGATGGTCAGCAAGTGTGGAGACCTTTACCTTTTGTTTATAGATATCAACTAAGTAGGTAGTGAAGCGTGTACCTTTTGGAGCTTTTATGGTTTAGTTACAAAGTGATATTCTGAGTAGCAACTGGGTTTAGTAAACTTTTGAATAAGTATGGCTGCGAGACGCTAAACTACACATGTGTACGTGTCTGTATCTCTTTACCTTTGCCTGTAACGACTTCCGGATATAACGTCGAAAATAGAGTGGTCCCTTCATTGTCGTTATACCCGAAATCCACTGTACCTACTTAGTTAGCCAAAGCTTTTTATGTAGGTTCTAAAGTTAGCATGTATGGTGAAATTTATCCGTATTGTTTGACCTATTTAGGTGAGTAATAATGAAACGAAAATAACAAGATGCTTATGTCCAATTCAAAATTTAAATTTTTTCATGGTTTACTCATTAATGTCAAAGTATGCTTCTCGTATCGTCGCTAAGGGCCCAGATCTGTCCGAAGTTTAAAAATACTGGTATACTCCTCAAACAAGTACAAATTAAAAAAACCCTGGACACCGACTTTCATCAAACATAGAGAAAAACAATCCCGACTAATTCACATTTCAAAAAAAAAACACAATCGGTTCATCCGTTCGGAAGCTACGATGCCAGACACACACACACACACACACACACACACACACACACACACACACACACACACACACACACACACACACATCAAACTTATAACTCTCCGCCTTTTTTGCTTCAGGGGTTAAAAAACTACTGACATCCACAATGTTAGGGCTTAGCTATCAATTCTAAACGATTTCAGCAACAGCCGAGCTGGCTAAGACGAAAGCGAAGTCAGGTTAACATGGGTTCCCACTTCCACAGCCCGGTGGCTGTTCGGATTTGGGATTCAGTATTTTTGAAATAGAGAAAACGCTCTAAAAATTGTTTTCATGAAGTGAGTGAACCGATTTATTTTAAGCACGAGTTGCGCATTATCGTAGTGACGACAACATCAGGCGCAATAGCTGTGATTATTAACTTCCCAAATAAAAAAAAACGGCAAAAATTGATTTTATATCGAGTGAGCGTTCTAATACAAATCCTTTGTTAAAACATACAGAGGAAGAGTAATCAGGATTACATGGAACTGTACTCATGCTCGCGCGTGTGGTGCGCGATTATGTTTTGCTACGTACCGTTAAACTTGTACCTTTGACTTTGAAGAGAACACGTTTTTATTAAGTGCTTCAAGTACAATGTAGGCATAAAACATTTTTTTGTTATATCATGGACGAATAGAATAAAAGTTATGCTGTTACCCGCGACTTCGTTATCGTTTATTCAAAAATAGTATCAAAAAACCTTTCTCGTGATATACTGTATCTAATTGCTAAAATAAGTAAATTTCATCAAGATCCTTTCAGCCGTTTAGCTGTAAACAGCCTACAAACAGACAGACAGACAGATTTACTTTAGATTTTATAATTTTTTTTTTACAATATAAGTATATAGATTATACAATTTGATGACAATTTCAAAGGTTTTATTACAGGAACACTATCACCACTACTACACAACCTTTAATCAAATAAAACTAACTAAGTATACCTCAGAGGTAGGACGGTCGATGTAAGTAGATATAACTTTTAATATCTCTTAAATCATATAAAGTTTTATGAGAACCAATTCAGCTGTCCTCTTCTTTAAAAGCCGGTGTGGAGGTCGAATGGAGCTGACCCCTTTCATCTTTCCAATTGTTTCTGTCGAGGGAGTTTAGGGCCTTTTAGGTGGCATTTTATGGAAGGAATTATGAATACTTTGAGGTACATAACATTGAGAAAGGCTCATAAAATTTAGCCGTAAGGCGCTCGGCCATGCTCGCGGAGCATATGGGCGGGTAATCTTCCCTCGCGTGTGAAAGAGCGTTAAAAAAGGGTCTGGCCTAATATGAAATTTACACATTTTATGCCTAAGAATAAAGTTCGTGCGTCGAAGGATAAAGAAAAGGAGCAAAGTTGTTATCAGGCATTATTTTAACGTTTCATTTATCCCGCTTTAATTACCTAGTTTACAGCCATCATACTTAGTTATATTTTATTTAAAACTGAAATATCTATTCATTTCCACGATAAAAACGTATATAACCGCAGCCTACACAACCAAATTCGAGTTCCCAACTTTGTTATTGGAGTTATAACATGATAAATACAAAGTTGCTCGCTATCTCCGAAATAGCTCGCTTTGTATTCAAAAGCTTCAGTAAATTGAACTATTTCACAACAGGCGTACTTCGGACGGTGCGGTCGGCCTCCACCTGGCCATCGAGATGAAGTTGGCAATCTGAGGTGATTCCTAATTAATTTATAACTTAAGAGGACCGTGTAACCCGCCCGGTGCGCGCAACAACTTTCGACAACAATTTCGGGCACTCGCGAGCGGAAATTTTTGAACATTATAAAGGTGTTGAACCTTTTTAATAAAGTGTTGATGAGCAATCCGAATTTTTGTCGTGCCACATCGGTTATTATGACAATGAAGTACTTGAGCCCTTTGACTAATAAAGTGGGAAGATGAGTCAGTTGTATCTAAGTAATAACTAATCAGTATACATTATAATCTGTGCTGATCCAGTAATTTAGAATACAACAATCAGATACATTATCAAATACATAACAATAAAATACTCAACAATCTTAGAAAGACGATTTCTGAGGGTAAATCGCGCACAAAATTTCGATTATACCTCAAAGGTATACGAGCTCTTCAACTTTTATATTTACCTTATTCTTAAGGATTTATGTACACAATAAATATAGGAGAACTCTCGTGCCCAATCACGCTGCCAATACTCCGGGAGCCTCCCGTCTGTCCTAAATAAACTCACAGCGGACTCCTAAAATGTCTATCAAGGATAAACTGCTCGAATAATATCAAAGATATACCTAATTCTTAAACCTTTTTTTGTTAATAACTTAAGCATTCTTTGACACTCTATTTTCGAGAATTATGTCATCAATAGTATTCATAGATAAACACGAATAGTCGAGTTACGATTACGGCTAAAATAAAACAAGATCAACGAAGTGATAAATGATAATTTCGCTGGAGAAAGTACAAAGAGAGAATTACTCTTATCTTAATAGATCTTGGGTCTACCCTTCGTTCAGTCCGATGTAATCTGTCAATCAATAGATGTTCATTCGGGCTGGCGGGCGCGCGATTAGCACAATATTAAAGGCCCAAGTTTCTATTACCTCGCCTCTGATCCGAGGGACGTCAAAGAAATACACGGGCCCCTGTCCCATCTGCGCCATATTTGATAACAAATATATGGGAGAGTATTTTTAAATTACTTTTCAAATTATTACATATGGCGGTGCCTATATCTTTTTGTCATTACAAGTAAGCACACTGGTTTTTCTATTTATTTTGTATCTACTATGTAGACTGATGTAACGCGTGGTTTATAACGGTTGTTATTTTTAAAAACTGCATTTTTCGCGATGAAAAGAATCAGAATCCTATTCATTCATTAACCTGCATATAAGTTTCAACGTAAGTATTGCGTCACCCTTAACAAACCGAAAAACCGAAACATTTAAATTATATGTAGCCCGACTGATGTTAACTAGGACGAAGCTAAATAAACTCAACACAGGCTCCTACACCATCAACAAACTTTTGTGAATGAAACCAACGTTATTTTTAGTCCAAAATCCGGGTGACAAGAAATACTAATAGAATCTACCTACCGAGGCTTAACTATATCCAAAGAAATATTTACTCCACTAGGCACAGATATCGATAAAAATGTTTACCAATCATAGTTGCTCGGGAAAAATAAGACTCGCATATTGAGTGAGCAAATACTAATATCTCAGAAATTCGAGTGAGGTTTTGCTCGGTTCAATATTCCCTGTAATAGGAAAATTGACAAGAGATTGGGGAACCACAAGGTCACCGCAACTTGGCCGCAGAATAAAACGAATTGTGTAGGCTCGGCTTATCGGGGATTACAGCTCGTTTGTTTCAGATTTATACCTACACACCCAAGTAAAATAAGACCTAAAGTTATTTAATTCGTAGAACTTTTCTCATAACAAGATTACTTAAATTTAATATTGATGTACCATATTAAAGCACAGAATTAGGAGAAGTGGTCCTCTCGTGTTTCAGTAGAGCTTCATGTTATTTGAATATTTATTCCCTGTTTCCCGCAGAAGGGTGCTCCGGATAAGGTTTCATGCCGTCATGTGAAAGCACACACACATGCAGCCAAATAAAATTAAGCTCGTCACTATCCTTGGAATCCGGGCTAATGCGAAAGCTTTTGCTTTGCTCTATTATGCAAATTTAATTTAAATAACCAACGTTGTAGGTTTACCAACACGCCAGTCACATGCCGCTCACGTGAGCTGCCGACTTTTATGAAAAACACTCCGTTCAGTGTGAGGCGAAATGTCGCATTTGCAGTTAATCAATAGCTCTGTAAATGCGGGCCAAGTGCTTCATGTTTCATTTATCACGCACGTGCATTTATTAAGTGGGTTTTTACTGACTTCTTTCTCCAGTTTGTAGGTAATAAGTAATAACCTTCACTCGCTCGAGCCAACCCATGAGCGCTTTCGATTATAATCTAACTTGTTTATTTGCTATTAATAGAGCTATAACGTTACTCTATGTGACTGAGTTATGCGTGGTTACCAGTTTCTCAATAGGCACATTTCGCGCGATATAATTGTGTGCTACGAACGCTATTAAGTAAATTACGGCAAAGTTTAAACATTAACTTGCTCAATTCAGCAATTATGTATTCAAATCAAAGAGGCATGCATTATTAAGCATATTGTTCCAGTGTCGCGATACGAATAACTTCAAAGTCTTGAACTTAATGTACTTGTGTATAAAGTACGTCGTAAACTAAACATTTTCGAGCAGCGAATTTGGGAAAATACAAGGCGAAGTGTTATTGTATTAGCTTATTCAGCTGTAGTTTACTTTAACGTGACATTTTATATGTCTTGGGATTGTCTCTGCTGTCTCTTTCGCAGTGAATTTCTTACTAGCCGTGTTTCAAGTTTGTTACCCAACTCTACTCACAACAATTCACATGGATACTTTGATGCATTCGTAATATGAATTTTCCATCTTTAGTACATACGAGTATATGTATCTCACGAATTACTTATTGTTCAACACATATCTCAGTACTTCTGTAGCTCATCTAAGGTAGGTACTATACTTACATTCTTCGGTAATTACATATAATTGAGTTATTAGACGTCTCGAGTTTTATATCTGTATCATTTTCTATTTTCTGGTCCCACTGGCCCATAAAACGTAAGAAGATTATTGTACTAGGGGTCGCGACCCTGTTGTTAATTACCCTTCTATTTAATCTCGCAGTAAAGCCGTCCTAAGCAAGCACATAATTATTTGGTTTTGTATAAATTAAATAAGAAGGTGCCTAACGCTTGCTATTGTATAATCTGTGTGCATCATCATCTCAGCTGAAAGACGTCCATTGCACAAAGGCCTTCCGTAGAACCCCCAAAATTTGTCCGACCTTGCGCTACCCGCATCCAGTGACATCGAGCGCGCGACCCTCAAACGATATGATGATTATGTGCTACTAGCTGCGCCCTGCGGTTTTACCCGCGGTTAAAAAGTAGCCTATGTATCAATCCAGGGTATAAGCGACCTCCATACTAAACTTCAACAAAATCCGTCTATCCGTTTGAGCGTGAAGAAGTAACAAACACACACACTTACACACCCACAAACTTTAACCTTTATAATATAGTGTGATAGTGTGATTCATATTTCTTTCTTAGACCTACCGAAAACGTTATTGTAAACAACAGGTATCAATAAAAAATGTCCGTGCTTGTCAAGATCCGTAATGACTATCCCAAAAAGTTTACTTTCTAAAAATACCAATTTTCCCCAAAGGAAAGAATTCCTATTTCTTTTAGTCTAACGTTTAAACATTTAACAAAGTAAAAGCTTGTGTGTATGTTTGTTATACTCCTCCGCGCTCAAACGGCTGGACCAATTTTGATGAAATTTGGTATGGAGGTAGCTCATATCCTGAATTAACACAAATAGACTTTTTAAACGCGGATAACACCGCGGGGCGCATCTATTCATAAATATTTTTGTTTGTTTAACTATTCTATAACAATATCGTATGCAATGTATTATAATGAATGATAATAATCTACCTTAAAGCCTTATAATAATAATCAATGTCTAGAGTGCGTTTAAACGTTTATTTCCATTAATTAGAGCGCAGAAATGAAGTTAAACAATAAATATTAAGATTAAGCCAGCGCCTGTGTCCACGGCGCGCCGTGATTAAGCGGGGACGATATAAATGATGGAAGCAAGCAATTAAGGACTCCGTGAAGCACATCCATCACGCTAGATATCTCAAGAACTGATTTTGTTGAGCTATTTTTCTGCAACGCGGTAACAACATTAGCTGAATTAGTGGAAGATGAATATTGAATGTCGACGTCAATTCCGTACAGCAACATGTGATAACAAGTAACATTTTTAAAAGAAAAATAAAAAATCCCTCGTAAATATGTCAGTTCCACTATCAAGACGATTCAAATGACACCTCACATGTCGAAATCCATCAATCTGTTTAGGCTGTAGGGCGTGTCAAAGAAACCGCATACATAAATACTTAGATACATGCGAGTACACTCGAAAAACATAGCCCTCCTTCTTGCGCAGTCGGGTAAAAAAGTTCTGAATCAATGATTCTGTAGCACCAATTTGTCAACTAGTCTTAATTGGTCTTAGTTAGTTCATTAGTCTTAGTTTACTCGTATCTCTAAATATTTTTTAATCATTGACCGCTATTATTGACCTGTTTGTTTACCTACAGGCAGTGGCGAATTCAGGATTTTGGTTCTTGAAGGCAGATAAGATTTTGGTTAGGAGTAAGACAAGTAAAAATTAAATTAAAAAAAAACTAAAATCACTCCCGGTTAACTCACCGATAAAACAAAATCAAAATAGGTTCATCCGTTCGGGAGTTACGATGCCACTCACACACACATACACACATAGACACGCAAACTTATAACACCCCGTCGTTTTTACGTTGGAGGTTTAAAATAGATACGAGTATTTTCAATTATTGCAGAATGTGAATTTGAAACTTGGAGATACTAGGGGGAGACTAGTGATTACAGCTCAACTGGTGCTAATTATCCGTATGGTCCATGATGACAGTAAACCTAGACTGAAATAAGAACTTATTTTTAAACAAACTTTTTTGGTTTTTAGCGATGATAGCCTAGTCGGAGAAGACACACCTTTCAAGCCAGAGGGCGGCAGCCGAAGGAACATTGTGCGTATTTCATGTCATCTGCCTAACTGGAGCCCGGTGTATGGCGACATTCTGGCCCTCTACCATATTTGGGAATGAATATCGTCCGGCGAAGTGTAGGTCTTGTACACTTCTGCCAGCCCTTTCGAGGGAAAAGCGTGACGATATCTTTGTTATGTTTTGAAGGAGACTGCTGAAAAACTGATGCCTAACTCTACTTAAACTTGTGTAGTATATACTCCTTCAATTTACCTGAAACAATAAAAACTTTTTTGAAAAACAGAACATCGACTATAGTCGGTCTAAGACTATAGTTAAATAGCTCTTGCACAAAAGATGTTTTCTCAGTAGCACATTAATAAGATAGGTTTAACATTTCTCACGGCTAAACCATTCTCAAACAGACAAGGTTTTTTGTTTAATTACAAATCTTTAAAAAATATTCCACAAGTAATAACTTAATAGGGCTCTATAAAGAAAACAAAAAAGCTTTAATTAAATCAGAAAATGTTTTTTTTTTCAAGATAATTAAGCATAAATAACATACATGCCATTACATAAATATAAAATATGTCAGGAGCCGACGTGCACAAGTTTGTGCAGAACCGACTGGGAGTAGAGGCGCCGGTGGTAGAGATGCAGCGCCTGGAGTCAACTGTACGTGATACTTATTTCAAGTCTTACTTACTACGGGTTCCAGCGAAACACAAGGCAGCACTACTCTCGCCTGAGTTCTGGCCAAAAGGGCTAGTGTTCCGGCGCTACTGGGAAGCCGCACAGGGAGCAAAAGCCCAGAAGATTTAGTTAATTTTATTGATGTTATTTATATGTATGTTAGTCTGTAAGGAATTTATTTTCTATGGGCCTCTGTAACTTGCATTGTATGCAAGTTATATTGCTTGGAATAAATGGATTATTATTATTATTATTATTAAAAATGTTTTTAGTGAAAATGCTTGAAAATGATGAAAGTAAAATCGAAAATGGCTGAAAGATACGGGCTCGCATGGCCGCACGGCGCGTGACATCCATCATGATACACACACTAGCACACAGATGCTCACATTTGTGCGTACTTATTACATAGCTACATACACGTCTATTGAAATTAGGTCTTATAAACTTCGTGTCAATAAACTCGCTACCACCAACAAACAAAATTTAAGATGAACTGAAACGAAATTCCAACGGAAAGCCAAAAGAAATTTTACTTTTATAATTCTAACTAAATTAATTATCAAAGTTTGACTCAATTTGAGATGCTCTTAATTTATGGCTAAAACTTAAGATTTTCTTTACATTTTGGTAACGTTTCTCAAGTTTCACTTACCTACATTGCAGTTTTTTAACCCCCGACGCAAAACCGGGTTGTTCTAAGTTTGACGTGTCTGTGTGTGTGTGTGTGTGTGTGTGTGTGTGTATGTGTGTGTCTGTGGCATCGTAGCTCCCGAACGGATGAACCGAAATTGTTTTTTTTTTGTTTGAAATGTGAATTAGTCGGGAGTGTTCTATCTTTGATGAAAATCGGTGTCCAGGGTTTATTCAATTTTAATTTATACTTCTTGTTAAAAAAAAACACTGCAAAATATTTGTACATTGGCTCTTACATCAAACCGAAACACACGCGTAGCTGCAGGAAATAGCATGTCAATACACACACAGTCACATGGCTTGATTAAAAAGAGGATGGCGCACCGCCCGACCCGCAGCGGCGGCCAAATACAAAACAAACGCTGTGATTAATTGCGAACTACCCACAGTCCCGCTGATTTATGAAAAGCGCTCGGAAATATTATTATACCAGTTAATATTGCTTTTATTAAGAAGCCAATCTTGCCTGCCATTCAAAAAGTTTACAGTGGACCGACTAACTTTAAGTTTAGAAATGTTGCCTAATTACGTAGATACGAACGAAAACGTTTTTCTAAGAAACAAAGCTGTTCTTTTTTATTGCCGACTAACTGTGCCCACGGTTTTGTTAACGTTAGATTTATTTATTTATTTATTAAAACGGCACATGCCAATTATATTAATTAATTACAAATTATATGTTAGGAATCACGTTGGACATGCGCTAGGCGATAGTCTATACTTTTCTTATTATTTAGTGTTTTGTTACCTGTTTAGAGCAACAGATCCAAACTTATTATAATAAGTTTATATCATAATGATAATGATACTGATAAATTATTCATATCCTAGTAGTAGGTAGGTATTTTACTTCAGCGTTTACGCTGCAGAGGTTCAGTAGAACCTGATCACTACCATTTGAAAAACAAAGTGGCGTTGCGTGGAAGTGGAATCTATCAGTGTTATTAGTGGGTGCGTTTTTAATTTCCGGAATGAAACCCTTCAAATTAATGTGTAAATCTTTAAGGGGACTTTAAATCGTAAAAATAACTGATTTCGTTAATAGAATAGGGGGTGCGGTTAATTTGAGCCCACACCCTGGCTCTCACCCTGTCTCGTCGTAAACTACGGATTACGCAAAGTGATTTAGACCTCTGCGCGGGAAAGAAATGGGTCGTGCGGTCGTAGGGAGTCAGGGCACGGAGTATAACGCCATTCATCACCGGAAGCCCGCAGCGTGTGGACGTGTCAACGTCACTCCCGAAATCGACGACGTCACGCCGTCAATAGAGCAATTTCCACGGTCATAAATTGTGGAAGCTTTATCGCCGGCCGCTGTCTGCCCTGAATATGGGGCAAACAAGCCGCTTGTACAGGAACTGAGGTGGCTAAAGTAGTTTCTTTTCACCTGACATATCTCTCCATAAAACTCCGTGACCGAGTCGAATAGCTTTTTTGAGTGCTTCGTAACCCTTTGAACTAACACAGGGGATCGAGCTCTGCAAGAAGCCAATTAAAAGTTTTTCTGAATTTATTTTGTGCATAAACATAAAACTAAATAAAACTGCGAGAGTCGTTTCATCACTTTCCTGAAACATTCAAAGATATCGATTCAACGTGCTACACTCAGACATAATACTCAGGACAAGTTAGACGTAAGCGACAAGTGTGAAGCAACATTACGTTGCAGCATGACATAACGGCATTTATGTTATTATTGTATTGTTTCCGAGACGTCGGCGAGGGTGATGGATAGCCGCTTTCGAGACGCTCGAGTCCACGCGACGTCGGCCAGGGGCGAGACTACGCTGAATCGATTAAAAACTCTATTAGAAAAAAATAGGTATTATTAACTATACGACCATAATCTATCAAGTCAGTGATTGACTTTTCTCAAATACACAAAATACGTAATTGCGAAACTTGTGTATCTGTTTAGATGACCCGTATATTTTGCGGTATAACAACAGCTGCTATAAATATTTATGTACCTATATTTTTTAGAAATAAGATAAACTAATTAGGTACATTTGGTTAAAATATAAAATATGAACACCTAAAAACAAAAATAGTAATTGGCTCAATAAAGTATGGTGAGCATAAAAACCTCGTATTATCTTATTTCGCTTTTTTTATGTCATGATCGTCAAAAGGACGGGCATTGACGTTCGCAGCATATTCGCGGCGTGCATGATTGACACGTCCGCGTCGTCGCAAGCGTTGATTCGTCAATATGGGGGCATGACCACACGAAATTAGTTATTACGGAGGCGTTCAACCCGCCTGCTGTCACGATTTGTTACTTGTGACGTGTGGAAACCACAAACCAAAAGAAGCTTTTGGTTGTAGTTATAAAACAATCTATCACGTGTCAACACTTTGTTTAATAGTATGGTACAAGTAAAACTACAAACAAAAGCAAATTACCTTTAAATTTCTAATAATATTTTGACAATCAAACTTTTGCATTCGTACCTAACTTCTAAATACACAATTTGGTAAAAGCTAACTATACATTTCACATCTGAATAATCCAATCTGTATCCAAACTACAAAACATTTCGAACGCTTTAAAAACTTTTCGGATCAGAAGTTTGCCAACTATCATTATTGGACACGTGGTTTCAATCAGCAAAGGGTCGTTTACATTTTGTACGATGTATCCAAACATAAATGTGTAGGTAGGTATGTAGTGTGTAGACAGGCAGGACCCTGTGTGGGAGTGCGAGTGAACGGACTGGATGGTAGTGGACGCGCTATTGTCCCTCCCACGTCAGGGTTAGTGACTGGCTCGCGTGAACACGCCATAAATCACAAACAGCGCGACGCAGGGGTTTACTCTACGGAACGCGCTCATCGTATTAAAAATATTTAAAATGTTGCTCCCAAGTTCACTTCAATTTATTTTTGAAACTGAAGTGCTCCATTGACTTGCTTCTAAAAACTTATAATGCACTAACCCCCGGATGTGCTAAATTTTTTGCAGCACCAGTTAACTTTTTTAGTAAGTAGTTGTCTGTCTGAATGTGCCCTTATTACCACCAGCCTGCCTGGGGTCTAATGACGTTGCTAATTACTATGCTTCTTGCACCGCACCAGACCAACCTACTGATAACTACGCTGGGGCTAAACGCAATTATGTAAGCTCTACCTGGCCTATTATTGTCGGCCGGACAAAGGATCGGAGAAGTTTGACGAAATCTATTATATAATCATCAGCTGAGATCGTTATGTGACGTGTTTTGAGAAAATATGTGTATTTAAAATGTTATGTGAAGATAAAATTTACGATATTTTATTGAATCGATCCTAAAAGGAAGACCCATGTTCGGAAGCCATGCATCATCTACGTTTATAGATGTTTTACTACTAGAACCTTATTCCCGCATTTGAAAAGGGTTGGGAGCACGTTTCAAGTTTTGTAAGTCTGAATTTCTTTGAGTGTCGGCAACATACGCGCCGAGCGCGCGGACCGGCGGGACCGATCCAAGATTTTATGTTCGCGCTCGCGAGAGATTTTTTACAAACTATGCATATGAGACTCGGAATATATTCGCATTTCCAAGAGTTGACTCACTCCGGATATTCTCCGCGGCGGGTATACACGCGTCCCTCATAAATATGTACTTAACTTACGCCTGCGAAGCGATATTCTTCGCAAATTGGGAAGCTATGCATAACAATTTAAGTTTCTCGCGAAAAAGCGACGAAGGAAAGGGTCCTCCTTTTCAGAATTTTCAATTTTCTTTGCAAAGAATTTTATATTCCATGTTACTTTATATCCATTCTTCTTGAGGCGATTTCTTTTCCTTAACACTTTTGTTGCGGGAGATGTCTAGTCCAGAATGAAACAGGGTTTTTATAGAGTAGATTATGTTATGCTGATGCGATCTATCTTAGCTGTGGCGCATAATATATAAATAATATGTATCTAAAAGAGTCAATCTACTTCCCAATGTGTTTTAAATACTGACCTTACAAAAAAAAATTGCACTTGGTATGTTTGCAATACATTTTTTTTTATATTTATAGACACAAAATAAATAATAAGTAGTATTATGAGAACGTGACATTGTGCGCCGAGAGGGATAGAACATGTATAAGAATTGAAAAATAATTACTTGATTTATCAAAAAATATGCTGCCCCTGGTAAATGCGATGCAAACATGAACCTCAATTAGATCCACCCTTATAGAACCTGCCTATACGAATATTGAAACATAATATTCAATTAGAAACAGAGTTGAATTAACAAGACAATTTGTATGAAACTCGACAAGGGTTGGGCCTAAATATGAATTCGAAACAATTTTATTACTTATACTACAAAAAATGGGTTCTGAATTTTTTCGTTTCCAATTTTCTTTTAGATTGCAAAGTTGAAAATATCAAATTTGTCAATTAAGTACATTTTTTATTGAGCTAAGTATCTAGATTTTTAACGTTATTAAGTTGCTGTGAGTTTTAAATTGCTCTTGAACTCAAGAATCAAACAGGCAACAAAAAAAACCTCTAGAAAAATTTACTTACGTCTTGTCAGTCTCTCATCAATATAAGATAATATTTTTTTGGAGAGCCTGAGGTAAAACATCTAATAAAAATGCTCTGACGGGTGAATGGAGGTGAAAGAGGACTTGCTTCTTTGTCGCTAAAATCGTTTTCTTTTAACTAATACAGTGTATTAAGGGTGACCCCTTAATACATTCATATTACTACATTCACATAAATAAGTGTACCTAAATGTAAGGAAAACGTCACTGAGAAACTAACAATTACCGATAGATATTAGCAGTTAATGCAGGAACATATTTTGGTAATTCCCCACATATTATTAAATACATACATGTGTCTGCTGTACATCGCATTCTTGCTAAGTGAGCGCGTGTTTTCGGAAACGATTTTCCGTATGAAAACATGATAAAAGTACGAAAATTTGTCGTCATTTTAACACGCCTTTCAAGAATACTTACGCATCTAATATTGGACGCTAATGTTGTGCTATTTTTTCAAGCTCGTATTTCCGGGAATACCTACTACAAAAATAATCCCGCAACGTTCCGTTGTTTTTTCTGCACTGATTCATTTTATTATCTACTTATCATATTCTTATTACGCAAGATGTAAATAAAATAATATGCAAACGGAATCACAAAACTGGAATTTCAGTACAAAAAGTGAAATAAGTGAAACGACAAGTTGGTATCGCTATTTTGAGGGTCTTTAAAAGTCTTCTATAATAGAACAAACGAAGCCTAAAGGAATGATCTAAAACTTGATTAGGTATGTACTTATCACATAAAACTAGTTCATTAGATATTTTATCAGAGAGCTATTTATTTAATATCGAGGCGATGGCAGCCTAGTTGGGAGAGAGCCCGCCTCCCAAGCCAGAGGGAGCGGGTTTGAACCCAGCTGACGCCGACGGCTCGCACCAATTCATGTTCATTGTGTGAACATATGTGCGTACTGTATGTCATCTGCTACATGATTGGAGCCCGGTGTATGGCGACAGGCTCGCCCCCTCTCACATTAGGGACTGAATGTCGTCCGGCGAAGTGTGGGTGTTGTATTACACCTCTGCCAGCCCCCTCGGGGGTAAGGCGTGACGATATGTTATGTTATTTATTTAATTTGTAACAAAAAAAAGCTCTCGTTCGTTAGTTTCATAGCAATTTCATTTCACGAAAAATGCGGATTCGCTTTTCGCGGAATCGAGTTTTACGGCGCTATCCGTGTTTTATTCCGCAATTTACATTTCCAATTTATCATTTCGTTCATGTGATATTTCACCTGCAATTTAAAATGTACCGTTTACATTATATATTTGAAGTCACGTTTAATTTTTTTGGCATAAAATAGGTAATTCGAAACTTTAAACGACAGCGCTTCCCAAGAACACATTTGCATTATATTTTTTATCAGAAAATTAAATCGCAATACAATAAAGCTGGAGTGGAGAAAGAAAATTCGATATCCAATAAACGATGAGTCAAAAAGAATGGAAGCGAGCGAGTGAATCAAAGTGTAGGTGATCTCGGTGCGGCCGCGCTCTTTGTGTCCGAATCAAGCCACCTCTGTCCCGCACTTCCAGCATTAACCGATATTTCCAATCCCACTCGCTCCGCACATTTCCTTTTATTAGATTTTTCAGCAACACCCCCCACCCTCGCGTTATCGCGGATCTTCGCCGGCAGCAAATAATATAACGAAATTTCGCGGAATTTGCGTTCCACTCACCGCCCAGGATTCCTCCCTCGAAAATAACATCGATAGGCATCTTCTCCATACGACAATAGAATAAAACGATTTTGCTGAAACGCAGTAACGAAACAGAGTTTATTTGGTCTATTTTTCACACGTACGCCCTCGGGGCGATCTTTAATCACGCGAATGTGGAGCTGCCGCGCTCGCGCTCGCGCCGGCAGCGGCGAGTGAGTGCGAGTATGTTAATTAGCGCGGACTATGCAGCCGAGCACGCGAGGTACGAGTAGCTATGGCCGCGCTGCGCCGGGACCCAGCTACGTTTTATGACACTGAACCGCGCTCCAAGGAGCCGTTTTTCAAGTCTCGTGCCCGAGCAGCGAGACATTCGTCGACCCGATCGTGACCACTGTCTCGGCAGCGTGACCTTTGTCACGGGGTAACAATGTAAATCGCATTAACATCGTCTATGCTATCTAATTTGGAACAGAAATCAAAGTTCAAAGTCACGAGTATGATATAAAGTGGAAGGGAATAAATACTGTGTATGAGTGCTTGAAGCTGCGTGTGCGGCTCGGGTCATCGGTGGTCGCTGGCGAGTGGTGACCGCATGTCGCGCTTGCACCCGACGGATTTAATCAGGCGCCAACCACCGCGAACCCGATCTCAGGGCGTTCCACTCCGCCGAACAATTCTCGACGAATACACAACCGACTGAACGTGGAACTACTTTTTTTCTCGTTCTCGGAATCTTTGTATAGACTCGCTGTTGTTTTCCATTAAACTTATGTACCAATATATCGCCGCCAGACTTATCTCGTGACTGTCGATGAAATATGAACTCTGTCACATGACGTGATGGTGTAATTTAAAAGCAACGCGCGTAAACATGAAATCATTGTGCGTCGTGCAACGAATTCAATTCGTCACGATTCCGAGAAAGAAATGAAATGAGAAGAAAACAAGAAGAGCATTAAATCGCTCGACGACATGCAAATCAACGTGATGGTGCGCGCGCGGGCATCGAACCCCGTGACCTCAGCCTCGACGCCGCACACTCACTCACGGCGCCAATACTCGCCGCACAACACATTTACACAAAGCAACCTAATTGGGTAAGTAACCAAACTCCTAACTTACCCCATTTCTGCATAAAGTACCATGCTTAAAAACCACTCTATTGTAACATCAATATTGGGCGTTCAAACACCAACATTAACTTTGTAAAGTGTTTGCTTAGCGATGAATTAAGAAAATTGGGGCAAACATTAAACCTCGGTCGTCGGTGGGAAGCCGGAGCGAGATGAAAGTACATATCAAATCGTCGGATGAGAGCCGTGATTGAGGATCGGGAGTACATCAGCGTCGTCTGAAGCGAAAAGGTTTCTGAGCCGACTTTATCCGCGGCAATAAATTGCATTCGACACAATTTGTCGAGTGACGTCGTGCGAGCACAAATCGGCTACATTGCCCCTTTATGTCGACGGGCGACGTCTCCGCGCTTTAAATTCGATGCTGTAAATAAAATTGTTGTTGTGCAATCCAGTATCAAATATTGGAATATTCTATTGAGTTGAGTCACAAGCTTGCAACGAACTTTTGTGAAATTATTCCGTTTTCTCAGTGAAATACCTAGCTTTAGAGGCGCGAGAGGTGACAAGCTCAAGCCCAACAAAAGAGTAACAACTTACCTAACACAGGAAACATGAACTTTTCGAGTTATACAAATTGCATTCCATTCGTTTGCCGTTGTAAAACGCGAACCTAAGCTCTAAGTAAGGCTCTAAGTAAATAAAAATGGTGCAGTACCTACGTAGCCTAAATACGTAGCTGACGGAAACAAACACATGAACCAAAGAGAAAAATCTAACCCCAGTGTGATTTGGCTGCCTATAGAGTACTGGAGCTAGCAATAAAAGTCTAAGCTATTTTGTGATTCTAAAAAGAAATGTTTGTCCTTTAGGTAACCATATTTAAGTCTACCGCAGATTTGTTTAGCTGTTGTCACTTTTGAAAGGAAAAGCACAGGTTACACTTTCAACTTTCTTGTTTTTTCTTCTAGAACTTCAGCTGTTACTTCTCTTAATTTATAAAAATACACATGTGGAATGAAATATTTGGAAAAAACTCGCATTGCGTCAGCAGTTTTAGTTTGTTTGCGGAACTTTCCTCTTTGTTCTTGAACAAGCCAGCTTGACGACACAACTTTTAGGAAGGAAAAGTATCAAAGTATCGAGGGCAAGGCTCTGAAGGCTCATAATATCCGCAATGGTTCCCGGATCCTCGAGCGTCAATCAGGACGGAATGTAAACTTTTCGTTTATTGAATTTCCTCGCGAAATAAATAGTTGGAGGAATTTAAAGCTGCAAGAGACGATACGTCCGGGTCGTCTCAAAGTTGGATCGATCTGTCGCTCGGGGAATAAATAACGTGCTCGCGTTATTTAACAGCGGCATTCCGGTATTGTATTCGAGCTGCGATAGCTACGAGTACGTCGAGTAACACAAATTGCTGGCGGTCGCGACTCGACCCGACCTCCTGAAAAATGCTTTCCTTTTAACAAGGGAAGGGGAACGCTGCAGGTTAAATGGTCATGTTCAGTCAACTTTAGCTACAAATGGGTTCTCGGGAGGTTGCCGCCGAGCTTTTTAGGTCCGCTTTAATTCTTACAACAGGAAAAGTTTCCACAAAGTCGTTTCGAGAGAAATAATTTCAACTGCATTTCATTGTTATATTAAACTGGATTTTCGTGTAGCAAGTCATGCGAAATTTCCGCTCAACATGAAATACGATACACTGTGTAAATAAAGTGAGGAGAAAAGTGGTCAAATAATGCATACAAAACAAGAACAAACGAGGAGGCGATAATGAATTTTGCTCCCTGCGAAGTGTAATTTTTCATATTTTATAATTTACACACAACGCGGTCACGATGAGGCACACAAAGCTGAATAATAAGCTTTTTAATGTAATTAAAGGCACGACGTCGCTGGTGAGAAAAAAGTGGACGTGCTCACTCGAGTGCGATGAAACACTCGGGAAACGAGGAGGAAACATCCAGCAAAGAGAAAACACGTTAGAAACTAAAAAAAAAGATAAAACGGGATCTTTAAAATGTTAGGTTCAACTTTTAAACGAAGCGGAAGATCTGTAGCGTGAGGTTTAGGAAATATTTGACGGATGTTATCGGTTTGGTTTCATATTTGATTGATCTAGTAGTTTTTGTGAGTCAGTAACCACCGAAACGACGGCAGTATTCACGTTACAAAAGTCGCCTACATATGCGTCGGAGCACAGAGCGTGCAAATGAACAACCTCCATTATTTGTAACGTTGTCGTAGAGCTTTATTGGGGATTATCTACGCGCCACTTACACGATGTTAATGTTATATCTGCTACGACCCATTTAGGCTTCAACCCAGTACTACTACTGGATGGAAAATCTGAAAAAGTTTTACCCTCAGAATTTCTACCTATAGAGTCAACTGAAACAATTGCGTCTTTCGAGAATTACTGACCAACCCTTCACAAATTAGGCAACTAACGCCATCCTGTACAGAATATAGCAACTAGAAAAAAGATGTAGGCGGCGCCTACAATTGCCTCACAGATGCATTTGCCTCAGTTAACCCTATACTTATTAGCGTACGAAGCTTAAGAAGTTGGGTAGAGCTGGTTAATCTATAACAAGTAAGTTTACAAAGTGTCTACTGACACATGTAGCGCTGCTGAGCACGCTTTCTCCCTACCTACCCCTTTGGGTCGTCGTTTTATGGGATTTCTGCGTTGTATCTCTTTCGTCTGAATGCATTTCACGACCCCCCGACTATCGGTTTCACAATCATTAAACTTAGACGGTCCGACATCAATCTCTATTCGAAAGTTCAACTACAGAATCACTTAGTGCGATTACGGACATCTTGGAGATAAATGTTTCATTGTTTTCTGGCGTTTTAACGTAAATTCTGTCTCGTGAAAAATTCAAAGGACTTGATGAGCGAAACTAAAAATCGATAATTTTCTATTGAAGTAAAATTTGTACTTACTTTGATAAATTAGTACAGTGTTGCTGATAACACTGGATAAAAACGTACCTTAACAACTAAGTAATACGGTAGTATGCATTCTGTCGGTATTTTTCGTTGTAAACAAAACTCTTGCAGATAATAATTATGAAGTTGTCTAAGTTTAAAGCGAGCACAAGGTGGCACGGGTACAAAGTACTTAGCAAGTTATGCCAGAAGTGCCATACAGGAGCCGGGAAGGAATTCCACCCAAACGGCTTGCCTTTATGGCGCTAATAATACATTACGACCTCCACGTCCCATTCTCATATTAAAGTACTTTTTAATAATCCATTCTAGTACCTAATCGCCATGATTTCCCATTAGGCCTGTAAGTTATGATCTACTCATTTGCAAAAGCTAGAACTCATATCTTATTATCAGTATACTCAATACAAGTAGGTCCAGAAGTATTTATATTAGCTTTGAGATAACAAAGAAAATTGAGCTCAACTTCTTCGTCTTAGACCTGTTTTGCGCAAACACTCGTCTACTTAGTCATAATAACGCCAAATCAAAAACAGAGCTACTTCAACCGGAGAACATTACCTAAACTGCTAACAACTTTCGAACTAAGAACAATTCGCTTCGTAAAATTCCATTTACATTGTAAGCATGTCAGATAAGTAACACTCGACAGTTAAAAGACGCATTTAGAAGCATTTGAAGAAGTTTGACTGGAAGTTGTGATGTGCGGGTCTTGGGGGGTTTGTTTGAGTTGTTGCTCATTAAAATTCAATATTAGAGTGGGGCTTGAGTTACTATTGATCGCAGGTGGCGACGACGCGGCGGTGAAGGGACGGGTGCTACGCGGGAACGCATAAACAACGCACGAGGGACGCGCGGCTCGGCGACAGCGCCGCGACGACGCGTCTGCCAGACTCGTGGCGCCCAACGTGGAGCTGGCTCACAAACCAACAGCAAAACATTTTCTAGCTGACTCATTCAATGAAGCCAGTTTGAGGGCGGTTTTTTTTAAATCTGCCGAAGCTGTATTTGTAGAAAAACGCTGATTTAATATCTAAACTAATGAAACTGATTTAACGTAGGTATAAGTCATTGATCAAGTACATACATCAATTAGGTACTTAAGCTGTCGGAAACTACACGAAATTCCATGAACAACTTAAGAATTATATCAAACATTTCACCAACAATCCACATGATTGATATTCGATTATTATGCACGTTTGTTTTGAAAGGGCGCCCATAATCGATTCGGAATATATTTACCTCGTTCAACGGTAAAATAATTATGTTACTGTTCAATATTTATAACGTCACTGTTTGTGCAAAGTTTTAATAGAGTACGTAGTTGATTCTATAAGCAAACAGTTGTTTGATCGTTTTGCAAAATTTTTGCTTGCAAAATAATTGCATGATTTATTTTGCAAAAGCGAGCGATCCGCGCTATCTACGGGATGCGAATCATTGATTGATTTATTTAAAGAAATAAATATATTAACTTTATCTTCTTTGTATATCTTTGAAAATATTATGTACGTTCGCAAAAATATACATCAATTTAAATTAAACTGTGACTATCACAATCATAACACTAGAAATAAGGATAATATAGCTGTACCGAGATTTAGACTGACTAAGTCAAATAAGTCATTTTTAGGCAACTGTGTTCGTTTTTACAATAAAATCCCGAAAAATATAACAGGGCTCACCGAGGGAAAATTCAAATCACATGTTAAAACTACATGAATGAAAAGAGGATATTCTAAGGTTAAGAATTATTTAGAAGATAAAGATGTCTAGAGCCTTCCACTTCCGTTAAGTAGCCACTAGTATTTATAGATATTACCTAGTTGTAAGCCAAAATTTGTGAGACTGTAATTTATTTATTATTTGAAAAAATAATGCCCCTCAGTTTCTTGCCTGTTCTTCTGAGGAGAGGCTCTGTGTCCGAACAAGGCGGTCGAGTCTATTTAAATAACTTTGACGTTCATAAGTGTATCTTTGATACCTAAATTGAAAAAAACCATTTTGACTTTGACTTTGACTATCACATAAAATACAGTCACATTTAACTCATAATCACTTACAAATAAATGGACAAATTTTGCTCATTACAATGAGTTTCCATCTATGAATCGCTGCGAAATTCTATCAAAGTACTTAGATACTCGTATCTATCTACATACCTTTATTTATTTCATAATTAACTAACGCACGAACATACCTGAAACAATAATAACGTATTTGATTAACAAAGAAGAAAATGTAACCTACAGACAAACTTATAACAAACTTGTAAGATGATTTAGTACGGAGACCTAAGTCATAGTTTATTGTCCAACCGCCGGCGATGAGCAAGTAGTGAGTAAATAAAGTAATTTAAAGACTGATTCATTGATTGAATGGCGGCTGTGAAGTGCGCCGCAAGCGAGACTTTTTGATCTTGCCTCTCTGACTCCCTCGCATACCATCGTTTTCGCTATTGCGTAGGGTTTCGCGCCTAACTTCACAGCGGCTATTAAGTTTGAATCGGCCTGTATGTAAAACACTAGCTCGGCGATGCCGCCAACCCGCCGAGCGATCAGAATCAACGGATCGAACTCGGCGGTCGGACAATGCGTTTCTCCGTTTTCCGTTTCTCCGTCCTGAAATTTTACAATATGATGTATGTCGAATGTCCATATGTATATCTACAAGTAGTAGGCATGTTATCTACTAACGCTATCTATCGACTTTTGGCGCTACGCTGCATTGACAGCAGAAAATGTGAACACAGCTGTACAGTAGTGACAAGGAACAATACAAGTGCATCCGGCCGGTTGAGGCTTCTGCAGCCACGGCACAAGCTCCGGTCGCTATCGTTTGAGGGCCGGTAACGTCAGTATTATTCTGTACCCTAGCAACATATTGTCATAGTTGAGTTCGTAGTAGCTGCCAGTTTACGACCAACAGGAAGGTACCTAGTTTCCTATGATTTTGTTACCGCATTTACATTGTAGTGGGTTTTGCATTTCATTTTCGTGTTGGCAGGCAATAATAGTACTGAAAGACTTTGTTTGGTTGCTTGTAGTTGAAAGCTGGGAGACTAGCTACTATTTTTAGATGTTATAGTTATAGTTTTTGATCTGAAATGATCCAATAGTTTTTTTTTTGACACATTTCGGACTAGACCAGTTGAAGTGTTATTCGGATCACAAAGTAAGATTCAAAGTTAGAAGCCGTGTTAACATTTTAGGTAGCAGAGATACCAGTCGCTATTGTTCAAACTAAATGAAAAATAGTTCCAACTTTCACCAACCAGTTCAGTTGGTCAAAACCGTATGTAGATATGTTGAGGCACATGTCCAGCAGTGGCTGAGATGGTTTGTTGATACATTACGTTAGTTGAAGGCACTGAACAGAGGAACAGCGTTGAAAGCTCTGTGCGCTGTAATTATTTTAAAGCGTCTCAGATGGCAAGGGGCGCTGTCGACTATAAACTGTTTATTGCCATTTTATTTTAGGAACGACGTCCTCGCTTCTCCTCGTAACATGTAATTTTACTTAGTGCGTCGTCGACTTGAAACCTATGAAAATTCATAGAAACCTGTGAAAACATACTTAATTAAAGTTTCTTTGAATTAATTTATCTTGTACCAACTTACTTAGGTACGTATTCTTTTAATTGAACGAGAATCATGAGAATCATGCTCACAAATATTTAACTTGAGAGTTGTTTGAGTAAGTACGAGTATTATACGCGCAATTTCAAGTAGTTAGTTTGTTTTTACTCAGCGCAAAAATAATCTATAATGAAGCCACAATTGGCTTGGCACAAACCAGCACAAGCTTAGAATCTATTTGTAGTATTTTAATACAATACGACATTTCTACCTCTATGTAATAGGGAGAATTCTGTGATTTCTACAAAGAGAGGCTTAAGATTGTGTGTCACAAGGGCCAGATGGAAAACATGGCGGAAAACTGCTTGTTTACACAATCCATAAAACGCGATCTGGCACAAAGGAAAGCTTGAATATAGTGGAAACTTAACACTCTAACAACCGAGATGTAGATTTCTTTAATGTTTGAAATAAAGAAGGTTTTTGAATAGGAGAAACTAGAGATCTCACAGTCTAAACTCTAAGAGAAAACGAATTGAAGTTATTTTAGAAGTTTTTCTAAACACTTTTGTTTTAAAAACTCAGTTATAAGAACGAACAGGAGTTTCAACACTTCATTTTTCTTGACACTGATTACGGATGAAAAGGTAAGTACTATAAATTCTAAGGCTATATACTATATAATACTATATACTATATAATAATATATAATACTATAAATCTCTACTGTTTTTGGATTTGACGACAATAATCCCCTATTGCAGGATATATGCGCAGGAGGATAGTTTATCTCAGAAAACCAGTCAATCAATTTAGACCCTGGCGCTTGGAGACATGTCCCAGACAATCTAAGAGGCCAATCAATTTCATCGCATACCTAATCAATAACAGAACTCGAGCTCTGAGCAAACCGCACAGACCGATAAATAAAGTATAATCTGATCGCTTTCTTTGTAAGCTATAGATTTATGATTACTACGTAAAGACTAGGCCAATAGAACTTTTCTAGCGGTACTAACTCAGTGATTTGCAAAAATCCACTATTTAGTACTACAATTGTACCATAGTATTTATACGGTACCGATGCGGACCATATTGGATGACGATATTCTTGGTTAGAGTAACTATAGATTACATGAGTAATTCTGAGAGCATTATAATAATAATGCCTATTGGTGTTCCTAATTAGTGTAAAACACATAAAATCAATAACGAAGACAGGTAAGATAAACCTACAACCAGATGGAGTAGGATCGGAATCACATTCGCGTGAAAGTTTTATGAATTGATATTCATAAAGCCTTTCTCAAAGTAACATTTCATAAAATAACAATTCATAAGGTTTTATGAACTAAAACCTTATGAATTGTTATAAATAGCTATATATAGCTGCACTATTGGGTTTATTTACTTAGAACTTATAATCGCTTAGAATTTACGATAGTTCTGATAGTGCACCCGTAAAACACGTAAAAGCTCGTTCGCATGAAACCACGTTAACGACAGTAGTAAATTTAATGACATATTCCTAACCTAACGCTTTAGTATGCATGTTGGGAGAGTGCTTTACCAAAAATTGTATATTGCCATGACAGATAAAGTTAATTAAGACAGATTTACATGAGATAGGTGGTTACTTATTTGTAAAAGCTTTTTTGACAAACATTAATAATTTCAGAATTAGTAAACCCTTAGTTACCCTTTTGGTCTACAATTCTTACGGAAATTTTGTTAATCAGCTCAATTCACCTTCCGTGTAATTTAAAATAATATACTCGTATGTCTGTCTATTCATGCTTTATAAAAACCGGAATATACCGGACTGCCCCAACCGAATTTTCCGTATATAATTCTCTGTACGGGGGGTACTTTTATACGGAAAATTTGGTTGCCCGACCGTTTAGTGCTCCACGGACCAACGTAAGGCTCGATCAAGTGCAGTCGCGCAGAAATTTTCTGCGTCCACACAACACTAAACAAAACACGTCAATTAAGATGCCTAGTTCGTCCTGACACAGACGTACGGAGCACGAACATGGTCGACGGATGATTGTCGTCCGAATGGACGAACGGCTCGCGGGCCCTGCGCCCTATACGTAGTAGTTGATTTCTATACGATAGCTCAGCACGACGGACTTCCGTACGGACCTTCCGTTTAGCACTAAATGCAGCTGACCTTGTACATATAAAATTTACTAGCTATTCGGTCGCATTCGAATATCCGCATCCGCAACTTCGGTCGCGTTTATTCAGAAAATAGTATCCTTAAACCCTCCTCGTGACATACTGTAACTACCTAATTATCAAATTATGAATAACTATAGTTATTCATAATTTGATATGAATAATTTGATAATTTGATAATTTGATACCTAATTATCAAATTATGAATAACTATAGTTATTCATAATTTGATAATTGCGCTATAGCGACCCGCCCCGGCTTCGCACGGGGGCAAAGCAAATACTAAATACACTACAGAAAAACTGTGAACGTTGTGTATAAAAACATAGCGGCCAGCTCTGGCTTCGCACGGGTATAAACAAAAAAATGTTATTGTGGGATATCCATAAGAGATAGACTGGAAGTTTTCTGTAGACCTTTTCAATGTGTACAAATAATTAGTACATTATTTTGATAAATCTCGTAGGGTTCAGCCTGCGTTTGCAATGTGAGCGGAAAAAATAGATAATTAACGACATCACATTAGAAAATTAATCCGTTACCAAAGAGATCAGAGTCCAACATTAAAAAAAATACTGGCTGGTTTTGAGCGGAGTTTTAATTTTAGTTGTCAGTTGTTATTTTAGTATTAACTACGTACTATTCTGTGATGTTGTTTGACGCATTTGATAAACGGCGCGTTGTTTTTTATCAATTTACAGAATTTCATGACAAAAAGATTTATTGACTCAAAAACAAGTATCCAAAAACGTTTCCTGTACTGTAACTACATATTTATTTAATTTCGTCAAGATCCGTTTAGCCGCAAAAAGCCTACAAACAGAGAGAAAGACAGAGTTACTTTAGAATTTATAATAGGAAAGGATAAGGATAGCTAAAACCGATAGAGACATTTGAACGCCAAAGTCTTGTAACTTTTTATCAAGACGGTAAAGCCCTTTCGTTCTGCTCCGTAATAAATCCATCTTTATGAAATCTAAAACATTCATTACATCCCCTCACAGCTATAATTTATAAGACAAAAGCTTTCTTGTGTAAGGTCAAAAAAGTTCAGAAACAAACGTACCTTTTATCTTTTTAAAGTCCATTATTAATAAGGAAAACTTTCTGTTCGCCGATGTCCGTAATTGTAAGTAGGTATGTCCCGGTTCTTTTTATTTGTGTTAAAAAAGTAAAGTTGTTATTGTTGTATTTTTTTCATTGTGTACAAGTCATGACTTTCGTATTTTTGTAATTGATGAGCGTTTTCTGATGCTTCTTTTTTATCGTTTTAAAAATGGAATAATTTCTTTTTTTCTATTTCAAGGTACCTATTTAGAAAACAGCTTTACCTTTCATAACTAGAGATTAGACCCCTACTCAAGTATTTCACATTAACAACATAACATATCGTCGAGTCTTTTCATCGAAGGGGCTGGCAGAGATGTATTACAACATCCATACTTCCCCGGGCGATATTTAGTCTCAAATGTGACCGGGGGGTGCCTATCGCCATTCACCGGCTAGTTATGTAGCAAATGACATTAGTTAACGAACAAAAGTTCGCAAATGAACATTAGTGCGTGCCTTCGACTATAACCGAACCTGCTACAATTTACAACTAAATTTAGAATTTTAATTATTTCATATTCAAGCCCGTTTGGCAACATAGAGATTAAAATACATTAGATTTTAATAGGTATTTCTAATATTAAAGGATGCTAACCTAATATGAATATTATTAAAGCTAACGGAAGCGAAGCAGAGTAGAGGTATATAGAGGCGACGTTTACGGTAACGTCCGGTGCCCGCATAATTTCTACATCTGCCTCTGCATTATACCGTAGATCTCGTACCTATTTTCGGCGAACCTCTCCAAGGTTCGTTGTAGTTTCTAATTAAATTTTGTTAAGTTGTATAGCTCAAGGCTCTTCGTAAACCCAGACAAGGACAGACGCAGTACTATATTTAATATTTAGAAAAATAAAGAGTTTTATGAATAACAAATTCTCGTTGGCACCCTTCTGAAGGCCTTGACAGAGGTATGATTTGACAGCTCTAAGATTTGACTCATTTAAAAGTTGTTTTTTTTCTAGTATAATATTCAACTTGTGGCTGGTGCTAGATTGACTTCGTTTTATTTCTTGTTTCTTTTTTTTAAAATTGATTGTGATGACATTGTAGCTATTACATTTTTTTTTAAATTATTAAATGGTGGGCCCATTTAATGTAATACGTTTGACCACAACACACCTGATGGAAAGTGACGATGCGGTCTAAGATGGAGCACGCTTGCCCATGAGTTACATACGACTACTCAACAACATACTCGTTACATATTCGTATTAGAGCGAAGAATTATTTAAGAGTTCTCTTTCCTGTGAGTCTCATGACGTGTTGACACATATCGGCATACATATTGACCAAAACAAATATGATTGGTACGCAACGCAGCACGTAGGTACACCATAGAAAAAAGTATACAACTACATACTTACTTTTAGTATCTACGTGTGTACGCACTATCTATAGATATGAGTTTACGCAGCACGGTTGCATGGTTATATTTTGTACGGACATCAAAAATGAGGAACGCAGAGACGGTAGAGACGGGTCGATGACGTTTATGACGACGTCCGGTGCCCGCATAATTTCGACATCTCGCCCCAAGTGCCGCACCGCAAACACTACATCCCTACACATACACTTATAAGTATATACACACAACTCTACAGTCTACATTGTATATATATTGGGTGGGTCCACTTCTGGACATTTATATTTGCGGGGTTTGTGTTTTTAAATTATACTTTTCAAGCTCTGCGGGTAGCCGTCTTAGACTTTACCGTATTTTCGACTATCGTTGCCTGCTTTTATTTCGAAGATGAAAACTACTAAGGTAGGTACCTAACTAGACCCTTGCTGGCGTTTCTAAAACTAAAAACAAATATCAAAAAACATTTGTCTCACTTTAGTTTGTAAAAGACTCAAAATACTTCTTACACCGATCTTGTTAAAAATTTAATGTTAAAACAACCTGTGACAAAATAAAAACTTTCGTACGAAGCGTCACTGGCTGTAAACTTGTTAAATTGTTAATTTTGTTCCTCCGAACACAGACCTAACTTAGCTACCTTATTTCTCGCGTACAAGTAGAAAGTGTCGTTAAATGGCAACAAGCAAGTTCTGGCACATTGTGAGCTCTAAGTTTCATTGGCGAGTCATTATGTACTAGAGACAATAAGCCCTCAAGGGCGGCCCTGGCGACTTCCACCGGCCTTTGACATGGCCTATTTAAATAAATTCGCAGCTACGAAAGGCTTTAAACACCTATTGTACCGCGGGTGCCTTTATTAAAGTTTGCCGCGATATTTTGGTTGAATTAGCATTGTAATATTAAGGTGGCACTGTGGCACTCCATTTCATTTTAATGAAGGGTCACTGGGTAGTGTAATCGTAAAAAAGGACAATTTCATTGACGGAAGATGTAAATACCCTAATAAATATACGTAATCAGCCAAATACTACTTAGAGAGCATTTAAGTATATATCTATATGTCTAAACATAGCTATATGAATGCCACAAGCGGTGAAATGAACCTAATTAATGTCTAATTCAAATACATCGGGGTTGCGGCGGTGGCGCTGGATGGACCCTACGTCACGCACGATGCTCACGTCGTAGCGCGACGCGCCGCCGAACGACAAACAATGCTTTCAATATTTACAGGAAATAAAAAATAATTAAGGAAGAAGTGGAAAATGGATTAAGAGCACGCTCCTCTGATAGACTCTCTTTCATTTGCACATTTTCGTCAATTTTGTGAATAATAGAGTGGGATTTAAAATAGAAGGGATTCTTTTAAGCATAACACTACAGCAATGGACTGTTTTTAAGCAACTTTTGTGTTGATATTTTCTATATTAGCGGAGTAGATTTTTTTTTATGTTTTTCCTTATCCTTGGAGAAAATGTAAAATGTGCGAAATGAAAGTTTTGGCTGGGGAAAACGGCCTCAGTCGGTTCAGATATATGCTTGACCTTCGTTGTTTTTTTTCATGAAATTCACCGATGACATTCAATTCAATTGAAATTGAATTTGTCGACGATGTGACCAAAGACGGTAAATAAGCCTAAGAGACCAGCCCCTTATTCTTGACGTGTGAGATGTTTCTTAGTCACTTTGACTCCTGTCTTTTGAAACGAGAGAGACAATGACAAAAAAATATCTCAACTTGCTTAGTACTCCAGACGTTAGGATGAGACGGTCTTGAATAAAGTACATAAGGAGTGTAAAACCGCTTCAAGGTTGTTAACTAAGTAATGGTACAGAGCAGAATTCACATTCCTCCCGTGATGATGATTTAGTGCAGCATTAGCAGAAGGCTTGAGGTCGACCCCTTGATCACGTTGCTGCCATCAATCATGCAGAGCCACAAATAGGGTAACACGGGCTAAGTTACAAGAACACACGGTATTCCTTATTGATTGGTGCCTATAGTATGTACGAGAATCTCTATTAAGTATATTAGAATGTTACGTTAGCTCGACTGTAGTGGTGTAAAAGTGACAGCAGACATTACTGTTACGTTTTCTCAGAACAATAACTAAAGCAAGTTTAGTTATTGTTGCTGCTAGTTGCTTTAGTTATTGTTCTAAGTACGTTTAACAATAACAAAGCAAGAAAACAAATGACAGCTATGTAAACAAAGGAAGTAGAGTTTGACCTCTACAACACAATACAAGTTAGTATTCTTGTTACAATATTTCCTAGTATAGCTTATTCTAATCCATGGTTATATCGATACCGTTACCGTCAAGTCTATGCATTAAATCATATTATAAGACTTTACTGCATTACTGCCAAGATCGCTGCCAAGCTATTACTGGAGCCAGCTAAAACTTGCTTAGTGGGTAAGATGGGTATTAAATGAACCGTTTACGAAGCGTAATTAAGTAATAACGTTATAAACCGGTTGAAAGGCTACAAAGTTTCATCCTAGTCAGGTATTCCATCCTTACTGGCGCAAATTATAACTGTACATAACCGCTGGCCGCCTATTGCCTACTCGTAGGCATCGCTGATTAATAGAGCCGAGGCGGCGGCGGCGGTCGCAAGGACGTCGACCCGCGGGTCGCTGCGGAGGCCTTGTTTGGTAACTAGCCGTGAGGGGACACTCGACACGCGTGACGGATGGGACACATTCACTAAATTGCTCTATGTATATCACAGTCAAGATTGTGAACCCCGATTTCCGAGATACCCGCAGAATAGCCGCGCATTTAGAACTTAGCGAACTTAATTTTAAACTTCTGAAACTTTTACTACTCCATAAACATAATGTGATCACTACTTTATTATGACCGTAAAAGTGCAGGTGCGAGGCTCGAAAGCCGAAGCTGCGATGCTCAATAGCCGAAGTTTGTTTAATTTAAAAATAATATTGAAATGGGCCGTTTAAGCGGTGTTTCGCTCCGACGTTACAGTCTGGGATATTGGCAATGCATAAGTTTCAATATAGGAGCTCATTTCGAAGGCAGCGAACGAGTTTATTACGGCAAACATGACTCATAAAGCCAGATAACTGAACTAATAAAAATCCTACCCCTGTTTGCGTGCGGCAGCGCCAGCCAATCGTACCGGAGCCCTATTACGATGACCATCGCGCTCCATCTCGCGTGCCTTCCGTGCGAGGGACAAGGATGGAGCATGCCCACATTTGGATCTCTAAACAACAATAAAATCGACGGCAAAAATAGCGTACATCGCCTACAAATTACTAGCAGTGAAACATGTTTCCTTGCAGAGATATATGGTGCTCTTCCGCAAAAGGCGGAGGAACTCGATAAATATTTGCTTATAACTTGATTACTGCGGATGCTTTGATGGCATCAAATTTACTGGGACGACGGAACAGGTGATGTCGAAACATTTGTTAAGCAGACAAGGTAAGTGCTTCCTGAATTATTTAATTACTTAGATGAATTGAGTACCTTTCATGGCGATGTAGACGGTTTCGAACACTTCAGTCTGATCCAAAATATAACAATACTTGCATGGGTAGCGTTGAAGATCTTGGCAATGTCATTATGAAGGTTTTGATACTTGAAAATACATTATTAAAACGATAAAAAGCTATCTGCGAGCTCGAGTCTACGCAGTGAAATTAAAATAAACATGTTACCCTTACGAGCCTGCGGCGCCATTTGTCTCCGTAACCTCCTTTTAAAATTAAACAAAAACAGTCCCTAAACTAAAACATCGTCGCAATAAAGCTTAACCTGAAATAGAATTGAATGTTTTTACTGTCGCCTGAACGTGTGAAACGCCCCTTTATAATATTCACGAGGGTAGGTAGGCAGCAAAAATGTGCGGTGACCTCGAATGAGGCTTTTTCCCGGAGGGCCCACGCGGGTCAATTTGCCAACACTTTGACCCTAAAGGTGGCGCCCAAATTATCTTTGGGACACCTTGGAAAGAGGTCACCGTGTGATAAATAGTTAAGCTTGAGTTAATGGGGCGGATGTTAGTGCGCGTTGTTTGCGGCCTTTGGATACATGTGAACCGGAACATAATAAAAGCTGTATTAGAGTCCCGGTAACCGCAGAGTTGGTTTGTTCAACTCGTTTAATGTTTTCGAACTCAGCCTCTCTGTATTTCTGAAATTATAGTTTTACAGAAATTAGATTTCTTGTTATCGTTTCTTTACATGCAGCCGGTACATCTTGAACTAATTATCTCCTTCCACGCGGCGCTCAAACGCTGTTCAAGTCCCGAAATTACTCGCATATAAAATATTCAGTCCCCCGAGTCAACTTGGCCTCGGCAATTTGTATTGTGTCAACCCGGCGGCAGAGAGTCGCTCGCTACAGGGGACTGAACCGGGCTGAATGCGGTAACATGTACACGTAGCACGGTCATAATTACAAAAACAAATGTCCAAGTCGTTGACTCGAGGACATGCGCTATGTTCGCTCTACCATGAAGAGAGAAAGTCGAGCTGAACCGTCATGCCATCGGGAATGTACGCAAATCGGGTTTCATTTTCTATACAACCTTGAATAATTGCAGCGAGGGGAAAGTAAAAAAGTATAACATAGAGCACGGCATTCGTTATACCACATACCTTTTAGCGGCACGCGAATATATCGCCCCCGCACTCAAGTTTACACCTACCGATTACTGAATAATATATGGATTTCATTAAAATGGGGAGTTGGTAAGCAACAACATTACGCGATTGTTCAGCAAAAAGATGACTTTAGCGTTTTTTCCCACTGTTCAAAATATGGCCCTTTAAGCCAGAGGGAGCGGGTTCGATCCCAGCCGAAGGCACGCACCAATTTGTTCATTGTGTTATCATATGTGCGTATTGTTTGTCATCTGCTACATGACTGGAGCCCAGTGTATGGCGACAGGCTCGCCCCCTGTCACATTAGGGACTGAATATCGTCCGGTGAAGTATGGGTGTTGTACATCACTGCCAGCCCCCTCGGGGGAAAGGCGTGACGATTTGTTCAAAATATGGTTATGAGCTTGTTAAGAGTGGTAGTGATGTCAGAACAAGAAAGCGTCGCTGTCGTTTCCAAGAAGTGGACAATAGACCAATTTAGCCGGTGCTAATCGACAGCCACTTCGCTCATGGAGCTATCATGAAAATCAGCGATTACGAATTGCTTTCCCAGAGGCATCACGCGTGTTGGTAATTGCGGTTGTTACCATCGCGGAAAGACATTTTTTTCATTTAACAAGCCATTATCTATAATTTATTTTACATAATTTGGTACTCTACAGTTCTCGGCATGTCCATTTGGAAAAAAACCCTAAATTTTGCATCTAAATCTTATAGTACTCATTCTAGTCACTCCAGTATTCGTTTTTTTTTTGTATTTACGAGTAAATATTTTTATATGGCAATATTTTATTTAAAAAAAATTACGCCTATTTCATTCTTTTCGACATGTGAATTGTGAGTAAGTACTTTAGGTACATCCGCAAACTATGTACTTATTTTGATGGATTTATAGATAGTAGAAGTAGATAGTAGACGGATTAATAGAAGCAATATTGCATTACCAAATAAATATGGCAAAATTTTAATGTCAAGTCAAAGTCAAAGTCAAAATGTTTTTATTCAATTTAGGTATCAAAGATACACTTATGAACGTCAAAGTTATTTAAATAGACTCGACCGCCTTGTTCGGATAAAAAGCCTCTACTCAGAAGAACAGGCAAGAAACTGAGGGGCATTATTTTTTCAAATAATAAATAAATTAGTCTCACAAATTTTGGCTTACAACTAGGTAATATCTATAAATATTAGTGGCTACTTGGCGGAAGTGGAAGGCTCCAGACATCTTTATCTTCTAAATAATTCTTAACCTTATAATATCCTCTTTTCATTAATGTAGTTTTTACATGTGATTTGAATTTTCCCTCGGTGAGCCCTGTTATATTTTTCGGGATTTTATTGTAAAAACTAACGCAGTTGCCTAAAAATGACTTTCTTGACTTAGTCAGTCTAAATCTCTGTACAGCTATCCTATCCTTATTTCTAGTGTTATAATTGTGATAGTCACTGTTCAATTTAAATTTATGTAGATTTTTGCGAACGTGCATAATATTTTCAAAGATATATAAAGAAGGTAAAGTTAAAATATTTATTTCTTTAAATAAATCTCTCAATGATTCACGGGGACCCATTCCGTAGATAGCGCGGACCGCTCGCTTTTGCAAAATAAAAATGGCCTCCACTTCAGCAGCTGATCCCCACAGCAAAATGCCATATGACATTATGCTGTGGAAGTAAGCAAAGTAAACCATCCGAGCTGTAGCTATATCCGTCAGTTGCCTAATCTTGCGAACCGCATAAGCAGCAGAACTAAGTCTCCCAGACAGAGCACTAATATGTGGACCCCATTGCAGTTTGGAATCAATGCTTATACCCAGGAACACCGTCGCCTTGTCTATGTTAAGTTTATCGCCCTCAAGCATTACGTTTGGTTCTATATATCTAACATTAGGCATGGAAAACTTTAAACACTTAGTTTTTTTTGCATTTAGTAACAAATTGTTCGCAGCGAACCATCTCGAAATAATAGTCAGTACGTTGTTCACATGCACAAGTTCACTATCTTTCCTATCTGTTCTAAAAATAAGAGATGTATCATCAGCAAATAGAACTATGTCTGTAAGGTCCTTAACCATATACGGCAAATCATTTATATACGCCAAAAATAAGAACGGGCCTAAGATAGAACCTTGTGGTACTCCCATTGTAACTAAAGATCCGGAAGATGTGACGCCATTAATTCCCACTTTTTGTTGTCTATCAGTTAAATATGACTCGACAAGATCTAGAGCGATTCCACGAATTCCGTAGTGGTGTAATTTACGGATCAAGGTGCGGTGTTCTACACAATCAAACGCTTTGGAAAGATCACAAAAGACACCGATGGCATCCTGTGAACTCTCCCAAGCTTCCATCACATGCGTAACTAATCGAACTCCCGCATCTGTTGTTGATCTACTTTTCGTGAAACCGAACTGATTTTCGTTTAATATACTGTGTATGTTAAAGTGACACAACAGTTGATTAAGTATAATCTTTTCAAATATTTTACTCAAAGCCGGAAGCACAGAGATGGGTCTGTAATTCGAGGGATCTGACTTACTACCCGATTTGAAGATAGGGGTAATTTTGCTGTTTTTCATTAAATCGGGAAATGTGCCTCTGTCAATACACATGTTAAATATGACCATGAGGTGTGGTGCAATAGTTTCTATTAAAGACTCTAACACTTTTACTGATAATCCCCATAAATCTTCACTAGATTTAACTCTTAAGCTTTTGAAAGTTTTGATAATTTCAGAGATGGAAGTGTATCTGAACCGAAAGTCTGGTATATCCCGCGAGAAGTGTTCTTTTAGAAAAGCACCTGCATCATCTGGAGACGAGTTAAGCGTTTTGGTGGCATCAAAGGGTATGCTAGAGAAGAAATGTTCAAAAGAGTTGGCTACCGATTTTGCATCAGAAACCGGCTGATTCTCAACTACCAGCGTAAATTCTGAATCCCTCGACTTACTTTTTCCCGTCTCTGTGTTGATGGTCTTCCAGACAGCTTTTATTTTATTATCGGATTTTTGAATTTTATCTTTTATAAACAAAGCTTTAGCGCGAATGCAAACCGACTTAAAAGTTTTCGAGTATTTTCTAACATAGTCATGAAAATCCTTACTAGATGTCAGAGATTTCTTGTTATATAAATCATACATAACATCTCTACTTTTTCGTATACCTCTGGTCGCCCAGTCACTAAACTGTATTTTTTGGTTGAATTGAATCTTCTTCTTTGGACAAATTTCATTAAATTCATTGCTAACTATTTTAAATAATTTTTCATAACTGTCATTAGGGTTATTGACAGAAAAATCAGTTAAAATAAGTTTCGACTCTATGCAATTATTTAGTCGTTTTAACCTACCTTTCGTTAATGGTCTACACTCAACTAAAGATGGTTTCTTTATTTTATCAATTTCAAATTTAATTGCAAGGCCCTTGTGATCTGACCTGACTCCGTTAAAAAGTGATAAATCTTTTGTTTTACAACTTGAGAAAATATTGTCTATGCAAGTAGATGAGGTCTCCGTTACTCTAGTTGGCTCGCAGAAAAGATAGTTTAAATTAAATGCTTTAAATAAAGAAATTAGATTAATTTTATCCGTAGAATTGACTAAAATATCTATATTGAAGTCTTCGCAAACCAAAATAGATCTATTTGATTTAGAAAGTTTCTTTAGTACGCACTCCATTGTTGACATAAAATGATTGAAGTTAGATGCTGGTGGTCGATAAACACATAATATTATGTGCCTGTCCATTTCCGCACAAGCAATTTCACAGACACGTTCAACAGAATAGCCCCTTATGTCAGAGCGCTCCTTATATTTCATGTTATTTTTAAAAAGAATAATACAGCCTCCTCCTTCAGCGGATACTCTGTTAAACGCACTGGCCACCTGAAAATTTGTAACATTAAATAGCATTTTATTTGATTTTAACCAAGTTTCAGTGAAACATAAAATATCAAAATTATACTTATCTAATAAAAGTTCTATTTCTAAAATTTTGCCAGAGAAGCGGTTTATGTTTTGATAAAAAAGTGAAATGTCCACACACTTCTCTGTTGTCTCACTTAAAAGTTTAAACTATTGGTCACAGTTATGTTATTAGTACATTTACTAAAAACTGTGACCTTATCTTTGTACTTCGTTATATTTCCCATAACTGATATAATGATAGCTATAATCTTATATCTTTAAATGAGCAATTCTTGTATATATAAATATATATATAATTGGAATCTCGGAATCGGCTCCAACGATTTTCATACAATTTAGTATATAGGGGGTTTCGGGGGCGATAAATCGATCTAGCTAGGAATCAGTTTTAGAAAATGTAATTTTATTCGTGTTTTATCGATAATCAATCTCAACTGAAAAATATGACTCTTCCTGACATCTATTGGCGAACAATAATACAATTTTTTGTGAGCAACTACGAGTAATTGCTTTAACGACACAACAGCAGATGGCGTTGTTAAGTAACACGAAGTCAATGAGTGTTTGCTTTGAGGTTAGACTAAAATCAATTGTTTAATATCCAAAAAACACAATAAAAAAATAAAAAAAATACCGAGCAAAGCTCGGCCATCCAGGTACTATAATAAATGATATGAGAAATTGAATACAACCAATAAAATTAATACAATAAATTATAGGTATGAGACATTAAATTTCATTCTCCCTTGTACACCTTGAAATACGAATATGCCTAAATTTGACATTTATTTGATTGATTAATTTTCTTAGCGATGACAGCCTAGTTGGGATAAGGTCCGCCTCTCAAGCCAGAGGGTGCGGGTTCGAACCCAGCCGGCACGCACCAATTTGTTCATTGTGTGATCATATGTGCGTATTGTGTGTCATCTGCTACATGACTGGAGCTCGGTGTATGGCGACAGGCTTGCCCCCTGTAATATTTGGGACTGAATATCGTCCAGCGAATGTGGGTGTTGTATTACACTTTTGTCAGCCCCCTCGGGGGAAAGGCGTGACGATATGTTATTAATTTTCTTCGTAAATTGTAGCTATATAGCTTAACTTATCATTCTTTTCCTATAAGAAATACTCGTAAATATAAATAGGTTTAATAGAAAAAGGTACATTTAGGCTAAAAAAACATAAAGTAGAACTTTGGCTATAAAAGTAATGGAGGCTCTGTTTTAGTTTTCGTTTACGGTGTGAATGTGGCCGTTGAACGGTCATCACACCGTTGTGTAAACATTTGGGCTTCGATTCTACTAAGCAATTCTTTTAAATTGTATTGAAAATGAATTATCGATTTCTGACACTTCTGGCATTAAAAAAGTGTCAATTTGAGGCATTTTATTAACAATTTTGAAACAATTGGTTAGTAGAATTTGGGGGCAGGTTGAATTTACAAGGCAAGTCAGGGATGTCTAGATGCCTATGGGACTGTGTTATGAGTGAGTACAGTTTGCAATACAAATAAGTAAATCAAGGATTTTGTTAGGTCTCATTATAAAATTAGGACGAATACAAGAACATTATAAGTTCTCTTCTTTTACCAAAGTTAACAGCTTCATTTCGAAACCATAATATATTAAATAGATCTACCTATGTACCCATAGGCACTTAATAATAAAATTTACTTATGTCCATTTTTTTATTGTATGTTGTATTGTGTATGAACATTTTCTTTTTACCCGACTGCGCAAGAAGGAGGGTTATGTTTTTCGAGTATATGTGTGTATGTATGTATGTATGTATGTATGTATGTGGATATTGTACATACGTATGAGATTTCTTTGGAACGTCCTTCAGCCTAAACAGCTTCATGGATTTCGACATGTGGTGTCATTTTAATCGTCTTGATAGTGGAACTGACATAGGGTACAACATTTTGCAGCTGGGTTTTTTGTTTTTCTTTTAATAATGTAACTTTTTTACCTACACTGAACACCGAAATTTACAAAACTATTCAATATTTCAAGAATTATCAAACCATTGATTCTCTATCAATTTTCATCGAGCAATTGAAGCCGGCGACGGTGTGACAGCAGGGCCGGATTAAAGTAAGTAAAGTCCACGTCGATTCCGAAGCCGTCCCATTGAACGAGCGTGTTTTAGTTAAGTGCCGCGGAGGCCTGAATCCGTCCCAGGGGCACCTTTCTAGTTTAAAGGGACAGAAAAAACACTAGGTAGCTATTTACGTAGGTCTCAGATTTTAAATTCAATGTGATTGGAGTGAAATGTATAAAAGAAATACAAGTAAAACGAGATTACTAGCATCGAATTATTTAGCTGTTGATTAAGTAATGGTGTAGGTGGGTGTGTTATATAAGACTTATTGCTACAAAATGGCTTTATTTTCGATTGGTTGTAAATATAGAAAAATAAAAATATAAAAGCATACTCGTAGCTTCAAAAACAATTTTGAAACTATTCTATTACTACTTCTACTTCTCTATTCTACTAATACTTGTTTAGGTTTAGAAAAATCATCACTCGACTGAAGCTTCTTGAACAGAACACCGAGCATATTTTTGGCTCACTCATTGCAAAAACATTGGCATTTTGGCATTGGAAGACATTGGCAGAATTGTAGTCAGAGAAGCCATAAACCCAAGAACTGAACTGAGACTTTTTTTAATATTACAAAAACTGCTGGTCGAGGTTATATTTTTCTTTGATAGGTAGATTTGTTTAGAGTTCACATAATTTTACTTTACAATTTATTATTATTTTACAATTTATGTTCTCACATAAATTGTATCAAAACGGTCAAGCACTTTTAAAAATATCAACAAAAGTCTGAAAATATTTTACATGGGTGACGGGAATTCGGAAATATTATTTATACATAAGAACATGACTTTTCTAAGTAATAAATGCAAATGTATTAATTTTCTGATATTTGAGTGAAACTCTAAAGTTACACAATAAACAACTAAAGTTAGCTCACTTGCAGACTCTGACTGCGATTGCTCGACTAGTAAACAGTCTAAGTTAAACAGAACTTATTTAATTTTATGGATACTTTAATTCTGAGAATTTAATGAATTAATCATTGTATCGTTCTTTAATAAATGTAGCGCAAATGATTAGTCTAGACTACTCCACTACTCTAGACAATCGTTCACGGTCTATTCTGCTATAAATCAATTCTACTGTACGAGTTATTTGCTAAGGGTGCTTTTAGTTGGGCAATATTTTTAATGCAATACTGGTCCGGCAATACTGGCTACATTACTGCCTCGGCCCTCATAAGGCATGCTAGAATAATATGAACCCGGCCACACTCAAAATATTGCCGGGGCTGCATTGCCCGGTTAGTAGTATTGTAGTAAGAAAATGGTCCGTCTAGGAGCGCCCTTAGTATAATTATTTCTGTTTTGTGTATTCAATCATGGCATGGCTTATCCCTAGGCACATCTCTTTGCCTTAATTTTATCTTCATAGCACCAAAACTGACAACTCATTTATCTGGTTCATCTTGACAGGGACCCTATTCGGAGATTTGAGATTCTCATCTCACTTTTTTTCGTCCTTGTTGCTCTTGTTTGAAACGTCATAGGTGTGAGAGTGACCAAGATAAAATCTCATCTCATCTCACGCGCAGGAATAGCCCCCCAGATCGTTAGTCTGTTATCAGAGCTAGTCATAGAAGGGGATTTTGTAAGTTTTTCTAGATTGCGTTACATTTGTCAGGGGGTATTAGGTGGCCTTTAGGTTTGCTAGGCTTTTAGGTGCCTACTACACTATGCAACGACTTCTCTATAAGTATCCTAGTCTAACAAGCTAGCAAACCTCACTGATATTTGACTTGTACTTTTTAAAATCGTTAAAACAAACAACTTTACTTTACGCTTTTCAAGTATAAATGCAATCCCTTCACAGTGACACAGCCAAAGTGATTGCATTTATTCATAACAGCCACAGACTACTAAGAAGTGATTAGTTTGCTAATGGCCTAGAGCTGTAATATCAACAGAGGTTCTATTTCCGTATTTGTTCTAAGGGGAGTGCTCCGGGGAGTAGCTTCCTTGTCCCCTAAGTCCTCTAACTAAATTTATAGAGCCATAGTGGACGCTCTGGTTTCGTTTGACAATTGACGATAGGCGATGCCGCCACATTGGCGTCCACGGTATCCCGTGTGATAAGACGGGTCTGAGCAGTAGCGCACTTGTAGCGCCTCACTCAACTGCCGTCTTCGTACTTCTTCACTCTACAAAACTTCAAGGCTAGAGTGAATAAGTACCTTATAGGTCGTCGTGCTCCATCTTAGACCACAACGTCGCTTAACATCAGGCGAGTTGGTGGTCAAACGCCGACCTATTCTACATTAAAAAAAAAAAAACTTTATTTTAAATCTATAGATTATTGGCTGAGAGCTGTAGACCTGGCGGCCAACGTTTGTCTTCCTCCACAGGTCGCGTTCCTCAACCGCCTCTTGTGAAATTTTGTAAGCGATTTAATTTTGTTTTCGATAATTGCACAGTTTTTTTTTGCCGCGCCAGTTTTGGGAAAATATTTAAAATTATAAATTTAAAATATTTGGGAAAATAAAACGGAGATCTGTTTTTATTTAAAAAAAAAAAAAACATATATTCGTCCGCTACACTGAAACATTTTCAAAAACTGCCAAAAAATGTATTTCTCAAACCAACTCACAAAGTTTTAAGAGAATCGGTTAAGAAATGTAACCCGTAGACGAACACAAAGGTCCGGACAGAGATCCAGATAGGATTCGGACGTACTATAGCATTTTTGTCGAAGCTGAAGCATAGACGCTTCGCTTGCTAACGCTCGCTCGGTCAATTATGAATTCGTTGCTGTAGTGATCTTCCCTTGATTGTTATCGATATGTTAAGGAAAATTAAACACTTTTTTAGTAACTAAACATTGATGGGCGTGTCTTTTGTGTATCTCAGATTCGTATCGGTCCACGTTTTGTTAAGTTCGTCAATCAACCGTATTGGCTGCCGCTAACTGCTTAATTGATTTCAATTTCACCCAGAAACTGATAAATATAGTTATTTTCAAGTTTTAATTTATCCTACTAATATATAAACGCGAAAGTTTGTAAGAATGGATGGATGGATGAATGGATGGATGTTTGTTACTCTTTCACGCCAGAACGGCTGAACAGATCTGGATGAAATTTGGCATAGAGATAGATTATAGTCTAGAATAGCACATAGGTTAAACATAGGTAACTATGTATGTACTTTCATAGTTAGTTGAAAATGTGCAACGAAGTTTTTCTAAAAACACTAAAATTGCATTGAAAAAATTAAAGTCTGTTTTATGAATCGGACGCCTTTGTAAGCAAAGCATCTATATGCTTTGCTTACAAAGGCGTCTACTTTACTGTCTATACAGTAAAAAAGTTATAGCACAAAAAGCGTTCAAACAAAATAATTTTAACGTCTATGAGAGAAAATTACTCGTTACCAGCCAAGAGAAAAAATTCGAGCGCTAAAAGCAATATTGGAGATTTTATTCGAACGAATACCTACAAAAATTGCTGGCTAAATAGAAAGAATTACCTACATTGTTTGACACGATCAGAGACGTAAATTGTGAATTTGTTTCGTTAATTTCGTATTGTTAACCTAAAATGAAAGCAGATTGCTTTGTGATCGACTCGAATATTACAAAAAATAATGTATCTACTTTGTTTTAGACTATCAAAGAAGTTATTAAAACAAATGCTTTTAGAAGAGAACCTTCCTAGAAATAAATCGACATTCTGTTTACAATAGTCAACTACGATTAAGAAAAAATAAATTATAGTTTTAACATCGGGCAAAATATGACCTACTTTCTTGGTCCTATACTTCTTCTTCATCGATCCATAGTCAGTCCAATCTCTCTTAATATAAAACGCCAAATTTTAATGCAACCCTTGACTGCTCTCATTTAATTAAACATATTTTAAATTAAACATATACTAGTTTCACCGAACGATTTTACCCGCGGTTAAAAAGTATCCTATGGACTATTCAAGACTATAATTTACTTCTGTGCCAAATTTTACTCAGATTCGTTTAGCTGTTCTGGCGTGATTGAGTAACAAACATCCATACATCCATCCCAACATTCGCATATATAATATTTGAAAAAAGTTAGCTGTTTGTTCTATACCTACATATACGATATGAAAGAGCCCGCCTGTGTTGTTATTTTATAACAACCAGTGCCCGAAATAAATGATTATTATTACGAGTATTTACACATTCTCCCATCAATTCCTCATTTACCAGCCACTGCACTAATGTACTATAATCACCTTCACGACCTACATACTACAAAAGGGCGAAACAGTCTACGAGAAAACATCCCTTCGAGTTATAGTTCCGCTCATGACGCAAACATAGAGTTCCGAGGCAGTCACGTGGAAGGAGTCCGTAACGAGACGCCGGAACGATGCCTGCTTGCTCCGTACATCTAATATACTGAACACCCTGTACTGTGCAGACAGGGCTTGATCTACACACGTGACGATAAAGGACAGAACCCAAGAAGCTGCTGAAAACCGCGAAAAAGCGTTATTAAAGCGTCTTATACCGCTCGGATTTTTTTGTAATGTTCAAGTTTATATGCAACATATCTCAAAAACCGCACAAGACGGACCGACGAGGTGGTGGGGGTCGCGGGAAGCCGCTGGATGCGGTCAGCGCCGACCGGTCGTTATGAAGATTGTCGGAGGAGGCCTCTGTCCAGCAGTAGACGTCATCCGGCTGAAATGATGATAATGATGACACAAAAAACCGCGCCAAATCATCCCGAGCTCATGATAATCAGCATTGTCAGCCTGTATCGACCCACCCAATGTCGTTCACCTGTCGGGCTAAGTCAAGATACTGCCCACGAATTACTTTGCGTCTATTGTATACATATGATGATGTAGTTATACTCATATGTGTACTAACATTACGTATGAAAGAAGCGTCAGTGGCAGGTGAAGGTACCATAGCTTATGCTGAAGCTTTTTATCTGATGTACATAAGAATGTCTCAGAATACTTAATTCTCCGCTTATAAGCGACAAAGAAAATGTATGCCCTGAGTATAAATGTCTGCCTTTGTTGCATATACTTGGGTAGTTATTTAGAGCCCCGTCTTACACGAAATCACCTAAAACAAGTATTTTGTTTGCACTTAGTTTGATATGAAGAATTATGACAATCAGATGCAAAAAAATGCAGCTGGTAGAAGCAACAACCAACTAAAGTTTAACCAAAGAACAATTTTGAAAATCATTCTCATTTTGGAAAAAAAAATCACAAAAAGTGTCTTCTTAAAAAAAATATCGGAACGTAGTTCTCTAAATTTTCAGCGATTACACCACAATTTTTTTTTACGAATAAATAGCCAGATTAGTTATCTTAATGACGGACTCTCTCTCTTCTATGACGGCGCCTTAAGCGATCTATAGTAAGTTTCATTATTTTCAGTTAAGTACATAAGGTCACTCATTATTAACACACTTCACACTTATAATATAATGGCGAGAGTTTGTGAGTGTGCATGTTTGTTACTTCTTCACGCTCAAACGGATCAACGGAATTTGGCATGGAGGTCACTAATACCCTGTATTAACACATAGGCTACTTTTTAACCACCAGTAAACCGCGGGGCGCAACTAGTAAAAAGATAATTATATTATTATATAAATAGAAAATAGCTATTAGATGTTTCTAATAAATTATTTACAACCAAACGCTGAACATAGAAGCGTACTTAATTCGTGAATCATTAATGTGTACAAAACTACCAGTTCAAGGTTAACTATAAAATCGAACAGCCCGTATACGAATAGATGTAAGAATTAAATTCGTATAATTACTCAATTGTAGCTGGCTAGCTATAACTACAAGCTACTACTCCTACTAACTAGCCACTACTACTACTAACTAGCCACTCGGCCTAAGCGAACTAGCACTTAATAAACGTGGTGGATACTTAGACAAATTAACTAGGGTGGATAATAAGCACCTCTATATGTCAAAAACTTTTAATAACATCATAATCGAATCTGATAGAAAGTTTTCGCTCGCAAAGCTGAAACAAAATCGTTCTTCACAAATTACGCCGCGCGGAAAAGATGGCGCATAATATTATTCAAAGCTGGTTAATCAGAATCCGGTGCGTCTCGATTGGGTCAATTTCGAGCGACCTATAAATCACGCGTTCGGGCCGCGCGTGAAAATAATAAACTTTGACGGAACTAGGAAGATCATTGCTTGCCAATCTTGCCATATTTTAATGTTGATTACGCCGCGCGGTTCCACTTGCTATCCTTAAGAAGCCGTGAATTTTACTGGGATAAAAAATGTACCTGTGTGCTTATCCAAGATATCAAGTGAACTCATCAAAATGTATCCTTGTCTGATAAGCATGAAGAAATAACAAACAAACATACACATATATTGACTGCCTCGGTGGCTCAGTTAGTAGTGAACCTGCCTTCTGAGCTTGGGGGCGTGGGTTCGATTCCCACCTAGGACAAACATTTAAGTTATGAACATTTGTATTTGTTCTATGTCTAGGTGTTAATATCTATATAAGTATGTATTTAAACTTATCTATGTATGTTTATCAGTCTTTGGCCGCCATATTACAAGCTTTGCTTAGTTTGAGCCAGACGACCGTGTGTGCAAGTACAAATACTAATACATAATACAAATAATTTTATTATCAAAAATGTACATTATCCAACACAAACAACTTATTCTTAAATATTTTCAAATTACCCTAAGATAAATTAGTGTTGCTTGTGGTCCCTGCACTAGGTATGAATACCTGTATCGCAGGGGCCACCTATTTCTTACTAATTACTGGGGTGGTGCGGTACACTATCACAAAGTTTTTATTTTCCATTGAGTGTGATATTGTGATATTGTGTTCGGCTGAAAGGATGGGCATGTGTACGGGGAGGGTTGTATTGTGTGTGAATAGTTGATGTGTGTGTGTGTGTGTGTTTGTGTGTGTGTATGTGTGTGTGATAGTGCGAGTACGTGCTCGCATGTAGTGCATGTAATGTAAGTGTCTCGAATATTTACATTAATTTTACATACATAAGTATGTACATATAATATACGAACTCTAACCACACCTTAGAATACAATGAATGCAACCTAACTTAGGGGGTGGAGAGAGAGTAAATAGTTACTTTTTGCAACGTAATTTCTAGCTATGCACATTCCACTGAACAAAAGGTTGTCAAAAGTAATTTGTGATAAGTATAAAAGAAAAGGGTAAATCAAAACAAGGATTATCTCACCTGAACAAATCCAAAATAAGATGGAAGTCAGTAAACACTGTACTTACCTACCAGTATAGCGATCTCATTACAAAAAGGTAAGCCACCGTCAAAAATATTCAGTCGAAAAATCTTAAACAAAAACGAAAGCTAAACAAAAGGAACCATTTACGGATTCATTCTTGAAATTATTTCTCTTCGCTCCTCTCTGAGCGAAATTGTTTTAGGATTTTGAAGAAAGTAAAGAATCCAAGTACCTAACTTCAGCTGTTACAAATTGTTTCGTTTTTAACCTGGCGTTGAAATAGGGATGTGAATCATATTTTTTTGTAGAAAGAGTCTACTATTATTTGTAGAGTTAAATTCTAATTTAGTTCTTAATGTGCAGTTGTAGTTTATGTTTTTAATTTTGTATTGTTTTATCTCGTAGCTGAGAGCGCCCGTTGAAGTCTTTACATTGCAATAGGTACTCGTAGCGCTACGAAGACTCGTAACTAACGTCGCTACGACCACAGCAGCACACGGGCATTCTAGAAGTTTATTATGCATTGCTGATTTTTAAATTAAAAATTATACTTCAATTTTAACACAATTTGCGATTATTGCTTTTGAGAAGACGATTAAACACAATTGTTAGGACATTAGTGTCCTGAACAAAAATAAATAGAGACAAAGCGCGTTGGTTAAAATTTCGTGTACAAAACAAATGCAACTTACAAAAGTTCACTTTAAACTGCTATTATTTCATGCTATATTATTGAGTCGAGAAAAAACTTGCTTGATTGAATACCTGTTTATTTTTAAATTAATACCTTTTCCACGGTTAGTCCTTTAAAGTTCGTTTTACGCGACCCATTTCCACGCGTCCCAGAATACATGTGTTCCCGATTTATGGTACATAGCTATTAAATGAAGGCATTTTAGATTGTTATCAGCAATTCCGAGCAGTAAGCAGCATCAGTATGCGGATCGCGTCCGGGCCCGGACGGTAATCAGTCCTCGATGCAGCCATTTAATGAGATTTCTTCAGAATCAACTGCTTCCGCTTTTAAACGTTTTATTGTTCACAAAAAGTATTTTTGACTGAGTTTGCAAAAGAATTTCATCTACTTTATACTTGTTAAGATGTACTTCATTAAGAAACTATAGCCGTGCCTCGCGGTTTTATCTGCAACGTCTCGGCTTTCATTGATTTCGTTTAGCCTATGTAAATAGTTTTAAATAAGCAATCATAAGCTGTAGTAATAACTTGAGTCCTAAACCTAAGTAATCTGTATACACGAGTAATCTCGCCTCGAAAGTGTTATACAGAGTGTTAGAAGAAAATCCTTATAAATCTGTACCCTCGAACGGCCCAGTCGTCGAGGGGATTTACCGCGGAGGCGGTGCTGCTGCCAGAGTTTCATTAAGTCATCGCTTTACGCGACAAAGCTGCTGTTTCAATGTATGAAGCTTAAACACGTGATTTAGAACTGAAATAAAAGTATTTGTTTGTTTCCTCAGAAATAGGTCTAATAATAACTCCTCATTAGAGCTCTGTCGTTGCCTTTAAGCTCCGTTAAATCAGACATGATTTTTTAAACAAACAAGTTGATTATTATCATAACTGAGTACTTGTCTCGAGCTGTATCGAAACACTTAATCAAGACTTGTACACGCTAAATAATACTGCATGTAGCCAAAGTTGTAACTATATTAAATGAAGAAAAACTGTTTTAAATTAATGTTCTGTTATTAACATACAAAAAATTTAGAAGCGAATGTACAAAGTTTTAATGTAATATGAAAACATTTCATTATAATTCAAAGCCCATGGACTTATATTTACAAACAAGGTCGGTAGGAAAGTCCGTATATTTAGTAAGTATATTTGTTTTGTATTAGGGGCATCATATGACCTTTAAGTAAGTATGTGTAGTAACCCAAATAAGAGAGAAACTGAAATAGATGTGAGGTAAATGTGTGACCTGCTTCTAACTTAATGTGGGTGTAAAGTACGAAACAAAAATACTGGCCCTTTTGGATGCTGTTGACAGAATCGCGGGCAACAGCTATAAATACACATAGCATTTGAACGGCTATGTATATAGGTATTCCGGCGGGATGAGCCAGTAATACTCTAATTATGCAGTAGCTAGTTGGTATTGATGTAATGTTGCGGTTGCACATAATTCCTGTTTGATGAAGTGGGATGTGAGTATTGCAACATACAGTTACGTTATACCAGTTATTTAAATCATCAGTACTGTCATAGTAACGGAAAGGTAGGGAAGCATGATGAGTTTTGCATAATTAATTTTTAGGACCAAATAAATCTTTTGCAGTGTTCATTTTGGATATTTTTGCAATTTATTCAACCGCCAACTACTTTGGTAGTTTGCAATAATTATTTTTTTGCATGTTACGTTTCTAGTGAAATTACAAAGCATAAAGTAATTTAACAGCCAATATCTCAAGCGCAGTGCGCTGCGCAGTGTTCTACTTTTAAAGTTTATTATTAAACATGGTTCTTGACATCAGGCAAGCTTTTATTCGACCTTCTTAGAATAAGGATTATGTACTAAGGTAGTAAGTTTTCGTGTGAATGAAAATAACAGTAAATTAGTTCTAGATTGAACCCGGACACTTCGAGTTCAGAAAAACTCGTTCTCTCTCCACTTGGTTTCGGACACATTTCCATCAGTTCACGATACACGACCTCGAACATTACTAAGTGGCATGACACATTTTGAAACCTAAAACCTTTGCAATAAACAAAAATATTTCAAACGAAAGGCCGTGTGGAATAAAAAACTCGTTGAATTATTTCGTCATGAATATCCGTGGACTCTAACCATTTGTCCAATCCACCCACGCAAAGCTTTGTCAGACACTTTCTCGACCAACTCATGCTGAGCAAATCAAAAGAGACAATGGTGTCTACTGTCTAGTATTCTATCGCATTCTACTAAGTCGAACTTTTACGGACATAAGCATATTTAATACAAACTTACGCACTTTAAACAGACTAATAATAGAATTAAATTCAGTAGTTTTGTTTAGTCATAATGAATCATTTTGATTCGATTTTATGCATCTTTTTTAAGCTAAAAAATTCAGACTAACTGTAAAAACCGTGAGATGCTACTAGTATGCTATAAATGACGTATTTTTCCAGTCGCATGGAAGCGATCGTCACATCAGCCAGTGAAACGTCCCGTTGACGACAGTTAGGGCCGCTGCACAATGCGACGCATGTAGAGCGTGCGATACTTGCTCACCCATTCATGGATGCCGATACCGTAAACCGATGGTCTGTGCCGTAAACAGACTGATAGCTGCCACACTGCTAACCCTCACTAAATAGGAAACGTGGGAGTTTACTCCGATCAGCAACATAGATACAAAGAGATGAAAACCGAGCTCGTTGCACACAACACTTTGTTTTGGGGATTACGTTAGTAATAAGTGTAGTAAATGCCTATTATAGATATGGTTTCTACTAAAGCGGAAGCGATAATAGCCTAGTTGGAATAGGCCCGCCTCTCAAACCAGAGGGAGCGGGTTTAAACCCAACCGACGGCACCCACCAATTTGTTCATTGTGTAAACATATGTGCGTTTTGGATGTCATCTGCTATATGACTGGAGCCCGGTGTATGGCGACAGGCTCGCCCCCTGTCACATTTGGGTCTGAATATCGTTCGGCGAAGTTTGGATGTTGTGTTACACCTCTGACAGCCCCCTCGGGGGCTAAAAAGTCACCAGAGATGACTTTTTAGTATCCGAACAGATTCGATTTATTTCCGTTTCTTCGAATCAAAATAAACTTAGAGTAGCTCTGATAATTGGCCCTTAGAGAGTGTTCGAGAGCCTAAACGACAACTCTGAAGAAGTTAGAACGAGCCATTTGAGCCAAGTAAGTAATTCTAAGAAGTTTTCGACTTAGGTATTCCGAATATAGCCTTCCGGTTATTGTCGCTGTTAATTTCTATTATAATTTCCGATCCATAAATTCGGCACGCGGACATGGTTAAATAAGCTTTAAAGTAACAAAAGTTAGCTTCATAAATATTCAGGCTGGGTCGGTGGAGGAAATCCGATAGAAGTGAATAAATTGAGCAGAGCGGGTTATATTGGCAGCTCTAAGGATGCGAAATGAACGGCCTGCACTGGGGTGGCCACGGACGATCACAGGAATGGGACTAGAAATCTGTATCACGTTGATACAAAAATATGTTTCTGATAGAAAGAAGACTTGTAGAGATATTTTTTTTGTGTAGAATAGGCCGCCGTTTGACCACCAACTCTACTGATGTTAAGCGACGTTGTGGTCTAAGATGGAGCACGACGACCTATAAGGTACTTATTCACTCTAGCCTTGAAGTTTTGTAGAGTGAAGAAGTACAAAGACGGCAGTTGAGTGAGTGCGCTACTGCTCAGATCCGTCTTCGGAACGGTTACACCGGACTACATCCCGAAACACGACTAGGTCATTTCACGGCATAAAATCATATCTCCGCCATTTTGAAAAATTTCCATAAACTACCTCGACAAAAAAATCTAAATAATTTTCGAACCTACTCACAAAATTTCAAAAATAAATCTGTGTAATTATCAAACCTACTCACAAAATTTTTAAAAAATTGATAAATTATCGAACCTAATCACAAACTTTCACGAGAATCGGTTGAGAAATGCGACCTTTAGAGGGAACAGACGCCGGTCGCGAGGACTCCAGCTCACAGAGCCACTGGTCATAAATAATAAAAGACTTAAAAAAAAATCATTGTTGCTTCCAAAACGTATTTAAAATTTCAAACTTTTTAAAATAAGTATATGTCACAAGTAAAGTAGGGTCTTTAAAACGCGCAATGGCTGACTATCAGTTTAAATACCGGCATAGAATTATGTAGAAAAAATGTATCATGAGTACGTGATGTAAAATAATTAAATTAAACGCCGACATAATCCTATGTAATGTATAGAGCTAGGTCCTCATTTTAAGCCTATTTGGTCACATAATAATTAAACTCAAAACATACACTAGTCTAGCCCATTTAGCAATAAACTTTGTAATGCCTCGAATATAACTTACAATTACGTAAATGGCATCTTAACTTGCAGTGATGTTCTAGGACTTTCAGTGCAAAGATAGGCTAGGCTACATACGCCATGTGAGAGCACACCAACAAGGCTCACAATTTAGCTAACAGAAGCGATAGTCGCCGTGGCCGGAATCGGCTAGGAAGACATCATCATTTCCTCGAATAGTTATAGTGTTTTGTCTTTTTCTTTCTTTTACATTTTTGGACTCGACCGAAAAAGACAAAAGACTGAATTACAATTCCGAGGATATGCAACGCTCATTGCTAAGGGATAAGCTAAAAGATGTTTTGTCCTGTGAAGCAAGCAAGACTTGGGCATTCTCGCCAGGTAGCCGAGTTACGAGTCAGGTGACGCGATTGCAAGCGTTTTGTATTCAGAAACTGTGCTAATTTTATATCCGGATTTTTTACTGCCACACATAAATATGAGGTATTTTGCGGAGCTTTTGGCAACTTTTTATGGATTTGTTATTGTGACAGCCACTTTATATTTCTCGAGAGATCAAGCGATCAAAGTGTTAAGATTTTGACACCGACAAATTTTGTTACCCGTAAGTAACGTTCTTGTCATATAAGTAAACTTACTTAAATAATTAAAGCGACATATTGTGTATGGTAAGTGTTTTGGTTTCATTTAAACAAATTGATTAATTTCATAATTTTGATAAATTTTAATTTGGAGGTAGATGCTCAGTACTCTTATCATGAATTTTGACAGTTACGTCAACTTTTGTCGTTTTCGCTTGGCTCCATACATTTCAATAAAGCGGAAACGTTAATGAACTAAATTAAATCTATGAAGCCACACGAAAACAAAAAAGTTTACGTTATCAATCAAAACTCATAGTAAGGGTACAGAATGCCACATACAATAAAAACAACCGTTTGATAAAATATAGGAATGTTTTTTCAATAAAACATAATAAAGAATAAATACGTGGGCTTAAACCAGACAAATATAATGGTCAAAGGATTTCAATTTAGACCCCAATCAATCTGCGTCACCTAAAACGTATTTATTTCTGTTATGTCCACACCACCTCCCGAGCTGGGGAGAATCGATTCATAATAAAATATGTGACAAGTGAACCGTGAAGAGCTGTCACATACACACAATCTACACAAAAAGCTTTTATCAGATAACTTCACTAAAGCTATGTTGGAAGACTTTCTGGGTGTCTCTTCGTTTGTTCAAATTAGACATATTCTATTGTACGAGTACGTTTTAGAGACCGCGGTCAAAGTACACCGAACATGGCAAGACGGTGAATTTTTAAATGACTATTTTGACAATTTTTAAACACATTAAATGTCAACAATGCAATAGAGGTTAAAATACATTTTGATGAACATAGTATTGAGTAATTAACAATTCAAAATGTTTTTGTTAGGGGTTCCGTGACGCTCTGAATCTTCCGTACACACACGCTTGTCCAAACCATTTGTCAGATTATGATGAAATTTGGAATGTACTTACAATTAAGTAAACTATATCTACGCCTCTACGTTCTTGGTTTTTTTTAAATATCCTCGAAAGAAAATAGAGCTATGAAAAGTAACAGCATTTGTAAGTTGTCACTTTTGACTGGTTTATTTAATAAATTGACAATGCAAACCAATTATTCCTTTACATAGGGAGATAATCAAGAGCAAAAGTAATAAAAAAATATTGAAATTGCACTTTGTCACTCTGTAGATAACTTTAGAGGCTCGTCAGTATCTTAACTTGCCCTCTTCGCTCGTCATCTTCTTCTAGACGAAATGGTAACAGAAAACCTTTAGCCAATGCGAAGTTAGTCTAAGGTCGCCGGACTCTTAAAATCGATTCTGTTTCACATTAAAACAGATTTATAAAAAGTCCGTTAATTATTATAAACCCTGCGAGTCTTAACTAATAAGAAAATAGCAGTATCATAATATTAAAATTACTTTTATTATTATATTGTTTTTGGATAGAAAATTAATTAGGTAGGTACGAGTCCAATTCATGTTATTAAAGCTTAGTGACTAAAGTTAGAAAAACACCTTAATTTAATCGTTCCGCATATGAGATAACAGCTACTGGGCAGTATAAATTTATCTAAAATAGTTTGTAATACTAATTACTGTGAACACTGTAAAACGGCTACTATATAATCAAAGTATGTTTTAGCGCGCCCATTTACTAGAAAACTAGCTTATTTTGCATTAAACTAGATAACTAATTAATTATAAATATATTTACCCACACAGCCGACAAACATTGCAACTGGATTACCTACAGAGCTCAAAGCAAATGATTTATCTGTCGAAAATAAACTAACAAAATGAATTCATGCAACTACCAAACACGGCAATAACACAAATACAGAAAAACGATTGATCAAAACGAGTTCCTGAAACTTAGTGTAAATAAAAGAGAAAGCTTATCAGAGCATGTTATAACAAAGGAAACTTTCTAAATCAACATGTTTTATTTTTTTAACCTTTCAGAACCTAACAACTATACTTAATAATGAAAAGATAAATGTTTTCTTTCGCTCGCGGGCGAATAATAACAGCTCATGAATAAATGACGAGTGACGGCGACGTTGCTTGAGAAATTGTGTTATTTGTTGCAATTTTTAATAGAGCTACAGAACTAGCTGCCACAGCACCGGCTGGAAATATAGGGGCTTTGAAACAATGGAACATTACAATTAATTATAACTACTAGGTTTTTATACAATCGTCGTCACTCCTTTTCCCCGAAGGGGCTGGCAGAGGTATTATACAACACCCACACATCGCCGGACGATATTCAGTCCCAAATGTGACAGGGGGCGAGCCTGTCGCCATACACCGGGCTCCAGTCATGTAGCAGATGACATACAATACGCACATGCACATGCTCACACAATGAACAAATTGGTGCTTGCCGTCGCTTGGTTCGAACCCGCTCGCTCTGGCTTGAGGGGCGGGCCTTCTCCCAACTAGGCTGCCATTTTTATAAAATGTTTTGCCATTATCGTTGGTCGTTTTGGAGATCATCGGGGGAAGCCTTTGTCCAGCAGTGGACGTCTCCCGGACTGACATGATGCTGATGATGATGTCTTGCTATTATGGTGTAAGGACTTTTATTGCTTACTATATTAGATACGTACCTGGAAGAGATCGCTTTGAGCGATAAGGCCGCCCATTAAAAACTTAGTTAAGCCTTATTTAAGTACTATTGTAATTATTTTATGTTTTTAATAAAGAGTTGTTGTTGTTGTTGTTGTACCTATATGAAACTAGATAGGTCTAAGTGTTGAGATGAAATGTGAAGCCGCGTCAAAATTTAAGTAATAAAATTTGTTTAAAAGAATTTATGCTCTCGTAACGTTCAAGAGACAAATCTACGTGCTGTTATGTAAAAATATGCACGCGGAGTATTCATGAGATTTTTGTCGATAAAAGTGTCGCAGTAAACTCCAGCCAATCACCGATGTAATCACCTACTTACGCTCTTATTTTATTACCGCAAATGCAGTTTGCATTGGCATGTTGCGTGCATACAGATCGTACAGTTTACCTGTTTCAAGATAGAATTACTGCAAGATTGTTAGACGCAGTACGAATAGGAATGGTGACCGCGCTGGGAACTAGGCTGGCGGTCATTTTACACAACGAAACGAAATATTTGCTATTCGATCTACGTTTTCAAGACCGCAACGTTGCGAAATGACCTGCAGTGGTGTTAACGTTGCATAGCCAATGAAGACGTTTTAAAAACACCGCGTAGTAATGTTGTACAATGTTAATGTTAAGGTACGTAATGTTACGCATCAGCTATCGTAGTAAGTTTAACCTTGTACTGACTTTTCTTCGCTTACGTCATAAGTAAAACACGCTATTTTGATGCTTATTGCCTTGATTATAGAGTGCACACTTTCTATCTAACAAGCATTCTCGCGCATAATTTTGAGTAAGAATATAGGTACTAGTTTTAAACAGTTGCACGCGTTCCTATACAAATTTCTATAGTAGTAGTCCATGTCATTCTCAATTTGGGTTCTTCAAAAGAAAATTATTCGCAAAAAATACGTTTGACTAACTGCTTTACAAAGTGGGCTAGTATTTAATCATCTAAATAGCCGCTTTCAACGCGTAGTCTAAAGAACTCAAAAGGCGTGGGCTAAACTGCGGATCATTAGCTTTACAGTTAAACGATCCACAAAAACTAGACAAAGCCAACATAGAAATAACATTACGCCAACGTTAATTTAAATAATTTGCTCAGCCGAAAGTACTGAAGCGAGCCGGTAAAAGCACCACACATGTAAACCTTCACGCAAGTATGTAGGTAAGTATATGTATAGTTGTATCACTCGGGTACCTTCCTTGTTACACAGTTACTCAAAGGTCGGCGACATGCCTACAACTTTTGTTATTTAAATAGTCCAGACGAGCGAGCATTGAAAAGCACGAAGCTACCCGTTGGAGCACCATCCTTTTATGGCTGTTTGAATTACACGTAGGCGGAAGTGGGTTAACGATCTGTGATTCACAAAGAGTGATGGGACGATGCACTCAAAAAATTTCCACAGATAATTTAGTTGAAGGTATGGGCACGTGATTTTTTGCTCGTTCCAATACTTTGATCTTCGTTCCGTGAGTCAACTATCGACTGTTATTAGGAAAGAATATTGCGAAATTGTTTGCAATAAAGCTGGCATTAGCACGTAAAGGAATAACTACAACCTTCGAGCTTATTAAGTTGCTCAATCGAATGTAATAATACTTTAGTACAAACATAATAATCGCCGCAAACGATGTGAAGACACGCAAAATACCTAACCTAAAGGATTTTAACACTGAACTCAAATTAATAGAACTTTAACGAGCCGATTAGAATACCAAAATTCGTCGGAAAGTGGAAGTAAACCGCAAGCAGACGTTATTCTATCCCTTTCAGGTACTTTTGCCTTTCAATTCCGTAATTTAGGAAGGTTGTAGGTTTTTCGAGTGGATTTAAAGCGGAGAGAACTCGCTGTGTAATTGAAAGCTGTTTCGTGAAACAATTAGGTTGTCAGCGATGAGGAAACGTTCGCGACGAGGCTGAGGCGAGGCGAGTCCCGGCCAAGCAAGCCGCAACGATTCGGGAACTCGCTTGTAATTACTTTTGTTGAACATTTTCGTTTCACGTTGCGAATTCGCGACGCACGTCATTCGCGATTTACCTGATTTCGGGGTTTGTATCGAAAATTACATTCTCTAAGTTGCGTTTCGTTCAGGGGATTTAAAATGTAAGTCTTGGCGGTGTTGTTAAGGTCGTATCTCGATTTGCAGTGTATCAGCATCATTCAGGCTGACAGCGTAAAGTGTCCTAGAACGTCTGCTGAAACGTCCTATTTTTATGATGTCCAGAGCAGGCCAGGGCTATTTTCAATCATCGGAAACGTTTCCGATCGGACCCTAGAAATTTCAAATTCAATTTGTTGGAATCTCAGTCTACTTTTATACATTTTGGAATAGGGAATCAAGTCCAAATCCGATCAGAAGAATTAATCACGTTTAAAAACTTATGAATATAGACTGAGATTCGAATAAAAGGCAAAATATTTTGAAATCCGAACGGAAACGTTTCCGCATGGTTGTGAATAGCCCTGTGATCCTATTCGGAGATTTGAGATTTTCATCTCACCTTTTTCCGTCCTTGTTGCTCTCGTTTGAAACGTCATAGGTGTGAGAGTGACCAAGATAAAATCTCATCTCATCTCACGCGCAGGAATAGCCCCCTGCAGTTCACATTGTCCAGTGTTACAGTATCAGTGTTAGTAGTATCCAAAAAATGTTGTTTGAGTTGTATTCAATATTTTTGGGTTTTTATGAAATATTTTAGGTCTTCTTGTAATTCATTAAAGTTATTATTTTAATTTTTGTAGTTTAAAAATGCCTTTATTTATATTATAATAAAACCATTGCAGCACAATGCCACTGGAGTGTTAATTATGTATACAAAATATACATCTACATTAATCTTCATCAAACCTCAAGGTTTTATAAAACAATGAACTTTAAATCACGGTGATAATTTGTGAGAATTATAATATCCTACCTACTATAATAATAATAACAGACAATATCAGGTTATTTACTGCATCCATCGACACAGGAACGCAGCATACAGGTCGACCAACTTATCTGTACCGTTGACCAAGTGAGAGAACTAAAAAGTTCAACGGGAGACCATTAGTTACATTCAGAAACTGCAACTGTGGCGCTCTTATTCAACTCTACGTGTAAGTTGGCCGCACTCTACGTGCAATGGTGAACACAATTTCCCACAGTTGTTTTTCTCTGACCCGGGGAACTATGTTGTAAAACTGTGAGAACATTGTCTGTAAACAAGAGCAAGGTAATAACCGGTTATGCAACGCAATGATCGCGAACTAAACCGCACGGCAAGTATGGCGCTCGATGGAATTAATTGAGTAATTAAGGTTGCCTTCGAAATTTCGCCCGAGCACGAAGTCGAGTTGACCGAAACTAGACAAGCGAGGAAATGAGGTCGTTGGAAAATTTGCCGTGTTTTTAGGAAAGTATGACCGCGACCTCGAGCGAGGACAACTGACGAATGGAACTCTCATAAGACACCGATCTTACATCAGTACTTTAAATAAACGGTGTGTCTTAAGTCAATAGTGCTGAGTTGGTGACACAGCTGGTTGTAGCACTCTGGATCCCCACACTCAAATCCATAGCAATGAAACCCAACTGGTTCCTGCACCTTGATTCAAATGAGCTATGATTTAACTTTCATGCCACATTCCAAAACGAGTGTGAAGACTATTAATAAGTGATGCGAGACATTAATATTGCTTAGTATCCCGTAACAGTACCACGGTCAATATCACCGCAAATGATTGCGTTGGCTGACCAACCAATGACTGCTTTCGCCAGCAAAATGCTGTTATTTTACTGTCTTTAATGCGTGTACATTACGCTCTAGGCTTACAGTGCAATAGAATTATAATACCCACTTACGTCAGACTGGACTTTACGTCTAGATTGCTTGTCGTTTTATTGTTGGCATACATACCTGTAAAGAGATAGAACATTTTAGTTAGTAGCATAAATATAAGTTAAATTTTTAAGTTTAGTCGCATGCTTTTATTATAATGTTAGACCCTACTTTATAGGTAATGTTCAATTGAATCGTGCTATAAGTTGATAAAAGATTGGATATTCGGATACCTATATTTAGTCACAGGCTCGCCACCTGTCACATTTGGGGCTGAATATCGTCCGGCGAAGTGTGGGTGTTGTATTACACCTCTGCCAGCCCCTTCGGTGGAAAGGCGTGACGATATGTTATATTTTTACTTACATACAAATAAAGTTATTTTTTCTTGCCAAAACCTACTTATCGGGAAGTATGAAAGCGACTTCTAATTTTCCCAAGTTTCTTTTTACTAAAACATTTTAATTACCTATAAATCCGATTTTAATATAAATTATCAGGTATATCCGATTTTCAAAGGTAGCATACCAAATCCTAAAATAATACTAAATCTATCAATCAAACATCTTAGAAATTTGAATTTTTCGTTGAAAGAAGTGCTTTCCATACTAGGCTAAAGCTTTAGAAAAAATAAAGAAATTAGGTAAAATGGATCCGAATATCCAATCTCTCTAGCTATGTGAGTAATTTACTATCAAAATATAATATAATATAATACACAAGAAATATCTATTTTCTACCTAAGTAAGTAGGCATATCGAAAGTCTCTCTATCGGTTTATTACGTTATAATAAAAGGCCGTACCGCTAATAGTGAAATTTGGCAAACTGGAAACTAGCTGGTACTATTCCCTGCCTAAGAAGGAGAATTAAACGCAAAATGAGTAGACAATTCCATTAGTTTCGACCTTCACCGAAAGCCACCTCCAAACCAAACTTGAACGAAGCCAATTATACTACTAAAATAATCTCATTACAAAAATTAGAAACGAATTTGCTCTGTCCATAATATCAGACGTGGGCAAGTCTCGTTGAAGACCTAGAAGCGCTTCATCCAATAACTTGCTCGGATTCTTGCCTTATTACCTTCCGGGAATGCGCTTACGTCATATTTCTTGCCTTACAGAATAAAACAGGGACGTAACTTAAACGGTATAGCCTACTTCAAATAGTACTTGCAGCCTTATATATTTGCAGCCTTACAGTCAAGTGAGTATGCAAAGTACGCTTCATAAAACTTGCACGGAGATACACATAACCTAACCACATATGTAATACTATTGGTAAGGAAAATATCGAAATAGGTAATCATAATCTTAATATATATAAATCTCGTGTCACAATGTTTGTCCTCAATGAACTCCTAAACCACTTAATCGATTATAATAAAATTCACACACCATGTGCAGTTCGATCCAACTTGAGAGATAGGATAGCTCAAAACGCGAACGAAGTCGCGGGGTGACAGCTAGTTGTTATTTATAATGTACATATATATTTTTTTAATTTATGAATCTAGTTCATGATCTAAGTAATGGTATGTGGGCACTTATCGTTATTGATAGGGCCCTACAAAGTATAATACTCTAGATAGCTAGGTAGTACTTACCTGTTTAACTACATACATAAATCATATTCAACCTTCTCTACAGAATGACTACAAAAATTACATTCTCTAAGTTGCGTTTGAAGTCAACCGAGTACGAGAAAAATACAATATTATCCCATTACTGTAACAGAATCATTTGTTGCTCGGCGGCCGTCATTAATCTCAGTCGTTTTTGCTTTCTCGTCGAGCGTAAATCATATTCGTTTTGTTTCAATAACGTGTATGTTACTGCCATTAATATGCATAAATTAATATTAAATTGCGGCCTGTCTGTAACCTACACAGCGCACCGAGCTCATATACTCCACATGTCGGTCCTCAATGCGTTTATGATGCACTACACGTACGATAAAAAGTTCCATAAACGATGCTATACTAGCCATTATTACTTTCACATATTGATGATATTGCTTTGCTAATGTGTAGACTGCAGGATGTCCCGGAACGTAGTGTCTTCCTTTACTTCGGAGCTCCTTGCATCCGGCTGAACATGACGCCACAGCGATGACATCACCGAAGCTTCTAAAAGCACTTTGTTTTCAAGACGCTCACAGTAATTTTATTCCCCGTTTGAACTTTAGCATTTTAATCCGAAATCCTTGACAGATTAGTAAAGGTGAGCCCGAGGTGAATGCATCTGAGTTCTGAAGATATAGGATGAGGCTTCTTAGCATTATCGTTTAAAGATACTTATTACTTACTAGTTTTGCCCTGCGGTTTTACCTGAGGTTCATAAGTTGCCTATTTGGTTATTCAGGATATAAGCTAACTAACTACATACCAAATTTTATCAAACTCCATCCATCCGGTCGAGCATGAAGAAGTAACAAATATACACATACACACACAACACACGTACAAATTTTCGCCTTTATAATCGACCGAGCGAGCATTAGTGAGCGAAGCGTCTCTGCTTCAGCTTCGACAAAAATGCTTTCGAATGTTCAAATTCTGTCCGGATCTCTGTCTTCCTCTACAGGACGCATTTCTTAAGCGATTCTTAAAAGTTTTGTGAACAATTTCACGGGAATGGGTTGAGAAATACGACCTGGAGAGGATAGAAGCCGACCGCGAGGTCTCCAGCTCACTGAGTCATTAGTTGAAGTAGGATAATGTAGGACAAACCGTTGTAAACTGGATCCGATCTCTACTCAGACTCACTCTCCGACTGTCCTGTTTTAATGTGGCGTAATTTCCCTAAGTATTCCCTCTACAATTACAGCTAACACGGGCAAATATCCAATTAAAGTGTAATTTACTCCCATAATAAGATTCTGAGCCAGGCAGGCAAATTAAGTGGGACTTGTACATTCAGCGGTTACGTAAATTCAGCACCTACACGAAAGGAAACACATGCTAAGATCTTGATAAGCCAATATACAACGTTGGAAACGGCCAACAATTCACAGCGGTCGACATAATGCGAGCTCGCGCAGATACCGATCAAAATTTAATTACTGCTCATACCTATAGAGCACGACTGGTATATGAATACCTATAAGTAGGTTCTGATCAACCTAGAGGAAAAGATGGAACACTGCGTTATATCTCGCTAAAGCCACTTCTTTACTTAACTTGTGTGCGTGGTAATGTTGCCATTTACAATTGCACGAAAACTAATTTTAATTTCCAAACTTTACGTTAGCCATTTCCGTTCCAATATACAACCTTAGTAGATTTAATATTCCAAAACTGCACATTTTTGTAAGAATTTAATGTTACGGCTTTTTCAAAATTGTAAAAAAACTGCACAGTTTTTAAAAAGAACCTCAAAATGTAGTCCTGGCCACACTTTTATAATGCACTACGTATATTTATGTATACGAAATTATACCATAAATCAATGCACACAATGTCGAGGTAAGAATGATCAAGCGAGTAGCGTAGTTTTTTGCGTTAATGTGTGCGTGTTGTGTACATATACGACAGTAGCGTAGTTTTAGGATGGTTTTTGGCTTCACCTAAATCATACGCCGTGAGCCATCTTATTCTTTAGGTTGATCGTAAGTACGAGTAGATAGTTAATTGGGGGAGTCGAAAATACGGGGAGGGGGCGCAACCTTGGGCTGCCTTCCGTCTTCAATTGATACGTTATACCATGTTATACGTTGTTTGGCCTTCCCAAATAGACACTGGACGTGACTCGTGGCTTTATGACGCTTTTAGCTAACTAGCGTGGTAGGACGTAATAACCTTATCTACGTTCATTAAGCAAGACATTAATTAATGAAGTACTTAGTAAGATACTTCTGTTTTTATTAATGAAAAGATACCAAAATACTTGAAAGTACACTTGTTACAATGAAAGATCTGCCAAATATTAAATAGCTTCCTTTGAAGGATATTTTTGATTCTATACAAGGTTACACGAAATGTTGGTACCTACTAAACCAAAATGATGTACTATAATACATAATTGTAATTGTGACTACATACTCGTATGTGATCAAAATATATATGTAAAAGTAAATATAAGCTAGAGTAAGGGTTTCAAATAACCTGCGTGGCATAGTCTGATCTACACTAAGCACCATACCGTAAACTACAATCACGATCTTTCGAAAACAAATTATTGTACACATACCAAGCAGCTGTTACCCCATTAATATTAATTATTTAACTACTCCAATTACTACATAGACACGTTCACGTTCATTTCAAGTACGTACTACCTAATATCCGAGGAAACTCCTCAAGCACCATGTGGCCGGAAATTATGAAGGTAGCGTAACCAAATTACCGGATTACAATTTAGCTAAGGTGGTAATTTTGACGATGACAAAAAAGTGATTTCAATGCAACGGCGTAAAAACTGCTATCCACACTACGGTTGAAAGCATCACGAATTTGAAAAAAAAATTGGGAGTGAATAGTGAATTCATGGCCGACGTATTCGTTTTTTTACAATATAGCAAAGGTTTCTTTAGTTTACCTGCGAAATACGTTATTGCTGGTGACAAAAGAAACCTGAACGGTCGTAATGTAAAAGAAGCCAGCTGCAAGTGCAAGCGCGATCTTTCTATAGAAGTCAGAGGTTGTGTTGTGTTTTGTTTAGCTGAGCTATGCTTTGGAGCTATGAATGTGGCTGTGGACCGTTATTATTTGTGATTATAATAATTGAATCTCATATTTTTTTTGCACTCTAAAGGCCATCACAAACGATGAAGATGCTATAATATGTTATCTGCAGATAGCAGCGGCGGATTAGACATATTTAACAATGTTAAGAGAGTCTCATAAAACATCAACAACATAAGTAAATCTGAGGTTTGAGGTAACATTAATCACGATGAGGGCACTTAAAATAAATATAATTATCTTTGTCGTGCGTGTTGCTTCATTCAAATGTACCTCTATATGGCGTTATTGTGAAATATTATGGTCTAAGATACTATCAGTACATAATATATTATAGCATCTTCATCGTATGTTGTTGTGTCGTATGTGATGGCCTTTAATCTAAAAAAACATTTTATAACATTTATCCCTGACACAAAAACTAACTAAGAAAAACGTAGTTAATACCTATAAAAACCCGATAGACCCTGACGCATTTTTCATACATTTTCTATCGAATACGTTGTATTTTCGATGGTTTCTGGGGGCACATATTGGACATTCGATTGAAAACCATCGACATGAAAAAAATGGGTTCTCGGTGTTGAAAACCTACTTATAGTAGGTGCGAGGTAAACGATTAGGAACACAATTATCGAGACGAGACCTAACTTTTTAACACGTCATACCTATTACGAAACGCGACTGTAAGGGCTCAGAATAGAATAGAGAATTACTTTATTCTGAGTGCAAGCGTTATTTTATTATGAATAATAATTTGAATCTATATTTTCCTACAAAAATAAAACAATAATGTATTTACAAAGAGGAAAATGTTAGTTTGTATTTAGGAGGGTTAACTCCGAATCTTCTGGTCCGATTCAAAAACTTTTTTTTTCTAATATACCTAAAGCAACACAATAACTGAATATTTGTTTTCAAAAGCGAGGAAAACCGCGGGTAGATCAGCTATGAAATTTAAGGCTCGTGATTGGTACTATACTATTTTCTAGCAACTGGTCTTTTATCAAAGGTCGTTTCAGAACTGGTTAGAAGAATCGCAGCTTCTGTCTGTTATATTATAAACGATTGCGACCGGTTGGAGCTTCCACTTCCAGTCAGACCACTCGCCCTGACCTAAGTAAGCATACAATGTAAAATGTAATATTTGCGAGTACATCAAGAATAGTAGACTAGCTGTATCTCATGGTTTATGTACTTACTTATTATTATGTACTTACAGTACATATACAGTTACTTGTATTTATGAACTTCCAGGGATATTACCAATTATACCTATTAGCAATTTTCGGTATGATTGAAAATACTTAGTGAGTAAAAATAATTATATCATGCTAAGTATAGGCATGCGTACCTATTGATTCGTAACCAAGTTTTATCAAAATCAGTTCAGCTGCTATTCCTGTTAGAGTCTGTTGTTGACAAATTCGACGTTCGACCACAATCTACAACTAACACGATTCTCAATCCATACTTCTATACTATCCTACTAATATTATAAACGCGAAAGTTTGTAAGAATGGATGGATGGATGTTTGTTACTCTTTCACGCCAGAACGGCTGAACAGATCTGGATGAAACTTGGCACAGAGATAGATTATAGTCTAGAATAGCAAATAGGATTGTTTTTTTTTAACTTTTTAACCGCGGGGCACAACTTGTAATATTATTAAATCGAAAGTAACTCTTACCTGTTTGTAGGCTTTTCAGGGCTAATCGGCTGAATTGATCTTGATGAAATTTGATAATTAGTTACAGTATATCACGAGGAAGGTTTCTGGATACTATTTTCTGAATAAACGCGAACGAAGTCGTGAGTAATAGCTAGTATTAAATAGACAAGTGTATGTCTACCTACGTACTCGTAGCAACAGTGAGAGCAGCAAGCAAGCACGCAAACAGACAAACATGCACGTATAAAAATTAAAACACGAAAGTTTTACTGAAGTTAACATTTTTGAAAAATGCAGTTTGCAGCAGTATCAGTTTCGCCTTTTTTAGCAACGGTTCTTTCAGGTTATATAAATGGCACTTTTTATTTTCTTTACGATAAAATTATCTCTAGGTTAATTAATGTCCTTGTTCTTGCACCTTGTTTACGAAATAGATACGATGCTTTGCAGTCGCAAAGCAATGTTGTTTTTTATGTGAGCGTTTTTTCAGTTTTGTTAAAATTTAAATACTTACTACTTACTTAAATTTAGGAAGGTAGGTAATTTATAAATAGGCTAGTTTATTTTTTTAATTCTCAATCAGTGGTTTTAAATGTATCTTCAATTCAAAACATACAATACGCGGCTGATATAGCTGACAATGGTTTATCTCCCCTCTTAGACCTTTCTATGCGATCATTTCTGCGATGGCAGCCTAGTTGGGAGAAGTTCCGCCTCTCAAGCCAGAGGGAGCGGGTTCGAACCCAGCTGACGGCACGCACCAATTTGTTCATTGTGTGAACATATGTGAGTATTGTTTGTCATCTGCTACATGACTGGAGCCCGGTTTATGGCGACAGGCTCGCCCCTCTCACATTTGGGACTGAATTTCGTCCGGCGAAATGTGGGTGATGTGGCTGCCAGCCCCCTCGGGGGAAAGGCGTGACGATATGTTTTCGATCTTTCTTATCAACTGAGCGAGTGTTAGCCAGCGAAGCGTCTACTTCAGCGTCGACAAAATGCTTTGGTATGTCCGGCGTCTGTCTGTCTTCCTTACAGGTCGCATTTCTCAATCGATTCTCTTAAAATTTCTTTTTTGAACAGGGTAGCTAATTAAAAAAAAATACATGAATTTTTGCATTGAAAGTATGATATTTTAGCTATTTTTAAAAATAAATCAAAGTTTACTCGACAAAAAAAAACTGTTTAAGTAATTATCGAACCTATTCACAAAATTTCACGAGAATCGGTTGAGAAATGCGACCTGTGGAGGAGCTGACGCCGCCAGCGGTCATGAGGACGTCACCCCACAGAGCCAATAGTAATTATTCTGAGTAGGTTATCTTTATCACTTGACATGACATAGTACAAAACAAAATCGCTTTCCACATGACAGAGAGACAGACATTTGTCTCTCTATCTATACTAGCTGCGACCCGTGGTTTCACCCACGGTCCCACAGGAACCGTTGATTTTTCCGGGATAAAAAGTACCCTATCTCCTTTTCTGTACCCTAAACAACATGTATGCAAAATTTTAAGACGATCGGTTGAGTAGTTCAGACGTGAAAGCGTTACAAAGAAACAAAAAGCTTGCTCGTTAAAGCAATTAGTTGCTCACAAAAAATAATATTATTATTCGCCAATAGATGTCAGGAAGAGTCATATTTTTCAGTTGAGACTACTCAAACGCCTCCTTTTTGTTATTTTTCTTCCAAGTTTGATTATCGATAAAACACGAATAAAATGACATTTTCTTAAAATGATTCCTAGCTAGATCGATTTATCGCCCCCGAAACCCACTATATACTAAATTGTATGAAAATCGTTGGAGCCGATTCCGAGATTCCAATTATATATATATATATATATATACAGGAATTGCTCATTTAAAGATAAAGATATAAGATATAGGTAAATCCGCTAACTACTCCCAAACCAGGCAACGAATTTTGATGCGGTTTTCACCGGCGCTTCCTCGTGGTCATACTAGTTTGTCATACCAGCATGACCACTATCAGTTACATAATTTTTCACGAAAGGTGTATAGGCACCGTGCAATACCGGGGTGGGTCGCTAGCTGTGTGTATTAAATTATATAGATAAATAAATAATATTCAGGACACTTGCACACACGGTCGTCTGACCCCAAACTAAGCAAAGCTTTGTGCTATGTCGGCCACAAACTGATATTATGTTACAAATACAACTGAAACTTCTTCTGGTGGGATGCTTCGGCCGTGGCTAGTTACCACCCACCGGACCAAGCCATGCCGTGAAATGACCTAGTCGTGTTTCGGGATGTAGTCCGGTGTAACCGTTCCGAAGACGGGTCTGAGCAGTAGCGCATGTAGCGCCTCACTCAATAAAGGTCGTCGTGCTCCATCTTAGACCACAACGTCGCTTAACATCAGGTGAGTTGGTGGTCAAACGCCGACCGATATTACATTTAAAAAAAAAACAGAGGCAACATTACGCATAAGCACAGAACGCACTCAATTCTTCGTTTATAAGTCGATTATACTGAACCAACTCATACCTACCTCTGACTAGCTAATATAAACTTGAAACCAGTTTGCGTGTGATTAGCATAGAATCCAGTTAGAGCTTAGCGCGAGTACTTTATGGCATAGGCATTGTCAGGCAGGCATTGTGACAGCTGGCTTACAATTACAACAACGCATTCGCGTCATTGATAAGCAATGTTGAAATCTCATTATGTTACTTCCCCACAGTTAGAAGGTAAAGTTATCAAGATTGAAGAATGCCTGAAGTTTCTGAGAATGAGTATTGTTCATTTTTAGGGTTCCGTGCCCAAAGAGTAAAACGGGACCTTATAACTAAGACTGCGTTGTCCGTCTGTCTGTCTGTCTGTCTGGCCGTCTGTCACCAGGCTGTATCTCATGAACCGTGGTAGATAGACAGTTGAAATTATCACATACTAGCTGCGCCCCGCGGTTTCACCCGCGGTTAAAAAGTATCCTATGTGCTATTATAGACTATAATCTATCTCTGTGTCAAATTTCGTCCTGATCGGTTAAGCCGTTCTGGCGTGAAAGAGTAACAAACATCCATCCATCCATCCTTACAAACTTTCGCGTTTATAATATTAGTAGGATGATGTATTTTTGTTGCCGCTATAACAACAAATACTAAAAAACAGAATAAAATAAATGTTAACTCCCATACAACAGACGTGGTTTCTTTTGCCGTTTTTTTAGTTTAAAAAAATAGTATGGAACCCTTCGAGCGCGAGTCTGGCTCGCACTTGGCCGGTTTTTAAAGGTTATTCTGGGAGCTATTGTTACAGAGGTAGGTTGAAGATAATAGACTCCGTAAGAAGTTTATTACGCATTGATTGACTGCCTCGGTGGCTCAGTCGGTAGTGAACCTGCCTTCTGATCTAGGGGGCGTGGGTTCGATTCCCACCTAGGGCAAACATTCATATGATGAATATTTGTGTTTGTTCTGTGTCTGGGTGTTAATATCTATTTAAGTATGTATTTAAAAGTATATAAGTATATATATCAGTCTCTGGCCGCCATAGTACAAGCTTTGCTTAGTTTGGGGTCAGACGACCGTGTGTTCAAGTGTCCCGAATATTTATTTATATTTATTTATATATTTATAAATTCCTCATACTTATCTAGGAATACTTTAACTTTTGCCTAAACCGGTATTTATAAAATTGATTATGACTCAGATAAATAAAAAGTTATGCTCCGATCAAGATTCTACAACGAAAACATTTACAAGGTTAGAAAAACACGTCTTATTTTAATTAAGTAAGTACTTATACCCGTTTTAGTATAAAACTAGGTTATTTTTAACATTAACAGAAGCTACGTTACCGGAAGTTTATGACTAACCCTACATACATACATAGTATAAATATCGTCACGCCTTTCCTCCGAAGGGACTGGCAGACATACAATACGCACATAAATGTTCACACAATGAACAAATTGGTGCAGGGGGGCTATTCCTGCGCGTGAGATGAGATGAGATTTTATCTTGGTCACTCTCACACCTATGACGTTTCAAACGAGAGCAACAAGGACGAAAAAAAGTGAGATAAAAATCTCAAATCTCCGAATAGGGCCCCTGGCCGTCGTCGGCTGGGTTCGAAGTTAGAACCCACTCCCTCTGTCTTGAGATTCGGGCCTTTTCTAACTAGGCTATCATCCCTGTATGGTTATGCCTATGGTAAAAAATAACCCTGTATCCAAATAATTAAACTATCCAACCAAATTGCCCCCCTCCCCTCTTATAATTACACCACCGTAATGTAATCTAAAAATAATAATAGCGTGGAAAGTAAAAGCCTTTGCTTACAATCTAAATCCTACATAATATCCGAGTTGGGTAAGAAATCCACCTGTACCTTTTAGCGGAACGCTCTCGGGCGGTGTTTAGCACTCGTTTCAGGCGTTCTGAAGCGAGGGGCGCCGTCTTTGGCCGCTCGTTAGAAGAACAAAGGCAACCTACATCAAACGAGCTATTTCTTTACGCTGCGATGACATTTAATAACGGGCCCTCAATTGGTTTCCCATTTTATTGTTAGCGACATTTTATAACAATGCTCACGAACCGATAAATTGTTTCTGTTTCTGTTCGGTGCTTCCACGTATTTACTGATGAAAACCACCATTTTCCTTTTATGTTAGACGGTGCTTATTAAAGCAAAATGTTGGTTGTTATTTTAACGACAGGAATAAGATAATTGTATGGTGCATAAAGCTTTGCATGACAACAGGCTTTCAGGCTAAGTACCACATACAAATCACGCATTGCTGCAACTGCAGACTGAAAACTAAAGTTAACATCTCGTGCTAAGTCAAATTAATTACCTACTACGAGTACGTGTAATATGCCTCTATTTGGTGTTGCACTTCCATTTGTATAAGGATACGAGTTTTAATTAACTACCGCATTTATAATTACAGGTATAGAGTTTTAACAAGGTGTTGTTTTTAGGGTTCCGTACACAAAGGATAAAACGGGATCTTATTACTAAGTACTCCGCTGTCCGTCCGTCTGTTTGTCTCACCGTCTGTCATCAGAATATATCATGAACCGTGATAGTTAGACAGTTGAAATTTTCATAGGTTTTTGTTGCCGCTACAACAAGTACTAAAAAACAGAATAGGTAAAATAAATATTTAAGGAGGCTCCCATATATCAGACATGTATTTTTGCCGTTTTTAAAATAATGGTATGGAACCCTTCATCCAGGAGCCCGACTCGCACTTAGCCGGTTTTTTTTTTCATTTCTTGCCAACTATTTAACCCCCTTAAATGTGAGTAGCACTTACAAAACAATAATTGATTTATTTAACCATTGTTAATTTATTTATTTATTATTATTGTACCGAAATTCTTATCGAGGACCATTTATTTTATTTTAATGGAAAATCTATGATGTAGGAGGTTCTCAATGCGACTAAGTTTTTTTGTACGTAACGCGATCATTCCGCCAATTGTGAATCGATTTTGATGATTGTTTGTTAATTAGCTAAATCATACTACAGAGGTGGACACATAAAATTTATTGAAATCGGCCAATCTATTAATAATTATTCTAAAAATAAAAAAATAGTTTCAAAATCGAATTCTGATGACGGGAAGTTGGTTTTTTAATTTTGAAATATTATAACCTAGTAAGTAATTAGCCTCTTACGTAAACTTTTCAAATTCCATTATTACTGATGAAGAGTCGAGTTGAAAACTGGTAGAGAACCAACTTCCCCGTTTGTGCGTAAAGTAATGATGAGATTCCAGTAGCCAGACGCAGCCATACTCGTATAGCAAGTAATGATACTCATTGCCCCTCGGCCGGCCAGTTCGTTGGACGCATAAACAGGAATTGCGGTCCGCGCTTTCTGCACTCCGCGATTGCAAATACACGCCAACTTTATACCTGCTAATGTTCATTAGAGTCTGCCGCTAAAACATGCAGAGCAACTAGTGCTAATCTGAATAACGAAGTGACCTTATTTCATTTTTAAAAAGCTGCTCAGCATCATTGCCTCCACGCCGGGGGCTTTGTGTCCGATCAGTCACGGTCTCATTCACGATCGCACGACCAGGCCCGACTCATGTCCAACGGTCATATTTCGTGATGAGAAATGATGAAACAAGGAAGCGTAGTAATAATATTCGTGATTCGTGATACTCGGCGGTTAACGATCAATTTGCGAAGTATCAATGCAAATGACCGGTCAAAGTAGCTGTACAGTCGAATCTGTGTGTCGAGATAATGGCGGGTCTAGATGCGGAGGTGGTCGGGCTCCCCTGCTCACGCCACGGTCCCGTTAGCCGGATGCCGCAGCGCCCGCTCGTTATGCAACTGATGTCTCCCTCTGCTCGGCGCTCGGTGCTCCGGTCTCGACTCTCGGCGCACGCGGTCATGCGCCACTTCAAAATGCTTTTGTTCCGTAACAACCGTTGATGCAACTTATTAGAAAGGTTGTTTCAAATGTTCCACGCCTTATATTGGTTGGTTTAGTGGCTGTACAGAGTTGTTCTAGATTTTTGATAAAAAATTACAATTGTATGTTATTTATAAATCAAGATTGAAACTTATATATTGTACAAAATTTTATCTTTTATTTTAGAGATACTTAAGTAGATTTACGTTTTTGAAAAAAAAAATGCTCTTCAGTTTCTTGCCTACTCTTCTGGGTAGTGGCTCTTTTTCCGAACCAGATGGTAGTCATTTTTAGTACTTTGACGTTCATACGTCATCAATTCATAAGATGATTTGACCTACTTATCTCTATAAGCGTATATCTTACTAGCGATGATAGCCTAGAAGGCCCCGCCTCTCAAGCCAGAGGGAGCGGGTTCAAACCCAGCCGACGGCACGCACCAATTTGTTCATTGTGTGAACATACGAGTATGTGCATATTGTATGTCATCTGCTACATGACTGGAGCCCAGTGTATAGCGACAGGCTCGCCCCCTGTCACATTTGGGACTGCATATCGTCCGGCGAAGTGTGGGTGTTGTATTACACCTCTGCCAGCCCTCTCGGAGGAAAGACGTGACGATATGCTTATCTCCATAAGTACTTATTGAAATTTCATCAGTTCGTCATCATCATCAGTTGCATAAGTAGGTACATATATAAGTAGGTACATATTAGAAAAGTGGTTGTTTCAATGGTATTCAGTAAGTAATATTTTCAAATCGCGTCGAAATAGGTTCTATCTGCTTCTCTAACCCTGGAGCTGGGGGTCTTAGAACATAATCCTGTCTGTTATAACACTAAATGAGGATCTTTGAGCTTATGGTTGTAACTAGTACGTATTTAGGAATCTCACGACATATTCAAACAAGCCCAGGATATCGGCGCGAAATGGCCGCTATTTAAGGTGATCAAGGATTGGTATCCTAGGAATGGTACAAACTATTCTGAAACCACACTAATCCCTTAACTAAGCTGTACATACTTATTTACGTATTGGTTCACCTAATGGCGTAATTATCCTAACTAATAGGTATCATGAACGTGAAAGTGAGCTTGTTTGTCTGTTACAGTTTCTCGTCTCAACTACTCAACCAATCTTCATGTTTTGCATAGGTACACGTTGTCAGGGGTAAACAATCATCATGTTTTGCATAGGTTGTTGACACGTTGTCGTGGGTAAAGAGGACATAGAGAATTTTTTAACTCGAAAAATTTAACAGTTTCTGCGGTGAAACCGTGGGCCGCATCTAGTGTAAGCTAAAGTGAGATAGACTATTTTAATTTTAAAATGTTAATACTAATTAAACACTGATCTCGTCTAAAAAGTACCTTGATACCTAAACCTGAAAAGATCCTATTATTGTGCATTTGACCATCTGGCCGAACTACCCGCAACAGAACTACATGGTGGGAATTTGTAAGGGCCAGTAGTCAGGGCTTAGACAAATCGATCGAACTAGTGGCATTTTACGTACATAGTAGTACATATAAAACAATGTACACAGTAATTACTACGACTTGTGCCCTTAAGTTACAACTCCATACCTGCTCCCACACCAATTTAACATACAGTAAGGGTTTCACTGTGCAAGCTGTCTGGCTGTGGAATGACTTGCCTGTTGCCATCAAACAGGCTGAATCATTGCCCATTTTCAAAAAAATTCTCTCTCTTTGTTAATAAAATTGGTACGTACATATTATGTGTATATATTTACAAATTATATATTAATTTATGTATTAGATGTACCAAAGGTATAACTATGTGTAGATATTTTTTACTATATTTTATTTGTTTACCGACCGTTTGTCATATCTCGTTCTGTCCTATCCATCCAAAGGTTGCCTGGAAGAAATCGCTTTAGGCGATAAGGCCGCCCTTGTACTGCCGAATGATATTTTATTTTTAATATTCTCTGTATGTTTGTTTTACTTTGTATTTTTGGTGTGCAATAAAGATGTATTGTATTGTAATTACTACGACTTACTCTACTCACCAATCAAGTAGTTTTGGTAGTTGTACAAATTGAATCAACGTATGTAATTTGCGCGTTGTTTTCCCACCTCCATGTTCTTCTGTAGGAATTAATGAGAACTTGAATTAAATTTATATGAAAGCATTGCCGTTTGTTTTCGTCTACCCGCCGACGTATGACCCACACTCCACAGGCTTATGTAACATTCATTAGTTGACTCGCGGTGCGGAAACACGTCTCTTCAGAGTTTTGACACGATGGATATGCGAGAGGAATACCCGGCTATGGGAACATTTTCAGGAATTTATTTAATACCGCGTAATTTTATTAAGAGAGTAGAAATAGCGTACTGTAGGTCAGGTATGTGTATACAGTAAATAGGGTCAACTGGTACAACTGCGTCTTTCAAGAATTACTGACAAAATCTTCACAAATTAGGCAAGTAACTATCTAGTACCTACAGATTATTATTGTAACTAAAGATAGAAAATAGATGTAGGTGGCGCCTATTTTGTGAAGAAACCTTAATTTGTGCGTCTTTCGAGAATTACTTGTCAGTAATTCTCAAAAGACGCAATTGCCTCACAGACGCATTTGTAGCAGTTGGCCCCATTTAAGATTTATAAATTATGCTCTACCACATCGCTACCAATCAAACACGTAGAAATAATTAAGCTATATTAATTTGAATGCAACTGACAAAATAAGATGGATATTTTATCTCATTAAATGCCTATCATAGAAAAGGAATACACTTACGTAGATTTGTTTTCTGTAGGCACCGAGTAAGTAATTATTGTAGCTCTTTCTCAGTAACTTACAAAGAAATACGTAAGGTTCTATCGGTCAACAGAGACAAGTATTGTAACTATAGATGGAAAAAATACAATAAGAGCAAATCTTCGTCTATAAAGAAGCTCGTGTCTGCTCTTGAGACAAATTGTATAGAGCAAAGCCTCAATAAGCCGGCCACAATAACTAAACGGTTACCGTAACGAGAATCGAACAAATTGAAATCCGAAAATGCCCAATGCGGTTCGATTAAAAGAAAATGAGAACATTCCAGCGCGTGGCGGAAACTAATGCGCGCTAGATCGAGGAGGGCAGCCTCCCCTCGACTTGAGAGTTCGCTCCGGAGCTGCCAGATTATCGTCTCTCCAAGCAATTTGTAGGGATTTGCGGCCGAACTCAGCGCCAAATAAGCGATAGTCCGTCATTTAGACCACCAGGGAACCGTTGCCAGGCCAATAATTACATGCAGGTTGTAACGTCCAATCTATAATTTGATCATAACTTATTTGTCATGATTTTAAGTAGAGCCAGGGAAGTAATCCTTACAATTTACTTTGTTTTGGATCTAGGTGACTAGACTAGATTTCTTGACCTATTTAGGTTATTTATGAGTGAAGTGAGAGAGGGCGCTACTGTGCCACCGTTCACTTCGTAGTCTGAGTTTCTATCAAAATAAAAATAATAGTAGTAGTGAAAGTTAAATAAAAAAGTGATAAATAGATGAAGCATATTAAGATTCACATGGACAAATGTTATCGTAGTGCAAAAGTGCGTAAACAGTGAAAAAATCTAACAAAATATCAACGGACTTGTAACTGACGTTTTTGTTTACTACTCTTGTGTTAATGAAGCTAAAACTCGTTAAATGCAGTGAATGAGGCATAAATAAACATCAAAAACACTAATTTGTTATTGTGAACACAAGAAATCGTTTTCTGCATCAAAGTGTATAACCTCAAATACTTATTTTTCGCATAGTCATTTCAATCAATCACCCGTCGCAAAACGATCAGCGCCACCTAGTGCTGGGTAGCTGAACTGTCAAGACCAATCTCGATAGCTTGAGCGCAACATAGGCTACAGGCAACGTAGTTCTGTCACTGGACACAAGAGGGCATTAAAAGTATTTTGAGGTATTAAAATAATACAGAAAAATAAAAACAAAATAAATGGAAGAAATAAAAAATATACTAAGAAGTATGCAAGAAGAGATGAAACAACAAAAAGCGGATATGCTAGACATGAAGGAGGAAATAAAAAATACCATTATAAGCAACATGAATGAAAAGTTTCACGACCTGGAATTAAAGACCGAGCAACTTGAACAACAAATAGAATTGCAGAAGAATAAGTTAGACAACATGGAGAGATTAATGAGAAAGAAAAATCTACTTTTTTTCGGAGTCGAAGAACGTGAGATGTCGTATGAGGATCTGTTGCAAATTGTACTAGGAATAATAAAAAAGGATTTAAACATTGAATGCAATGAAAACAGTGTTGAATTTGTAAGGCGACTTGGAAAAAAAGGGGAAAAGATGAGACCCATTGTAGTAACATTGAGCACTATGGGGTTAAAAATAAAACTACTAAAAAACAAGAACAAACTGACATCATCACCTTTCTACATCAAAGAAGATTTCCCTCAAGAAATTCTGAAAAAACGCAAGGAGCTTCAAATTGAAGTAAACAAGGAGAGAAAATCCGGAAACCGGGCAATAATCAAATATGATAAACTTGTTGTTTTAGGAAAAATAAATAGACAAAAGGAAAATTATACCCCACATGATCTAACTGAACAAGAGAAAAATGATAAGAAAAGAAACTCATCAGAATCACCGGAATCACTGAGAGGCTCCAGCCACAGTGGAAACAAAAAACAATCAACAAAGATTATTAAAAATAACATGACGAGCTACCTTATAAAAAAACCAACGCTAACATTGAATGGGCTCACCGCTCAACCTACTCCAGAACAAGAAAATAAAAATGCAAAAAAATAACAATTAGAGCGAACCCCTCTAAATCTCCCAAGACGGCTGGTCACCGCGGGAGAATCAGACCTAAACCCTCCAAAGATAATTAACGATGAAACAAAAAACCCTAACTTATGTTATATAGCTACATACAATGTCAGGACTTTGTCAACTCACACACGCCTCTTAGAACTGTTGAATGCACTGGAAAATACAAAGTTTGACATTGTTGGCTTATCAGAAGTTAGACGACTGGGAAATACAATACAAGAATATCAAAATGTGATACTTTACTACATAGGACAAACTCCAGGCTTATATGGTGTGGGTTTTCTGGTAAAAAGGTATTTCAAAAAGTTCATAGAAAGTTTTACTGGCTTTTCAGAACGAGTAGCACTCTTAAAACTAAACATAAACAAATTCAAAATAAGCCTTGTACAAGTTTATGCGCCAACAAACGAAGCCTCTGAAGAAGCAAAAGAAGCTTTCTACGACACTGTCGAAAAAGCTGTAAGATTATCTGACGAAAATGTTATAGTTATGGGAGATTTTAACGCACGGATTGGACAAAAAACAAGTGAAGATAGTCAAATTGTAAACAAATTTGGATATGGCATTAGAAACGGAAGCGGAGAACGATTGATTCAATTTGCGCATGAGAATAACTTATGTATAATGAACACTTTCTTTAAAAAGAAAAGCAAACTAAGGTGGACATGGAAATCTCCAGATGGAACAAAAACTGAAATAGACTACATACTTACCAACATGCAAAAAAACGTTCAAAACGTAGAGGTGCTAAATATTCAATATCCTTCAGATCACAGGTGCGTGAGGGCAACTTTTAACTTAAAATGCATCAAGAAAAAAAGAAACAACTACTGTGGTCACTCAAAAAGCACATTGAAAAATAATGCTGAAATTTCTAGGTATTTAGAAATACTGGGCAATTATCAAAAGACTTTTGACAACCATACAGACGACACAGTCCAAATTTACTACAACAAAATCATAGCCGCTATTGAAAACAGTCTGAAAACGGCTCCATTACCTAACAAAACAAACTGCAGCACTATATCTGATCACACAAGAAGATTAATAACACGTAGAAAAGAACTTCAAGCTACAAAACCTAAATCAAGAGCAATGAAAAACGAATTAAGCGCCCTCTATAAACTTATAAGCAAGTATATACGACAAGACTACAAAGACCATCGAAGACAAACCATAGAAAGACACCTCAACACATCAGGGAGCTTAAAAAAAGCATACAACTCACTAAGATCTCACAAAACATGGATAGAGGGCCTTTGCGAAGCGGATAGAGTTACAAACAATAGAAAAAGTGTACTGCACATAGCCACAAATTTTTACAAAACTTTATATGATGCTCCAGAAATAGACAACGAAAGCGCTCTACATATACAAAGTGAAACTAACACCACAGAAATAAACCCAATAGAACAATCTGAAATTATAAGAGAAATTAAGCGCCTAAAATCAGAAAAAAGTCCAGGACCAGACAGGATAACAAACGAAGCAATAAAAGAAGCTTACACCATCCTAGCCACACCACTGATGATTCTCTTCAACAAAATACTAGAGACCTCTACAACGCCTCAACAGTGGTCAGAGTCAGACATTATATTATTATATAAAAAAGGGGATCCCAACGATATAAACAACTATAGACCCATCAGCCTTCTTCCGTCGTTATATAAACTCTTCTCTTCAACTATAAAAAATAGAATTTGCACTACACTCGATTCATTCCAACCAATGGAACAAGCAGGCTTTCGGAAAGGCTACTCTACAGTCGATCATATCCATTCTGTTGAACTACTAATCGAGAAGTACCAGGAATTCCAGCGACCACTCTATATAGGGTTCATAGACTACCAAAAAGCCTTCGACACTATACTCCATTCATCAATATGGGAAGCCCTAAACTCTCAAAATGTAGAGGCTAAATACATCAAAGTGTTAAAATATATATATGAAAACAATACTAGCAGAGTTAAACTAGAGACAACTGGATCCCCCATTCCAATTAAAAGGGGCGTAAGGCAAGGGGACCCCCTCTCACCTACAATCTTCATTTCCGTATTAGAGTCTGTAATAAATAAACTAAATTGGAATATGATGGGCTTAAATATAAACGGAAAGTACATAAATCATTTAAGATTCGCTGACGATCTTGTCTTACTATCTGAGAACAGCATAGAGCTGGAGCACATGATAGCTACACTACAACAATCAAGCAGACAATCAGGCCTAGAAATCAACTTCAACAAAACAAAAGTGATGACTAATTCATTGAAAAATGAAATAAAAGTTGAAAATACGTCGATAGAATTCGTCACCTCATACATTTATCTTGGCAAACAACTTTCTTTCGAACATAAAAATAACGAACTGGAAGTTGAAAGAAGAATAAGAGGGACATGGAAAAAATACTGGAGCTTAAAAGAAGTTTTCAAAAGTCAAATGTCAGTCAAAATCAAGAGAAATGTTATGAATACCTGTCTCCTACCATCACTCACATACGCTTGCCAAACGTGGAAATTCACATGCGATGTTAAAAACAAAATAAACTCATGCCAACGGAGCATGGAAAGAAGCATGATGAAAATTAGAAGAATTCAAAAAATTCGAAACTCTACTATAAGAAAAACAACAGGGGTAATAGACGCACTAAACTATGCTATGAGATTGAAATGGAGATGGGCGGGCCACGTAGCAAGAATGAGCGACGATAGATGGACTACTCGGCTGACGTCATGGCCAGGGCCCCAGGGAAATAGAAAAAGAGGAAGACCTAGAAGCAGATGGGCTGACGATATTGAAGGGACGGCTGGAAAACGGTGGAAAGAAAACGCCGCAGATAGAGAATCCTGGACATCTTTGGAGGAGGCCTTCACCCTCAAATGAGGGGTTCACGCTAATTAAAAAAAATAAAAATAAAATATATATATAAATAAATAGTAAAATATAGTATGAAATTATAGTATAATATTTTGATTTACTTAACTTAAAAATTAATTAATTAAAAAATTTGAACATAATAAAAATTGAAATGTAAAGAAATCTATGTAATACAAAAAAATATAATATTTATTGATTAAAGTGAAGAGAAATAGTATTTTATAATAAACTAATTGTAAAAAATGTGTTAAATTTTGGTGTGAAATAAAAGGCTTTTTTATTTTTATTTTTTATTTTTATTTTTATTTTATTTATTTATGAGTGAAGTGAGTGTCTACATCATTATTTTGTTTGCCATAAAAACGGTGAAAATCTACCTAAAAGAAATGCTAACTTTTTTATAAAAATGCCGATGGTAAAGCCACTAATTGTATTGTATTCCATTAGCTTTATTATTAGCGTCGCATGGTTTACCTATTTTACAACGAAAACATAGTTTTAGTTTGAAATAAAAGCTCTTAACTTATTGAAACACACTTTACGTTGGATTAAGTATACTTATACGGTGTAGTCGCAAGTATTTGTAGGTATATGTATGTAGCTCTGGGACGTTCGTAGGTGTCCTTACTTATGCGAAACTCGTTTGTATTAATGTCCCCGTACAAGCCTTAGACATATATAACTTAAATGAGAAGTGAACGAGGTCTTTAGATTATTCAAACTAGCTGCCTACGTAAATGTACTTAAACAGTATTTTACATACCTAGCTATTCGCTTTTAGTGGTCTAATCCGCCGAAATAGTAAGGGCCTTCAATATTATTAATAATCACAATAATCACACTAATGTTATAAGGACGAAAGTTTGTATGTAAGGGTGTATATTTGTTATTTCTTTACGCTCGAACGGGTGGACAGATTTCGAAGGAAATTTGGCACTGAGGTAGCTTATACTCAGTTTTACTCAGTATAGACAGTTTTATTATGTTCTGTGCTCAGGATCAACGCATAGGCTCATTAACACTTTTTAAAAGTCGGTAACACCGCAGAGCGCTGCTAGTTCACTATAATTTAATTTGCAGTAATTTGCAGTTTATAATTAAATTTTAACCTATTTTGCAGCGCCCTTACAGGGTCTTTGTACTTGCACTTAGTCTAAGCACTATGCAGCACTGTATTTTGGCAAATAATAAATAAATAAATAAAGTTACTTAACTCACTCACACCGGTTTCGTCGATCCCGTCGACGGTTTGGGAAACTGATTCCCCAAAAACACGTCCAGCTAGTCCTACACGTCGACAGTATCGACATATAGGAATAGCTGTCTTTTATTTCCCAATTGCCGACACCCCGGAATTGTATTAAATTTATGTTTTCTAATCAAATAACTATAACGACCAGTGCCGTAAGTCCTTCATGCTTTACAAATGTATAATAATAATTTCTTATTATTATTTTGTTTGATTTCGGGGTGTCTAGTTTACAGTTTACACTTCGGTCTGGGCAACAAAAATCATCCAGCTATTCGTGAGCTATTCTCATACGTTGACACTGCCGACGTAGTATCGACGTATGGGAATTATTTTCCTAGTCGTCGACAGGATTGACGTAATCCGTATCGCCGAGTGGGAAATGGGAATATAATATGATTTTAATTGTTTACGTTGATCATTCTTACTTGGATATTTGGATTATTATAGGTATGTCAATATCGTAAAACAAGTAGCTTTACATCAGTTGATGTAATCAGTTGATTAAAATAAAGTTTTGCATAGGTACAAAATTGTGAAGGAACTTAATATTTATATATATACCTACCATCACCAGAAAAACATGCGTGTGACCGAATAAAACAGTGTACAGCGTATTGTGTAAGGTGAAGCAGACATTCGTTTTCAGTTTTAGGTGAAATGCACATTTACGTATATACCTACTTATCTCTTTCCTATTCTCTGCTACTTATTTACTAAGGTCTGTCATGTTCCATTAATTAATGTGAACAAATTAAGTAAGAAAGTAATTTTTACATTATAGGTATTTCTACGTACGAGTATTTATTCAGGGACCTACTTGCTAGTAGGTGTCTATTTCAGTAGTGATGCAAGAAATAGTGACTTAAACCAATAAAACTGAAATGCGTGACAGTAGATAGGTATGCAATAGGCATAATCAACACAAACTGAGATCTTCCAGATCTGTGCGTGTACCTATGTGTGAGCTCAGTACTCTTCGATTTCTTCGATACAAATAAATACTTACCTACTCAATCAAATTAAATAACTTAAAGCAAGAAATTTAAATTTATTAGATATATAGATAGTTTTATTACATGTTAATATATTATTATAATTATTACAAGTACATTTACGAAATCCCTGGCACCAGCAGTCAATAAACAAGCTTAGGTGTTACAATTAAAAAATATTAAGCAAACAAGGAGGAAAGAATAACATAAATTAAGAAGCAAAACAAAAGTTTTCGGTTAGTAAATGACCCAGCCAAATGAAGCATTTAAAAGATATATGAATGCACAAGCGTTGATGCAAAGGTATCACAGGTAAGGTGAGGGAAGGCAGTACAGAGGTAGGTATGAGATGAGGTTCGAAGCGGCCGTGCTCGGCAGCATGCAGTGCGGCAGTCGGTGCACAGCACAAGGTCTCCTCTCACCTCGCGGCCCCGGCGCGGGCTCCAGCGGCGAGCCCGCCACGGCCGCCAGCCGCGCCACCGCCTCCACGCACCACAGCACGCCCCACATGTCCCACAACCACATCACAACACTACACTATCTCATTATTGGCACAACATTCACACTTAACAGATACGGACATCTAACTATGCTAATAACTCCTATTGGCACGATCATGCTTTGGAAAAGATCATATCGCAACCGCGTAGCAGATCCACGGGTGCTATCTATCACATTATTGCAGAGTTCTGGCGCGAGGGGACCGTTCTATGTTATCGAAACAAAGACAGTTGCTGCACGTCATAACATTCCTCCTGCGAACAGTACGACGCGAAACGACTCGTACGGACGACGTCTCTTTCGACACTGGTTAACGTTCCGTTTCGTTAGTGCTGCGACGCTGCCAGCCGAGGGCCGCGCGCAGGTAGCTTTCGTTCGGAAACGAGTAATCGAGTACGAGTCGACTTTTGGCGAGCCTTTAGAATCGATACTAAAACCAAACATTTTTCTTCTTGAAATACTTCCTCTTACAAATGCAAGGAACGTATGTATGTACTTCCGGTAGTCCGCCTCTTTTTAAATTCATAGTGAACTCCGCCATTTGTTCAAGATACTTTAATGACATTTGAGGATCTTTGGGTAACAGATAATCTCCAGCAGGTACCCATTGATCTCCATCGAATCGAGCAGGTTGTGAAAACATGCCCTTAAAAGTTAAACCAAAACTACCTGAAAATAACGATACTTACATATATAAGGTAAATCATTCAGTAACCGATCGCCTCATCAAAAATTTAACATTCTGTATTCGATTCGTTTGTTTTTTGAATACTTTATTCAGAATCAGAATTGAAGTAGAAGAGCGCTGAATTTTAAAAGCACTTACCGTTACATGTAATACCTAAACAAACGACATGTTTAGGATCTCGCTCAAACAACCACATCTTCACAACATTAATGACTGCCAATACCTTGTTGAGACCTATTTGATTTTTGGTAAAATTATTCTGAAAATAGTTACTTAAGTTAGGTAAAATATGAAAAATAAAATAGGTAGGTAAGTAGCTAAAGAATATTTTCGAACTTAGTTGAAGTACGTATTGCTTAATATTGCTTAATGTCATGTAGCTGATGCATAAAATTAATAAGTATCCAAATAATTTTGACTCAGTTACCAAACCCAACCCACACTCTGAAAATTGCAGAAATGTAGCTACTTTCATACTTATGCAGTTTGTTTCTCGAAGGTAGAATATTATTCTTAATTACGTACGTATGTACTAAAGCTAAAAGAAATTTATTAACTAGGTATCTAGTTGCTTATTTGTCGACCAACCTTTCTTTCTACAATTTTGGTCCAAAGGGATTCATCGAAGTACATTAGATACTCCATTGTCCTCAGTTCTGGCGTTAAACATCCAATCATTAAGGAAGAATTCCTGACTTTCGAGAAGCGTTTGTAAGGCTCGAAACTGTCATATCTATGAACAGTAGTCCTGATGTCTACCAGGTGATTGATCCCTACAAACCCCCAAACTGGAGGGCAGAACATATTTTTCAGAGGAACTTCTGCGATTTCAGCAGCTGTTGATGATATTTCTAAGCCCAGATCTGAAGTAGCTACCACGATATTTTTCTTCTGCAATCGCACTATTCCCGCCAAGTATGTCGCGTTGTAACAAGCGGGACCCAAGTTGGGAAACAAAATGTACATTTTTTTAGAAGCCGAAGCGTTTATCTTGATGGCTAACTCTTTCATTATGTCTCTATTTTCACCAAGCCAATCTCCAATAGCTTGTCTCGGGCTGAAATAATGAAATGTGGCTATCAAAATATCCAAATGGATGTTACGTTTACTTAAATAAATAAGAATAATCAGAAACACTTACTCAAAAGGAGCATGGTCTAATATTATGAAAAGATCCGCGTGTGTAAGAGCCGTTCCAAGTCTATCAATATGTTTAACAACTTTTGCAGCGTGGTCAGTACTGACAAAGAAACAGTCGCGCTCAACAGATTCCATAAATTCTTTTGAGCACCCAGTATCGTAAATGTAAATTTTAGAAATCCTTTTCTTGCCGATGGACATGTCTAAGAGTCCAGAAATCAGATGCATGGTCAAAGGGTGTCCTGCTCCAGAGATGCATATGACAAAATCTTCTTTAGCAGGTGTTTCGACCACTATAGCTTTGTCCTTTAATTTTTTGATCGCGCGATTTTCATGCTCGATATGGTTTCTGAATTGCGTGAAGTTTGCGGTCAACCCTTCGATTCTTTCAGGTGCTAAGTAGACATCAATATCGTAGTATGAATGGCAATACTCCAGGAAGTCTGAAGCTCCGCCAATATAGAATGGTTTACTCCCTTTAATGTACATTTCTTTCCAAACGAGAGGAGATCCAATATGGTGCCAATTATTTTTCTGGTTCATTCGCAATAACCACGTCTATAAATTTAATTCAATTAAACAACAGTTAGTTCAAATATGTAGGTAAAAACCTACCTATCGCAGTATAGAACTACTAAGGCTAAGGAGAGGCTAAGGGGCTCAAGCCTTCCCCCCAAAGTGTCTAATTTACCGTGATAAAAAAAAAATAAGATTCCAGGAGCCAACACCTGATGTCGTCTCTCGTTGTACCTAATCATCGTCTCTTTCAAACTTGACTTATTTCGGTCTTTCAGACGACACTGCTTGTTGCCTACATGACCAGTTTTGACTCGGAACGCTATATCTGGTGGAGTATATTAGGTACATTGAATTAAGAATACCTAGTCTACATAAATAAATAATAAATCGGGACTTTTCCACACACGGTCGTCTGACCCCAAACTAAGAGAAGCTTGTACTATGGCTGCCAGAGACTGATATACATACTTCGGTATTTTTAAATATATACTATAGATATTTAACACCTAGACATAGAACAAACACAAATCTTCACCACATAAATGTTTGCCCTAAGTGGGAATCGAACCCACGCCCCCAAGCTCAGAAGGCAGGTTCACTACCAACTGAGCCACCGAGGCAGTCTGAGGTACTTATATTATTATACCATGTAATTCACATTCTACAATTATTTTCAAAAATGTCTGTTTTCGTGTTTACCTAGCTTACTTTTACCTTAAGTCAAGCCTCTCCCCTCAACCAAAATCCTGGATCCGCTTAAACTTACACAACTATAATGCTGTAGCTAGGCTCAAAGCCTGTCCTGTATTAGACTACCTCTATGTACTACATTTCTCATCTCATTATTGCTCATATCTTTTTACCCGGCGCACAAATTTCTAAACTGTTGTGAAGGGGTTTTCGCTTCATTGTATTTTAAAAATAGAAAAGCCTAAGATATAGTAATATTATTCCTAGTAGGTAATAGGCGCATCCATAAGTAGGAATAATGTAAGAATATCACTACCATTGATTTGCTTACCTCCCATTCAAGTACTGGGTTTTCTATACGTTCCCAACAGAAATTCGGCAGTTTTTGTGCAATATAATCTGCTATCAAACATACTTCTGAAAATATATCACATTGAGAGACTCCAGCGATCACGATACGAACTACCATCGCAAACGTTTGATTTGGCAAGAGACTATTTAAAAAATGTAGTAGCGATTTTAAACGGGAAATAATAAAAAAATATTTCAAGTAATGGAGATGTGTCTGTTGCACTTTAGTATCTAGGTATATTACATACTCTTTGCACTTTAATTGCATTTTTTTTTTTTTTTTTTTATATATAATATAGTGGCTTCTGCCCCTTAGGGTTTTGGGGCAATTTTGCTTAGTTGCATTTGTCAAAGAGAACATAATGGTATTTGTTGCATGCGAAGAGTTGCAAGTCTAATTTTTTAAAATACTACCACAGAATAAATTATTATAGTACTATGGTACTACCTTAGAATAATAACGATTATTCTGAGGGTACTACTCTACGATGATGGTGTAGTGTCAGCTTTGTATCTATACATTAGGTCTAGCATTCAGCAAACACATAATGACGTCATTGTCATCGGTCTCTTTCGAGCTTGTTGTAAATTTATGACTTATTTCAGTCTTGATTAAGCATCGATTGACGTTACTACGTGTTTCTGAATGCTATACCTGGTGGAGTTTATTATTATACCGTGCTAGATTAATCCTATCTCTAAACTTACTGTCAATACTTCAGAATCACAAAATTCATCCATGACCACAAACGCCTTTTCCAGACTGACGCGACGCGGCGAACCGCGATAGCAAAGCTTCGGTAAGTATATCAGTATTTTTTTTATGTAGAATAGGTCGGCGTTTGACCACCAACTCACCTGATGTTAAGCGACGTTGTGGTTTAAGATGGAGCACGACGACCTATTAGGTACTTATTCACTCTAGCCTTGAAGTTTACTAGAGTAAAGAAGTACAAAGACGGTTAGTATAGTGAAGAAGACAAAAATCTGGTTGAAAAATAAAAACCTAACAAATTTTTTATTGGTTATTACATTTTCCATACCAACTCGCATTTCGCTCTATATACCTGTTAGTGATTAACTGCATCTCTGTCTGTTTGGTGACGATTCGATACCGCGCTTCGCCGCGTGTCGTCGGTATGGAAAAGGTGCACTTAAGTGTTATTTTTGGATTTCTATCTCAGTCTACAATTGGTTTTCATCATTAAATATAAATGTTGAATAGATCACCAGTACTTTTTTTTGATTTGATTTGAACTTATAATTTATTCAATGCAAATTTTTATTAATTAACAAATAAAAAAAATGGATTTATAGTCCCAATGTTCACTATTTTCTTTGTATAAACTCACAAAATTGCCCCAAACACTAAGGGGCAGAAGCCAATAAAAAGTGAGGGAGTTTTTTTAGTAAAAAAAAACTTGAGTTTATTTTATGCGCCTCTGCCCCTTTGGGCTTTGGGGCAATTTTGCTTTAAATGGTGAGTCAGTAGATAGTTGTTGACAATAAGTGAAATAATTCTGGTCGATTAGGCGACTTATTATTTTATATAACCCTCTCAACATGTTGCAAAACACGCAAGACGTGCTACGCCATTTTCTTAAAAGAAATTACAGCAAATCACATTGTCTTTTTTTTTTTTTTTTTTTTTTTTTCCCCTCCGGGGAATATGGCGCCGCACGTCTTGTGCATTTGCCAGTGTCTTAGTGTTTCAGTTTCTCTCAGTAGTATTGCCCTTTTCGTCACTAAGTTCTTTGGTTTCCTTCTTCTGATTTCTTTTACTTTTGTTCTTCAAAGTTGAGTTATAAGGAGAGGAGGTTTCGGAATGGGAACATTTGTTTTTATAACATAATGATAACTGGAGAGAAGGCGTTTTTTTTATACGGAAATTTTATTAAAGCTTGTAACGCGCTCTTGGAATCCGAAAATATTACTGCGTTGGAAAGTTTTAACAATAATACATATTCTATAGATTTATAAATACCAAAACACTCGGCTGTAAATATAGAAGTCTCAGGAGGAAACTTAATTTTTTCTACTATGTTGTATTGTAAATGAAAAAGTCCAACACCAACACTGTCGTTTAAGGAATGTTTAGATGCATCACAGTATATTTGATGCCAACCGAGCCAACGGTCCTCGATCAAAGCATTAAAATAGGTTTTTGATTTTGGATCACCTTTTAGAATACCAGTATTAAGATGGACATCAGGAGAAATTATAAGGGATTTAAAATTAGTTTCAAAGAGGGAAAGTCGAAACGATCGGTAAGTTGGTGCAGTTATCGTTTTAAATGATCTGTAACTAGCAACTAGATGCGGTAACGTTTTGTGGGTCCAATAGGGAGATGAATCAACCAGATCTGAAAGACGTTGAATTTTAGTAATTAGTAAATTATCAGAGAATTGCAAAATGCGATAGAAAAATCTGTCTGCTAAAAATTGACGACGATGTCTGAGGGGTGGTTCAACACATTCAACCTGTAAGGCGTTTATTGGACTCGATTTCATAGCTCCAGTTATAATTCTAAGGGCTTTTGCTTGAATAGAGTCCAGACTGTTATTTCCGGTTACGCTACATGGCTCCAATAAAAAGGTTCCATAATCCAGAACACTTCTAATCAGAGCATTGTAGACCAATTTTAGTGAAAATGGATGTGCTCCCCACGAGGGACCCTATTCGGAGATTTGAGATTCTCATGTCACCTTTTTTCGTCCTTGTTGCTCTCATTTAAAACGTCATAGGTGTGAGAGTGACCAAGATAAAATCTCATCTCATCTCACGCGCAGGAATAGCCCCCCAGACGCCTGACAGGCACCTAATGATATTTAGAGCACGTTCACATTTATCTGCAACGTATTCACAATGCGGTTTCCCAGTAAGTTTTGAATCCAGAACTAGGCCTAAAAATTTGACAGAAGCTTTAACGGGAATAGCCTCTCCATTATATTTTAAAGTCACTGGAGGAGGCATACGTTTCCTGGAAAACAATACCACACAGCTTTTAGACACAGATAATTCCAAACCATTCTTGTCCAACCAGATTTTAAGGAGGCACAATGAGATTGCTAGCGAAGAACAGGCATTGTTTATCGATTTTTCTGATATATAAATCACCAAATCGTCAGCATATTGTAGAATCTGACATGTTCTAGCTAAGGAGCTTTCAAGGTCATAGGTGTAGAGATTATAAAGAAGAGGACTGAGAACCGAACCTTGCGGGAGTCCTTTCCACAACTTTCTGCTAGAACCATCTAGCGTTATACGACGGTCAGACATAAAATTAATTATAAAGCGAATAATGTTTAGTGGTACTTTTAGCTTTATTAATTTTTGCTTTAAAATCGATAAAGACACGTTATCGTAAGCTGATTTAATGTCTAAGAACGCAGCTACTAGAGATTCATCGTTTGAGAAAGCCAATCGAATATCCGATATCAGTATACCGGTACTGTCCATGGTACTCCTACCTTTCCGGAATCCGAATTGTGAACCTGCGAGTAAATTATTGTTTTCCAGGTACCACTCTAGTCTATTTTTTACAAGGTGTTCAGTTATTTTTCCAATGACAGGTGAGAGGGCTATAGGACGGTAAGAAGAGACTTTAGATGGATCTTTGTTGGGTTTTAGGATGGGCAACACTATTTGTGACTTCCATGCCATTGGAACGTCTCCTGTCAAAAAAATTAAGTTTATAACCTTCAAATAATAATTTAACCCATTTACGCCAAGATTTGTGAAAAATGAATAGGGAATCCCGTCTTCTCCAGGAGCCGAGTCTCGGACATAAGAAAGAACGCCTTTGAGTTCATCTATTGTAAAAGGAGAATTTAAAAATGAGTCGTTTGAACTTGAAGAAATATGAAAATTATCATCAACTAACACTTGCTCAGGAACGAAAGTGGGAGCTAATTGATTCAAAAAATCATTGGACAAGGACGGCGGGATGTTACTAAATGTGTTGTGAGAGACCCCTAGTCGGAAACGTTTGATGTTGGCCCACATGACTGAAGACGGAGTCCTCGGAGAAAGGGAGCTACAGAACTTTCTCCAACTTATGAATCGTTTTTCTTTTAAAAGTTTTTTAGTTTCAGCTATTATATCCAATAAATTATTGTAATTACTATCTGTCATGTTTAAATTGTATTGAACCTCTGCCCGTTTTCTTTTTCTAATAGCTAATGTACAGTCATTATCCCACCAAGGAGGAGAAGATAATTTACCATTGGAACTGTTTTTAATGGGAAAATAATTATTAGCTGCTTCTATAATTAGGTTAGTGAGCTTTTTAGAACACAGCTCTGTATTAGATATGTTAGGTAAGCTATTGATATTATTTTCAATATGGGTCTTAAAGTTTGGCCAATTATCACCCAGCAATCTATATTTCATTCTAGGTTTTGGAGGAGGGGATTTAACTTTTTTACCTGGAAAAGATATTATTATAGGATAATGATCACTATAATGGGTAGAAGAAAGTGTTTTCCAAGATAGAGAAGAAGCTAAGGTTGGTGTTGTAATGGATAGATCAACAGAACTACGGTGTTGATTAGGACTTGTTCTACGAGTTGGGGAGCCTGTGTTTAGGATGCAAAGATTGTGTTCGTTGATAATCCTACTAATATTATAAACGCGAAAGTTTGTATGTATGGATGTTTGTTACTCTTTCACGCCAGAACGGCTGAACAGATCTGGATGAAATTTGGCACAGAGATAGATTATAGTCCAGAATAGCACATAGGATACTTTTTAACCGCGGGTGAAACCGCGGGGCGCAGCTAGTGTTTAATAATTCTTCTCCACTAGAATCAGTTTTAGAGCTCCCAAAGGATCTATGATGTGAATTAAAGTCCCCTAATAATACGAAAGGTTTGGGAAGGGATTGCAGAATGCTTCTTAATTCCAGGAAAATTGAAGAACATGGGTTGGAAATGTAAATTGAAACAAAGCAAATACCTGTAATGAGAGCAGCAACTATGGAAAAATCATCATGGGATGGAAGAGGAATATTGCTATGTGTAATCTTATTGTCAATAAGTAAGGCTACTCCTGCATACCTGTCTGCTCTGTCTTGTCTGAGGCAGGAGAATCCTTTCATTTTAAAAACAGAGCCTGGCTTAAACCAGGTCTCTGACAAAGCAATCACTGAAGGTTCATGCTTGTTGATTAGGTACATTATTTCTTGTTTCTTGTCATTTGCGCTGCGGCAGTTCCACTGCATTACCACATGTGGGTAGTGCAAAGGAACTATCGGAGTGCGATTACAGTTGCTCATTGTTTGTTGGCGAACATCCATTGTGGGAATGGATGATTTTTTGTAAAGTGTCAATAATATGGGCAGCGTGGTCTGGTTTTAATAAGGTGGACTGAGAAAGGGTGTTTATCAGGCTCATAATCATGTCTGCAATGGAATGCTCCTCAGTGCCTGAGGTACCAGTTTGGTATCCACATCCATTGGCATGGCATGGCATATTGTATTCTTTAATAATTTCGTGGTGAGCAGAGCGATCATAACCTTGCGTTACATGGTGGGGTGAACGGGCCTGGCGTGTTACTGTTTTCTTGTATGATGTAGAGGATGATGATGGAGGTATGATTTTGTTTGTGGAGGAAACTGGACTACTAGATACTACTTCTGCAAATGATTTGACTACAGGTGGGTGTAATTTAAAGGCTTCCGCATAGGATATACATGACTCTGCCATTGATCGTTTAATGCGTCTCTGTCTGTCAAGCTCTGGGCAGCATTTGCTGGTGGCAAAATGATTTCCAGAGCAGAGACAGCAGGTAGCCTTGTTCTCTTCTACTTTACAGGTGTCAGCTGTGTGTTGAAAACCACATTTGTAACAACGGGGCTTAGACCTACATTGTACTTTCGTGTGACCAAACCTTGCACATGAGTAGCACTGTACAGTTGGATATGTGTATAGTTCCACCGGAAGTGCATTATAACACATGAAGATGCGTTTAGGGAGTACCTGACCATCAAATGTTAAAACTACTGTTTGTGACGGTTTCCATGTAGGAGAGCCATCTACAGTAGTCCTGTAATTCAGACGTCTAATTTTTAGAATCTTTCCACAGCCAATAGGGAGATTAACATTGTCCAGAACCTCTTCTGGAGACCATTCAGCTGGTACTCCTCGAACCAGACCCATACGTGTTACATTGAATGTTGGTATAAATGCTTTGAATTGATTTTTGTTTAGACTTTCATGTTTTAAGAATTGGTTGGCTTTATCATGGTGTGTAAAAGCAATTGACATTCTGTTTCGGCCTATTCTCTTCAAACTTCCATTTACTATATTTTGAAAGTTTTGTCTCAGCAAAAATTTACCAAAGGCTATAGGGTGTAGAGTGGTACTGTCATTTGGGTTAGTCTGCTGCCTCTGAATATGAACTATGTATGGAGCCGCATCAGTGGCTTCATACATAGTCCTACCTATAGGTGCATGTTGGGGTTGGGATGTTGGGATTTCTGTATTTGCAGTGGTTATGGTAAGCGGATTTGTGGGGATAGGTGGACTAGCCGTAGTAAATGTACTATTCGTGCTTTCCAATGCGTTACACGTGCAGTCCGTCTCTTTGTAATCGGCTGATGAATTATGCTTGCGTTTCCGTTTATTGCAGTGCCTGCATAGTTTGTTCGGGCGGGCTCGTTTTAAATTTCGACCGGAGGTAGAGGCAACAGAGCCATCCGTCTCCATACCAGATTCATTAGACACAGTTACAAAGTATGCAGGTTGCGGTACAGAAGGAATAGAACCCCCTGGGTCAGGGGGCTCCTCCATCTTAGTAAGAAAAAATCACTTACCAGTAAAAATATGTACACAAATAAATGAAATATATACAAAATAAATGAAAATATGTACAAATTACTTCCGTCTGACCACTATTTACAACAAAATATTATTTTAGAAAAAATTTCAAGAAAAAACGCGCCTACCTAGTTGAACGTTTCCCGCGCTTTTTTCCACATTGTCTTTGTCAGTCAAATGACATTGAAAGACATTGGCATTTGCCTTAATTTGACATCCGAGATCGTTCAAAAACGTAACCTCGAAGCTTCAAGCTTTTGGCGGGAACCAAAAAGGCATTGTCCTAGTAATATTTTCTAAATTTTGTGATTCATTGTTTATATAGTGTAATAATGGTGGATTATAAACCATTGTCGATTCGTTGTCGTGTACGAGTGTGGGAAAATAATACAAACGTTGCGAAACATGACTTTTTTTGTTTTCTACAAAACTGCAATCAAAGTTTCAGTAAAGTATCCATAACTTTACTGAAATGGGGAAAAGAGAGAGATTCATCACCGTAATCTTTCATCACTCCATCATCTGTAAAACACTAAATTAATTTGACACGCACGTCTTGTGCATTTGCGCCCAAGACGTGCGACGCCAAATTTCCCTGACTGAAAAAAAAAAACATAACCTCTAACTTATTTAGTTTGTTTACGTTTTGTACTTTCTTAATACAGCATTCAAATAATTCAATAACTTCTAATTTTAATTATTAATACCATTATAATGTCACTTCGAAACTGGGGTTTCTGTGATTTGTCTATAAGTAGTAAATTTGAACTTGATATGCTGCAAACCCTTGAAAAACTTGGATATAACACCATCGCTTTAAACACATACGTTGAAGAGCTGTGCGATGAACCGAAAAAGAAAAAGAAGAAAGGTGAAACTAAGGAAAAGAAAGATTACATACCTGAACCAACATTGGTTCCAAAAGAAGTAATGGATTCATGTAAGCTCAACATTTTACAGAGAGTCACTATTGAATTTTCCGACTCTGGAATAGCTCATAAAATGAACCAATCGGATAACCTAAAAAAATACGATATAATAGCAGTGATACCCAAAACACTTCAAGCATTTCAGTATGCCTGTGGTACTATGGATATAGATGTCATAAGTTTTGAACCTGAAAGCAGAATTCCTTTCAAAGTAAATAGAAAATTGTACAGGCAAGCAGTGGAGCGCGGTATCTTCTTTGAGCTTATGTACTCACCTGCCATAAGAGACTCAACAGCAAGAAAGAACATTATAAGTAACTCACATATTTACCATGCTGTTGGGAAATCAAAGAATATTATTATAACCAGTGGAGCGGAGAGTCATCTCTATGCCCGAACAGTTCAAGATGTCATCAACCTTGGGTTTATATTTGGCCTGAACAGCAATGAAAGCCTTCAAGTTGTCCGGAACAATGCTCGCAGACTCATACTTAAGGCAGATGGCAGGAAACGAGGAAAACATTACATGACTGTAGATTTTGTACATGAATGTGAAAATAAAATGGCTGTTGACTAATGTAATTTGTACCATTTAATTTGAAATCTAATAAAAGACATATATAATAATAAAACTTAAAATAAGCATCACAGAAAATATAATACAATTTATTCATTGGGAAATATTTTATCACAAAGCCAACATTGACAGACCAATGCAACAGGAATAAAAAGGATTTCACATTAGTTATATTATTTTGCCTTAAGTTCAACTGATGGCAGTGCCATTTCATTTCAGTTGCATTGTCTTTATTCTTTTCATTACTTTTACTTTTTATCACTCGTTTTTATCATTATTTGTACATTCTTCATTATTATTTTGTACTTCTTCAATTTTCTTGTCAATATTGTGCATCTTTCCCGCTATCACAGTTGTAGATAGTGTGTTGTTAACAGCCTCTGTTGCTTCAGGCAATGTGAATGCTTCTGCTAGCCACTTGAATCTGAATTAACAATAGAAGTCCACCAATCAAATAAAGCAAAGAATTTTTTTAGAGCCTAGTTTACATAATGAGAGTAAAATGCTAAATAAGGGGAGTGTTTTGCGGGTGTAATAACTATTTTCACTAAGTCATATGATACAAAAAGTACCAAATCCACAACCACTGCTGCTACAAATAAATATAATAAAGTAAAAAGTTATTGGCAGATATTTCTACTCTCACTGTGTAATTAAAAACCTAATGAGACTGAATAAATTAAATAATGTACATGTATAGCAAAACAAGCCAGGATCCTTTGAATAAAGCTGATGATGATTAAAAGCAAAGAAAAAAGTGCACATGCAAATAACGCATTTTAAAAAACAACAATTTTTTGTGGTAGGTACCCTCTTTATGTTACAATAACAAAAAATAAGCTCAGGGCAGCAAGTAAATAAAAAAACAATCGTAATTTTTTATTTGTGTATTATTCAAATGCAATCTCAACGTTCGGTACATGTAATACAAAATGTATAAAACCACACTAAATCATTATAATAATAATAACAAACATTAGAGATTCACACAAAATTTGTAAGCAAACACTATTTAGATCTAAAGAGTAAGTACATTGTTTAGAATATTTTGTGATACCTTTAGCACCACTAGCGATACAATTTCTCTAACTACATTTTATACTTTATATATCTGACATATAAGTGCAATTCCGATGCTATTCTTAGCTCGTTACGATTGTAAAGAGACATTGAATAAGTGGTTGTGCACTTAATTTACCAACAGTACAATCTAAGTTCTATTTTACTCTAGATCTAACAGATTTAATAACAATTATGTTCGTATGATGCTCAGATCAATCTAGAGGAAAAGATGGAACACTGCATTATATCTCGCTGAAGCCACTTCTTTTTCAATGTGTGTGCGTTGGTAATGTTGCCATGAAAAACATTTACAATTGCACAAAAACTAATATTAATTCCCAAACTCTATGTTAGCCATTTCCGTTTTTTCCAATATACAATCTTAGGAGATTTAATATTTTAAAACTGTACATATTTGTAAGAGTTTAATGTTATAGCCTTTTCAAAATTGACTTGTAAAAAAAATGCACAGTTCTTAAAAAAGAACCTCAAAATGTAGTCCTGGCCACACTTTTATAATGCACTATGTATATTTATGTACACGAAATTATACCATAAACCATTGCAAATAATGTCGAGATTAGAATGACCAAGCGAGTAGCGTAGTTTTTTTGCGTCAATGTGTGCGTGTTGTGTACATATACGACAGTAGCGTAGTTTTTTGATGGTTTTTGGCTTCACCTAAATCATCCGCCGTGTGCCATCTTACTCTCTAGGTTGATCTGAGGTATGATGATAAACTTTCCGAAAAAGTGAAAATCTGCGCGTTAATAATGACAGCTGATGATACAACACATGTTAATTTTGATCACGTCTATAACATAGTAACAGTTCAACCTGCAAATGAGATATTGCACCGATAAGAGATTTTATTTACACGCAATTTACTACCTTCTCTTAAACGAGTTATAGATCAAAGACTAGAAAATATATTAGCCTCAAAACATGCCAGATACATGTATCTCTACCTGTGTCTGTACAACAATAGTAGAGCTCGTCACATGCGATGAAGATGCTATAACATGGTATAGTACCTTAGACCATATATCACAATATCGCCAGCCATACATATGAATGAAGCAATACACGACGAAGACAATATTTATTTTAAGTTCCCTCAACTAAAGATACTGAGTGAACGAAGGTTTATGTGGTAATATAACTATCAAACCTATGTCAATATAGGTCATATGCCAATAGATAATAGATTTCAAAGAAAACATGTTAGTCTCTTAGCTGGATTATGGAATGAAACGATTTTGTATATTATCGACTATTCATTGTGTGTGGTAGGTTAAGTTAATATGTCATTTTAACTGAATATAAGATATAATAGCATCTTCATCGTTCGTGACGGCTTTTATGAAAAATACTTTTCAGACACTAGATTTTATTACGCTCGATAGTTGCGTAATTGCCCTGCATAATGAACAATTTTTTACCCTTCATCATCTTCTATTTATAAATATCAGGATTGTTAGTAACTCTCAGAAGTTGGGTAAACAAGTGACTGAACGAATTATTGGCAACATTGCAGGTTCAACTGTAACATTATTTGAGCAGATAGAAGTTAAGGAGCTAAAGTTACAACAGTCTTAAATTGTCTTTTATAAATTCATTAATTAAAAAAAACTTCCTGAACAGTCAGGTATAAAGCTTTGCTTATGCGAAACTAATCCGATATTAAAATATTATAATTAATTTCATACAAATAGTACTCAAGACATTTACATAAATTAAACAAAAAAATAGTCATGGTTATTATTATACATATATTATACTAATCGAAAATTAATTTGTTCTAAATATTTCAGCGATATTCATTAATAATTTACAAAGCAACAAAACAAATAATCTCCTGACAATAATAAATTTAACAAATTCAGTCTCATTGGTAATAAAATAATTAATTGTAACCTAAACGAGTCTTTCCTCAAAAACTTCACAAATTATCAACTCATGAAATACAGACAATTTCAAAATAAACTCACAAAAACATACATTAGGAACATAAAGTTAAAAGGTTTAAAATAAATGCATGGAATTTGTATAAGATATTCTTTTTACTTATACTATCTATGTGATGGTAAATACTTTACTATGTTTTAATATTTTATGATTTAACATGTTGATGCGACTTTATAGTAAAAAAAAAAAATTTTTAACGATACCCTTTATGCATAAACACTCAATACTTTATACTATGAAATGATCTGACAACTCGCAAACGAGAACTGTCACGAGTGAAACCGAGACAGAAAATAATCGTCCGAGCGTGCGGAGCGTCTATGCTACGGCTTTAACAAAAATGCTTTCTTATATCCGCCGTCTCTCTTCCTCGACAAAAAAAACTATGATGCTTACAAAATTTCACGATTCTCGTGAAATGTACGCCGGCCGCGAGGTATTCAACTCACAGCCACTAATATCTAAGAAGGCTGAAGATCATTCTCTCGATCGTCCATGCATAAAAGGGTACATATTATACGAAGAAATATTAAAATTTATATTGTTAACATTGTGCCTTACTGATTATGTACATGCAAACCATACATAATATCTAGTCGCAATCAGTTCATTTTCATAACCTAGTGATATAAGACATTAGTTTTATTACTACATGGCAATTATCCCGCTTAGACATATCGTGATGTTAACATACTAGGCACACTTTCAAATTCATTCACCGTTGAGAGCTTTCAGAGATCTGTCGATTAGCCAGCATGATATTGCCGGATCTACACGATTTGGTCGAATGGCACTATCTAAATAGGATTGAAGTATCTACCTCTATTTCTACAGATCTATTCTTATCATTGTGTCCTCTCGTTCGTCTTCCACATTAATGCCGTATCTAAAGAGCTTGATAGTACATAAAAGACTACAAGCTGAAAAAAGCTCTTGCGTATACCAGTAACTGCAAGATATTTTTATGTCAATCATAAAATTCACTAGCGATATACTCCATAATAGAGAATTTACAACTACCTTCAAAATATTAATATCGTGAATTTCATTGCATTTTATTTTCTCTGACCATTGTTAACTCGATTTATCCCTTTTGTTAATGGGACAACTACGAGTATTTCAAACAAATCCAAATAGGTCTAATGTCAGGAATGATGTGCATTTACAGTTCATATTGAGCACTTCTTTCTTAATTTATATTAATAAAATCTGACTTAGGCCATCTAAATGACCTGGAATTTGTTACTAATAAATAACAATAAATACTTTAGCCGACAGTTCAACTTGTCTATTAGATTTTCAGGCTAAAGGAGACGCCACCATAGTTAAGCCATTATCTAATACCTATTTGACAGATCAGCAATAAAGTTGACAAGAGAGGATTTGACTTAGTTCATAAATATGAATGATCGTATGAATCAAACGAGTATGAATAGATTACTTCTCAGTACAACCTTTCAACTTTTGTTTAGTGGCTTCTGGATATGCCACCACCCTGGCCCACATACTCTCGTATACGATTCGGGCACCTCTACTCAAGATCTATTTGTCAGATCCGGGCCGGAGCGAACAAGTGAGGCGTCGGCCTTGGTCAGTTGTTGAGGAAAGAAACGCAGTGCGCGACCGTGTTCACGTTTTCAACCAACCTGTTGTAGAGTTCGCGGCGAACGCTGGCCGTGAACTTGCTAACGAGGCAGAGCGTAACTGTCGCCGCGAATATCGCATTGTACAGGAGCACCAGCTTGAAGTTGCCCAGCCACTCGATGCGCCCGAACTCGCCCAGCAAGTCGAAGTTTGTTATACCTGAGTCGAGGTAAGTGCAAACATGTTAATTTGTAATTTGGTTTTACAATAAATTTTGTTTAACAATTTAACAAATATGTAAACTAAATATTGCATCAAGAATTCACCCCATTATCAGCTCTTAGGGATTTATTTAAAGACAAACTGATTCTAAAACGTTTGCAGGCTGGTTAATTTGAACAGACTAAATAGACAGCCAGAGATACCGAAGCAACATGATAACATCTCACACGTTAATAGGGGGCAGGTAGTCACGATCTATCTATTTCTTATTACACTATGCTACCTAGTAGATGCTACCAGACTACAGATCGCATGGTGTAACCCTTTAGTAAAACTCTAGTTCTGTTGTATTAAAAAAATGCTCCTCAGTTTCTCGCCTGTTCTTCTTGGTAGAGGCTCTTTTTTCAAACAAGATGCATGGTAAAGTCACTTTTATAACTTTGACGTTCATGTGTATCTTAGATACCCAATTGAATACCGACATTTGACTTTAACTCATAGTATACTAGCTGTAACCTGCGATTTCGTTCGCGTTTATTCAGAAAATAGTACCCAAAAACCTTCCTCGTGAAATAATGTACTTAGTAATCAAATTTCATCAAGATCCGTTCAGCCGTTTAGCCGTGAAAATCCTACAGACAGACAGGCCGTTCTTTCGATTATAATAATATTATAGTGTGGATATAGTAATATTTTAGGAGAATGTTAAATTGTGCGTCATCTGCTACGTGACTGAAGCCCGGTGTATGGTGACGGGCTCGCCCTCCGTCACATTTGGGACTGAATCAACCGAAAAATGTGGGTGTTGTATTACACCTCTGCTAGCCCTTTCGGGGGAAAGGCCTATATGTTATAGTATAGAATACCTAGAATCTTGACGAGCAGCGGCTGCGCGGTGGAGTGCGCGAGCAGCACGGCGCAGAGCGCGTGTATGCGCGCCAGCGGCGTGCGGCGCGCGCGCGGCAGCACGCGCAGGGCGCGCAGCGGCGCCGACAGACCCGTCAGCGACGCCGCGTGCAGGTACAGGATGAGGAACGCTTCCAGCAGCGCGCCCGCCCACCCCAGCTTAGATAGCGACGCGATGCCCAGCGTGAATTGCTGGAATTTACAATACAATTTATCTTTATTACCCACGTGAAGTTGGCAAAGAACGAGTTACGAAACAATTTTTTTTAATTAATTTTATAGATTATGAGGGCTACTACGTCTACCACTGATACCGAGGCGCTATATCTGAATATCACTATGTATAGCACAGGGAAAAACTTTAGACACAGCCTACACCCTGCAATTCGAAAAGAACTACCTACTGGGAGTCTTTGCGACAAACGTCAATAGAATAGAATAGAATAGAATATTTTTTATTGTGAAACTGTGTAGGTACAACTGGTCTGTCTGCCAATAACTGGTCTGTCTGACACGATAAGCCACCAAGCAAAGTTGAAGGATCAGCAGCCTATAGACGCCAGGCTTCAGAACTGAGACAACTGTGAGTCCTTACTCTTGTACTGAGCGGCAGCGCCTTGATCCCAATGAGCAGCTCGAGCGTGTTCTGCAGCACCATGAGCACGGTGATGGTGGTGAGCGCCAGCAGCAGCAGCATCGCCAGCGGGTACACGACATTCCGCTGGAGGGACGACGACGCACGTTGCGACTCCACTTCCTAAGGAACACACACACATACAGTCAAGCCTCTTTCCCATAGGGGGGGTAGATAGGCAGAGACCACTTCTCACCGTTTGCTACGATTCTCGCATACATCATTCGCGTCTTCTACGTCTATGAATCTTTTCATACACGCTTGTCGATTACGGGTACTCTTGAATTTGACATGTAACGTTAGATGGCTTTTCTTTAAAACGTCTTCGATTTGGTCAAGATACGTTCGCCCAGGTTCACCCTTACCGACTTCACACTGGAGAACATTCAATCTTTATGAGGTAGGTCGGCTAGTTTTTACAATCAGATTACCCGCAGAACACATAACCATAACGTATGCCTCGTATAACTATCGTGCTGTCAATGCTGAAAACCCATTGTCTAAGAAACCTGTCATTGAACTCGACAATATGGACCTTTTTTGCAGTGCTGCATTGCTGCGTAGCTCGGGATATAATCTCATATAACCTTGTAGTGCTGCAGCAGAACTGCTGCGTGCAGCGGAGTTCGGAATCATACCCTAAATCAGGCCGAAATTCCAAAAACACCGATTCAAACGAATATATTCGTGCATCTATGCTCTTAATATCTTTTGTTATGCCAAGCTGTTTTGCAACAAAAGGGAAATAGCTAAAATTTAATTAAAACAACTCTTCTCTGCTCCTTCTATTGTAGTGCCGATGAATATTTTCTGTTAAAACTCTTTCAACGAAAACAAATGGCATGCATCGTATCGTAGCATTTAAATGTTTTCATAGTTTGCTCTAGTTACAACTCACGCGGTATTTAAAACACTGGCTTATCTTGAAAACTTGTAGAGCGCACGGAATTACCGTTCGTCATGCTGCCGCACTATCAAGACGTCAATGCACCTATTGTCCTTTATTCTTTACAAATTTAGACATCGAACAAAAAAAAACATCTGCGCTATCGATCGATGCACTGAAGTCGTTACTTTGAGATATACGAGTACGTTAAATCTCTTTCCGCTTACTAATAATAGCATTTTCCTCATACAGTAACTGTCTACTAGGTATGTATTTATATTATTAGAATTAGGTTTGTATTATTGTATTTATATCTTACTTCCTATTTATCATACTTTTATTTAATATAAATGCGAAATTTTGTGTGTGTTGTGTGTGTTTGTTTGTTACTTCTTCACGCTCAGACGGGTGGGCGGATTTTGATGACATTTGGTATGGAGGTAGCTCATACCCTAGATTAACTCATAGGCTACATTTAACACTTTGACTGCCGAAAACACACACGTGTTTTTTCTAGCGCAACGCCAATGCGAATGCACACGCGAAGCGCATTAAACCCGTTTTTATACATATACTAGCTTCACCCGTGGTTAAAAAGTATTGAGCCAATTTTCATCCAGATCTGTTCAGGCGTTCTGCCGTGAAAGTGTAACAAACATCCATCCATCCATCCATCCATTCTTACAAACTTTCGCGTTTTTATATTAGTAGGATAGTATGATATATATATCTGTACGTCTTTTTTAATAAACAATAATAAACAGTTAACCGCGGGAAGCAGCTAATCTTAATATATATAAATCTTGTGTCACAATGTTTGTCCTCAATGAACTCCTAAACCACTTAACCGATTATAATAAAATTCGCACACCATGTGCAGTTCGATCCAACTTGAGAGATAGGATAGCTCAAAACGCGAACGAAGTCGCGGGGTGACAGCTAGTAATTGTATATGGATTAAATGAAACAGATTTTCTCGATGCAATCTTACCTTTCTCATAGCCACGATGCTCTGCAGCCTGTCCTTGAGTCCCGCCTGCAGCGCCCCGTTCCTGAGCCGCAGCAGGGGCGTCTCTTTGCCGCGCGTCATGGACGCGTGCTGGCTCTCTTTCGATATGGAAACGTCCGCGCTGAGGGGAGCTGATATGTCGCCCCGGTCAGGGTACATTGGCTCTGGGGATATGTAGCCGCTTCCTGTAACAGTAAAGAGATAGGTGTACTAGCTGCACCCCGCGGTTTCACCTGCGGTCCCACAGGAACCGTTACTTTTTTCGGAGAGATGAGTGTCCTTTGTTCTTTTCTGTTCCTCGGATTACGTGTATGAATATAAAATGTCATTATGGTCGGTTGAGCAGTTAGAGTGTGAAAGCGTAACCAACCAGTAAACAAACAAACGAACTCTTTTTTTATGATTGAATGGCCCGCGTTTGACCACAACGCACCTGATGGAAAGTGACGACGCGGTCTAAGATAGAGCACGCTTGCCCATGAGGTGCCTATTCACTCATGTCTTGAAGAGATCCAGGTTGTATCTATTGCTGGGGAACACCGAGGTAGCGGAAGTCAGATGATGGAATCAGCTCGTGTAGTTCCTGTGCACATTCTCCAAAATAGAAGGCGGTAGAAAATTGACATACTGGCTACTCGCCAGTCGCGGTCGCGGTACAGGTCGCATTTCTAAACCGATTCTGTTGAAATGATGTGAGAAGGTTCGATAATAATCATAAATTCTGCAATTCTGAAGAAAAGCAACCTGTAGAGGAGGACAAACGCCGGCTGCGAGGTCTTCAGCTCTCGGGGCCCCTTTCCCTTTTTTTTTGTAGTTATGGTATAGTTTTAAACGTCATGTGTCAAAGACCTGTCAATGCGGAAGGGAACACGCGCTCTTTTCCTAACCTCAATGTAGCCTCAACTATGTCGTGCATGTGCACAGTGAATAAAATATACAAGAAAACTAACTAAAGTGTTTCAATTAAACATTAAACAATAATATTAGTTAGGATTATGTTTGCGTTTGATTACAAACCCGCCTGATGGTAAGCAATGATGAACAAAGATGGAACGCACTGAGCCTCGCAGAAGTCTCTCTACAGCCTCTATCACTCTAGAATTGAGTTTAAAATATCGTCTAGATTGGTATGGTACCTACTAATAATAATTTGGGCCATCTGTATAATTCCTAAGTTACTTCATGTTTTTGTCTAACAGCTAACCCAAACCAACTGAGGGTCCCTCGTAAACTATAGTAGAGAATTAATTGCTCTATTGGTCCTTGAAACGATAAAATGAACAAGATAACTCAATTCACTCTAAGTAGGTACAATTGTTACAGTCAGACGACGGAATAAAAGAAGTAATATAGTAAGTAGTACCTAGAAATAAATTTATCCCTAAGCTGGCCTTCAGACGGTTTATCTACTCATATGCTCATTACATTTATCGATCGGCTTTCAATAAAATTACACTTACATATTTCCAAACATGGGAATCAATATTTGAACTGTATTGACGTCAGTAAAGTAATGTTTGTTTACGTCCTTTCTTCATGGGCGTACGCAGAATTTTTTCAGGGGTGGGGCAGAAGTAAATGTACTGAATAAGTACATACCTGTAGGAATTTAAAAAACCTTTTTTTAACTTACTGATCTACTTATTTAAAAATAATAAGCTGCGAACGTTTTTTCTTAAACTACCTAAAATTTCGTTCTTTCTTTTCGTGCTTCTGAACCCGTTAAGACGCAGTCCGTCCAATACGCAATCCCATCAAATTAGAACCAATGAGTATATACTCATCATGGGGAGGTCGAAAAGCCGATTTTCTGTCTTTGTTGACCGAAATACAACCATTTTTTTTTACTTGACCTAAATTTTTAGATTCGTGTTAGGGACTAGGGTGGGGGCAGATGCCCCACCTTGCCTAACCGTGAGTGCGTCCATGCCTTTCTTTATACATACTATAAGAAATAGCCACGTATGTCTGCTAACAATAATAACCGCTGTTGACAATTAGAAATAACTATGAACAAAGTCATGAATATTAAAAAGTCAATTAAGAATAATAAAAAGGTTTTGATAAAAGTACTTATATGATTATCGCAGCGGGCAAAAAAGGGTTTTGCGTCACAAATGTGTCCAGACACTCACCGAGTGTGACTTTGAGACCGTCAAAGCCCCTAAGGTTAGCAAATTGTATTAGGATTAAATGTTACTTTTATTATTATCATGCTATCAATGTACTTCACGTTCACCCTAAAAGTTAAGGCCCGGTATCACAAGAAACCACCGAAAACAAGTATTTTTTGCACCTGAAGAATTATGATGATCTGGAGCATAAATACAGCTGGTAGAAAAAACAACCAACTAAAGTTTAGCCGAAGAATAATTTTGAAAATCATCATCAGTGTGCTAAGAGACGCAGCCACGCGCGCGCACTCACCTTAATAAAGACCGCCGAATGCGATTGACACTATAGTCGGAATAATCGACTATATCGTACGTGAGTAATGCCCGTTTTATAACTCATAAAAACATTCTCATTTTGGAAAAAAAAAGACAAAAGTATCATCTTAAAAAAAAATTTGAGCGTGGTTCTCTACATTTCACATTTATTTTTCGATTTTTAATCAATAGCCAGATTAATTCTCTAAAATTTAACCGATCAACTTATATTTATTTGTGTCCTTGTTACGATTAATACCAATAAAAACAGTTAAAATGTGATCTCATTATGTTTTACCATCAAATATGATATACTATTTTCAACTCCTAATGAAGCGGCTTAAGTACGAGTAAACGGGTGAAAAATCGTGCTTTGACCACGTCTGACTAGCAATATTGCGCGGGCGGGAAGTGAGGCAGGCGCGGAACGCTTGTTTAGTTTTTGGACACAGCGCGCGTTGTTCGCGTGTTGCGCGTGATCTGCGGGGCTATTCCTGCGCGTGAGATGAGATGAGATTTTATCTTGATCACTCTCACACCTATGACGTTTCAAACGAGAGCAACAAGGACGAAGAAAAGTGAGATGTAAATCTCAAATCTCCGAATAGGGCCACTGGAGGGCTATTCCTACGCGTGAGATGAGATTAGATTTTATCTTGGTCACTCTCACACCTATGACGTTTCAAATGAGAGAAACAAGGACGAAAAAAGGTGAGATGCAAATCTCCGAATAGGGCCCCTGGGGGGCTATTCCTGCGCGTGAGATGAGATGAGATTTTATCTTGGTACTCTCACACCTATGGCGTTTCAAACGAGAGCAACAAGGACGAAAAAAGTGAGATGAAAATTTCAAATCTCCGAATAGGGCCCCTGGTTCTTTCCCTAGTCTGAGGGTTAGTTTTATTTTTCTGGATTTTTTTCAACTTGGTATCAGTTTATACAGAAAAATTAACCGTCTTATTTCTTACGTTTAAACCCTGTACCAGACTTTTGCCGAGAACGTTCGCAAAAGTGTTCCTATTGGCTGTTAATAGCTTTTTAACCAATAGGAACGGCGTATCGGCGCTTTCGCGGGCTAGCGACTATGTCTGGTACGGGCTGAAGAACTAATCGGAAACCTTGAAGGCGAGTGAATACATATTTTACTTATTGACGTGTACAATAGTGTACAAGCACACACAATTAGTCGCTTCAACAGTGTAGTCTTGCGACCAAGGTCGAACGAATAGTATATTCTGGCAAAAGACAGCAATGTCTGAAATATTAAACTCAACGCTGTGTCTGTGACATTGCTCATAAAAATGAATGTTGATGAGGACGCTCATGGCGCGATGTTATTATTTGTTTCTTGACAATACAAGAAGAATATAGAGACAAGTATAATTTAATATTTTAAAAACCCCGACACCTATTTTCTTTAACACCGATTTTCATCAAACATAGCTAAGAACACTCCCGACTTATTCACCTTTCAAACAAAAAAAAACAAAACCAAAATCGGTTCAGCCGTTCGGGAGCTGCGATGCCACTGACAGACAAACACAGACACACACACACAGACACGTCAAACTTAAAACACCCCATCGTCATTGCGTCGGGGGTTAAAACACCCCGTCGTTATTGCGTCGGGGGTTAAAATAAGATGACAGCTGTAGTTCCACTTTTGGCCACGTTCAATAAGCCGTACCTATCGTTCTTATGTTACGGCCACACTAATGGAAAACGCAAATGCCTATTACCGCGTGAATTATTCCGATAACTAATGCATTAATTAATTGGGTGGCCAGTTGGCCACACTTGAACGGTCTACGTCAATGCCCATGAATGCCAAACGGCAATGTTAATGCCGTTGTAATATGTGTATATGTAATGTAATAAGTAGTGGCCGCACTAACGTTCAACGTCCATCATCGCCATAATTATCGGCGGATTCCGTTAACGTGGCCGCGACATGAAAGTTTATCACTAATTAGTGGTGTGACAGCGTGAACTATCGAAACGAGACATCCCATTTAATATTCCAATTACAGTAAACCTTCTTACTTAAGTAGTTCCTAATTTTCTATCATGTTATACTAGCAGGTACTTATGTGGTTTAGAATTACCAATAAATGGTTAACTAACTTAAGATGATTAACAAACTTTGCTGGCGCAACGACCTATTTATATGATGTGTATTATAGCCTCAGATACTAAGAGGCGACATCCTCGTCTAGCTTACCCTTGAACCTATCATGTCTAACAACTAAAAATTTTGTTATTCAATATATGTATATGGGTAGATGTAGCTAATTATTTAAAAAGTTAAGTATCTTCATGACTATCATTAAACAGATTCAAGTTTACCTGCAAATGATATATGAAAAATTTCGTTTTAGTATTCAGAAAGCAAATACAATCAATCGTAATGCCTAGAACCTTGACTCTACATCTGTGATTTACGAGTATACTAAGTCACTGGAGCACTGACCTACCCAGCATGTGTCGTAGTAGTAAAGGGAGTTATACTATTTTAAACGGAGACAAATATATCACGCGATAACGCGAGGTGTTAGTAAAATATCACGAGCACGTGCTGGATCGTACGATGCGCGGGCGTCGGCATACGTAACCCAGGTACAAAAATATACAAACCAAATATTTTCGACTTGTTTATAAATAGAGAAACGTTTTACGTTGGCTATGCAAAAAATTACCGTGACTTGCAGACCGACGGGCACGGTGAACTTACATAATCGAGTTATTTTGGTAAAGAACCCTAACAAAAACTAAGCGAAAAAAACTATGATAGCTCTCAAGCTAGGGGGAGCAGGTTCGATTCCAGCCGAAGGCCCGCATCAAGTTGTTTATTGTGTGAACATATGTGCGTATTTTAATATAATCTGCTACATATGTTGCTACATATATAGCTTGGTGTATGGCGACAGGCTCGTCTTCTGTCACTTTTGAGGCGCGAGCACGAACATTTAAACTAACGTTTCATATCGACAAAGTATGGAAATTACCGATTTTGTCGATTTGAAACATCAGTTTGTATGTCTGTGGTCGCACCCTTGGGACTACATATCGTTCGGCGCAGTGTTTGTGTTGTAATACACCTCTACCAGACCATTCCGCGAAAGGGCGTTGATATGTTATGTGTATGTTATGTACAACCCTATAAACTGTCATCGTATTATATACGAATACTCTATCAATTGTAATTCCTAATTACATTTTTTTTTTTTTTTTTATGATTGAATGGGCCCACGTTTGACCGCAACACACCTGATGGAAAGTGAGGATGCGGTCTAAGATGGAGCACGCTTGCCCATGAGGTGCCTATTCACTCTTGTCTTGATTTGATACATTCAAATGAAGCGTCGCCGCGTCGTGAAGCATCCATGCTGAATTCAAATCACTTTAAGATTAGCTACGTAGTTGTAGACAAGAGTTTTAAGCATAAACGTCCTACTTCCTAGGATTGACAAAGCACAAAAAAAACGCGTTACCATAGAATTGTAAAATAACTTAGTAGGTACGATATATTTATTTTTACAGCAATACAGAATACATAGCTACAGTGTGACCCCTAACGAAAATGATTGAATGTCAGAGAAAGCAAAAAGTATGCAGATAGGTAGAGTTAAATTAAAGACTTTAAACTTTAAAGGCTTCGTCTGAATTATTTGATTGAACATTTTTACAATTTAAAAACGTGGGCAAAGTGGTAATGCTTATGTAGGTAAAGTGCCAAGCATTAAATTAAACTACTTTTGTAATGTCAACATACAATTTTTAATTTCAGCAACTTATGTTGACATTACAAAAGTAGTTTAATTTTTTGAAATTGAAAACACCTCTATAATTTATAGAGGTGGTTTCAATTTCAGCAACTTGAATAATATAAATGTAGGTAAGTAGGTGGCTTCATATGTCCCGCTAGCCGCGTATAGAACACACAAAGCCTTTGCCTAGACGTGCTAATATTTTTAATGCAATGAACACGCTGGCCAGATAGAAACCATACAGGGATCGTTAGGAATGCGTCGGCTTATGCTTTTGTAAATAATTCTTTTAACAATGCAGTTGGGTGTTGGGGTTGAAAATAAATTATTTTATTTAATAAAGTAAGTTGAATTAGAATGGACTAATAATTGAAATTTTGTTAAAATTTAGAAGTAAAAACCAATGTATGTAAAATGACGAGTACATGACAGGAGCATTCCTAATACATTGTAATAAATTATGATGAGTGTGACTTTATGACAATTAACTTTTCTATTCTTCTATTCTATTCTAATTTAGATTGTACTAGCTGCGTCTCGTGGCGTTACCCGCGGTTAAAAAGTAACCTATGTGCTTCCAGACTAAAACTATCTCAGTGACAAATTTCATCCAGATCCGTTCAGCCGTTCTATGGCGTGATTGTATAACAAACATCCATCCATCCATCCAAAATTTCGCATTTATAATATTGATGTAGATAATGTTAAATCACATCATACAAGTACATTCATACAATGGATAACATGAAAAAGCATGTACTCTATCTATACTATGTTATTATTAATAGACATACAAATAAAATCGATTCAAAAACGGCGTGTCACACACCTAATTATAAAAAATAAATAGTCACTGAATTAATTATTAATTTTTATTAGCATTAGGTCACACTAGCCGGTTTTATCACTCTGTCTGTATACTTTTCTATATATACACTACATTACAATGATGTGAAGTTTGTAAGTAAGTACAATTATGCATTTAAAATTTAAAAAACCCTCGACTCCGATTTTCATCAAACATAGCTAAGAACACTCCATTATTCACCTTATTCACATTATTCACCTTATTCACCTTATTCACATTATTCACCTTATTCACATTATTCACCTTATTCACATTATTCACCTTATTCACATTATTCACCTTATTCACATTATTCACCTTATTCACATTATTCACCTTATTCACCTTATTCACATTATTCACATTATTCACCTTATTCACCTTATTCACCTTATTCACATTATTCACCTTATTCACATTATTCACCTTATTCACATTATTCACCTTATTCACATTATTCACCTTATTCACATTATTCACCTTATTCACCTTATTCACATTATTCACATTATTCACCTTATTCACATTATTCACATTATTCACCTTAATCACCTTATTCACATTATTCACATTATTCACCTTATTCACATTATTCACATTATTCACCTTTCAAACAAAAACAAAACAAAATCAGATTCGGTTCATCCATTCGGGAGCTACGATGCCACAGACAGACACATACAGTGTCCTTGTACTGCCGAATGATATTTTATTGTTTAATTTTTTTCTTTATGTTTGTTTTACTTTGTATTTTTGGTGTGCAATAAAGATGTATTGTATTGTATACAGACACGTCAAACTTGTAAGTTTGACGTGTCTGTATGTGTCACTGCGTCCCTCCGTCACACCCCGTCTCTCCGTAAAAATGAGACAGATGAAGTAAAGTTTGTAAGTATAAGACTGATTTCAGGAGACAATCTCTGAACCGAGACAGTATTGAAAGTTCCTTTGATAGAAAAGTGCACTTAATCTGAGGCACAAAAGTCTGTTTCGTTTACTATGCTGTTTAAGCCGCGGCAGCCTAGTGATTAAAAATGTATAATAAATAATATTAACACATAATATATCCTAATCCTATCTTAATTTCCTTTCCTATCTTTCTAATTGTACTTAATCTAATATTACATACGAGTACATACATAATTATAGTCATGCCTTTTTCGCGTAGCGAAAAACCACTTCTCTCCACTTGCTACGATCCTGGCACACATCTTTCGCTTCTCTACTTCCATGAGTACCTTCATACATGTTCGTCGGTTACAGGGTACTCCTGACCTGGCCTTTTTTCAATCATGACATGAAGCGATGACAGCCTAGTTGGAGAAGGCCTGCCTCTCAAGCCAGAGGGAGCGGGTTCGAACCTAGCCGACGGCACGCACCAATTTGGTCATTGTGTGAACATAATAATATGTGCGTATTGTATGTCATCTGCTACATGACTGGAGCCCGGTGTATGGCGACAGGCTCAACCCCTGTCACATTTTGGACTGAATATCGTCCGGCGAAGTGTGGGTGTTGTATTACACCTCTACCAGCCCCTTCGGGGGAAAGGCGTGACGATATGTTATGTTTTTTTTATTATTAAAAATTATAAATACGAAAGTGCGTTTGTTTGTTCGTTTTTTTATTACGCTTTCACGCCTACATTTTGCATACACGTTGTCAGGGGTAAAGAAAGGGACTTAGGGTACTTTTTAGCCGCGAGTAAACACACACAAAATTTAAGAATAGAACGCCATTTTTTATTATCTTTCTACCCTTCCCACTCATAAACCGTAGATACTGTACCGACATCTACCCTTTCTACGGTATCTACGGATTCTCCATTCATTTCCATCGCTCGTCATCAAAAAGTATCCTACACAAAACAAACCTTATTGGTAAAAAACATACAGTTATTCGACTTCGTTTTGTCTACGTGCGTAGTAACATATGACTCGTTTTCCGCAACCAAGGTCAACATCATCGGAGGTTACCCCAGTCACGTCAACAGTCAACAGCGGGCACAATAACTTATTTGCAAATCAATTCTGGCAGTGGCTGTTTTGAACTTGGATAAAAACATTTCTGTGAGACAAAATTCATTTTTAACCGACTTCCAAAACGGAGGAGGTTATCAAGTCGACTGTAAGTTTTTTTTGTATGTATGTTACGCGATTACTCAGCCAACAGTGAATCGTTTTGAAAGATTATTTTTTGTTTGGTTAATCATATTAAGATTTGAGAGGTGGTCCCTTATTAATTTTATCGAAAATGGTCAAGCATTTTTTAAATATCAACTAAAATCTAAAAATTGTTTACATGGATGACGAATTACAGGATGGGAAGTCGGTTTTCTAAGCTTTACTTTTCATATTATTAATTCTATTTATTATTATTTCAGTTTAGTTATGTTTGAATAAGACATCACAAATGCACAAAATATTAGAGAAAAGGTGGTCTTATCGCTAAGATCTGTTTTTTTACAACCTTCGGATGACGGGTAACTAAGTGTAATGTAAGTATACGTATCGAATAAATAAATATTGATTAATAACAGAAGTAATATTTTAATACTTAGTTATTTGTAAAATAGATAAAACAGCGGTTGTTGAGGTAAATAGCCGTGTTTGTATTGTATACCTTTATTACACATGTGTGTACTCAGGTTTAATGACTTTTCGAGGTTTACAGCACAAAAAACATTTATCAGAGATTTCAGTCACTTAGCAAACATCGTTAGTTTAATAACAGTTTGCGTGAGTTCAATTTCCGCGCTTTTTAATTGTGGGATATTAAAAATTAACTCCTGATTGCGATTTGGTTAGCTAAATCATAAATGAGTTATAATTGCGTATCTGTATAATTGTTTTGAGAGAATTGTGCAAGGAACGTAAGGTGGATTGCAAATGTACGATTTCTACGCAAACATATAATCACGCCTCTTTCACGTAGGGGTAGGCGAGGACCATGCAAAGGTGACAAGTGAAACTCTCGAATTCCAGATTACAACTGTATTTATAAGGAGAGTAACAATATATTATAATCATAGTCTATGTACCTATTTACTATATCTCATTTTAACTGCTATTAGAAAAATAAAATAAATGTTGGTTTATTTTATTTTAGAATAGGGATATACTAGTTATCGATACCTTTATTGTTACAATTCTAAGGGTTGGTATGAAGCTCCTAAATGTTCGTGTAAATGTCTCCACTTGCTACGACGACGATTTCTACAGTGACATGAAAACTGCGTTCACTTTGATATGTTTTATGGAGCTTACTATATTTAAATGCTATGTCATTAGTGTAGTGAACACTGTACAGTGTACACGTACACGCGATATGTGCTCAAGAGAAAACATCATCAAATATCGTAACCTACCGTACCTACTACTTTGTACCTTCACCACACTCCTATACCGATGTTAGTACACATAACACTTGTACTATTATTTCTTCTATGGCATTACAAACACTCGAAAGCGCGAAGAAGCTTCCGTTTATTTTAAACATCTAAGTTTAGAACTCAAGTGCTTATCTCACCATGATGCAGCGACGCTCGTAAATTTCTCCCGATGTCAGACGTGATAAAACGTTTATTTGATTGACGTTAAAAATACCGAGATTTCAGCCGCGCACTCACACAATAAAGAGATAATTGAAAAGGGAACGCACACAGACCATGTTACCTATCTACATACTCTCATCTAACAAAAGTAGAGGTGCGGCACGAAGAGACTTAGCGGAAAAAATAACAAAAGGCCGTTCCGATCAAACATCGGTTTATCGATGCTTTATCGATTGTGCGCTCCGCTGGAACCTCGAAGAATCGTATCGATCCAGTTACTTGAATCGTGAAAGCAGACTCAGCTTTTTCAATTTAGAACAATATCATTGCGGATTTAATGCAATTTCTATGCGGCGATAGATCTAGATAGCAATGCATAGGCGTTTTCGTTGAAGCGAAACTACTAAATTCTAACAAAAACAGTTACTAAGAGTCAGCGGTGACCTAGTCAAGACGGTGAATACGGTTAGTGAGAGATAATTTAAAAGTGAGAGTTCGATCCGCTTCGAAATATCACTTGCTTGACTGATGATAGGCCTCGTAATTACAATTATAAAAACATGTTTCATTATCTGTCTTTCGGCATGTAGCTTTATCAGGGCTAAAATCTTATCTACTAAAATTGTTAGGAAGTAGCGTGCTCGTATGTTCATACAATATCCTGAGGATATAGGATACTTGCTATTTATAAAGGAAGCCTTTAAGGTCACAAGACTGACAAGTAAAACCTTAGAGGCACAGCGAGTCCGGCCACCTGGTAGCTTTTGTATTCTGATTGTCACAGTCCCTCTTTTTAAAAAACGTCACGAGAGTGAAAGTGACCGAGATAAAATTGCACAGGCACTCTATAAATTAGGCCCTCTGGTCTGGGGCCCTAATCAAGTTGCAATCGCTTCAAAGCGATTCTATTGCTAGACCAACTAACGCTCGAACGCTAGCTTGTTAAAATGATCGCTTGCTGGAATCGCTTGGAAGCGATTGTTACTTGTCTAGGGGCTGGTAGCATGATTGACAATGAGTACGTCTTAAAGCACTCTGAAATGAATATAAAAAGGTACATATTATGAAGGTACCTACGGAACATATTTTATAAATACGAGTATACCCCCTTAGCAATAAACTTTGTATGGCCTCGGAATAGATATACAGTGTTTTGCCTTATTCTTTCTTTAACATTATTGAACTTGATCGAAAAAGACAAAATACTGTGTAACTATTCCGAGGATTTACAACGTTTATAGCTAACGGAGATAGACTATAAATATCGAATTACATACATCAGTTAAGTTCTCGCATAACTGAAATGTTGCAAATTTCTTGACGAAAAAAAATATCTTTAACCCGAATGCCGACTTCCTCTGACAACATACCTGTGGAGATAGCGTTGGTGATCCGCCGTCGGATGGTCTCTTCCTCAAACGAGTACATGTAGTACTCCTCATTGAGATCCCTCAGGAACTGCGGCTTCACCAGCACACCACCGACGACGCCGAAGAGCCGCACGAACCCCAGAGGCGTGAACACTGCAACAATATCACACTAATATAATAAACTAGCTGCGGCCTGCAGTGTTACCCGCGGTTAATAAGAAGCCTATGTGCTATTCCAGACTATAATCTATCTCAGTGACAAATTTCATCCAGATCCGTTCAGACGTTCTAACGTGATTGAGTGACCAACGTCCACACATCCATCCATCCATCCACTCATACAAACCTTCTCATTTATAATATTAGTGTGATGCGAGCGTTTGGGTCGATATTAGACTCACTCAATTACGCCGGAACGGCTGAACGGAACTAGATGAAATTTGTCACAAAAATAGATTATAGTCTGGTATAGCACATTGACTGCTTTTTAACCGCGTGGCGCAGCCAATAGTTTTATTATGCGTGGGTAAAGAAAAGGTCGACATTTGACCATCGATCACAAACTCGCCTGATGTAGAAGCGATGTATTACCTAAAATGGAGCACGAATACCTAGACCTAGAAGGCAAATTCTGTAGGTAATAATTTAATTTTCACCACACAAGCTCGGACAGATTCTGTTTGTAATTCGAAATCCGAGTGCGAAAGTACATATTATCCGCTAGCGTGGAAATCGTTTTTTTTAATTTGCACCTTTGAATAACCGCACTGGCCAGCACGACTTACGCCAGCCAAAATTTGTGAGACTGTAATTTATTTATTCTTTGAAAAAATAATGACCCTCAGATTCTTGCCTGTTCTTCTGAGTAGAGGCTCTTTATCCGAACAAGGCGGTCGAGTTTATTTTAAAAAAAACTTTGCCATAGGTCCATAAGACTTTGATACCCAAATTCAATAAAAACATTTTGACTTTGACTGCATGAAAAAAAAAACATCGTTTTCCTCGGCAGCTAAGTTATTAGGCGGCTCGTACTTTTAGAACCCCTTGCTACGCACTGGATTCTACGAGTATAATTGAACCACTCTCTTCGCTTGTGGTTCAACCCTAGAATCCTTCGCTTGCTTATATAGGTTTCAATAAAACTACTCGCGACAAAAAACAACTTTGCAGCCTTGCCTACCAAATAACTATTCTGATGCTCGTGCTCTTGTGTTTTTAACTGTCTAGGTAGGTATATAATCGACCAAGTGAGCAATAGTGAGCATTATCGAGCGAAGCGTCTTTGCTTCAACTACAGCCCGCAGAGCCAATAGTAAATAATTCGGGACATTTTTCACACACGGTCACCTGACCCCAAACTAAGCAAAGCTTGTACTATGGTTGCCAGAGGCTGATATCCATGCATTTGTATTTTTAAAAACATACTGAAATATACGATGTAAATTTCAGAAAACTGGGCAGAACAGAATCTCATAAATTTATAATTTGCTCTGGTTCGTTCACTCCCGCGTTTTAGTTACGAGCTGTTCTTTAAAATAAATAAAAGCGTATACTTTATTTATCTTTAAAAAAGTAACAACTGTACTACTATACTATGCTTATTGTTCCCACTTTCTGCGTGTTTTTTTAACGTTTGTTAACGGTATGTTTTACTAGTATTAAATAAATAAATAAATAAAACCGAAAAGTCACATTTATGTAATGCTTAGTACCTACTTATCACTTAGAAATCATCAGGTCGTAAAGCACCCAGTACTGTTATTTATTTTAAGTTTTACAGCTCTTATTTATGGCGATAACGCAGTACGATTAAATTTTCACCAGACAACAGTCGAAAAATATTTATGTACGTGTTCTGTATAGATCAAATACGATAACAATTCCGTAATTACCAATTCAATTAAATCTGACCAATGCAATGCCAGTAGCCATAGCTTCGAAATAGTAATCTGCCATTTGCCTGATGCAAGCATTCGGTTGAGGTAGAGGCTAGAGCGCTAGGAATCTCGCCAGCCGACCGGTTTCTTTACACAAAAACTTTGTTTGCGCCAGCTTAAAGACCAAACCAGACATTAATGTTTTTATAGTCAATCTTATAACAAAATTCTACCGGCCAGCGACTTGCAATGAGTAGAAAACAGGAAAACAGTGACTTTCTCAGACGTTGCACTGGGTATGCCGGGCCGGCATTCCTCTACGAGTCTACGGCTTAATTTTATACACATAATAACATCAATTACGATATCGTTCCGCTTCCTCATCACGAGATGTAATACGTAAACAGACTTATGAATGAATCTGTATTATCACACATTGCGTCTTTTGATATAGGTAGTTTTTTATATATTTTTTTAGTTGAATAGGTCGGCGTTGGACCACCAACTCGCCTGATGTTAAGCGACGTTGTGGTCTAAGATGGAGCACGAACCACTTGTTTAAGTTGTGAACCACATGGACATGAACTGGAATTTTAACGTCAAATCTTACAATAGAATACGGTTAGCAAAGATTTTCGCAAGAGCGTGTCTTGAACGAAGGGGCAGATCAGCACACACCTGCTCTTCTCAACGACTGGTGTGCCGTTCCAATTCAATAAATACAATGATTGCCGTCGACCCCGGCCTCGACACGTAACTATGGGAACACACGGTGCGCGAGATAAAAATACAATACGATCCGAGGCTTACAGACTTTTCATTGCAATAAATTTAAGCCCCTACAAACTATAAAACATATTCTATGAGTTGTTCAGACCGATGTATAAACGTGCCTATTAATAAAGAGAGAAGAGAGAAAGCAGTTATACATATAAGAGATCAATTATAATTTTCGATGATGTGCTTTTAAGTGAAAGAGACGCAGTACATTATAATTATGTACTAAGTTGTTTATTTATTTTTTTGCAAAACAAGGTCGGACATTCAACATCCTACTTCGATTTTCGAAGTCGTGCATGTGTGCTACCGCGGTATTGCCTTCAACAAACTTGTCATGTTACAACTATGCTCAAAACTATAACGTTTTATATAACGTCATAAGCTAGTAGAGGATTTAGAAGACAGACTTACCTATAGCTATTTTGATTTGGGCTAGCAAGAAAATTTGAGGAATGGTGTTCGAGCGAGGGACTATTCGACAAAATCTAGGAATTACTGCAGATAATATAATAATATTACAGATTTAACAAGTGGAGAATTCTGACAAACCGCTGGATGAAGTGGTAATGCGGAAAATGGTAGTGGTAGTCGCGATTTTCAGCCATGAAGGACCGACTAGAGAGAGAGAGGGGCGGAGAGGGAGAGAGAGGGGGAGAGAGAGAGAGATAGAGGGAGAGGGAGAGAGAGGGAGAGAAAGAGGGGGAGATAAATTACATTTAACAACTACAATTACAATTAACACAGAAATTTGTTAATTAATTAAAACAATAAAAGACTATTGTACTTCGACACAATGACAAACATTTGGCGAGCGGCTATTTTAAACTGCCGAGGTCTAATTCTCGATATTGGATAAATATTATTTATTCAACCTGTATTCTGTTCTGTAGTTGTGTATTGTACCTTACTTCCAAAGACAGCATACGTAAAAATATTCTTGATGAACTTTGGAACCATTAGAAGCTAAATATTTGATAGACGCAAACGGTGCTCTAAATAATTGGATACATGAGCCTCTATTGATCATACGAGTAGATGTTTGGTAGTTGGCATTGCGCCTCTATCATTAGTTACGATCCTTCTGATAGCACGTGCCCTAATTTTATATTGGTTGGGAAAATAGAGCTCAGCTCTATGTACTGACATTTATTTACCGTGTTTTACATTTGTTTGATCCACCTGTTTAAAAAAAAAACAATAACCTTCAACCAATTAGAAATAGAGAAAGGTAGGTAATAGATTCTCTACAATATTGTTTCGTATTACATTATTTCATTTGGTAACATAGTTAACACATGGAGGTGTAGCGTTCCGAGTCAAAAATGGTTTCGTGGGCAACACTCAGTGACGTAAATCGCAAGACGTAAAACCGAAATAATTACAAATAATTCAAAAGAGACGATGACAATGACTAGTAACGTCATCAGGTGTCGTTAACGTCATCACTACAAGGTCTAGCGTTCCGGGAGCCAAATTACACGGGCAATACAATATTCATACACAATACACATACACACATCGCCATTAAACACAATATAGATGCCCTCCTTTTGGCTCAACTCTTTCTGTTGGCGTGAAAAAAAGAGGTCGAAACACAAAACAAGCGTTGCAGCGAACTCACTTGACAACGGTTGCTATGAACACCGTTACGTCAATGTAATCGAAAAATACACAAGTTGTGAAAACCATCGCAAGACACATACGTTCTTTAAAAGTCTAAAACTCATTATCAACAACAATGAGCGTCAAAAAACCGAAGGCTAAGAAAGGGACTAAAGGATACGATGTACGACTCAATCCCGCATTATCAGATCATGCTGAAATCAAATTGAACGAGGAATGGGCCAACTTCATGACCCGAGTGGGGCAAGTCTCGACCATGGTGAGGGACATGGCGAGTGGAGACAAGGCCCGGGCGGACGCTGCACACAAGATGGCCGACAATTACCTCGAGGGCAAAGTCATCGTCGACGAAAACGTAGAGATGAAAGTCAAGGACGATCGGACCGTTATCAACCAGAAAGCTTTTAAAAGTTTAGAGAATAAAGATACGGTAACTAAAGTAACTTTACTTAGTATAGCATTTGAACTAGTATAGCACGTTTGTTGAACGTTTGATAATTATATCACACTAACAACAAGAGAGCAGAAGTATGAGATATATTGTGTGTATTTTCTGAAATGGATGGATAGTCTATCCTTTATTTCGAAAAAATCAACAGTCTCTGTATTATAGCGAGAGAAACCGGGGCGCAGCTAGTTATTTCTATAATTTAAAAACAAAAGACCTGTCTGTCCTGAATCCGCGTTATAATGGTTGATTTGATTGCTAAGTACTATGAATAGTCATACAAGTGGGTTATCAAGAGTAAATTGCTGTAGATTAACTGGTAGCTGCCCACGTAATGTTATTATTCCACGCTATGATTCGCTCATTTTAGCCTGGTGTAAATTCGGTAGCCATTAGCACGCTCTCGAAACATACCAGAGTATTTTAAACGTAATTGTGGGTAGACAATTTGTGGGTCAAACGATGGGCGCAGAACCGTGGCAGATAGGTTCCTAGTTCCTACCACTTTGCTCTTTCGGGTCTCCAAGTTTAAAGTGTAGGTATATCACATCACACTTAAGTGCGACAGTCGCTTACAAAATTATCAACATTCCACTGTGTTCCGCCAGTGGGGACTGTCAATGAGACAAAGTGAAAAGTACCTGGTAGATGGTATAGTAAAAGAGAGGCCCATCTCAGCTAAAGGATAAAGAATACCGTGGATGGCGATGAAGACCGATGTTTAAGGCTTAACGTTTCGCTTTTGATGAGAAGTTTAAATTTTAAAAAGCCTTTTTTGTTTTTGAAGCTACACCGGGTAACTATTCTACATGTAAATGGGAATTTGCTTGAAGCTTATATCGTTAGTTTATCTGTTTATTTGCTTATTTTATCATCTAGCGCATTACTGTTCAATATCTCCAAAAAATATCGGAAATGATCTACTATGGCCGCAAATACTGTTATTACTTAATTTAGTTACCCGGTCTACCTCCAAAAAAATTATTAAATTCAAATTTCGCGCCATGAGCGAAACGTTGAGCCTTGAAACGGGTCATGCGCATGATAGTCTCAATTTGTTTACACGCGGCATAAATAAAACAAGCGTTACTCGCAGACTATTGTATGTTTTATCAGTGAAAGCAATTTGGCTCGCGTCTCTCTATAAATAAACATCAACCTCGTCAAGATGCAGATGTTGTTCTTTCTGCTTGCAATCCGTTTAGAAAATCTTCGGGAATGTTTACATGTACCGAAACTGTAAAAACCATTCGTGTTTGTCTTATATCAAAGTTAGTTATTCCAGCTACTTTTATTTCACTAATTCTGCCCCGATAGATAAAAATGTGTAACTATTTTTTTTTCCGATATTGAGTTATCTTTACATTGCCAGATTCAGGAAAACGCTTTTTCAACTATCGTGGGTAGGATTTAAAGGTTTACAAAATTACTGGAGATTTGAAAGGCAGTAAATTAAAGAAACCGTAGTACGTACTTTCATGCGTAGTCCATCAGAATAACACATACAGTATGAAAGATTCTCAGGAGCAACAACCAGCGACGATTGTATCTGAGTCAGGTGTTTTCATTAATTACATAACGCACGCTATCATTTTAATCCGCAACTGCAATACCACCGCGTAATTCTGATTACCTAAGCTTTAATAACAGAATCCAAACCATAACAGAACCGTGACCTCTAGTTCAAGTTCAACTAAAAGCGCCGAGTCCATCGAATACCTACTTTATCGTCTGTATTCTCGTCTCTCTCTCTCTCTCTATCATAGAAATTATTTCAATGTAAGCGTCATTAGTGGAACGTGTCTTGAATGATTCCGGCATGTGAACCTAATTGCTTAATTTGCGATTTTGATTGACATTCCTTTGTAATTAAATGAGTCCATTAAGTACGTAGTTGTTTCAAAGAATAGAGTATGCATGACGTTGAAAAAATGTATTAATGACATCTATTTTGCAGGGTGAAGTTGATAAAGATGCATGGATGGTGGAGATGGGCAAGGACGCAGATAGACGCGCTCTCGATCGCAAAATTCGTCAAGAAAAGGCTGACACTTTAAAAACCCAAGCCGTCAAAGCATTTCGTCGAGAGGATTACGAGAAAGCTCTTTCTTGCTACAACCGAGCTATAGAGCAAGTCAAAGACAACTCCATGCTTTACTGTGATCGTGCCTTGACGAACATCAAGTTAAAGAACTACGAGAAGGTATATCCTCCTTTCAATAATGTGCTTCACTACACGGAATCAACAAAGTACGTAATAGCAGTGCCTAGAGAATACGCACGTCACGGAAAGACCGAAAACTAGGATTTCTTAATTGCAGTCGAAAATAAAATCTCGGCAGGCCAATAAAACGTGTGCTATCTATTTTTATACGAAAGCAACCGGTTTTTAAATATACAGAGAAATTACTAGACATTGTGAGGCGAAAGATCAACATCGGCGCAATAGGTACACGTAACACGACAAATATTATTCTGAACAGTTCATACAGATATTTGTTAGCAACAGGTTTTAAAAGCGCGTTTATCGATATGCAAAGAGTTGCAATAATCTCATTTACTTATCTGATAGTATATCGCTTATTACGTGAACAATAAAACAATTGATAAGTTTCAGTCTGAATCCTACATAGGTAATATGAGTCATTATTATTTGTAATTTCGATCGCTATTAGCGATAGTATCGTGAACTTGAGCCAAGATACACGTGTTGTTGTCGGTATTGGCCCGAGAATTACCGCACATTACGTGGGTGACACGCTGTTTTAATGTTTTTGTTGTATCGTGTCGAACAAACATTAGAAGAATGCAAATAGCCTCCTATATCTTTACTATACTCTTATTCGTAGCGTATTAGAATACAACTCCACAATATGGTCTCCTTTTTACAACGTTCACAATGACAGGATTGAACGCATTCAAAAACGGTGTTTGAGAATCATGAGCTATAGGTCTGGCATGGGTCGTAAACTCTCATCCTATAACGAACGTTTAAAATATTTTCATGTTACCTCCCTTGAAATTCGTCGCAAATACATGGATCTTACCTTGCTTTACAAAATAATCCATTCGGTTATAGACTCCCCAACCCTTCTTTCATTATTGAACTTTAACACCCGTTTCAGATCTCGGAACCTCAATTTCAACATATTTAGTTTACAAGTTTTCTCTAATAACACGTCTTATTATAACCCTATTGTCCGAATGAGCCGCCAATACAACGAAATCCTCGTCTCCAACAGACAAATTGATATTTTTTATCTAAAATTGTATCAGTTCCAAAGACAAATAAAGAGTATTTTAGGCTTTAACTTTTAACTACTGTTCTATGTTTATTGTTTTGTTTCTCATATTTCATTAATTACTTACTGAATATTAATCTATAATAATTTAGCAATCAATGTAAAATCAAAATGTTTAAATTTGAACTCATTACTTAATTTTATTCTGTTGTTTTATGCTCGCTAGTGATTATTTAATTTGTTATTAAAATGCTCCTAGACATACATAATATTGGAAATTAATACAGATCTATTTTAAGTTCACTAAATTTTGTACTATTTTATTAATTTCTGTAATGTGTGTTATGAATAAATAAATAAATAAATAAATAAATGCAGACTTTATGCGTGATAGCGAATAGGTGCTCGAGTATAACATGACAATAGACAGATGAGCTAACGAAACCGAAATATAATAAATTACGTACCTGGTTTTATTCGAATAAGAATGTGTCGTAGATCAGGGTGTCAAGCTGCGGTATTAGGACAGATCAAAATAACCGGTCATAGTTTTGAGAGACAGACTTGCACTAACGAAATTTCACGTTCGTTCGACAATGTTAACAGCGAACTAGGTGCAAGCTATTCTTGCCGTTCGAGATGTTTCTTGGTCACTCTCGCTCCTATGACTTTTCAAATGAGAGAGACAATGACCAAATATTTCTCGACTGGTAGGAATAGGGCTCCAGGTTCCGATGAATTCAGCAAACAGTGCTAGAGAGGTGACAAAGAAAGTTCAGCTCTAATAGCGATTGGTACTCTGGGATGTTAACAAAACAGTTCGAAAAGTACTTGAGTAGCTGTACAAGATTTCTATCCATAGCACCTGATTCGACTGCCTTCTTTTCAGGTATTCGATGACTGCCACTGGGCTCTACGTCTCAACGAGAACAGCTACAAAGCCCGTCTCTACAACACCAAGGCGTACAAAGAACTAGATGAGACCGAGAAGTACGAAGAATGCAGAGAAGAACTGAGGCAAACCTTTCCCCAGCATGAAGAACTTACAGCTACATACTTGGAGAAGAATGATCAAGAGTATGAGATAGAGGAACCAGTCTATCAGAGCGATAGTGAGTAGATGAAGCGGAAATAGTGGAGGGTAGGCTCAAGATTTTATTGGTATCAGTACCGAAGTGAAGTTTGTTTAACGTTGCTTTTTAGGAGACTTTTTTTTTGTTTGTACAGTTTGGTCTCGATTGCAAAGTTCAAAATTATAAGTTCTGTTAGAAGGAAAAAGGTTTATTTTTTAAACAATTGATACAGAGCCAATGAACTCACGCGTGGTAACTAATTAGGTACCTACATTTACTTTGTCTACCTCGTTATTTATTTTTAGCTATATCTTTTTTTTTGTGTAAAGTTTCCAAAACTAAAGGGAAGTAGGAAAGGCTTTGTAAAATTAAGTATTCGTTTCAGTTTACCTATTCAGTTTAGAATATTAGGTAAAATTAAAGGATACAATTTGTTGTGAAATGGATGATTATTCTTTAAAATTCGTGTAAACTTTACTTTTTGTAATGATTACGTAGTTTTTTGTTCCAATAAATCTTAATAAAATTATTATTACATAAGTGTGCAATTGTTCATTGCACACTTATGTAATAATAAAACTTGTGTTGTTCATTGTGTGAACATATGTGCGTATTGTGTGTCATCTGCTACATGACTGGAGCCCAGTGTATGGCGACAGGCTCGCCCCCTCTGTCACATTTTGGACTGAATATCGTCCGGCAAAGTGTGGGTGTTGTATTACACCTCTGTCAGCCACCTCAGGGGAAAGGTATGTATGACGTGACGATATGTATGTATGTGTGCAATTTAATTATTATTATCTTTTGTTAAATAGTTATTACATGCTTCTTTATCTAAACTAAAGCCTAAAGCGCTTCACACACACTTTATTACATCTCGGGTTTCTACGTAGACGCCAAAATATACATTATAGCTGTCGTGTGTCTGGCTGACGACTTCTACATATAGATGTATTAAAATGTATTGAAATATATCGTGCTCTAATATACATTTTTACATTACAGTTGTGTATGGCTAAGTTGTTTCATGAAAGGATTAATTATCTTGCCTTGCGATAACACAAAGATTATTTTCTATTTCGTAACATTATTAAATTACAACAACACGTGGCTACGATAACAACTTTAAAGGGTTGTCGTAGCCATGACCCTAATAAGAAATGATAAGTTTAAAAAAAAACACGACAAAATTATTATTATTATTGATAGTCGTTGATGCAAAGACAGCAAGTACTGTAATTTAAGTAAAGAGTCCGGCGACCAATTAAGAGTCCGGCGACCTAACTAATTTGGACCTAGGCGACCTAGACTAACTTCGCATTGGCTTAAGGTATTCTATCGCCATTTCGTCTAGAAGAAGAAGACAAGTGAAGAGAGCGAGTAATGATACCTGACGAGCCTCTAAACTTACCTACAGAGTGACAAAGTGCAATTTCAATTTTTTTTATGACTTTTGCACTACCGTAATCATTCTTAAGTAACTAAGAATTTCCCTTGTATTATTGATTCATTTAACAGCTAATGATGTAGACAACCTCCCTATGTAATGGAATTTTTGATTTGCTTTGTCTACCTATTGAATAAATCAGTCTAAAGTGACCCCTTAAAATGCGGATATTTTTCATAGCTCTATTTTCGCTTGAGAACGTTTTTTAAAAAAAAAACCAAGAACATTGGGGCGAAGATATAGTTAATTTAATTGTACATGCTAAATTTCATCATAATCTGACAAACGGTTTTCAAGAAATTTCAGTAGTGCGTTTGTATGGAAATTCCAGAACGTCGCGGCCCTCTTAAGACTAACTTCGCATTGGCTTAAGATTTTCTGTTGCCATTTTGTCTAGAAGAAGACTACGAGCGAAGAGAGCAAGTATAATGATACTTACGAGAATTTCCCTTGTATTATGGATTCATTTAAAACCTAATGGTGTTGACAATCTCCCTATGTGAAGGGATAATTGACAACCTCCTTATGTAAAGGGATTTTTGATTTGCTCTGTCTATCCTACTGTGACTTCCCGAGGGGGGTCCAAAGAATTTTAAATAAATTCTCTCTAAAATAAACTTAAATACTTTTCGAATAAATGTGTGATTAATTTGGCCATCTTATTATGTTAATCTGTGATCGTCTAGGTTTAACTTATTGTTGGTTTTAACAAATGTTTTTATGAATAATTAAATAACATTCGGTTGTAATTAATAAATCACTCTGAAAGGTTATCACATTTAAGGTCATTTTAATTGAAGTTTGGTAGTTCGGAGTCAGAGTAGCAGAGGCACCGATAAGGAAACATGCAACTCACCCGGTCGACTGGGTTGGGAACTCACTAACTCTCTCAGCTCGGAGTCCTGTTGAAAAGTATAATACAATGCTACCGGTTCTATAATTCGAAATCCCCTTCCTTAACATAAATAAAAAATGCAATGATTTATTCAAATAAATCTATGTAGTCCTTTTAGGTCATTACAGAAGTAATAGTCAAGTAGTACACGGAAATCTTTTATCGCCTGGTTACTCCTTTTGTCTAGACAAAAGTCTACGCTGTTTGCACCCTTATGACATAAACAATTCTTAATGCCTAATGAAGCAAATTTATGTTAGTTTTGCAAGCATTTACGCCTTAAACATTATGCATGACAAGTTTCACATAATTTTCATTAATATTAGCAACAAAATCCCCACCCAGCGCAGGTTAGAACACGGATAGGATAAAACACAAAAATAAATAAAAAAAAATAAATCCGCTATCCAGTGGGAAGAAACCCAAAAATAAATAAAAAAAAATACTTCCGCCACTATTGGTGTATCTAACTGCAAAACAGACATAATCTGCTCCCTAAACACACTCCCCTCTCATCAACTGGAATCGTTTGTGTTCTTTCAGCTTTTCTTTTCCATGAATTGCAACTTTGCATAGTTTTCGTTTCGAGTATATAACTCGTACTTGGATAACATTATTTTAGTCAACTCAGGACCAGCGTTGCATTCCTCGATGAGTTATCAAATTAAGCATTATTGCTAGGTAATAATAAAAATTACATAAAACCTTCTCATGCGTTATTTGTTAACACCATAAAAGATTTCCACCATAAAATGTCCCGAAAAATATCCTTTATCAGCAAAAAGTAAACGTGGTAATTCTTCGATTATTCTGGATAAAATTTAATTAATGAGTAAATTTACTCCTCGAAGTTATGTTCTGCTCGTGAACTTTTCATAACTCAATCATTTAATTGCATGAAAACATGGGGAACTTCTTTTATAAAACTCAGCACCAAGCATAAATACTTAGCTTTAATCTCAGCTTGTAGACTCGCTCTTAACCACTCACTGATTTTGATGTCACAATAAATATCATATTTAATATTATACAATTTAATCACACACCCACACACTTTAAGACTTAATTATTCTTACTTCAAGTCTTCGGAGCTTGAATATTAATTTGCGCGCGCGCCGCGTACGGAACTGACCGATACAAGCTTTCAAGTTCAGGACTAATCCTTCCACCCCCAACCCCCGTTGCAAAGCCAAACTCCACGCCCAACGTGTTTCGGGTTTTGCTATTGGTCTATTTTGCTTGGTTTGCTTTCTTCAGGCGTTTCTCCTTTTTTTTCCTATTTGTTTTTTATCACTTCATAATTGTTCTTAGAACGGACAGTTTTGGTTCCCACGAATATGAAACACTTTAGAAAATCTCAAGCCTTTTGTATTTTGTACGCACATGTTGTAGGACCCTTTAGGAAGAAAAAATAATGACCCCGACTGTCCAGCGCCCGAGTGTAATAAATTAACCAAATTTATTGGTTTCAAATCCGGGAAAACCGCTCAGTTATGTTGACATGTGCATCCATCGATTTATATACATTATTAGATACAAAGCTCTTGAGTTGAAAGTGTAGGTAATTGCTCCGTAAAGTAAATTATTTTACATAAATTTTTCGGCCAGGGTATAGGGCAGTTACAGTCCCCTCTCTGGATGTGATCGTTAATGGTTCTCAACATTTACGGGCACATACATGTACATGATAGCTCCTCTCCACAATAAGTAAATTAGTTAGCCATTTCATTTTACGTTAATATATATCCGCTACTCCTCTCTCTTTTCTTAGATCGTAATATCCAAATCTCGACAGTTATGTCGGCTTCACAACTATTAAGGATAGTCCCCCCTCTCACACCTTTGGTTGGGTCCCGATTTTCTTATTGGTTTCTCAGTTGTTGCATCGGTAGTCTTCTTTCTCAAGAAATTAATTTAGTACTTTAACTCTTTCTATTCAATCAAAACCCAAAATCATTGGGAAATGGTTTTATTTTTTTTTTCGTTTTCGCCTTCTTAACTATTAAAGTTAGGTTCCCCCTCTCACACATGTGGTAGGACCCTGGGGTTTTTTTTTTTTCCTCTCTCCCAGTTGTTCCACTAATAAGGTCTGATTCCTCGAAAGATCAGTTTAGAGCTCCAAAATCATTGCCTTTGAGAATTTCTTCATGACTGAGCTTGGGATATTTAGAACAACTCCACTAGTCCATAGAGTCACCAAACACATGTTATCCATCTCTTCGCTTTTCTCACCTCCTGTTCTTTGTATTTAAATAGATTTGAATATTGCAGAAATAGGTATGTCGTTCAGTTCCCCAGTTTGTTTCAATATAATTATCCTTGTAAAAGTATTCCAGATGCACTTTATTTGACTACCCCAATCAATTACCGTTTCACAGTTACATTGCTTATAACAATATCTACTTCCGGTAGTACAAGTAACGGTGTCGGTGACTGTTCTTCTTTATACTCTACTTTATCGCGATTTACAGACAAAACATGCTTGTACTGCATTGTTTAACAGCATCCTTTGTATTCTTATACTACTCCAGAGCAAAAAAAATTTATTGAACCTCTCTTTCTATTAATTAATTTTATTATGCACTAGCTGTTACCCGCGACTTCGTTTCGTTTTTAATCAGAACACAATATCCAAAACCCTTTCTTGTTGTATACTGTAACTAACTATCAAATTACATCAAGATCCATTCAGGCGATTAGCCGTGAAAAGCCTACAAACAAACAGACGAACAGAGTTACTTTCGATTTTATAATATTAGCGTGATTTGATACCACGGAGCTCATCTGATGATGAATCACGAAGCTTGTGTTGGTACGGCTACTCTGGTTTTATTAATAAACAAAATTCCTGTTTCTTTCCTTTCCACCATAAAGACAACCTATTGGTGAAGTAACTAGCTCATAAGTACGTGAGTACTGCTTCTTGTTTTATAAAACCGCTAGTTGCGCTCCGCGGTTTCACCTGCGGTTTTAAAATGCTTTTCCATCCAGACTATAATAAATCTTTGTGTCCATTCAAATGATCACGTCAAATTTCATACAGATCCGTTCAGTTGTTCTGTGTGATTGAGTAACAAACATCCATCCAAACTTAAGCATTTTTTTTTTTTTTTTTTTAATTAAGTAAGTGTTTTAGTGTGATAGAAAATGGTAACCTCAATAATGATACAGATACTAACAATAAATAGAGTGGTAAAACAAAGAGATCAATGTCACGACGAGATTGTAAGAGTATTGTTTTAAACCTTTTACATTGAAGCTTATTTCTCGCTAATTTTCTACTAGCTGTGCCTTGCGATGTTACATACATACATATATGTGTACATACATATATAATCACGCCTCTTTCCCATAGGGGTTAGGCAAAGATCACTTCTCTTCTCCACTTGCTACGATCCTGGCATACATCTTTCGCTTCTTCCACTTTCTTGAGTCTTTTCATACACTCTCGTCGGTTACGGGTAGTCTTGATCTGGCCTTTCTTTAGGACGTCTTCAAGTTACCCGCGTTTAATAATAACTTGTGTTAATCCAGGGTATAAACTTCCTCCACTCAAATTTCTTCCAAACTGTCTATTTGTTTGAGCCTAAAGAAATAAGAAACGAACAAACACATACACATCACACACCCTCTCAGATACACACACAAAACTTTCGCCTTTGTAATATTTAAAGGAAACTAAGCAGAATTTAGTAAATCAATACGTTGACATTTTCTCTAGTCTTGTTAGATTCTCACGTTAGTACCTAATAAGAAATTTACCTCTGCAAGTATCGGATGTCTACGTCCAGTGCTATTCAGCCCCAAGCCCCGAGCTGCTCTCCTACCCATTATTGGCATACTTAATGATTACAATATGCTATAATTATGCTATGCATTATTACTTGATCACAAAGGCCTATTATTATAATAATCAACCAGAATTAGGTTTCCTGATTCGCTAACGCATTATTTTGGCTCGTTTGGTTGTCTTGTTGTCGTGATTCCCATTACACACGAGTGTTTTTTTTTTCTGCTTGTATAACAACTCCACTTTTGACATTTTCAAAGTCGACTCTACTCCTCATGCAACTCCATAACCAATTCCATGATAAACACGTTTGAGGATTTAATTGTATCAACTGATATTCAATCCATACTTGATTCACTTTCTTATCGTCTTCGGATTTCATCGTCGTCGTCTTACATTTGAAACTGTACTAGTTAGTACTTGAACCATTATTTATTTTATCTTGTTTTTACATTTTCTCGTTCAGGTTTGTTTCCGAATAGGTCAGAGATTCAGTTTCTGTATCGGTGCTCTCCAAATGAGTCAAAGATATTAACATCCCAGTTTTTTTTCGATTCGTAGATGAATTATTATGTTTGTTCTTTCTCTTGGATCTATTTAAGAAATTGTGTTCTCCAAGCCAAACCAAACCATTCTCTCAAGTTTAAGTTACATCCAACAGCTCTCAAAATTATCTTAGAAATATTTATAACCTTAAACATATTTTAAATCGTCCCACTATTTGAGTAGAGTAGAGTTTATTTCTTTTTTGTGTGATATTATTATTTATTTATTTTTAAGCAACAGCTATAATAACTTATGATTAATTAATTACATACATCTAAAAGCTAATTACAGATTCTTGTGATTAGCAAAGCCCTAAGAAATTCTAAACATTAAAATTTACAAGATCGCACGGCAACACAAAGTCCTACGAGTGATAACAACAACGATACCAACAAACATACAATACATAAACATTTTTTTTCATACATCCATATTCAAACTCAGGTGTTAATCATCCAATCTACCACAACGTCTTATTATAAATAAATAAAAAATCAAATCAGTGGCTTTTTAAACTTACACCAACAGTACAGTAGACTATTATACAACATTTTAATCAGTTTCCTAAATGTGAGTCCAGTAAACCACATGTTTCCACAATGCCTCCTCCCTAAAACTCCGAACCATTTCAAAAAATGACCGTGTAATATAAAAGGCTTCGATCAACAATGGAATAAAAGGCGTAAAAAGTGTCATAAACTATTGCAAACTATTTAGAGATAGCCTCTTCCGACAACTGCATATGGCCCGACTATTGTCTTAGATTTACTTTGTTCACGGATATTCTAATGCTTTGTGCACTGTGCACATGTTTTATGTTTTTATCTTACAAATAAAACATCTGAACTTTAGAAAATATTTTTATGGAGAAGTTAAAAGATTTTATGGTTGTAATTGTTATATTTTTCTGACTCTCTCAAATTGGCTCCAAGTTAAAGATAACAATGCACGCACATGTTCCCGAAAGCGCGCTAACTAACCAGCACAAAAGATATATCTAAATGACCTGAATTGTAAAATCATAAAACCCAATGTTGTGTTTTTACTTTATGATTTTTGTACTCGTTTCTTCACTAACTAATTATTTAATTTAAATACCCTTACGTTGTGTATGATTTGTAGTAATCCAAGTTCTTTTATTTCGTTGTAATAATAAATTATTACATTTAATGACGAAATCCTGGTCATCGAGCAACAGATGTGACTTCCCGAGGGGGGTCCAAAGAATTTTAAATAAATTCTCTCTAAAATAAACTTAAATACTTTTCGAATAAATGTGTGATTAATTTGGCCATCTTATTATGTTAATCTGTGATCGTCTAGGTTTAACTTATTGTTGGTTTTAACAAATGTTTTTATGAATAATTAAATAACATTCGGTTGTAATTAATAAATCACTCTGAAAGGTTATCACATTTAAGGTCATTTTAATTGAAGTTTGGTAGTTCGGAGTCAGAGTAGCAGAGGCACCGATAAGGAAACATGCAACTCACCCGGTCGACTGGGTTGGGAACTCACTAACTCTCTCAGCTCGGAGTCCTGTTGAAAAGTATAATACAATGCTACCGGTTCTATAATTCGAAATCCCCTTCCTTAACATAAATAAAAAATGCAATGATTTATTCAAATAAATCTATGTAGTCCTTTTAGGTCATTACAGAAGTAATAGTCAAGTAGTACACGGAAATCTTTTATCGCCTGGTTACTCCTTTTGTCTAGACAAAAGTCTACGCTGTTTGCACCCTTATGACATAAACAATTCTTAATGCCTAATGAAGCAAATTTATGTTAGTTTTGCAAGCATTTACGCCTTAAACATTATGCATGACAAGTTTCACATAATTTTCATTAATATTAGCAACAAAATCCCCACCCAGCGCAGGTTAGAACACGGATAGGATAAAACACAAAAATAAATAAAAAAAAATAAATCCGCTATCCAGTGGGAAGAAACCCAAAAATAAATAAAAAAAAATACTTCCGCCACTATTGGTGTATCTAACTGCAAAACAGACATAATCTGCTCCCTAAACACACTCCCCTCTCATCAACTGGAATCGTTTGTGTTCTTTCAGCTTTTCTTTTCCATGAATTGCAACTTTGCATAGTTTTCGTTTCGAGTATATAACTCGTACTTGGATAACATTATTTTAGTCAACTCAGGACCAGCGTTGCATTCCTCGATGAGTTATCAAATTAAGCATTATTGCTAGGTAATAATAAAAATTACATAAAACCTTCTCATGCGTTATTTGTTAACACCATAAAAGATTTCCACCATAAAATGTCCCGAAAAATATCCTTTATCAGCAAAAAGTAAACGTGGTAATTCTTCGATTATTCTGGATAAAATTTAATTAATGAGTAAATTTACTCCTCGAAGTTATGTTCTGCTCGTGAACTTTTCATAACTCAATCATTTAATTGCATGAAAACATGGGGAACTTCTTTTATAAAACTCAGCACCAAGCATAAATACTTAGCTTTAATCTCAGCTTGTAGACTCGCTCTTAACCACTCACTGATTTTGATGTCACAATAAATATCATATTTAATATTATACAATTTAATCACACACCCACACACTTTAAGACTTAATTATTCTTACTTCAAGTCTTCGGAGCTTGAATATTAATTTGCGCGCGCGCCGCGTACGGAACTGACCGATACAAGCTTTCAAGTTCAGGACTAATCCTTCCACCCCCAACCCCCGTTGCAAAGCCAAACTCCACGCCCAACGTGTTTCGGGTTTTGCTATTGGTCTATTTTGCTTGGTTTGCTTTCTTCAGGCGTTTCTCCTTTTTTTTCCTATTTGTTTTTTATCACTTCATAATTGTTCTTAGAACGGACAGTTTTGGTTCCCACGAATATGAAACACTTTAGAAAATCTCAAGCCTTTTGTATTTTGTACGCACATGTTGTAGGACCCTTTAGGAAGAAAAAATAATGACCCCGACTGTCCAGCGCCCGAGTGTAATAAATTAACCAAATTTATTGGTTTCAAATCCGGGAAAACCGCTCAGTTATGTTGACATGTGCATCCATCGATTTATATACATTATTAGATACAAAGCTCTTGAGTTGAAAGTGTAGGTAATTGCTCCGTAAAGTAAATTATTTTACATAAATTTTTCGGCCAGGGTATAGGGCAGTTACACTACTAATATTATAAACGCGAAAGTTTGTAAGAATGGATGGATGGATGGATGTTTGTTACTCTTTCACGCCAGAACGGCTGAACAGATCTGGATGAAATTAGGCACAGAGATAGATTATAGTCTAGAATAGCACATATGATACTTTTTAACCGCGGGTAAAACCGCGGGGCGCATTGTCTATTGAATAAATCAGTCAAAAGTGACCCCATACAAATGCGGATATTTTCCATAGCTCTATTTTCTTTTGAGGACGTTTTTTTTTTTAAAAAACCTAGAACATAGGGGCGGAGATATAGTTCATTTAATTTTACATGCTAAATTTCATCGTAATCCTGAAATGAAATGATGAAATGGTTTCCAAGAAATTTGACAAGCGCGTTTGTATGGAAATTTCAGAGCGTTGCAAGACCCTTAATGGAATGTTTTGGAAGTTATTTTTAAGTTCTCTAAAATATCACATAGAAGTTCTAACAAAAGACTAGCATCGTCCTCGCGGGTTAAGTTTTCGCCTATGTCACAATAAGTAGGTCACTAGCATAGTAGACTAGCATAATTGACAGCCCTATTACCACCGCCCAAGCACTGTCCTATCGGTCGTTAATGACGATTATCGCAAGCGTTTCACGTTAATGATAGAAGCGACTTTGACTTAGATAACCGCTCAGTATTAGTATGTACTATTACAAAACATAACATAAAAACATAAATTTTGAGGGCTGAGCTACCCACGGAGTGTACTCTATTCTGATTCCCTACACGTGGTCCCCGGGTAGTGCTAACCGAGTAGCAAATTCTGGTGGGAGGCTTCGGCCGTGGCTAGTTACCCACCGGACCAAGCCATGCCGTGAAATGACCTAGTCATGTTTCGGGATGTAGTCCGGTGTAACCGTTCCGAAGACGGGTCTAAACAGTAGCGCACTTATAGCGCCTCACTCAACTGCCATCTTTGTACTTGTTCACTCTAGCCTTGAAGTTTTGTCTCTACAAAACTTCAAGACTAGAGTATCTTATAGGTCGTCGTGCTCCATCTTAGACCACAACGTCGCTTAACATCAGGCGAGTTCTACAATTCTACATAAAAATAAAAAATAAATAACATATCGTCACGCCTTTACCCCCCGAAACGCCTGGCAGAGATGTAATACAAAACCCACCCTTCGCCGGAAGATATTTAGCCCCAAATGTGACAGAGGGCGAGCCTGTCGCCATACACCGGGCTCCAGTCATGTAGCAGATGACATACAATACGTACATATGTTCACACAATGAACAAATTGGTGCACGTCGGCTGAGATCGAACCCGCTCCCTCTGGCTTCAGAGGCGGGCCTTCTCCAACTAGGCTATCACCGCTTCATGTACCTACCTGTGGTGTTATTGTCACTTGGCGGATGTAAGTGCCTTCTGTAACATTACAGTTCGATGCACCTTCCAAAAATCTAGAACGAGCGCGGACTGGCAGGTCAATGTCTGACAAACTCGTTAGTACCTTACCACGTATAACTAGGACATACGCGTATAAACAAATCGATCAACGTGTTGACCGAATACTGTAACAATGTTATATGGGACAAACAATAATATTTGGATGGCATACTAATATGTTTATGGAAAAGAGGAATTTAAGAGTCCGGCGACCACTTTAGACTAACTTCGCATTGGCTTAAGGTTTTCTCTAGCCATTTCGTCTAGAAGAAGAAGACGAGCGAAGAGAGCAAGTGATGATACTGACGAGCCTCTAAAGTAACCTACAGAGTGACAAAGTGCTATTTCTTTTTTTTTATGACTTTTGCACTTCTCTAATGATTCTTAAATAACTAAGTATTTTCCTTGTATTATGGATTCATGTAAAAGCTAATGATGTAGACAACCTCCCTATGTAAAGGGATTTTTGATTTGCAGTCACAAGTGACCCCTTACAAATGCGAATATTTTTCATAGCTCTATTTTCTCTTTTGAGGACATTTAAAAAAAAAACAAGAACATAGAAGCGGAGATATAGTTCATTTAATAAAATTGTACATGCTAAATTTCATCATAATCTGACAAATGGTTTACAAGGAACTTGACAAGCGCGTTTGTATGGAAACTTCAGAGCGTCGCGGGACCCTTAACATAACGGATAGCGGCTGAATCACACGATGCGGCTGCGGCGCGACAAAAAAAATGTCTTTAAATACGGTCCCTACAATATCGTGTTACGTACAACCGGTTTTACAATTATTTTAAAACACGATGAAGGGTCACGTATCATTTTTCATCGCTCCGCCAGCCGCCTCGATTCTTTAGTACTTGACTTACCTAACAACATCAAGACACCGACGAACGACACGCAGGAGTACAGGAACGGGAGATATGTCCATAGATCTGTCAACAACATATAATAATTTTAGTTTCAATTAGCAGCGCCTCGCGGTTTCACCCGCGGTTAAAAAGTATCCTATGTGCTATTCTATATAGACTATAATCGTATCTCTGTGCCAAATTTCATCCAGATCTGCACAGCCGTTCTTGCGTGAAAGAGTAACAAACATCTATCCATCCATACATACAAACTTTCGCGTTTATAATATTAGTATAATTCTGCCACTCACACAAACTCTCTCGAAAAAAGTCCTTGGGATTCTCTCTTATAGAAACCGTACATATTCTCTTATTAACACATGCTCCAAGAAGTCTATGAAACTGGCATGAAACGGAAATTGACAAAACTGTGACAACTAGCCAAAGAAACCATGAACTTTTTTTTTTGACCATGAATAGGTCGGCGTTTGACCACCAACTCGCCTGATGTTAAGCGACGTTGTAGTCTAAGATGGAGCACGACGACCTATAAGGTACTTATTCACTCTAGCCTTGAAGTTTTGTCTCTATAAAACTTCAAGGCTAGAGTGAAGAAGTACAAAGACGGCAGTTGAGTGAGGCGCTACAAGTGCGCTACTGCTCAGACCCGTCTTCGGAACGGTTACACCGGACAACATCCCAAAACACGACTAGGTATGAACCAAGAATCTGGCATACCACATCACACTAATATTTTAAATGAGAAAGTTTGTCAGTTTATTTATGTGTTAATTTGTTACTTCTTCACGCTCAAACCGATGGACAGATTATGATGGAATCCAGAACGGGGATAGGAGATCCTGGGGCTCTATTCGGAGATTTGAGATTTTCATCTCATATTTTTTCGCCCTTGTTGCTCTCGTTTGAAACGTCATAGGTGTGAAAGTGACCAAGATAAAATCTCATCTCATCTCATCTCACGCGTAGGAATAGCCCCACTGAAGTAACACATAGACTAATTTTTAGTCTCGGACAACACCGTGAGGCGGAGCTAGCAAGTACATACGTCATTAACGTACCCATTTATCAATAAACTTTGTATATCTTCGGAATAGTAATACAGTGTTTTGTCTTTGTCTTTCTTTAACAAATTTGATCTCGATCGAAAAAGACAAAAGACTGTGCAACTTTACCGAGGATATAAAACGTTTATTGCTAAAGGGGTTAGAGTTTAAAATACTATTAAATTCAAATTCAAAAACAGCAAGAACCGTAACAACTTTCAAACAATTGAATTTCTCTTGAAAAAATTCAATAATATCTCAAACAATTTCACGGCATGATAGATTCTAAAGCCATTACCAGAAAGAAACCTTCCAAGCGTAGCTAAACACGACTAATTCCCAACGACCACCACCAACACGGCCACTAGTGGTGGTCGTAAGAACAATATTTTAATTTTTGATTTAACTGACGCCATGGGGGCTCGTTGGGACATAAAATCTTTTTTTTTTGTGCCAACGACCACCACCCAACTGCCACCACTGGTGAAAACTAGTAAAACCGATAGCACTCTATAACCTGGAAAACCAATTTTTGATATGTTTTTACACTGTAACACAGCTATATAATCCACTAGCTGAGACCCGCGGTTAAAAATTATCTTATGTGCTATTTCTATATCTATAATCTATCTCTGTGCCAAATTTCATCCAGACCTGTTCAGTCGTTCTGGCGTGAAAGAGTAACAAACATCCATCCATTCTTACAAACTTTCATGTTTATAATATTAGTAGGATATATTATAATTAAAAAACGCTCATTATAGTACGTAATTATTTTTTATGACACAACGAGCCTATTTTTTATGGCCGGCAGTTGGGTCAAAAATTATAACTTTGTCCTAACGACCACCACTGGTGGCCGTTTTGGTGGTGGTCGTTGGGAGCAAGCCCTAAACACTGCAAGTAGCAAAAACAACGTGTCATCATCGTCTTTTTGCCTAACTGTACAGCGGTTTCGTTTAGTTTAAAACTTTAGTGACAATTCGCGCTGAAACGTGCCTGAATGCGCCCCACACAAATATAATATACTAGCTGATCCTCGGGACTTCGTACCCAGTGCTGCCCAGTTTTCGAAGTCGTACGTTTGAAGCTCTGCGTTGAGACTCGCTCGGCTTCGCATACAAGTTTTAGCCCAACCTTCCAGCCGTTTTGTCCACGACAAAACGTAGACGGTAGGACGGTAGGATATGCGTTTTTGGGATAAGAGAATGTTTGTTTGTTGTTTGTGCAACATCCATGTTGCTTTTTTCTCTTAAACTACTAGCTCAATTTTGATGCAGATTTTATCCTTTTTCAATTATGTACTTTTGAATGATCGTGGCTTTAAAAAAAAATTGTTACCAGCCTTTTACCAGTTACATTACATTACCAAATTTAATGGATATACTCGTATCAAATAGAAGTAGAGTAGGTATCTGATATATGAAAAGGCAGAGGTCTTAAAAACTGTCAAGAAACGCAAGCTGCTGTACTTTGAACACATAATGCGTAACAACAAATACGACCTGCTCCAACTCATAATGTAGGGGAAAATTCAGGGAAAAAGACCACCAGGAAGAAGGCATACTTCTTGGCTTAAGAATCTGAGGGCATGGGTCAACCTGAGCACTGGATCCCTGTTCCGCGCTGCCGTGTACAAGATTAGGATAGCCATAATGATAGCCGACCTCCGGGACGAAATGGCACCTCAAGAAGTAGAAGGTATCTGATAGAAATCATGAGACAATAGGTAATAGAAGGATGTGGAATGCGGATTGTAACAAATTCTAAACAACGTTATGCAGATTCTGTGACCCATAGAATATGGAATAAATATTGTTTTGACTTATCAATTACGGTGACAGAGTCGAATATTACGAATAGATAGTTGGATTGGAACCAAACAAAACAATTGTGTAGATAGTTCCTTCACAGTCAATTACACACGAACAGTCAGACAATATTTACTGTTGGTTGCACTATTACTTATTCTGTGCTGTTTATGATGATAAAGAATAGGCAATTCTTCAGTTATAGTCAGTTAGGTATGATCAATAGGACATATAATTTATTGAATAAGTGACGTATTGTTTCCTACGATTTTGAAATAGAAGTACCTATGATGTTATATCAATAATGAGCATAATAATTTAAATAAAAATGACGTACATAATTATGTATAATGCCGAAAGCTCCTATACGCCACGCCTTTCCGCGCGCCTTTCACGCCGGTCAATAATCTTTTAACAACGAATAGGAACACTTTTGCGGGTTTTGCGGCAACAGTCTGGTTTCGGCTTTAGGTACAATATGGTATGACTATTTCATTTCTGAAATCTACTAATAGATGTGTACTTTCAAATTAAGTAAATAGAGAACTGTTTGTATTTCAGTATGTATGTGTGTGACTTTAATCTTACGAACGCTAATGACAACAATACCCTACAAGTGATAGCGGGCCCTGTATATACCAAGTTACCAACGTTAAGAATGGTTACAAATCTTTAGAATACAAATAAAATAAAATATAATAAAATGTGGTGCAAAAAACATGGATTTTGAATCTTAAAGAAAGAAGACTTTAGTTTATCTCTAGTTTAATTCTTTCTTTTTAGTTTATCTTTAGTTCACCATAGGTTATCTTTAAACTACGGACATATTCTAGGATACCCTTGTACTCATCACTACGACTAACTGCTTCTATAGAGGAAACCCTGAAATAATAATAAAAAAAGCTGTTCCATACATTTTGTTAACGATCACTGATCTTTCTATATGGATCAGCTGATTTTTTTTCGCGATTCAGGGCTGGTCCCATAGCATAAGTCATGTTCGTCGTTTAAAATACACCCTATAGGTTTGGAAAGTACTTACTGAGTAGCGCATCAATGCTGGAGCGGTCGCCCTCCAGCCAGGCAGAGATGACGTACGCGAGCCCCAGCATGCCCACCCCGAGCAGCGCCAGCACCACAAAGGTCTCATAGACGCGCCCGCGCAGCCCGCGCGTGCCCGGGAACCCCGACGACTCGGAGAAAAGGTAGGCGAACGGCAAGAACACGAACATCGACAGGTTTGAGAAGAGAAACACGTGGTTCCATAGCCCTGGAACAAATGTTTAGTTTAACATACGCAGTTTCAGTTGCGGATTTCCCCTAAGGCCCGGTAGGCCCGGGCCTAGGGCGGCCAGAAATGTCCAAATAAACGGTCAAGTGCGAGTCGGACTTGCACACCGCACTCTTCCATCCACTATATTTTATGATAATTTGATCTGTAATTTTTATGGATCGATAAGTTAATCAGAGGGGGCGAGGGTGCTACACGCTGCAAGTTGAATGGCCTACTGGCAGAACATGTGTAAATCCACCACTATGGTAGGGTGGGAGCTGGGAAAGGGGCGGCTGGTACTACACGGCCTAGGGCGGCCAAATCTGCAAATCCGCCTCTGCGCAGTTTAGTGAGATACCACATTATGGGATGGTAAAAAATTATGGATCAGTCTCTAACTAAGTATCTTCTTATTAAGTTTTCCAGTGTCAGGATAGCATGGAACAAACAGATATTGAAATTCATCAAACAAATTCTTCGCTGGTAATCCCAGCGCCTGCTTATACTTCCAACTACTCCAATTAGGCTAAGGAAGGTCGGCCAATTCATTGTTATTTCAACAATGAGTAGTTCATAAGTAACCAGTTTTGAGAAAGAGCAACTTGGGGTCGTAATTAACATATTTTAGACTGCACCTTAACATGAAGATGTTGTACAAACGAAATGTGGCACTTTTCTATAAACCTGTATCTATATATATAAAATTCAAAGTCCTGACTGACTGACTGACTGATATATCAACGCACAGCCTAAACCGCTGGTCCTAGAAACATGAAATTTAGAGGGTGTGTTCTTTGTACAGTGTAGGCATCCACTAAGAAAGGGTTTTTCGAAATACTACCCCTAAGGGGGGGAAATGGGGGGTTCAAATTTCTATGAAACTTTTTTTTCTCTGGGTCAATTGACTCAAAAATTGGTACAAATACTCTTCAATTAAAATTATGAGACACGTATATCACAGTTTTCCAAAATCATCATCATCATCATCCACCGACAGAGTCTAATAGGGCTTCTTTTTACTCCGAAAACTTTATTGAGAAAGTAATTAACCCACTACAAACGACGCTGTTATCATTCTTAGGGTTCTGTACTAAACTGGTGAAAGGAACCTTATCATGAAACTCCGATGTCTTTCTGTCTGTATGTCTGTGAGCTGATTATCTTGGAAACTGTAATAGCCAGCAACTTGGAATTTGGCACAGATCTAGATAACGGTAGTAGCTACGTATAGTAGGTAAACCTTCACGCCTTTACCCTAAGAGGTGTATTACAACACCCTCACTTCGCCGAACGATATTCAGTCCAAAATGTAATAAGTAGCGAGCCTATCGCCATACACCGGGTTCCAGTCATGTAGCAGATGACATAAAATACGAAGCTATCATTGCTTTTTTCATATGAATCTCCGTGTAAAATGTGTGAACATAACATTCTATCAGATTTCAAACCAACTTAATCAGTAAAGGAAAAATACAAGAATTAAGTCCAAGCCTGTCAGAAGATTACAAACGGCAAGTGAAGAGATTTTCTGTCAATAAAGATCAGGTAGATGAGCTAGGAGATGAAATTTATAATTATGTCTGTCTGATCTTAGAAGCAGAATTTAGCAAAAATAGACGAAGTCAATAGAAGAAGCTGCTTTAGTATCAGGAAAACAAAACCTAATACTGGTTGTTTTTGCTTCGAAGGTCTTAACTAAAGGTCTGCCAGCGCACTGACTGGTGTTGTTTCCGAATGAGTCTGTGTTTATGCTGAGGATTCCTCTAATATCTCTAACACCACCGAACTACCCCTTCGAGTTAAAAAGAGTGCAGTTTCCCCTCAAAGTCTGCTTTGCCCAGACCATAAATAAATCTCAAGCCAAACTCATAATAATTGACTAAAATGCTTTTCACACGGTTAGTTATACGTGGCCTGCTACAGAGTAAGCTCATGGAGCAGCCAAGTGTTTCTAAAAAATATAAAAATAATAATTAGGTTTTCGTTGTAATCATTATCTACTTTCGGTTGTCATCTTACCGAAAATGCTTATCTTGGGGACAAAGAAGCAAATTGGCAACGTTAATTCCCATTGTCCAGAACTGTCCATAAACGGAGAAGTAATTCCAATCGAAACTGAAGCTAGGAATCTGGGCCTTATTCTTGACAATGAAATGAGGTTTGTTAAGCATGTCAGCGAAAAGATCCGAACAGCCTTCTATAAACTCAAGGTACTCTATAGTATTAGGAATCATATTACGGAAGATGTAAGGATTTTGTTGTGTGATCTTTTGGTGTTGTCTCCATTTAACTACTGCAGTGTTGTATATGGACCGAGGCTCTATGCTAAAACAGAAAATGCAATTCAAAGAGCACAGAATGCTTGCGCAAGATTCTGTTTTAGTATACCAAGAAGGGAACATGTCACCCCTTTCCTGGTTAAAAGAAACATACTTAATATGAAGGCCAGGAGAGAACTTCACCTAGCCTGTACAACTCAAAAGGTTTTATGGAACAAAAACCCTGAGTATCTTTTTGAAAAGCTAACATGGATGAAAGATACTCACTCTCATAAAACTCGCTCGCAGTACCTAAACGCTTTAAAAATACCTCAACACAAGACCGCTGGATTTAAGGGTTGCTTTAAATATAGTGCATCTAAAATCTGGAACAATATCCCGCCTCCCATGAGGAAAAAGATCAGTTCAAATCTTTTTAGGGTCAAATACAAAAATCTTCTACAACAACGATCCAAAAAAATGTTTGAAGCAACCTTTAAATAAAGCAACATATACACCCCATCTATCCAATCATTCAACAAACACCCCCTTGCCTCATCCAAACCCATCACACCCTCCATTATACAAACATGCACGCTATTACCCACACTCCACACTCACTTTCACTCCCTCACACACACACACATACACACACACGCACACACACACACACACACACACACACACACACACACACACACACACACACACACACATGCAAACACTCACCCCCACGTTTACTTTCACAATAAGTCTGATGATGAAGTCTTTTTTCTTTTTCTTTTCTTTATTTTTTGTATCGATTGCTCCATACCACTTCAGTGTAATTTAATTTATGGTGCCGCTTATTACTAATTTTTCCGCTCAACCAACACCTCGAGCAATGGAGTAAGCTGAAAACCAGCTCTGTGCAAACAAGTGCAAACTTGTTTGCACAGTACAACGCTGAGCTTACTCCTATTGCCAAACACTTCTATCTGTTTATACTTATATAGTCTGTAATAGTATAAAGTGTATAATTGAATTATGTTGTGTTTGTCAATAAACTATTTTTATTCTTTTTTTTTATTCTTATTCTTTTATCTAATTTTATCTTTTCACACACGCTTTAAGTTCTGTTAATACCATACTACTACTACTTTTCTCATTCCAGAGATAGTTTAGTCAACTAAGAACTTCGTCTATATTGCTCTGCTTGGGATATTGTCAGTTTGTGTATTCAATTGAGAGCGAGTGTGACCGCTTATAATATTTATTTCTGAAGATAAAAACGTCATACATTTTCTGTAAGCCACGCGGGCGAAGCCGCGGGCAGAAGCTAGTAGTGTATATAACACTTTACCTAAATAAACAGAAGTATTCTGTGCAAATGTTTAAAATATCAGGTGAGTAAATAACACATGTAAATTCTATCACAACAAGAGCCTTGGTGCAATATGTAGGCATGCTTACATCAGCTGGTTTGTTTAACTAAATTTACTGGCAATTTTAAAGTTTCCCTGATTTTTTTTGAGATACAAAATATTGCGTGCGTCACATATTCATTGTTATAGAACAACAAATCTGCTCATAGTCTGGGGACTGATTGCAGATAGAAGCAAAACACAAAAACAAAAAAAAAAAAAAACATTCATTGCTAAACTTGATCAATATTTCAGTCATTTTTACCAGACTGCGCAAGAAGGAGGGTTATGTTTTTCGAGTGCATATACATATGTATGTGTTTGTACATATATATGTATACATGTATGTTCATATTTATGTGGGTATGTATAAGGTTTCTTTGGCACACCCAGCAGCTTAAACACCTTCATGGATTTCATATATATCGACACACCTTTTCCCTAAAGGGGTTGGCAGAGGTGTAATACACACACACTTCGCCAGACGATATTCAGTCCCAAATGTGACAGGGGCGAGCTTGACGCCATAGATCAGGCTCCAGTCATGTAGCAGACGACATACAAAATGCACATATGTTCACACAATTAACAAATTGGTGCAAGCCATCTGGGTTTGAACCCACTCCCTCTGGCTTGAGAGGCGGACCTTCTCCAACTAGGCTATTATTGCATGAAGTATTTATGTTTTGATATTTGGTGTTAGGTTGATTATTCTGTTCTTGTACAATTATATCAAGTAATACCTACCTAACAAGGAAATGGATATCTACTATTATGTATTTAACTTATCACAATATCAATGACTAGGTTTATCTATGCACAATATGCATCAGAAGAGCAAAAGTCAAGGTTAGAGAAGTTCCATCAATTCTACATTAGCTTGTAAAATTCAAAAAATATATTTATGTTAATTTTATATGAGGCTAGAAAAATCTAGAGTATTCATGTGATAAAATTATTAAACCTATACAGGGTTATTAGAACAGGGTGTACTGAGCCAAAAGGAGATCATTGTGCTCATCATTATAAAAACTTTTACTATGGGGTCGACTCTGAAATTGAAAAAAAAAAACGAGCTGTTCCATACATTTTGTCGACTTTTTCTATGGATCAGCTGTTTTTTTACAATGTGATTTTGGGTTGGCTCTATAGTAAAAGAGTACAATGACCCTCTTATGGCTTGATACCCTATACTGATAACCCTGTTTTTGTACATTGAATTATTAGTTCTTAAAATTAAAAAGTGTAATTGCTGTATTTACCCTGTATCAACGAGCTGTTTAGCCATTTAACATAATAGCTGTTGGGGTACAGTATGAGCACTTCGTTGCTGACTATTGAGACGGGCAGCAGGAGTGCAGACCCCAGGGACACGGCCAGTGCAAATGTGCACAGCCACAGGCTAATTCTGTACACCTTCACTTCATCTTCATCAGCAGTGAAGTAGTCCTCACTGTCGCGCCGACGAAACTTCTCGATCAACATGAACGACATGAGGTACAGCAGGATGAATAGTAGCAAGAAGATCTACGGACAAAACGGAGGGTCTTACAAATACAACACAGTTGAGGGTCACAAACATTGATATTTCAACTAGACACCATACCATAGGCATTTTTTTTGGGTTTTTGACTAAGGCGACAGCAGTGTAAATTCCCTGAGGAGAGGGTAAAGACCATGGTAGGTGCAGTAAACAGACCAGTCAACAGAACCTAAACAAAGCTGGTCCAGTGATAAGAATGCTTTGTTTCACATTAACTGTAAGTCGTAAGCACAGCTGAGTGTATTAAACAAAACAATAACGTGCCGCATGCGTATCTGATGAACTTTTAAGATATTCATTAAAAATAAATTTACATAGAACTTAGCATGAATTCGCACTTACGATTTGCTCCCTGACATTGTTGTGGAATATTTGCTCCCGCAAGTCAGCTTCCTCATCATCCATCATCTCTCACTTATCTGTTCCCACCAGTTCCCACTGGCTGGTTCCCCTTATCTCTTGATAGAAATACGTGTTTCTATTTGTTCCACACAAAAATAAACCATTTTCAAAAAGATTTCTTTTATTATTCAGTCACATCACCATCACTGAATTTTAAAAAATATGACACGTACAAATAAAAATATTGAAATTCGTTTGTATTGTAGCAAAAACAAGGTATTTTTTTTTGCAAAAAATAGTAGCACAAACACGCACAACAACACGAAGACGACGAAAAAAAGTTTTTTTACAAGTACTTTGTGATTGTGAACACCAGTAAACACGACCGATTTTCTGGCGACGAATATTGACGATGTCAAAAGCGAATGGGATGAAGCTATTTTCATTCGCGAATGAGCTTTGAAAAGAACGAAAGTTTAAAAATACTTCAAGTGAGTGAAAAGACCGTGGTGTGTTTAGGTAGTGCTGCGCCAACCACTGAAAAAATGTTCGAATAATTTACACCATTCGAATCGACCTCTCCAATTTCATCACATTTTTAATCTGTATTTAATACAGCTGCGTAGAGCTGTCAAAGTCAGTATACGTAACTGTCACTGTCAAAATTAGACATCAAAACAAACAAACCAGACAAGACAAGTTAGGACAACACAACTGCAACGCAAATTTGTAAAGAAATGAAATGAGACGAACCTAAAACTAACATTAAATCATATCGCATGAATCACAGGATATAAATGCGTAAATTATGAGTGCTACATCGTGTAAGTAGCAATACCTACCATACAAATATTAACGTAAAAAGGGAAGCAAGTAACGATTGTTACACAGTTTCAGATAAATCCCGGCAAGATCCTGAGTTTTCCGTAAGAATAGTAGTCTGTGATCATTATTTATGTAAGCCTGTACCAGGAGTCGATGTTATTTATTCAGAATTTAGAGGATCTGATATCAAACAGGTAAGGAAGGACAAATTTATTTTAAGCAAAGTTATTTATGTTAGGTTAACCCATGGTATAATATTTTAGATTATGGGTTAACTTAACATAAACACTATACAAGAAAGTATAATGTTAACAAGTAAGTATAATAAACAAGAAAATATAATGTTAACAAGTATAATGTTATCAAGAAAGTATAATGTTTACCAAGGTAAGTATAAAAATATCAATATGCATGCATGCAAAGGAGAAAGTTTTTATTAGGGTTCCATACCCAAAGGGTAAAACGGGACCCTATTACTGAGACTCCGCTGTCTGTCCTTCTGCCACAAGGCTGTATCTCATGAACAGTGATAGTTAGATAGTTGAAATTGGCGTTTGCAATTTTAGCATTGGCAATTTTTTTTACTTTGGCAATAAATTTATTTTTTTCTATTTGATTTTCTAATTTTCACAGATGATGTAGGTATTTCTGTTGCTGCCACAACAACTAATACCAAAAATCAATAAAATAAATATTTAAGATGCATACATACAACAGACATGATTTTTCTGTCATTTTTATAGATAATGGTACTGAACCCTGTGTGTGCGAGTCTGACTCACACTTCCGACCAAAGGCAATCCTTCTTTGGACAAACATTTCCAAAAAGACGTAATTCAGATCTTCTTACAATAATGTAACATGTCTCATACTAACTGTTATTTTTAGGTACCTGTACTGAGGATATTTGGTCCAACCCCAGGGGGTCGCAAAGCATGTATTCATATTCATGGAGTGTTTCCATACTTTTACATACCATGCCCTACTCCCAATCCAGAACCACAATATCTATATCAGGTAATATTTTTTTGTTATAAACTGTATGTAATTAATTCTACAAAATTTCTTATAACATTACAAAAAAATACAAAAAAAATACGTGTGAAATGACGTCACAGGTAAAACTCGTCATAACCAAGAAGCTTTTGCAAACTCCCAAATTGTTTTATTTAAAAAAAGTTTTAATGAAATCAACATGTTTTTTTCTTGTAGGTAAGTAAAAGAAACGTTTTTTTTTTATTTACATCTTCCTCATTAGATTGTGTGAAGGAAGCATAGACGCCCAAGCCTCGACTCTAGTAAAGTTAATCACTTAAGTGAGCTAAGCGCTTATGTCTGAGAAAAGCTTAGTTCTCCCAATCCCAAGGTGATTGAAGTTTATAATATTTATAAACAAAAACTATTTATTCACAGATTGCAGCAAGCTTAGACAAAGCACTAAATATAGCATTAAAACAAGCTAATTCAAGTAATCAACATGTATATAAAATTTCCTTGGTCAAAGGATTGTAAGTACCTACTACTTAAACATCTAGTTAAAAAAAAATTGTACAAATCCATCTGCAATGATGTATGAAAAATGTAAAAAAATCCACTACATACAATGTAAAAAATCAACCATTCTAAAATTTTGCTTCTCCTGTTTCACAAATACCTACCATATTACGCTATAATATTTATTTCAGACCATTTTACGGTTTTCATGATAAAGAGCACCTGTACTTAAAGGTGTTTCTATATAGCCCTGGCTTAATAAAACAAGCTGTAGAGCTTTGCAGCAATGGTGCAATACTTGGCCAACCACTACAGCCTCATGAGGCACACCTCAATTTCACTCTGCAATTTTTCATAGACTTCAACTTGTTTGGAATGAGCAACATTGACTTGCAGGCTGTGAAATTCCGAAAGTCAGGACTGTCTCAAAACAGCAATGAACCTTTACGAAGTTCCAGTGAATCAGACTTAAAACCAGAAAGTTCATGCTTTTTCGAAGCTGACTGTAGCGCTTCTCACATCATAAACAGACAAAAAATTGGAAAAGGAGACGGTATTGAAAACCCTGGCCTGGAAGAGGTATGGAACCAAGAGAGGGAAAGAAGAAAACAGTTAAACATGTCCATAGCATCAAAATCTCTATCCCAAGGAAGAATGACTGCCAGGGAAACTGAATCACATTACAAATTTGAACAGATATTTCTAATAAAAACATCCAATGAAATCGATAAGCCTGTTCGGGTAGACCAAGACCTAAAGCAGCTCGAAGCAGTGTATTACCCAGCTGAGAGCGTAGAAGGGTCACAATTGTTTAAAGCTGTGGATGTAAGCATGCATTTGCCTGATTCAACACTTGGTATTAGTATGAATGAAACTCTTAAAAGAAACTCAGATGAAAGTCTCACTGAAGATATGGAAAACACCATTGTAGATGAAAATGTGGCATTGAACTCCAGTTTGCATTACAGCCAAGTTCCATGTAAGTTATGTAGGCATTCGACGCACAAGCTATATACCACGGTTTTAAGAATTATGGCTTTGCGCCATGGTATAACAACCAAGCCAGGTATAGCACTCCGGTCATGTGGGCAACACATAGTGACGTCAATCGACGCTTAAGCTATACCGAATTATGTCGTTTACCAATAGTTCAAAAAAGACGGATGACGATGACGAGTGACGTCATTAGATATGTGTTTGCTCCCGGACTGCTAGACCTTGCTCTTTTGGATCGTAGTTTGCCCGGCACGCTCGACTATCGAGCCAAAATTAAAACGATACTGACGAGCCGCGTGCCGGACTTGTCAGTTTTAATACCACGAAACTTTGCCGACGAGCCATAAAACCACGGTTTTGCTCTTGTGTCGATCACTCACCATAATATGGTTTCATACATTTCTTTGTATATTCTACTCAAAGGATGTAAAAAGATTTGTTAATCATAAACCCAAAATTTACAGTAAACAATGAAGATCTAGAACTAATAGATATGCTGCAAGATATGGACGAGAAACCAGTTGAAGAGGACAGTATATTAGGTACTCCTAGTAATGAAGCGGGCAATGATGGCTTTGAATCAGATGATGCCGAATATTCGCAAATCTTTAACGATGAAACTATATTCTTGAAAATGAATGAAAGGTATGTCATAAACATTGAATAAGAATATCTTTTTGAAGCTTGGAATAGCAGCATACTTATATTATAAATAGAAAGAAAGGTTTATTTATTTTGACACACAAGACACCACAAAGACGGTAACAATACATAAGAAAGATGAAAGATATATTATGTAAAGCTAAATGCGAAAGTGTGATTGATGTTTCTTTTGGATCTGAATGAAATTTGATACAGAGATAGATTATAGTCTGGAATAGCACATAGGCAACTTTTTAACCGTGGGTTACACCGCGGGGTTCAGCTAGTATCGCATGGAACTGCTAGTAATCTATAACAACATTAATTTATTTTCGCATTTTAGTAAAGATGACGCTAGTGGGAGTTCGCCTTGGAATGATTCATTTTGGGATGGCGCAAATATACCACAGCTAGATGGTACATTTGATGATGATCGTAAGTAACACTGCCATAAGTTTTTTTAGGAAAATACAATTAATGACTAGGAATATGTTTTTCGCAGACGTTAAAAAAGTAAGAAAAAGAAAAATGCGGCCGTTCAAACTTGGTCTCTCCAAGCCGAAACCCAAGAAAAAAGACACCCAAGAAGAGCCTCAAGAAAATATCCAGCTCAAAGTAGAGACAAGTGAAACAGATGAAATCAATGCTTCAAGAGAAACTATATCTGATATTTCTGACTTACATTTAAGGCGAGCAGATTTATTAAAACCTAAAAGTCTGTCAGATAGCTCTCATGATAAAAAGAAACTAAATCATGAGCCTCAAATAGAACCTAACATATCCATAACAGATTTAGTTAATAAACTAACAAAGAATGATGAAAGTGTTAGTTTAGAACCAGCTGAAAAGTACGATTTAGAAAACGACTTCATACCCGTAGCAGGGCCATCAACATTTAATAAAGAAGTTAATAGAGATGTGCTGACACAGTCTACCGATGATTCGATCATTGACTCATCGCAAGAAGATAACAAAGGAATAGTGACCTTTTATGCGTCAAAAGTGTTCGACTCATCTCTAGACATTGATTCCAGTCGAGTTTTATCGGAAGACCATCATCAAAACGTTCACAATGAAGAGGAAAACGAAACTACTACTACCTCTGAAAACACAGATACCACAGTAATTGACAAAAATGTTCTAGAAAATGTAGAATTGGTACAAATAAAGTCGTTTGATGTTACAACAATAAAATTAACACCAAAAATAAAGCCACCAACGAAAAACTACATTATCTCGACTTTAGAAAAATACAAGATTCCAAGAGTCGTTCACACAGTAGTACCACATTATTCTGAACATAAAGATGTGGGTGATAAAGTTGAAATTGGGCAAATGGTCTTAAAATTGCAGAGCAAGTTAGCTAAGGATCAGAAGCCCTTTGAAAAAGTACTGGATACTATTAGTATAGAAGAATGGCGCCAGCTACTGTTTTTGCAAACAAATGAAATGTCCCAAGAATCGTCGAAACCTGAAGCTTTAAAGACCCTATTAGCTGGAAATAAGAACTTCATATTAGAACCTATATACAGGCCTCCTACCAGAAGAAAAGTGCTAGAATGGGTTAAACAAAATGAAATTAAAACAGAAAATGTAGCAGAAGATAGTATAAGTAAGATTATCGAAGAATTGGACAATTCGCAAGCCCTAGGTCTACATGAAGATGAAATCAATAATAGTATTAGTTTAGAAAGCAATGATAAGGTAAAAGTATACTATAATTCTTAGAAAAGCTACTTATAGATGGTAGGTTTCCAAACAACACCTCAAAAAGCAAGCCACAAATGCACTATGTGGGCTGTGTTGACTTGCCTTGTCTTGCACACAGAAGCAAACTGCGCTATGGTTAGTCAAAATGATTTCCCCCTAAAAGTTGGATAATTGAAAAGTCCTGTTCCTTAGATTGATTCCAAAGTTAGCCATACGCAGCGTTGTGTGGTGCCGTTTCTGGCACCAACTTGACTGCTTACATTTCGCGAGTTTACTTGGTTTCCATAGTTAGTTATTCTAAGCTACAATTTTCTAAATTGGTAATTAATAATGAAGTTATCTTATTTACAGAAAAATACGAATTTAGATAATACTCTACAAGTAACGAATCAGCCAGATGGATCGTTTCTATGCTTTGGAAGCAGTCATGATAAAAAAGACACGAGTTCTATTGAAACACCAGTAGTTGATGTGAGTGACCACTGATGTTATGTTGGTAACATGAATGAATATTGTAATCAGATTAAGTACTTAATATTTTAATTTTCTTTGCAGGTGAACTTTCTCACTGTAATGCTAATAGAAGTACACACTGCAATCAGAGGAGAATTCCATCCAGACCCAGCTTCAGATGCAATTCAAGCTATATTTGTTAAAATTACAAACGACAGTCCGCCTAATCATCCATTACCTAAATCTATTACAGAAATACTTGTAGTCGACGAACTGAGTCCGCCCAAATACTTAGATAGATGTATTTTTAATGTCAAAGTAAGTTATGTTAGCAATGAAATAGAAATATTAGAAAAAATAGTAGATTTAGTGAAGAAACACGACCCAGACATAATGTGCGGATATGAAATCGAAATGAACTCTTGGGGATACGTATTGGAAAGATCGCAAGTATTAGGAATGGAAATGGTGAAAGAAATTTCTAGAATAACCGAGAAACACCGCCAGAAACGGTGGAGAAGCGAAGAGAACGACTTCGAAGGGAGAATTATTGGACGGGTCATGTTTAACGTATGGAGATTGTTTCGACATGAATTAGCATTATCAAGTTATAGCTTCGAGAACTGTATGTATGAGATATTAAAGGAGAGAGTTCCGAAATACAGCTACGCTCAGTTGGCCGAGTGGTGGTGCGATGAGTCGAGGATCCTGAGGTGGATCCCAGTCGAGTACCACCTCACAAGGCTCTCTGGAACTGTCAGGATGCTGGAGAAACTTGATATCATCAGTAAGTGATACCGTAACCTAGTACTAGCTTTGATTATAGAAGAAGTTAGCAATTTTTAGGCGTTAGACTTCTACTCGCTTGATGTTAAGTGAAACGGATGACGTTATACAGACATGACAAACATTCGGAAACTAGTGGCTACTTGGCGGAAGTGGAAGGCTCCAGACATCTTTATCTTCTAAATAATTCTTAACCTTATAATACCCTCTTTTCATTAATGTAGTTTTTACATGTGATTTGAATTTTCCCTCGATGAGCCCTGTTAAGGTGTTTAAGAGTAAAGTGAATAGGTATCTCCTAGGCAAGCGTGTTACACCTTCGATTACGTCGACGCTTCCCATCAGGCGATAAAAAAAAAGTGACATTATTAACTAAACGTTATTTCAGATCGCACATCTGAGCTGGCGAGGCTGTTCGGGCTGCAGTGGTGGGAGGTGCTGTCGCGCGGGTCACAGTTCCGCGTGGAGTCCCTCATGCTGCGCGCGGCGCGGCCTCTCAACTTGGTCGCCCTGTCTCCTACCGTGAAGCAGCGAGCCGCGATGAAGGCTCCAGAATGCTTGCCACTAATCTTCGAACCAGGTACTGGCCGATTCAAACTCAATGGCGGCTGTAAAAGTTTTTTTTTTTATTGGTTTGCAAACTGGCTGCAACAGCCCATTTCAATAAAAATACTGACACATACAAATATAACCATGTGGCTGAACAGCCTTCTAAGTGCAAAACAGCATGTACACAAATATTACACTCAACATTATGAATAAAATAAAAATGTAGCTAATACTAATGAAGGCTAAGACAAATATAGGGGGCGTCCATAAATTACGTGAGGTGTTTTTTTAAATTTTCTGCCCCTCACTCCCCCCCTGGTGAGATGTCGTGAGATTTTATTCAACCCCCTCCCCCATCCCAGAATCTCACGTGAGATTTTTCAAAATGTGAGTTTCTTACGTAAACGCGTTGGATTGTTATTGTAAAAAGAAAAAAACAAATTTGCTTCGTGCCAAATTTATTTACGCCTAGTTAAGACTAGTAATCGATATTGCTGAGAGTTTAATTATAAGTGTAATAAAAATTTAACAATAGAATACTTAAATCGTAACTACTGTGATTAAAAAAAGAATATCTACTCTAATTCAGTCCATGGAGAATCATGCACGGTCTCAAGACAGATTATTGGAACCAACATGTCCATATTATGATTTTCAGTAAAATCATCTGCTCCTTCAACTTCGTTCTGATCTAGCCACTAAGCCATTGGCACTTGCATAAAGTAACTCATTAGCTCGTCTTGTGACAATCCGTGAGGGTCGCACTTTGCGGAACATATGTCGTAAATGTATAACGTCGAAGTATGAATGAAATTATTTTCTTTAGAACGAATTAGTAAATGATCTTAATCGTATTACGATTACGCTTAAGATTAAATCTTAAGCATGTACAATCTGGATTAAATGGACCAAAATAGTATAATTTTTTTTTGTTTCAATCAGAAAAAAAATTGCGTGATATTTGCCCAGACCCCCCCTCTCTCCAACGTAAGATTAGATGAGATTTGACTCGACCCCCTCCCCCCCTTAAACACCTCACGTAATTTATGGACGCCCCCTAAGTAATATTTAATAATTACAAATGTGAAAGTTGACTTACCTGATTCGAAGTTAGGCGCGAAACGAAAACGAAGGTATGCGAGGGCGTCAGAGAGGCAAGACGTCGCAAAGTCTCACTTGTAGCGCACTTCACAACCGCCTTTAAGTTCGAATCAATAGATATTAGATCGTTCATCTGAATTGGTGCGACAGTTCGATCGGACTGCGTTGGTGGGTTCTGTCGCGCTGCTTGCAATGCGGCGTAGAGTCTTTTGTTAAATCCCGGCGTAAAAACGACTGGGTGTTATAAGTTTCACGTGTCTGTGTGCGTGGTTGTCTGTAGCATCGTAGCTCCCGAATTAAGGAACCGATTTTGGTTTTATTTTTTTGGGCGTTTGAAAGGTGAATTAGTCAGTATTAATGAAAATCGGTGTCGGGAGTTTTTTTAATTTTGTAATATAAATAAACTTGTTATATTATTCGACTTAATATCTTTTAAGCGTACAAGATTTTACTATTATTACATTTCATTACTAAATGGACACAGATACAGGCAAATAGGTGCACAATTACGGATTGACGATGATGATATAATGTAACATCTGAAATAAGCCGATCGCTTTTAAAAGCTTGACTATTATTACAGAATCCCGCTTCTACACGGACCCCGTGATAGTTCTGGACTTTCAAAGTCTTTACCCGTCCATGATGATCGCTTACAACTATTGCTTCTCTACTTGTATCGGGCGGGTCCAAAATATCAACGGGTAAGAAATACTGCACATCAGAACAATTACATTACATTTTCAAAAAATTGGCATAATTTCAAAGCCTCTGATAAGTCCGTATCATCTCAAAAGCAGTTTTATCGTTCAGGGCCGGAACCGGGACATCTTATTGCGATGATTTTTAAGTTTAGCCGCAGACGCTGCGCGACCACGAATCGTATCGCACCGCAATAAGTTTCATGGTCGCGCAGCGTCGGCGGCTGAATCATCGCTATAAGATGTCAGGGTACGGAACCTGGATTCACAACACTATTTCATTTCATAATTTCAGAGATACAGCCTACGAGTTCGGCGCGTGGCGCCTTCGCATACCGAAATCCAAGCTCGATGCTCTTGTGAAGGAAGGTTTAGTTCATTGGTCGCCCGTCGGCGTGGGCTTCGTCAAGTCTTCGGTGAGGAGAGGAGTCTTACCCGCGTTGCTCAGGAGGATCCTCGCTGCCAGGCAGGCTGTAAAGAAAAGTATGAAGATGCAGACTGATGAGGCCGTGAAGAAGGCAATGCATTCGCGGCAGCTTGGTCAGTATTCAGCCCGTTTCTGAGAACTTTTTAGTTCTTCGTAACAGTCAGAGTCTGGTTGAAAATAAATAATATGACTCACCCTACTTTATACTATAAATGCAAAAGTTTGTATTTGCTTGTTAATTCTTCACGCTCAACTGGATAGACGAATTTGATGAAATTCGGAACGGAGACAGCTCATACTTTACGGAGATCGGAGATAGCCTACTTTCTTACCGAGAGTAAAACCGCGGGGTACAGCTAACACAATAGTATACATTCAAAGTCTTATAACGGAACGGAAATAGTTTAATGACGGAAACTTACGTTTTAATGTTGCACTCAAAAACTCGACTTTATATTTTTCAGGATTAAAGCTAATAGCGAACGTGACGTATGGTTACACGGCGGCTAACTTCAGCGGGCGCATGCCGTGCGTAGAGGTGGGAGACAGCGTCGTGGCCAAGGGGCGGGAGACACTGGAGCGGGCTGTCAAGCTGGTCAGGAGTAACCCGCAGTGGAACGTTAAGGTACACATCACTAGTACATGGCAGCCAACTTCACTGAGCGCATGCCGTGCGTAGAGGTGGGGGACAGCGTCGTGGCGCTGGGGCGAGCTGTCAAACTGGTCAGGGGTAACCCCCAAAAGGAACGTTATGGTAGATATCATTAGTACATGGCAGCCAACTCCACTGGGCGCATGCCGAGCGTAGAGGTAGGGGACAGCGTTGTGGCGCTGGAGTGAGCTGTCAGGTCAGGGGTGGACAGTGGAACGTCAAGCTATTACATCACTAGTACATGCCGGCTAACTACAGCGGGTGCATGCCGTGCGTAGAGGTCAGGGGTAACCCACAGTGGAATGTTAAGGAAGACATCATTAGTAGGCATTAGTAGGTAGTATCACACGCGATCGTCTGACTCCAAACTAAGCAAAGCTTCTACTATGTTTACCAAAAACCGATATTCATACACATAATATATTCTGCAACACATTATTAAATAGATATTAACACCCACCCAGAACAAACACAAATATTCTTCACATGAATGCTTACCCTAGGTGGGAATCGAACCCACGCCCCCAAGCTCAGAAGAAGCTTAAAATTTAAGATTTATGACGATAATTGTCTGCAGCACAATACACCCCAAGCCCCCAAGATCAAGAATCAAATCAAATCAAATATTTATATTTTGGCACAAATAATAAGTAGGTACTCGTACAACATACTCGTAATTATGATATGATTTCACTGACTCCGAACTAGTGAAAATTGTGTTTCGGTTAGCCAGTGGCCACTTCCATAAATAAACCTAAGTTTGCTAAGTACCTGGTAAATAGGATGATGTGTGTGTGTGGCCGGATTTAGAGGTGTGGAGGCCTAGGGCAACAAAAGAGTGCAGGCCTCTAATTATTTCTCAAATCAAATTAAAAAAACTTGCTTGACCTGCTAACATTTTTAATTTCTTTTTTTAATCCCTATTGTTGGGGTCCTCTCTCGTGGAGGCCCCGGGGCTGTAGCCCCGCCTGGGCTACAGCCGCCTGTCCTCCCCTAAATCCGGCCATGATGTGTGTGTGTGTGTGTGGAATAAAATATAATTCATGACATTGAAGCTTAATTTAAAATAAGAGATTTTTAAACTATTAATATTTTGTATAATAATAGCTAAACATAATATTTAATATTTTTACTATACTTAACTGTATAATGACATTAATGAATTATTTTTATATTTCACATAATTATCAATTACTAACCGCGCCCCGCTGTTAAAAAGTATCCTGTGCTATTCTAGACCATAATCTATCTCTGTGCCAAATTACATCCACTACTGTTCAGCCGTTCTAACGTGAAAGATTAACAAACATCCATCCATTCTTACAAACTTTCGCGTTTATAATATTAGTAGGATTAGTGTTCGTTTTTAATTATAAATATTCAACTGTGACGTTTAACTATATGTAGGAGTTAACAATAATTTTTGATTTCTTAAGATATTGTCTGCAGGTGGTGTACGGCGACACGGACTCGATGTTCGTGGCGGCGCCGGGAGCGACGCGCGCGCAGGCGTTCGCTCTCGGACAAGAGATCGCGGACGCGGTCACCGCAGACAACCCCTCGCCCGTCGCGCTCAAGCTGGAGAAGGTTACGTTATATTTTTTTTTATGTGTTTTTTTTATGTTTAACTTCTAACGCGACTTCCAACAAGGTTGCGTTAAACGTTTAACGTTCCTGGATCAAAAGTGACATCTTACAAATACGGGTATTTTTCATAGCCCTATTTTCCCTTGAGAATGTTTTTTTTTAAAAAAAACAAGGACATAGGGAAGAAGATTCTGTAAGAAGATGTTCATATATTTGTACATTTTCATCACAATCTGACGAAAAGTTTCCAAGAAATTCGACAAGCGCGTTTGTATGGGAAATTGAGACCGTCGCGGAACCTTTAAGAGTGTTATTCTATGGCTACCCGTCAAAGTGAACACTGTTAATACACAAGTTTGCAAAATTAAAAAAAAAATTTAATGAATTTTTAACCGACTTCCAAAAAGAAAGAAATTGTGAATAGATTTTAATGACTCTTTTTTTGTTTAGGTAGATCTTACTTTAGAGGTGGTCCCAAATAAGTTTAATCGAAATCGGTCAAGTAGTTTTCAAAATATCAGCAAAAGTCTAATTATTGTTTACAGGGAAGTCGTTTTTTTTAAGCTTTGCTTTTAAATTATTCTTGCGAATTTTGCAAACTGATGTTTTTAAAAAAAGTTACCATTTTTGACTTTGAACGCTATAGGTAGGCAAAGTATATTAATACACAATGGTACCTTTTATCAATAGGTGTATCAACCGTGTATACTCCAAACGAAGAAGCGCTATGTCGGCTACATGTACGAGAGTCCTGAGCAGGAGAAGCCGGTGTACGAAGCTAAAGGTATCGAGACGGTCAGGAGGGATGGCTGTCCGGCTGGAGTTAAGGTATGGACTTCCGCACCCGACCACAGACGACAGCAGCATACGTGTCGCTGCTTCATGTCGCGGCGACGTGTCGTCTGCCGTCGTGATTCTGTAGCCGACTACAGCTGATGCCAGCGCAGTTTTATATTCAGTTGAAATTGTTCCGTGTGACATTTTATTTATTTATTTATTTTTTATTTTATCACATTATTTATTACATGATCTGACGTAAATCTTCATCTCTATCTCTTCCTTGGATGCGGAGAAACTTATTTTCACAGAAAGAAAACTAAACAAATTTGACGTGTCAAAGGCGACACTGGTCTGCGGTCGAGCGACGTATCGCTTGCAAGTGTCGCTCGCTCAAACGAAAAAGTCGCTCGCTCAAAAAAGCGGAATGTAACTCATAGAAATGCATAGTAACCTGTAGTGTGTAGTACTAATGATGTCAACGTTATTTCTTTCAATAAATACTTTATTTGCAGTCACTGAATTTGTCTGTGTGGAGTTCTGGATGTCACACAGTATTATGACTTCAATATAAAATTAACCAAAATTACAACACAAATGTATTAGCATTGTAAACAAAATATCCTTGTAATATATTTAAAGACTGTGACTCCCAAAAATATAAAATTATGTTTACCTGTTCCAATGCGCTCTGTGCGAGTTGTTCTCTTAGGGCGACATGTCGCGCGTGAAGCGGCTCGTCTCGGACTCTCTGGACCGGCTAACGCGTCGCTCAGTCCCGTTCGCCAAACTACCCCGCGTTCAATAGATACCTTAGAGCCCTTGTTAGAACCTATCTACTATCGTTTCTCCCCTAGTTGCTGCAAAGCGCTCTGTGCGAGTTGTTCTCCACGGGCGACATGTCGCGCGTGAAGCGGCTCGTCTCGTCATCTCTGGACCGGCTAGCGCGCAGCTCAGTCCCTTTCGCCAAACTATATCTCGCGTGCAATAGATGACTTACAGTCCTTATACCTATATCCACTATCGTTTCTCCTCCTAGTTGCTGCAGAGCGCTCTGTGCGAGTTGTTCTCCACGGGCGACAAGTCGCGCGTGAAGCGGCTCGTGTCGGACACTGTGGACCGTTTGTCGCGCGGCTCGGTCCCGTTCGCTAAACTATCTCGTGTGCAATAGATGGCTTTCCGCCCTTGTTATATCACATCTAGTATATTGTTTCTCCCACTAGTTGCTACAAAGTGCTCTGTGCAGATTGTTCTCTACGAATGACATGTCGCGCGTGTAGCGGCTCGTCTCGTCATCTCTGGACCGGCTAGCGCGCGGCTCAGTCTCGTTCGCCAAACTACCCCGCGTGCAATAGATAACTTACAGTCCTTGTTAGAACCTATCCCCTATCGTTTCTCCTCCTAGTTGCTGCAGAGCGCCCTGTGCGAGTTGTTCTCCACGGGCGACATGTCGCGCGTGAAGCGGCTCGTGTCGGCGACACTGGGCCGGCTGGCGCGCGGCTCGGTGCCGCTGCGCGAGCTGCTGTTCACGCGCGAGTACCGCGGCCCGGCCGGCTACCGGCCCGGCGCCGCCGCGCCCCCCGCGGAGATCGCCAAGTGAGTCGTACCACGATTTCTCACACACACACGTTTACAGTACTCGGCGATATATATTGCACATCGACCAGAAACAACTGCATTTACATGGCACCTCTCATTTATAATTACCTTCCAAACAGAATAGTAGATTTGCCTTTCAATAAATTTAGTACGGAATTGAAAAAGTGGCTAGTGAGCGAAAGTTTTTACGCAACAACAGAATTCTTGGACAAAGCATCGTGTCGCTACCATATTTATCACGATAAATATTAGGTTTTTTTGCCAACATTTTCATTTTTTTTTTTATGAGTAAGTAATAAATATGTTTGTATTTGTCATTTAATTTCACAACATTTTATTTGTTTATTAATTCATTTATTGATAGGAAAACGAACAGCTGTTAACAATAAACTAAGTACACAACGAAATAAAACAAATAAGCCTAAATAATTTTCACTAATAAAGTAAGATAAATAAATTGAAAGAAGGCGTTACATAAACATCGAAATAACAAGAATGGAAATAAGCTAGATACAAACATAAATAGTAGAAAAACGTACATAAAACCCTAAGTAAAAGACTGTAATAATAATCTGTAAAAATAATCTGGGTGTCTTCAAGTCTCGAATGAATCGGTTTCTTCTACGCAAGCGTGCTCCATCGTAGGCCGCCTCACTGCTTATCCGCCTTGGTCTTTGGACTGTTAGGGTGCTGTATTCAATTTCGAATAAATAAATAAATGTTAAATAACAAGACATAATCATCAGGCGTGTCGCGGAGGGTATACCTATTGTGTCTGTTCGTGTGTTCGTATAGTTAGTCCTTGAATTATGGAAGATGTATGAGAAATCTGCTTCACCGCAGGTATACCCTTCACGAATATCTCTAGAATGACTCGACTTTACTGGGTTTGTCTCTACAATAAATAGTCAACTTTCGTACTTATGTTTATTTAATGTAACTATATCCCGTCAGATCTTTCCCGGTTTCGCTCTAGCTCTTGGAGTCGCCGCGGAGCGCTTGGTGCCTCTCCCTTGGTCCTCACGTTACCACCTGTAAGTTTAAGACACTATGAGTGACTGCTAAGTATCTACGCGCCAGCACACACTTTCTTTAGTTCACACTACGTTATCGCAAGTCTCGTTCTCAGGTGACGGCCCACGACCTCTTCAACAAGGCGCCGTAACCGTATCACCGATATATCACTTTGGATACGAGAACCTCTTTCTCTGGGAGTCGCATTCGTCCACTCCCCTCGCGGGAGGACGACTCTCGTTTAGCCAACCGGCCTCTTTCTCTCATATTACTACACGTGAGCTCACACAATGTAGTCGCAGGATTTTCTGTGAGTGCTAGAAGTAGTTTCCACTCGACCCGCTTAACTTGATCCTACTTGAGACAATATTACAAGCTGAGTGCTAAAAGTAGTTTCCACTCAACCTGCTTAAACTTAATCCTACTCAAGACAATAGTTTGCAAGCTGAGTGCTAAAAGTAGTTTCCACTCGTCCCCTTAAACTTACTCCCGTATGAGACATAATAATTTACAGGCAGAGTGCTATAAGTAGTTTCCACTCGACCCGCTTGACCTAACTCTTATTTGAGACATAATAATTTACAAGCAATCATAAAGTTAAAGTGCTCGACGTTTAGATACTTAGCTTCAGTTTCCTAGGCAACCGCTTGACCATGAAAGCTGACCTTGCGCCCCCTCGGCACACCAGACACCGTGATGATCCCCGGCGAATCCGTTGATTGAATTTTCATGCTTGAATAATTTTAAGGTACCAGAAAATATTTGAATGAGTAACGGAAGGTTCATAGACAACTTGTCTATGGATGAGGTTCATAGAGTTTCGTGATGTGATCGACCTCGCGTCACGACAAGGCGTGTTGGCGGCCAACACCAACGCAAGCCTATTGTGAACACTACTACTCGCTAAAGTGAACAACTTTTAGAAATCAAGTTTTAAAAATTTGAAAGAAAAATCATCGAGTTTCCATACAGAATTCACGTGATCAATTTTATATATTCTCGATAAATAAATATCAATTTTTATATACTCGATTACTTTTCTTGCGAATTTTAAAAACTTATATTTCAAAAGTTGTTCACTTTGACCGGTAGAACAAGACCCTTAAGTTACTACACTCAAAACCAGCACGATGTATTTACACGCATAAGCTTATTTTGCCCAGTGCTCAGATCAATCTAGAGGAAAAGATGGAACACTGCGTTATATCTCGCTGAAGTCACTTCTTTTTCAATGTGTGTAAGTACGTGGTAATGCTGCCATGAAAAACATTTACAATTGCACGAAAACTAATATTAATTCCTAAACTCCACGTTAGCCATTTCCGTTCCAATAAACAAACTTAGGAGATTTAATATTTTAAAACTGCACAAATTTGTAAGAGTTTAATGTTACGGCTTTTTCAAAATTTACTTGCAAAAAAACTGCACAGTTTTTAAAAAGAACCTCAAAATGTAGTCCTGGCCACACTTTTATAATGCACTATGTATATTTAAGTACACGAAATTATACCATAAACCAATGCACATAATGTCGAGGTAGGAATGACCAAGCGAGTAGCGTAGTTTTTCTGCCTGAGTGTTGTGTACCTATACGACAGTAGCGTAGTTTTTGGAAGGTTTTTGGCTTCACTTAGATCATACGCCGTGCGCCATCTTATTCTCTAGGTTGATCTGAGGCCCAGTGTAAGAAATTGTTCACGGTCAATAGAGCACTCTACGACTCTGTTCCCCAGACGTATAACGTCGCGGGACCGGCGCGCCGCGCCACGGACGGGCGAGCGCGTGTCGTGGCTGGTGACGGCGGGCGCGCCCGGCGAGCCGCTCGTGCGTCTCGCTCGCACGCCCGCCGAGCTGGCGCGACAGCGAGCGAGCCGGCACGCGCCGCACGTGGCCTACTACGCGGCCAGGGTGCTGCTGCCGCCGCTGCACCGCTGTCTCTCGCTGCTCGGCGTTGACGTCTTCAAATGGTAATTTTATTCATTGAAATTCACTTTATTTGCAGATCGAAGCCAACGAAAGCCAACGATATGCTGCGTCTCGTTTTTGACGTGACAACGTCTAGTAAATCTATAAACGCGCACACACGAAATAATTATGACTCATTGTCCCGTTACGCTCGGTCGATCGGAGCGAGGGCACTACACAAGCGAGCGAAAGGGACGATCGGCATGAGCGTTCGGCTTGCGCCGCATCTATCTCTCTTTCACTCGATTGGTTTATGCGTCCAAGGAGAAGATTTTATCAATGTTTTGTTCTGTCGTTGTCACGTTGTCACGTTAAACTATCGTCCGTAAACAGACTTTGCAGACAACCAATTTTTTTTATGGAAACGAAACGGAACGCAGCGCATTCTTTGGCCCTCGTTGGCTTAGTGTGTACCCAGCAAAAAGCTAAGTCTCATGCCGCTTAAATTGAATTTAGGAATAGGATAGTTGACAGATTATTATTTTTCAAACCAGTCTAAGGTCTTAAAATGATAAATGACAGTCACATTCATAAAAATAATCATAGGTCATTAAATATTTTAATTCTTTTCGGATTTTGATTTTTTTTTGAAATTTTTTGTGAAATGACAGCCATTTATCACGTGAACGCGGATCAGGGGGGCTAATCCTGCGGGTGAGATGAGATGAGATTTTATCTTGGTCACTCTCACACTTATGACGTTTCAAACGAGAGCAACAAGGCCAAAAAATGTGAGATGAGAATCTCAAATCTCCGAATAGGGTCCCAGACGTGAAGTGAGATGCTTGACGTCATGGCGTGCAATGCAAAACAATCACATCCAGGGGAATTTGGCGTCGCACGTCTTGTGCATTTACCAGTGTCGAGTAAATATAGTTTTTTAAAAATGACGGAGTGATGATGACGATGATAAATCCCTCCCCTATTAAGTACAGAAAAGTTCATAAATAAGAGTTTTTGTAAGTCCGCGGGTGAAACCGTGGGGCGCAGCTAGTTTTGTTAAACACCTCTTAAATTATTTTATTAGTTATTATAACATTAAAATTCAATAGTCAGACTCAGATCAACCTAGAGGAAAATATGGAAAACTGCGTTATATCTCGCTGAAGCCACTTATTTTTAAACTTGTGTGCGTGGTAATGTTGCCATGAAAAACATTTATAATTCCACGAAAACTAATACTAATTCCCAAACTCTACGTTAGCCATTTCCGTTCCTCACTTTAGTAGATTTAATATTCTAAAACTGTACATATTTGTAAGAGTTTAATGTTACGGCTTTTTCAAAATTGATTTGCAAAAAGACTGCACAGTTTTTAAAAAGAACCCCAAAATGTAGTCCTGGCCACACTTTTAAAATGCACGTTATATATTTATGCACACGAAATTATGCCATAAACCAATGTAAATATTGTCTAGGTTAAATGACCAAGCGAGTGGCGTAGTTTATTTGCGTCAATATGTGCGTGTTGTGTACAAATACGACAGTAGCGTAGTTTTTGGATGGTTTTTGGCTTCACCTAAATCATACGCCGTGCGCCATGGTTTAGAAAAATGTTGCATTCATTTTCATCAGTAATATTGAGCGTTGTTGCATTTTTGTTTTCGGAACGCTTCCACTATGTACCATACATTGCAGGGGATTCTCTAAGTTATGCTTTTTGACCGTAGATCAGCGTTGCCAATCTGTGGGGAATTCCCCTACCTGTGGGGATTTTCAGTCCGATTGGGGAATTTGTGGGGAGAGCGTCTAAGTGGGGAAAACGTGGGGAATCTTCACTTCGGGCAGGCGAGCTTGTCAAAATTTGGAAGGCAACCCGTTCCAGGTCAATGGTTTAGTTCCGGAGAATTTTAAAAATATTACTGTTAGAAAAGTGAACCTAATAGCCAAGCTAAATCGTTCAGTAGACAAAGTACAACCATGTTGCCATACCATACCATAGTAAAATTCATAATCATCAAAATGTATCGGGGAAACTACGGTTTATTATTTTACTTATACTTTGTAACAAACTAACTACATTATATTTACATTACAAGTATTGCGTGCAGTGCAGACAACATAAAATAATCGATTAGTGTGTATTAGTGAGTAGTGAGGAAAACAATAGTTTTTCATTAAACATGTTACAGTAGTACATTTTACTATATTCTTGAGTGAATTATTAACCTAATTTGTCATTAAAATATTGATGCATGTTCCGTATTGAAAGTTTCCCTCTTACTCAGGTAAACGCGCAATGCCAGTCAATTAAATTCTTTGACTATGTTTCTGACAGATTGAGCGTCGGCGCCTCGGGAGCCAAATATGTACGGCATGATAATGTACAGCGTGATAATTGGCGTACTTAAACATCAAATATCAGGCTGCGCAATATCGTGTCGTACAGTGTCATGCCTTAGCATGTGCATTTTAAAATAACCAAGAACATAGAGGCGGGGATATAGTTCATTTAATTGTACATGCTAAATTTCATCATAATCTGACAAATGGTTTTCAAGAAATTTGAGAAGCGCGTTTGTATGGAAATTTTAGACAGTCGCGGCCTTCTTAACCTGACCTAGCCATTTTTTATGGTACCCACTTTTTTGACAGAATCATTAAAACTATCAAACAAGTTACCAATCGAACAAATGATAACATAATCTTAATGCTTTAATTTAAAGCAAAATATTATATGTTAATTTATTATTATATCAAACAATTGTATGTAATCTGAGTGGTATGGCAGAATAATGGTATGTAAGCTGATGTTATGCTAAAGATTATTTCAAACGTTGGTAAAACATATAAATGTTCGATACAAAGAAGCTTTTGTCAAATAAAATTATTAACACAGAACGTTAAGTCAAATGTCTCTTATTAGCAGTATTGAAATGAAAATATGACAAAAATATTTCGATCAAGTATCCCGCTTAGCCAATATGGAGATGCCACCTTTTATCATGTTTTGTACATTATAAAGTCGGACATTCCATAAACGTTCCGGCAAAACACGGCCCGTATTGTAGGACATGATAAAACATAGCATTATATATAAAGCCTGATAAAACGTGAACTTTTATCATTTAGGTACATAGATTATCGTGCTGTACAATACTAGCTGTGCTTTGCTTGCTATGTATTGGCAACACAAGCGGGTAATTGCCGGCCCATATTGTACGACATAGATTGTACAAAAAAAAATTAGTGTACATGTACATCTAATATCAGGCCATGCATTCCTGCCAGTACATTATCGTGTCGGCAAATATCTCGTCTAGTGAAGTGACTGACTAATGGTCTGTGTTTGGGTCTGTGAGCCTTTGCTGTGAGTGTGAGCACAGGAGCTGTGAACCAAAGAGTATGCTGTGAACTCTTATTGTGAAATGGATAGTAATTTGTTCTACCTAAAACTGGATGTGAAGGAAATTGATAATTCAGTAAGAAAACATGTATTGGATTGGCGTATCCCCGACTTCATGTGGCTTTTGGACAATCAAACGAACCGAGAAATACGTACACAAAAATCAGAAATCAATGAAGACGAAGATATTGAAAAGTGTAAGTTTCAGGTAATGATTAAATTGGTGGGTCATGAAAACGAATTAATAGAGATCTATTACAAGACTCACATTTCCGTATTTGTGAAACCTGTTTTGAGAATACTTAATAGCGATAATAGAATGTACCGCACGCGGTTGCTTGAGTAGCACTAGCTGCTGTTATTTTTTTTAAATTAAAAATATAAACATGGCACAAGTACCTCTGGAAATTGTTGTACGTGACCTGCAGAGGACCATACAAGACATGGTGCAGAAAATTGGTTCCATGGAATCCGCTATACGAGAAAACACTGTGACGATCTCAAAACAAGGTGAGAAAATTTCCACACAAGTCGACATTATTACACAGTTAAAATCCCTAGTAGAGGGTAGGTGTATAACGTCCGCAACAGCTGGTGAAGCGACCACTGCGGCACCCCCGGCAGCGCTGCAGCGACCCGCCCGCCAAGCGAAGCAAAAAGCGACCGCTAACATTAGAACTACTGGTAATTACTCGGCGGCTGCTAAAAAATCAAGCGCGATATCTGCTGACAAACCGGTTGTCAAATCAGATGTCACCACGAAGACTCCCGAGGTATGCCGAATTGAGCCGAAGAAGACGACCTCTAATTATGCGTTAACGGCGCGTACACACGAGCGAGAAAATACTGCAGCGGCCGCGCCGCCGCCACTTGCGCCAACTCAGCTGAAGGAAGGTGAAAACTATGACAACTGGCAACAAGTCACACGCAAACGCGTGTCGAGAAATAACCGGCGGATAGTCACGGGCTCCGGGAAGGAGGACGAGACGTTACAAGCGGTTGAAAAACGCAAGCATATTCAAGCTTGGTCGTTTAAACCTGATACTACTGTTGACTGCATTAATTACCATGTGAAAAAAATTATTAAATGTGACGACTACTCAGTAGTGAAGAGAGACATTAAAACTGACCTACACGCTGCTTTCGTGATAAGTGTCCCCGAAAGCCAGTATGAAAAACTCTGCGATCCGTCAGTATGGCCGCCGCGTGTAAAGCTGGCAGATTGGTGGTTTCCGAGAAAGCCCCGTGGAGAGCGGGGCGAGCAGGCAGCCGAGCGTCCGGAGCGCGTCAGTCGTGCCGGCCCACCGCGGCGAACACAAGTCTGACTCTGCGAGGAATGATATGTCACCGAGTGTAAACAACAACACCCGCACCGTGATTGTATGCCACCAGAATATTGCGTCGTTAGGAGTAAAGAAATCGCAACGATTAGAAGTGTTACTGCAGAGTGAATTAAATTGTACCGTTTTAGCATTGACGGAGCACTGGCTATCGGCCGATAATTTAAAATGCGTTCAGCTTAGTGGATATAAACTAGCTTCACACTTTTGTAGAACGGAGGTAGGACATGGTGGTTCATGTATTTTTATTAGAGACGACGTACGTTGTACTGAAAATCATGACATAATTAATCTGAGTGTCGAGAGATACTGTGAGGTATCTGCAATTGACTTAATTGACTACCAGTTGACGATTATTTGTATTTATAGGACTAATTTGATTCGTGTTAATGACTTTTTAGAGTACTTTGAGCGTCTGATCGACAAGGTTAGCGACTTGAGTTTGAATTGCTTAATAGTTGGAGATACGAATGTAAATGCGCTGGGTACTGTAGGATCGGACTGGAAAAAGCTATGCGATGTACTGTCGACTCATGGCATGGTGGCTGAGGTCGATTTCCCAACTAGAGTGACTGAGACAACATCTACGTGCTTAGATCAGGCGTATAGTAACCTACCATCCGGATCGGTCTGCACATCACCTATCTCCACAGATCTGAGTGATCACCTCGGTGTTAGGATTGAGCTAACGTGTGAAAAGGTAGCTAAATCAAGACCGATGCACTGCTTATCGAGACACTTCTCCCGCGAAAATAACGCCAATTTCCTGCTGTCACTCCATAGCATAGATTGGAGCGCGTTATTCCTAGAACATAGGACTGCTGCGAAGATAGCTAGCTCGGTTATTAATGTACTTCGAAATAAGTTTGAAGCCTGTTTCCCATTAAGGAAAACAAACCACAGGAAAAAAAATCAGACGTGGGTTTCAAATGACATTAAAATATTTAAATCACTTTTATTTGACATTATTGAATTAAGTAAATCAAATCCTATTAATGATACTATGACTTCTTTAATTTGTGACATGAGACAAAAATACGATAATTTATTGACATTTACAAAATCGAATTATTATAATAAGATAATTGAACATAGTGGGAACTCTTGTAAGGCCATGTGGAATGTGATTAACTTGGAAAGAGGGAAACTCAATTCCACAGATTTAGACTTTACGAATGTAATAAAAAATAGCGACGGTACCCCGTTTTCATGCAAAAAAGCTGCCGTAGATACGCTGAACGTAAGATTCCTTAACGCGGCGGTCGCGTCAGGAGCGCCCCGCGCTGACGTCACGCGCGCGCTTATCGTGCTACAAGCGGCGCGTGCGCCCGCTGATCGCTCGCTGAGGGTCCGTCCATTTACTGCAGATGAAGTCTACCGACTCATCACCTCACGGATCCCTCCAAAAACTTCTAAAGATATATATGGGTTGAACATGAAGATAGTTAGGGTAGCAGCGATCCCACTCGCACCCGTACTGTCTGAATTATTTAATATGTGTATACGGGAAGGGACCTATCCAGAAGTACTGAAGGCTGCAAAAGTTTCACCTATTTTCAAGGGCAAAGGCAAGAGGGAGGACATGGACAATTATAGGCCAGTGTCCATTATCCCAGCGGTTGCGAAGATTTTCGAAAATGGCCTTAGCTCACGCCTTATGACTTTCCTCTCTGAGACTGACCAGCTATCAGACCGGCAGCACGCGTACCGGGCAGGGCGGTCCACGACTACTCTGACTCGAGAACTTGTCTGGCGAATCGTTGATGCTCGCGAGAGGAAGCAGCATGTCGCTGTGATCTGCTGTGACCTATCAAAAGCATTCGATGTCGCCGACCACGACGTGCTCGCCGGAAAACTGCACCACTATGGGTTAGGCGGTGCGGCGCTAGCGCTGGCCACAAGCATACTGCAGGACAGAGCTCAGATTGTGGTCGGGGGTGGAGGCAAAGTAAGATCAGACTCTGTGTCCTCATCAATGGGCGTGGCGCAGGGATCCTCGGTCTCGAATGTTCTGTTTTCGCTACTGCTAAATGACCTACCGGACGCAATAACATCAGCCGAGATCTTGATGTATGCCGACGATGTTGCCGCGCTTGTCACTGCTCCCACGGTGGATGAATTGGAATTGAAACTGAACGAGGTGAGCGCACAATTTGTCAGTTGGTTTCAAGTCAACGGTCTGGCACTAAACTTAAAAAAGACCCACTACGCTCACTTCAACCTATCGGGTAGAAAACTTAGACGCCTTAAAGTGCTTATGAATGATGTCGAATTGAAACAAGCAGAAGTCACTAACTTTCTCGGGTTTGAAATTGACTCTGTGTTAACTTGGGAAAGGCATATCCACAAAATATGTGGTAAGATTGCTAGTGCTTGCTATGCGCTTCGACGTGTTGCGCGAGTAGTGTCGGTGCAGGTGGCGCGTACGTGCTACTTTGCGACGGTACACTCGCTGCTACAATACGGCGCCGAGCTTTACGGGAATGCGGCGGAGTGGGAGCGTGCGTTCCGGATGCAGAAACGGGCCGTACGAGCCATTGTAGGTGTTGGAAGTGACCAATCGGCCAAACCCCAGTTTAAAAAATTGAGAATCCTTACGTTGCCATGCATTGTCATACTACAAGTGGCGTTGTATGTTCGGAGTAATTTACATAGGTATACGGTGTTTGCCGATCATACACGACGTGCAGGGCAGCTTAAGCAGGTTCCTAGAAAGCTGGCAAAGTCGAATAAGCTCACACATGTGATGGGACCGACGGTGTATAACAAGCTACCAAGTGACGTCGTTGCCGCTCCCAACCAGCAGCTCTTTAAAAATCGCTTAAAGCGCTGGCTTGTCGATCAGACGTTCTACAGTTTCAAAGAGTTCCTTGAACTGTAAATAACAGGGATAGTGTACAAATGTACAATCACTTATTATTATTACCGTACCATTTAATGTTTACTGAATAGTACTAAAATTACTATACATATTTAATAATATCTTGACATGTAAATAATACTTACGAATAAATGAATATGAATAATATGAAATAGAAATACATTTAGTATATTTTGTAGTAATAACAACAGATCTGATAACAAAACAACAGGTCCCTATATCTTGATATCTGAGCAACACTATCAATGGGTACCTAACAACGAATGGCAGTTTATGGCAATGCAGTTCAAAAGCAAGTTAATAGAAGAAAATAAATTAAACATGGACAGCATGCAACTACAATTTGAATTCTTTGTCTGCAATAGCAGTAACAATTTGAAAAAAGAACTGCCAATCCTTCAAGTTGATGTAAAGGAAGATTGTGGCACTATTGATTGTGACCTGTTTAATGATCGGACAAGCCTATTGATGAACAAGGCTTTCTCTGACGTAAAAGTAATATCTGTAGAAGGTGATGAATTCCCTGCTCATAAAATATTCTTAATCACCCGAAGTGTCGTTTTCAAGGCGCACTTCGAGCACAATACAACTGAAAGCATAACAAATATTATTGAATCTCCATTCGACACTCATGTACTGAAAGCTGTGCTGACTTACATATATACTGATGATGCCCCAAAAATTGATGAATTGTCGCAAAAATTGCTAGAGGCAGCAGACTTTTATCAATTAAGCGGTTTAAAAAAGCTATGTGAGACTGCATTGGTAAGAAAGTTGAGCGTTGAAAATGCAATTGAAACTTTAGAGTTGGCAAATTTACACAAGGCAACATATTTGAAAAGAAAAACTTTAGAATTCATTAAAGATGGCCTAGCTGGGGATATAACTGAAACTGAAGGTTGGAAAAATACTAAATCTGCTGAAGTAGTCAAAAGTGTTTACGAATGTGTTGTTAAAAATAAACTTGTCCAGAACTGAAACAAAAAACAGAATCTGAAATAAGGTTGCTTTAAAAATGTTATGTATATTTCACCAACAGGAAGTTCTTAATTAGATTGTATTTTGTTTGTTTGTTACATGTTACATGTTTGTTACCTCATAGCTATAAGTACTTACCTAATGTTTTTTTAGTTGTAAGGAAAAGTAAAATACTATGGTCACTCTCCCATTTAATTAAAATAGTTTTAATGGCAGAAAGTGTGTTTTTTTTTAAATATAAATAACATTTCATAATTAGGTAATTATCTTAGAATAAACCCAATTTGTTTTTCTATAATATTTAAAAGAATCAATTCCACATTTGTTTTCACTAATTTTGGTTCAACTATTTAGTTATAACATGGTTATACATTACATGGAGTATATGGTGACCTTTCTGATACATTTTTTAGGGTGCTGTACCCAAATGGTAAAACAAGACCCTATTACTAAGACTGCTGTCTTTCCATCTGTCACCAGGCTGTATCTCATAAAACATGACAGTTCTCACAGATGATGTATTTCTGTTGCCGCTATAACAAAAAATTATAAAAAACACAATTAAATGAATATTTAAGGGAGCCCCCATACAACAGACATGATTTTTTTTGCCATTATTCTATATAACTAGCTGCGCCCCGCGGTTTCACCCACGGTACACCAGACATCGTGTATGTAAAATTTCAAGATGATCAGTTGAGTAGTTGAGATGTGAGAGCGCTATCGATGACGTCATAGCTATTTTTGTCCATGCAAAAGTAATATTGACCGTTATCTGGTGGGCTTTAATTGACTTGCTTCATGGCTATATTTGTGTTTTACTTAACAAAGACTAAAGTAGTATCATTTGTCTATGATTATACTAATCGCGCCCATATCTAGTTTATTACGGGGGATTCCCCGAGTTGTATTGTCAGACAGATTGAGACTTCAACAGCACAGTAAAAATTTTATTTCACATAATTGACCACTTTTTTACATAGAGAAGTTCGGTCACATTCACTCGAGTGCTCGACTCGTGCGATTCACGCCGTACTTCGCCGTAGTACACTGATCAGACCCAGTAAACTGGACTTGTGATTATATACAGTTAAAATAGGCTCAATTCTGGCGTCACACTTAAATTTCCTAAGCCACTTAAATCTGCTAAAAATCCTAAAAAACGTAAATTAGCTAAATGCTATTCTGCGGGCAACATTTTAACTAATTTAGAAATGTCAAATTCAAATTTTTAAATAGAATGAACAAAGTCTCGTAAAATTACTCAATTTAGAAAATTTAGCTGAAATTGCTATTCTTGCGCCCACATTTTAGATGATTTTAACTTGTTTAGATCGAATTTGAGGTTAATTTTAGAGGGCACCATTTTGGAATCCTGTTAAAAAACTAAAATTTCAAAGTGAAAAAAATCTCTATATTTTGTTGATTTTACTTAAACTAAATAAACCTTTGCAAAGTTAACGATTCAGAAAAATGTATAAAATGCATAATTTGCCTCATAATCATTTTAGTTCGACACGATATGTGATCAAAGTACGCACTGTTACAGGATTAAAAAGTCAAAATCTGGAAGTGTACTTAGCTCTCATCTCATTAATAATCTCAGCAAGAACCTATATTATAGAACATGCATGCAACAATAGCGATGGATGTGCATCAAAACCCACCCCAAGAGAAATTAACCCAAAATCGATCATAATTTCATAACAAAATCAAAAGACAGAGCGCTTAATTTCCAAGGTAGGTACATCATATGGGTACTAATATTATTAAGTAATTATTCCATTGTTATTTCGTATGTCTTACATGTATGGAGGCTTTCTATCCTCCATAATTACAGGATAATCAATTGAGGTGACTTGAGTTGTTAAGATCTCTGGGTGCATCGCAGCTGGCCTGTTTTAGCATAACGCTGTGTCAGAAAGTTTATACTGTGACAGACTCGCCAAGCCTCACACTATACTTACCCCTCTCATAACAGTTTACCAGTCATTGAACCCTGAAGCGTTAGTTGGTGTCTTCATAAAGTATAATTATGTAGCGAACTGAAGCAGCAGTGCCATGTAGACACTACTGGTTTCTAAATAGGTATATCTATGAAACAGCTTGGAAGCAGTTCCTAGTGAGGATGCTATTTTAAATGATGGATTTAATAAAATCTAGATCTAGGGCTAGGTGTTGTTATCCATGGCTTTATGTATTCCATGGCATCCCTGACACGGAAACTTAGTAGCGGGTGTAATTATAAATTTACTTTCAGATGCGAGGTCATTTGTTTAAGTACTGGCAAGAGGTTTCATGGAGGAACCTGTGTGCTAGCCCAAGCACTCTCTGATACTCACATTATACCAACAAGCTCAAAAGACAACACAAATAATACAAATTACAGTTTATAAATTCAATTTGAAATAATAAAAATTTATTGTAAATTAAATGTTTGCTATCAATAACCTTCATCTTTTTCTGTACATACTTGAAATACCTACTAGTGTTGAATTTTTATTACTTTATAATTTCCATATTTTACAACTTGGGCATGGACAAAAGCAGATACCAGATCGAGTAAATAGAAAAACAATCAGTAGGATTTCATTATTTACAGATCTCTCTGGTTATTTAAAAAAATGAAATTTATTGCGGGCACTATTTATTATGACATATAATACAGGCCCATGTTTAAAAAACCTTGCAAAGCAACATACACTTTTTACATAAAACAATGGTCTCTGGGACTTTTCTGGCTGTGTTACTTCCTAGTATGTCACTTGTGTGCCAGTGTGTCACTTCCCTTTCTAGCCCAAATGGCTGGTGTACCAGTGCTACTGGGAAGTAACTCTTGTTATTTGCAGAAAACCCACAGCAAATAGGGCTTTAATCTTCAGCACATTGAGTCCAGGAGCTGCAGTTGCATCATCAGCAATTTATCTCATAGCCTTTTCTGCACAAACATAGCTTTTTCAGTTACTACTGTACTTGGACCACTCATGATAGATACAACAGACTGGAAAGTCGTCTCCACAGTTTTCAAGTCTGTTTATTTTACGCTTTTAGACTGGTTGTGTTTCTGGTAGCATTCCTCATGGCACTGAAAATTAAAACCAAATTTATTTAGTGTCTAGGCAAGATACAATTAAATTATCATTACCAAGTATTACAAGTTGACTTTCTGTAATTACAATATTTTAGACTAGCTATCTGCCCACAACTTCTCTCACGTTGCATAGCCTGTAGCACTCAGTGAATGTGTAGCTTTTTATTATAGACAGAACTTCTAAAATCGAATGAGTAGCTCGGATTTTAGGTTAGTTTATTGTTTACCTTTACAGCATTTCCGTAGTTTTTGTAGAAAATTAGGCGCACTGACACGCACGTAAAATAATTCAGAATTTCATCAGCACATCATCATTTAGCTTAATTTTTGGGCACAATAATTTAACTCTTGATACCGAAATTGTAAACAAACAAAGACTTGTAAAACTCCATAGTGAATTGCCAGTATTAAAACACCAAAAGTACTTGAGATTTTTGAAATATTACGATTTATTTGCAAATAATTAGTGCTCTGTAATTATTCATTAATTAGTGCTCTGTAATTATTCATTAATTACAGAGCACTAATTATTTTTTATTATTTTATTACAGAGAATTTAATGTGTTTATTAAAAATTAGCATAATAAATAAGCGTAGGTTTTTCAGTAATACATGACACACCCGTCAAATAATTCCACGAATTTATGTTAATGGCATAAAACTTGCAACACTAACAACTTGATGTATGGACGAAGCTACAGATACAAAATTTTTTTGAATGAATCGATGAAAATATCGTTTTAATACGCCTGTGTACGGTGACCCTTTTACATTCTTTTTTGAAGGTTTATTTTATCTGTGAATTCAACTTAAGTGAACAAGAAAAAGGATAATTCCGTTCAATATTTTAGCCTTACGTTGCCCTCTGAATTGCGATTTTAAGTTCTGTCACTTAAATTTAGAATGTTTAGAAAATTTACGAATTTTAAGATGTGACGCCAGAATTGAGCCTAATATCTACCACTGTGAGAAGTGATCTGTGTTTATTGAAATAATTTTTGCTTCTACAATTTCGATTTGAAAAATGGAAAGTGATTTGTTCTTCCTAAATCGGGAAGTGGATGAAATTGACGAATCAAAAAGAAAGTATATTCTGACATGGCGTTTCCCTGATTTCATGTGGCTTCTGAACAATCAAACCAATCGAGAAATACGTACACGAAAATCAAAAACCAACGAGGATGGAAACATTCAACAAAATACATTTCAAGTGATGATTAAGTTAGTGGGCCACGAAAACGAATTAATAGAGTTCTATTTTAAGACTCACGAATCCGTATTTGTAAAATCAAGTTTGGGTATATGGATTAATAACGAAAGATATAGTTTTAAGACTGGTTCTTACTCCTCGATTTCTGAACAACCGTATCGATGGGTACACAACAATAAGTGGCAGTTTCTCGCGTTGCAGTTCAAAAGAAATTTGAGGGATGAACGTAAATTATTCCAGAACGACATGGACCTTAAATTTGAATTCCTGGTCTGTCATAGCAGTAATGATTTGACGAAAGAGCTGCCGTACCTTCAAGTTGGAGAAAAGGAAGAATTCGAAGTGCCCAACTGTGACCTGACTACTGATCTGACAAGTTTACTGATGAACACAACTTTATCTGACGTAACAGTAAAATCCCTGGAAGGCGATGAATTCCCTGCTCTTAAAATCTTCCTCGCCACTCGCAGTGCCGTTTTCAAGGCACACTTTGAGCACAATACCACTGAAAGCATAACGAATGTTGTTGAAACTCCATTCGAGACTGATGTACTGAAAGATGTGCTGAGATATATTTACACTGATAAAACTTTAAAAATAGATGAATTGTCAAACAGATTACTGGTGGCTGCAGACTTTTATCAATTAAATGGATTAAAAAAGCTGTGTGAGGCTGCGTTGGAAAGGAATTTGACCGCTGAAAATGCGATTGAGACATTAGAGTTGGCAAATTTACACAAGGCGATGTATTTAAAAAGAAAAACTTTAGAATTCATCAAAGATGGTCTAACTGGGGACATAACTAAAACTGAGCGCTGGCAAGGATTGAAATCTGCAGAGGCTCTTGTAGTTAAAGATGTATACGAATTTATTGTGAATGACATGATTGTCTAGTAGAGCGCACAGACTTTACCTGCATAGGTACCTATTCACTATCATTCGGAAACGTTTCCGTTCGGATTCCAGAATTTTCAAACTCAAATTTTTAGAATCTCAGCCCGTACTCATATGTTTCTAAACGTGATTTATTCGTCCAATCGAATTTGTACTCGATTCCTTGTTCCATCCAAAGTTTATAAAAGTAGACTGAGATTCGAATTCGTTAAGATTTTGAGTTTGAAATTTGTGGGATCCGTGCCCCTATTCGGAGATTTAAGATATTCATATCACTTTTTTTCGTCCTTGTTGCTCTCGTTTGAAACGTCATAGGTGTGAGAGTGACCAACATAAAATCTCATCTCATCTCTCGTGCAGGAATAGCCCCCCCGATCGGAAACGCTTCCGAATGATTGTGAATAGCACCGCAGCGCTGATCTAGAATTATTTGCGTTCATATTAACTGTGGCCCTATTCGGAGATTTAAGATTTTCATCTGACTTTTCTTCGTCCTTGTTGCTCTCGTTTGAAACGTCATAGGTGTGAGAGTGACCAAGATAAAATCTCATCTCATCTCACGCGCAGGAATAGCCTCCCTGTACTTACTAATATTTTCTAAACGAATGTAAATGGATCTTTCAGACATATTCTTACAAGTCGAGATAATATCTGTTCATTTTAGAGAGAGTAAGGCCCGCATGCTAAAACGACGTTCAGTCATGAATCTCGATTTAACAGTTTTTGTGTATGGTAAAACCAGTTTTAAATCGAGATTTAACAGTTTTTGTGGATGGTAAAACCAGTTTTAAATCGAGATTTAACAGTTTTTGTGGATGGTAAAACCAGTTTTAAATCGAGATGCAAGACTGAGCGTCGTTTTAGCATGCGGGCCTAAGAGTGACCAAGATAACATCTCACGCCTCAGCATACGAAGCTTTGTCTGTCTGTTTGACCACGTGTTCGCAAGTTTAATGATGGTCATAGAAGATTTTTGACGTGACAAAGTCTAATAAATCGACGAACGCCGGCTGCACGCACAAAAAAGGATGACTCATTGTCCCGTTACGTTCCGTCGATCGGAGCGAGAGCGCTACACGAGCGAGCGAAAGGCACGATCGACTTGAGCGTGAGTTGAGCGTTCGGCTTGCGCCGCGTCTATTTCACTCGATTGGCCTATGCGTCCGAGAAGATTTCGTTTTTTTCAAAGAAATTAATTTTTTTCTATTGCCATACCCTATCACTTTCAAGGTCATTGTGTGCTTCTTATTTTCAATTTGCTCTTAATGTTCGCATTGAAATATAATAATATAATGAATGCAATTAATGCATCGAGTATTATTCTATGTACCTATGTCGTATGTATAGGCTTTATTTCAACAATTTTAATAAACTTTTCTTGCTTGAACATATTTTGTTTATTTCTAACAAACACGTAAACAAACACCTACCGTGTCATTATAAATCTAACTTAACGTTTAAAACTTTTTTTTTCTTTCTTTGTGTGGTAGGGTTTTATTATTGTTTTTATTTAATTCATATTTTTTGTATTATTATTATTTTTTCTCTGATCTTCCAGTATAAATGTTATGTTTATTATATGCGCGCTAGCACTATTGTTGTTCTTATAAGTGGTGACCTGTATTTGGCCTATCTGTTAATATCTTTGTATGTTTTTACGTTTAACCAGGCTGTTTGGTCATCCAAATAAAATAAAATAATGACACGGTAGGTGTTAAATTTAACGTAAGTAACTTTAGTGTCTTTTCCCTCCGTACTGACAGGCTTCTTCGGAATATCGCGGCGACCGCTGATCGATCATTTGTGTTTTTGTATGGAAGATTTTATTTTATTTAAATTATTAAATGGGAATTTAATAATAATATGGATGTCATTAACCCTTTGGCAGCTGAGATGTTTTTCAGAAAATACTAAAACAATACTAATTACACGCCTAGCGTGTATCGCCGCACTGGCGTTCGGCCGAGCAACGCGACGCGAGTGCGGCGATACACCGCACGGCGTGTAAACACACCGGGCGCGTAAAGCCGCACTGCCGTTGTTCGCGCCGCGCGCCGGTGGATTACACACGGTTGTTACTCGAAGTTTGTTGCACTATTACTTCATAGCCTGTGTGTCATCAAGTTAATAAGAACTACACTATTAATTTTAAAAAGCATTTTATTTCTTATTTTAAAATCGTAATTGTATAAAATCGGATAAAAAATGTTGTATGCTACTGCAGCAGTGAAGAGGCATTGTCCCTTATCATCAGGATAGTGTATAGCTCGTTTAAAAAAATTGTAGGCAAACACGCGACGCGTGTACGGCCGCACTGGCGTTACGTCGGAGATAAACACACACGTATGTGTTTTGCCGCACGGTTGTATTGAGTTTGGGCTTAACGTGCTTCGCGTGTTTAGCCGCACTGGCGTTGCGCTTCACAAAACACATCGTATGTGTTTTCAGCAGTCAAAGGGGTTAAATGTCTGTTTTAGTACTATTGTTGCTCTGCTCGAGATTTCTAGACGCGCTACAATTTAGAGGCCAACAGGTAATAAAGTTAACTCAACTGTTAGAATGCGCAAACGCTGTAGTAGAGTATGGCTCCCAAAGACTGAAATAAATACATTATATTTATTTTATTGTACAGGGAAAACAGACGGTTGCTAATTTTACACAGTAGATAAACGATAAGTGTTAACACAAAAGCCAAAGTAGTTTTCACTTATTTAAACAGTTGCAAGTAAAAAAACCCTCTAAAAATACATCATTAATTAAGTATCTCATACAAATATGTACTTATATTTACGATATTATTTTTTATTATTTAAACGTTCATTTGCCATTTTATTTTAAACACACACTTAAATAGATATTAACACACAAACACGTTTACATAGAACAAACACAAATGTTCATCACATAAATGTTATGTCAATTTGCCCGCTTAAATAAACAATTTGAATTTGAATCCCAGGTGGGCGGAACTGGGCTACAGTCGCGAGCCTCAAATGCGCGAGATGCGGCGTGCGGCGCCAGGCGGCATCGCGCGGTACATGTGCCGTGAGCGGTGCGCGCTGTGCGGCGCGCGCGGCACGCAGCTGTGCGACGCGTGCGGCGAGCGCGGCGGCACGCTCGTGGCCCGGGCCGCACCCGCACAGACACTCGCCAACTACTGCGATATTGTAAGTTCTTGAGCGTTCTAGCGTAGCTCGATCAGGCGTATAGTAGTATCACCGAAGGTTAAGCAACGGACGAGTCAGTCTTCGTCTTCAGTCAACGTCAGTCTTCGGATGGGCAACCGCGGGTGGCTGGGAACTGCGGGGAACTGAGCGCTACCGTGGCTCAGATGACACGGACAATCGTCACGCCATGTCAGTATGTCTGAGCCCTTCCGGTCTAGGAACTCTAATAGCAGGGCTTATAAACACTCTGCATAGACGAACGAACATGCTTGCTTTCTTAGCTAACTTCCGCCAAAGAGCCACTAGTACATAGATATAATATGAAATGACCTACATAGTTGTAAGCCAAAATTTGTGAGACAGTAATTTATTTTTTATTAAAAAAAAATAATGTCCCTCAGTTTCTTGCCTGTTCTTCTAAGTAGTGGCTCTTTTTCCGAATAAGGCGGTCGAGTCCATTATAAAACTTTGACGTTCTTAAGTATATATTTGATACATACCCAATTGAATAAAAACACTTTGATTTTTAACTGTGGTTCTCACAAACATTGTTGTAGACGTCAGCAGTAAAATACTGTCTGTTTTACTGTACTGTCTGTGACTGACAGTATTTTACTTACCAGCTTACTAGAACTATAGCATTATTTGCATTATCAATAAACTATCGTTAATGTCCTCGACAGATCTGTGCATCGTGTTGCGGGCACGCGCACGGTTCGTCGTGCGAGAACACGGAGTGCCCCGCGCTGTGGCGACGGATCACGGCGCACCATGATCTAGCGCAAGTACGAGATCTGCTCGCGAACCTGCCAGCGCAATATAACGCAGAGACATTCCACTTTTAAAACCAACGGATCAACTGTATAGCTCGCGTATTGTAAAAAGAACGCTGGATGAAAGTGGACGGGTGTGTTTGCGCATGGGTACACTCGCGCCCGAAAGTATACGTCTGTTGTTTTAATTTTTGAACCAGTCTTTCGCTCGTGGCTTCGTATGTTGTTTATTGGTAGGAACCTCACACCACCAAATAAACCGATATATTGCCTTTGCAGCTTGACCGCCAGTATTTTTTTTATATGACGCGACCTGTTCGCGTATACGCATCTACCTCAATACAACTTACTTTATAGTTCATGTATTAAACTCGACTGGAACCTTACGCACATGCGTCACAGAAAAGTCTATCACTTTCTACTCTGCACTTCAATTAGGTGTAACCTAGTTACAGCGAGTGTATAAATTGTGATAATACAATACATATTAGGTAAATATATTTGATAATGATGTTGTAAATTATGAACAATTAAATTATATTTCTACTCATCTTATTCTTACTTATTAACCGGCTTTAAAAATATAGTTATGTATTCGAGTTATATGTAATACCAACGATCGGCCTCGGTTTCCACCACAGACCTAACAATATTTTTTTTACATTCCAGCGGTGATATTCACAATCATTCGAAAACGTTTCCGATCGGAACCCACAAATTTCAAACTCAAATTGTTCGAATCTTAGTCTACTTTTATACATCTTGGAATCGAGTGTAAATCCGATCGGAACAATGAATCACGTTTAAAATCTTATGAATACGGACAGAGATTCAAATAATTTGAGTTAAAAAATTTTGTAATCCGAACGGAAACGTTTCCGAATGGTTCTGAATACCTACACTGAACTGTGGCTTCCACGGTACCTACCTATAAACCTTCCGTGAAAAATTATTTAACTGATGGTGAAAACGGCATCAAAATCTGTTGCGTGAGGCGTTTGCGGATATAGAGACAGACATAATAAAGAAGTGGAAGGCGAGATGGGTTTATAGTATGTACTATGTAGAGATAAATTGAACTGCAATAAACATCTAAGATAGTGTGCTAGCCTACTAAGGCATCCAAACAAATTAAGCGTCCCAGCTCGAGTGGAACGTCGTCTCCCATTTCGAGTGTGGGCAAATGATAGAGTTTAAGAAATGCTATTTTTCGTGTTCTCTACAAAACACGACTTAAAATTTCAAAATTTCAGTAAAGCATCCACGGTTTTACTTAAATAGGAAAAGGGGGGGGATTCATCTTATTTATCATCAACCTCGCGGTAATTATTAAGAACTTTTTTAGTTTTCTACTGAAGGACATGGTTTCCATGGTCGTTAAATTATTATTAAAAAAATTAAGAACCAAATTTGACGTTTCTTTCATGTTGTCATTGTGACAATGATTTCACTGACAGTTTACGACAAAATGAATGAGGAAAACTGGTAGAAAAATTGCGAATGTGTTGTGATTGATTTTGCGTAGATTTTTAACCCCCTTAATGCCTTAAGTAACTACGTAGTTTCGTAAGACATTTTGGTCTGACGTGCCTTACGAAACTACGTAGTTACTTAAGGATTTAGCTGCTATTGGCTCCTTTGATAATCGTGCCAACGACACATGGACTGCTTTGATTGGTTGCTAGTTTCAACGCCTATCCAATGGTATGGGACTTGAGCCGGAGTGCAATAAATAAACCAATAAAATAAGTAATATTCGACTCGAAGTGCAAAAATTCTGTCAGGTCGGCCATCTTGCGAATTTTTTGTGAAACTGTGAGTGTTAGTGCGCCGTTAGAAAACGAAAATAATGGAAAATAAACGTAAACGGTAAATAAAACTTTGTGAAACTACTAAGAAAACAATAAAGAAGGTGCTAAAAGTGTTTTGTGTGTATAATTCAGCTCAGGTAATGTGATATGATGTCAAAACTTTTACGATGTGAAAAATGTTTCTGCTTTGTTGGCATTTATTCAATTTCGATAAAGTTGTTGATAATCGCATTCATTATGAATAGTATCATTATCGTCTGTATTATAGTCAATCAATTTACATTTCCTGATAAATAGTTTCTTATTTTAGTGTTATTATCAACGTCGTACACATTCGCTCGCGGCCGGCGGCCGCTAACGGCCATTTTCGCGAATTATTATTCTTTGAAGTTTTGAATCTAATTAGGATTTGTGCAGTGAATGTATTGTTAATTGGTGATTAGAATATACAGAAATCTCGAGGTAACATCCTATTTCATTGTGAAAGTGATGTGCATGTGATATAATTATAAAATAATACCTAAAAGTGAGTGAAAGTAAATGGCGGACGGAAGAAAAAACATTAACAACTTTTTCTCGGAAAGAAATTGTATTACTGGTAAATATTTTACACACTCATTAATTATTTAAAACATAGCTTGTTTCAAGGCCTTGCCTACGGTATATAACACTAAACATATCATTATGTAAAAAAACGGTAAATTATCGGTTTTCCGAACATCCTAAGGTAGTTTTTGAAAAGCGACACCTGCCCAGCACTCCCAGATGTGAGTAGGTTTGCCGCAGCGTCCCGGGGCGGGTTAAATTAAATATTTTTTGACAACAAATTGTATCCTAAAACCATATTATTCTAGATATTTCACATAAGTTCAGTGTATTACAATGCAAAACTATACAGAGCTGCGTAAAGCACCTGCAGCGATACTAGACCACATAGCAACAATTCTGGATATCAATGATGATTGGAAAAGATTTATGTCTCTTATTCCGAAAGATTTACGCAGTGATCGATTTGAACCCAAATACAATAGTGACCATATTAGGTAAGAACACTTTTGTGCCCTCAAAACATTTCTAGGTATCAAGAGTTTATATATATGCGTGTGTATAAGGCTCATTTACTTTTGTTTACCAAAACTGATAAGATAACTCTCTATTTCAGACGTATTGAAGAATATGCAAACAGTGCCAAGTTAAGTTGTGCCAATGTGTTATTCGATGAATGGGGCAGCTCAGGTCGAGTCAGACCCACTTTACATACCCTTTTGGAGATACTAGCCAAGGCTCAAATGATCAGAGCAGCTGATTATCTTGCTGATGTCCTGAATAGAACCCCTATGCCAAGGCCAACGAATGGTCCTGGTCAACCAATTGATGTGACTAGCTACTTGAACAATGGCACATCTGAACAATACATAGAAACTAGACCGCTACCTAATGGATCTACAAATGGAACTTTTGAAGCAAGGTGTGGTGAACCTACAAAGAAACTAGATGAGTCAGCAGCTCCTCTAATGAAGTTTCCTTCTACACAAGATATGATGCCTAATTTTGACATTTTGAAGCAGCATCCAACAGAAATGATCCCATGCATTATGAGTGATTTTATGAAATTCTCACAAGAACGACCCAATCTGCCTTCATGTGAATACTTACCTCATTTTTCAGTTTTGATGGCTGATAAAGAGATAGATAACAGCTCAATAAGCACCTTGTCTGGTGGCTCCACAGGTGCCTCTGAATCATCTCCATCTCCTGGTAACACCACTGGTCATACTGACACTACACAATCCTCACAAATTCAAACACCATCACCGGCAAACAACAATCTATGTGATCTAGTTGACAGAGAAATTCTTGAGGATCCCACCTTAATAAAATTCAAATACTTTGATGATCTAGAAACTATAACTAATAAATTTAAAGATTCCCCCATAGGAAGTGGTGGATTTGGAGATGTTTTTAAAGGCAACCATAACATGCATGGTTTTCTTGCTATCAAAAGGGCTCATTACAAACAAATTTATAAGTCTGCTGACCTCATGAAAATATTTAATACTGAAGTCAAATCTCTTTCGGTGCTTCGCCACAGAAACATTGTGGCTATACTAGGGTACTCCCTGGATGGCCCGACTCCTTGTATTGTCTGTGAGTATATTGAAGGGGGATCTCTGCTTGAAAATATAAAAGAAAAGGTTTTAAATAAAACTCACAGAATGGGTATAATGATTGGAACAGCTGAAGGACTGAAACACATACATCAGACTGAAAAACCGATGCCTTTAATACCTGGAACACTGAATGTGAACTCATCTCAGAAACAGTATTTTATGCATGGTGATGTTAAAAGCGCAAATATTCTAATTACTAAGGATTTCATTCCAAAGGTGAGAGTAGTGTTATTCTGTATAATTAATATTAATTATTCTAAGTAGATAACTACTGGGCTAAGCATTTTGAATACACTTTATAATAGTGATTTAATTAGAAAGTAATTTTTGTAAGGTGTTACTGTTTTTGTTCTCTTTTTTCAGCTATGTGACTTGGGCCTGTCGAAACAATGTTCAAGTACATTTCACACAGAGTCTATAGTGGGTACTTCAGCATACATGGCCCCTGAACGGTTCAGTGGAACCATAACTCCAAAAGGTGATATTTACAGCTATGGAATTGTTCTCTTGGAATTACTTACTGGGCTGGAACCTATTGTTACTGGCCCTGAATCTTACAATATAAAAAATTATGTAGAAGAAAAATGCCCCAATGATAACATTGCCAGCATACTAGACCCTGAGGTGGGCGAGTGGCCTGAGGCTGAGAAAATTTATAACCTAGCCAAGTTGTGCATAGAATACAGGAAAAATTTAAGGCCTACAATGGATGTGATATGTCATACACTGCATGAAATAAATATGAATGAACGAAGAGTTTACTATGCTGATGTGTAAAAAATTTATTGAATAGAATAGAATATAATTTATTTGCAACAGGAAACATAGGAGAAAAAAAACATACATAACAAAAAATAAAGACAGAAAAGAAAAAACAGGTTTCCTGCCACAAACCGTATTGCATTATTTATACAAGTTGAATACTGGTATAGATTAACGTAATAATACTAGAGATTATTGTAACAACACATTTCTCCTAGATTTTGTGTAAACATAAAATTATTACAATAGATGGTAGCAATATAATTACAGTAAGTTATAATTAAATAAGCAGAGCATAATCACTAATTATATTAACTCAAATTATATGGGCACAGCCCAAGCCTAAAAGGTATAAGGTTTATACAATTATTATGTTTTTTTTAATTAAGTGAATAAAAGTCTATATTTCTATTCAGATATGTCTCTTTTTATTTCATTTAATTTTTCTTGAAATTCAGGTGAAGTAATTTCAGACTGTTGCAAGTTTTCCAGTATCTGTTTGCGCTCATCTTTTGAGCATAATGAAATTAAAGTTACTAACAATTCTTGAATATCTATTGCAATTTTTTCTTTTCTTGAGACATAAAGAAGTTTGATTAGTGCAGAGAGAAGCTTATGGTCTGTGGACAGCCTCCAAACGCACCAGCAATGTGTGATCCAAACTTGGAGAGTCTAAAAACACCAACATATAAGCATTATCAAAATATTTTTTTGTTACTAGGTTGTTGTTTGCCTCAAACTGAGACCTTGCTTATCTCCATAAATTCTTATCCAATTTTGCTCATATTCACACATTTGCATCAACTACTTGCCTGCAAAATTTTATGAAGATTGGATAAACAATATGTTTGTTATAACCAAACAATCAAAAAAAAAAAAAAAATGTACCTGTAGTACATCCACCAGCAAGATGTCAGCAACAGCATCATTACAGCAAACATGAATGTTTTCACACAATACTACTTTCAGCAGCTTTTTGTTGACACAATTAACTTTATGCAACATTACAATGTGTTTGATAAAGCCAAAACACACGGTTTTTCTGTGTAAATTGGATTCCATGTGTATTTGTTCTAACATAATACTGAATATCTCGTCCGTTTTTGATTCCTAGAAGAAAACTTTGAATAAATAAAAAATATTGCAAACATTTGTCTAATCTTGTTTTACATTTACATGATAGCTAATTTAATTATTAAATTGGAATGTTTATAAAAAGGAGTTTAAGATAATATCCTTACCTTAGCACTAGATGGCACAACTTTTATAAATTGTATTAGACACTCATGAACCAATTTGGTCACTTCAAGTTTTTTTTCCATCATTATTTTTTTAAAGCTGCTGAATATGACTTCGTAGTAGTTTCCATCTTGAAAATGTTTTTCTTCCTACAAATATTTAGTTTCCAGTAAATTAACCAATTTTTAATAGGTACCTTACTTATACTGTATTAATTTTATCTAAAAAAATATGTTTAAAAGAATATAAGCAGGTATGCATACCAAACAAGTTAGCATCGCCAAACAGCATCTGAGTCCTCGCATCCTATTCAAGAGCACATAGTCCTCAATGAACAGCAGACAGATAGGGAACAATGTGGCAGGATTGTAACTTACTTTAAGATTCTGAAATTAAATTTTTACTCTAAACTGTAAATAGTAACTTGCCAGGAATCAAAATTATATTTGTGTTAATGGATATATATTATACAATGCCTAGGTAAAGTATATAATGCCCAGTCAATGTAATAAATATTTCTAGTGTTAAAATTATGTAATACCAAACATGGGGATGTGTGGAAACCATGTTTTTTATAAGAGTGGCCAATAAGCAGATGGCCCATTCAATAGTAAACTGCAACCACCACCACTGCTGTTGATGAATTGCCAACCCAGAAAAAATATAGTAGACATCTTATTCATAATGCTCCATGTTGTGCCTCGGCAGAAATACCTTCACGGGAGGTCATTCCATATTCTTACAGTGTGTGATAAGAAGGAATGCTAAATGTAAAACTTGTACAATGGCAACTGATTTATAATATTGGATATAAACCTATATATACTGGAATCATTGTGTACATTACATAGGTATTGTATTTAATAATATTATCTTGTCTGGTAGAATTTAACCTTTAAATTTTTCATTAGCAAATAATAAGCCTTGATGAGTCCTGGGTATTTTTTGAAATCCTGGGATGTAGCTTTCATATTCAAATCTTTGAGCAAGCAATCAAAAACTTCCTGGATGTCACAAAAGTCACTGTATTGAAATACAGTCTCCAATAAAAGTCCGTAAGCGCTTTGAAAGGACTTGTTCAACTTTTGTGCATACTCCAAGCATTTGGCATCATTCCATGGACTATGAGTGGAGCGTTCTAAGTACAGTAATACAATGGTCGGCAATATTTTTTTTGTGAAATCTGGATGCTTTCTCATTTCTCCTTTTATGATTAAGTCCAATAAAGGCGGGAAATGTTTCTCTATATTATTTTTCCGATCATAATACTCAGGATGATTGTCGATTTCTTCAACGTTTCTAGACAATTTGGGTAAAAAGCAATGTTTGGCATGTTTCATGATTTCTTCAGCTGGGTTCATGTTATAAGTACTAGTTACTAGTACTTGTAGGTTTTTAAATATAATGATTATGAAATTTCTTCCTTTTCTAAAAAACTGTTTCAGTTCTGTTTCTGTATTTTTCTTTCAATTCATTATTAAAAACCGAAACTCGAAAAGCAAAGGCAAAGCAAAGACAAGTTCGCGTTCAGAGGATAGTGGATACGTCGAAGCACACCCAGCCAGAGTGCAACAGTAACTTCGCCTTTGTTTTATGTTAAGTTGCGGCGAAGTTGCGCTCTAGGTGCGCTCCGGGTCTTCTTCTAAACGCTTCCCTGAGAAGACAAACACAAACCCTAGAATAGAATGACAAACAAATTTGCGACGGTTGACTTTGGCAGTGACGTTTTATGGCGGTTTTTTGCACTCATCGGGCGTGCTCAAAGTTTTTGACCATACCACCGTACGTTTTTTTCACAGAATATGCCCTATTACATAGGTCCAGAAGGATAGTCTTCATACAAAACACGATTTCGAAACATGTCAAATTTATTTTGGCACCATAGTAGAACCTTTTTTTCTATACGTGATGAACTTGCCATTAAAAGAGGTTACCCGATTTAGTTGGATAAATTAAATAACCATCACAGTTTAAAGAAATCACAAGTCCGGAAACAAAATATTAGGCCAGCTTAGGCCAGAGCTAAACTACACACAAATTCTCACCCAGATCCATTCATGACACTATAATACAAACTAATATTATAGATTGTATGTAAACCATAACTTAAATCAGAGTAGGTTAAAGGTAAGAATTTAAGTAAAGTAAAGAATTAAAGTAAAGTTCAAGAGTACGAATTTGAGTTAAAATCAATATTAATCCCTTTAATGTTATTTACACATAAATTTACACATTATCATTATTTAAATAATACATTTAAGTTATTTTTTCGGCAATAAAATAACATTACATTTACATAAAAATAAAATTGACGCCTGTTTGTCACGATATATCACTGTTACGTATCTTTCTTTTTTGCGAAGGTGCGCAGAGCAAATTGTTGCAAGGCGATGAGGTTTCCACTAATTTTCATTTTTACTTTGGCGAATTATTTTTGTCCACTGATCGGCTAAACTGGATCCTTAACAAACCTAAAGATAATTTATTGGGAAAATATAAAAATACCTGGTGGCAACACTTCTTCAGCAACTATTCGCTCTGTTGACATTAAGAATTAATTACAATTATTAGCTTTTTAAAGCACATAAAAATATATTTAAGACTTACTGATGATATGTGACGTTGCCTTTTATTACTGTTTTGGATAATCTGAAATTTCGGCATGAGTGGACTACACAGTTCACCATATTTATTGGTTAGTGGGGAGACGTAACCGCTACTGGATGACATCGAAGACTGACTAGTGAACTGGGGGGCTATTCCTGCGCGTGAGATGAGATGAGATATTATCTTGGTCACTCTCACACCTATGACGTTTCAAACGAGAGCAACAAGGATGAAGAAAAGTGAGATGAAAATCTCACATCTCCGAATAGGGCCCCTGGTTGACTTCAATGGTTTGGTTTACTTTTTTTGGAATCATTATTTTTGACCGATTAGGGGTCTCTCCTCTATGTCTATGGTTTTTTATTTTAAGGAGCTACTAAACGATGCGATCTAATTATCTATCGATTCATCTTTGTAGTAATCTAATATTATTTTGTCTGTGCCATGCCGGTACGTGTCTGTTACGCTCGATGTCTTTAAATATGAATGCAACTGTTTGTCCGGGCATGCCCCGTGTCGGTCGGTATCGATGCGGACACGTTACGGTAGATGTGAAAACGCTCGTATAAAATGAAAGAATACTGTTTTGTCGGTACAGGCACGTGTCGGGCACGTTCGATGTCGCTAGATAAGAACGAACCTTAATATGACGTAACAAAAACAATCTCAGAACTTTGTAACTATGGTTGAGGTACCATTCGATAGTTTTGTGTGTAGTTTATGTGGAACTTGCTTTAGTTATTATTCTAAGTGTGGAACCAACAAAGATTTCATTCAAATGAAATTCTATGAACGTCTTGTCAATTTATTTTACCAATGAAAAATAATCGTCATAAAAATTATCTACATAGGTTCAAAAATGAAACAAACTTTCAGAAAAGGCTTATATTTTGATTATAGGTACAAATTGGCACAGAATATGCTCTATTACATAGGTCCAGGGGCCCTATTCGGAGATAGGACTTTTTCATCTCGATCTCGATTCCTAGAACTCGAGGGAGAATCTCCTAAAAACAAACCATGTGGTATTCTCAAACAAGCATGAGATGAGATGGTGTAGCGGAACGTTACATAACCTTTTCTAAAAATAAAAAATTAGACGCGAGTGACACCGCAGGGTGCCGCTTGTTTTACAATTTACCGTTGTAACGTTGAAGCGAGTAACAATAGGTGCGAGCGAGACACACTATACCGGGCGTCGTCGCCCGCGCAGTGGGATGCGCGCGTCGCCAGTCGCCCGTTAGATACACGTGCGGCTACTCCACGCTACTCTTAGCAACCATTATTACTCCCGACGGCTATTTTTTTATTTAATTTAAACTTTTAAATATATATATTTATACTGTAGTCGGTGGAGGTGACGTATCACCTACAAAATTGTTTTGGTGAAGGATACGAACCCCGCTTTAGGGTAAGTTTTGAATAGCATTGTTTCGTTCGTATAGTTCTTTTCGATTTCCAGCTCATTTAACATATAATTGCCAAATATCACCCCCTTTACTATTACTAAAGCCATTTAACTATTTCTTGTAAATTGATCGTCGTATTATTACCATTCCAAACTTATTTACTTTTAAAGAAAACTCCGTTCTGGTTGCTCACCACCACGACAATCTCGCCACAGATCGGTATTGAGGCACTTTCCTTGGGATGTCTTTGGTCAACCAGATCGGAAGTTGATAACCAAATCGAAGTTAATCGATTTGTTTTATCGCTTCCAGGGTCCTACCTTCGAAATTAAATCACGCCTACTGCCACCACTCTCGCCTCTGCACATCATCTTCCCGTCTGAGCGCTAGCTAGCCCAGAATATTCCAGCATCGCCGGGAATCCAGGCACTCCAGGAACGCTAGCAGAGCGTCCCAAGACCAGGAGAGTGTCTTTCAGTGGCGGAATCAGATAGGCCGAATACCCACGACCAAAAAATAAAAATTTGTGTGCTCGCCTACCTATTTTTAATTTTAAATAATACATGTTTTATTGTATCACCGAATTTTGATTTCCCAAATCAATAGGTAGGTGCCACACTGGCGCCCTTTACGTGGTTACATCTGATTTTGCCATCTGATCTTTTATGGTGGTTGGATTGTACGTGTGTGTGTCCATTTGTAAACGTCCTTATATCATTATTACGTAAGTATTATATATTATAATTGTGGTAAAAAAAAATTGTTGTGTTGTATATTTTTTGGCTTGGTATTTTGTGTACGTACTTACATTTTGTCCTACGTTATTTGGTTTTGTTATTAAAAATAAAATTATAAAAAAAAAACAACATAAAAAAACAAGTAAGTAAGTAAAATTTTGTCAACAGTTCTCATTATTTTCTTTTTTCATTTATTTTATGTTTTGTTTTTCGTTATATATATACATAAATATACCTACGTGTTTATAACATTGTGGTAAGTATACATTTTATTAGTTAAGTATTTACGCAGGTTTAGTCGTGTACAATACTGTTTATACAACCATTATAAACTTGTTGGCTTATTTCTTGAGTTTAATTTTTTTTTGTTAACCAAGACGTTCAAAAATTTAGTATTACTTGTTGTAACAGGACGGAGTTATTTGAGTAAATTTAATGCTATCAAATCTTACCTTAAAGTAATTTCACTAAACATGGCATTTCCGATCAAATATTTTTCATTACAAAAAACCGAACTGGAGTATGAAGTCGCTGTAAGAGGTGAGATCCCAGGTGCTACTGTAGCTGACCTTAGGAAACAGATCAATAAATTATGTCAATTATTTCCTTCTGAGGACATATTATGTTCTCACCTTGAACCAAAAACGGATCTTGCAATTGTTAAGGAGATGTTACATAAAGTCAAAACCGCTCTCGACTCTGGTATAACGGATAAAAGTACGTTGTCACGTGTAGAGAACGTTCTTCACCACATTTATCACAGAATCAATAGAATCGTGCCGGATGACTTTATGGAACAACACTCTGATTGTAGTAAAGCTTATAGAGAATGTTACGAACAGTATCTCAATCTCAGTAAAAAAGTAGTGGATCCTCTATGTGTTAGTGTGTCTAGCTCAGCACCTCCAGATGCTTCTAACGTGCCGATAAACATCGCAGTTACTTGTGACAAGAGTCTCATATCCGAATTAGGCAGGCTGAGGTTCGACGGCAAGTCATGTGTCCGATCTTTTATTCAACGTGCTAGCGAATTTAGCGAAGCGCGTAACATATCCGATACGAAACTTATTTCGTACGCTACGGAAATATTTACTGATGATGCACTTCATTGGTTTAGGAGCATCAAGGATCAAATTTCATCCTGGGACGAGCTCGTCGTTCTTCTAAAACAAGATTTCGATAAAACGGATTATGACTATCGTTTGTTAGCTGAGATTCGCGCTAGAACTCAAGGGGAAACAGAAAATATTACGATCTATTTATCAATATTGTCAGGTATGTTCGCTCGGCTTTCAAAAACATTGACAGAAGAAGACAAGCTCGAAATAGTTTTGCACAATATTCGCCCTTGTTTTGCAAGCACATTAGCTTCCGCAACAGAAATACGCGATATCAATCATTTTAGGACCATGTGCAAGAATTACGAAAATGTCCACTCTCGACTTGCCCATTTCCGAGAACCATCCGCTGCTACTTCAGATACGTTGGCACCAGAGTTTGCGTATAAGTGTACAATCAAGCCAAAAGTAAGTAATGAACACTACAAACCAAACTTTAACAATAACAAACAGGGATACTTTAACTCGAAAACAAACTCTAATGCTAACGTTAATGAAAAATATTTACACTCTATTGAAAAATCCGATTCTGGCACAGTTCAAAAAATGCCTTATTGTCCCAGATGTCGCAACAACACACACAGTTTGAGAGAATGCACTAATACAGAGATAATGTGTTTCAAATGCGGTTACAAAGGGGTTAGGAAACCAGATTGTCCTAATTGTACTGACACCCAAGCTCCAAAAAACTGAAATTGCAGAATTGTAGCAATCTATTAGTGAAAACCCGTACGAGTGAAAAAGAATGGAATAATTGGTTAGAAACGGTTCGTTTATTCTTTAACGGGTACAAGGTTGCTTCAATTCTGCACACGAAACCTAGAAACGATACTAGACCATACGTCAATATCAAAATTAATGATCTGACAGTTTCAGGCCTCTTAGATTCAGGTTCAGCAGTTACTATTATAGGTAATAATGTTCACACTGCTTTAGTTAATCGCGGCCTGAAGTTGTATACGGACGATAAATTGTCAATTATTGCGGCTGGAGGACAAAATTTAAAAAGTATTGGTTATCTTGATTTGCCGGTGCATTTTGATAACCAGTTTCACATTATTAAGACCCACGTAGTCCCAGAAATTCAAACTTCGCTCATTTTAGGGATTGATTTCTGGCGCGCTTTTAAAATTTGTCCTAAATACTTAGGTTCTCTTAACTTATCCAGCGCCCCATTAGCCGATTTAAATGTCAATAGTCCGTCTACCTTCATACATTCTTACGACAACTTAGATGACTCTCAGAAGGCCCTTGCTGATAGTATTAGTAAAAAGTTTGAAGAAATATCTTTTGAGCGCAAAGGATTAGGCCGTACAAACTTAATTACTCACCGTATTGATACGGGTGACTCCCCCCCGGTGAGACAGCGCTATTATAGGCTGTCACCGGAAAAACAGAGAATTTTAATCGAACAAGTAGATGAGATGCTTCAGCTTGATGTGGTTGAGCCATGTGAGAGCGCTTGGCAATCACCGGTATTACTAGTCCCTAAAAAAAACGGTCAACCTCGTTTTTGTTTAGATAGTAGAAAGCTAAATTCTATCACTAAGCGTGATGCTTATAACTTGCCTTATATATGCGAGATACTAGACAACTTGCGCGATGCTCGCTATCTTAGTAGTATCGACTTATCCAAAGCTTTCTGGCAATTGCCAATATCATTAGAAGATAGAGATAAGACGGCATTTTACGTCCCAGGTCGAGGAACATTACGTTTTAAGACCACACCGTTTGGTTTGACAAACGCGCCTTCTACGCAACAAAGGTTGGTTGATTTGTTGTTTGGTAACATGGACCACAAGGCGTTTGCGTATTTGGACGACATAATAATAATAAGTAGCACATTTGAAGAGCACGTATCTCTACTCCTTCGCGTGCTAGACAAATTGCGCCAGGCTAATCTGACAATAAATCTTGAAAAATGTGAATTTTTCCGAAGTCAACTTAAATATTTAGGCTATGTAGTCGATGCTAATGGGTTACGTACTGATCCAGACAAAGTAACAGCTATTTTGAATTATCCAACTCCCACGTGTCGTAAAGATGTAAAGCGTTTTCTAGGCACGGCAACTTGGTACAGAAGATTTGTTCCAAGATTTAGCACAATAGCCGGGCCGCTCAATAAGTTAACTTCTAACAAAAAGACTACACCCCCTTTTCAATGGACAGATGAGGCTGAAACTGCGTTTAAGCAACTTAAAGAATGCTTAGTTTCTGCGCCTATTCTCTCCTGTCCGAATTATGATCTCCCTTTCGAAGTCCATACTGACGCTAGTAACTATGGGGTTGGTGCCATGCTTACTCAGTCTATCGACGGAAGAGAACACCCTATAGCTTACATGAGCAGGTCTTTATCAGGGGCGGAAAAAAATTATAGCATAACTGAACGTGAGACATTAGCTGTTCTCGTAGCCCTAGAACATTGGCGCTGTTATTTAGAGAACGGAAAGACTTTTACGGTTTATACTGACCATAGTGCATTAAAATGGTTCCTTTCTTTGGATAATCCTACAGGTAGACTTGCTCGTTGGGGGGTACGTTTGTCGTCCTTCAATTTCAGTTTGAAACACCGTCGTGGTGTAGACAACGTAATTCCGGATGCTTTGTCTAGAGTATTTCCTGTTTCCTCCATTTCTACCGCTAATTCCGTTACGACTACTAGTGACGATTGGTATAAAAACATTTACAGTGGCTGTGTCGATAACCCAGAGAACTATCCTAATTTTCAAATAAAGAATAACATTCTTTTCCGTTTAAGTAAAAATAAGTGTCAACTTACTAATGAATTTTCTTGGAAGGAAGTTGTTCCGATGGATCTTCGTGATAAAATCATAGCAGAAAACCATAACGAGCCCACTGCTGCTCATATGGGTATATTTAAGACATACAAACGTATTACGCTTAGGTATTACTGGCCCAAAATGCATAGTGATATAGCAAAGTTTATTAGCTCCTGTATCACATGCCTTTCCTACAAATCCCAAAATCATGCTACACTTGGAGAAATGGGTCGTCCCAAACAATGTTCACGTCCATATCAAATGATCTCAATAGATTTGATGGGTCCTCTTCCTGTGACACGTAGACAAAACAGCTATATCTTAGTAGTGACATGCTGTTTCTCAAAGTTTTGCCACATTTTTCCCATCAAAAGAGCTATTTCTGACATAATTGTCAAGCTTCTTGAGGAACAGGTCTTTCTAGTCCATGGAGTCCCACAGACTATTTTTTTAGACAACGGCAGCCAGTTTATAAGCGGACAAACCAAAGCATTATTTGATAGCTACAAAATTCCTAATGTCTATTTTACACCCAAGTATACCCCCCAAATAAACACAGTTGAGCGCTATAATAAAACAATCATAACTTGCCTTTCGACGTTCGTTGATGATGACCACAGAACTTGGGATATTTTTATTCCAAAAGTACAATTTGCCATCAATAACTCTGTTAATGAAGCTACCGGGTTTACTCCTTCATTTCTCGTATATGGTAGGGAACTAATACTTTGTGGTTCTCATTACATAGATACCAATTTAGGTGATGAGGTTTTATTCTTGCCACGCGAGGCATATGCGGAAAACCTCGGTTGCTTATCTTCAATCTTTGATCAGGTTCAGAAAGCCTTGTATCACGCGCACGAAAAAAATACTTCCCACTACAATTTGAGGCGGAAAGCTTTTGAGTTTAAGGTTGGAGATATCGTTTTCAAACGTGCATATGTATTAAGTGATAAAGATAAATATTTTTGCAAAAAGTTAGCCCCAAAATTTATTAAATGTCGAGTAACTCAAAAGCTTTCTCCGCTAGTTTACGTATTAGAAAATATGGCCGGGAAGGACATAGGCACGTGGCACATCAAAGATTTGAAAGTCGCAGGCTATAATAAAAATTAAATTTTAGTCTTAGATAAATAACTTAATCTTAAAAATATAAATATAAATACACAGAAATAAATATTGTAAAACTTAAATAGCTAGATAATATAGTTAAATAACAATAGTGATAAATAGATTTATAAAAATAAAAAAATAATAGTTAATAGTTAGTATTAAATTCGGATTTTATCTACAGGATAAAATCCTTATGCGGGGACGGCGGGTAATGTAGCGGAACGTTACATAACCTTTTCTAAAAATAAAAAATTAGACGCGAGTGACACCGCAGGGTGCCGCTTGTTTTACAATTTACCGTTGTAACGTTGAAGCGAGTAACAATAGGTGCGAGCGAGACACACTATACCGGGCGTCGTCGCCCGCGCAGTGGGATGCGCGCGTCGCCAGTCGCCCGTTAGATACACGTGCGGCTACTCCACGCTACTCTTAGCAACCATTATTACTCCCGACGGCTATTTTTTTATTTAATTTAAACTTTTAAATATATATATTTATACTGTAGTCGGTGGAGGTGACGTATCACCTACAAAATTGTTTTGGTGAAGGATACGAACCCCGCTTTAGGGTAAGTTTTGAATAGCATTGTTTCGTTCGTATAGTTCTTTTCGATTTCCAGCTCATTTAACATATAATTGCCAAATATCACCCCCTTTACTATTACTAAAGCCATTTAACTATTTCTTGTAAATTGATCGTCGTATTATTACCATTCCAAACTTATTTACTTTTAAAGAAAACTCCGTTCTGGTTGCTCACCACCACGACAATCTCGCCACAGATCGGTATTGAGGCACTTTCCTTGGGATGTCTTTGGTCAACCAGATCGGAAGTTGATAACCAAATCGAAGTTAATCGATTTGTTTTATCGCTTCCAGGGTCCTACCTTCGAAATTAAATCACGCCTACTGCCACCACTCTCGCCTCTGCACATCATCTTCCCGTCTGAGCGCTAGCTAGCCCAGAATATTCCAGCATCGCCGGGAATCCAGGCACTCCAGGAACGCTAGCAGAGCGTCCCAAGACCAGGAGAGTGTCTTTCAGTGGCGGAATCAGATAGGCCGAATACCCACGACCAAAAAATAAAAATTTGTGTGCTCGCCTACCTATTTTTAATTTTAAATAATACATGTTTTATTGTATCACCGAATTTTGATTTCCCAAATCAATAGGTAGGTGCCACAATGGGCTTTTCTCACTCAAATTACGTTCCATTTTACTCGACTGTGCTTGCTAAAAACCGGTAAAATCGATAAAACGTATTTCGGGACCATTCTGCTCATTAAATGCATACAATAATTAAATATCGATATGTTTAATCAAATGAACTAATATTATGATAATTATTACAAGTTATAAAAGTGAGGAGAATAAAATATAACATTTTCATTCCATAAAGGATTTGTGGGGAACGAAACGCACTTAGCCAAATAAGTCATTGTTTTGTTTACAAATAGAGGTTATTAAAATCTAAAAATCTTTCCGTCATCACGCCCACAAAAACTATCACGATTAACAACATTAAACACTTAATAGGAACTACTAAGGCTTTCGTTTGTCGTTAAACCCAATGGAATGGAAGATCGGTTTGGAAGTTTTTTCCGAATCAATCGCCCCTATGTACTAATAACATAAGACCTTCAAAATAATCTAACAGGGTTAATAAAGTGACGCCAGGATACTTGTGGAGATAATTGTAAGTATTAAGTACTTTCTTATCACTATATATGACCACATAATTTGTAAATAACCAAGGTTAACTAAACTTAACCTAAAAGTCACAAACTTTTTCTTGTTTATAAATTGAAAAATGTTTCAGGTACCTACTGCGTAATTTATGCCGTTCGAGCCTAACACCTACCAACAAACAAGTCACCCAAGGACTCGTACGTGACTAATGGTTTCCAAGTTGGCTTTAGAAACCTGACTGTGGATGAGCTAAACAGGAATCACAACCACTATCAACAACAAATCTGTGGACTTAGTTACATATTTGTATGAACAAAAAAATTGAATTTTCTTAGACCCAGTAAGTAAGTATCTGAGAAATCACACTTTACACTAATTTTAAAAAGGCAAAAGTTTGAATGGAAGTACATATGTATATATTAGATAGATGATGGTTGTTCTGAATTAAATTTGGCACAGAGATAAAGATAGATACTATAGGAATAATCTGGATAAGCACATTTATACATATATATCAAGTAGCTGCGCCTCGCAGTTTCACCTGCGGTCCTGCAGAACCATTATCTCTATCATCCTCTTCATTGTCTTATCATCGTCCTTTTCTGTACCTCTGACATTGTGTATGCAAAATTTCATGATGATAGATTGAGTAGTTGAGGTGTGACAGCAGAACAAACAAACAAATTCATTTTTAAATTATTAGTTAGGATATCTATATTGCCAATCTACCTACCTTACACTCTGCATTAGGTAATATACTTACTAGCTGATCTCTGTACCTATAGCTATACTTCATACCCAGTGCGGTGAAGCTCAGCTCTCAGCTTCTTACATTTAGTGCTTTGCAATGAGGTTCGGCTAACGGACTATACAAACTAATATTACATAGAGAGTTTTAGGCAAGACAATCTAGCCATTCCCTAGTGATGTGCTTGCCAACAAAGGACAAATTGACTTTTATCTAAGTAGTATACCGTTCACTTTGGGAAAAATTATAATCATTTCCTATATTTTCCCATAAATCTGTCCAGTATGTCCTAAACAAGATAATTTAAATCAGTCATGTAATGCAGAGCAAAAGTAAAATATAATGTTTGATACATTAAGTAACATTGTGATTTTTTGTTTGCAGATTGAATTGTGATGGAAACCTACACTGCAACTTAAATTCAAGATGCTTTACTTAATATTTTGGAAGTAATCTGTTATTGTTTTAAGGACATTCTAATGAGTACAAACAGATTTTGAAAAAGCATGCAGCGAAAAAGATAAATAAATCAGTTTTTTTTATTGTATTATGTCTTGTTATTTAACATACTAGTGATGATAGCCTAGTCGCAGAAGATACGCCTCTCAAGCCAGAGGGAGAGGGTTTGGACCCAGCCAAAGGCATGCACCAACTTATTCATTGTGTGAGCATATGTACATATCTAATGTCATCTGCTAAGTAACTGGAGCCCGGTATATGGCGACAAGCTCACCGCCTGTCACATTTAGGACTGAATATCGTCCGCTAAAGTGTGGGTGTTGTACACCTCTGCCAGTCCATTCAGGGGAAAGGCGTGATGATATGATATGTTATGTTCAACATGCAATGCCGAAAAATATTTGTATTGTATACTCCACTTTGGTAAATATACTAACCCCCTTAGCAATAAACAGTGTATAGCCTTGGGATAATTATACAGTGTTTTGTCTTTATCTTTCTTTGTTGTTTTTGAACTCGATCGAAAATGGCAAAAGACTGTAACTATTCTGAGGCTATACAACATTTATTGCTAGCTTCAATAGAGTTCAAGAATTAAAAAAAAGACAAAACTATATAACTATTCCAAAGCTATACAACGTTTATTGCTAAGGGGGATAATATTTACAGCTTAATATTATTTTTACAGACAAATTTACAAACAATATTATATAGCTTGGGGTGGGAGGAACATGATTGTGGTTTTTTGAAGGAAGTAGGATGGACTATGTCCGGGAGAGGATATCTTACAAGGAGGAAACTTAGATTGGGACAACTGAAGCAGATGTGATCTGTGTTATCTTCATCCAACCCACATTCACAGATTGAGTGCTCCCTGAGCCTGAGTTTGGCTAAATAAACCAGAGTGCACGGGTGACTTAATTGGAGACAACATAAGATCATGCTCATGTTTCTCGGTTGAGCGGAATTTGAAGAACTAGGGAATTGTAGGGATACCTATTGGGTTGAATATCAGCATATCTACCCTTGATGTTTTGGGACGCCTCCCAGTATTTTGACCATTGATTTAGGAGGAAAAATTTAGGAAGAAAAAGGCCATGCGAGTATAATTGATGTATTCAAGATTCCAAAAGCTGCTTACAATCTATCTTGTCAAACCCTTTTCACTCCTCATTTCGTTTCCCTGTAATTTGTTAAATTAAGGAATCCCTCATAAATTGTTGTAAAATAGGTTGCACTCTTGTGCAAAATTGGCCACCTATAAAGGATCTCTTAGTGTACTCAGTAAAGATGATAGAGTAGTTGAGATTATGCGACTTGACATAGAGGATAGCTTCTAGAAGGGCAATCGCTTCTGCAGTGAATACTGAGAAGATGGGCATTTATAACTAAGACTTATTCTAGCAGATAGTATGCAAACAGCTGCTCCCACGGCACTGACTGTCGATAACTTCGACGCATCAGTGAATATGTTTACGCCAACCAGCGTAATGCGATGCGATCCTTTGGTAAAATAGGATAGTCCTTGTCAGATCGAAATGAAGTGGACTATTGGGTTGAAAAGTGAGAGGCAATAATTTTAAGTTTGTAACAAACAAGTATAAACATTGACGTATAGAATTTTTTTTTGCCCGTAGGGCAGGCTAAAGCCAACATAGCCATACCGTCTTGTCATCCGTTTGATTTTTGTACATGGGTTATTAAATTTAAGATGATAGCGGAGAAGGTGATGAAAAATTATATGAATCCCTCCCCTTTTCCCATTTCAGTCGTGGATACTTTACTGAAACGTTAAGTCGAGTTCTGTAGAGAACACGAAAAGTTGCATTTCCTAATGTTTGTATCATTTGCTTACACTCGTGCACGTTAACGAACACGGCAAAGGTTACACAATTATTACACTTTAACACTCGAAGCATCACAAGTTTTAGAAAATAATACAAAATCACGACACCATTTTTTCGGTTCCCGCCAAAGACCCTCCTTGACCTTTATAGAAACGTATGACGTAGGTATTCAAATACTGAGTTGCCAGTTTTGTAGAAAAAATATATTTACGGGACCGAAGTGGCAACAAATGAGTCGCGACCCACTATCTCACTTACGTCTCGACTGCCTCCGACCACTCGAGACATCTCGGGCCCCAGCCATCGAGATAATCTCGATCTCTAGCGAAGAGAATAAGGCATCTCGATTTTAGGCATTTTTTTCGAGATGAGATGGTATCTCGAGTTGTAGGAATAGCCCTCCAGAAGGATAGTCTTCATACAAAACACGATTTCAAAACGTGTCAAATTTATTTTGGTACCATAATAAAACCTTTTTTTCCATACGTGATGAACTTGCCATTAAAAGAGGTTACCCGATTTAGTTGGGTAAATTATATAACGATCAGAGTTTAAAGAAATCACAAGACCGGAAACAAAGTATTAGGCCAGCTTAGGCCAGAGCTAAACTACACACAAAGCCTTACCCAGATCCATTCATGACACTATTCTACAAACTAATATTATAGATTGTATGTAAACCTTAACTAAAATCAGAGTAGGTAAAAGGTAAGAATTTAAGTAAAAATCAAGAGTACGAATTTGAGTTAAAATCAATAGTAAGGGGATTACTATTGATTTTAACTATTGATTTTATCTTATTTACACATAAATTTACCCATTATCATTATTTACATCATACATTTAAGTTATTTTTTCGGCAATAAAATAACATTACATTTACATAAAAATAAAACTGACGCCTGCTTGTCACGATATTTCACTGTAACGTATCTTTCGTTCTTGCGAAGGGCACAGAGCCAATTGTTATAGGGGCGACGAAGTTTTCACTAATTGTCATTTTTACTTTGTCGAATTATTTTTGTCCACTGATCGGCTAAACTGGATCCTTAAGAAACCTAAAGATAATTAAAGGGAAAATATAAAAATACCTTGTGGCAACACTTTTTTCAGCAACTTTTCGCTCTGTTGACATTAAGAATTAATTACAATTATTAGCTTTTTATAGCACATAAAAATATATTTAAGACTTACGGATGATATGTGACGTTGCCTTTTTTTACTGTTTTGGATATTCTGAAATTTCGGCATGAGTGGACTTCACAGTGCACCATATTTATTGGTTAGTGGGGAGACGTAACCGCTACTGGATGACATCGAAGACTGACTAGTGAATTGGTTGACTTTCAATGGTTTGGTTTACTTTTTTTGGAATCATTATTTTTGACTGATTAGGGGTCTTTACTCTATGTCTATGCAAATTGGTGCTGTTTAGAATTTATTGTTTAAAATAGCCGCGTAAAAAATTGCAACCATGAGTGCTATCGCCGGCCCTTAATTTTTTTTTTATGATAAACTAGGATTGTGTTCTTATTTTTGTGCAGTTTGAGTCATAGCTCCTAAAGAGGCAATCACACCATGCGATTAGGCGATACTAATTCATGGACAGGGAGTTTTGGCAGGAACCGAAAATATGGTGTCGTAATATTATATTTTTTTTAAATTTCTGATTCTTCAAGTCAAAGTATGTAATATAACTTCAAGTGTTGAAGTAATGGTGAATTTTTAACATTTCAACTTTTACCGGTTCGATAGCGTGCAGGAGTAGGGCAAATGATACAAACATTACAAAATGCTATTTTGCGTGTTCTCTAAAAAACTAAACTCAAAGTTTCAGATAAGTATCCATGGCTTTACTGAAATTGGGAAAAGGGAGGGATTTATCTCATCCATCATCGTTAGACATAGATTTTCTAATACGGATGAGTAGGCGGTATCGCCATGTTGGCTATAGCCTGCTATACGGGTAAAACCACAAAAAAAAATTGACACTTGGACTTGATTTACGAAAATAAAAAAAGTTGGGTTTTCAAAAAAATTCTGCAGTTCTGCTCAAGTTCTGCTCGTAATTTTGGGCCTAGTTGAATCGATCGAAAGTTACTTATTTCACAAAATAACACCAAACCAATACATAGCTAGCGTCAATGATTGACTAACCACCATCATGCTCAAGTATGTCTATTCTACAAACATTTTAAGACTTAATGTTGTCCAACGTGCAGTTAAACCTCAGACTAAATGACTTATTCATTAAGCCGAAAAACGATGTTTTGATTTCAGATTTGGCATTAAATCTGCTCTTGTTGGATCGGCAGTGTACTATACAATCGATAAAGGAGTCTGGAAGGACAGCTCTACTACAAGTGCCATATATGAAGACCTTGAAAAAGGAATATCACCTTATGTGGGTGAACTGAAAAAACAAATACCGTATGAGGTAAGCACTAGGGTGGCTTAGAGGAAATAAGTAGCATGATTGGCACAGCTTGTGTTGTGACACTTAAATGTAAAACTAAGTTCAGTTTTATAATATGGAATGGCTAAGGATTTCCCGTTAATCAAAATGTGTTTTTAGTAAGTTTATAATAATCCGCATTTTATTTTGCAGTTGCCACCACTTCCTTCGAAAGATAGGTTTTCCTATCTGTTCAAGTATTATTGGAATAGCGGCGTTAAATCAACCTTTAAGTTTCTAATTGAACTCCCGACACACACCAGCAATGCTGCACGAAATACCTATGACCTCATAGCCTCTTCGCTCGACGCTCTTGATGAAAGCCCTAGTACCAATCAAGAGAAATAAAGTTTTTAGTAAATGTCAATCTTTATTATAGTCATGGTAATAAATTGTTTATTAATAAATTGTTAAAAACTTATATATGAGCTTGATTTTACCAAAAGTCTAAAAGTCAAAATATTTTTATTCAATTTAGGTATCAAAGATACACTTATGAACGTCAAAGTACCTTTACCCCTATCTCAAAAACTGGAGTATGTAGGTACTTTAAAGTATCCTAGCAAATTAAGTCCCTCCTTCCACTTGGATCCACAGCTAGGCTCCACATGTGGATCCATGGATACATTTTTCTCGTCTTAAATCCACCGATGGATCTATGGATACTTCGGTTTCCTCTAAAATCCACCAGTGGATTCATACTTTATACTATTGTGGATACTAGTGGATACTTTATTTTCTTCTTAAATCCACTGGTGGGATTCATGGATACTTCTTTTTCCTCTTCGATCCACCAAGTGGATATTTTTATTCCTTTTCTTTTACCTACATTTGGATGAAATTAATTATTGTTCTTGTTATGTGCCACTTGGGAAGCACTTGAGCAAAAAGTTCTCAACCTGAGCACTTGAAAAAGTTCCAATTTCATTTTATTGTAGGTACCTTTGTTAGCAAATAAATAATCCTATCCTACTATACATATACATGTATAATATAATATTATTAATTCATATTTAATATTTTAATAAAATATTATAAACGCGAAAGTTTGTAAGAATGGATGGATGGATGGATGTTTGTTACTCTTTCACGCCAGAACGGCTGAACAGATCTGGATGCAATTTGGCACAGAGATCGATTATAGTCTAGAATAGCACATAGGATACTTTTTAACGCGGGTGAAACCGCAGGGCGCAGCTAGTAATTGATTAAATCTGTTATTGTAAATAATATGAATTTATACTTTATACTGCTGTTACAAGGGTAACCTATCTCAAAAGAGGATCCCGTTATTCGCGCCAAAAGTACGAATACTACCATATATTATTCATTATTTTCCTTCCTTTCGAGAGATTACATAGTGTTTTACACATGCAGCACTGCGATCCTGTGGTCACTTTTCACACTATTTTAAAGTTTTTTTTTTTTTTTTTTCATAACCTGGTAACCCTTCCTTTTCCGCCATTCTGTGTTTTTGTGCGTCACGAAATACACATTTTTTCCGCGACAAAAATATTTACATCAAATACAATGGGAAAACGAAAAGGGACAGATCAGGAGATCGAAGATAGAGTTAAACACTTTATAGTAGATTGGAGAAATAGAAGAATTGAAGAATTACTATAATGGAAAATAAGAAAATACGCCGGAGGCCGGCCGTGCTATCGGATATGCCGGTAAAGGAGATTCTTATCTACCTATTCGACGATAATACAGGTCATTAAGACAAAAATACATTGTTTACCACCTCGGGGACTCAATTGATCGGCGGGGCTAACCACTCGACCGAAAATGGTGTTCAAAGATAACCTTAAACTTGAGTCTTTGGTAAGCAATTTGCTACAAGGGATTGAGTGTGTTTCGTGAGTGTGCCCTGGAGGGGTACAACGCCAATACCCTTACATGTAGCAGGATAGGTAATCCTAATCCACCCATACTCCTGTAAATACAGAGAGTTCACATAAACTTGCAGTCTTGCAGGAACTGATTGAGGGCGTCCCATAAGGATACAACGCCAATTACCTAGCAGGATCAGGTAGCTGCATACTCCTGTAAACACAGAGAGCTAACATAATTTCATACATTACTAATGTACCAATATCTACCTGATCAGCAATGGGTAAGTACAAACATCTCTCGAAGGAATTACTATAATTTCAGATGATAAAAAAACGGACCTATACAAATACATACAAATATATAAACTTAAGTTTATCATTTACTAAACTTCAAATACAGATGAACAGTCAGAAAATGTTCTAGACTCTGAGGTGTTTGAAATACTAATCAGACAATGATAATCAGGCACCTCCAATCTACAATAGTATCGCATAAAGATGGATACAAATATTGTCAACCACAGCTAAACTTAGAAATCAAGGCTGTTGTAGGTATCGGAATATGTATGTAAAAAACATAACATTACTGAGGTTAAACAGAAACACTTCAGTGCACCTCTGTCTTGCCTCGGACAGGCAATGGATATATTAATAAAAGAAGAAAAATCATCAATGTTCAAATTCTGTTACTAATGCTGCACGACTGGCGTGTGACCAGTCTCTGAGCAGAAGCCAACAGCTCCTCTGCTCTAAACATGATAACAGAAGACTAAGACAAACAGTGTTAACATCCGATTAGTGACCCTTGGCCAAGGATCTTTCCAATAGAACTAAGGCTTAAAGCAGTCAACAGACTAGCAAGCAAGCCAAAATCAACTAAATGCAAGACCAGCAGAGCCTGTGGCGCCAACTATCTCAGCTTTAAACGGTTGGGGGCCCTATCACAACTACAACACCTACGCCTGTGAGGATTTGGACATAGTGGGCCTTAACTAGTCAGGCCAACACTGACTCAATAACAGGAATACAACTTCAGTTGCAAGACGGAATCAGGTACTCAGATTACTTTGTTCTTCAATGAGAGAACATTATTTTGGAACTAACTACCTTGTCGTGGGTTAGAGGATTTAATATCCTTCTTATAGAATTGAAATACCTACCTATACAAATTAATTTACTTACAGGGCATAGTTCTCATGTGTAACTCATAAAACTGAACATGCATATTGAAATTATGTTAATTGCATCAATTACAGCAAAATTAATTGAGTTATAAGCTATGATTTATGTATAAGGTCCCCATCCAGATCAATTTTGTATGATATTTTCTTAGATCCCTCTACAAAATGGTAAAAAATACTTATTTAATATCTAAAGTTATAAATAAATGTATGGTAACTATCCGCTTTAAGATGGAGGACCTGTGTATACACCCCTTAATGTTATTTTTATCACTTAACTACTTCATGAAAACTACTTATTGATATGAAAGATGCATACTTCTCCGGGGATAATTCTGAAGAACAAAAAGTATTCACAATTTGAATAATTCAGCTCTATGAGTTTAATGTTGTACCATTTGGCTGTAGTACAGCCCCATTTAGTAAGGTATGAAACCAATAAATACTCATTTAAGAAACAAGGACATTAAGTTACAATATCCTGACTATTTCCTATGTATAAATTCAAGCTTTTTCTTTTGTTAACGGGATAATAGGAAAATATTTGTGCAGGTTACAACCAAGTCAAATCTGAAAGAGTTTAGAAATAGAATTGTGTGGGCATCATAATCAAGTCTAAATAATATCAACTAATTATTTTATACCTACTAGAAAAGGTTTAAACAAAGGATAGATCTTTCTAAAAAACTTAGCAGATCTTGTAGGCATTTGGAATTTAGACAGGCAGTAGCTAGTAGTAGCATGTAATAGATGTATGTAAAAAGGCTATAAATCAGATTTTTAGCACTTTCTAATGAAAATGGTTAATTTTCTTTACTATGAACATAATACTGCCCAATTATATAAAGAACTGGTGTGTACTGGGTGGAGAAAAATTATCACAAATGCTTGTAGGTACATAACAAAATAAGACTTGATTGTTACTTATGTGAGATTTTTTTCTGATTTGCCTTAATCTGACGGGGAATAATATGTGATCTTTTAAGGGGCTAATAGAAAGTGAAAATGAGGAATCCAAAATGCACATCAATTATTTAGAAATGTTTGTTACGGGCTTATTTTGCTTAAAAATGTTTTTACTTTAGACATGAAACCTAATTGTAGAAATTTGTTCAGAATCAATAGTGGTGTGAATAAGGTGGTATTTGTATAATAGTGTCACATACAATTTTACAAGACTAGAGCAAGTATTGGGGGTAAAATAAATGTCAATGGATCAGGATGGTAACTGGCTGTTTACAGCAACAACAACAACAAATCTTTATTAAAAAACATAAAAAAAAAAAAAAATTACAATAATACTTAAATAAGGTTGAACTAAGTTTTAACTTAAAGTAAAGAAACTAGAGAGTTAAAATAACTAGGGACGCTATTTGCAACAATGTTAAATGAATAATGGAAACTGTTCAGGTCATGAAAACTAGACCGGGAGGCCTATAAGGTTGATAAGTACTTTCGTTTGTTCTTGGGAGAAATATTGGTTTTATGGATTCCTGCCTTTTCTGTCAGATACTATAGACTTTACACAAAATCATCCAAGATAAAGCAGAGGGTGTAGTAATAGTTTCAGGCTTTCCCAGGCATGGTACCCAATATTTTGGGGACATTTGGGACTTAATATCGTCCGGCAAATTGCGGGTGTTGTATTACACCTCTGCCAGCCCCCTCGAGGGAAAGGCGTGACGATATGGTACTCAATATTCAAGAGTTTACTTGCTGGCTGATCGCTTTTAATCCATGTAAAAAATTGTTAATTTCTTATTTAGCAGCTGCCACCCTCTCCATGCCCAACTTACCCTGGCAGCAGAAATATTATTCACTCTATATATAATATGATATCTACATAAAAGCAGTATGATTATTGCCTAAAAGATGATATAATTTTTTGCTTTATTTACAATATGTATTAATTAAGGTATTGAAATAGGTAATTATGATGGCTCCGTTCCCTGGATTTTTTGTAGCTCTTAGCTGATATGGTTACTCTGCCAGAAATCAGCCTTGTCACCATAAGAGGTTTTCAAATAGGTAGTATTGAACAAATGGTCCGCTAAGGGCATATTCAGAATATGAATGTTGAAACCTAAATATAACTTTCCATGGAATCCAAATAAGTAAATTGTTAACAATTAACACTTAAATTAGTTACTTGTTACTTCACACAGAGTGTAAAGGCTAGCATTGATGTCAATTGATAGTATTATTAGTATATAAGAAAACAATTAATATAACCCAATGGGTTAAAACTTCTGGTCCTGAGAGGAAATAACAGCTGTTAGTGTTACCCCCTTTTTTTTCAAAGGGAACCAGAGAAACTTAACACCTGTTAGAATACTTAGACAAAACTTTATTTAGATATTGAACAGAACATAAACGAATTGTTGGTACTTTCTAGACATTCACATAAAATAATAATTATTATTAAATAAAAAATATAAAAAATATAAAAAAAAAAAAATGCTAGTCTCAGACATTACAAAAAAAATGGGGTATACTTAAGGTATCTGTATTTACTATTCACTCTGCAAGATATGCGGCAGTTAGTACTGCTCATAAGATAGGTATTAGTGTACTGTCTTATAACCCTCAGGTATGTGCAAAATTGTGAAATATGCAGATCCTTACTGACCCCGGTCTATCTGCAAGGAAGATGGGTATTAAGGTTAACAATTGCCATAATAATGACTATACCCACAAGTATTCATTACCTAATGTTAGTTACTTTAATTTAATTCTTCAAGTAAATGTTGACTTACAATTATAAATAAGTAAGAAATAATATAGGGTGAGATTGAATGTTAAGGGGAAGTAAGAGCTAAATCCAAATTTGAGTAGTATTTTTAATTACATTTGATACACTGATTTCACAAAAAGAGAATAACATTTCACAACCCTTTAAACATCTGCATGTGTAAAACACTATGTAATCTCTCGAAAGGAAGGAAAATAATTGAGAATCAATCGAGCTTACCTGTTAAGTGAAGATTGATGATAATTATTTGAACTTCCTTGAAGAGAGATTACATAGTGACTCAATCCCTCCCTCCCTACCCTGAATACAATAAGCATTTTTAATATTTCATTATGCAATAGTGGGACTGTTTTAATAATAACTCTAACTTTTAAGGGTAGATGTACACATAATACATGTACATGTAATAATAATAATTACATTACTAAGGTTACCATAGGTTGTGAAATGGGGACTTTAAACTTGAATGGCGGAAAAGGAAGGGTTACCAGGTTATGAAAAAAAAAAAAAAAAAACTTTAAAATAGTGTGAAAAGTGACCACAGGATCGCAGTGCTGCATGTGTAAAACACTATGTAATCTCTCTTCAAGGAAGTTCAAATAATTATCATCAATCTTCACTTAACAGGTAAGCTCGATTGATTCTCAATTATTATCTGTACATATCTATTGCAAATTTGCTTAAGTGCTGTATTTGTTGGAAATGAATGTATTAAGTATTATAATTATTTCGAGATATTTATTTTTCTTCTTAGTTTATAAGTTTTTACAATAAATGACTATAAAAGCAAATACCTACTATAAAAAACTTAAAAACTAGGGTGCCGCCGGCAGCGGGGCGAGGCCCAAGCTACCGGTGGTTAGGGCTGCAGAGTGAGAAACCTCCTGACAATATGGCACGTGTCTAGGATCACTGCCTTTTGTATCTGGCCCTTGATCCAACCGTCTAACAAGAGCCTCTTGAGATGTTGGTCGAGGCTCTTCGCTATGAGACCGTTTACCGTGACGACTATTGGGACAATGATCGTCGAGTCAACATCCCACATGGCGGTTACCTCGTGAGCCAAGTCAAGGTACCTACTTGCTGAATTTGTCCTTCTCGGCCTTCACGAGGTTCTCGTCATGTGGGATGGTGATATCGACGAGCACTGCCCGGCGCTGGGACCGGTCGACCAGCATGATATCAGGTTTATTGGCAACAATAGTCCTGTCTGTGAAGATAGAGCGGTCCCAGTAGAGCAAAGCACGGCCATTTTCGAGAACTGACGCTGGTGCGTACTTATAGTACGGCACCTCAGACTCGACAAGACCGTCTTGAAGGGCAAGTTGCTGGTGGATGATCCTGGCTACTTGGTTGTGCCTGTGCAAGTACTCGCCGTTAGCAAGATGCGAACAACCGGAAATGATATGCCTGAGTGACTCTCCGGGACGGTGGCATATAGCCCGACAAATGTCGACCGTACTGTCCTTCAGGATATATTTCCGATAGTTGTTCGTCTTGATAACTTCATCTGCAATCGCACAGGCAAAACCCTCGGTTTCCCCAAATAGGTCACCGAAGCTTGGAGTTACATCAGGCCCTGTTACGGCCCGATAGAACCTCCCATGCAGCTCCTTGCCCTTCCATACGTTCTTGCGGTCCTCTGTGCTCAGCACCGATGGTTGGCGCCTGTTCTCGTTTGCCAAAGAGAGCGGCGTGAGGCCCTTGTCAACTGCTACAACATCGCAATGCATCCCACAGTCGTTGCGGAAAAAACTTCGGAGCCTGTACACTTCGCGGTTGTGGAGGTTCTTGGCATTTAACATGCCATGACCTCCCCACTTCCGCGGAATGTAGTCTCATAACAGACGACCGTGGGTGTAGCATGCGGTGTGTTATGAGCAGTTGACGGACCCTTCTATCCAGGGATGCCTCACCTCACCTCACCTCTTTATGCCAAAGGAGTACCTAGTATATCAGTAGTGGCATCACCCAACCGTTAAAGGCGCGCACCTTATTGCCGCCAGACAAAAGACTATTAAGTAGGTACCTACTGTTGACAAGCGACAAAAGAAGCGCTCCTTTATCGATTTCTTAATGTCCACTACTGATATAGGTACCCAACGACTCCGACATACCGAGGTACTTGTAGGTCTCGACTTCGGAGAGGGATAGTCTCATTATATCATAGGGATAGGAGTCATTGTCTCAGAAAGTTGCAAATTCGGTAAATTTACAACTTTCCCCGCTGTACATGCATGACCGCACACTTGTCTACACCGAACTCCATCTTAATGGCGCTATGCACCAAACTAAAAACTACAGAGGTTACTAAAAACCTCTGTAGTAAAATCGATATAACTCTAAAATCATTTAAGCATATGCATCAGGCAATGGATCACAGTCCTTCGTCAACCAGGTGGTGGAGAGGTCTCCACTGATTTGCAGGATTTGATAAGGATTGAGCGAGGCATCTCCCAGGGCGATAGTCTGAGTTCATTGTGGTTTTACCTAGCTCTAAATCCTCTCAGCACTTTGCTGAAGGATTTAGGACTAGGCCATCGACTTCGTAGGGGTGGGGTGAGGTCATTTCTCACCTGCTTTATATGGATGATCTCATATTGTATGCACCAAACTAAAAACTACAGAGGTTACTAAAAACCTCTATCTATCGATTTTATATACTTAACTCTAAAATCCTCTCCAGCCATGAATGAGGCACTGAATCATAGGCCTTCTTATAGTCAATCAAGCCAGCAGAAAGGGCTGCCCTGCTCCGCCGAACTTGCTGACTAATGATCATGTCGATGAGGAGGAGCTCCTTAGTACCACGGGACCCAACCCTACATCCATTCTGAGCGGGGGTCAAAACATTGTTTGCAACAGTGTGCGTATTAATTTTATTTCTCAGAATGGATGTAAGGAGCTTGTAGATGGTAGGCAAGAACGTGATGGGTCTATAGTTCTTTGGATCCGTGGTACTACCGGACTTATGGAGCAGAAAGGTAACACCGGTGGTCATAAAACGGGGAAGGGAACCGAGCTCGAGGGCTTCCTGGAATTGTATTGCCAAACGGTCATGCGAGCATCGAATCCATTTTATCCAGAAGTTGTGCAGTCCGTCTGGCCCAGGACTTTTCCAGTTCTGAGCCGTTCGGATCGCACAACTAACGTCTACGGACTATAGACTACATGGGTTCGATAGACTCGCACTCCCGTTCGACAATACGCATCCATTCACCCTCTGTGTGCTCGACGGGTACCGACCAGATGCCACGCCAGAAATCAATCATGACGCTAGTATCCGGTCGCTGTCCGTCATTAGCACACTGATCGGTTCCCTCCCAGCCTTGGTACACCTTCCTTTGGTCACTTTGGAAGAGGTGATTTTGCCAGTATTGGTCCGCACGCTCTCTGTAGCGACGAATACGGTTTGCCCATGCATAGACTTTCTCCTTCAGATAGTCAATGAGGGATGCGACCTGTAGAAGAAGACAGACGCCGGCCGCGAGGTCTCCAGCTCACAGAGTCACTAGTTGTCTAAAGGTCCTGCACCACCTGCGCTTGCCTATTATCCAGTACGCTGTAGAGGCCTCATTTACCAACATCAATAGTCATTCACAAAAAAAAATGATTTCCCGAATTTTATTAAGAATGGTATTTTAAGGCAAAACTACATATTCATAGCTGTTATAACATACACAGAAGAGATCCGGATAGAATTCGGACACACGAAAGCATTTTTGTCGAAGCTGAAGCCGACACTTCGCTCGCTGACGCTCGCTCGGTCGATGAGCCAGGGTACCTCTACGATATGGACCTCAGGTGCGTAACTACAGTTACCTTATTGGTGATAGAACAATTCTACCTAAGCTGCAATCAAATATCCTAGTCTTAGTTTAGCGTCCACAAGTGAACCGTTTACTATGTGCTAGATGGAATGACTTTACCTCAGCTTGCTCATCCAATACAGGCAAACCAAGGTTAGAGTTTTGGACAATTATAGCTAGAAAATTAAAGCATAATAGCTGCACAAGGCAAAAATCTGAACGCTGCTGCTTAAAAATGTTGAAGCTATGATCAAAAGCTGTGTGTAAGCTGGGGTGACGTCATTTCAGCTGCTCATCTCATATCTTCCTAACGAAAGAAGGTATGACTATGCATTATACCTCAAATTTTAAAGCATATTAACTGAAATTGGCAGCAAAGTTTTCAAGTCTCTGGGTTATATACTTTACGAGTTATAAACCAATAACTACGTATGTGTAAGCTGAAGTGATGATACCCCAGCTTACACATGTTGAATCAACGAAACTATCAAACGTAGTTTTGATTTAAAGGTAAAAAATTAAGACATAATTGCTGCCCCAAGCAGCAAAATTTTTAAATTCCTAGACCTCGGTAGTTTCCACGTATTAATAATCAAATAACAGTTTTCGCGCCAAAAAAAAACATTTTTTTGGCTAAAAGCGGCGTTGCCGTTCAGTGTGGTCCATTATTGTAATTCAATTTGAGCCTTAACCTGCATAGGATTAGAAATATTTTTAGCTTGCGCTAAAAATAATTTTGGTTTTGTTTAGACAGAGCCGCTGGGACACTGGGGAGGCGGAATTCCCTTCTGTGTTGTCAGTATAACTCGACTCCCCTCCCTCGGCGATAGCCCAAGCCAAGGCCGTACCTTCGAGGTGCCTTTGCGCTCGTCGCCCATAGTTGAGCATTATGTGCCATCTGCGTGGTGTCAGTGGCCAACAGCAGTCATTAAAAAAAAAGAAAAGGAGGAGGAATCAAATTGCCCTGGCTACCCCGAAGGGGGTTGCTCTTTGGCCTCTTTTGGTTAAATATTTGGAGACTAACACGCGACTGCGAAATGAAGCGATGACAAGAACTAATCTAACGAAATCTCACCAAAATCGGTTAAGCCGTTTAGATTTTTGTTGTGTAAAAACTTTGAAACGAGAACGAGTCTAATATTAGGACTAGTACTGAAGTAGATGCAAATACAAATAAAAGTAGGATATTACAAAACCAGCCCACAACTGTGGCAGTTTGATTTATTCATTTCTCAGTGTCACAAAATTTAACATTTTCCAGCAAATGCTCCATACATGTGTAAACATTTCCAGGCTTAAAAAAATAACATCCACATTGGCCACCTACAAATCAATCGGACAAATGTGGAAATTTCAATTTGACTATTGCAAAAAGCTTGGTTTTGTTAACATATTTATGGAGCTCACATTCCAAGAATAAAATACATAAGATGAGGAATATGAAAAATCAGGTTGTAAAATAATATGGCTGCTAAATACACCCATAAATTTTAAGCTCTTTTATATTCCATATTAAGCTTGGAGCACCTGATTCAAATTCCTCCAACATCTACATCAATTAAGGTACATTGAGATTACACAGAGAAAATGAAGAAATGTGAGAATGAATAGTTTGTGCACTCCACAATGATAACAACACACACAAACTTGTCACTTAGGAATGGTTTTGAGTTGAATCTGTTTTACATTATGCTTTATATTTTACTAGTTTTATGCAGCAAAACTAAAGACAATAACTGCCTCGCCGAATTGTGTAACATTGTAATGGGAATATTTACATGTTCAATAAAATTCATTTAAAAAATTTAAAGCAGTTGTAAATTACGTATTTTATTAACTGAATGGGGTTAGTGGCTGATATGGATTATGCATGTTAATTTTGAGGCACAATTATAACTACTATCCCACTTAAAAATGTCAGTTACTTTGTACATAAATCATCTAATTTGTGTATTCTGTCAAGTTTTATCAAACAACATCAAACGAGGATCATACATGTAAATGAATTTAATTTTAACTAGAACCAAGCCTTATTCTTATAGAGAATAAGAATCAAGACTTGAATTGAGAACCTATTGATTTTCATCAAAAGATTAGTGTCCAAACAAGAGTGAGAATGGGAAGTGTTTGTTTGATTATATCCGCGCGCGGCGTGTTGCTAGGCAACCGCGGCCTCCACTTCCATCGGCTCTTCAGTGCCAGTTTTCTTTTTCTTCTTCTTGTTCGTTTTCGCAGATGAATTCAGGAGAGACTGTAACAAAAGCAACCCTTATTACTTTCACAAAAGTTTCGTTTTCTATTGATTTTTCTATCAGAACATGGATGTTTGATTAAAGTCTATCGATGTGCTCTATCAGCGGTCGCACCGTCGTTTACCATCAGGCGAGTTAGAGACGAAAGAACATGTCAAGAGTTTTTCTACATACTTAGAACATTAGTTACACATTAAAGTTATATTAGATGTATTTTTTATGAAAATAAAAGTTATAGTTAAGGCGAAACGATGCGGTTAGCTAGGAACACCTGCGCCAATAGATGGCGTTGATTATGTAATTTGACGTATTTTATTTTTTTATAAATGAAAATGCGCATTTTATTTCATGATAATATATTTACCGCTAATAATGAATTATTTGCTATTTTCTTAGGTTTATCTCAGGTGTATTTTAGTTGTAAAGTACTTGCATATGTGCTAGGCAATATCGCGGGCGGCGGTAGACTACTCACGCATACAAACAAGGCTTTGGTTGAATTCGAACGTGGTTGCAACTATGGGATAATTTCGACGTATCTGATATCTTACAACTTGGCCCAGTGGCTAGAAGTTCCGGGACTAGGTATTTAACGTAACCCTGTTCGATTCTTGCAAATTATGTTTCTTTTTGCATTTGTTTTTTGTTCGTAAGTAAAAATCAAATGCTATTCATTAGTGAGCGCATCATTTGAGAACGGTCTGATCGATTATATTCCCAAATGTTTTCATGATTCGAATTATGCCCTGCCCTTTATATACACCGGTGGAACCTGGCGGTGGATCTAAGTGGCCGGAGAGCATATTATGACTGAAAAGTGGAAATGTGTTCGTATGTCCTTATTTCAGGTAAAAATAAAAAACAATCAATAACTGCTGAAGTTGATTTAATTATTAGGATTGATTACGTTTGGATAGATAGACGGATGTTTGTTACTCAATCACGCTAGTAAGGCTGAACGGATCTGGATGAAATTCAGCCAACTAATTCGAAGATTTTTTTTACTTTCTAGCTGCGAACGCTGCCATTTGCACATCACAATGCACATTTCACCAGCTTCGGTAGCATATTGGATATGAAAACTTCGTCGCGCTCTATTTCAAATACGGTGATGTCCTGAGTTGGAGAAATAAAGCCCACAAAATAACATTTCTGACTCATGATTGTTGACAGTAGGATTGATTAGTGGCCAATTTATGTTCCAGAGGTTCTGATGTTGTGGGCTTTGCCTTAGACTTTTCCGGCTCATATTGTGTATAATTGGCTTCTATGTGATTCTTCTTTTTGTTTTCACTGTATGTTTTCACAGGGTCTGAAGAAAATATAGGTGTAAATTTATAGACAATACACGTTTTAGCTAAATCAGAAAGTGATATGATAGTTGGGTGAATGCTTGTTTTCCAAGCTGGAAGGACAAAACAAGTTCAGTACCAACCCTGGGTCTTGCACATCTGGGTTTTTTCAAAGGGACTTTGAAAATACTGAACAGATGTGAACCCAAAATTAATGTGATCAAGACCTATAGAAATTATTTCAACATTTATATTTATAGGTTGAAGTTTTACTCACGCAGAATTTAAAGCAACACTGGAATCGTCTCTTTTCAGATTTTTACACGAACTCGTTTCAGATTTTTCTTGGGACCAGACTAGTGGTGGTTTCTATAATCTTTTTGAGAAGTACGTGGTTCCATGGTTTATTTTGGATAAATGCCTTATAAATGAACACCGTATAATAGAAACTAAGAAAGACACTCTTTGTTATAAACAAGAAAACCACAAGACGTCGAGAAAAATCATCGACCGAATGGAATGTCAATGCCGCCAACTGAAATGTCAATGTGGGTAAATTGAGATTTGCGGCCGGCGCGCGCAAGCAAAGAAATTGCAATCAGTGTTACCAACTCCAAGAGTTGAAATTATGTTTTCCATGAAAATTATCGTACTTTCAAATAATATTTCCTTCTCCTACTACTCATTTACTCATAATTATACATATATAATTATGTAAAGCTATATGAGTAAATGTATAATTATGTATTTTTTTGTAATTGATTAAGGTTTATTTTAATAAGCAAAACTTTCATGGAAATACTTCCACACTCTTCTCACGTATTTATTATGTACTAGCAAGTCACTTTACATTCCGATTTTTCTGGGCAATTTTTCCAATCTTTTATTCATAAAACCTAGCATTACCAAAAAATCCAAATCGGTACAGCCGTTCCCATATGATGCGCTTACCAACGAACATTTTTGATTTAGTTAAAACGATTATATTTAGAAAATAGTGACTACATGTATATTTGGAGCTATATTTTCATAATATTTACATGATGGGATTATAATTATCTACTGTTTTTAATTTATTTTCACTCTTAGTTACCTTCGTTCAAATACTGGCAATACGTTTGTCTAATTCTTCAATATTTGATTTTTGACCTGAACGATGCGAGCGAAATGATAACAGAGAGAAGAGCGGCAACAGCGCTTGACCTGCGTATGCCACAAGCTGGCAACGTCGCGCGTTGTCGCCGTTAAAATTACTATTACGTATTCTGTGCCGCTACCAACATAACTAAATGTAAGCGTACGACACTATCTGTGTTCACGCGCACATTGACAAAAATTAACTAAAATTACAATGTAATTTTTGCTACTAATATGTTGTTTTTTTCAACGATATATAATGTACCGCAAATAAAGACCCAGACCCAAGCCAACTTAAGTCATTACAAAGTCAAATAAAACTCTCTTCGCTCATGAATGGTAAAATACGTTTGTATGGGAATCGTTTATCCTTAAGCAATTATTGTCGTAATGATTCAAACCGAAGTGGTCACATGTATCAAATCGGCTCAAAAACATCACATTTTCTTTACCCTGTGCTTGTTCAAGTCACACGAGTACCAAGTATGACCCGAAAGATTTCAGGGAGACAATCTAAAATAACAACTAACACAATTTTTTTTTGCAAATAAATAACTAATTATTAAGTCAAAAGGAAGACTCATTCTATTAGACAAAACTGACAAAGCGGCGGTATTGACGTCGTATTACTCACAAATATTGGTAATGCGAGTGAGACAACATGTTAGGCATTGTTTCGTTTCGATTAGTTTCTCTTTGGACGCAGCTTTTCAAACTGTTAGGCTAAGAATGAAGCTGCCTGTTAGAGAGGTTTCCGATGATTTTTTACCCAGTAGAATTAGAAGAACCTTTTAAAAAAAAAAACCTGTCATGCAAATTGGATTTTGAAAAAAAAAATTTTGACCAATCTGTAAGTAGGTATATCCTCTAAATAAAAAAAAATATGCAGTAACAAACATTTGAAGAAAAAAAAAATAACCAAATTGAGAACCTCCTCCTTTTTGAAGTCGGTTAGAATTCGGCGCTATATTTTTAGTATACTGACATTGATCTCCGGGTCCTTGATGAGGCGTTCGCTCTTGCAGGATGTCTTGTCGAAGGGCAGGCCCGTGATGCGGTGCGTGCCGCTAGGAAGCAGGAGCACCGTGAACTTGAACTGGGCCACCAGCTCGCCAGGCCTCTCGTACAACACCTAAGAAATTACACTCATGTTGTAGGGTAGGGCAAAACTTGACCATATAATGATAGCCACATTTAGGCGACAGTCTTATTCATCGATAAAATAATTCAATGATTCTTTAATATTTTGTTCTCTATGATAATTATGTACTTTTTGATCATTTTAATAGTATAAAAAAAGAAACAATGAATGAAGTATTGCTTAATAACCACTTATCACCTCTTAGCCAAGTTTCACAATGCTAAAGCTTGTGAGCGCTTCAACAAGCTAAAACATCTTTTTCAATTTGAGTGTAATTTGGCATTCAAAGATCTGAATAATTAACAGCTCCCACAGCCACAAGTGTAGTGAGTTTTTATAAAAGAAGACTAGGTTGACAAATACAACATGAATCCATACTAATATTATCCAATCGAAAGTAATACTCTGTATGTCGTATCCGTCTGTCTGTTTGAAGGATTTTTATGGCTCAACAGCTAATTTTGATGAAATTTCATAACTAGGTACATACAGTATTGCACAATGAAAGTTTTTGGATACTATTTTCTGAATTAACGCGAACGAAGTCGCGGGGAACAGCTAGTTTTATATAATCTATATAGGTAAGAGTTACCTGGAAAGGCTCGATAAGTTTGTGGTTGATGCACTCAACGAGCCCTAACCTCGCGCTGGTCTCCTTGTCGAAGCTGCGCAAGTTGAAGGGCATCGAGCCGTGCTTGTTGCGCACCTGTTCATAACATATCATTTGAGGACTAAAATAGGTTAAAACTGTTACATTTTTTGTACTGAATGGCATCAAAAATATGCTCTTACAGTCTAAGCTGAAGCGAAACCTGTTTACAACTTTACACTTATTGGATTTATCTCAGTTTTGCTCAAAATTTTGCTGGAACAGGAGGTATGCTATCTCAACTTATTATGAAGTCCGTCTTCTTGTAAAATGTATCAAGATTGATGGGGTAAAAATGCATTTGCTAATGCGATTTTATTAGTAGACATAAATTTGCTATGGCTACAGGTAAGTTTTAGATTTTTGTTTTAGAGAAAAGTGGCAAAAACATGTCAAATTTATTTAATTTCAGTAGATATACATACTTCACTGTAGAACATTCTGGACGCTTTCAATTTGAGCTGATAAACCTCTTCCGTTTTCTTGTATATTGTACACCTTGTGTCCATTTCTCGGCCCTGGAACAGTCAATAAGATTTCCTGTTATGTAATGAACTATACTACTACCAAACTAGCATATTACGGCATATTTATGCCGTAATATGCAAAGTATTTTGCACAAAACAGCACACAATTATCGTGAGTACATGAATCACGTCGAAGCTTTGACTTTTCTCGAACATAGAGAGGATATGTGCAGAAATATCAGACAACAAAATTACTTTCTGAGCGTGTCTCACCATACTTTAAAATTTTGTTAGCAATTAAAAACCATACATGATATCAAGATCAAGCCAGTTAAGAGTATTACTATTTTATATTCCCTGAGTACTGCCAGAAAACAAATTAAGGATAGTTGACTGGAAAGAATTCAGGGTTATTAAAAAAAACAAGTAGATTATTCAGATAACAAAAAACATCTAAATGGTATCCTTCCTAACCACACCAACACTGCCAAAGATGTCTGGCAAAAGAGTAGTTTTGATAGAGCTTTTAAAAAAATATTAACTAGAAACAGAGAACAACTCACAACTCCCTCTCCAGTGGAAACAAGCACATCCATAGCATAAACTTCGTATGTTTCCAAGGTGGCCTTTTCATGTTCTTTTCGCTGCAACTCTGATGGGTTCTGTATAATGCTCTTCTCGCCGTCAATGCGGAACTGCTTGAGCTGATGGGACAGCATGCCCTCCACAGGCTTGCATCCATACTCTGCACTGATTTTTTGTATGGCATCAGTGATGGCATAGTTCTAGAAAATTAAGGATAAAAGTGAATCCAACTTTTGGCATGCTAATTATGTAAATAAATCTTAGAACTATTATGCATTGTTTATTTATAGATGGGGATTGGGCGCAGAATCCACTTGGCAAGTGCCAAGAGTTGCTTGAACTATTTCATGCATGTGCAATGCTATGCTTCACATCTTCAGCGGCTGAGCTGTTAGTTTTCTCTTTCACTACACCATTTTGAGGGTTCCGTAACCAAAGACTAAAACAGAACACTATTAATAAGATTCCGCTGTCTGTCTGTCAATCACCAGGCTGTATCTCATGAACCATAATAGTTTGGACAGTCGAAATTTTGACTGATAATGTATTTCTGTTGCCGCTATAACAACACATACTAAAAAACAGAATTAGATAAATATTTAAGGGGGCTCCCATACAAAATACGTGATTTATTGCCGTTTTTACTGATAATGAAACATAACATATTGCAACTTCTTTCGCCAAAGGGGCTGGCAGAGGTGTATTAAAACACCAATACTTCGCCGGACACGGGTTGGCAACATATCAACAGTACCAGGTGTTGCAGGTGTCCATATGCTGCGGTTACCGTTTCCAAATGTGAAAGGGGGCGAACCTGTCGCCAAATGTGATTGTCACAAGTGATGGTATACCTCATTACCAGGTCGCAGCAGCCTCAGGGCGGCCTCGGAGGCGTAGTGCGCCGCGAGCAGCACGTCGGCCGCGCGGCCCGTCACCTCGCCGCCACCCACCACCACCGTGTGCGCGACCACCGCGATGAACCCATCTATGTGCGCGCCCAAGTCTCTGCAAAAGAAAAATGTTTCATTATTAATATAATCGGGAAAGGATAAATATAGTAAAATAACCACGCAATGGAAAGAGAAAAAGAGGCAGACCACAGAAGAAGCGGGGTGACGACATAAGACAAGTCGCGGGAATAACATGGGGTAGAGTGGCCATAGAAAGGCCAGAATGGAGAAGATTAGAGGAGGCCGTTGCCACATGGCAAACAGACAAGCAAAAGTGGAACAAAGGAACAATCTACCAAAAATGAAGAAACATTGTCTTGTCCGAACTAAGGCTATAATAATTATAATTAATTTAATGATCAGCAAGCAGCCTAGGGCTGTTTCTATATCACACTGTGTTGAAATCAAATTGTTCAAATTCACTTTGTTCACACACAAAAATTTTTTTAGAGAAAATTGCTTTTGGTGCTATTTTGTAAATCTTTAAAAAAACTTTAACTCTCTTTATAATAAATCTTGTTAAGCCTCGGAATTTAAAAGTAAAAAGATAGAATAGTGTTTAACTATTCACAGGCTATACAATGTTTATTAGTAAGGATTACATTTATAAATAATCAGCACTGAGAAACAGACAGACATCATAGTCTCACCTTATGGGTTCCTTTTTATCATTTTGGTATGGAACCCTAAAAAGTACACTGAACTAATGATCATTTACATAGACGGCTCATTAGGCCTAGCACAAAGCAGGAGAGGTGCGGCGAAGAAGCTGAGAACATCGAACATTTAAAAGTTTAGTTTAAAATGTTATATTCTTGGTGTTTGCCTGGTTTGAGCCAGGTTAAGAGTTCATGTTTTTGCGTGAGCAAGGCCTACCTTGAGTAGTGTGGTTTTCCACAATACTGACCCTATATGGTATAAAGAAAAATATGGTAAAATAAAAACCAAACTTTTCTTCAATCATTGCACAATCTTCAATACTAGCCCTAAAATTTAGAACCTAAATGGTCAGTAACATTGTGCAAGATTATGGACCATCTAGGTCCGCCAACATGCATCAGCCTGAAGATACCAGTGTATCAGTAAATAAACCCACTTTTTCAGTTTGTAGTTGTTTGGTCTTACTGCCAGCCGAAGTCTTTAACTTGATTTAACATCAGTGTTGATGCACATCTAAATGTATTATGATAAGAAAAATACCTAACCTGACTACTAAACATAACCTATGATTAAGACACCACAAATGAGTGTAATTTTTACAGATAATGTAATGTTTGTTACCACTTTGTAAGGTTACAATATACCTACCTAGTAGGTGAAACTTGAGTTTTTTGACTTGGTATTTACACATTTTAAAAATTGCAATAGTGAACTACGTTTATCACACTTGACTTGACGCCCTATGACATTCTAAAAAGCTTAAAAGCCCCACTTTACACTTACATCTTGGCTAAATCTCCAGTCTTCAGGATGTAGTCTGCTTCACTAGGAATGGGCGAGAAGTGACAGATGCAGTTGTTTACAGATACACATGTTGAGAACGCAATGCCTTTTTTAGAGTCCTTCTCTTTTTTGAACACCTTTGAGGTTTCGTCCAGTAGGAGCTGGTCGCCAATTTCACATATTTCCCTCGCTGATGCGGCGGGGATGCATTTAGCGATAAGTTGTTCTAATACACCTGAAATAAACAATAAGTTTTGTTATAAGATTGCGCTAAATGCGGCCAGACCCCAAGAGGTAAGAGTTTTGGAGGCTCCGTATCGGCCGCATGGCGATGAGCGTTGACACGCGTCCATTCTCTTCCGACTTGCGCAGACACAAACATCGACACAGGATAACATTTTAGCATCAAACAGCGGTAAGAAAAAACTTACGATTCACAATCTGTCCCGCTAATTTGTACTTGGTTACCACCAAGTCTTCTGCGATCGTTTTTTCCACTTCTTTGTCGTCAGCCATTTCTCAAAATTGTGGATTTTGCTCAATCAAAATCAAGCAACGTACGTGATCTCTGATTGGTAGTAAAAATGTAACAGTCACGTGACTGTTTTCACGAATCATAGAATGGCGGGTAATTTATTACTATTTAAAAAAACAATTTAAACTTCTTTTTTCATACTATTTACATAGTGTTGTGATTTATATGTAATCCAAAGCAATACACCAGCGTCTTAAATTAAGTTTCTAAAATCAGTATATAGTACAACTTGAGACACTTGAGTGAGAACTTATTAAAACGGTAATTTGTTGGAAAAAAAAATTAAAGGAATTTTCCAGTCTCTATTATGTTTCCAGTGTTCTACCAATCACGACTAAGCAAGCTCTTTCGCTTGATTTGTTAATTTTTGGACAATAAATTAGCCAATGAGATAGCTTCCCACAAAAAAAGATTAAATAACAAAACAGACAAAGAAAAACAAAGTGGTCGTAAATGTCAAAACTGTCAAAGTCAATACTAAAAAAAAAAGGATTTTTTTATGTGCTCTGAAAAAAAAAAACATTTTGTTCTACCTAAATTTTTCCTTGTTTTGAATAGATTATTTTGAAATTATTGATGTCTGGCTAAATAATTAGCATAGATAATTAGCCAGCGCTGTGCAATACTGTACATGAGCTACAAGTATTCTGGGAAAATGGAAGAGTTGGAAAGGTTATCAAACATGCTACAAGAAAAAATTGTTTACGGTGAACAACTAGTAGACCAGCTGGAACCCCTAGAAGAAATCGATGGCGTAAAAAAGTTACAAAGAAAAATTCGCCAAGAGGTCGATTTTCTTAAAAGAGTGAGTGCTGAAAGGAGTTTCCTATTCCTGTTGGAATTGAATGTGGCACAATAGGAATGTACAAATCTTGTTTTATTTTGTAGTTGCAAAGGACAAACAAGTTTAAGCCTGAGCAGTTATCTTGTTCTAACCTGCGGCACCTCGGTGCTATGGTGGAGTGTGCCAGTAGGCCTGGTGTTGTAGCTGTGAGCAAAGTCTTTCATTTGGACAGTACCAACAAATTGCTCATTGATATAGTTAGTGATCAAGGAAAAACATGGACAAAAGGTAAAACCATAATTATTTTATGCTCAGAGCTACTAAATTTTACTCACATTTGCTCTGAATTTATTATCAAATAGTATTATTCATTGTGCAATAGAATAACTTTTTTTATCTGTGTAAATACTTAGGTAACTAGAACTTTGTAGTTATTTTTTTTCTTTTGATTATTTGCAGTTATAGCACGCAACCCAAGATCCCTCTCAGCTCTTAGTTCTGGAAATGCTTCGTATGGTGCTCGCTCCACACTCGATCAGGCAGAGGACTATATGGAGTGTGCTAAACTGTATCCATGCATGTATCAAACCCCTAAAGTATGTCTTGTTGATATAAAATAAGTTTACTACCTATCAAAAGTCAAACTTTGTTCCTGTACCTTTTATAGCTTACTGGATTCACCCTGCTTGCTGTTTCATTTACTATCCCGCAAAAACTTGTCTTTTTTAGGCCAATAAGTACCTACATGTTAATTTAAGATACTTTTATAAATAATGCTCATCCCATATAATTTTAGCAATCAATCTGTTCAGCCATTGTGTAGTTGAGTGCACAAATAAACTAACACACATTCAAAAACATTCTGCAATTTTTTTTAATTGTAATAAACATTTTATAAAACATAATAAAGAATGCCCTAGGTCCTACAATAGTGAAGTAATATTGTACTTAACAGAGAAATTTAAAATTTATTTACATTGTAATGTTTTATGTTTTCAGATAGTTTTTGAACTGATGAGTGGTGTGGAAGAACATTTAGCAAACAAATTGAAAGCTATCGGAATCATAGTGAAAGGTGAAATATTACCAAATACCAATCAGGATGAGTGTTATAATGAATCATCCTGTGAATCAGACTCAAATGAAGATGACGAATATATAAAGTAAGAAAAGAAACATCCTTATTCATTATAATAATAGTTATAAGTAAAAAGTAGAAGGTCCAAAAATGAAAATCATAGTAAATGTAGTTTTCTTAATGCAATAATTACAAGCAAATCCAACTTTTATGTTATAAATTCAAAAGTTTGTGTGTTTGTTTGTTACGGACTTGTTTGTTCGAAATTCAGAACAGAGATAACTTTTGTCCCTAACACATAGCTTTAAAAAAAAATTAAGGTTTTATTTTAGGTGCGGGTAACACTACAGGGTGCAGCTAGTAATAAAATAAAAAGAAATCAAATAAAAAACAATCCATCAATCTGGCATTCAAGTACCTAACAGACCTTATTCTGTCGCCAAACACCTAACAAAGTGTTTCAACAACCTTGTCTAAGAGTCATCTCCCATTCATCCATAAGACCTTACCCTCATCTTGAGAAAAACAGCTAAATAACTTCAATATACTCTCTACTTTCAGCCAAGAATCAATGGATGACATACCATCAGTGAAGGAACATCCAGAGATCAATACTTTAAACTTGGATGTTACAGCCATGATGGCATACATTAGTAATATGACAAATGGCCATTGTAACTACATTTTCCAACAAAAAGTTCTCACAGAGCAATGCAAATGGGAAGCCGCAAAACCTGTAAAACCAGTACTGGAGAGACTATTTGAAGGTATTGTTTAAACCAGCTAGGTTGCTTTTACATTACTTTTGCAGCTAGCTACAATACAACATCAGTATACAATTCACTTCAAGTGGCATGCCAGTGCAGGATCTAACAGCCAATTTAAAATTAGAACAAGAACATCAGTCAGTATGCCATGGTAACTTAATAAAACTTATTTGGTAACCTCCAAGGCAAAAGCCCCTCTTTTTAACCAAATAAGTTATTTCAAGTTAACCATTTGTGTATCTGTGCGTCTGTCTGTGGCATGATAACGCCTGAAAGGGCTAGAGCGATTATTATTTAGTTTTTTTTTAAACTCAAACGGAGACTTAGTCAAGAGTGTTCTTGGGAAGTCCAAATGACCGAGCGTAGAGGCGGGGGCGCTGAAGCTGCATGACCCATCTATGTTTTGCTCAATTACTGAAGTCGCGGCGGCGTCGATGTGCAACAAGGTGCGGGCGCGGTGGAGTCGCGTCCGATGCTCGCGCTTCGACTCCGCCGCCATTTTATCATTTTGTTTCATGTTTTATGAATTGGAATTTGAGAAGGAAGTCGAGACCCTCGACTTCAGTAAGTGAACGCAGACATCGACGCTGCCGCGACGCTGCAGCGTCGATGTGTAGGCTCGGGTGTGTGTTGGGTCGTCCCGAGTGGGCTACACGCCTTAGCTTAAATTGTCGGAGTTTTTTTTACAAACTTTATGATCGACCTAGCGAGCGAAGCGTCTATGCTTCAGCTTCGGCAAGAATGCTTTCGTATGTCCGAATTCTGTCTGGATTTGTCCGGATCTCTGTCTTCCTCTAAGGTTGCACTTCCTATCCGAGTGTCTTGAAATTTTGTGAGTAGGTTCAAATATTTAATTAAATATTAATTAATCCTACTAATATTATAAACGCGAAAGTTTGTATGTATGGATGTTTGTTACTCTTTTACGCCAGAACGGCTGAACAGATCTGGATGAAATTTGGCACAGAGATAGATTATAGTCTAGAATAGCACATAGGATACTTTTTAACCGCGGGTGAAACCGCGGGGCGCAGCTTGTTATTAATACATTAAATTGTTTTTTTTGTCGAGTAAATTTCTGGAATTTTTCATAAAGGATAAAAAAATAGGTAAATCCGCAACTTTGAAAAAAATCTTCAACAAAAAAAAGTCTGTATAGCTATCGAACCTGCTCACAAAATTTCACGAGAACCGGTAGAAGAATGCGACCTGTGGAGGAGGACAGACGTCAGCCGCGAGCGTCACAGCTCACAAAGCCAATAGTTTATTTACTTGTTATCGACACCTGTACAACTTAAATCTTAGCACTAAAAACAACACAACAACAGTTGACAGTTGCAAACAACATTATATCGTTGTTACAGGAAAGACACTGGTCTGTTGCAAAACAGCTTGGGATGATTTTGAAAAAATTGTTCTTACACTCGGTGGCCTGAATGAAATGAAACGAATGGAAGCTCTCAAAGAAATGGTGACGGTATATCCAGATGACTATGCAGGTAACTAATGTGCTATAAGGACCTAGAGACCGGCGAAATGTGGGAATGTAACTGGAAATGTAATACACCTCCACAAGGTGTGACGAAAATGTTATGTTATATCAGAAATCAGAATTTATTGACCATAATTAACATTCAATGTCACTGGCAAGTCATTTTTACAAAAATATCTTAAAATTGGGTAAACAGTTGAAAATAAAAATAAAAAGTAAGTTTAATGCTTGCCATCGCTATCATCATATATCAGCTATGCTGTAAACAAGTACTTTAAGCAGGCAAGCACGCAAAAGCTACGGTGTTGTGTAACACCTCTGCCAGCCCCCTCGGGGGAAAGGCGTGACGATATGTTATGCTATGTAACTATGCAAAGTATGGAGTATGGATGCCACCCGCGCCGCGGTGACCCTTCCGAAAACTGATCGGTGATCGGTTACGGACGTCTAGTCTATTACTAGAGTAAAGGTTCGCGTGAACACCCGGTGGCGTTCAGCAAACGCCCAATCACCATTCGTGACGTCACGATCCTGACCCTGAGAACTTTGATAGGGAAGCCCATTTGTTTTCGTAGGTTTTAGTATCTCAAATAGTAATTAATTAAATGATTATAATAATTTTAGGCGAGGATGATGAAATGAGGAAAGCTTTGACAGTGAGAGGGCACGTGCGGCAAAGATCTAAGATAATTTTTAACTTCGGGCATCGGATAAAAGCTTTAACGGTGTCGGCCAATGACGGATTTGTACGAGCAGCTTTACAGCAGGTATGTACTTTGGTAACATTTTATGGTAGAATTCGAGATTTCAAATTGAAAATTGGAACAAGGAATCTTCCGTTAATACAGTCATTTACGTCCCACTGAACCGACCTAGCCTACGTCGAGGATGATTGAGCCGTTATACGCTTAACGTTAGTCTTACACGCTGGCTCAGTGCGGGTAGGTAAGGGGGCGTCCATAAATTACGTGAGGTGTTTAAGGGGGGGAGGGGGTCGAGTCAAATCTCATCTAATCTTACGTTGGAGAGAGGGGGGGTCTGGGCAAATATCACGCAATTTTTTTTCTGATTGAAACAAAAAAAAATTATACTATTTTGGTCCATTTAATCCAGATTGTACATGCTTAAGATTTAATTTTAAGCGTAATCGTAATACGATTAAGATCATTTACTAATTCGTTCTAAAGAAAATAATTTCATTCATACTTCGACGTTATACATTTACGACATTATGTTCCGCAAAGTGCGACCCTCACGGATTGTCACAAGACGAGCTAATGAGTTACTTTGTGCAAGTGCCAATGGCTTAGAGTGGCTAGATCAGAACGAAGTTGAAGGAGCAGATGATTTTACTGAAAATCATAATATGGACATGTTGGTTCCAATAATCTGTCTTGAGACCGTGATTCTCCATGGACTGAATTAGAGTAGATATTCTTTTTTTAATCACAGTAGTTACGATTTAAGTATTCTATTGTTAAATTTTTATTACACTTATAATTAAACTCTCAGCAATATCGATTACTAGTCTTAACTAGGCGTAAATAAATTTGGCACGAAGCAAATTTGTTTTTTTCTTTTTACAATAACAATCCAACGCGTTTACGTAAGAAACTCACATTTTGAAAAATCTCACGTGAGATTCTGGGATGGGGGAGGGGGTTGAATAAAATCTCACGACATCTCACCAGGGGGGGAGTGAGGGGCAGAAAATTTAAAAAAACACCTCACGTAATTTATGGACGCCCCCTAACGTCACATGTCTTTCGAATTATTATTTAAGGGAGGGCAGGCGGGGCTACAGCCCTGAGGCCTCTGCAAGAGAAGCCACAAAAGATTTAAAAAAAAGAAATTTGCTCAAAAAGATTTTTACTTTAGGTATTTGTACAAATATGAGTAGTTAAGAAAATTGTTCCTTGCAATAAATAAAATTGCATTACATTTTTGACTGTTTTTTTTCTTTTAATTTGAGTAATAATTAGAGGTCTCCACTTTCCTGTTGCCCTAGGGCCTCCACACCTCTAAATTCGGCCCTGCTTCTAGGACAAGTCGGTTTCCTCACGACGTTTTCCTTCACCGTAAGAGCTCGTGTCAAATTTATATTCACATAATGCCACATTGGTGGACTTCCTAAATAACCCCCAGCCCCATTGTTGGGGAGATGTCGCGAGATTTGACTTGACCTCTTCCCAACCCTAACCTCACGTAAGAATTGGCAGAATGCGTATTTTTAGTTAGTAAGTATAAATGCGTTAAGGCGTTGGCCCACCGCGGCGCACGGAGAGGCTACGCACGTGTCTAGCTTCGCTTTGCAAGAAAATTTGTGTCATAGTATCCACTGCAACCCACGGACATGCTACGCATGAATATGACATTAGTGACGTCATTACTACACGCGTGGCTTGTTCGAATATGGCGCCCACGCAGCTCAACGCTGTCCACGCTACGCACGCGGTACACGAAAGCGGCGTAGCTTCACTGCGGGAAGTGGGACGGGCAGAGAAACGACGCCTGGCATATGATTTAAAACTGTGCTGCGCTACAGTTGTACATAGTCGTGGGTTCATATTCGTGTATAGTGTGTGCTGCGGTGGAAACGTGGATCCACGTTGTCTAACAAACAAAGACACGCAGCTAAAATGCGTCGTGGCTATGCCAAACGTGCACCGCGGTGGGCCAGCGCCTTTAGACGTGTACCGTCGTAATTCAGATTTTTTTTGTTACGAAGTCTTGTGAACTGACAGTTTCGCTTTATCCCCTGCGTGAGATAGGGTGAAATTCGGCTTCACCCCCAATTATTGGACGACCCCCAAAGTATGCTTAAGTTTAAGGTATACATTGCATTGTTTGACTTTAAAAAAGTTTGTATCGAAATATACTCAATATGCTTTGTACATTTTTAGAAGTATACCTAAGTGTTAATTATTGTTGTTACAGGGTGTTTCGTATGCATCGTTTATACATGAATCCCGAGCTCTTACAGAAGGTAAAGAGCCGACCGCTCAGAAGGTTTTATTACGATAGTGCATGGAACGAAAAAATATTTTTTTTCAAATGTCAGTGATGCCTTCATGCTAGTACCTATGCTGTGATCTTTAAAAAATAGTAATTATTATAAAATAAATGGTAATCAAGTTATTACTTAATTTAATTATTGCAGTTTTATTTTTTTAATATGATCTCTGTGGCTATCTTATCTAATATATATATATCTCGTGTCACAATGTTTGTCCTCAATGAACTCCGATTATATAAAATTCGCACATCATGTGCAGTTCGATCCAACTTGAGAGATAGGATAGCTCAAAACGCGAACGAAGTCGCGGGGTGACAGCTAGTTATAATATATTATTAAACGGTGGGAAAAAATAATAGAATTTGATAGACATTAGACACTGACTGACTTACAATACTGTATTTTAATTATGTGATTAGAAATTTAAATTTCGAGTGAAATATTGAACAAATGTGAGTTTTTGGCGGGAACCGAAAAGATTGTGTCTTGATTTTGTATTATTTTCTAAAACTTGTGATTCTTCGTGTGAGTGTAATAATTGTGGATTATGAACCTTTGCCGGTTCGTTAACGTGCACGAGTGTGGGTAAATGATACAAACATAAGAAATGCTACTTTTCGTGTTCTATAAAGAACTCGACCTAAAATTTTAGTAAAGTATCCACGGTTTTACTGAAATTGGAAAAGGGAAGGGCTTCATCTCATCAATCATCACCCTAGCCTCCGTCATCTTCATCAAAGATTTAACAACTATAAATTATGTACGCAAAACATACGAATGACTAGGCCATGTTGGCTCTAGCCTGCACTGCGCTCAGATCAACTAGAATATCAGATGGCGCACGGCGTATGATGTAGGTGAAGCCACTTCTTGTTACATGTGTGCTGTGGAAGTGTTGCCATGAAAAAAAAAATACCCTGAGTATTGTAGTTTTCCAACGTATGTATCCGCATTCCACTGAATTCATGTAATAGTTCCCAGTTTAATTAATCAAATGTTTGTCAAATATCAATTGCCAAAAAATCATCATCATACCTTAATCATAATACCTAAACAGGACGACAGTTTCGAAATAAAGTTTTTTTTTAAATTATTCAACGGAAGGCAATATAGTAGACTTAGTATTAGGGTTCTGGTAGCACCCCTTGAGTATGGAACCATAATACGTAATCAGAAAAAAAAAATTATACGCGTTGAATTGAAAACAACTTTTCGTTGGTAAAAAATTAAAACTTACCCTGATGGGATACGCAGTCCTTTTCAGACGGCGAAGGCCAAGCTTGGTCAGGTAAAAGTCTCTTTCATTAAAATGGTCTGACAAGACAACATCTCTTTTTGATGGTTGCCATTTTTGATCATTTCGACTTTTTTGTATGGCAACCACCCATTCTTTTAATGTCGCTTTTTCAATCTTAATTGGGAACCTAAAAAAGTCTTAGGATTTAAAATAATATTTTGGAGAAAAAAATGCGATTATGACAACACTGCACGACATTCCACAAATTCATGTAATGTCATTGTCAAGTCCTAAAATGGCATTATGAACTTTGTATCCAGTTGCCAATAAAATAAAATAAAAAGCATTAAGTAAATCTATGTATCCGAAATTATAACCTAAAACAATGCTGTTTACTATAATTATGATGAGATGTTATTAACAATACTTACTTATGGAAAATTATTTCACAGCACATGACGGCATCGTTCCAGAATTTTTTTGTATGTTCTCAGCGTGACGTCCAGGTTAGTACTGACGAAGCGAGTAGCGTAGTTTTTTTGCGTCAATGTGTGAGTGTTGTGTACATATACGACAGTAGCGTAGTTTTTGGATGGTTCTTGGCTTCACCTAAATCAAACGCCGTGCGCCATCTGATATTCTAGTTGATCTGAGGCACTGCGGGGCAAAACAAAAATAAATAAAAAACGCGTCGTCCACAGATCTATGTTCTGCTGTTTAGCTGGGCTACGATTTTGTCTGCTTAAACCTGCAAAAACCCTTACCCAGACGTCCGGACGGACGGAAATTTTGACAAAATTAAAATTTGTTCTACATACCTCGAATTTATTTTCGCCAAGTTTCCAAAAACCCCGTCCCGGGCGCTACTCGGATAAAATTTTGATTGGACTAAATATTATCGAGCTGTTTTATAAGCTGGGTCCGAGCAGCCTTTACTCATCATAAAAATGAAATTAAGCATCCTAAATACTGGCATCCTAAATAATACAAAATGGCAATTTAAAACAAAATACAAGATCTGGTTACACAGAACCAGCCAAAAGCTTTAAGGAGAGACCGAAACTCAAATCTCTCACCATCTCTCAAATAAATCTGAAAAAGGTTTCACTTTAGACATACCGGAAATGCTAATGGGAACGTGGTGGATAATATTTAGCCAAAGTAAAATTTCATCCGAGTAGCGCCCGGGAACGGGGGTTTTAGAAGCTTGGCAAAAATTAATTAGGTAGAACAAATTTTAAACCGGAAGTCTGATAATTTTTCAGTCAGATAATTTTTAATCTACTCAAAATTTTGTCCGACGGACGTCCGGAAACGGGGTATTTGTCGTTTAACCAGGTGAAATATTATCGCAGCTAAACCACAGGAACGTACCCAATACTTGATACTTTTTTACTGTCACATTTGTCATTTGAATTTGACACTAAATAGTGTTACGATAATTAAACCCAGTACGGACTCCAGCCGTCAACTTGGTATACCTCCTCCACTTCATCGGATAAAAAAAAAAAAAATACACTGAAATAGTCTCAACAGATGTTCGTCTTGGTTATCAATGTCAAGTGTCAGCCAGACTCTTCAATCTTCATACATTTCTATTGGTAATCCGGAATGACCGGGTGACTATAACTATACTAATTTTGGTTGAATAGAAGTACTGTTGAACTTTAATATAAATGTACTAATTTTGATTTAGAAGTATTATAATCTCGTATTTCTATGACACAAATATAGATGTCGCTACTTGAGAAGACATTGTGCTAAAATTGATAGGTACTTGATGTCCACACCATAACAGTATGGTGGTAGTCTCCTTGAAATAGTTGGTTAATAAATATGATGTGTGACGTATATGTCAAAACAATTTGAGGGCGCTTGCTCTACTGGCCTCAGTGCTACCACTTTTGCACTTTTTGCGCTAGAATTAGCGATACTTTTAGAAGTTTTGGCACTTATTGTAGCATTTAACTTAATATGTCGTACATATAAAATAATCAATAAATTAATAAGTAACAAATAGAAAACAAGCTATGACGGCACCAAATGGCGGATTTTGCCATTAAGTTAAAAACAAAGACTCAAACGTATTTATGGTATTTATAACATTCTGATTAAATTAACGAGTTTGTGTTAAAAGTGTATGTGATGCCGTGTTGTTTTCTTAAAAATTAAGAACGTTAAAGTGTGATGTAAAGAAATTACGAATTCATTCACAATCAACAAAGTTAACATTTTTTTTTTCTAGGAGTTTTGTTACGTCACGTGACTATCGGCCTCTGTCCTAACGGATGAGATGTTATTTTCACTCTCACTCATTACGACTTTTCAAACAAGAAAGACTAGGACCAGAAAGCGTCTCACGCGCAAGAATAAGGCCCAGATGGCCATACTATCAATCGCATACGACAGTTCGCATGGTCATAGAGCCCCTTTCATTTATTGTCTAGTCAATCTAGACATTTCTTATTTCATTGACTTGGCAACACTCGCTGATGTTGACTTGACCGAGAGTTTTGGCGGGAACCGAAAAGATGGTGTCGTGTTTTTGTATTATTTTCTAAAACTTGTGATTCTTCGAGTGTTAAAGTGTAATAATGGTGGATTATTATCGTTTACCGGTTCGTCAACGTGCACGAGTGTGGGCAAATGATACAAACATCGCGAAACGCGATTTTTCGTGTTCTCTACAAAACTTCACTTAAAGTTTCAGTAAAGTATCCATAACTTTACTGGAATGGGGAAAGGGGAGGGATTCATCGTCTTCATCATCACCTCATCATCATCATCCCATCATCTGTTACTGAAGGAAAATTATTACTAAGAATCCGACTGAAGGACGAGTATCCATGGTCATGAATAATAAAAAAAAAAAAAAAAAAAAATTGACTTGACCGTGAGGAGTTTTGGCGGGAACCGAAAAGATGGTGTCGTGTTTTTGTATTATTTTCTAAAACTTGTGATTCTTCGAGTGTTGAATTGTAATAATGGTGGATTATTAACGTTTACCGGTTCGTCAACGTGCACGAGTGTGGGCAAATGATACAAACATCGCGAAACGCGATTTTTCGTGTTCTCTACAAAACTTCACTTAAAGTTTCAGTAAAGTATCCATAACTTTACTGGAATGGGAAAAGGGGAGGGATTCATCGTCTTCATCATCACCTCATCATCATCATCCCATCATCTGTTACTGAAGGAAAAAATATTACTAAGAATCCGACTGAAGGACGAGTATCCATGGTCATGAATAAATTAATAAAAAAAAAAAAAATTGACTTGACCGTTGACCGTTCCGACCGACCAATATTTTTGGATGATTTTTAAGTTTTCTGTTTGTTTCTACAGTAATTTGCCGAATTTTTTAGTTTATCTTACTAGTCCGTTGAGTTGAGTGTGTCTCCTCCGGTTAGTGTGGTGTTGAATGTGTATTCTGTGTGGTGAGATAGAAACTCCTGGAACTGAGATAGAGACTCGAAGTTTTGTGTCTTAGAAATAAGATCCTAGGACTCCTACAAAATAAATGATGTCGTTGTCTTGAAGAAAGTGTAGCATAGATTCTGAAAGTGAGCTATATTAGTATTAGTTCAATATAATAAAGTAAAACCCGTATTTTCTATGGTAAACCCGGCACATAACCTCTAACCTAACCAACCAAACCTAAAAAATCTCACCAAACTAAAACCTAAGCAAAATTATGTTGAATGTAGGCTATTATGACTAGTTTTGTTTTGTGTATTAAGTATTAAAAGTTTTATAATTTTGTATGTACTTACATAAGGTTTTTGAATAAAGAGTTACATGTATATCATATTTTTATCATCATTAAGTAATAATTATTATTGATTGCTGATACTTGTTGATTTTTTTTTGTTTATAATTATGTAAAGGTGCTCCTTATTCGAGCCATGTTTTTATTGCAATATGGGCCCGGCAATATTGCCGGTAGCCCGGCCATCATCAGTCATGCTAGAAATGTATGACGATATAGCCCGGCCACCCTTAAAATATTGCCGGGCCAGTAATGCATTAAAAATATGGCCCGTCTTGTGATTACCAGCCATCAATAATTCATTGTTTCCCCTATACCAAAATAATAATATAAAAGTTTCATTAATCTGTAATATATCTACCTACAGCTATAGCTATTCGAATCATTGATATAGTTATAGTTATGTATGTAGTAAGTCCATGACACGAATACAGATGGCGCTGTCAGGTGTTGCTTGTTTTAGCTGCCGAGAGAGCTCTATTTCCCTATATAACAAAGTACTCTGTGGTGTCAGCGTCAGCGCCGTCACTGTCCGTCTGTCAGTCATTTAAAGTTCAGTCAGTTTGTTTTTGTTTTGAAGGTGGTGAGTGGTGGTTACGTTTGATTTGATTGAATGAATTTTATAAGTTTATTTACGAGAATGGGTTTTCCGATCAATAAATTGTTATAGCTAAGCTAAGTTTGCTAATTAAAAATGGATGAAATTATAGATTCTCAGATCATAGCCGAACAAGTCGAATTTCTTGACAACTGTTTCGAAAATTCTTTTAACTTGCAGTCTTCGCTTGTGGCCATAAAAGAATATGTTGCTGAAGAAAGCAAAAGTTCTCCTGTATTGAAGATTGTGGGACGACCTAGTAAAAAATATAACAAATCTATAGTAAACAAAACTACTGTCCTCAATTCAACGGTCCTAACAACTACATTACTATCTCAACTTCCTAAACAAAAAGTTATAAATAGAAGTCTCAAGGCATGGGGCTTACCAGAAGAAATAGCGAAAAAATATAAACAGAGAGGCATAACGGAAATGTTTGAATGGCAAGTAACTTGTTTGGCTAACTCCAAAGTACTGCTAGATTGTTCCAATTTGGTGTATTCAGCACCAACATCAGCTGGAAAAACTTTGGTTGCAGAGATATTGACTATCAAGACCATTCTTGAACGGCAGAAAAAAGTTATTATAATCCTACCATTTGTCTCCATTGTGAGGGAAAAAATGTTTTATCTACAAGACATATTATCGAGCTCAGGAATTAGAGTAGAAGGGTTTATGGGGTCCCAGTCACCCCCAGGGGGTCTACAAGCTGTTCATGTAGCTATCTGTACTATTGAGAAAGCTAACAGCTTGGTAAATAGACTTCTGGATGATGGAAACATTTCAGACTTGGGAGCAGTCATCGTGGATGAGCTTCATCTTTTAGGAGATCCACACAGAGGATACATTCTAGAGCTACTTCTGACAAAAATTAAGTATGTGTCTACAAAATCAGATATCCAAATTCAAATTGTTGGTATGTCGGCTACATTACCCAATTTAGAAGTTTTGGCTAATTGGTTGAGTGCTGAACTGTTTGTGACTCAATTCAGACCCATTCCACTAGATGAACTCTGCCTGGTTGGAAAAAAATTCTTTGACAAAACTGGAAAATGCATAAACACCCTCAATGAAACTAATACTTTAGCAAATGATAGTGATCATGTATTGAATATTTGTTTAGATACCATAAAAGATGGTTGCTCCATTCTTATATTTTGTATGACTAAAAGTAGATGTGAGAATTTGGCACAGTCATTAGCTTCTTCCTTTTACAGTCTTGGATGTAAACAGTGTGAGACTGGCTCTATTTTAAGGGAACAGCTGAAAACCGAGAGCATATCTGAAGTGCTTGAACAGCTGAGGAACTGTCCAGTAGGATTGGATCAAGTCTTAATGAAAACAATTTCGTTTGGAGTTGCTTACCATCATGCGGGACTCACATTCGATGAAAGAGACATCATTGAAGGAGCTTTTAAATCTGGGGCGATACGAGTTCTCATAGCGACATCTACTTTAAGCTCTGGGGTTAACTTACCAGCTCGAGTAGTAATAATTAGATCACCAGTATTCTTAAGACAACCAATAAATATTTTGACTTACAAACAAATGTCTGGAAGAGCTGGTAGAATGGGTAAGGACACCAAAGGAGAGAGCATACTGGTTTGCACTGAAGCTGAAAAAAAAATTGGATTTGATCTTATGATGGGTGCTTTGGACCCTGTTAAAAGTTGTATTGAATCAGAGGATAAGTACATGAGAGCAGTTTTGGAGATGATTGCTAGCCAAGTCTTGTGCTCTAAGGTAGACTTAGAATTGTACTCAAAATGCACTTTGCTTTACACTCAGCAAGAAGATAAAACTTTGCAGAACCAGCTGATGGAAGCTACCTTGAAAGCATTGAAGAATTATGAGCTGGTCAGGATTCAAGAGGGTAGGCAGGAAGTGCATTATGTTGCTACACCTCTGGGGAAGGCTTGCCTGTCAGCGTCCATGGCTCCTAATGATGGCTTATCACTTTTTTTGGAGTTGCAAAAAGCACGCCAATGCTTAGTCCTTGAAACAGATCTTCATCTCATCTATCTTGTGACACCATACAGTGTCAGTAGTCAGTGGGGGGACATCGATTGGCTCCATTTACTAACTTTATGGGAATCCTTGACGAAAGCTATGAAAAAAGTAGGTGAGCTAGTAGGAGTACAAGAATGCTTTATAATTCGCTGCTTGAGAAGCACAAACAAATTGAACAATATTCAAAGCAAACTGAACATTCATAAAAGGTAATAAGCAACAGCAAACATTTTTTTTTTAAAACATACCTTAACTATTTCTAGTACATCCTTGCTAGATCGCCGTTTGATTTTAATATGTAAATGTAATCAACTTCAATAATTTCAGATTTTATACAGCTCTGGCTTTGCAAGACTTGGTAAATGAAGTTCCACTGTCAGAAGTTGCGTTGAAATTTCAATGTGCTCGCGGGTTCTTGCAAAGCTTACAGCAAGCAGCGGCGACATTTGCAGGTAAATAATGTTTAAAATAAATTTTGTGGATATAAAGATTCACAGTTATTTTTCATTCAGGTTTCTTAAGATAGAACTCAGATCCAGGATTTTGATTTAGGTACCCATCTAACCAGCTGGTTAGCTTTGGTTATTTGGCTGGTTTGGCACGAGTTAGTTAAAAGCAAGCTTTATCATAGTAGCTAAACACAAAGCATTAAAAAAACAAATGTTCGAGTGTTGTAGAGTAAGAATTTGCTACTTTTGAGGGGGGGTTGTGACCCTTCCCCCTGTTGCCCTTCTCCCCGGGACCCGCTAATAAACTCAGACATCATTTTATCCTCTAGGTATGGTGACAGCCTTCTGTCATCAGCTTGGCTGGAAAAACATGGAAATACTAGTCTCACAGTTCCAAGACCGTTTGCATTTTGGCATACATTCTGAACTACTAGAATTAATGAAACTGTCCTCGTTAAATGCCGTCAGGGCGCGAGCTTTGTTTGATTCAGGCTTTGAAACAATATCCAGTGTCGCTTCCGCCGACGGAAACGTAATAGAAAACATTTTACACAAAGCTGTTCCATTCCAAAGTGAAAAGGAACGAGAGGGCGATGACACTGATGATGTGAAAAAACGTAACAAAATAAAATCCATATGGATAACCGGATGTTGCGGAATGACAGCTAGAGAAGCAGCTCAAAAGCTTATTATGGAAGCAAGGAAGTATCTAGAAAATGAAATTGGTGTAAGCTCTATAAAATGGAACTCGAGCATTTTATCGAATCCCACAAATCAAGATGATGCTAATAAAAGCAAAAACAGTGAATCAGTTGAAAGTGCTGAAGAAGAAAACCGTGATAATTTTATGACTGCCAATTCTGCCGTTCTAGAGTCAAAAATACAAGAAAACAAACCTCGTACAACATCGATTAATTTATTGGAAAACAGCTCTGAAGATAATAACTTAATGTGTACCGCTTATAGCACTGATATGCGTAAATCGAATAAACTAGAAAATACACCAGTAACAAACAGCCCTTATCAAACTAAAGCGAAAGCAGTCATAGATGATTATGAAATTAATAATAAAACAGAAATGGATGAGAGTAACCAATCAATAACCAAAAACGATATTATAACTCAAGCTGAACCGGCCATTTCAGAAAGTTTACTCCGCGCTCATAAAACCAAGGAAGAAATCGTATGGGATTCTTTAATCTTATCAGAAGCTAGAATCGAAGACATAACAAAGTTTAAATCATTGGATAAAATGTTTTCTCCCAACATAAGTTTCGGGGACACAGATAAAAGTGGCGCTTCAATGAATATTCTAGAGGAAAACCTGTCTTCTAAAGGTATTTCCGTTAAAGATATCAGTTTGTTTTCAACTGATGGCGAAACTTCGATTTTCGAAGAAAGCTTGCCTTTAGATCTTATACCAAGCAAGCTGCTTGATAATAAAAGTTCCTCAACATCTTCTTGCCAGCGAGAAACAACTGCAGATTTCGTAAATACAGTTTCCAAAACAATTTTAAACGCTTTCAAATCTCCACTAGTTCTGACAGATGAAGGCGAAGATATAAAATTAATTTATGACGTTGCCAGTCAAGAAGATAATCTCGATCTATCAAAAGAAGATGAAGTAGTTTGTTCACAAGAAAAAATTGAAGACATTAAACATTTTAAAAGCCCTTGTAAACGTAGAATAAATAAAGAGGACAAAAAGAATAAAGCTAAAAAGAAAAAGCCCAACGATTCTGTTGTTCGTAACGTTATCACATCTCTGGTTGTAGCTGATTCTGCGTGCATTCAGATAAAATCACATTGTTTCAACTGCTATTTTCTAAAAGGAAATGATATCTATAAAAACCTGCGAGTATTGGAAAACTCGCAAACCGCATGTATTTACCTTAGTATACAAAAGAAAACAAGTAACGAAGTTATAGGCGCCAATATTCTAAACGTCCAAAAACCTGACGCTGACTTGGAACATACTGTAAAAGGAATAGCAATATGTCTAGGACATGATACTTGTGTATTTATTGATCTTACATCTACAGAAAATAAAGCGATATTGAAGCACAACATGCTTAAAGGTTGGTTTGAAAATGGTTCAACTGAAATGAAAACATTCTTTTCAAAGTGGTGTTTTTTGACGATGAAGAAATGGCTCGACATAACTTTGCCGTCTTCATGCGTAGATGTTTCATTAACAGAATGGTTGGTAAATAGTGATGAGAAAATGAATAATATTGAATGTTTGGTGAGTAACAATTTGAACAAGAAGCTTAGCTTGCATTAGCTTTGATTGTTCAAGAAATATAGCGCACGCCAAACGAGAACTGAATGACGTATTGAAAATATTAAATACTCGTGTCAGTTTTAAGAATTAGTGTCTACGTTATTAAATCTACTTTAATTGAAAATCCATTTAGTTTAACATATTCACTGTTAAAAGTGACACTTACGAGTACCTAATTAACATTTTCACTACGTCATTCAGTTCTAGTTATTTGGCGCGCGCTATGCAACAAGTATGCTGGAGAGTAGATATCTTCTTCAATTTCAAAGTTGCTTTTAAAATATTGCAATAGGTACTTACTAAAATGTGTTCGAGCATACTTACAATTTAAATAGCTATTTATAAAGACCACCCAATATGTTTCAGATGAAAAAATACTATGATTTGGATTTGTCTAAAGTATCAGTTGAAAATAAAGGGGGAGTATTAGGAAAGGAGTACGTAGATACGTGTATCAAGGCTTGGTGCATTTGGATGATTGCAGAGAAACATGACCAAAGTTTACGTTATGAAGTTTCTCAGAATACGAAAAGTATGTTCAGATTTTCTGTTTATCCTACTTTCTACTTATATTAGAAATAGCTGCGCCCCGCGGTTTCACCCGCGATCCCACAGGAACCGTTTATTTTTTCGGGATAAAAAGTACCCTATGTCCTTTTCTATACCCCAGACAACATGTATGCAAAATTTCAAGACGGTTTGAAACGGTTGAGTAGTACATAGTTGAGACGTGAAAGCGTTACAAACAAACGAACAAACAAATTTTCGCATTTATAATATTAGTTAGGATTAGGAAAGTTTTTGTGTATGTGTTTGTTTCTTACTTCTTCACGCTCAAACGGATGAACAAATACTGATGAAATTTGGTATGAAGATAGCTTACACCCTGGATTTACACATAGGCATTTTTTGATCGCGGGTAATACTGCGGGGCGCAGCTAGTACATAATTATAATTATAACCATTCATTCCCAAGTTCATGACATAGAGCCGACCCAATTATAGAAAAAAACACGATCTTTAATTAACTTTCGATTTTATATGAGAAGAAAAACCAAAAGGCTCTATTTCTAACATGTTTCTCTTGGTACATTTAATTAATGTTATAGGTTTTATTGTAATAACGTTTTTAATATCTGTGTCACAAACGCCGTTCACAAACGATTTTTAAGGAATATCAACTTTCTGCGTTTGGTATTAAAGTCCACTTTATCTTTACTTTTGGACAGATACAGAAAATCACGTGGCCATCATTTTAGCAAAGTGCGAGTATTACGGGATCACTGTAGACCGGCAGCTCGCCTCGCAAATGTTGCTGGACGTAAAGAAAGCTCTCGAAAGCCTGCAGAAGAAGGCTGATAAAATGGCCAGTAGCAGAGGGATCAATCTTAGCTCGTCGAAGGCGGTTGCTAAGGTAAACGAGTTATCTATAACACTACAATTCTTTGGTCAACTTATCTTTATAAGTATTTTTTTAGTTAAGTGACGACGGTGGGACTAGATCATCCATAGAGGCATTTAGGTAACTGCCTATGTGCCCAGAGCGCCCGCTAGAGTCCCCGCGGCTAGTAAGATTTTTTATTTTATTACACAATCATCAAAAGACAATGGGAAAATTGGTCAAAAAAAAAGTTTTCCCGCAGGGTTTGCACATAGCGCATTCTGTAGATTATACGACACCGGTAAAACTCAACCTACAGAAATCGATAAATATTATTTTTAAGAATAGTAAAATATGAATATATTATCAGAAATGTTAAGCAAATCCTCCATGGTGACGTCACGAATCACGATGACGTGACCTGCTTGGTGGGTGCATTGGGTACCCACCAACCACCCGGTGAATATTATGTAAATGGCTTCAATATATTTTTATCCTTTCACAAGGTTTATAATATTACAACTACAATACAAAATATCTCCAAAATTGCGGGTTCTAATTCAGCGAGATTTATTATGCGAAAACCTATAGACCTCACCTACAAATTGGCTATAGTGTCAAACTTGCGGGCGTTTAGACCAGCGTCCATTTATTTTTGCCCATTGTCCTTTAGATGTTTCAATACAACAGAAGACGGGCCCCAAAATTGATTTGCCTAGAAGTCTTTATTTCGCTATTAAACTAGAGGCCTACCATGACATATTATCACCATTATGGTCACGTTTTGTTTTCACAAGCGCGACCATGGACCTTATTTCGCGGCGATACGATTCGCGGTCGCGCAGCGTTGACAGCGTGATCATCACGGCAATAAGGTGTCATGTGTCATGTAAGTCTTCTGGCCCTAAGTGACGGGTGATCTAGAAAGTTTTTTCCAGGCTTTAGGAATGTACAGGAAGGGCAAGGTGAGCACCAAAAAAAGCGTGCTGAGCTGCCACAGCAGCCCGCTGGCCAGCGTCGTGCTCTACTGGAGGAAGCTACACAGCATACTCACCAAAACTCTGTACCCGCTAGCTGAGAAGGTTCATGGAGACCATGAAAATAACAAGTACTTAATTGCAACTTATTGTACTAACTCCTTCCTGTAGTTAGGCCTGCGATTAAAAATTCAGATTTTTAGTTTTTTTCATTTTTGGGCTATGTACACTTGTACACTATCCCCCAATTAAATATACGTTGCAGAACCTCGGAATAGTTTAGTGTTTTGTCTTATTATTTCTTTTAAATTTTTACTTCGATCGAAAAATACAAAACACTGAATAAAATAATAACTATTCCGAGGTTATACAACGTTAATTAGTAAGGGAGTATCTAAAAGAACTGAAATCCCAATTATCTAAAAGAACGTTTCCAATACTTGCACTCCTCCCATTCCCTTTCTCTTAGGTCGTCAGAAAACAGACTGCTTATGAATCCGGTGCACAGTTCTGGCTTTTATGCATCGTCCTTCACTACTGAAGCCGTGCGACTATGAAATTCACTCCCAGTTAACATTAGATGTGCTTAATCACTTCATAGTTTTAATACGCAGCTCAAAGTGTTCTACTTTTCCAAACTGACTCATTATAAGTAAACTCGATTCCTTTTTGCTATTTGTCATATTTCAATGTATTTATTAGTATATTTATTGATGTAGGTATTTGTGTACGTTTATGACTGGGTAGTTTATTTGTACCTATATTTAGTATGTAAGTTTATTATGATTCTCAAATATGTTAGTACATTACTTAATTAGTTTTCTTCTTTAGCACACACCACCGTCCATGTTCAATCATAAATGTTTTTATTCCATCCAAAGGTTGTCTGTAAGAGATCGCTCTTAAGCGATAAGACCGCCCATTGCGCCTATATTTTTGAGTGTTTAGTTTAGATTTATTTTGTATTTGGTGCCAATAAAGAGTTTTTGTATTGTATCTGTTTACTAAGGTCGAATCTATTAAAGAGGTCATTCTCTTGGAATAATACGATAAATACAGTTCCGAAAGTATATTAAAATAATCTAAACAGTTTTGGCAGACATGACACACAACACTCAATTCGAAAAACAAAAGTACAAAATCTACAGTATACAAAGCCCAAAGAGTTCTCACTCTAACATCTTCTCTCTTTGTCTACTGTACCACTCATACGAATTTCTTTACATAGCATACCAAGTCGTGGCTTGTAGAGTGGTTTTGTTAACATATCTGCTAACTGAAACTCCGAGGACACTTTCTTTACTAACAGAATTCCATCCGCTACACATTCCCTTATGAAAAAGTGTCGAATTCTCACATGCTTCGTCCGTTGATGCATCTCATAAGAGGGATATAATCCCTCTTATGAGTTTGATTGCAGACTCATTATCCACATGTAACTCTGGTACATTGTTGCGTGAACCTTCGATACTCTGTATCAGTCTATTGAGCCATATAATTTCCCTCGAAGTCTCACTGGCGGCAACGATCTCTGCCTCTGTGCTAGATATTGCTACAGAAACCTGTCTGTGGCTCCTCCAGGATACAGCTCCCCCAGCATACATGCAGATCATGCCTGTTGTTGACCTGCCTGTATCCGGATCTCCACCATGATCAGCATCACTGAAGCACTTCAAGTCATGCTGGCAATCTCCTGTGTATTGTAAGCCCCAATCTCTAGTTCCTTGCAAATAACGTAATATGCGTTTTACCTTTACAACATCTGCTTCCGTAGGATTTTCTAAATGCCTCGAAACAACGCTTACAGCATACGCTATATCAGGTCTGGTTCCTACCATTAGGTATGATAGTGCTCCTACGACTTGTCTGTAAGGAAACTTTTGTGCAGGTGCGTCTTCTCTTAATCCTGCCGTACTATCTTTCAGGATAGGCGTCCCTACTGCTTTACAATCCTGCATTTGGAATCTTTCCAATAATTTCTTAGTGTACCCAGTCTGAGTAACGTTTATTAAGCCATCTTTATCTTTCTCTATTTCCAAGCCCAAAAAATATGAAGCTGGTTTTGACTTAATCTTAAAACGATTTTTTAGCTCCTGAATAAAATATTCCGCCTCTTCTTGATGTGTTGAAGCCAGAAGACCATCATCAACATACAGAGCGAGTATCAGCTTCTTCTCCCCTCTCTGTCTAACAAAAAGACATGGATCTGCCTCACTCGAGTGAAATCCAGCTTTTTTCAAAAACTCTGTGACACAGTTGTTCCAACAACGAGGAGCTTGTTTGAGTCCATATAGACTCCTCTTTAGCTTGCATACTTTGTTAGAACCGTCGTTATAACCTTCAGGTGGTTTCATATAAATCTCCTCAGTTATGTTGCCATATAGAAATGCTGTTGACACGTCAAATTGCGTTAAAAACATTTTATCTCTCGCTGCAATACTCAGCATTACTCTAATCGTACTCATTTTGGCAACTGGGCTAAATGTTTCTAGAAAATCTACACCTTTTCTCTGGGAGTAGCCTTTAACAACCAGTCTGGCCTTATAACGCTCTATTGTCCCATCTGGATTTAATTTCACTTTGTAGACCCATTTACATGGAATTGCTCGTTTGTTCTTTGGTAGCTGTACCATTTCCCATGTTTCATTTTCTTTTAAAGAATTCATTTCTTCATCCATGGCTCTTTTCCACTTGGAACTATCTTTGTCGTGAATAGCCTGATAATAAGTTTGAGGCTCATTAAATTCATTAATTCCGTTGACATCATCTACGGCACTCATGACCAATTCTCCAAATCTGTCTGGAGGCTTGAGTGTCGACCTATCTCTGAGTGTCATTCTACCTTCTTCTTCTATCTCTCGAAGTGGTACGATTTCTCCACTATCAGGTTCCACTTCAGTAGCCTCTACATCGGAATGTACTGATTCGTAATCGCTTAAAACAGATTGATCAGTGACGTCTCTATATACTAATGTGTCATCAAATACCTCACTGTTTGATGATCTGTCAAACCTGCCTTCTGCTTCTATACCTTCAAACTCATCTGGCGGTGGTGGCTGCTGAACCGCTGTCTGTAGAGGTATAGGTACGTCGAATGTCATTGGATCGGTCTGTTCTATTGATATTGGATTCTGATTCGTTGGTTTTAGAGTCTTTTCTTCAAAAATAACATCTCTCGAACGTATTATTTTATTTGTTTCTTCCAACCATACTCTATAACCTTCATCATTGTCGTATCCAATCAATACACCCTTCAAGGCCTTCTTGTCCAACTTTTTTCGCGTTATTTTTGGAATATGCGCATAGCAAGTACTACCAATAATTCTGAAATGTCGAATCCTCGGCTTTTTATTGTACCAAATCTCATATGGAGTCTTATTCAACTGAGTTGGGCCAGTACGATTCAGAACATATACTGTAGCCTGGACTAGTTCAGCCCACAGTTTTTGAGATAGCCCTTTTGCATGCATTATAGCTCTCGCTGCTTCAACAACTGTCCTATTATCTCTTTCCACACAACCATTTTGTTGTGGAGTATGTGGCATTGTAATTCTTTGCACAATACCATTCTTTGCAAGTATCTTCTTTACTTCTGCATTGTCAAATTCTCCACCACCATCGCTAAAAAAACACTTTACCGGATGTCCTGCTGTTTTCATCTCAGCTAGCATTAATCCAAGCTTATCTTTGGCCTCTGATTTCTGCCTGAGAAAATATACCATCCGATACGCGCTAAAGTCGTCTTTAAACAGAACATAATATCGGTACTTTGAACAACTTTCTGGAAAAGGTCCGCACAAATCTGTATGCACGATCTGACCAGGGACAGTAGCTCTACTATCTCTTTTTCCAAACTTCAAACGATGTGCTTTTCCATAAATACAACCTTCACATTGAATATCGTTGTCTAATTTTAATTCAATGTCCAGCTCTCTTTTAACTAGACTTTTCACATGTCTTTTATTTTGGTGGCAAAATCGTTCATGATATAGTTGAAGTAAATCTTTTGAATCTAGACTGTTAATCTCTATTGGCTGAACAGGTTTAACGTTGGTTAGACGCAGCTTGTACAAACCACCATGTCTCTGCCTGTCCCCAATAAGCTTCACTGTCTTGTCAACTGATAACTTACACAATGTAGGTGTTGACATGAAAGTACTTCTTGGAAGTTTATCTTGAGCTGACAGTACTGAAAATAAATTTTTCTTTACGCTAGGAACGTACCAAACATCTTTTAGCGTAATCATCTGTTTCACACCTACGTCAGCTTCAACTACCAATGTCCCCTTTCCAACTGCTCGAATGGCTTCTCCATTCGCAGTCGTTACTGTGTGCGAGCCATTAAACGGTTCAAATGTCTCAAATAAATCGTTTCTATGGGTTACGTGGCTTGTCGCGCCATTGTCAACATACCAGCTTTCGTTGTCCGAATCCGTTAGCTCATTTATGGACATAATAACCATGTTTATTTTTTCCAAATTTGATGGTTTCGATGGACGGCCGTCTGACAACCACTTTTGACATTGCTTAATCCAATGCCCGACATCGCCACAATAATGACATTTCCCTTTGTCATTCTTTTTCTTTTTCGCACTCCTTGCGTTTATGTTAAGAACTTGTTCTTTTTCAACTTTGTTCTTACTGGATAAAGCTCTTTCATGCATACAAAGGTTGCTAGTTAGGTTTTCTACTGTCCTTTCTGACTGTGGCATCAACAACCAGCTAGCCTTGAATGAGAAGTATTCTTCGGGTAAGGTGTCCAGAATGTTGCATATAAGAAATAATTCTGGTAATTCTCCCTTAACTTGAGAATTCTGCATTTCTTGCGTTAGCTCAAACCAGATATTCTTCATCTTTGCCAGATGTGTCGCAATATCATGGTCAGGTTGTTTCTTGTAGCCAAAGAATTGTAGGCACAGGTCATAGGCTCTATCTTTCGACTCACCTGCAAAGAGCCGATGTAGCTCTAACCACACTTCTCTTACATTTGTAAATCGCATGACTTTTTGTAGATTTTCATCCGACAAATTTGTTGTGATCAACAAGAGTGCTGCACTATTTCCTCTATTATAGTCAAGCATCTCTTTCCTAAACTTCTCCTTATCACAAGGATCCGACAGCATTGGCTTGCTGACCCTTCCTTCGACTATATCTAGGAGGCCTAGTCCGCCCAAAGCTGCTATTACTTTGTACTTCCATACTGTCCAATTAGATTTTTCTAGGTGACCAACCTTCACTTTTGTTGCTTCTATGATGACTTGCTCCATCATTGCAAAAAATAATAACGTTGCACCTCTAACGAATAATCTTCTCTTGGTTTATCGCTTTTAAACGCTCTGCTACCATATTAAAGAGGTCATTCTCTTGGAATAATACGATAAATACAGTTCCGAAAGTATATTAAAATAATCTAAACAGTTTTGGCAGACATGACACACAACACTCAATTCGAAAAACAAAAGTACAAAATCTACAGTATACAAAGCCCAAAGAGTTCTCACTCTAACAGAATCAGCCATCAGCCCAAAAATATAGTCCAGTCAACAGTCTAAAAGTTAAAGTTAAACTGAAATTAACTAGTTATACCTATTACAACTTTATTTAGTTTGTAAACCAGTACAACATTCTCGACGTCATTAGATTAAACTTTCCCCGAATTTCCACAGAATAAGACCAAGTTACACAATGCACACCTGCACCGGACGGATAAGCATGCACGAGCCGAACTTGCAGAACGTTCCCAGAACTTTCTCGGTTCCTCGTAAATACCTCGAAGAGAGGGATACTAATGACGGTGTAGAGTTCAACTGTAGACACATTTTCAAAGCGTCGCCGGGCCATGTGATGGTTTCGGCGGACTATTGCCAGCTAGAGATGCGAGTGTTGACGCATTTCAGCGAAGATGCAGTGTTGTTGAGGATAATGTGCAGTGGTGAGGATGTTTTCAAGTCCATCGCCTCGTCGTGGAGCAATGTGTCTGAGGAAGAGGTGAGGATAGCTGTTTATCGCTTACAGTAGGTGAACTTTATTTTTGGAACAGGTTTCATAGTCATTGCTTTGGAAGTATATTTTAGCATCAGCGGACGCGTGGATGTTTAAGATTTATCCGTTTATGTGAAGATACAAGAAACAGTGAGAGATAAAGATAAAGATACATTTATTTGCTTTAAACACGAGTAATACATAATATTGTTGTTATAGTAAATTAGAGACGAGCTTCATGTTATGCCTGAAGAGGCGTGCAAATTTTTGAGAGATGGCTAATTATAAAAAAATATATTAAATTGTCAAGGCTAATTAAATTTAAATGAATCAATACCACAAATTAAATGTCAAAATTAAAGTTTAAATGTCAGCGTTCAAATATAATAGCTTACCTAAATTTAATGTCAGAGGATAATTTAAAATATAAATTTAATATTTAAATAACACCCTACACCGATTTTTGTCTAACATAGCTAAGAACACTCCCGACTGATCCCCCTTTCAAACAAAAAAACTAAATCAATATCGGTTCATCCGTTCGGGAACTACGATGTCATAAGCCGCGTACCCACCTAGCGCACAGGCTCGCGCGGCAGCCTCGCGAGCCAAATGCCTCGGCTGGTGTGGACGTGCCTCGGGCTGCCTCGGGCGCGCGTTTGCTCGGCTGAGCACGGCTAGGCCTCGAGCCATCTGTTGTCGGTAAACTTGACACGCTCAAAGGTGCCTCAGTGAGCGCTGTGTGTGCCTCGCGAGGCGGCCTCGTGTAAATTGAACAAAACTACTGAAGTACTGAGGCTGCCTCGGGAGCCATCGCTCGCGATCTGGACACCGACGCTGCCGCGCGAGCCTGTGCGCTAGGTGGGTACGCGGCTATAGAGAGAGGTACACACACAGACACGTCAGACTTATAACACACCGTAGTTTTTGCGTCGAGGGCTAATTTGATTTGATCTCCAACACCTGCTTCTGAGAGAATTATTTTAAATTCGTGTTTCTATCTACATTTTCAAACTTCGCAATGCCTTAGATGTAATTTATTCTTACCTACCAAATTATCTTCAAAGAGAATTTTGTTTCATATTAAAATGAAAAACAAGACCAACAGTTTCCACGTAATTTAATTTACGAGTGTGTAGAATATTGAATTCTTTCATTAGGTACCTACTTATTTATATTTCAATCCTACATTTAACTTTGAATTGGATTGGGTTCTCAGGGATTCGTGAGTGGTTTTGATTGATTTGACATAATATTAATATACTTAATGGAATTCGCGAGACCAATAATTTATAAGCCTCAAGTATTCAGTCAGTCATAGAATAATCTTATTAATCTTAACTTTGGTTTCACATTGGATTCGTATACATCCATTCATTCGCTAGGTCTCATAATAATTGGCCTAATTCGCTGTTTTATTGTTTATAAGCAACCTACTTGCTGAGACATGAATTACATAAAGACAAGCCTCTTGGAAATAGAACTATATATGGTTCTCATATATAACTGTACAGAACACAGACGCGCCCTTCTATTTTAACTGCTATTTAACATACATATCGTCGCCTTTCCCCCGAAGGGGCTGGCAGAGGTGTTATAACACCCACACTTCGCCGGACGATATTCAGTCCCAAATGTGACAGGGGGCGAGCCTGTCGCCATACACCGGGCTCCAATCATGTAGCAGATGACATACAATACGCACATAATTATGCTCACACAATGAACAAATTGGTGCGTGCCGTCGCTGGGTTCGAACCCGCTCACTCTGGCTTGAGAGGCGGGCCTTCTCCCAACTAGGCTGCCATCGCATATCATCATCTGCTATTTAATGGTGGCTAAAATATGTGCAATCGCATTTATTTTTCGTTTTAAAAAGGGTGTCTACAAACTTTTGAGGTTGCATATGCAGCAGTTGCTGTTTATAATCAGGCGGACCGTCTGCTGGTTTGCCACTCTTCTCATAAAATAAATTTGGTAGTTGATTAAAGTCCCTAAAACATAGTATATACAGAAAACAACGCTGTTTTCTTCGTTTATTTACGTAGAGTTGAAATCTTCAAGTTTGGTGATATTGTCCCATTTTTCCTTCGACCCTGGGCGCGGCTGATGTGATTTTGATGTTTCATATCTCGGGTCCGGCTATTGATGTAATGTTCTTTCAAACATTGCCCATTCCGAAGTTCAGCGCTGTGTTTTTAATATTGGAACAATGTTGGGACACGACGGTGATTCGCACTTTAACTTGATACTAAAGTTTAATGTTGTTTGTTTTGAATGTTTTAATGTCGGTTGAGGAGAATCTTTTTGATGATTTTGAGCTCGACGCTACAGAATTGTATTTTTGTAATTAACTACTTGCGGATTACCGTTTTTTGGATTATTTTGATAAATAATTATGTAATCAAGAACAGCACTATCCTATCCTACTTACTAATATTACTTATAAATGCGAAAGTTTGTAAGAATGGATGGATGGATGGATGTTTGTTTCTCTTTCACGCCAGAACGGCTGAACAGATCGGGATGAAATTTGGCACAGAGATAGATTATGGTCTAGAATAGCACATATCACTTTTTAACTGCGGGTGAAACCGCGGGGCGCAGCTAGTATTTAATAACTTTTTTTTGTCTTAAATAACGACGACGAATGTACTATAGTGTGATGTTTCTTAAGATTTATCATATCCCTTTCATAAATTAGACAGTTGTAAAGATATTAATATTTCACACACACACAGACACACACACTCACTGATTCCTACGTGTGTTCCTATAAAGTAGAAATCTTTAAAAATCAGTGTTTTTTCTTTTTAGGTAGACGATGATCTCCGCCAGAAGGCAAAACAACTGTGCTACGGAATTCTATACGGCATGGGGAATAAGACCCTCTCCCAACACCTGGACGTCACTGAGCTGGAGGCGGCGTTCTTCATGGACTCTTTTTACAAGACTTTTCCTCAGATTAGACAATACACGCAGAGGGTTGTGGAAGACTGCCGGAGAAATGGATACGTGGAAACATTGATGAAGAGAAGAAGATATTTACCCGATATTCATGCCTCCTCATTGGGTACAAAAGGTAAGCTAGTAAACGACTTACCAAAGGTACCAATATAAAATTAAACATTAAACTTATCTGCAAGTTTATGCAATTTTCTTATTTTTTTCAATTAAATTTTTTTACGCATAAGGAACCTACCAACAAGTATGTGAATCAAATCCATATACCTACCTAACGTGATATTTCCCTGAGTAAAAACATTGTGTTAGCCAAGTTTCTAGCAATGCTTAATTTTAAGCTGTTATCTAGATTAAAAATTGTCTAACAGTTTTCTTCCAATTTCCAGCTTTATTTATATTCAGCTTCAACGTATGGAGTTGAAACCTCAGGAAGCAATATGTCTTATCTAAAAAAATCATATAGGTACAAGACTTTTGATGCAAACTTCTTTCAACTCAGGTACAGCAGAGCGGCAAGCAGTGAACACGACGATCCAAGGGTCGGCGGCCGATATTGCTAAAGCGGCCATGTGTGCTATAGACACAAGGACAGACCAACTCTACAAGCCGCGGCTTCTTCTACAGATGCACGACGAACTCATATACGAAGTCCCTGAAAACTACAAACAAAACTTTATGAACACCATGAAGGAGGCAATGGAAGGGACGATCAAATTGAAAGTACCATTGCCAGTCAAAATGAAATCTGGTTACTCTTGGGGTACTTTGAAAGAAGTCCAACTTTAAGACTATGTTTGATATTTTTTTCGTCTGTGATCTTACTATTGTGATATTATATTTGTAAGTGTGATTCAAGAACAATTATACCAACTCATGATTTATTTATAAAAATGTTTTCAATTTGTTACTTTCGACCTACCAATGAAAGACTCACAAAGAACTGCATCAAGAGGAACTTTTACGTTATTTTCAAACTAGAGCACAGTACAGTTTATTTAAACAGCAGTGAAACGACTGCATTTAAAGTAAGCAAAATCAGTACAAAATTGTCCTATATAAATTTGCGTCACCTCAATGAGTATGAGGTCGGGAATAAGCCGCGAATTAAAAGTTAAAAGTGTCGCAGTGCATTCTTGCCAAAACACGTTGCTAAACGGCTTCGGCCTTCCATAATTTATTTGAATACGGCACGTGACGTTTTATTACCAGACCGTTACGCCATTACGTTTGTGAAGATCTCGGTGCGGAAGAAGCAATCATGACTAACCAAGCAGACGGATAACATTACGGAGTGTCAGATATTGTATGACCATGTGAAGCGAAATTATGCACTCAAATCGAGAATAGACGAGCCTAATGACAGTAATGACATTCCAGCCGGACTATGTTTGCAAATCAGAGCGCCATCTGATTGCGTTTTTCCCGGTTTTCCCGGGTTGTGTGCCGGCGGCGGCAGAGGGCGGGAGCGCGCCGCCCGCCCCTGCCAATCGATACCTGCGCGCCGGAGCCTCCCGCTTGTCACCCTCGTCACGTCAGCGACGCGGCCACCGCTCGCCGCACACACACCATTCGCAAATGTAACCCCGACGGAAAATGTGCATGACAATACCGAAAGTGTACCGCGAGTTACCGCAGTGACCATGTTCTGAGTTCTGAGCAAAATGCATCTCCACTTCGAAAGGAACGTCAACTCGAAATGTGACTGCACCGTGTTGTCGCTGTCGTGGATGGGAAAGGTCCCCGACGAGCTGCCTGAGGTGAGTGGAAACCCGCTTGTTACCTTGTCTTGAGAACTATATGTCTAAGCTCGCCGATATTCGCGACGCTAGAGGACAGACAGTGTTTAAATTTAGCATCGGTAGCACGTCGGCCGTACCAGTTACCTAACTAAATAGTTTGTTGTGTTCGTTGGCCGAGCTGACTTGAATTTTCATTGAAGAGAAGTCTAGTCTACTTGTTCTTGGGCTGTTTCATAAATATTTGGATGTCGATAAACGCTGCTTGGTATACTTAAAAATACTTATTTGTTCGTAATTCGTATAAATGTCTCAGATTTGTTGTGTAGGTTGGATATTAATTAGCATAAATTAGCTTTGTCTAATAGATATTGCATGATAGGTATATCTATTCAATCAAAGCGAGTGAATGCTAATATCTGTTCTATAGATAAGCCTATGTTTATATTTACCAGTAATTAATTTGCGTAGCACGTTGTGCAATAGATAGCTAGGTAGAATGATGTTAGTGTTTATTTGAAAATTCAAACCGAATGGAAATGTGGTTCAGCAACGCATTCATTTATCTAAATAAATGATGAAAACAAAGAAACGCTATTTGCTAGAGTAATTTTCTGCTGTACTCCCAAACTGGCAAATCACAACAACTTTCCAACAACACAAAAGTTTCCTGTTAAGTTAGTCGATTCAATCATTCGCCGCTCGAAAACCTTGATGGATTGCATCCATCATTTGAGCCGGCGCTGAAAGTCTATTGGAAAGGTTTCTAGCGGCTGTATCGCCGGCTCCACGCCTCACATTCGCACTTGTAATCTCCGTAACGACGACGCCGAGAGCTCAGGGCTTGAGCCTCCCAAGTCCCATTCAATTAACCTTTTCTCGCCTTCACGACTTCTGACCTACTTAATTTCATTTCTATTCAACGCCTAGCTTTAGGAAACCATTCTTGTGTCGATCCCTCGGTAAATGCAAAATTTTTGCGGTCGACTCTCCGTGCTCTCTTCGGGAAACAACCTGAATTCTTAATGACAAGTCGCGACGGCTGGCCCGGAGGCGCTTGCTTGCAAAGATGCAAATTGTGTGAAATGGTTAGAACACCAGCCGTGTCGTGCCCGCACGCCAAAGGTGCCAGCTTTTCATGCACAACTGCTCTAAATATATTTTCCTGAGGCCGATTTTCATGTAGAATATGAAGTTACACGCCTTTTACTTAGATATGACTTATATAGTCGTATTATTATGTGTGTTGAATCCTATCCTACTTCCTACTAATATTATAAACGCGAAAGTTAGTAAGAATGGATGGATGGATGTTTGTTACTCTTTCACGCCAGAACGGCTGAACAGATCTGGATGAAATTTGGTACAGAGATACATATATTATAGTCTAGAATAGCACATAGGCTACTTTTTAACCGCGGGTGAAACCGCGGGGCGCAGCTAGTTTTGTTATATTTCCTCTGCAAAACTAACCTTCCACGACCACATTCGTAATCTTCCCGCCGAGTGCGTCCAACGACTGGGTTTCGTGACTACAAATACCGAAGACTTCACCAATGACAAAGCGGTTGTACTACTGTACAATGCTTTAATTAGGTCGAAATTGGAAGCGAGCTCAGTCGTTTGGAGTCCTCACGAGAAGTTCTCACTGATTTTGGAAAGGGTACAAAAACGATTCCTACGATTTTTATATAAAAGGAAATTTGCGTTTTACCCTTTCATGTACCCAACTAGATACTTGCAGGGGGCACATTAGGGTTCAATTCGCTGGATACCCGCAGACTGCATGATAACCTGCTAACTACGCACAGGCTACTACATGGGTCACTTAATTGTCCGGAGATTCTGAGCGAAGCGAGTCGCCTTAACGTGCCGGAGCAGCGTACTAGATTCCGTAGTGGCACCCACAGTGTGCTAGGAGTGCGCCTCGTTCTTTTTGCGCCGTCACCAGGCCGCACGGCGGCACGGCAGCTACCCCCCCATCTACCGCGCGCAACAACACCTAAACGCTCTTAGTGCCTCTCAACCACATTCGCCGATGAACTAAAATCATTTGCAAAAAAGTCATTGCCTTATTGCGAGTATGTACATTTATAGTACGTTTATTTTATTTAATACTAGCTGCGCCCTGCGGTTTCACCCGCGGTTTAAAAGTATCCTATGTGCTATTCTAGACTATAATCTATCTCTGTGCTAAATTTCATCCAGATCTGTTCAGCCGTTCTGGCGTGAAAAAGTAACAAACATCCATACATACAAACTTTCGCGTTTATAATATTAGTAGGATAGTAGGATTCTATTATTGTTTTAGTTTGTTTTTTCTTCGATTTCATTGTAGGTACGTTTTTTTATAAGCATACATTTTATTTCCATTTCTGTGTAAGTAATTTTAAATTTATTGTTAGACATAAGCTGTAAATAATATAATGATTAGATGATATTATTCCGTAAGTTACATTTTAAAGAAAGAAATAAATTGTAACGTGTTTTCAGTGGAGCACGTCTTACCATACGAGATTGACTGACACGAACTCTACGTGTTTTTCGCTTATGGCTCATAAAATATGGCATCCTTTCTTTCTTTTTCATATCATTTCATGTGTAAATTATTATAATCTGATCGTGGTTCCGTCTAGTTACAATTAATTTCTATCAAGTCATATTTTTATCAACTCATCTTTATAAATTCCTGTATAATTTTATGAAAATGCCCTATTAAACCAAGATTAAATCCGTAAAGTAATTAATACGCGTTTGACGTGTTTTCACATTAATCCCCCTAATCTAATTTGAATTCAGACGCAAGGGAATAAGTTAGCCGACTCGCCGATGTTGATTTATGATCGGAAAAGTTGTTCTTACTTCATCAAATGTTAGCGACGAAATTGGGGCTCAGGCAGAATCCGTAAAGATGAACGGCGTCATTTCCTAAGCGATGGAAAATCGTAAAGACCCCTTTTCCGTCACACTTCCGACCTGTTGATTGAGCATCGATATGGCGTTTCGCCGAATGCGCCCAAATGCTGGCTAAATAAGAAATCCGCCCCTAAATGATGGGAGTTAATGGAACCAACGGCTGCCGTAATATCGCGCTTAATTGGCAATTTCGCGTTCGATCTCCGGCCGGCGGAGGGACAGGACATGCACCATTACGTGTTGGCTAATTGGCCGCGCTTCCTATTACCACGGCCTTTATTTAACATACACGATAAGCAGATTACAACGGGCCGCCCGTTAACTGGCTGATCAATTTGCATGGGTTACGTTTAATCCCGTTAATCTTGTGCCGGCTGAGCTCTACGTTTCAACTTTGGCGCTAACAGATGAGCTTGCACTCCGTGAGCTGGTTGAATTTCTAGGAACGTTTCTCCTCGACTCGATAGATAAAGTGCAAGCGCAAAAAGTCTACGCTGAATACTAAGGAGCTTTTCCGTCGAGTTTGCGGTATTCCTTATACTTTGATTACTTACGACTGTTTCTACTCTAGTTTTGTTAACAACGAGCTCGGGTTGGAATACAATTATTTTCCGATGAATCGTCAAAAAACATCGTTAGCTACCACTTTTCCTATTGCAAAATTCCTATTTCTTTAAACCTTAATTGGTTGTTTCGTTAGTGCAGCAGGTCAAGGTTTCGTTTCAAGGTAGAGGCCAAAGGGAGGCTATTCTGATACCACACTAGCTTAACAAACATCTGCTTATTTACACTAACTTAGTTTGTAGGCCAGGTTTATTTAGCGAAACATGTAATTCTAAAGAAATATACAAATATTTAGTTACGCCTTTCCCCCGAAGGGGCTGGCAGATATGTACAACACCCACGCTTCACCGAACGATATTCAGTCCCAAATGTGATAGGGGGCGAGCCTGTCGCCATACACCGGGCTCTAGTTACGTAGCAGATGACATTAGATACGCACATATGCTAACACGTGAACAAATTGGTGCATGCCTTTGAAGGGGTACGATCCTGCTTCCTCTGACTTGAGAGGCGAGTCTTCTCCGACTAAGCTATCATCGCTTATTAAAAAATATTACAAAACATAGACAAAAAACAATTTTTAATAAGTTAGAAAGTAAGTACCTAACTAATTAATATTTTATTAAAAGAAAACTCAAACTTTTACGTTTTTTTTTCCTGATATCTTAGAAAGGTAGCGCCGTGTGTAACTTCCAAGGTTAAAGTTGAGAAAGTAAGTATTCTTCATGGCCGTGAACATTCTCTGGTACGGTAATACTTCCTACTTTATGATCTTCATCTCCAATATTTTATGTTCGCAATATCATACATACATCGAGAGACCACGACCAAAACCATAATCATAGCAATACGGTCGAAACTATGTGATTTTGAACCCGACTAGGTGTGTAATAACGATCAAAAGTACAACAAAAATGGCCGCATCTGCGTGCGGCCATTTCTGTTGTATAAAAAAAGGCATTCGATATCATAGCAATACGTCTGATATTGGAAATGTACATAGATTTGGTTGTTTCATGACGAAAAATTCGTTTTCAGAAATTTTGTGCGTAGCATATAACCTTCACACATGTTTAAAAATTACAAAAAAATTAGCCGTCCGTAGCAACCCGTATTTTTTTAAACCATTCGTATGCCTGCCGGGTTTATAAAAAAAACGGTGTTTAGGAAATTTTCGATGTCGCCTATACTCCCAAACACAAGAAGTACGTTCCGGAGTCGCCTGACAACCGTCTTAGCGCTTGTTACGCTTCTACGGCGGGAACGGCTTTTCGCTTGTTACACTCCTGTTCCTCTCTCCACTACAACAGGCTACTCGGCAGCTGTTCCGACCATTGTACCGACGCACACTGAGATTGCCATGTGGTGTGCGGTTCTGAAGTGAAAAATATCGGACCTGAGGCCCTATTCGGAGATTTGAGATTTTCATCTCACTTTTTTTCGTCCTTGTTGCTCTCGTTTAGAACGTCATAGGGATGAGAGTGACCAAGATAAAATCTCATAATAGCCCTCCAGGGGGGCTATTCCTACGTGTGAGATGAGATGTCTTGGTCACTCTCACACCTATGACGTTTCAAACGAGAGCAACAAGGACGACAACTGGTGAGATGAAAATCTCAAATCTCCGAATAGGCCCACTGAGCTGGTTTTCCAAGTTCAAATTCAAATATTTTTATTTCGGATAACTGTATAAGTATACTAGATCCATGGTGCCAGTATGAACTTACAAACTATAATATATTATTAGATTAAATAAACTAAATTAAATAAGATCCTGAGCAACTGATATAGTGAGGCAGTAGTAATTATCAGACTGCATCGGTCTGATAATTACTACTTGATCATTGTCCGCACGAAATGCCTCAACACGGTGCATGTGGCGCCTTCCGCTACAATTTTCAGGATGCTATTGTGGCTTCCCCTCACTCTCCTCATCAGTGACGCAATTTTCTTGCAAATGACAGCCTGAAAGCCGTCAGTTTACGTCTGCGCTAACATGTCAGAGGCACTGCAGAAACGTGGAAGACGCAACATCATCCTTAAAGTTTTGCAAAAAAAGAAAAATTAAGAAACTGAAATAATTTACATAATATGAGAAACTGCAAAAGTGGAAAGAAGTAGCTGAATATTATTGGCTTGAAACATGGACTTCGATATGCCCGAATACGATTTTACGAGTTTCGAAAAGTTTTCTGATGAAGAAGGTTAGTTAGTTAGGTCACTTAGTTTTTCGGAAATATTTTTTTCAAAATCTACACAACTTATTTTATCACGTCCAACAATTTTTAGACAGATTGCTATGTTATAGATCGGCATTTTTTTCTAATATTTTTAAAACGATCTCTAATTAAATGCGCTCAAATTTTCTTCTGAAAAATATTTTTTTTGCATCTATTAATCCAAGACACGTAAAACAGATTTTCAGATGGATAGCATGGATTTTTTTTATCTCATTTCTAATTTTCTTAAAGAGATCTTTTAACAATGTCTAGTGTCCTGAAACGTCTGGTATCGAAAAGTCTACTTCTAGAAACGTCTAGTGTCTCTAAATGTCTAGTCCAATATTATCTAGTTTCTAGTCCTAAAATTGCTATAAAATGGTGTAGAGGATCAAAGTGGAAAAACAAAAGATGATCAAAGTGGAAAAACAAGAGTCGAATAAAGTGGAAAAACAAGTAACAATGAAAGAGAAAAAACTAAACTTTCAAAAACCTGCACTTTTAAACTATCAAAGTTGATGGTTTCAGCATACGAGTTTTTGAAATTGTTATTTTAGTTTCCTCTCGCCCGATTCCCTCGCCCGCCCACCTTCGAAGAAAATGAACATGGTGTGTGGTCGTGCCTGCCCTTGTGGATGTGGCTGCCTATACATTTACCATCTTTATTTATCAACCGAACGTTAGCGAGCGAAGCGTCTCGGCTGCAGCTTCGGCAACAATGTTTTTGTATGTCTCCGGATTTCTGTCCAGCTGACTTCCTCTGCAGGTCGCATTTCTCAACCGATTCAATTTGCAATTTTAAAAATTTCCAAAAACTATTTGCACAAAAAATCTGTTTGTATCGAACCTGCTCACAAAATTTCAAGAGAATTAGTTGAGAAATGCAACCTGTAAAGGAACGAAGACAGACGCCGGCCGCGAGTTCTTCTGCCCACAGAGCCACTAGTATTTAATAATGTGTTAACTTAAGCCATACATTTATTTTAAAAAAAAAGACGTCTAAATTGGTTTACAATTGACAAAAAGCAGTAAACTCCTGTTTATAAAGTTTTATAAAGTTTATAAAGTTTTGGGGGCTGAGCTACCCACGTCCGTAGGAGTGTACTCTATTCTGATTCCCTACACGTGGTCCCCGGGTAGTGCTAACCGGGTAGCAAACTCTGGTGGGAGGCTTCGGCCGTGGCTAGTTACCACCCACCGGACCAAGCCATGCCGTGAAATGACCTAGTCGTGTTTCGGGATGTAGTCCGGTGTAACCGTTCCGAAGACGGGTCTGAGCAGTAGCGCACTTGTAGCGCCTCACTCAACTGCCGTCTTTGTACTTCTTCACTCTACAAAACTCCAAGGCTAGAGTGAACAAGTACCTTATAGGTCGTCGTGCTCCATCTTAGACCACAACGTCGCTTAACATCAGGCGAGTTGGTGGTCAAACGTAATAGAATGTAAATAAAATAGTCAAAAATAATGTGTGATTTCTCCAAAGAACACTAGACCATTCAAGTCACTAGACGTTCTCGTATGCTAGACTTTATCGTACCCTAGACATTTTCGGACACTAGTCATTATGAAGTACTAGACGTTTTTGGATTAGACGTTTTGCAAACTAGACGTTCTAGGACACTAGACGTTTTCAGCCTGATCGCTTTCGTCTACAGTCGGAAAATCAGACAGATTGCTATGATACAGGTGGCAATTTTTTTTTGATATTTTTGGAAGTTCGGACAGGTCAAACGCTATGCGAAAAATTTCTGATTTTGGTATTTTCGAGCTCAGAATAGTCAAATCTATCAATTTGGTGCGGTTTTGGACGTATTGTTATGACACAAAAATTGTGGTCGTGGGCTCTGATAAGTAGCTACTTACAGTACTTATGTTACTTCTTATTTACCAACAGGAAGAAGGATGGAAATTGAACCGAAACAACTACTACCAAGAGGGATGGCTGGCAACAGGCAACGTACGCGGTGTCGTCGGCGTTACGTTCACGTCGTCGCATGCGCGCCGCCCGCACGAAACGCCGCTGCGGACAAACTACAACCTCCGGGGGCACAGATCAGACGTAAGTTTACTCAACAACTACTACAAAGAGGGAAGGCTGACAACGGGTAACGTACGCGGTGTCGTCGGCGTTTCGTTCACGTCGTCGCACGCGCGCCGTCCTCACGAGACGCCACTGCGGACCAACTAAAACCTTCAAGGGCACAGATCAGACGTAAGTTTACTTAAACAACTACTAGCAAGAGGGATGGCTGGCAATGGGCAACGTACGCGGTGTCGTCGGCGTTACGTTTACGTCGTCGCACGCGCGCCGACCTCACGAGACGCCGCTGCGGACCAACTACAACCTCCGGGGGCACAGATCAGACGTAAGTTTACTTAAACAACTACTACCAGGAGGGATGTTTGGCGACGGGCAACGTGCGCGGTATCGCCGAAGGGACGTTCACATAGTCGCACGCGCTCCGCCCGCACGAGACGCCGCTGCTGACCAACTACAACCTCCGGGGGCACAAATCAAAAGTAAGTGATTTATATAAAACAATTCCGCCCTGGCTCAACTGGTGTTGAATTCAGAGGAAGTTTCTGCTGTGAAAAGTCTGTACGTACCCTAAATTAGTCAAACTTCTACCAAGAGGATGGTTGACACCTGTGGTTGACACGATAGACTTGTGTGGAGTCCGCGGCGTGATGTTAACTTCACGTCGTGGCTTGCGCATGAGACGACGCTGCGGTTCACCTTCACCTTTTTGTCGTCTGGTAACTGTAACACTTACTTATAGCGTAGCCTTAGTGGTTACTAAGGCTACGCTACGTAAAAACGCGACGCTCAGCTTGTGAATTACTAAAGAATAATGAGTGATAATGACCAGTGTCCAACCCTGATAAAATAGTAATCAAGTAATCGAAACATACACGCCATATCAAAGGCAATCCCACCAGGTAGCAAATACGAGGCTGTCTACTAACGACGACTCTGAAATCAAGTACCAGTGGGTATCCACTAAAGGTCATACTTTAATCATGACCAATCACTAAATAATTAAGTAATTATTTCAATTAATTTCGTCTCGAATAGATACTCGTACATCTGCGTATTTGGAAAAAAACTTAGGTAGAGCACGTAGATAATACTTCCTTTTGAAAATTATCTATTTTCGTCCGTTGCCCGTGGTAAAGCCGGTGCATGTTAAGATCTCGGCTTTTTTGTTAGCAAGAGAAGAAATCTTTACAAAAAATTTTGCTGCGTTGAGGTGCAGCCAAGTTTCTGTGATTATGCTCAACCCGGTGACCTGGTTATTGACAGAGGCAAGAGGGCCTGCCATCTCCACAGGAACGATCTGAGAATAAGATCTCGGCCTTTGATGAAACTTTGTAACATTTCTACGGAACCCTTTTTTTCTCTCTTTGGGAAAATCGTTGATGGATACCACCAATAGCCCGGGTACGGGCACAGAGAGGTTATGTGGGACTCCCGTCACTGACGGCCTACAAACTAAAAACACAAGGGTGTTGGACCTAGGCGCAAAACCCTGCCTTGACGTGTTGTAATAGGTACACTCGCACAATTTTCTTAAATTGAAAATTGAATACAGCAACAGCGCTTTTCTTTTCTTTTCGAATGTTGATTGAATCCTTCAATTAGAGACAATCTCTATCTACGCATGTAGTTTACCAAGTTAAAGGGCATACTTTTTACCCAATGCGCGGTGTAAGGCTGGGGCCAAACGAGCGTAATTTTTTGGGTTATGAGTCGCGTAAAATGAGTTTGCTACCAACGCTGTATTCGGTTTTATACAAAAGTCCTGTTTGTGCCAAACTGTGACGCAAAATGAGTTACACGGTTGTACAATATGTAGGTTAGAACTAGGATTATACAACACATTTTACGCGTCGCACAACTATAAAAATTACGCTCGCTTGGCCTCAACCTAAAGCAGATAAAGGGTCCATAGATATAAGCGTCTTAAAGCTTGTACATCAGAGCTTCGGATTAGAAAGGAATAAGGATAGCTAGTAAGAAAAAGATAGCCAAAAAGCCAAAGGTTGCTACCCGATTCGATCCCGTTCTTGATTGCACTAATTAGGTATCCCAGCGGGATAGCTAGATTTTACGTTGAGTTGGCTAAGCCCCGAGTTTCCCCGATATCCTCCAGGATCCGTATTTTTTCTGAAATAAACGTTCCATGTGTTTAAGAGTCCCTAGAGATAAACAACCTACATTTTTATTGCGTTTGGCCACCATTTCGCTAATTACATTTAAATTATAAGCATTTCGAGTTGTTTCAATCAAGATCGATTTAGCCGTTTAAAAGCTTAAAAAAGAACCGTTTAAACCGATAAAGTAAAAGACAGCGAGGTTAAGGTTACTCTCTCATTACTAATAGTGAAGTGTTAAGTATCGCAGTACTTTACACCTCCTGTCATGGTACCACATTTCGTAGTAATTGTCTCTATGATAGTCCCGATAGAATTAGGATGATAATTCGATTCAGATTGGTTTGTCAATCGATTCAATCCTTCGTTAACCAGATTATGTCCGCTGTCTCAATTTCGTTTCTGGATTCAATCAAGTTCTCTGTGGCCATCAGGACGAACTTGTAGATACGTACAAGGGCGTAGCTAGGATTTTGTTAAGGGGGGGGGCAGGCGTAGACAAACCAAGAACATATCTAAGGTAAATGCTGCATGAGCACAGGGGCAGGTTTATTTATTTATTTATTTATTTAGATAGAAATACCAACAGTTTACACTTTAGATATTAAAAAAAAAGAAAACACTAAATAACAAAGTTCTGAAGTGAAAACCTATTATAGGTATTTACAACATTCTTTTTAAAATACTTTAACTAGGTAATTATTTTTTTCACAATTTTGGGAAAGAAGTTGGAGAAACAATATTAAAAAATAAATTTAAGTAACAAATGAAATACTTAATTAAATTTACACCGAAGATGACAAAACACATTTTACTTATTAGAAATGCCATTCAAATAATTCGTCAATTTACTCTTAAACACGTTCAAAGAGTCATGAAAAATATCAAGATCACTTAAGGAACCATTAATTTCGTTATACATTCGACATATTCTCAATATAGGAGAGTTATGAGCTAAGTTAGTCCTAGAATAAGGAACATGGAAGACTTTTGTTATTCTTTGCCGTGGATAGTTGCAAGGAACACGCAAGGAGATATCGTTCAAAACTGAGGGACAATCAATAAAGTTGCGAACAAGTTTATACAGAAATGAGAGATCTCGAACTTTCCTTCTATCTCGCAGCCTGTCCATTTTAAAGAAAGATAAGCGACTAGAATAAGGACTTCTGTGTGAGATTCCTGGACAGCTAAACGCCAGGGATCTTGTGAAAGCTCGTTGTATGGCTTCAATGCGTTGCGAGTGTACAGCATAGAAGGGACTCCACGCTACACTAGAGAATTCCAGAAAGCTGCGAACCATAGAATTGTACAATACTATCTTTGTATGAATTGATTTGAAGCTTCTGGAATTACGCCTAATGAACCCAAGTTGGTTGGCCGCCTTCTTAACTATTGTGTCAATATGAGCTCTAAACGTAAGTTTGCTATCGATTAGAACTCCTAGGTCCCGAATTTCTAACACTTCCTGCAATGGTACATTGTTTAACGTATATGTATAATTATTAAAAGGTTTCTTTTTACGTGTATATTTTAATATAATAACATTTATTAACATTAAGATGCATTTGATTAATATCACACCATTCCATGATGCTAGTAATATCACTCTGTATGAGATCAACGTCTGAGTTGCTGCTGACAACTCTATAAATTTTAAGATCATCTGCAAATAATTTATATTTACAATATTTTATGTGTGTAGTAATTTCATTTACAAATATGGAAAAGAGGATAGGACCTAAAAGAGACCCCTGCGGAACGCCTGATTTCGCGAGATATGCTTCAGAGTTGAAACCATTGGCATAAACTGCTTGTTCCCTCTTCGAAAGGTACGACTGAAACCAGTTAAGGAAAGACCCATGAAAACCGATGAGTTCTAGCTTCTTGATTAGTAAAAAGTGACTAACTTTGTCGAACGCACTACTAAAATCAGTATACACGGCGTCGATTTGTTGTCCGCTGTCGACTTCACGGGCCAATTCAGAAACAAAGCCGACTAGATTTGACTCGACCGAGCGACCTTTTTTGAAACCATGCTGCTCTCCAGATATGAGATGACTAAAGTGACGAGAGACTATCGGACAAATAAGAGCTTCAAACAATTTGGAAAAACAAGACAAGATTGAAATAGGTCTGTAATTTTTTACGTCATCTACTTTTCCTTTTTTATGGAGGGGTATAATTTTAGCTTTTTTCCATTCGTCCGGAAATATACCCAGGGACAGAGAACGATTCATAATGAGAGAAAGAGGTAACGCCAGCGCAGGACCACAACGCTTAACTAAGAGTGGCGGAATGCCATCAGGACCTGGTCCCTTGTGGATATCTAATCGTTTGATTTGCCTCAAGACGTCGCGTTCAGTGAACCTTATTATGCCAATGCAATTAGGCTGGAGATGAACAAGTGAAGTGCTTGCATCAGCTTCGCATGGCACATACGAGATAAACGCATCGGAAAAGTTTTTTGCTAACAAATTAACTATGTCCATCCCTGAGCGAGCAACGTTCTCTCCCATTATCATTTCAGCCGGTAGTGAAGATCGAGTCTTACGTTTATCTTTGACATAACGCCAAAAGTCTTTGGGATTTTTGGCAATACTTTCTTCAGTTTTCGCCATGTACGTCGCATAAAGAGTGTCAAACAATTTATGGCTGCGCTCCCTTAAAATATGAAATTCAATTAAATCCCGAGGGTTTTTAAATTTGCGGTATTTAATTCTGAGTTTGCTTTTTTCGGCAAGTAATTTTACTAAAGATTTATTGAACCAAGGGGGAAATAACTTTCTTTTAAATCTGTGTTTGGGTACACACTTTTCGATACCTTCTCTAAGTACTGTGTAAAAAGATGAAACCATTTCATTTAATGACGCACAGTCCGTAAACAATGCAATCCAATCAGTATTGTTAAGATGCAACGAGATCCCTTCAAAGTCAGCTTTGTGAAAATTTTGTTCGATAGATGGTTTAGGACGTAGATACTCGAACTCGGTATTTGGTAAGGTAAGTAATAAAGGGGGGTGCTTTTTATCGAGTTTACTTAAGAGATTAAGAGGTGAAGTTACAATAATGTCCGTTAATGTGCTGATGGCAAGATCTAAAGTTCTGTCATCTTCGTTGCGAATGTCATTGAACTGGTACATGTTAGCTATAGAAATAAAGTCGACCAAAGTATTACCCAATGAGTTGCTATAGTTACACGGTGTTGTATACTTATTACATTTGGTCCATTTAATGAAGGGTAGATTAAAATCTCCAAGCACAACAACCTCATCTACTAAATTAATTAAATTATTAACATTATCCAAGAAAATATTTAACGTTTCTAATTTTACTGGAGGAGGGATGTAGACCGTGCAAATGGCAATTTTTTTAATATTTTTACCTGCACGCAGGTTAACTACTACCCAAATATCCTCACAACTAGTTTCCCAGGCTTGTAGGCGTGTTGACTCCAGTTTGCGTGACACTGCAATCAACACCCCCCCTCCATCTTTTTTGTGATTAGATGATACGCTAGAACAGTCACGATCACGTCGGTGCACAATATAACGAGAATCTATGAATTCGTTACTGTGAACGCTTGAGTTCAACCATGTTTCAGTAAATGCCAGAATATCGTAAGAACTTAGCAGTACATTTTTAAAAATATCATTTGTTTTTGTTCTCGTGCCGCGTACATTTTGATAGTAGATAGTGGCCATTTATATATGTATAATTTACACCAAAAACATTTAGTAACAAATATTACGAGTGTCCAATAATATGATCACCGGGTCATCTTAAAAAATAAACTGTCCATGGAGCGTATGGGAATCGCTGAGTTGGTTTCATCTTTCCTAGCATAGATACGACCATCGCGGACCCAGACAAACTTAAAACATAGCTCCTTTGCCTTCTTTCTAGCAGCAGCATGAAGTGACTTGTTCGCTGGACTCAGATGTTCCGACACGAACACAGGAACACCATTCCCACCTATTCCAAGGTGACCCGAGTTTAATTTATCACGTGAGTTGTTCTTGTTAAACCTCTGAACTGCAGCAAGCAAGCTGTCACGCAGCAGACGGGTTCGCAGTTTCAATATTATCGTCCGTGGTCTATCGCTCTCTTTATTTAATTTGGCTACTCTAGACACGTGAACAATGTCTGTATCTGTAATAGAGAGATCTGTGATCTTAGCCAGTTGTTCGATAATTTTGAGAACATTTTCAGAGCGGCTTTCAGGTATCCCATTTATTTCCACGTTGCACTCACGCTGATGCTGCTCTATTTGATTCAGTCGGCCAGTGATATCCTTTTCTAACTCTGTAACCTTGCATTTTAGTTCATCATTACTCTTTTGAAGTTGATCTATTACTGCAGCTTTCTCCTCAACACATTTTTTTAATTCTTCATAGCCAGTATTAAAGAATATCAGCGACTGTTCAAACGAAGAAATCTTTTCGGTAACATTTTTCAACTCTTTCGTAAAGTCCTTCATCGCCAATGTCATTTCTTCTCTTATGATAGCGCGTATATCTTTATCGCTCATACATCTGTCACTTAAATCGAGAAACTCATTAGGAGAATCCCCAGAAGACACTCGGCGAGGTTTTGCCTTGGACACGTTGCGATGAGTTATATTTTCCGAACAGCCTGGTGTGTGTGTTGCAGATCTGACAGGCGTATTAGTGTTATCAGATTTAGGTTGTTTGCTGGAGCATGTAGGACAGTTCCAATTTTTCTTCATTTCCATACTGAGCGAGTTGAAGCGCTTCACGGTAATATTGCAGCAATCTAAATCATACTTCATGCTACAAGCAAAACATTTCATCAATTCTTTGGTCTTAATCAGGTTGTGACAACCCGCACAAATAGAAGACATGATGACGTATTTTAATCCCTAATGATGATTTGATGCAGTTCACAAAAGTAGTACCTATTACAACTTCGCAAAGTCACGGGCAACCGCTAAGCGATCGCACTCCACTGTTGAGTAAGTGGGATCACAGTATACGTGCGAGTAATCGAACAATCTGCGTTTGGGACATAGAATACGCAGTAGTAATCGAGGATTTTACGATCGGCTCGACACGGACTTCGATGTGTTTCCAGCTAGCGCACAGTGTCGGCACTTGCGGTCGGCTCAGTGCACTTCCACGTTGACAAACACTCTCAGCTGTTATTAAAGTTTTTAAAAAGAGCAGTATTCAATTATTTGATATCACCAATTTGTTGATTCCACCTTAGTGAACACCTTGCAGCACTTTAATCGCAAGAAAAATCACTTTAAATACTGTTTAACTATTTATTATTGGAGCCAAAATATAAAACGTATGTTTCTGTGTCAGTTTAATATGTTGTGGTTACATTAGAAATGAAAAACAAAATATTAATCAAATCAGTGAATATACAGCCTTGCTGTTTAACAATAACTTGAGCGGCAATATTAAAAGTTCATTTTAAACAATAGATAGAGTATTAAGAGGTACCATAAAACACCTGGTCCACAAAACGTGGGATTTTAGTTCTTTGAAAAACTGTGTGTGCTCCTTGTTAGTCTTCTTTTGACTTTCATAGTGTGAAGAAGCAGCTGTGTGTGATTTTATTGTGAAGTAGAGACAGCTTATGTTACGAAAATATGACGAAACAACGCGAGCTTGACATCGAAAAACGAATACAGATCCAGATTTTACACGAAGAAGGCAAGACTCAAGTAGAGATTGCCAAATAATTAAAATGTTCACGGTACGCAGTGCAATCTGCAATTAAAAGGTTCGCTGAAACTGGCTCTCACGTAAACAAAATAAGAACGGGCCGAAAACGCGTGACTACTGACCACCAGAACAGAAAACTTGTTCGTGACTCTATCAAAAATCGCAAAAAAACCTCTTTTAAGCTCGCTGCAGCTTTATCGGAGGATTTTGGAAAGCCAATTAGTTCTCAAACGGTGAGATGAAGGCTCGCTGAAGCTGGCCTAAAAGGTTGCAAAGCCAGGAAAAAGCCGCTGCTCTCAGAGAAGAACAAAAAGAATCGCTTGGAATGGGCTCTACGACACCAACATTTGACTTAAGTTAAAATTTATGTCATTACGCTTTATTACATCAATAATTTTACCGCATATAACTTTTTTTCAAAATAATAAAAAAATAAATTTGACTATTTTTTTTGACACCTTCAGGTGTTTGGAACGCCGAGTGTGACGTTTGTGAGGCAGCGTGTCGGTGAAAAATACCATCCCGATTGTGTGGTGCCTACTGTTAAGCACGGAGGCGGCAGCATTATGATTTGGGGATGCATGGCTGCCGATGGAGTCGGCGAAATGTTCATTTGCGAAGGTCGTATGGACAGTCGAAAGTACATACAAGTGCTTGAAACTGCTCTGATGCCATCGTTAACTCGTTTTTTTGGCGATACGAACTTGGAAAACGTGAAATTCCAGCAGGATAATGCTCCATGCCATAAATCCGCTACTACAATGCGGTGGTTTGAAGACAACGACATTCCCCTGCTGGGTTAACCAGCACAGTCACCAGATCTGAACCCAATCGAGCACCTTTGGGGTACCCTGAAGCGCAAGATACGGGAGCATAGCGTCCCATCAAAAACAGCGCTTAAAACGCTCTAAGAGACGAGTGGAATGCATTAACTGAAGCTGAATGCACGAAGCTGGTACGATGCATGCCTCGAAGAATTGCGGCAGTGATAAGAGCCAAGGGTGGACCCACCAAATATTGATTTTATTTTAATGTTTTAGTCAATACACAAATGAAAACCACATACACAGTTTCATTTCACGCCTTAAACATGTTAATCCCGGTAAATTGTTGGGTGCCTAATACTTTTGAGCAAGGCTGTATTTTACAAAAAAAAGTAGTCTACGAGGTTCTTCACAAAACCGTTTTAACACCTCAGATTCAATTGTATCCTTGGTTTTTTGTACCATGGTTCGGTGTACACTGAGCATGCATAGGCCGTTCAAACGGTTTTCAGTCATCGTTGATCTCAGCCATGTTTTAACACGACGCAGTGTAGAAAAGGACCTCTCTATGTTACTTGTAGTGCAAGGTTGTGCCAAGGTAATAAGTATTGCTTTTTTTGTTGTGGGAAAAAAAATGTTCACCTCCTTTAACAATTCAGAAAAATCTAGTTTTTCAAGATCTTCTCTGGTCATACCCTTGGTCTGCCATTTTTTATACCATAGTTCGGCTTCTTGATTAAAATTAAGTAAACCGTAGTATAGGCAGAAACTTTGTGCTTTTTCTTTGAAATCAATTAAGGACATATTCAACATTGTTTTCATAATGCGAAAATGCGAATTTCAAAATGCGAAAACAGATAAATGGTGTCTAATTATTTAATTTATTAGTAATCTTGGTACATAACACTGTATGTTTTCCGAATAAAAAAAAAATAGTACTAGGATGTAGCGACATTTGCCTGCTTTCCGAAAGCAGGCAAATGTTGGTCACCAAAACGCTGCTCCAGTGCAGATATCAAGCGAGGCGGTGTTGACTGGTATCAGCGGGGGCGCGGGCGCGCGGGGAATGTAAAACAGTTTCGCGCCTAAAGAAGCGAATCTATATTCAATCATTCATAGTACAATCTTATAAAATTCGCCTGTCAATAGAATCAACTTCGTTTTTGTTTATTAATAGGCTACCTAATATAAGAGTTAAGAGTAATATTACTTTACGGTTTGTGAGTATTCCTGCATCTTCTAGGGGGGGGCAGCTGCCCCCCCCTGCCCGTACCTCGCTACGCCCTTGGATACGTAATGGTTTCCCCAAACTAATCGAATCGAAATCGGCTTATAGTGATGTCCCAGTTCGTTACTGTTTTATATCAGCATCTGTTGAAAGTTACATTTCAGCATATATCTAGTAGGAATAAAATTATTGGAAAACAATATTTCTGATGAAAACAAGAGCAGTTTTGTTCACAGTAACGTTACTTTTTAGGGTTCCGTACCTCAAAAGGAAAAAACGGAACCCTTATAGTATCACTTTGTTATCCGTCCGTCTTTCTGTCAATACCCTTTTTCTCAGGAACGCGTGGAGGTATCAAGCTGAAATTCATATCAAATACTCAAGTCAAATACTCTAAGTTAACGCAACCAAAAGATACAGCCGTTTATGCTGCAAATTTTTGACACTTACAAGGGAATCAAAACCTACGGGTACTCTCCTTGAACTCAGAATCTTGAAAGTACGAAGCAACGTCTTATAGCACAGATAAAGGAAAATTTATGAAAAGCATACATTTATAGTTAAATTATAATAATAAACATATTTAAAAAAAAAAAATTAACTTACTACCCCTTTCCTCATGAAAACCTACATGTTTGTACGGAACTCTGGTTGCGCGAGTCTGACTCGCACTTGTTTTATTGCGTTTTTCAAATCTTGAAGACTATACAGCAGTTGAAGTTATAGAATTAAAACGTTATATTAGCTCTAGACATAAATGTGTGCTTTCTAAATTAAAAACGGATAGTACTAAAGTAACTAACTAAAGTAGGAACTTTTTTTGTATGGTAAAACCAGTTTTAAAACGAGATTCAAGACTGAGCGTCGTTTTAATATGCGGGCCTAAGCTTTCAAGAATCTTGTTCTCACAAAAGAAGAATAAAATGAAAAAATAGTAAGTAGGTAGGTATAATAAGATTGTTCGGGCACAGAAATTTATTAAACAATATGGAAAACTTTACCCACTTGACCTTTGCGGTGAGATTGAAAAAGTTATTTTTTTATTTAAATGTAAATAGGTGAGTTGGCGCGCTAAAAGCCACCGTTAGTCGAGTTCAAACACATTTTTAAAGAAACATTGGAAGGCTTTTAAGAAATCTTGTAACTTTCCTGGGAACTTACCTGCCGGCGAACCTGCCAATACGATAATGATTTGCTGACGTACTCGTATATCGGGGTGCTAGAGAGATACTCTTCATTTTTGTTTTTTAACCGACTTTCAAAAGGGAGGAGGTTTTCAATTCTACAGTATGCTTTTTTTTTCTTTTTTTTATGTATGTTACGCGATTACGTAGCCAATGCCCCTCAGTTTCTTGCTTGTTTTTCTGAGTAGAGGCTCTTTGTCCGAACAAGGCGGTCGAGTCTATTCAAATAACTTTGACGTTCATAAGTGTATCTCTTTGATACCTAAATTGAATATAACTTTGACTTTGACTTTAATTGTGAATCGATTTTAATGTTTTTTTTTGTTTGGTAGATCATACTTTAGAGGTGGTCCATATATTTTTTTCGAAATCGGCAAAGCAGTTTTTAATAATTTTAACAAAAGTAAAAAAATTGTTAACATGGATGACGAATTTCAGGATGGAAAGTCGGTTTTTTAAGCCTTGCTTTTTAAATTAATTATCTTTAGTATACCTACATCAGAGGCGGCGTAAGGCGTGGGCGACGTGGGCCACAGCCTACGGCCTCGCGGTACAAGGGGCCTCGCGCCTCAAATTTTTTTAAGCATTGCTTTAAAGCGAGAATAAAATAAAAAACGATTTAAATTAATTTTTCATTAATATTAATCTTATTTGTTTTTTATGAATAAAAACTTGGCAGTGTTAATTGTTTTGTTTCGTTTTTATTATTTTATAAAATCCGTCTTCAGGTCGCCATAGAACGGGGCCTCGCGAAATCCGTCTTGCCCACATCAAATTAAGGTCTTGCCCCGCCACTGCCTACATAAATATACAACGTGCTGGTTTTGGGTGTAGTTATACTGAAACGGCACATGCCGAGACTGATTTAGAATTAACCCTGAAAGGTCTCTATCCTCAACACAATATAGATTTGCCTGTTTACCTATATCTTTAGTACATCAGCCGTTCTGGCGTGAAAGAGTAACAAACATCCATCCACCCATCCATTCTTACAAATTTTCGCGTTTATAATATTAGTAAGATTCTCTACTTACGACTTTTGACATTCGACTTCCGATTTGCAACTTCGACTTGTGACTTTAGTGTAATATACGACTTGCAAAATTCGTAGACTTCTGACTTATAATGACTTTTAACTTTCGATAACTTAGAGCAAGCCAGATAATTTTGTTTTTACACTTTGATCGTCTTTTGATTTTTTTTATTTTGTCGATCTTTATTACCACTTAATATTAACAATGTGTTAACTTAAGCTATACATTTTTATTGAGAAAAAAGACATCGAATTGGTATACAATTGACAAAGATATCGTGTAAAAACAAAAAGCAGCATACTCCTGTTTAAAAAGTTATTCAAAAACATTGTGTGATTTCTCCAAAGAACATTAGACCATTCAAGGCACTAGACGTTCTCGTACGCTAGACGTTGTCGTACGCTAGACATTTTCAAACACTAGTCATTATGAAGCACTAGAAAACATTGTGTGATTTCTCCAAAGAACATTATACCATTCAAGGCACTAGACATTCTCGTACGCTAGACGTTATCGTACGCTAGACATTTTAGAACACTAGTCATTATGAAGCACTAGACGTTTTTGGACTAGACGTAATAAGCATTGGACGTTTTGGCAAGCTAGACGTTCTAGGATACTAGACGTTGTCAGCCTGAACGATTTTATCGCGCTACTACCTCCATTTTAGAACTAGACTATATAGGACTACAGACTAGACAATGTCGTACTAGACATTTTGAGACGCTAGACGTTACCGAAAGTAAACTTTTCGATGCTAGACGTTTCAGGACACTGGACATTGTTGGACTAGACGTAATGCGACATGGACGTTTTAGCAAACTAGACGTTCTAGGACACTAGACGTTGTCAGCCTGAACGTACTATAATAGCGTTACGTCATAAGCTCAAAGAAAAAAAGCTGTCTAAAAAACTTATATAATAATGTTCCTATTGAATTCAGACTATCTCTATTCACATTATATAAAAAAGAGTTCTTTTGACTCATCGCATCACTAGGTACTCAGACAGAGGCCAGAGGCTTACAACAGATCAAAAAAGGTTCTTTTATTTTCTCAAAAAATAACACAATAGAACTATACTTACCTTTCTGCCTTTTAAAGAAAAAAAAAAACAAATTTATTAAGATAATCCTGTTTCAGTACTCCAGTAACTTCGTATTCGGTACCTATAGGCGACCGCGTCAGCCCATATTTCCTCGTGCCGTTTTCAGGAAAGCGCGGTTTCTTTTGTTTATGATACGCTGGGTTTTGCGGTTAGTGCTTTGCCTACGAAATCTGTTACAGCTTGTAAATAACTGGCTAATTTAGGAAAGGTCGTGGCTGCTGCCGTTTCTCTGTTTCATTTAAACAATTTCACAAGCGAAAATGAAACACGTCGTAAATTTAATACGGAATAATATAAAGTCGTCGTGAGCGTAATCCGCCACGAATGCTCTGCCGGCTCTGCGCATATATGTTGGCTTATCTCGACGGGATTCCTTCACATCTCGTCTGCTTTGTCTAAGGCACTAAGTCAGACGAGGAATGTGTAATAACAAGCGGCTGGGACCGGCTGAATATACTTGTGTAAACTCTCTACCTATAACACGCCTCCCCCGGTAACGTTAGCGAACATTTATATGTATTTTATTCCCACCCAATTTAATAGACTTTCCCGGAATACGCATGTTTACGACCCACCTGATAGCACAAGGTCACGTTTCATCCTTTAGGATTATAAACGTTATTTATACCAATGAAGGTGAGTTATGCAGAGGTAAGTGACGTTTCATAAATCCACCTGAAGGTGTTGTGACATTTTCAGCGAGCACCTACCTTGACTAACCGTCGTCAGGTGTAATGCGGTTAATACCCCTTTTAGTAGTAGGTGGAATGTTGTCAACATAATTTTCATTCCACTAGGCCCAAACCACAGATTTATCATGTTCAAAGCGGGTTTGGGCTATGCTAATCTCGGCCAATTTAATCTAATTTTTGGACAAATCCTTGGACGGTTTATGACGAGCACTTAGTTAAAGTTGGTTTATTTGCGCAGGTGATCCTCGTGAAATGGAACGAGCCTTATCAGAAGCTGGCTTCATGTGACAGTTCCGGAGTTATCTTCGTTTGGATCAAGTATGAAGGCCGGTGGAGCATAGAGCTGATCAATGACAGGAGTACACCGGTCACGCATTTCTCATGGTCTCACGATGGACGAATGGCACTCATATGTTACCAGGTAAAATCTTTTCCCTGAAATAGCAAACATGTCCCGTGCAACCCACACCTAAAAGTGAAAAAGGTACGCATAGTACCTACTCTATATTTTCCCGTTGATTAATAGTGCACAGCTGTGAATTTTCGAACGGTAAAAGGGTGTGGCGAAGAGAAATTATGATTGACGTTCTCTCTCGGGGGTATCGACGAAATTCCTCCCTAAAAGGCTACTGTAGAGAAAGGACGACGAGAAAATACTTATTTATGGCCGGCTCGGGAATACAGAGTTTCAACATACGTTCAAAGCTGAAGCCACAAAAATATGCGTAAATATTTGCAATTCAATCGAATATTTCGTTTCGGTTCTCACATGGCAAATATTACATAACGACGACGATCAGCAAATATCGTTTTGTGTCAGGCACATCGCGAACTGGATCAGGACAGAAGGGGCTTAATTACCGGAGAATGCCGAAATTTCAATATCAATGCTCGGTTGTCAAATAAGCGGGGGATCGTTTTGTTTGTTGTATTTGTTGGAAGGGTTCGTTTGAAGCCCTCGTGGATCGGTTGACGGATGTCACGGCTGTCGAACCGTTCCATCTACGTGATGTGCGCCATGTGTCACCGCACGTGAGCTGCCCGGGGACATTTCCCTCAAAATGTCGCTCCAATTTGCTAAAAGGCTTCTCCGTGAGCCCGGTTCGCCGATGTTACGTGACGCCTTTGAACACAAACACTTCAAATGGACTAAGAAAGGTGTGCCTGATTTTGCGGGGGTGTGTATCGAAGACACATGTGTAGTGTATAGCGTCTAGTTGACTATTCGCCTATACGAGTCTAGAGAAACTATTGCACATGACCAGCTTAAAACTATAGATTATTTATATGTCGTTTTTTGAGTTTTGTAATCGTGCCTTACTTTCTGCAGTTCTGCAGAAAGTAAGGTACCTACTTACTTAACTATATCTTACTTTACGAAAACGTTATTGGATTTTATTAACATTTATATAATAAAGGAAAATTTGCGTTTGCTAAGCTAGAATACATTATGGTCTGAGAGGGCACTGCGAGGGCAGATTTGCAAGTTTGCGTGATTGAAGAGAAATTCAAAGATTTTCAATTTGTGTCAGAGAAATCTGTTAGACGACAAATATATAGTAGCGGTCGGGCGAAGAGCACGGAGGGAACCCAATTCAATTTATTATAACGTTTGTGTGGTCACGGCCGGCGCTTTATAAGAGAAATCTTGAGGCTGATTCGGGATTTATATCGTGTTATTGCCACAATCTGATTGATAGCCTATTCTCCGCGGCTATTTGCGTTCATTCGTGTGTCGTGTCAACGAAGGGATGACATGCCACATTTGTCGCGCTATTACGATTTATTGGGCAGTCTAGTTCGAATTCGTGTTACTTATACAATACTAGCTGTTGCCTGCGACTTCGTTTGCGTTTATTCTGAAAATAGTATCGAAAAACCTTCCTCGTGATTTAGATACTGTAACTAATTATGAAATTTCATCAAGATTCGTTCAGCCGTTTAGCCGTGAAAAGGCTACCAACAGAAAGACAGACAGAGTTACTTTCGATTTTATAATATGAGAAATAGATTGTAAAATAATTTTGGAGAATTTTATCACTTCAGTACAGTTTTATAGAATTTAAGAGCAATGTTAAACATATTTTTGTTTTTTGACAGCCTCGGTGGTTCAATTGGTAGGGGACCAGCCTTCTGAGCTAGGAGGCGTGGGTTCGATTCCCACTTTGGGGAAACATTCATATGTTTTTTTGTTTGTGCTATGTCTGTTATATTTATTCAAGTATTTATTTAGAACTAGCTGTGCCCCGCGGTTTCACCCGCGGTTAAAAAGTATCCTATGTGCTATTCTAGACTACAATCTATCTCTGTGCCAAATTTCATCCAGATCTGTTCAGCCATTCTGGCGTGAAAGAGTAACAAACATCCATCCATCTATCCATTCTTACAAACTTTCGCGCTTATAATATTAGTAGGATATACATATACTATGTATGATCAGTCTCCGGCAGCCACAGTACAAGCTATGCTTAGTTTGGGGTCAGACGACCGAGTGTGCAATAAACATCCCGAAAAAGATCACAAAGCTTTTAGGCTGTGATATTATTGAGAAAACCCACACATGCCGTATCCTCTTAAAATCCCTACTGCTAATATTTGTTACATCTGTCACATAGTTTGGGATCGGAGTGTAAGTTGCCACACTGAGACAAGTCTCGCATTCCCAATGCCAGTCAATGTCACAAAGCTGTTATATAGGTCGCACTCACTCAACTATGTGGCGAATTTATTTTTGCCCGATTTGGTAGGGGTGAGCCACTGTGCGGTTTCTGTTGACGTTTTATGGTTTCCCGATAGCTTCGATGTGGGGAAACAGTGTGTTCTACTAGGTACCTATTGTTTTTGCAAGTGAATTCTGTCCCGACTTTTATTCGTAAAAGCTTTAGGGTTTAAGAGCACGAAGAGGAAAACACAGTAAATGTGGTCTAGGTAAGCAAATAAAGTGAAATTTAACTACTCAGTTTCTACAAATGTCTACGATACTGACGTCGGGCTGTTCTAAGATTTTGTGTTCAAATTGGCGATGGTTATCACGAGCTTAAGTAAAGTTTATTTATTTGTCTGCTTTAATTCATAGATACATACTGTTACGAGCGGGGTTGGATAAAAGGAATGAAACGTCGATGTATCCGAAGATTCACTTTATTCACCAGTTACACACACACAAACACTGTTACACTACACTAGACACTTGCACTATAACACTCTGAACACTACTCGTACAATCACTTCAATGTTAGCACTTTGAACGCGTAATCAAAACTGACTGCCGAGTCGTCGGTCGTCCGCGTATTTATACAATTTTAAGATATCCAGAGCATTCGATTTAACAATAGCGCAAGCACACAAAAAGTTGTTTATCACGCGGAGCCACGCGTTCAATCTAGAACATTAGAATTCAAATAAACATCCCATTATTAAATAGATAAAAACATCATAAAAACGGTGCACAATAATTGCTTTCCAGAAAGATTTCTTTTGTTCCGGATTTAACAATGGAACGCGCGGCTCGAGCGGCTACTATTGTCTAATCTGCGTTACCTATCGGTAGTTGTAAACAACATTGCCACAGATTAGCGTATAGTTTCCGCGACTGGCGTAGCAATACTGACAGGTTAAGTTAGAACATACAACAGATAAAATTAATGCGTTCAAGTTAAAGGATAAATAATGAAATAAACTAAGGTATTTATTTAATTATGTATACTTACTGAAACAATAATTAAAGCAAGATGTAATCCTATGAACATGACTAGACTTTAGTCAGATGTTGATGCGATGTAAAGTATGATTAAACGATAAACCCTTCAAATGCTTCGATATTTAGATATACATAAATAGTCTTGCCTGATAGTGCTATAAATACATAGGTATACTTATGTGTGTTGCTTGTCTAAGACTGTGACACGTTGGGCGCCAATACAAAGTGTTCACACTTATATTTTGATTTGTTGATACTTAAACTGTTTGTTCTTTATATTTAACTTAGCAAAGCTTTTAAATTCGCCTTCGGCATGGTATAATTATGATGATGAACGCAGCGATTAAACACTTACAAAAAAAAAAAAACGAAAATAAAAACACAAAAGTTATTCGTTCAAAATAGCAACTCTGCTCAACTTGATGCAGTTAAGGATAAACGATTCCCATACAAATGTATTTTACCATTCATGAGCGAAGAGAGTTTTATTTGACTTTGTAATGACTTAAGTTGGCTTGGGTCTGGGTCTTTATTTGCGGTACATTATTTATCGTTGAAAAAAACAACATTATTAGTAGCAAAAATTACATTGTAATTTTAGTTAATTTTGTCAATGTGCGCGTGAACACAGATAGTGTCGTACGCTTACATTTAGTTATGTTGGTAGCGGCACAGAATACGTAATAGTAATTTTACGGCGACAACGCGCGACGTTGCCAGCTTGTGGCATACGCAGGTCAAGCGCTGTTGCCGCTCTTCTCTCTGTTATCATTTCGCTCGCATCGTTCAGGTCAAAAATCAAAAATTGAAGAATTAGACAAACGTATTGCCAGTATTTGAACGAAGGTAACTAAGAGTGAAAATTATACCTAAATTAAAAACAGTAGATAATTATAATCCCATCATGTAAATATTATGAAAATATAGCTCCAAATATACATGTAGTCACTATTTTCTAAATATAATCGTTTTAACTAAATCAAAAATGTTCGTTGGTAAGCGCATCATATGGGAACGGCTGTACCGATTTGGATTTTTTGGTAATGCTAGGTTTTATGAATAAAAGATTGGAAAAATTGCCCAGAAAAATCGGAATGTAAAGTGACTTGCTAGTACATAATAAATACGTGAGAAGAGTGTGGAAGTATTTCCATGAAAGTTTTGCTTATTAAAATAAACCATAATCAATTACAAAAAAATACATAATTATACATTTACTCATATAGCTTTACATATATATGTACCTATAATTATGAGTAAATGAGTAGTAGGAGAAGGAAAATATTATTTGAAAGTCCGATAATTTTAATGGAAAACATAATTTCAACTCTTGGAGTTGGTAACACTAATTGCGATTTCTTCTCTTGCGATCTTTGCTTGCGCGCGCCGGCCGCAAATCTCAATTTACCCACATTGACATTTCAGTGGGCGGCATTGACATTCCATTCGGTCGATGATTTTTCTCGACGTCTTGTGGTTTTCTTGTTTATAACAAAGAGTGTCTTTCTTAGTTTCTATTATACGGTGTTCATTTATAAGGCATTTATCCAAAATAAACCATGGAACCACGTACTTCTCAAAAAGATTATAGAAACCACCACTACTCTGGTCCCAAGAAAAATCTGAAACGAGTTCGTGTAAAAATCTGAAAAGAGACGATCCAGTGTTGCTATAAATTCTGCGTGAGTAAAATTTCAACCTATAAATATAAATGTTGAAATAATTTCTATGGGTCTTGATCACATTAATTTTGGGTTCACATCTTTTCAGTATTTTCAAAGTCCCTTTGAAAAAACCCAGATGTGCAAGACCCAGGGTTGGTACTGAATTTGTTTTGTCCTTCCTGCTTGGAAAACAAGCATTCACCCAACTATCATATCACTTTCTGATTTAGCTAAAATGTGTATTGTCTATAAATTTACACCTATATTTTCTTCAGACCCTGTGAAAACATACAGTGAAAACAAAAAGAAGAATCACATAGAAGCCAATTATACACAATATGAGCCGGAAAAGTCTAAGGCAAAGCCCACAACATCAGAACTATTCAGAACCTCTGGATATAAATTGGCCACTAATCAATCCTACTGTCAACAATCATGAGTCAGAAATGTTATTTTGTGGGCTTTATTTCTCCAACTCAGGACATCACCGTATTTGAAATAGAGCGCGACAAAGTTTTCATATCCAATATGCTACCGAAGCTGGTGAAATGTGCATTGTGATGTGCAAATGGCAGCGTTCGCAGCTAGAAAGTAAAAAAAATCTTCGAATTAGTTTGCTGAATTTCATCCAGATCCGTTCAGCCTTACTAGCGTGATTGAGTAACAAACATCCGTCTATCTATCCAAACGTAATCAATCCTAATAATTAAATCAACTTCAGCAGTTATTGATTGTTTTTTATTTTTACCTGAAACAAGGACATACGAACACATTTCCACTTTTCAGTCATAATATGCCCTCCGGCCACTTAGATCCACCGCCAGGTTCCACCGGTGTAGATAAAGGGCAGGGCATAATTCGAATCATGAAAACATTTAGGAATATAATCGATCAGACCGTTCTCAAATGATGCGCTCACTAATAAATAGCATTTGATTTTTACTTACGAACAAAAAACAAATGCAAAAAGAAACATGATATGCAAGAATCGAACAGGGTTACGTACAATACCTAGTCCCGGAACTTCTAGCCACTGGGCCAAGTTGTAAGATATTAGATACGTCGAAATTATCCCATAGTTGCAACCACGTTCGAATTCAACCAAAGCCTTGTTTGCATGCGTGAGTAGTCTACCGCCGCCCGCGATATTGCCTAGCACATATGCAAGTACTTTACAACTAAAATACACCTGAGATAAACCTAAGAAAATAGCAAATAATTCATTATTAGCGGTAAATATATTATCATGAAATAAAATGCGCATTTTCATTTATAAAAAAATAAAATACGTTAAATTGCAGCATCAACGCCATCTATTGGCGCAGGTGTTCCTAGCTAACCGCATCGTTTCGCCTTAAGCAATCTAGTTGAGCAGTGGGGAAGTAGCTATTGGTTCATGGTGCGATGGCCTCTTGAAACCTATAAAATTATTGCGGGCCATTCTGAATCCTTGAAATGGTTCAGGTACTGTAGTCAGATAATATTATATTTTCCAATGTACTTTGTTTACCCAGGATGGATTTGTCCTCGTGGGATCGGTGGCAGGGCAGCGGTACTGGTCGTCCATGTTGTCTCTGGACGCGAGGATTACATGCGGATGCTGGACGCCTGATGATAACCAGGTCTACCTTGGCACAGCCTCAGCGCAACTTGTCGTCATGGACGTGCATGGTGCTATGGTTTCGCAGGTTAGTCACTTATTTAGCAAATATCTAACATGCATACAGATCCTTTTGTGCTACACCAACAATGTACCAGGATGACAGACAGTAGACGAAGGTGGAGAGACATTGTAGACTTACCATATTTGGCCCTGTCGTTGCTACCCAATGAATATGGTAGATGTGTCAAGAGCAAAACCATTAAAAACGGCATCCAAATTGCTACATATTTCCATTTAATGTTGAGTTGTCATGAACATTATTTGCTTTCATTGCATGTGTGCTTTTGGTAAGGCTTATTTATTATCGTGATGTTTTCAGGGGTCTCAATGCTACTTGGCATTCATTGTTGTGATATTATGCTAATTTGTTCGCGTACTTGCAAATATAATTACTACGTCTTCAAGTTTCTATACCCTGCTATTTTATTACCTAAATCTAGGAACAAACTACAACAATTAAACTTTATTATATTAATCTCGCTTGTAAAGTACACCCAAGTACGGCAAGAGACTGAACTTCGGCTCAATTTACTTGCGAACTCTCGAGCGAAACTTCTAGAGCTTCAGTGAGTTGGAGCTCACCCTAACCCCCTACATATTGTTTGCTTTATCTTTACCTAGCGGTGAAATAAATTTATCGTCTTGAATTTTTATCAAAATTCTAGCGTATCATAGAAGACTTTTATGTGCAGATTTTTCGATAAGGTCCTTGAAGTAATTGTTAATGTCTTCTTATTAAAACATGAAGAGCGATGGCAGCCTAGTTGGGAGAAGGTCTGCCTCACAAGCCAGAGGGAGCGGGTTCGAACCCAGCCGAGCCAACACGCACCAATTTGTTCATTGTGTGAACATATGTGCGTATTGTATGTCATCTGCTACATGACTGGAGCCCGGTGTATGCATGGCGACAGGCTCGCCCCCTGTCACATTTGGGACTGAATATCGTCCGGCGAAGTATGGGTGTTGTATTACACCTCGTGGAAAGGCGTGACAATATGTATATGTGTGTATTAAAACATCAGTAGATGTTTTTAACAGTATGGTTTAATAAATCGGGGTTTACTCACTTACGATTTAAGTCGGTGACTCCGACTATAGTTTCAACCGCATCGGCGCCCTTTATGAAGGAGAGTATGCGGTCGCGGTTGCGTCGCGCTTTGCAGTCTCGTCTATGCTTCGGCTTCGACAAAAATGCTTTCATACGTCCGATTTCTGTCTGAATCTCCGTCCAGATCTTTGTCTTCTTCTACTGGTCGCATTCCTTACCGACGCCCTTGAAATTATGTGAGTAGGTTCGATAATTATATAGAATTTTTTTTTCGAGGTAGTTTTAGGAATAATATTAAAATGGCAAAGATATGATTTAAAAAATTGCAGAGATTGCACATGATCTCGTGAAGAAAAATTCAAGAGAATCGGTTGAGGAATGCGACGTGTAGAAGAAGACAAACGGTCGCCAGGTCTACATCTCACAGAGGCTCGTCACGAAGTATTTTCGTGTAACAAGTTCAGTCAAAAGGTTAGCAGACATTTCTGAAATTCCGAGTTAAATCGTTGAAATAATTAGACCATGGTATAATAATGTACTCCGCCAGGTACTTATAGGATTCCAAATCAAAATGGTCACGTGGGCAACACGTAGTGACGTCAATCGATGCGTAGGCAAGACCGAAATATGTCATTTGCAAATAGTTCGAAAGAGACGACGACGATGACGAGTGACGTCATTACGTGTTAGCTCCCGGAATGTTCGACCTTGTTCATCATGGATCATATGTACATGACAGGAAGATTAAAAAATTAACGCTTGTTACCAAACTAACGACTTGCGTGGCTAGTAGTTACAAACCAAAGTGCGTTTATTAATTGAAACAAAATGTACCAAAGTCAAAGTATTTCAATATCTAGCCCCCAGGGGTTTCCCATTACTAGTATTGGCGCCACTAATTAACGGACTTCTGAGAAATAGGTCAAGTGCCTCTGCCTTTGTCTATGGTTTTATAAATAGGTATAATTAAATGCTACAGCGGTGCTTCTTTCACCGTAGAGAGGAATAGAAAATTAAATTTGTATAGTCGGGTAATTATAGCAATTAGTAGGTACTTATATAGTTAATTGGTCTTTGTAAGTTGTAAATTGTAACAGAATGGATGGCTCTCTTGATCTTTCTTTGGTTTAACATACATATCGTCACGCCTATCCCCAGAAGGGGTTGGCAGAGGTGTATCACAACACACACACTTCGCCGGACGATATTTAGTTCATATCAGGCCATACACATAACATAACATTTTACTTTGGTTTACAAGTAAAGAAAATATTAAGTAGATAGTCATAAAGTTTTTATTCCATTCAAAGGTTGCTTGAAAGAGATCGTTTATAAGCGATAAGACCGCCCAGGACCTATGGACCAGGATGTTCAGTTAAATTTATATTTTATTTGGTTTCAATAAAGAGTTTTGGATTGTTTTGTACATATTTACTTTCTTTGGCACGGTCGGGGCGCGGTCGTAAGTATGTAGACTGTTATCTTAGTTTCCAAAACTTTCTCTAGAAGAGGAACTCATGTTTTGATAGGTAATATTCAAACTTCGTTTGTGTGTCTGTGGTTTTGGATTGTCTTCAGAGCACTTACATCTAATGCTTCATCAAGTTGGTTTGTCGATTAGTTTCCGATCCGGAACTTATTGTTTTGGAGAAATACACTACATATACGTTACATATACATTACATTAGAGATATAGATTTGAGAGATCCTGTATCGTTCTATATAGGACCTTCGAGAAGCGTCGCGGTATTACGAGAATCAACGATATAGACATTCAACAACCATCCGGTCTGTCTGGTACAGGCTTACATATGTAATTCACGGTACAACGGACTGTTGAAACATTAGTAATTACAAATCAGCTACAAGCTCTGCCTATATGCTCTCAAGCGGATAACGAAGAGATTTACACTGCTATTTGAATTCATTTCGTTCCATGTTGGGCGCCAATATAAATTCATTATATTAACTTGTCTCTGTACAACTTACTCTCTGACCTATGAATACATTATTAACTGTAACTATTGGAGTTATCAATAAATTCTGATTACTGATTTTTAAGGCTGACTGACAGATTTTTTTTCAATTTTTAATTTTTAAACGCAAGGTTATTTTAACCTTCAGAGTTATAAATGTCACTCTATAATTGTGTTAGCTCATTTGAGTTCATTTCTAACTCTTGACGGCGCAAGACAGTTTTTCAGTTTAACCCCTAATGAGCAGTTAACTTCGAGTTCAAAAGATAACCCGAGCTTCTGCAAGTGGCCTTAACATTGATAGTGTTGCGTTTAGCGTTTAGCATCATACGTCGTTGACTTACTTTTTTATTTATGCTTCAGTTGCTTTTTAAATAGGTCATTACAATAAAACTTGGTATGTTACTCGAAATTAGCCAGTTTATTAGCACTAATTTAATCCGAACCGTTTAAATAGGACAATATTAGATACTTGTTTAGAAGTTTTTCTACCTAACAGGTGCAATTAGTAGCCGAAGGAGGCATCACATCAATGGCATGGTCGTGCGAAAAATTCAAAATGGAAGAAGGCGACGACACTGAGAGTAACGCCAATCATGTGCTGGCAGTTGCTTTGGGGAACGGCGAGATCGTGATGATGACGGGCCATGATGACGTCAGCCCCGTGCGGGTAGCGACTGGCATGCGTGGGAACACGCTGGCTATGGAGTGGGCTAACTCGAGGGAGCTGCTGGCAGTCGCTGGGACGCTGGTTGCTGGTAAGTTTACCTTGCATGCGGAAATATGCCATAGTAAAGTCTACGAGCTACGGTACGACTGAAATTGACTGAATAACAGGCAAGTGTAGCATCGGTCTTGTTAGCTATTTCAAGGGAACTGGTGGCTGTTACGGAGACGAGCTAGCAAGTTGTGCACATTTGCCTTGAAATTACGACGACTTATAAGATATGTAGGTATTGGTTGGTAGTTTTTAAAACCAGTTGACCTTAGGTACGTCTCTGACAAATATTTTTTTAGAAATATTTTTTTGGGTGTTTTATTCAAAACAACGTCCGAAAATCGTAAATCATTACGCGATGTTATCAACGTGGTTTCGTTCTTTATGAATAGTAGGTAAAAAGTTGACCAAAACAGAACTAGTCAAGAAAGAAAAACCTTCCTAGTAGTAATTTTAAGGGTCATTACCGTGTAACCCGGTGAACTAGATTCCGCTTTGCCACCGATTGTACTGATTGGCGTGGATTAAAATGTATTCAGATATAATGATGTTATGACAAGGCATTCCCCTTCAATATACCAAATAGGCAAGGACGAGTAAGGCGTCTTTCTATAGAAGTCTGTCTGTGACAGTCTGTGTAGAAGTAGGCGTATACGTATTTAGTTTAATTTTGCGAAGACGCATCGTATCGTACACTTTCTTCTATTTGCTCAAAATGATAATTATTCTATCTTTCGGAGCACACGCACTTAGTTATTGCTAATCATAAGAAAATACGGAACGCTGCTCACCAAACGAGATAGAAAATAAATGTATAAAAATTCCTCTTATTTCCTTTTCTTGGTTCGCCGTTTGTACTCGTAATATCCGTGGTTTTCACATGTGTTGACTCTGATACATAGGCTTTCGAATACTCATTCGAAAACGTGACAATGAAGTTGTTAAAAAGATCCCTTGGAATTGCTCTTCCTAGATATATGAAGAAACGGGTGGTCCCTTTTCAATCTGAGCTTCTATTTACGACATAGTAAACTTTATAGGCTATAGACATTTTATACGATGATAGGATGGAAGCGAATCACATGGAACGTGTGAAGTAAGTAAACAAGATCTATAATCGTAAAGCAATCTTTTTACTGGCTAATGAATTTGGTTCTTAATTATCAACAGTTAGGCGATTAATTTAAGCTTTAAAGCACGAGATTAAAGTTAAAGTACCTTTGTAGAAGGCAGGTAACTCTTGCTAAAGTATGTTTTAATCTTGTTTGAAAGATGAGTTTACTGGAGCTAGAGAAAGCGTTTTATCAAACTAAGTTGGTGCAGTCAAGTTCAAAACAGAGTGCGTGCGTGGTGCGTCTTATAACCCCCGTATTCACACACATTACTATGAACGCTCGGAAGAAAATGTATGGATTTCTTGTCAATGTCCTGAGAAAGGTCATATTAAGTATTTATTTATTTTAGTAATGTTTTTGAATACTACGTTGGTTTATATCGGAGGCCAAGACACGTTTGGGACGCTGCGCTAACAAAGTTAGTTAGTTAGTCATATTCATCTTGTCGTCGTTAATTTACCTTATCTGCCAAAAATACCCCCAAAAAAAATAGAATATAAGTACTTACAGAGCTGCGCTCCGCGCTTTTACCCGCTGTTGGATAAGGATCGTTTTTTATTTTTGGGATAAAAAGTAGCTCTATTTTAATCCAGATTATAAGCTACTTCTATAGCAAATTGCATCCAAATTCGTTTAGCCATTTTTGCGTGGCAAACATTCTAATGGTTCCGTTTACGAAACAATAAAAAATAAACGAAGCAACAAATAATACTCGTAATTAAAAATATCAGCGTGTAAAGTGATCTCAATTTGATTCAACACAAAAAGTCGCTCTGGCTGAGTATCTTTCAGAAGTAGGTACCTACTTTTAACAAGCTCTCGAAGTTCTGGCTAATTTGCGAGCGCCGTTGACAATTTACTCCGAAGGTATTGTGTTAATTTAACAAATTAAGCGCCGTTGTATTTTATTGCCGCTATTATAAGAGCCCTTCTTCCATGCTATCGCGCTGTATTTCTTTGCTTATCGTTAAATGAAATTGTGCGCGTCTTGAAGATGTGCGGTGAGTTAGTTCAATGGTTCTTTCTCTAGTGTTATTCCTAGCGATTTTCTAGTTTTCTCGCAATTTTCATGACACTTACAGAAATTAAAAATGGGTTAAAATAACAATATTAGCGTTGTTCTTTGTAATAATGTTTTTTTGCTGACACTTCTATTCTGTAGTCGGAGTGAGACTATTTTTTTTTAAACAGGATGTCCTGAGTTCGATTCCCGGCCGGGCAGGTGTTAGTGTTTGAGTGATCAATTTAAATGAGTACCTGTTCTAGGTCTGGGTGTCAGTTGTCTATGTCTCTGTGTGTTCCATGACGTCACCGATACGGGAAAACCTAGTGGGGGAACTATGAGTGTCAATCGTTTTTTGCTTTTAATGAATATGTTTTTTACAGAAGCTGACGAGCCAACGGATTCTCCGCCTTTCAAGAACGTCGTAAAGTTCTACTCCGACGCCGGGGTGCTCATCTACACAGTAACAGTTCCCTGCAACCATGTGAGACGGACTTAATTTTTATATTAAAATTATAGGGCGCGTGGTATCGGGTATTAAATTAGATCATTTTAGCTTAGGGTCCTGTCGAACGCTGATTCATCAGAAACCTCAAGGTACTCGACTGAACATAGATATATTCGGTAAGACTGTCAGCCTAATTCTGGAGCATTCGTTCTTAAGCTGGCTTCTCACAGTGCGTGATTATGCGATTTATCATGCACAGCTGAAGATGACAGCAGTGACAGCCATGCACCGCACACAAGTCTCTTCCAACCGTACGTGTCAATTTGTGTGGGTCTTGAGATTCGAAGCCATTTTATAATCCCAAAATGCATAGTTCGCACCACACCTTTAAAATTACTGAATCGCCGCGGATCTGATTCACAGCGACAAACATCCAGATCCAACTGCACATTCACAGACGATACTCTTCCCATGGTGCATCGGTGTGGACTGGTCCGCATGGGACGAACCGTGGGAAACCAGCTTTAGGAGCACGTGGACTAAGTGTCTGGGTATTATTTAACAGGCGGCGGTGACGGCGCTGACGTGGGGCCACGCGGCGCGGCGCGTGTTCGTGGGCGTGGGTGGCGCCGTGTGCACGGCGCGCGTGTGGCGCGCGGTGGCGCCGCTGCAGCTGCTGGCGCGCGTGCGAGCTGCGCAGGCGCTGCTGCACCCGCGCCTGGCGGTGCGCTTGCCGCTGCCGCCGCGCCTGCAGCCCGCGCTCAACAACCTCTTCGCTCACACCATACGGGTAACTGCAAATGCGTATGGCCAGGACGTAGCGCACGCGTGCACTGCAAAACAATACGTATGCGCCTTTCCTAGTTGGGCTTAAAAGATAACCCGTCCACTAGTGGCCTAAGCCATGCTGCGAAGCTCACCGTAATCCTTTGGACTTTAGAGCATACTATTTCAGTTTTACTTATTCGGACTCTCTCAAAATGTTGAGAGAAAACGTTTTATTCACAGTAGTGAGAAGACACTCAAGAAAATTCGTTCTAAAATGTTTGCAGAATGGATAAATGAAACATAATATATCGTCACGCCTTTCCCCCGACGGGGCTGGCAGAAGTGTACAACACCCACACTTCGTCGGACGATATTCAGTCCCAAATGTGATAGGGGGCGAGCCTGTCACTATACACCGGGCTCCAGTCATGTAGCAGATGACATACAATACGCACATATGCTCACACAATGAACAAATTGGTGCGTGCCTTCGGCTGGGTCCAAACCCGCTCTCTGTGGCTTGAGAGGCGGGCCTTCTCTGGCTAGGCTATCATCGCTTTGGATAAAAGAAATGTTACTCAATTATTGAATACTGAAATGAGGCATGTCGTGCAGTGCAACGTGCCGGAGTCGAGCGAGCTGCGCGGCTTCGTGTCGGTGGCGCCGGCGGGCGGCGGCCGGCTGCACTGCACCATGCTGCGCCACGGAGACGACGAGGCCGGCGCCTACACGCTCTACCTCGAGCACCTGGGCGGGCTCGTGCCGCTGCTCAAGGGTCGCCGGACCAGCAAGATCCGGCCCGAGTTCGTCATCTTCGACCCGCAGGCGGAAGGTAGCTCACATCAATGTTGCAGCATGTTGCACAGTTTTTAAGTTCGTATATATGCCAGAGCGGACGAGAAATCATGGAGATATTTGAGATCTTCGTCCGAGGCAAACTACCAGCTAGTTGATAGTATAGGTAGTTGATAAAACCTTCGCTTGTTGCAGAGAAAGTGGCCGTCCCGAACGGCAGTCCTCTGGTGGGCGGCGGGCGCGAGAGCAGCGGCGGCGCCTCGTCCTCGTCCTCGTCGGCGGAGTCGCGGCGCGCCGCCTCGCCCCGCACGCCGCGCACGCCACGCCGCGCGCCTATACAAAACAACACTTCCTCGTCTGACACTGAGAGAGAAGAAGGTATGTAGAAGTGGACCAACAGTTAATCCTTGAGGCACACCAGCTAGATTGAACTAAAGTGGTCCGAGAATTGATCCTTGAGGCACACCAGATAGATTGAACTAGAGTGGTCCAAGAATTGTCCCTTGAGGCACACCAGCGGTGCCATTCACAATCATTCGGAAATGTTTCCGATCGGATCCCACAAATTACAAACTCAAATTGTTCCATTGTCTACTTTTATAAATTTTGAATTAGGGAATCGAGAATAAATCCGATCGGGTCCGATAAATTTGAGTTATAAAGTTTTGGAATTAGAACGAAAACATTTCCAAGTAATTGTGAATACCTATGCTGATAGCTAGAACTAGAGTGGTCCATAAATTGATTTTTGAGGCACACCAGTGTTAAAAAGACAAAGACCCTGTTCATAAAATTTGGACCCTGAGTCATAGCCCGAGCCTGATCGAAAGTGTATGAATCCATCTGTATTGTACGTATCGGTTCTAACGGGGGACCAGCAGTTGCCTTCAGCAGGCTTCATATCGAGTTACCGGATACTGGCAATAAACTTCCTTAATTTAATATACGTATTAAATAATAATTTTATTGTTTTATTTATTTGTATCTTGTGTTTATGTATTGTTTTGTTGTTTGCTTGAATAAATATTATGCCTTTATCCTACTTATATTCTGAAGGAAATAGTTTGATTGGGGTGTGTGTTTGTTACTCCTTCACGCTCAAACGGATTGTCAGATTTGGATGAAATTTGGAGCGCTGGAAATAGCTTGTGCCCTGGATTAACACATAGGCTAGTTTTCAACCGCGGCTACAACCGCGGGTGCAGCTACTAATGTACATGTATGTAGAGTCGGCCACAGGTTGCTCGGGCTCCCCGCGACTGCAGCGGCGCCGGCGCGCGCGCGAGCGAAGGAAGGCGCGCGCTGCTTCGGACAAGGACGAGCCAGCGGACAACCTGCCTCTGGACTCCTTGCCGGAGGTGAGAGGAAGCGAGCTCGTGTCATACTTTACAGGTCGACTGGACATTTTTAAAACTAAACTAGGTCGACTGGAAACGTGTTAAGGCGCCATTAGGAAGGGATTTTAATGACTATGGTGTGTATTCAGGACGTGCGGCTGGTGGAAGTGACGTCCAATATCTGGGGCACGAAGTTCAAGATGCACGGCGTGGCGCGGCACGTGCCGGCCAACCTCGGCGCCGTGACGTACAAGACGTCGCTGCTGCACCTGCAGCCGCGCCAGATGACGCTCGCCATCACGGAGCTGCGCGAGGAGCCGGCGGCGGGCGCGGGCGGGCCGCCCGAGCCGCCCTTCAACCCGCACCTGTTCTCCGAGGACGAGGAGGACGCCTTCCAGTCGGGCGACTCGGCGGCCGAGTCCCCGCGGCACGCGCGCCACGACACCATGCGGCGCAAGCTCACGCTCGTGGACCGGCCCGCCGCGGCCGCGCCCGCGCCGCGCCTCTACGACGAGCTGCCCTACATCGACACCGAGCCCAGCCCCGCCGCGCCGCCCGCGCCCGGCCGCCACGCCATCTCGCCGCTGCGCTGCGAGGCCTCCGTGCCCGCGCTGCAGTCGCCCAAGAACGCGGTCGCGCCCACCGACACCATCTTCGAGCGGCCCTCGCCCGCCGCCGTGGCGTGCGGCGGCCGCGGCGACTTCTGCGCGCGCGCCGAGTACGTGACCGGCCGGGACGCGCTCGCCGCGCTCAAGCCGCCGCCCGACCACGCCGCGCCCGACGCCGGCTGCCTCTCCAAGCTGCGCAAGAACATCTGCGGCCGCGCGGACGCGTACGACGTGAACGCGCGCATCCTCAAGTCGCTGTGCGCGCGCAGCGGCGAGGAGGGCCGCGCGGCGCCGCGCGACGAGGACGAGGCGGCGCGGGCGCGCGCGGCCGGCGCCGTGCCCGTGTCGCCGGCCGGCGGCGCCCCGGCCGGCATGCCGCGCAGCTGCAGCGTGGGCTACCTGGACCTGGTGGACCCGCTGCACGCGCACGTGAGCGTGGCGGCGCTGCGCGGCGAGCCGGCGCGCCGGCTGGTGCTGGTGGCGGGGCGGCGCCGGCGCCGGCGCTCGCCGCCCGCGGGCCCGGCGCCGGCGCGCGCGCCCTCGCTGCGGCGCTGCGGCAAGTCGCGCTCGCTGGACTCGAGCGAGCTCCCGCTGGCGGGCGCGCCGCCCCCCGCCCCGCGCCCGCCGCCCGCCGCGCCCGCGCCGCCGCCGCCCGCGCCCGCGCTGCACACGGACAGCGACTCCGACTACAGCAAGTATTATAGTTAGTAGCGAATTAGTTGCTTTCCACTTTCCGCGTTCTCTCGCGCCGACTCCGCATCACGCTGGCCTCCTAGTTCGCACCGAACCGCGCTGTCTTTTCTTTGGCGAGCGCTATCCGCTCGTCGAATTACTTTACGCCTCCGACTTTGCACCACTGAGGAATGCAAGAGTAAGCCACCATATTGCTGTGGCTCGTGCGTTATGCACTTGGGTCGCTCCATAGATTTAGTTAAATTAGCTTAATTAATTGAAACAGCTTCTAGTACAGTCCTGGTATGATCGAGCACGTGTGTTGCTAAAACTTCTGCTATATCGATAAATACATAAATGAAATCGAACTGCAAACTATTATGTGATGTACGTGCTAGTAACCAAAAGTATTCGCAATGGTATCCCCCTTGTGAGAGAGCGCGCAGAGTGCGGTTGCGCGACTGAGCAGTGCGTGGTGGCGCAGGCTCGCTGGAGCAGCTGGCGCTGCGGCTGCTGGCGGTGCGCGCGCGGCGCAAGTCCCGCGCGCGCGAGACGAGCTCCGCGCCGGCGTCGCCGCGGCCGGCGCGCTCGCGCCCCGCCTCGCCGCCCGCCTCGCCCGCGCCCCGCCCCCGCCAGCGGCACGCCTCCGCCTCGCCTATCAGGTTGGTCTTCAGGTATACGACGACTGTGTTATTACAGCACCGACATCGCTGGACTGCGCACGACCCGCCTCGGCTCGACCCGCCGCCTCACGCACGCCACTCTCATTATACTTGAGGACGTTGTTGTCCTAACCACAAGAAAAAAAACAACAGGATTTTGACACGCTTTTGTAAGTTTCACCTGTAGTTTCACAGCATTGTAATGTTGGCTGTGCACTCTCCCCGAGATACTTCAAGATAAGTCCCGCCTTGCCCTTGTTGATGAACATCTGTCCAAAAACCAGTAACTTTGCGTCAAACAATTAAAAAAAAATCTTTTGCTTAACCTTCCCAAAAGTTTTTCTGACAAACTGTAAGTACATACTTATTGTGATTTTATCAATAATAACTAATTTATTCATTATTTTTAAGGAAAATCAACGACTAAAAATAACTGATGACTGACCAATAATATCTGAAAGCTAATCATAGATTCTCACGATTAGCGACAGCCTGTAAATATGCTAATAATTAACCTATACAATAACCCCCTAAGCAATAAGCATTGTATAGCCCTTGCATAGCTACCCAGTCTTTTGTCCTGATCGAGTTCAAAAATTTTAATGAAAGAAAAAAACAAAACACTGCAAAACTATTCCCAGGCCATCTAACGTTTATTGCTGAAGGAGTACCTAAAGCTTTCTAGCTTCCCCCTTCTTCAGATAGACACTGACATTTCCATTACTTTGCGTCACAATAGCTACTGCCCTCACAATTAACTAGCCAAGTACAAACATTCTACTATACGTGCCTATTCCCTCGCACCTACAGACAACTTCTTAACTCCCCGCTCTTGAATCGGAGAAGAAACAAGAAGCCGTCGGAGAGTTCCGACGACGAGTATTCGACCGGCGGCGGCTACAGCGAAGTCAACGGCAAGAACTATAGAGACCTCGAGAGCTTCCAGAAAGCACAGCTCAGGAATAAGGTAGCTACGTTACAATTACGTTAGGCCTGTACTGGACCACCGTACCAATCACATTTGGCCTGTACGGGGCCACCGTACCAATCACATTAGGCCCCTACTGGACCACCGTACTTCACATTAGGCCTGTACGGAACCACCGTACGTTTCCATAGTTAGTATAAAGCAGTTGCCGCGAACGCACGTTTATCATTGTTTACGCTCGCGGTACTCGCAACAAACTATTAAACTATCAACTTATGTCGTTAATCATTCTGGTCCTTCGAGCTGGATTGCTACCCAATTCGCAAGGATTTAGTTAACAGATCTATCTATATTTGATGAAATGTTATAGAAAGAAAAGATACATTTATTTTGACACATAAGACACTACAAAAACGGGAACAATACGTAATCCCAATACACAGATTAAAGAAAACAGAGCTATCACTGTAGTGTTCAGTGCGTCAAAGAAGGTCAGTGCTCAGCAAAAATGCTGACAATTTCTTCTCAGTGCTGAATGTTGCTATTTTTGTAATTGGTGCCTATATAAGACAAAAAAACTTACACAACTTTAGGATGTTTATACCTAGAAGTAAATTAAGCCTTCAGAATTCGGTCTATTGATTTGGTTAAGACAAAAACGGAAAAACGACAAAAAAAACTGATGTAGCTTATGATACTGCGGACATAAAGATAAATTTACCCTTTACACTCCAGCAGCCCTAGCTCACGCGCCGTGACCAAATCATCCCATCAATTTCGTCGTGTTAGAACGTGACAAGGCTACGTGTAAATACGTCCGTCTCGATAAAAAGTGTCGACAAAATTTGGTTGCGACGTGCATGCTAGGCCTGCAGTCCCCGTCAAGCAGCTTAAGGTGCGGAAATCACATGGGAAAAAGACATAAATACACCCGAAAAATTACCCCTTCAATTCAGATAAACTACGACTAAGGTGGCGCGGTGGCCGCAAAAAAAAAAAGATTTTTGACAGCGTCTATTTACACCAAAAGCGTAGGGCGGACTGCCCATGAAACATCAGCTGTGCTATTCACAATCATTCGGAAACGTTTCCGATCGGATCCCAGAAATTTCAAACTCAAATTGTTCGAATCTCAGTCTACTTTTATACATTTTGGAATAGGGAATCAAGTATAAATCCGATCGGAAGAATTAATCACGTTTAAAAAATTATGAATATAGACTGAGATTCGAATAATTTAGGTTTAAAATTCTTGAAATCCGAACGGAAACGTTTCCGAATGGTTGTGAATAGCCCTGCTGATTTGTTTATATTAACTTATACATACTAACAATCAAGTAATCTATGGCATAGGCACCATTAATAGTTACTATCGACAATTCTGTGGCACATGGCGCTGTCACGGCCGGTCGGTGCGTCGCGGCGTTTTTTTTAATTTGTATAAAAATTAAGCTGGTGGTAAATGGTGCTGGAAACGTCCCGATGTCAGTAGCTCGCACTCGCACCTTGTCCAGTGTACTGACACGAACCACTGCGAGTATATTTCTTGTCTTTCAGTGCGAGACCGTCGTTGTCAACGAGCAGGTGTGTACTTGCATTTGTACGCTTCCGCTAAGCTTGCTCGCTCAGGTCTCTATGCGATGCTGGTATCAGCACTTGAAAATGATGCCTATTTAATCGCAAAACAAAATCTACTAAATGCCTCTACAAAAATATTTGCCGTACATCAAAATATGCACAGCAAAAACAAACATCTGCTTTATAACATTTTAGGCCCAAAGCATTGTAATTAAACCGTAGCTTAGCTTTTTACCTATCTAAGTACTTAAAATTAAATTCGATTTGGTCCAAAATCTGGCCCAGTAACGGCCACCGGGCCAGATGAGACCTAGTCCAACTACGGATATTCGCTGCTCGTTAAGTAATTCTGATGTGCAGTAAAATATTTTTCGAAACAATAATAATAAAATGTTTTCCGTCTTGTTGCACAGAACGATTCACTCACAAAGGTCCTAAACTTACCTGCTAATTCATGACGCACGTTCACATATTGACGCCTCAAATAATGTACTTACTTTTTGCGTCTTTTTAAAGAAGATTATTTCTCTGCACATGTGCACAAATGTGGGGCACGTCCACACTACATGGACACGCTTACATTGGGCACTAGGGAAGCGTTCTTGCTTTTGACTTCTTAAAAAATACATTAGTGAGTACCTAAGTACACAGCTGGTAGGAATCACCTAAGTACACACCTAAGTTACTGTATACCAGTTACTTGGCTAGGATTTTATCAGTCGTCGGTTGGACTTACGAAAACGAAACAAGCTAGAACAATAGATTCCTTAAGGCGGACATGGACTGGAGCCTTTCGTCGTATCGTATCGAGTTTACGTATCTTTCTTGCGTATCAAATCGCTGTCGAGCCGCTCCCTGCGAGTACGCGAGCCTGTCGGCTTTTTTGGCAAACTAACTGAAGCGCGCTCCCTGCAAGCCTCGAGTCAAGGTGCCCGCGGCGAGCCGTTCGCCGCGACTGGCGAACTCTCACATGTACACGATACGTTACGACGAAGCTTTAGGTAATAAGTCTCCGCCTTTACAGTGCGTACTATCATAAGATACGTGACACGTATAGTGGCACCCATTGGCTATTTGCACGAACCAAACAGCTCCAAAGAAAACGGAGTCCATGCTTAGAATGCGTTGTTGCAGCTGAAGCGCGCGGGTGTGACGATGGGCGTGGGAGGGGCGCCGGGCGCCACCGCGGGCGCCGGCCCAGCCCCGAGCGAGACGCGAGCGCGGCGCCAGCTCGTGATGCACAACAAGGCGCCCATGTGGAACGAGAACAGCCAGGTCTACCAGCTCGACTTCGGCGGCCGCGTCACGCAGGAGTCTGCCAAGAACTTCCAGATCGAGTACCACAATAAACAGGTCACCCACGCTACTTCAGCATCCTATGATTCTGTAGTGTTGACCATCCATAAGGCGTCCAAAATTGAGGCATTTTTGTATAAACTTGGTACTTTTGTGTATTTGTAATGTGATTTACTTAAACGAAAAAAAATAAAAAGAAAATAGTGAAAAAGTGATCTCACACGATTCACGCGAGCAAGCTGAGACTTGAACACTATCACAATCAGAATTACAACAGTTACGAACGACTACTTTCTAAAATTTCTCAGATCGTTATTTGAACGAAATAATGACAAGTAATAAATATTTTTTTTTTAAATTAAATACCCTGACACCGGTTTTCATAAACACTGATTTTCATCAAACATAGCTAAGAACACTCCCGACTAATTCACCTTTCAAACAAAATCAAAATCGGTTCAGCCGTTCCAGGCGGTCTATTCACAATCATTCGGAAACGTTTCCGTTCGGATTCCAAAAATGTTTACATTAAATTATTCGAATCTCAGTCCATTTTCATAAGTTTTTAAACGTAATTAATTCTTCCGATCGGATTTAAACTTGATTCCCTATTTCGAAATGTATAAATGTAGACTGAGATTCGAAAAAAATGAGTTTGAAATTTCTGGGATCCGGGGGGCTATTCCTGCGCGTGAGATGAGATTTGATTTATCTTGGTCACTCTCACACCTATGACGTTTCAAACGAGAGCAACAAAGACGAAAAAAGTGAGATGAAAATCTTAAATCTCCGAATAGGGCCCCTGATCGGAAACGTTTCCGAATGAATGTGAATAGCACCGCGGAGCTACGATGCCTAACGATGCTTCAGACAGACACACACAGAACGTCAAACTTATAAAACTCCGTCCTTTTTTTTTTTTAACTCTATTTGTATTTCCAGGTGATGCAGTTCGGGCGAATAGACGGTAACGCGTACACGCTGGACTTCCAGTACCCGTTCTCAGCGCTGCAGGCGTTCGCGGTCGCGCTCGCCAACGTCACGCAGCGGCTCAAATGAGCGCGCTCGCCCCCGCCGCGCCCCGACCGCAGCCTGCGGTTCCTCTGACCCTCTACTCTACTACAAGGATTGTTCATCCATCCACACAGTTCTACAACGGGCAAAGTGAAAAGGGACATCACAGACTTGATAATAGTTACTTTGTTTCTACGTAATTCGTCGTAGTTCCATGTAAAAAGGTGCGAGTAAGTCGATCCAATTCTGAGGGGTTTGGTGTCCGTGGCAGTAACATAGTGGTATTTGTGCTCCGTGACGGAAAGGTACGGAACCACTTCTGCAGAGCCTGGTTTAATACTAGCATACGTCACCAGACCTTGTAAGCATCGGGTTGGTTACTCCGTATGCTTCGATACGCGACATGTGATATTATAAGGAGCATTCAGACTAATCGATTAATCGCAAGATAGCATAACGTTATAGCCTACGGCTTCGTTTTGAGTAGACGATGCACTTAACGATAAGTTACGCTATATCGCCAAACAAGTATGGACTATGGGATAGAGAAACAAAAGTTATATTGCGTGCGACAAATTATACCGTAATCTGAATCTCCTAAAACCAATAGAAAGCGATGTACCTTGTGCAAATCGCGTATTGTTTGAGACTATAGCTTCTCACAGTGAGACAAAACTAGAGGCAAAAGACATGTTTAGGCTAGGAAAAACTGCATAAAATAACCCAGACCACCGCCATCAAAGCAAGAAATCAAAGTATTGATCTCATAGATAGGCGTCACACTGTTCCGCGCCATTCGCTGCGCGGGATCGCGATTTTTAAGGTTGTACCTTGAGTTTGTATATAAAACATGAGTGGTAAAAACGATGATAGACTAGCCGGAAAAAGAAAAAATATAAAAGTCATCTGCTACATGACTGGAGCCCGGTGTTTGGTGACAGGCTCGCCCCCTGTCACATTAGGGACTGAATATCGTCCGGCGAAGTCTGGGTGTTGAACACCTCTGCCAGCTCCCTCGGGGGAAAGGCGTGACGATATGTTATGTTAAAACATACACACAATACAACAATACACACTACCAATGTAGCGTGACAGATTTGGTTCGTCTCTCGTTGAGTGGCGCGGACCAGTGGTTGACCTGCCCTCGTACCTAAGCACTAGGATGCTACACATAGCTGAAGATATGCTTACGTAGGCTAACGTTTCGAATAGCGATTCGCCCATACATATTTTTACACAGGCTTAGATAGGTAGCTTTGTAAAGTATGAAATTCAGCCTCGAAGGACCATCATTTCAGGATAATAATCGTATTTAGATTACGTCAGTAACGAATCCATAATAATTATTATAAAATCGAAAATAACTCTGTTTGTCTGTTTGTAGGCTTTTCACGGCTAAACGGCTGCACGGATCTTGATAAAATTTTATAATTAGTTACAGTGTATCAAGAGAAAGATTTTGGATACTATTTTCTGAATAAATGTGAACAGAGTGGCGAGTAACAGCTAGTAAAAATTATATTTTAGGTAGGTACTTACAAATATTGCAGTGTTTAGGGCCATGACTAAACACTGTGTTTCAGAGCTAAACAGTTATTTTCATTTCTCACGAGTAAGACGAAATACTACAATATTTGTCACAATAGCCGCCGTGTAGGCCAGAAAGTCGAGCTAAAAGAAAACTATGTTGGCCTATAACATAATTAACGTTATGTTTACATTACAATTTATACGATCCTATGAACGGATCACTTCTGTTAGTTTTTTTATTGTTATAAGTTTGTTACATGCACTATTACTGCACGATGTCTCCATTTTTTTGTAAATTTTATTTGCAACGTCTTCCATTTGTATCATGTATTAACTAGTCAGATTATGCGGACTGTATTTGTTCCAGTTTCAGTTTATGACCATGTTTTAGATGATCTTTAGATTATAATGTAAAAATGTAATAAAATATCTTCAATGTTAGTACATACATATGTTTAGGAAATCAAATGTACAATTTCGTGCTCTTACTAGCACCACCTGAGTAGATCCTTCTAATAAAATGTTTGTAGGTATTGTGTGTTACTATTTAACATGAAATTGTTGTCATAATGTAAAACTATTGTTCTGTATTTGGTGTTTGAATAATTATTAATTTAAAAATTAAATCGATCTTAATATTTGCCTACTCGAAATGTCGAAATGTGTGTTTTGGAAGTAGTTTGCTCAACTGAAGTGTGTGCGTATCCGTCGTACTTAATAAGAGCGCATTTACCTTGTGATAGTACTTTTCCGCGTCTCAAATATATGTAATATCTCAATAGTGTGGATGACAAATGACCATGGATGCCTACCTTTAGGCTTACCACACGCATAAGTTTCATCACACTTAACGGCGCAGTCCAGCATTGAACAACACACCGCGCGTGTGGTTGGTAAAACTGTACACCGCGCCAACCGCACGGCATGGCGGCCGCGATTTTCGATTCGAAAAGATCGTGTCGTTACCACATGGCTCAGTTAACTGCGCGCAAGCCTCAGTTTAAGTAAGCACAGTTAAAAGTCTGGTGAAGCTTGTGCGTGTGGTAAGTCTTTAATTACGGTACGAATTTTTTGTTCCGACCAAACTCGCCAAAGTTTTAAGAAACGCGTTTTGCGGGGACGGAAATAGTATCCTATACTTTCCATGGTTAACGATTGGATTCAAATAACAGGCAGTATTATAAAAACAGTTTTTAACCTATGTGAATGCGTTCTTATGCAGGTTTTTGGGCATTGTCGAGATGGACTGACGATTTATTCGGATATGCTCGAGAATGGTGCATGTACTGGATAACTTAATTTATTTACACACATTTAAGTGTCAAGTTAAAAAAACTGCTAAAGCAAACATTAAAATTAAATTAACTTGTAATCTTTGATCAGATTTTACAATCCCAATACGCAAAATGGGACTAAAGATTTAGCATTCGGCACAACGTTATTACGGAATAATAAGACTTAAATTCAAATAAAGTTATATGTATTTGATTATTTTTAATAGACTGTTGGTGAATATACCTACGTATAAACGAGTATAAGTGTCAGTGCGGTATCACTATAGAGGCCTGACTTAAGAGACACGACATCTATGTATATCTGATCGAAGCTTGTAAATAACTAAATTATTCAGTACATACAACTCTAGAGAAGCTAGGAAACGATTGTACTTGTACCCCGAAGCACAATACTGACTACACGTTTTTAATTATTTAAGTTTAATCGAATACATATCTATGGTTAATTATTGTATTAGTGTTAATCTTGATTTTTCACTAATTCGTTATTTAAAGACTGCACATTGTAAATATATTTTGTGATACTGATTTTATTAGTTACCTTCTACTAAGTAGTGTAAGTTGTACGTTGTGTGTTAATCATATCGGTTATGTTTTGTTTGCTCAACGTTATGGTCGCGAATTTAATTATTATAAATGTTGTAGCTTTTATAAATTGATGGAAGATTGGTGCGAATTTGTATGCTATACCAAGTAAATGGTCTTGGTGTGATGAACCGTATGGCGGACGCTGTTTGAAAATGGACTTTATATCGTGTGGCATAAAGTTGAATAAAATTCCGCAAAAATCATTTTGTCGTCAGGCGACAGTGATCGGCCCCGTCCAGCGGATACCACAGAGATATGACGTCTGGCGTGGGTGTAGAAATATCGCGCCAAACGGCACCGTTTATACCGTCAGTGTTATGTTTTGTTAAGGAAATATTCCAACATTTAATTAATTAATTAGTAATTTTGTATGAAGTATAAAATGAAATGGCAGGTACTCTTCACGTTATTTCCGCGTTGGCGTCATATCTTTGTGGTTTAAAATTCTGCTATATAGGGTTTGATTTCATCGCGACTGTTTTTGGTAACTAGCAGGGTCTAAGGTGCAAATTGCGCATCTTCTACATCTAGATGTTCCCATCGGTGGATGAGAGTGAAGCGATGGTCGCTTTCTCGTGCCGAAGCAAAGCTTTAACACATGATATTTTTGTGTCTATTGTATAAACATAATGTTTTTTAGTGTATGAAGATGAAGTCACTAAAGCTCTACACCCACACATTGTAAAGATTGATTACTAAAATATAGCAGCTAAGTTTCGTTTGTGATCAAAATTCATATCACTGCCTGAATAAAAGAATCGTAAACTGAAAACTAAAAATCATTGATGGATGCAAAAATAGCATGCAAGAAAAGCTTTATTGAATGTTGTTAATGTGTCGCTTTTTCTTTATATTCACTAAATTGTCGGTTGTAAATACCTTTTAGTGACAAAAATGTAAATAAAATATTCTCCAAGTATAACAGTATTTTAATGAAAAATTCATTCAATTGCGCGTCGTCTCACGATCAGGGGATTCCGTAGCCTTGTTCTTAAAATAAATTAAAATTATTTACAATTTAGCATAACGGCTAACGACGCTTTACATGGTTTTTACACAAAAAAAAACTTAGTATTTTTAAAGAAAAACAAAGAACCCGTCCGCGATATGTAGCTTTTAGATACACTTCAGATACAGACGAACCTTGCAACGCCTCGCACACTATATTCTGGCGTAACATTTAGGGTTAAATAGATAAATCAACAACAGACAGGAGACAGACATACATATATACATACATGACCAACAGCCTTCAATAATCCACGTCTGGGCATAGGCTTATTTCTGATTATGCGAAACTGCATTACGAAATCTTTGTTCCGACAAACATACTACAGATGAAGTAAAGCATAGGGTTGCAGGGACCAAGTCATATAGCATTCCCATTGTCTATCTTGCTAATGCCTCGCCGCATCTACAAATGCCTCTATTCGCATTCTGCTTGCTTTCTTTGCGTTTCTCTAACGTCGGTCCACCTTATTCTCAAACATACATACATACACCTAATAACAACTTTCTCTAGCTAGGCAGTCTCGTGAAAATGCAGCGCATCCCAGTGAGGCGTCGACCCACGGCGGCCGCTCTGCTCGCTAGTCCGAGTCGCTGCTCTGTCCCGGGACATAGTCCGCGTCGTCTTCGTCTGATATGTCCAGGTCGTCTAGATCTTGGAATAGGGACTCGTCCACTTTGACTGCATCACCTGGAAATGAGTATTATCATTATAAGTCTTTCTTGATTTGTTTGTTTTAGGCTTCAATCAGATACACATAGATGTAAAGTTGCAATATGCAAAAGGAAACCAAAAACAATGCTTCAAATTAGGCAGGGAGTCAAGGGCCTTGTTTCGCTGTCAGTCGCTCTGTGATTGTTTTGGTGTCACAACACCTAAATTAGCTAGAAACACTAGCAAATGTCAACAATTTTGCACAATGACGAGGCTTAGATTCATATGAAGATTTTGATTATTTTCACTAAAATGTTAGAGAATATATAATAACAAATAAATATTAGTCTCAATGCAGTGCAACTAGTGGCTAAGTGCGGAAAATGCTAAACAAACAACATCTAGGTTTATATCTGATTAAACATTGTAGTGATAACAAACATGGTGGGTGTAGGTGTAGCAACTGGCGGGGGTCATCTAACCTATGAAATCTGGTGGTTTAGCTTAATATTTTGTAACATAGTGAGTGTGAACCAAGTACCATCTATCTACCATTTGATTCTAAATTAAACCTAAATAAAGTAATATCAACAATTACTTACCATCATCAAGGAATTTAAGGTCAGACTCATTGAGTGTGGTGTCTCTGAGGAAGAGTTCTTTGCCGGTGAGTTTGTTCCTGTCTTTGCCTTCTCTCTCTCGTTTTGCGGGGATGCCCATGTCATTTTCGAATTGCTTTCTCCATGCTAGGAATGATTCTACTGTGACTCTGGTGCCTTCAAACCTTTTCTGTAATTATAAAACATATCAGTTATTAACACATTACATTAACTTTTGAAAATGACAAGAGATACATATTATAAATGCGGAAGTTTAGTGTTGAGGTAGCTTATATAAGAAATCCTAACTAAATCTTAATATATATAAATTATGTGTCACGTTGTTTGTCCGCTATAGACTCCTAAAGTACTTAACTGATTTCAATCAAATTTGCACACCGTGTGCAGTTTCAATCTAACTTAACAGATAGGATAGCTCACACATTTATATATGTATAAATAAATAATAAACGCGAATGAAGTCGCAGGGTGACAGCTAGTATATATAGTAGGTATATATTAGTATATTAGTACTAGTATATATTATACATAGGATAAGGGATACATTCCTAGGAGTAAAAAAAAAGACAACCTTTTTTTATCTTTGAATTTGTTTACCAATCCTACAGTTGATTTGATGACTTTGAATGACCGTGATATGGATGAAAACGACTCTAATGCATAAAATGAAGTATTCCTATTTTAACTTTAAGCAGTAACACTGTTTTTTTTCCCATTGAAACTGATTTTTTTCACATTTTTAACTTTGTTTAGTAGACATTATAAATTAAGAAGAGACATATTAGTCAATCACAATTTATAAACATATACAAATGAAAATATGTCAATGGAAAAGCCAAACTAATAATGCAATGGCGATAGCATTTAACAACATACTTTAGGTTTTAAGGTAAATAAAGTCTATTGTACTTTTTTATTAGTCCACTAGCTGCACCCCGTGTTTTCACCCGTGATTAAAAAGTATCCTATGTGCTATTCTAGACTATAATCTATCTCTGTGCCAAATTTCATCCAGATCTGTTTAGCCGTTCTGGTGTGAAAGAGTAACAAACATCCATCCATCCATTCCTACAAACTTTCGCGTTTATAATATTAGTAGGATTAGCTGACACATTTACATAGGATATTGAATGTGTTTTAATAATATGTAAGTACCAATATACCATTTAGATCCATGAATAAATAAATCTTTCGCTGCAGATATTGGAATTGGGTTGCATTTTTAAATCCGCAAATAGTGAAACATTAATGAAGGAATAAGGAAATAAGGAGCTTTTACTGTTTAGACATAAAAATACCATTTCTGCCTCTTCATCAGCTTTCTGTTTAGCCAGTATCTGCTCTTCTCTTTCTTTTTTCACATTGTCCCATTTTTCATTGAGCCACTCTTGTCCTGCTGACACTAGTGTGAATATCATTACCATTCCTAAATTTTCTTTGCCCTGTGAATATTCAAAAGTAAAATGTTAGTCTTCACCAAATTTAATAATTATAATAACTATATGTTTTAGGTCCTGTTACTTGTATAGCATTCTGGCTAAATTCTACAGATGTTCGAGCCCTGCTCTGTTTTATTTTAAGGCATGTTGACTTCCAGAGGAAAATAGAAGTAAAACCTAAGTTGTTAGGACTGTATTAAATTAAACAAATTCTACCTGTTCAACTAAATGTGCGAGTAATTCCTCTTTTTCAACATGGTCATCAAAATTCTCTTCATCCTCAATTTCTATGTCAGGTAGTTCCTCGGGATACTTCGCTGTGTATGTAAATACAAGCTGACAAGCTAGACCTTCCCCGTCATCGAAACCTTCTGATTTGATTGGTATGCTGAACTTGTGGTAAGGCTTCGTTTCTAGAACTGTAAATAAGATTTATGGGTCAAACACAATATCAAAGGCCAACAATAACAAACTGACTAGTTTTACAATCTTTATCTAGGATAAAAAAGGTCAACAAAATAGAGCCAGCTTAACATAACCTAGGTAAAATGGTACAACTAAAATCTTAGTAAACGTCGAGACTTACTTTGCATGTCTCCATAGTAAATGGAGTCTAAGGCTTCTACTTCACTGCTTTGCTCGTAGTTGTAATCCATTTTTACAGTATTTTGCTAACTCAATGAAAATAAATTTACTATTTACACGTTATCAAAGCGGTGCATTTCGTTTTTTTTTTTGACTTCATTTTTTCATTTTTGTAAAGCAAGGAGCACTGACATTTGAATCTAAACTGACATTTCGTATTCCTTCTAGTATTGACATTAAGCTGGCAACACCACAGAAGCCCTACAGAAAAGTTGAAGTTGAATTGACTTTAAGCGTTAAGTCTATTTAGCCGGAACTGAGAAACGCTTACATGATGGCGCGAAATTTAAATTAAAAAGAAGATTAGACGAATGGTTCTAGTTCGAGCTGGAGACCTCTCGGCCGGCTGGCGACTGTCCTACATTGCTTTAGTTATTATTCTGAGGTCCTACGGCACAGCAGGGCTATTTGCAAATTTTCGCAACCATTCGAAAACGTTTCCCTTCGGATTTCAAAAATTTTAAACCTAAATTATTCAAATCTCAGTCTATGTATATTCATAAGTTTTATAGGTCATTAATTCTTCCGATCGGATTTATACTTGATTCCCTATTCCAAAATGTATAAAAGTAGACTGAGATTCGAACAATTTGCGTTTGAAATTTCTAGGGTCCGATCGGGAAAGTTGCCGAAAGATTGTGAATAGCACCGCAGGTCGTATTTCTCAATCGATTCTCGATAATTAGATAGTTTTTTTTGTCGAGTTAGTCAGGATTGCCCCTAAAGCCTGGTAGGCCTCGGGTCAGGGCTGCCAGATTTTAGGGGTGGCCATGCTGGTCGCTGAGAAAAGGGCGGCTGGTACTACACGACCTAGGGCGGCTAAGACTACAAATCCGCCACTGATCACAGGCGTAACTGCTTGCGAGCGACACAAATGAAAATGGCAAGTAGATAAGTACCTACATAATACCATAGAATACGTAATTAGTAAAATACGCATACTAAGTAGGTAGGTTTTCAACATGGGAACGCACATTGTGCAACGTATGTTAATGACGCACATCAATCATAGGAATATTTTACTTAATTGTTTCCTTAATGACAGGAATACCATTTTTCCTTTGACTCATAACGTAATGATAGAGTCCCTCAAACCCCGAGTAAACCCATTTATTTTTATCGAACTCTAGGGTAAAAATATAACAACGATTTGGAAGTAAGTTTGGTGTTTTAGAGTTATTTAAATAATGCTTTTGAGTTCATCGTCTTATAGTGTGCTGAAGTACTTAGGGAAAACAATCTTCAATGATTTTAGATTTATTTCAAAGTTGGTAGGTACTTTAGGTAGTGGTAGGTAGGTACGAGTACATGCTATGATCTTGTGATTAAACTTTAAACTTACCTTCAAAATAAATGAACACCAGCCACTAATGAACACTGTAGTTAAAAGTTGTGAACTCTTTTTATTTCCTTATCAAATTAATTACTTACATAATAATATATCGCAACCATTTTACTAAATGACACCGTTTAGCTAGCTTACTGAATGATATTCAGCAGTAGCGTCTAATACAACGTTTAGGAAACTCGCTGGCTGATGCTTAGGCTATTCATAGAATAGGGTGATAATTTGCCAAAATTACTATTTTCGATCGAAGACTTGAATTAATTATGATAAAAATCCGAGAATCGGTAAAACGAACGCCAATTCTGATTGACATGATTTTATAAAACCTAACTAACTAAAACCTCTTGGCCCGACTCCTTTATCAGGGGGGCTATTCCTGCGCGTGAGATGAGATGAGATTTTATCTTGGCCACTTTTATACCTATGACGTTGCAAACGAGAGCAACAAGAACGAAAAAAAGTGAGATGAAAATCTCAAATCTTCGAATAGGGTCCCAGGGCAAATCTGACTTGGATTGGTTAGCCTTCGTGGTTATTTTGTTTTTAACAATCCGTAAACATATCATCAGGAAGCTAGCTAAACGGCGCCGTCTAGTAAAAAGGCTAGGTTGTTAATTGAACGGCGAATTAAGCTAGCTGGCTGCGACATACTCGTATGTACATTGAGAAATACTTTCTCAAGAAATACTTTCTCAACGGATATACATACCTTCCTACAAATAATTACAATAGGTACACACCGTCGAGCAAATAGATAGTTTGAAATAAAATTAAGCTGAATCTGAACAAATTAATAATCATTGTAAAAGTACTTGTCTATAATTAGAAACAATAAAACAGAAGAAGGTATTTTAAATTCATTGACGTATGTAAGTACCTACCGACATACGTCACGGAATTTAAAATACCTTACTAGTGTAACTAGCTTATTCATTATCATGCAAGTGCTCAGTATTTATATAGCTACAGCTTATTTTAGCACACAGTAACGCAACGCTCTTAGAACGGAAAACGTTTGTTCATTTAATTAAATAATTAAGTACCTACGACTCATTAGTGCCTACATTAGTCATTACTCAATATTTACTCATTGTTTTGAACGAGGACAATAAAATCATAGACGACGATGGATCGGACCGGGTCTTTGTTGGTAAGTTGGTTTTTTAACAGCAAGTCGTTCAGAAAATGTAAAGGCGGAGACTGACAGGAGCTGTCAGCGTTCGCGTATCGTTTTGCAGTTCACCGTATCAATTCTATGAGCAGTGGCCCTATTCGGAGATTTGAGATTTTCATCTCATTTTTTTTCGTCCTTGTTGCTCTCGTTTGAAACGTCATAGGTGTGAGAGTGACCAAGATAAAATCTCATCTCATCTCACGCGCAGGAATAGCCCCCCAGGGACTACCATGACATCTTAATGGAATTAACGCGCAGCGTCGAAAACAAAACGTAACCATCATGGCTATAAAATATCAAATCAAATGTCAATGTCTGGCCCCTCAGTTTCTTGCCTGTTCTTCTGAGGTGAGGTTCCCTTTCCGAACAAGGCGGTCGAGTCATTGTTAAAAATAATTTATTTTGTTTTTAACCTTAACTTCAACCGTCCCCGTTAGGGCCCTAGAGCAAGCCCCTTCTGGGCTGCCAGGGCAATTCGACGCCCCTCCCTCGGCGACAGCCCAAGCCGAGGCCGTACCTCAGAGGTGCCCTTGCGCTCGTCGCCCATAGTTTGTAAGCATTTTTGAGGCCCTGCGCCATCTGCGCTTGCCTAATGCCCGGTACGCTGTCGAGGCCTCAGTGGCCAAAAGCATAGAGTCATCCAAAAAAAAAAATTTCGTTCATAAACAGTACGGAACTCTCTCTAGACATATAGGTACACATGGCCTAGAGAACATGATGACATAGGTAGGTAAGTATCTAAAGGTACTTTGTAAATACCTTTTACCGTTCTCTTTTTAATTCAAGATCAACAGTAACTAACCTACTCCTTACTCGCCTAAAACTCGATAGTTAAATATTGAAATTTCTAATCAAATTTGCCTAGATTGGTTTTCATAACCGGGCGAAATACGTATAAGTATAAAGATTTTTTTCTTTTGCAGATGGTTCTGCTGGCTACGACTAGTTATTCTGCGAGTAAGTTTTATTTTTGCTCTGTTCTGTTCTGAGTGGATGAAAAAAAACAGGCGCACGGCGTATGATTTAGGTGAAGCCAAAAGTCATCCAAAAACTACCCTACTGTCGTATAATTATGTACACAACACGCACACATTGACGCAAAAAACTACGCTACTTGCTTGGTCATACTTACCTCGGCATTATGTGCATTGGTTTATGGTATAATTTCGTGTACATAAATAAACATAGTGCAATATAAAAGTGTGGCAAGGACTACATTTTGAGGTTTTTTTAAAAACTGTGCAGTTTTTTTACAATTCAATTTTGAAAAAGCCGTAACATTAAACTCTTACAAATATGTTTTTCATGGCAACATTACCACGCGCACACGATTAAAAAGAAGTGGCTTCAGCGAGATATAACGCAGTGTTCCATCTTTTCTTCTAGGTTGATCTGAGATTCCATTCAAAAAGTTCCATTGTTCTGAAAACGTATGGAACAGATTTTTTTTAATTTCATTCAGGGTTGGCTCCACAGTAAATTTTTTAAAAGTTAACTATAACAATATTTAAAAGTTGTTTGAAGTGAAGAGAGAATTGAAGAGAAGATGAAGTTGATACGTACCATGATTTCTTAGAATGTATCCGTCGTTTAAGAGTCCGGCGACCTAACTAACTTCGACCTATGCGACCTAGACTAACTTCGCATTGGCTTTAGGCATTCTATAGCCATTTCCTCTAGAAGAAAAAGACGAGCGAAGAGAGCGAGTAATGATACTGACGAGCCTCTAAAGTTACCTACAGAGTGACAAAGTGCAATTTCAACTTTTTTTTTGACTTTTGCACTTCTGTAATCATTCTTAAATAATTAGGAATGTCTCTTGTATTATGGATTCATTTAACAGCTAATGATGTAGACAACCGCCCTATGTAATGGAATTTTTGATTTGCTTTGTCTACCTATTGAATGAATCAGTCAAAAGTGACCCCTTAAAATGTGGATATTTTTCATAGCTCTATTTTCGCTTGAGAACGTTTTAAAAAAAACCAAGAACATAGGGGCGGAGATATTGTTAATTTAATTGTACATGCTAAATTTCATCATAATCTGACAAATGGTTTTCAAGAAATTTAAGTAGCGCGTTTGTATGGAAATTTCAGAGCGTCGCGGCCCTCTTAAAGATAGGCGGTGTATAAACCGATGACAATCTAATCTAAATTCTAAACTAAATCTAATCTAAACTAAATCTAATCTATGCTTATTTATTTCGTTCTTTAGCTTCAGAATTGACAAAGGTTTGCGACGACTCAGGGGTTTGCCTGGGCCTAAAGCCAACAGATGCGCATCACAAATATGGTGACGACATGGACGAATTCATCAAGACAAACAAGGTAATGCACGGACTGTTCAGTAGAGACTGTTCTGTGTCCTTCAAGAACTGATTTATTTACGACTAACGGTATCTAGTACATATAAAATCTTTAAAAAAAACTTAACATTAACAGATTTGATCGGGATTTTGAAGGGATTCTGAAAAAAAAGGTATCATCTGTTAGCAGGTACATAATATCCTTTCAAACGTACCTACACTATCTACACTAGTATTAGAAAAAGAAAAGATTTATGGTTTTGTATGTTTGTAATGAAATAACTCGAAATCGACTCATCCGATTTAAAAAACTGTTTTTCATCATCACCATTATAAAGCTACATTATTCTTGAGTGATATAAGCTTTAAAACGCGAGCGAAGCCGCGGGCAAAACAGCTGGTAAATAAATAGTTTCTGGTGGTGTACTTAAGGTCTATATTGATTTTGTAGGTGATCGGGTAAATGAGAAACGTACTGTCACTTGCAAGGTTGTATTACGACTGCTCGTGCGAGCGAAATGACAATAAATAAATAAGGAAGCGCAGCGTAGGACGTCCACCCACAAGGTGGAGAGATGACCTTATCAAGACCGCAGGATCGCGCTGGATGCAGGCCGCTACCAACCGGTCTTATTGGAGGTCTATGGGGGAGGCCTATGTCCAGCAGTGGACGTCCTATGGCTGATGGATGGATGGATGATGAAATAAGGAAGCAAATAGAAACACCATACCGCCCACCAAAAAGGGCTGTAGGCCTTTTTAAACAACTTAAATAAGTTACATTTCAACTTAGGTAATCTTACGATTTGTTTACAATTTGCATCAAACTTAACAAAAAATGTAGGTAGAAAATAAAAAGTTAACAAAAAAAAACATGTGTTGTTATCTAACTATTTCAACATGTGGTGACAAAAAACACCGTAAATTAAAAATACATGCATTAAACAACCACAACAAACAAATTATTGAGTTTGCTTACGAAAAATATTTCAATCCGTGGACTCTCAAGAAAAAAGTCGTATATGAGTAATGCATACATTTTTACGAAACAACTTAATAATTAAATCTTAAAAAATTTACACTTTCACTGCATTTATATTTTATTGTTCATGAAGTATCTATAGGTAGTGCACACAACTTAGTTACTGTCCTTTTCGTCACTGTGTCACCACTTTTGACGCTGTAAACTCTGGTCAGGCCGTCCGTGCTTGGGTGTTTATTATCATCAGGTAAGTTTACATGTCTGAGGCGACCGCCCACCCTGAGGAGTTGCTTTTCATCAAGATAAGGGTTGAGAAATCGCAACGGGCTTGTTCTTTTCACTTCTTTTTTCTCCTCTAATCTGTCGATTTCTTGTTTATATTCTTCTTCTTGAATCTTTTTAATGCATATAGTCAATGCTTCTTCCAATTCCTGTGTAGTAATGTCATCGTCAGTATTTGTGGTTTTCTGGAAACGCAAAAATCTCCTGCAGTAAGTAATAGTCTTGAGTAGTTCTGTCAAATTATCAAAAGTTTCAAATTTATTTGTTAAATGTTCTTCTTCTTCTGTGTTCAGGTAAGTATTCACTTTTATTGTTTTCATTTCCATTTCTGTATTTATTACTTCTTGTTTACTAAACTTTATTTCTGTTTCAGATAACCAACTCTGGCCCTTCCACCACAGGTCAGACGTCTTCAGCTCGGATAGCAGTATTCCACGCGAAGCCAAGTCAGCTGGGTTGTCAGAAGATTCAACGTGATAAACTTGCTTGTTGTTTAAATTTTCAGCTATTTCTACAACGCGATTGGCAACGAAAGGTTTCCATCTATTAGGTTCTCCGGCCATCCATGCGACTACAATTGAAGAATCTGTCCACGCATACATGTTCTGGGTAGGTATGTTCATAGCTTGGCTAACTTGTTTCATCAGCCTTGATAGAAGTAATAAACCAAGTAGTTCTAACCGTGGTAATGAAATTGTTTTCAAAGGTGCTACTCTAGTTCTAGCAGCAATCAGATGCGTCTCAACTTTCTGAGTTTTTGTTCTGACGTAGACCGTTGCTGCGTAAGCGCGCATCGATGCGTCGCTGAATCCATGAATCTGGATTTCAGAATTGTTTTCATCTGTTGTGCCAAACCATCTCGGTATCTGTATGTTGTTAACATTATTGAAGTCTGTTCTAATTCGTAACCATTCTTTTCTTAGTTCTTCGCCAATGGGCTCGTCCCACGACAATTTTTCTAGCCACATCTTTTGCATGAGCAGTTTGGCTAGCACAGTACTTGGAGCGATCCATCCCAATGGGTCAAACAGTTTTTGTATGTCTGATAAGACTTTTCGCTTAGTCGTGATTTCGTCGGTTGAAAGAAGGCTCAGGTTGTATTGGAAATTGTCGTTGCTGAGGTTCCAAACAATTCCCAGTGCTTTGATTGTTCCATCAAGATTCATGTCTACATGCGCCTTGGTTGATCGTTTGGCTTGATCGATGAATTTCATAAACTCGACATTGTTTGAAGACCATTTGGTGAGTTCAAAGCCGCCTCTTTGCAGTATTTTTGTAACATTCGTTGCTAATGATATCGCGGCTCTTGTCTCATCAGCGCCATCTAGCCAGTCGTCCATATAGAAGTTAGTTTTGATACTTTTGACAGCCAAAGGTTCATCGGCTCCTTCATCGTTTGCTACTTGGTGGAGCGTTCTAACCGCCAGATACGGTGCGGGTGCTGTACCAAATGTTACTCGAAGTAGTCTGTATTCGTATAGGTTGCTTGATTCGTGTTCACGCCAAACGATTCTCTGGTAGTCTGTGTCTTCTTTGCTCACCAACACTTGGCGGTACATCTGTCGTATGTCAGCCATGAAGCAGACACGTTTCATGCGCCATCTTATCAATAGATTTCTCAGGTCATCTTGTAGCTGCGGACCAACGTGTAGTTCATCGTTGAGTGAAATGTTACTAGTGCCCTTACAGGAAGCGTCGAAGACTACACATGTGCGGGAAGTTTCTTTGTCGTTGCGAACTACAGCGTGGTGAGGTAAGTACACCGATTCTTTTGTTTCTCTCTCTTCTTTTGGTATTTCTTCCATGTGTTTTTGTTCTATATAATCATTTATAACTTTTGTATATTCTTTTTTCAGATCCGGTGCTCTTCGAAACTTCCGTTCCAGTTGAAGAAATCTGCTGATAGCTATATCTCTCGTGTTTCCTTGCGGTGTTTGTGGACTGTATGTATTAAACGGTAATTTTACAATGTATCTTCCTTCTTCATTTCTTTTTGTTGTGTTTTCATAGATTTCTTCACAAATCTTTTCTTCTTTAGTAAGGTTTCTCTTGTCATCAGGTTCCAGTTCCCAGATTGACTTCAACATCTCATCGACGTCAACCTGGTGATGCATGACAAGGTACGTAGCTTCTGCTGGTTTCCCGTAAATGTCTCCGAAAAGAATCCAACCTAGGCTAGTATTCTGTGCACATGGTGTGCCTGGTGGTCCTTTAATCAGTTCTTGTTGCAGAATTTGAGCATATTCTCTGACTCCCAAGAGTATCTCTATGGAACCTGCTGTAAGATAAGTGGGATCGGCGAGGTTCAGTCCTTTTATATGAGGCCATTGTTGTGTCGGTATCGTTTTGCTAGGTATCTTAGTGGTCAGTTGTTTCGACATCACGTAGGCTTGTATAGGTAAGCTGAAGTTTCGGTCCCATCGTGATCTTATTTGTAGCTGAACCACATGCTTGAGTTCTGTTCTCGTAGATCCTACCCCCACGACACTTCCCTTGATAGGCTGTCGTTTGAGTTTCAATAGCTGAGTCGCCTTTTCGCTAATGAAAGTTGCTTGGGAACCTTGGTCTATTAACGCACGTAGTGGAATGGTATGTCCGTGTTCGCTTGTTGCTTCCACTATCGCTGTCGCTAGTAGTGCTACTCCTTGTCTAGTTGTAAGGTGTGACGCAATCATTGTGTTTACTTGTATTTCCTCTTCGTCTACTACATGTTGTGAAGTCAGCGATTGTGCTTGTGAAGTTCTAGTAAGATCTGCTGGTTCTGTAGTCTGCTTTTCATGTAGAAGAGAATGATGGCGTTTTCGGCATATTCGACAGGACACTGGTACTTTACATCTCGCTACTGAGTGCCCTGGTGCTAGACAGTTGAAACATAAATGTTTGTTCTTGACGTATTCTATTCTCTCGTTAGGTTCCATCTTGATAAATCCCTTGCAATGACATAATGTGTGGTTTTCGTTACAAAAGACACAAACCTTTTCTGTTACAGGTGTGGCAACATGGCATGTACGTTCTCTGATTTGTTTAGTCTGTGAAGTGCTTGCAGTGACCAGTTCTAATGTACGAAATTTAGACTCCATAAACTTGCGAAACTGGTCCCACGTCGGTATTTCTTCACTGTCTTCTTCTTTATTTTGACCACTCACATGCTCTTCCCAGTTTTTGTGTGTCTCTGGATCCAACTTCTGAACGAGGAGGTGTATGATAATTAAATCCCATGAGCTAGTAGACACCTTCAAGTTTTCCAAGTTTTTTAGACATTCTACAGTTGTGTCGATCAGAGATTTGATTTGAACAGCTGATTGGGTGGTCAATTTCTTCTGGTTGAACAATTTTTTCATAAAGTTGTTAATAATCAAACGTTTGTTTCCATACCTGGTGTTTAATATGTCCCATGCCACTTTGTAGTTGCTGGCAGTAGCTTGTATATGTTTCAATAGCCCTTCAGATTCTCCCGTGAGACTTGTTTTTAAATAATGAAGTTTTTGTACATCGCTCAATCCAGCATTATCGTGCACGAGGGAAGTAAACAGGTCTTTGAACGCGGGCCATCCTTCATAAGTACTGGCAAATGTAGGCAACTGAATTTTTGGTAAGTGTACAAATCCATTTTGATTGAATGAGCCAATTTTAGGTCCAATGTTGGTCGATGTGGAATTTTGTGATGAAGTGGTTGTACCTGTAAACGCTTCGCACATATCTTTCAGCTCACCTTGTAGCACATTGTATAAATCTTCATACACAAAAAATTCGTCTTCTGTGAAATATGGCAATACGGCTTTTTGCGCTTTGGGCGTTAATTTTACTAACTCATCGTGCGATTTTTTAAAACAATTCCAATATCCATTAACGATTTCTATTCGAGTTTCTACATACCCTTTTGTAAGTCTTGATTTTGGGGTTTTTTTCCAATTCGAAAGCGTCTTTTTAAGTAATTCGGCACAATTTTCCAATGAAGCCACAATTTCTTGTTGCGCTGCCGTAATTGTCGTAGCCATTGTATATGAGTACTCACAAAGTTCACAAAAATAGTTAATCTTTCACAGTTCTAGTTTTTAACACTTTATCACACGAAATCCACTATTGTTTGTTGTAAATTCGATCGTCTTTTTGTTTAATTGTCGGCGGAGTCAGCGGTCGGCCATGCCGGCCGGCATTTTGCACAGGTAGCAATCCGGTTCGAATTCGACCATATGGTGGTGTACTTAAGGTCTATATTGATTTTGTAGGTGATCGGGTAAATGAGAAACGTACTGTCACTTGCAAGGTTGTATTACGACTGCTCGTGCGAGCGAAATGACAATAAATAAATAAGGAAGCAAATAGAAACACCAGTTTCCAAATCGTTTTGTAAATGATGGAGTTAAGTTTACTTAGTATGATTTTGATTTTTACATTGGACATTTATTAATTAATAACTGACCTGAAAAAGTGTGAACAAAAACGTTTAATTTTTAAGAAATTACTTTTTTTTTTAAAAAGGAGTTAATAATTTTGTTATTTTTTTCGGCTGCAGAAATTTTTGAACAACTTTAATGATACCGAACTGGAAGAATTCGAGGAGAAAATCGACGGTGATGACCAAAACTGCATGTTTAAAGTCAAGGTAAGTTTTAAATACTCATACTTTTATCTCAGATGGAGATACTGGAATAAATACCTGCCTACTTACTATAATGCGCAACTACGCAATGCACTGGACACCGCTCCGGTGTGCGGTAATGCGGAATTCAACTTTGACTGTAAATTCTCGAATTGTATACAAAACCAGAGAGTATTTTTACACATTGATGACACTGTGTCTTAGTGCGGAGAAGCGCATGCGAATTTCCGTCGCTCCGCACACCGCAGAGGGATGCGATCCCAGTGTGATATCTGCCTACGGTCTAAGGTCTCGGTCACAAAGTGAGCGGCTGCCTTCGAACCCAGTTCAACACTAATCTATGTGTCGCAGCCAACTAGCATAATTCGCCGTGCAATTAACGGCCTAGTCCTTTTACTAAACCGTGCCGTCCAACTAGCTTCCTGATGATATTTAGCCATTCAATCAAACAGCTAGGCAAAATGACTTGATCGACAACGTTGACTACTTCCCCAGCCAAGTCGTAAAAGTAGGAGAGGTTACCCTACTCTACTAGGCTTGTTATAAAAAAAAAACTCCTGCCTTAACCTTCTAATCTCTCTCCTTTGTCTCAAAAAAGGGGTCGCGATGGAGAAGGGTTAATTTATATCATGGACATTAGAATTGCGGTTCGTTTCACCGATTTTCGGATTTTATGTTTAGCATAATTAATCCAAATCAGATTTCTTCGGTCAAAAATAGTAATTATGAATGGCCTGAGTATCATCCAATGAATTAATTAAATGTTGTACTAGACCCTACGGCTGAATATCATTCAGGTAGCTGGTTGAACGGCGCCATTTAGTCAAATGAGGAGGAACAGCGTTCCGAACCTTATAAACAGATTCAACAAAGATTCGTGAGAGAGGTGTCAATGGACAACTCCTCACTGCCGTAAGACACAAAATACACAGAAAAGTTCGGACACAGGAACAGCTAATTATCCCCCGACAGATTGCTGTGCTTCGCGGGATTTATAAGAAAAAAAAAAAAAAAAAAAAAAAAATTAGTCAAATGGCTAGGCTGTTAATTGAACGGCTGATTAAGCAAGTTGGCTACAACATTTGCATTAAACGCGACGTGCCTCTACCGCCTCTCCCGCGCCGCTGCGGCCTTCGTCCCGCGCCCGCTGACTTCGTTGAGTGATTGAGGCCTGTGGCCCTATTCAGAGATTTGATATTTTCATCTCACTTTTTTTGTCCTTTTTGCTCTCGTTGGAAACTTCATAGGTGTGAGAGTGACCATGATAAAATCTCATCTCATCTCACGCGCAGGAATGGCCCTCAGAGCTGTGCCTCATAGTTACATGTACAGTGACTGTCAATTAGCAGGAAATTTGGCTTCTAAGTATTTCCGGCCTTGCAGAAATGGTGAATTTAAATCTCCGTTACGTAGTAACAGAACTCATATTTATTGTACTTGAGCCATGTTAGCCGAGCCATTTAAATTTGACACGTGCTCTTACGGTGAACGAAAACATCGTAAAGTAACCGACATGTTCTAGAAGAATAATTCCAGAGACATGTGACATCCACCAACCCGCACTAAGCCAGCGTGCGTGAGCAGCGTATTTTTTTAAAAGTCTGTATGTTAAGGGTCCATATGTCTTTGTGTGTGTTCCATGCATCTCCGATGCAAGGAAACCTGTTTAATTTGGCAATTTTTGTTCGTGATATTTTGTTTTTTTTCACGATGGCAGCCAGTTATTTTAAAGTCCAAGAGAATATTGCGGCACAAATAAATAAGTCTAAAGCTAATTTCAAAAAGGCTCCTAGGGAAAGAATAACCTTATCATATGTCAACACACGTCTAGAATCATTAGAACGGCACTGGATAGAGTTTCAGAGTAACCATCGTAAAATCATTATTGAGATTCAAAGCGAAGAATTGCAGAAATCCTCATATATTACTAACGATTTGTACGATGCGACCGAAGAGGCGTTTATAGAATATAAATCTTTGTTAAAAGAGGCTATTTTGAAACTCAGACCGGATTCGGTAGCTTCTAAATCTACTGCAGTGCAGGGAACTGAACAAGTTAACGTGAAATTGCCCAAAATTGAGATTCCCAAATTTTCGGGTAAATACTCCGAATGGCCTAGTTTTCGCGACTTATTCACTTCCTTGATTCACAACAACGGCAGTATTGATAATGTACAGAAGCTACATTATTTAAAAAGTTCAGTGACTGGCGAAGCTGAACAGTTGTTGCGACATATCCCGGTTACCTCAAGTAATTACCAGGTATGCTGGACTCAGTTAGAAAGCAGATATAATAATAAGAAGTATTTAGCCAACTGCATTTTGAAGAAACTGACTTCTCAGAAAGCGCTGACTACTGAATCTTCTAGTGCAATAAAGCTGTTATTAGACACTACTAAAGAATGTCTGAGCGCTTTGAAGAATTTAGGAATCAGTACTAGCTCTTGGGATGTTATAGTAGTTTTCTTGATAAGCCAAAAACTTGATGCTGAGTCCCGCAAACTCTGGGAACAAAAGGCAACCGAGTCTGCCCTAGAGTTGCCTACTATTGCTATGTTTGAGCAATTCTTAGAAAATAGATACAGGTCGATTGAATTTTTAGATCCTAAAATTCAAAGGTCGGAAAAGACCAATTGTGCTCACGTCGCAACTACTCTTGTATCCTGTGCTTATTGCTCAGAGAATCACAAGACTTGCAATTGTAAGAAGTTTGCGAAAGAAACCACTGATACTAGACGTAACTTTGCTCAGACGAGCCACTTATGCTTCAATTGTTTGAGTAGTGACCATACCGTCTTCCAATGCAATATGTCAACCAGGTGTCGTTTGTGTAAAAAGAAACACCACACACTTTTGCATCCCAAAAATCCGAAACCAGCCGTTGACAATGTCAAGGCTGATCAACCTGTGACCAAGAGTGTTGTCGCTACAGTCACGGCGTCAACGTCAGACTCATCAGGTTCACAGGCTAAATCTGAAATTTCAGAATCCCCTCAGATCACCACCTGTTTTGTAAATTCGCCCAGTCAAGTTCTGTTGGCTACCGCCTTGGTTCAAGTGCAATCTAACAGAAAAACGACTGTAGTGTTAAGGTCTCTTCTCGATCAGGGATCTCAGGCGTCTTTTCTAACAGAAGCTGCTGTGCAGCTACTAGGTCTCAAGAAGACTCTTGAGACTGGTTTAGTCACAGGACTAGGCGGCGGCCGTGGTTCGACTATCGCGTCGAAACACAGTGTTTTGTTAACCATTCAGTCCCGCCTAGACCCAACCTTTACCATCACGGTAAAGGCACATGTGCTGAATAAGCTCACATGTCTTTTGCCCAGCGCAGCATTCCACGATGTGAAGTCGTTGCCTCCTCTTCCGCTCAGTGCTTTAGCAGATCCATCGTTTGGTACTCCCAATCGAATTGATCTGCTACTGGGGGCGGAGGTGTATAGCCAGATTATTCTGGAAGGGCTAGTTAAAGGTCAGCCTGGTTTGATTGCTCAAAACACTCGACTAGGCTGGATACTGTCTGGTACGGTGCAATCAGCTAACGTAAACCGTAGCGCACAGTGCCACAGTGTCATCAATATGCATGTAGCGCATGTTGATCAGCAGTCCGATAACGAACTGCTAAAGAAATTCTGGGAAATGGAAGCGGAACCATCCATCCAGAACCAGAAGAAGCATTTGACCCTAGAGGATCAAAAATGCGAAGAGTGGTTTACTCAAACCACTACTAGAGACCCTTCAGGACGATATATCGTGCGTCTTCCATTCAAGACGGAAGACCCACTTTGTAAGTACGGACGCTCTAGAAACATTGCACGAAAACGATTTCTGAAGTTGGAAAAACGGCTTTCGAGCAATGATACGAAACCAGGGTGACCAGGGTGGCTCCTATTAAGCAGGTATCGATTCCACGCCTAGAGTTATGTGGCGCTGTCTTGTTGGCTAAGCTTTTAAATGAAGTCGCAGAAATTCTTAAGGTTCCAAAACATCACCTGCATGCGTGGACGGACTCGACCGTTGTTCTAGCCTGGCTTAGCAGCCACCCCGGTCGCTGGAAAACGTTTATCGCCAATAGAGTGTCTGAGATACTTACGGTCTTGGATAGAAGCCAATGGTCTCACGTAGCATCAAAGGATAACCCTGCTGACTGTGCCTCTAGAGGAATTATGCCTTCGGAGTGTGTAGAGAATACCTTGTGGAATCGCGGTCCTGAATGGCTGCATCTGAAAGAAATTCGATATAGTACTGGAGATCTAAAGGACACGCACCTGGAAGAAAAAAGAGTTATGAAATGTCATGTACTTACCAGTGATGCTGATGACGGCGATCCGTTTCTGGAAAGGTTTTCTACGTTGAGAAGACTCGTACGCGTGTTGGCTTGGTGCAGGCGATTCTACTTACCTTCTGGTCCGACTTCGCAGCCGTGGTTGATGGCTAAGGAACTGCAAGATGTCTTGTTGACTTGCATCAAACGAACTCAGATTCGTTACTTTACTAATGACCTTAAGAATAAGAAAGGGAAGTTTTCCTCTCTTAACCCCTTTAAGGATAATGACGGTGTGTGGCGTGTTGGTGGCAGGCTGCAGCAGGCCGATTTGCCCGATACCCGAAAGCATCCTATTTTGATACCGCGCCAGTCTCATTTGGCGAAGCTGATCATCGGTGATGCTCATGAGAAAACTCTTCATGGAGGTCCGCTCCTGATGATCAATTACATTCAGGCAAGGTACTGGATCGTAAATCTACGAAACTTGGTAAAATCGTACATTCACAAGTGTGTGACATGTGTACGTTACGCCTCTAAGACCGTGCACCCACTAATGGGTCAATTGCCTTCTGCTAGGGTAACACCAAGTAGACCATTCTCCCAAAGTGGTGTAGATTATGCAGGTCCAGTAGCTGTTAGAACTACGAAAGGTCGTGGTCATCGATCCACAAAAGGATACATTTGCCTTTTCGTATGTATGGCAACGAGAGCCATACACCTCGAAGTCGTCAGTGATCTCACTTCTACAACTTTTCTGGCAGCTTTCAAGCGATTCGTCTCCAGGCGTGGCCATTGTGCTGAACTCTGGAGTGATAATGGGACTACCTTCGTTGGTGCTGACCGCGAACTCAAGAATTTGTTAACGGCAGAAAGATCTGCATTCGCCGTTGAGATCGCTGACTGGCTCGCATTCAATGGGACGACTTGTCACAGAATTCCTCCCTACAGCCCGAATTTTGGCGGATTGTGGGAAGCAGGAGTGCGTTCCACAAAAAATCACCTTAAGAAGGTCATCGGTAATTCAACCTTGACCTTCGAAGAGTTAACGACGACACTGGCTCAAATTGAGGCTTGCCTCAATTCGAGACCAATATCGCGTATAAATGATGGAACGGATGACCCTATCCCATTGACACCTGGACACTTCCTGGTTGGGGAACCATTGGTGCTGGTTCCAGAAGCCAATTACCTCGATTCGAACGTTTCTTCCTTACGACGCTGGCAGTTAACTCAGCAGAAAGTCCAAGAGTTTTGGAAACGTTGGTCCAGAGAGTACCTTACCCAGTTTCTGCAGCGCTATAAATGGAAGGAAGCTACTCGGGAACTCGAAGTTGGAGACGTAGTGTTGGTGAAAGAAGAAGGTCTTCCACCAGCAAAATGGCTGTACGGTATGATAACAGAGGAGCATAGTGGTTCGGATGGAATTACTCGCGTGGTTAGTTTACGCAGTAAAGAAACTATTTTCAAGCGACCTGTATCTAAATTATGCCTATTGCCTGTATCGGAATAAGAATATATCTATAGTTTTGAGATTAACTGAGACCTTGCAACCCCTTGGCCGATTTGCTCATTTTGGATCTTAAAATTTTTGTATTGCTGTTTGCTCAGAATTTTCATAGCGATCGGATCCAAGGGTTGCAAGTTATCGTCAAACAAATATTTGGATGTATAACCATAAATCGAAGGGACAATTTTTTAACTTCATATTTTAGATTTTTTTACTTTGTTCGTTTAAACACTGTAACTGGAAAATATGCTTAGAGACTAAAGATTTATGTAGTTTTACTTATGTATACTTTAGAGCTTAAATTAGATATTTTTTCTTGTGTTCTCACATATTATGGACGTGTGGTCCATAGGTGGCGGAATGTTTAATTGCTTAAAAACATTAATTTAAGTCTTGTACAAACAGTGACATTTAGTTCACTTAAGGTAAACTAGATGGCGCTCTGGCGAGTTGTGCGAGCTAGTTGATACAGCAAATGTTGTTTTTAATGTATAAGTGTGACTAACCATTGAGCAATAAACATCTCAAAGGGTTCTGTTCTTTCATTTATTTTCGGAGTTTGTACAAAACCTAATAACTAAATCACGCCAGCACGGCTGAACCGCAGAACAGTGGCCCTATTCGGAGATTTGAAATGTTCATCTCACTTTTTTCGTCCTTGTTGCTCTAGTTTGAAACGTCATAGGTGTGAGAGTAACCGAGATAAAATCTCATCTCATCTCACGCGTAGGAATAGCCCTCCAGATCTGAACGAAATTTGCCACAGAGATGGATTATAGTCTGGAATAGCATACAGGATACTTTTTATCAGGCGCAGTAGTACATACATACAACACATATAAGATTAAAACCTAGTTGATTGAATCAGGCGTTATTTTGCGGAAGTTCATCTTTAAAATTGTTACTTGAAGGAATATGATTTTTTAATACTATTTTTAATTTTGAATATTATAAATTAAAATGTAATGAAATTTACTAGAAAACTGTAAACAAATTGATATTTGAATCTAATTTAAACGATTATGAATTCGATATTTCAACTAACGAATATAACAGACCTAACTTAATGAAACCTACTAAAAAACTTTTTACATTAAAAAAAATCCCTATTCTTCGAGCACTTTGTCGACGTTTCGCCTCTACACGAGGCATCCTCAGGACGTGCGCTCTGGCGCGTGGCCGAGAAACTATTCTCTCTAATATAAATTTCAAAATTAAAAATAGAATAAAAAAAATCATATTCCTTGATGTACTTAATGCGAAGTTAAAGCGGAAATACACTAGATATTAGTTCAAGTAACAATTTGAAGATTAAAACCGTTTGTTCTCTTACAGATTTGGCAACCATACGTGATCGAGACAAATGAATCTTCGAATAATAAAAGTATTATCGTTCAGCGAAATAATTTCCGGCAAAAAATCAAATGGACGGAATGCTCGTAAGTACCTATTTAAATGTATTATTTCTGTTTTATACAGTTTAGGTTGTTTTTCGGGTGTATTTATCTAAGAGGTTTCTTCGGCACGGCCTACAGCCTAAACAGCTCGATGTATTTCGACATGTCAGGGGTCATTTGAACCGTCTTGATAGTGGAAGTGACAGAGGGTGCAACATTTTGCAGTCGGGTTTTTTTTAAATCATGTTACTTCTTACCCACCTACTTAAACTAAAAATAAGAGGTTCCGTAGGGGAGGATTATTAAGCGAAAGATTAATCGCTAGATTAGATCGGATGACCTTTTATTAAGCTTCGTCCTGACTATAGCTGAGTGCTGCTTAACTGAGCGTCTGACTGTCCCCTGGCTACCTCTGAGTCGCGTATTAGCAAATACAATGTTGAGTAAACATCGAACTGTAGCCTATGAGTTCTTTATGTCTAGAGAGAGTTCCGTGCTGTTAATGAACGAAAAGTGACAGGCCAACTTTTTATACTAGTGTGCGTGACAGGTACGTCTTTTACTAGGATTACGTCATAAATTTTGTTCATGTAGATCCTAAAAGTTGTCTGTTATTTTTTTGCCCGAGCAAAGTTTTTTCAGTCCATCTGGACATATTATTTATCAAAAACTGTGGGAAAGAAAATGCGTACCGGCCGCTCACTGAATGAGTGGGCAAGTGATACGCTGCCAACTGCGTACACGTACAACATGCGTTGTTCGGATACTTTATTTAAGGCGAGGCTTTCCCAGAACTTTAGGTATTTTACTCTACCTCAGGCCGCACTTTTTGGGAGCGCGACGTATTCATTCACGCGACACAAAAGTTGTGTGCGATGCGCCGCGCGCACGTCTTTCACCCGTCAGTCACGTTATGGTATCGAGTACCTAAACACCCATTTTTAGGAAATCTATAAAATAATCCGTCGGTCATTGTACTCATCCATTTTATGAACATTTTTTATTTGATGACAAACAAAAAAAATCTAAAAAATGCCGTTCAAGCCAATATAGGTACAACCAATCTCATGTCCACGAGTTGTTGTATTTTTGATGTGTGAGCAGTCGTGGCATTAGTTTCATTTTACCGGTAGTGTCATTTCCATTTTATCACACTTCACACTCATAAATACAAAAGATTGCGATTGTGTGTGGAAGTTAGGTACTTACTCGTATTTCACTTATTCACACCTAAACGGCTAGACGGATGAGGATCATATTTGGAACGGAGTTAGCTTATGCCCTGGATTGACACATAGGCAACTTGTTATCCTTATTAGGACAAATATTTATACAGGGTGTTGGAATGATTGTGTATCTACCGGTATTCATTAAATAATACAACATAGTAAATTTCATTATTTTTGGGTATATTGTATAACAATGGTAATAACAATTTTAATTACCTTACTTTACCATTAGGTGCGTACTAATAATATTGTATGGTTTGTTAAATGTTACAAAGTTAAAAAACTACACGATTCCGATATAATTTTGAACAATAATTATGAAAGAATCGAGTAAACTTATACCGGATATATAGGTATACATACCCTGGGTACGAAGTGGCGGACATTCTGCTAGTACTAACAAAACATCCAATACAAAAATATACATTCACAATATTTACATTTATATATACAATTGAGCTATAGGTACGTAGTATTATTATTTGTTCTGTGATATAGTTGTAGAATCAAAAAGAAGATATTCCGGTTCCGGTGCTCGTAACGTTAACACATACGTTAAAGTCCTCCGCGAAAATTAATATAAATCAGTGTAATAAGCGCAACAAAGAAGTGTCTCAACGCGGAATCCATAAAAATAGACAACTAAAAACCTAAACAAGAAAGTTAACAAAGTGTAAATCAATAATCTTGGAACAAAAACTACAATTTAACAGTCAACAACATAACCTAAAAGTGAAAAATTACCGAGTAGACATAGACGTCATAGGGCTACCAACATTAACCAACAAATCTGTCAAACAGCAATCAATCAACAGCAAAAGTCAGTTTGACACTGACATAGTGAGTGTTGCCAGTAATATTTATATATACTGCTATCCAAGCAGTGTTGTCAATCAATAAATTCAAAAATGGACAAAAGTATGGAGTTATTATTGTTAAAACTTGACGAGAAATTGAATCAACAAACTAAACTCATAACTGTGTCGGTGACGAAAAATCTCATGGAGGCATTAGATGAGAGACTAAAAATAATAACGGAAGAAAATGCTATGCTTAAAGACAAAGTAACTAGTCTAGAGCAAAAAATTAATGTCATGGAAAGAGAGAAAAGGAAACACAACTTGGTATTTTTCGGCATGGAGGAGATGGGAAAATCAGAAGCGGAACTGGTAGACTACCTCAAGGATACAATTCTAAAAACAGGTACACACCTGAATAGCCACGAAATTGGTAACATATATAGAATTGGCAAACTTAAGAATGTTAAAAACCGCTCTGTCGTAGTCTCCATCACGTCCCTATGGAAAAAACACATGATTTTGAAAAACAAGTCCAAGCTCCCGCCAGGTATATATATTAAAGAAGACTATTCCAAAGAAGTGTTAGAAAAGCGGAAGCAATTACAAGTACAAGTGGAAGAAGAAAGGAAGAAAGGCAACATAGCCTTCTTAAAACACGATAAAATAATAGTGAAGAAATCAGAAACAAACAGAGACAAAAGAAAAAGAGAAAGTTCTGCATCACCCAACTCATCGTCTCAGAAAAAAATTGACCGAAGGGACAACACACCAACTACATCCAACAGGGGAAAAGAAATCGTAAAACCCAACATACTTAACTACATTGAACGAGGCAGATCTGTCTCACTGTCGGAGATCTCAAAAAACTTGTAATGACCACCAGCACCCGGAACGAAATCAAAACAAATACTACAACTTTATGTAAAATAATAACCGAAAATTGCACCCCAAGCCGGTTGGTCACCGTGGGGAAAGAAGACCGCCACCCTTCAGTAAACAAAATACCAAAAGAAAAACCAACTAATATCTACATATGTACCCTAAACACACTCTCATTAAGGACAACAGAAAAACTCCTGGAACTAGAGATAGCTCTTAGTAAAATTAAATGGGATATTCTCGGTATTAGCGAAGTAAGACGAGTAGGAGACCATATCGAAGAACATGATGACTATATCCTGTACTACATTGGTGAAACAAAAGGTCAATATGGTGTAGGATTTATGGTTAAAAAGCATCTTAAGAAACAAATCATAGAGTTCAAAGGCATATCTGAAAGAATTGCTTTACTAAATATAAAATTAGAAGGATACAAGAACAAGTGGACCATAATACAAATATACGCACCAACAGAAGTAGCGGATGAAACAATAAAAGATGACTTCTACAACCAACTTTCAATTACACTAGAGACTGCCCATAAAAACATAATTGTCATGGGAGACTTCAACGGCAAAATAGGCAGACAGAAGCAAGGCGAAGAGTCTGTACTAGGAAGCTATGGCATAGGAAGAAGAAATAAGAACGGCAAGAGAATCGTAAACATGGCCCTCGAGAGTAACTTAACCATATTAAACAGCGTTTTCAAGAAAAGACCTTCCAAAAAATGGACCTGGATATCACCCGACGGGACTTACCGCAACGAAATAGACTTTATAACTAGTAATCAACCAAATTATTTTCAAGATGTCAGCGTAATAAATAATTTCAACTTTAATAGTAATCACCGCATGGTCAGAGCAACACTTTCTCACAAACAACAAAAGAAACAGAGGAAACACTTCCATCAAGGAACAAATACTTGTTCAACTGACATAATTTCTCAAAACATTACGATATCCAAAGAAATAGACAAAACACAAGAGATTTACAACACAGAAACAAAAGATATCTACAGTAAGACAAATAAGACAAAAACAAACAAAAATGAACTAAGCTCAAATACAATAGATCTCATTCAAAAAAGGCAAGAACTACTTAAAAATAGAAGAATCAAAACAACGATACAAGAAATAACTAAAATAAGTAAAGAAATAAGTCGCAACATTAAACAAGACAGGTCAAATAGAAGAATCAAATGCATCCAAAATCACATTACTAAAACAGGTGGCATTAACAAGGCACTTAAAGAACTAAAAGAAACGACGCTATGGGTCCCGAAAATGAAAAGTAAAATTAACAAGGTAGAAACAAGGAGACAGCCAATTTTAAAGCTAGCAACAGAATACTATCAGAAATTATACTCCACCGGAAACACTTTACAATGCAACATAAACCTCGATGACGAAACTGAAGTAATTCCTCAGATTCTGGAAAGTGAAGTTCAGCATGCGATAGAAACACAGAGAAATGATAAAGCTCCCGGACCTGATCATATAACTAACGAGATGTTGAAAGCAAAAATGCCAGAAACAACAAGAAAACTAACTAATTTGTTTAATCTTATCGTAAACACAGAATCCATACCCTCACAATGGACAATAAGTACTATAATACTCATCTTTAAGAAAGGAGATAGATCAGAAATAGGCAACTATCGCCCAATTAGTCTCATGTCTAATATATATAAGGTGTTCTCAAAAATTTTATTAAAACGCATCACCAAGAATCTTGATGAACAATAATCAAGAGAACAGGCTGGATTTAGGTCGGGATTCTCAACAATAGATCACATACATGTGATAAAACAGCTTGTGGAAAAATGTCAAGAATACAACTACTCACTATACATGGCATTTGTGGACTATAATAAAGCATTCGACTCTTTGGAACACCAATACATTTGGGAAGCCCTAAAAAATCAAGGAATAGAAAAGAAATACATAAGACTAATCAAAAATGTATATTCCAATAGCAAAGCACGAATAAAACTAGAAACGGAGGGGGAAACTTTCCCAATACACAGGGGAGTGAGGCAAGGAGACCCACTCTCGCCTAAACTTTTCTCATCAGTGCTAGAGGATGTTATCAGAAAGATGGAATGGGACAACATAGGAATTAACATCAATGGAACACGTTTAAATCACCTACGATTTGCAGATGACATAATTCTCATAACAGATAACCCTGTAAGCCTTCAAAACATGCTCCAAGATTTGTCACGTGAAAGTAAAAAGGTGGGACTAACAATTAACAAAACAAAGACCAAAATAATAACAAACAGATCCCAAATAAACATCTTAGCAGGCGAGGAGGTAATTGAATACGTAAACTCCTATATATATACCTGGGACAACTTATCGCCTTCAACAACCAAACTGACTCAGAGATAGAGAGACGGGTAGCTAATGCATGGAAGAGATATTGGTCTCTCAAAGAAGTGCTAAAAAGCAAACAATTCAACATTGCAATGAAAAGGAAAATATACAACACATGCATACTACCAATATTAACCTACGGGTGCCAGACTTGGGCAAACACACAAAAACAAAACCAAAAATTAATTACATGCCAAAGAGCCATGGAGAGGAGTATTCTGGGTTACACAAAAAAAGACAGGAAAAGAGCTGTAGACATAAGACACATCACGAAAATTGAAGATGTCTTAATCAAAATCAATAAACTTAAATGGCGGTGGACAGGCCACATGATGAGAGAGAACAGCAATAAATGGACAAAGGATATAACAGAATGGACACCTAGATTCCAAACAAAGAGAAAGAGAGGAAGACAAAGAAAACGTTGGTCTGATGATATCAAGAACATTGCGGGTCCGCTGTGGTACAGAACGACTCAAAAAAGAGTACACTGGAGAGAGCTGGAGGAGGCCTTCGTGTCGCAAGGACACGCCGACACCCAAAATACTTAATCATGAATTTAATAAATAATAGCATTGTAGTGAAATTGAAATAATGTCGGCAATAAAGGCTTAATAATAATAAAAATAATAGTTGTAGAATCGATGGCAGCCTAGTTGGGAGTGGCAATTTTGCTCTGCTGGGTTCGAACCCAGCCGACGGCACGCACCAATTTGTTCATTGTGTGAACATATGTGCGTATTGTGTGTCATCTGCTACATAACTGGAGCCCGGTGTATGGCGACAGGCTCGCCCCCTGTCACATTTGGGACTGAATATCGTCCGGCGAAATGTGGGTGTTGTATTACACCTCTGCCAGCCCTCTCGGGGAAAAGCGTGACGATATGTATGCATGTCTAGCCATAAGTTCTGTTACAAATGAAAATGCATTTATTTTTTTATACAGTAATGTAATGTTAATAAAAGTTATATTTACATATTTATGTATTGAAAGTCTTAAGAAAAATATAACTATTATTTTATTCAAAATTACCACATTTGGCCTTTATAGAGGCCTTTAGTCGGTCTGGCCAAGAATCTATGGAGTTACGGACTGTTTCCATGGGAAATATAGCCACTGCTTGCTTCAAAGATTTCTTAAGTGACTCTATGTCGGCGTGTCGTTTAGAGCAGGCCATGCCCTCTAAACCTGACCATAATTTGTAGTCCAGGGGGTTTTGATCTGGGCTAGAGGAGGGCCAGTCTTCAGCCCTTATAAAGTCCGGAACATTGGCTTCCAGCCAGGCTTGGGTAGTTCGCGCCTTGTGACCATGTGCAGAGTCTAGTTGGAAACTCCACGGTAGATTTTTAAAAAGTGTATTGCTAAGGGGTTGTACAACACCATATAAGACGGTCTCTTGATACACTTTGGCAGAAGTTTTAACCCCCTTTTCACAAAAACTAAGCTTTGTGACGCCGTGATAGGATACCCCCCACCAAACCATGACTGACGCAGGATGATGACCACGCTGAGTGAAACAGGGTCAATGTCATCCACGTGCCTAAAACAAAATAAAAATAAATATTTATAAGTATGATGTCCAAAAGTTCAAAATATAAAAATTCTAAAAAACCGACCAAGTTCGAGTCGGACTCGCGCACGGAAGCTGTCGTTCAAGCTTGTTGATATGTATGTACATAATTATATAACAACTACATTATAAATAAATGAGCTTTCAAATGACACCTCAAACAACTGATTTGATGAGATAGAACTCGAGATGTATGCAATAATCTACAACGGTCGGCGGCCATCTTTGTGACGCATATACATAGCTTCGCCTGTCCCCGCTATCGCTTCTTACAACCGACAGTTTCGAATTTCAAAGGCAACGACGAACACATCCATACCAGTCGTAGGTTTATAAAAGCCGTACTTACAAGATTTACCGAAATGCTCGATTTTCGCTAATCGTTAAAAACGAATACCTATACAACTTTACGAGTTTTCTTCAAAACAGGCAAAATCACGTTGCAGTACTAATCAGGCCTAGATGTGTTCAAATCATACGGCTATAACTCAAACACTACCAAACACTCGTGTAGTACAGATTGTTCAGTCAAAAATGAAAGTATGAACGACGTCCCCTATCTCACCTAACACCCTATATAATTTACATACATACAGTACAGTCAAAACTTAGCGAAGATCCGCCACCTTGCATGTTACAAAAAGAAGGTAGGTACTTACGTTTCGTCAATTGCAATGTCATCAGAGTTTATTACATTCTCTTGAAGTACTCTTCTGCAAAAAAAAAAACGAAGATAAGTATTCATGTAGGTAAGTATAACTACGTAAATATCACTACTAGATATACCACTAGGCCGGGTATTTACTCGTTGTGCAGTTCAGATTGCTCAGTAAAAATGAAAGTATGAACGTCGTCCCGTATCTTACCTAACATCCTGTATAGTCAAAACTTAGCGAAGATCCGCCACCTTGCATGTTACAAAAAGAAGGTAGGTACTTACGTTTCGTCAATTGCAATGTTATCAGAGTTTATTACATTCTCTTGAAGTACTCTTCTGCAAAAAAAAAACGAAGATAAGTATTCATGTAGGTAAGTATAACTACGTAAATATCACTACTAGATATACCACTAGGCCGGGTATTTACTCGTTGTGCAGTTCAGATTGCTCAGTAAAAATGAAAGTATGAACGTCGTCCCGTATCTTACCTAACATCCTGTATAGTTAAAACTTAGCGAAGATCCGCCGCCCTGCATGTTACAAAAGGTAGGTAGGTACTTACGTTTCGTCAATTCCAATGTCATCGGAGTTTATTACATTTAGTTGTAGTACTCTTCTGAAAAAAAAAACAAAACTGTAAGATAGGTATTCGTGTAAGTAGGTATAACTATATAAATATAAATATCACTGGTATGCCACTAGGGCGGGTATTTACTCGTTGTGCAGTTTAGAATGCTCAGGAAAAATGAAAGTATGAACGTCGCTCCGTATCCGTATCTCACAAGTTGTCTGGGTGAAATAATAAATGGTGACCGACATAGTCAAAACTTCGCAGAACACCCGCCTCCCTGCGTGGTACAAAAGGTAGGTAGGTACTTACGTTTCGTCAATTCCAAAGTCATTGGAGTTTGTTACGTAGTAGTCTTCTGCAAAAAAAAACTGTAACTGTAGGTAGGTATAACTACATAAATATCACTAGTAGGTATACCACTAGGCCGGGTATTTACATCGTGAATACACGTAACGAGACAAAAAAATATCTATGATAATGAGTATGATATTTGAAAACACTAAAACGAATATAAGTAGGTACTAATAGATTTGTTGATACATCATCTGACTACAAAAAGCAATGCAAGAAATGTCGATTCTAGTAAATAAAAACAATGATTACCAATTTAATCTAGTAGAAGTTTATCTACTTACCGACGTTTGCTCCTTGACTCGTACGATGTTCTAAAAGTCAGACTTGAGCTTTTTTTTCGTTTATTATGTTTGTTACCCATTATGGCAAAACTAAATGCTTGGTTGGTGTTGGTGTGTGCGGCACTGCGGAGATCACAAAAATTTGGCACACGTCCGGCGTCGACGGGGTCTGCGGGCGGACTGGCGGTCACGCAAACGTGCCTTTTTACCATGAATTCGTGATAAAAAATCATATAAAATTACCATGTTAACTTTTTAACATTTTTATTTATGATTCCATTTTTTTATTGCATTGTAATTCGTAAAAAAAATAAAAAAGCAATATAATTTGTAAAAATTAAGTCGCAAATCGTGTTTAAAATACCAAATAGAGGTGACTTTGGATTTTTTTTCTATCGAGTGAAGTTATTCATTACATGTATCAGATTTATGATTCCACTTAAAAACATGCTTAAGAATAACATATTTTTTTTCACACAGTAAAAACCATGGTTTATCTTAGAGGAAAGTTGATTCTTGCTAGACGTTTTCTGGCCAGGCTCGCCTTAAAATGTATGTGGTGCTAGCTTGGACAAACTGACGTTTCAAATCGACTATCGTAATTTTTTTCCTGAAATACCGATTCCAAACGTCAGTTTAAATGTCCATGGCCATGGAGTGGCTAACTGGAGGCAGACAGTCAGCCGATCAGAGCTTGTTTAGTTAGAGTTGCTTCGTTTTAAAAGTTACTAAGTATAATGTTCGTGGGCGTCGAACTCGTCTTTCCATCTCTTTCTGGGTCGGCCTACCGACAATTAGACCTAACGTCTCGGCACCCAAGAAAAGGATTGGTTCAGCAAAGCCAAAAACGGGGATTACTGGAAAGAAGGAAAAGAGGCATTTGCTCTACAATGGGATATACCAGGCTGTTAAAATAACATTATTAAGTAAAATTTTACTAAAAATAAAACTTATTTTAAATCGTTTTGCTCATTTTCAGTGACAATAAGCCCAAAAAACCCTGTTTTGGAGCTGTATTTAGTTCTATCAATGAGGTGGAAACGCAGTGTGGGGAGAAATACGGAGCTGTGTCCTTGTTCGTGTACGATCCGGTAAACAATGAGATTGGATATAAGATGTTCGAAGTACCCGTCGCCTGCGTTTGCAGATTCAAATATTCATATGAATAGCAGTTTTAGAAACAACTCGTCCACTCTTGAATCAGTACTCCAAGAGAGGGTTCAAGAGAAAAGTGTTTAGGTATCTCCTAGGAAGCGTGTCACACCTTCAATCACGACGACGCTTTCTATCAGATGAGCTGGTAGCCAAAACTCCAGCTGTAGTAAAATGTAAATTGTGATATTTAGAATATAAGTTATTTAATACTCTATGTAGCAATGAAAGAGGGGTCTACCCCAATACAGGATTTAAGTTAAGGAAACTTAAGACTTAACAGAAGAGGCCTGACGCATGTAATTTATAATTTTATGAAAATCAAGATATTATGTATGTAGGTTTATATTTAATTTGTATTTTTTTTAAGTATTTTTTTACAAGCTTTAAAGTTCTTCACAGTTTATGAACTGTAAAAAACGCACGAACGATTTTCGAATAAATAAATGAAAACGATGGCATTTTCTTGTGTTTTTTCTGGTCCGCATGTATCTTTACACTAGTTGTGATAACTTTTTTCATTTACTTTTGGTTCCATACATTTAACGTTTCCGCCAGGCGCTTTATTAAGTTGTATGTAGACCTAGACAAACGAAAACGAAAAAGTTTACACAATTATCAAAACTCATGGTAAACTTACTGGAAAGTTCCGGCGTTTCCTCGTGATCACACTAGTTTGTCATACTAGTATGACAATGAGGATAAACATGTCCTCGTGGTCATACCAGTGTGATCTCATTGTCTTAAAGAATATTGTGTAAAAAGAATGGTCATAAAGATATAATCCTCATGGATTATCCATGAGGAATCCATGATGAATTATGAATTATAGGTTCCTAAAATTCCTTACGATCCGTGATTACGATTTTTATACCAGGATAGCAGAAACGAAGGAGAGGTATTTCATTCTAGATTGATAAAGAGTGTGGTCACGGATCACGAGGGAGAAAACCTCTTCATCGTTTCTGATATCCTGGTATCAGATATCGAATCTGTCTTAGCAATCATTTATTTTAAAATGCACCTAACTGCCAACATAACGAATAAAAAAACGACGAAAATTAACATTAACAAAAAACGTAATCGGCATGTAATTAAGTTGATGATGAATTAACGACCTAGCTAGCGTGAATATATTATGTTGTACAATGATGGAATGACGAAAGAACATTCAGGCACATTATACCTATCACAATTTAAGCATTTTTCCGAACCCCCTCGAGTAAAAACACAGGTAAAAAATTCATGTAAAACACTTGCTCGGCGTTTTTCGCCACTGGTTCATCGCCGGTGGTCGGACCACTGCCTTATAAATTACACTAGCTGTTACCCGTGACTTCGTTCGCGTTTATTCAGAAAATAGTATCCGAAATTTTCCTCGTCATACACTGTAACTAATTATCAAATTTCATTAAGATCCGTTCAGCCGTTGGCCGTGAAAATCCTACAAACAGACAGACAAACAGATTTACTTACGACTTTCTAAGGTGGTACTTACTCGTATTTGTTAGCTTTTTGAATAAACAAAAACAATTTTACTGCGGTCCGTTTGTGTATTCGGTTAGTAATCTAAGCGATTGCGAGGAGTTTTAGGTCTGTAGAAGATATAATAATCCATGAGGATTAAATGTTCATGACCATTCTTTATATCCAATATTACTTATGTTCTCATGGATCTACTGGTATGACAAACTAGTATGACCACGAGGAAACGCTGGAAAGTTCGCCCTAAAAGACGGAGTGTACAATGTTAGGTCCAGTGTATTCTGTCTTGATGTTTTAGAAAGGTATGAGAGGGATTGAAATGAGTATTGAGATATTGAGCACAATCATAGCACTAACTGCAGAACAACTTTAACAGCGTTGATAACTTATGAAATCACATTTATTATCTACTCTATCTTAATGTCGTTTGTCACGTCGTCAGCATTTTTTTAAAGAAATAAATATAGGTACCTACCTCAGATGCAATTAAGTAACGGGTTTGAAAATGATACATTGACACGACACTTTTACAAACAACTGTCTTTATTTCGTTTCTATCAAAAGAAATATAACTTATTTTAAACGTGTCGTTTCATAGTACAAACTATTTATGTATAATTATTTACAATATAGTGTATAAGTAGTGGGGAGTGGCAGTGGGTCGGTGGCGGTGCGTCGCGTTCAGCGCGGCGGCGGCGGTCAGCGCGGCCGCGGCGGTCAGCGCGGCGGCGGCGGCCGCGGCTTGGCCGTGGCGTACGCGATCTCCGAGAGGCGCACGTCGATGGGCGCGCGCTCGTCGTACAGTGTGGGCGCCTGCAGGATGATGCCGGCCGACCCCACCACCACTGCCAGCGTGAAGATCCACAGGAACAACCGGTCCAGCACCATCGCCACGTACTTCCAGTCCTCCTTCACCTGCGGGCACACGACGCGCGTCACTCGCTGCCGCAGCGCATGTCACTCAGGGCTCGTTCGGCCTCGGCCGATACTCACCCGCGTGGACTCCTCCTCCTTGCGCGTCTGATCGGCGATGTAGTTGATGCCGTCGATGGCCTTATGCAGCTCGGGGCAGCGGTGCCAGCGGCGCAGCGCCTCGCACAGTGCAGGCGCGTCGTGCACGCGGCACGCGCGGCACGCGGACAGCGCGGGCGGCGGCTGCGCGCCCGGCCCGGCGCCCGCCAGCGGCGAGCCCGCCTCCCACGGCGAGGTCTCACACGCCGCCGTCACCAACCCAGCGCTAGAACAAACCCACCTCACACGTTTTCACGAGATTTCAGAGCGGCTGCGGCAAATAAAAACTTCATGAGATGGAGACAGGGAGAAAGAGAGAGAGAGAGAGAGAGAGAGAGAGAGAGAGAGAGAGAGAGAGAGAGAGAAAGAGAGAGAGAGAGAGAGAAAATACTGACAAGCGACTCCGGTGCGGGTCGACGCGGTAGTGCGGACGGCGCATCACCAGCAGCCGTGGCAGCACGTGGATGAACACGCGCCGCACCCATGGCGCCATCGTGTGTGTTTGCGGTGACCGGAAGTGCACGTTCAGTACCACCACCGTCACGCATATACTGCAACACAACAAGTCAACCTTTTTGTTTTAGCAGTCTTAATGATATTACGCCTACTTCTTTTTTTTTGTTTTCTAGCAGACGGATTCGCAATCGTTACTGACTGATGAATCGCCGCAGAGGCTGGTGACATACATGCATAGTGGAATGCACTCACCTGAACGTGTCGAGAATCATGGTGAAGAGCACGAACTTGCCGAGTAGCGGCACCACGAGCGATGTGGGCGGAATGATCTCCGCGAGCAGCAAGAAGAACACAGTTAACGACAGCAGAATGGAGATAGACAGCGAGACCTTCTCGCCGCTGTCTGACGGCAGGTAGAACACTAGCACCGTCAGGAACGAGATGCCCATGCACGGGATAATCAGGTTCACTGTGTAGAACAGCGTCTTGCGCCGCATCGTGATATTGAACGTGATGTCCAAATATGGCTCGTCGCAGCACGTGTAGAACTTCTCGTTCCTGCAAACATCATGAGTGTTAGAGCAAATAAAATATGTTGAAACGAAGTAAAGCGTGATGAAAAACTCACCGGACGGCGGGTACCTCCAGGATGTCCCACTCGACGGACGTGTAGAACTCGGAGAGGTCGACGCCGAGCTCCACCACGTTGGTGCCGCGCGCCTCGTCGATATGTCGCAGGTCCACCTAAGTACAAAACTTTGCTGATAGCAGGCGGGGCAGAGTGGATAGATTGATTCTAAACTCTTTAATGTAACAATCAAAATATACAAATGTTATATAAAGGGTAATAGGTTAAAAAAACTAGTGTAACAGCTGGCTTAACCGACCTTTTCTGGATAGAGCGGAGAACGTTTACCTGGAAGCCGTCGTAAGTCCATGATCCGAACTTCATGACGCAGGTCTGCTGGTCGAACGGGAAGTACTCGACGTCTATCTCGCAGGAGGACTTGTAGATGGCCGGCGGCCGCCACTCCACGCGCCCTGTGTAATTCAGCGTCGCCTTCGTCGCCAGCGTCACTTCGAAATTTCCATCCGCACTGGCACACACAAAAAGAATAGCATGCTGTAGCATTTCGTCACTTTTTTACACAATAATATCTACTCGCCAAATTTGACGACAATTTTATTATGACAAGTAATATTTGCCATCTGTTATATTATGTGATAAATCAATCAATAATCTGAGCTTGTATGGACATTTATCCATGGTATATTTCTTGGTTTAGACTTTTTTTACCATTAGTCTAAAATTGCAATCAGATTCAGATGTCTTTTGCTATTGATCTGTCTAGTGGTCAGCCAATGGAATGCTTATCGTTTTTACCACCCCCACAACTACCACCGCCACTCCACTAGAACTGATTCTCTGTTGCGCCCTACGCCAACTAATTAGTAGTAGTTGTGTAAATACTTAGAAGTTTAAATACTATGTAAGGAACTGACTTGTTGTAGAGCACGATGTCCGGTCGCCAGATGTGGTCGGAGGGAACATGCAGCATCTCCACGCCGCCGTACTCGCGCGGCTCCCACGAGAGCTTGTAGTCGTACCAACTCTGCGGAGATCACGCTGTCTTAGCAAAATTCTGGAAAAAGCACTACTTTGCCAGTTACACAATTTATTTAAACCTTCGTCACGTTGATCTATATGAAATAGAGTATTTTGGATTAACTTTTCTAAATTGAACTAGATAAAAATAAAATAGAAAATTCGATTTGGCGATCGGCAGGATTCAAACCTGCAACAATCTATGTAGGTAAACGCCTCCATAGCTAAAGCCGACAGCCGTCCTACGTTCGGCTTCCTGTCGAACTTTGATATTCATTTTCCGAACACGACATAATACTCGTATATATAGAGGTGACACAAAATTAAATTCTCTCGTCACGTTTCCACCTACTGTATAACAAACACACCCACAGCGCTTACCTGTTCCACCCACAGATTCGTTGTCATTATTTGATTCTTGAGATTCTGTAACATAAAATAAGGCGTGCTTTAGTTCGATGGTGACCCTGGGTTGTCAGATTTGAAGATCCCATTCAAGCGATTCTTGGAAAGGTAAAATAGCGGCCGTGAAATCGTTGTGAAAGAGGTAAGGATAAAATATTCTGAGTATTTTTCAGGAATAATGGTTCAAGCAACGTTCCTACTAAATATTTATCTAGTGGCTCTTTGAGCTGAAGACTTCGCAAAATGTTAAAAAAATATGTCTCTACCATTTTGAAAGTTTCAAAAAACTGGACTGACCTGCTGCTATACATATGTCTAACCAGAGGTGCTATTCCTACGAGTGAGATGAGATGAGATTTTATCTTGGTCACTCTCACACTTATGACGTTTCAAACAAGAGCAACAAGGACGAAAAAAGGTGAGATGAAAATGTCAAATCTCCGAATAGGGTCCCTGCTCACAAAATTTCACGAGAATCGGTTGAGAAATGCGACCTGTAGCGGAGAACAGCCGAAAATACACCGGACATAGAAAAGCATTTTTGCCCAAGTCAAGGCAGAGAAGCTTCGCCCGCGTTTGTCGCTGGCTCGGTTGATTAGGCTGGTGAAGGTGAAGGCACTGACCACGTCGATGAGCTGGCTGAGCTTGAGCTTGATGCGCACGGTGAGCGCGTCGCTGACGTTGAGCACGGGCCGCACCAGCTTGTTGTAGTTGCTGAGCAGGTCGTCGTACAACCGCTTGGCGTCCGGGTTGCCGGCACACCCTGCAACCAATCATACCTTATAGCTTTTCATCTATTTTTCTACATGCTGTCAGGCATTTCTAGGAAATGTTGTGTTGCTAATCTGCAGTCGGCCAACATAAACATAACATAACATATCGTCACGCCTTTCCCCGAGGGGGCTGGCAGAGTTGTAATACAACACCCACACTGCGCAGGACGATATCCAGTCCTCAATGTGACAGGGGGGGAACCTGTCGCCATACATTGTTTGTCAAATTAAAATCTTTTTGAGACAAAAGAAATCTAATTAAAATATTATATTAAATATTTAATGTCGAGAATTTCAAAGCTAGAGACAGCGTTGTGAGTTTTTCATGACGTTAGCATGTACGAGTAACTAGCCTGGCCATATTGTTACAATACAACCTCCTTTGTTTATTTTTTTTCTACGTTTAAATTTGGAATGTGGTTATTCTGTCGAAAACTACAATTAATTTTAATTTAATTTAATTTAATTTTAATTTAATTTCGGTCATTTTCAAGACTCTTCAAAATCTTGGTATCAGCCGTGTGTTCGTGTATCGTAGTATCGACAGATATGTATACCGACACTTCCTCTGTTGAAGACCATAAAAGATCGTGGCGGCCGCGTGCGATGAGAACTACTAAGGCTGTTAATGCTGTTAAAGCCAGAATTCGCCGAAACCCAATGAGGAAACAAAAAATCTTATCGCGAGAAATGAAGATACCCGCTAGGACTCTGTCGCGTATAATAAAACAAGACTTGAAGCTTGGTGCATATCGCCGATATACAGGACATACCCTTAATCAATCGCTGCAGTTAAAAGAGAGTGGATAGATCAACACGTCTTCTATCCCGTTACGCAGGTGAAAGTTACAGAAATATCCTTGGCAAGCAGTGGCTAAATTTCCCATGGAAACAGTCCGCCATAGATTCTTGGCCATACCGACTAAAGGCCTGTATCAAGGCCAAAGGTGGTCATTTTGAATACAATAATATTTATATTTTTGTTAAGACTTCAATACATGTGTGTATTTAACTTTTATTAACATTACATTATTGTATGAAAAAATAAATGCATTTTCATTTGTAACAGAACTTATGGCTAACTAGGTAATTCGAAAATAGAGTCTGGTTAAGTAGATAAGTTATTTATTTAACTGAACTACAATACTCTACATTAGCATTAGTATATTTCAGGGATATTAAGATGGCTAATGAAGACAGTTGTTTCGGAAGATGTCAGATGCACTTTTCGTAAACCATAGCAATCACGTCTGTAGATTAACTAGAACTGTCTAGACGTGACTTTTAGTGCATGCTTAGCTCTGAGACACACACCCCCGCACAAAGTAGACATTTCAAAGAATAGACTCGCATTTATAGAAATTTCATATTGTGCAACCCGCTCGTGTGGAACGCTCTGCCTGAGTGGGTGTTTCCCGGTAGTCATAATCTGGACGATAATATCACGTCGGGGTCACCGATGTTGGCTCACTTCACCAATGCTGGTGAACTATGGTAAATGGCCAATCACAATATAGGAGAGTTCGGAGTGAAGGTCATGGAAACTGCACTGGTACTATATGACAATTTATTTGTAATTTAATAATGACACCGTGCGACGCGGGTCGCGGTTCCGAGACGACTACTGGCGGAGGGAGGCATCCAGACAATCGGTCGTATCGTATGTCACCAATGTCACTACATCTTCAAATCTCGAGTGAATCAGTATTTTTTGGGTGAGCGTCGTAAGTGTGCTTCATCATCGTAAGTTAGTTAAGCAATGATGCGGCATCATCAATGCTGCGTTCAGACGCGCGTCGCGCAGCCCGGCAAGCAGCCCGGCATGTAGTATGGCGCGCGCGGCGCTCCAAGCAAGCTGTTTACACGCACTAGCAGCCTATTCACATGCTTGCGCCCGTGCCCGCGCCCGTTGAATGTCGCTTTGTACGCGGCCGTCTGAACGTAGCATGTGGTGAGATGTCGGCCAAATGTAAGCCTAATCGAATAAACAAATAGCCACTCACCGACGAGCGAGAGCGCGAGGGCGAGCGAGAGCAGCAGGCGCGCCGCGGGGAGGGGCGCGGCGCGGCGCGGCATGTCGCGCGACACATGGCGTCAGCGCATCGCGCCGCGGCCAACGCCTGCCCTCCTCCCACAGCTGCACACACGCAAATAAATACACTGTCAAATCAAATTTAATGGCTTCATTCAATTTTGTATCGAAGACACTCTTATGAACGCCAAAGTTATAAAAATGTGTACCGTACAGCCAGCCTTTTCAAGAAAACCTTCCCTACTTACGGTTAGTTCAACACACTATAAGGGTACTCACTTGCAAGCTTTAATTGCAACCGAAGCACTGCAATTACATAATAGCCCCCGTAGCAATAAAAGTTGTATAGCCTCAAAATAGTTTCTCAGTCTTTTGTCTTTTTCATTCGAGTTCTAAAATTTAAAAGAAAGAAAAAGACAAAACACTGTATTACTGTCGTAACCAACTTGCTTTATCAGTCGTTCAACTAACAGCCCAGCCATTTCTGTAAACGGCGGCGTTCAACTAGCTTCCTGAATAATATACAGCCGTGGAACCTAATACAACTGATGATGATGATAATAATAATTACCTGATGATAATATTTTTTTTTAATGCTAGGCCAGGTGCATACTAAACATTGTTTAATTATAATCTATATTATACCAACCCTTGTTTCTGCATTAAAACATTTTGAATTTGAATTTGAAACTGTAATCGCCATTGGAGAATTATAAGCCGAAGAGCCTTCGGAGCTAGAAGTGGGTTCGATTCCTACCAGCAAACATTCATGTTATGAACATTTGTGTCTCTTCATGTCTGGTGTTAAATAATATAATAAAACATTTTATAAACTTTCTGGCTATTACTCAGGCCAATAGGGTGATTATTTGACATAAATACTATTTTTGACCGAAGAAATGTGTTTTAAATTAATTGTGATGATAAAAATAAAATCCGGATATCTGTGAAATGAATCGCAATTCTAATAGACATGATAGTTTATGAATCTAAAACCTCTCTTGCTCAACTTCTTTGTCAAAGCAAATCTGACTAGGATTCGTCAAGTTACAACTTCAGTTAGAAGGCTAAGGTGGAAGCGAAGTGAAGTAGAGCTCCCGTCTTATCCTTCGTGGTTATATTTTTATAACAATCCAGAACCTCCCCTCCTTAAATGACTGGGCTAGGCAAGGTCAACGTTGTCGATCCAAGTCATAAAATTTTGCCTAACAGTTTAATTGAATGTATGACGAATATATGATTAAATTAAATACATTATCAGGAAGCCAGTTGGACGGCGCCGCGCAGTTTATTAAAAAGGCTAGGCTGTTAATTAAACGGCTCATTAAGCTAGTGGACGGCGACATAACTATGACGAGACTAAACAACGTTTATTGCAAAGGGAATAGGTGTTTAACACACCCTGTGGCAGCAGGACATGGTGTGGTACAGTATTGTGAATACTCAAAGTTTGCAAGCATATTTCATGCGTTGTTGCTCACAGCTCTTGCCAGTTCAGCGAACTTCGTACCTACTTCGTACAGAATACGATTATTGGTAATAGCATCGTGTAACGGTTGCAGTAGCATTTCACTTGTGAGCACCCGGTTTTACACTAAAGTAAGCTTTATTAAAAATTACAACAAATTGTAATTTGACAAGGTTTCTGCTATGCGGGTCAGCATTTATGTAGAGCAAGACAGAATTATGTCGACACCGTGCTTTAAAAGTGTTGTATGTTTAGAAAGTACCGTCGCAATGGTAGAATGGAGCTACCTACAAATGTAGTGTTTTGTAATCCTTATCCTTATCCGTATTAGAACTTATAAGAAAAGACGAGAAAATAATAGTTAAATGTCAGACACACAAATAATCATTCATTGGCATGTCTGGTATGACAGAAACATTCCTAATTATTACTGTCGTATGTTTCTGTTACTCGACATTTTACATACATTGGTTTTTATGTGTTGTATTGTATTGTTCTTTCGAATAATGTAACCGGAAGGATTGTACTTTCAAATAAAAAAAGAAATTTGAGAAAATATTGAGTAGTTTTTTTTATAGCATTAAAAAAAAGGTTATCTGGCGGACCCTTTTTCCCCAAAAGCACCCGTACTGTAGCGGTACTTTTTATGTATTGACACAGTGATGATAATGATTGATACGTTAGTCTCAGAGACGTACTCAGAGACGTTAATGATTTTACTATATCTATATTTGTTTATGTCTTAATGTAAGTATATGTAAGTAGAAGTTATTATTTTTTGTCTGTTAATGTTTTATTGTGTATTTTGTTTGTTGTTGTTGTAGTGTTTTGTGCGGTGAAATAAATGGTTTCTTTCTTTCATTCTTTCTTTCTTTCTATGGACTACGTTTTCCTAGGAAATGATGATTACTCAGTGATAGAGACTCATGCCCACTTGCACTTAATAAAAGAATTGACTAATTCCTTGCTTAATTAGTTTTAACTACTTCTAGCGAAGTATTCGGTTATCGAACACATAAAGTTAAGATTCTCCTAAGGAATGACTAAAGGTTTGTGTAAAAAAATGTAGGTAGGAGCTAGTTAGGAGTTTACTAAACTAGTTAAGCAAGGACTTAGGCAATTCTTAAATATAGTGCAAGTGGGCATTAAAGTAATAGGACACAATAATAAGCACCCCTGATTCCGCTGTTATATTCTCTAACTAACTGCGCCCCGCGGTTTCACCCGTGGTTAAAAAGTACCATATGTTATATATATTCTAGACTATAATCTATCTCCTTGCAAAATTTCATCCAGATCTGTTCAGTCGTTCTGGCGTGAAAGAGTAATAAAAATCCATCCATCCATCCATTCTTACAAACTTTCGCGTTTATAATATTAGTAGGATAGTAGGATTGGGTATAAGATTTCTGTGACGCTTCTATCAAACACAACCAACTCAAACGATAGAATTTATCTCGTATAATACGCCACCAAGAGACTGGCCTGGCCGAGATTGGGGTTCCTTGATAAGACAATGTGAACCTATAGGTATACTCAGGACCGGATTTAGAGGTGTGTAGGCCCTAGGGCAACAGGAAAGTGGAGGCCTCTAATTATTACTCTAATAAAATTAAAAAAAGAAACAGTCAAAAATGGAATGCAATTTAATTTACTGCAAGAAACAAATTATAATATTTGACTACTCATATTTCTAAAAATAGGTTTTAAAGTAAAAATCTTTTAAAGCCATTTTTCTTTTAACTCTACTGTGGGGGCCGTCTCTTGTGGAGGCCTCGGGGCTGTAGCCCCACCTGCCCTCTCCTAAATCTGGCCCTGGGTATACTAAGCGTCGAGATACATAAATAAACCTCTACAATATCTTTACGTGTCTTCTAATAGCAATTTTTCAGTATCTGTACTTGACTTTATAGGTACACCACAAAAAGATCTGGGAAAATGTAATCCTTACTTCATAGCAATTGAATCTTAATCATGAAATTACATAGCTTAATTTTTTCATGTCAATGGAAAACCAAACGATATAAATGGAATAAGTAAGCGATATTATAAGCGAGAGAGGTATAATAAGCGAGCTACGGATGGATTAGTAGCAGGAGCTGTGAGCTAGGTTAATATCCTGAGTTAAAAATTAAGCTACTCTTATCCCGGAAAAATACGGATCCTGCAGAAAAGCGGGTAAAACTGCGGGGCTGTTCTAGATGAATAATAAATAGAAGGATCATCACGATCGGGGGCCCTATTCTGGTGCGTACGATACTATATCTATCACTCTCAGTCTCATGACTTTTCTAACGCGAGAAACAGTGACGGAACAACAACGCTCGCACCATAAAAGGGCCTCAGGGGTGTCGTTTGTTAAGGTGATAAGTACGCACTTGTAAAGGTTTCTCTTGATAGAGGTAAACAAATGTTCCCAATAAGACCAAAGGTAAAGAAAGTACCCAAAAAGACTACGAACGGTTTAGTATTGTATTTATAGACGAGTGGCACCGGCACTGGACAGTAAATGATGAATACATTATTATAGCGGCAGGAAAAAGGCGATTGATAGACGCCTGGGGACAACGCGCCCAGAAGCGAAAGTTCCGTGACTCCTTCAATGTCTAATTGTCGCTAAGGCTTGTATTTCTATACTTCATCCTAATATTATAAAACGAGCTGCGCCCCGCGGTTAAAAAGTATCCTATGTGCTATTCTAGACTATAAACTATCTCTATGCCAAATTTCATCCAGATCTGTTCAGCCGTTCTGGCGTGAAAGAGTAACAAACAAACATCCATCCATCCATCCATCCATCCATTCTTACAAACGTTCGCGTTTATAATATTAGTAGGAGTAATAAATAATACTTAATATAAAAAATAAATTTCGGACATTTTCATATACTACTGACCCCAAACTAAGGAAAGCTTGTACTACGGCTGGCAGAGACTGATATACGTACAAATATATTTTTAAATACATACTTAAATAGATATTAACACCCAGACATAGAACAAATACCAATATTCATTACATGAATGTTTGCCCTAAAAACGCAATGACCCACGGACGCATTTTGCCCCAGGTGACCCTTTATGTTATCTTTTATTATAAAAAACCAACTTCCCGTCATCCGAATTGAATTTTGTAAAAAATGAGACCAGTCTGTAACTAAGTAAGTGTTTCCTTAAAAAAACTCCTACTTTTTGAAGTCTGCTAAAAATGTAGATAGGAACATGGCGACATCCCGAGTAATATCTGAGCATACCTACTTTGAATAAAAGATTTTTTTTATGATGCACGGCACAATGTGACGAGTTAACGATTTTTCACTGGTTTCAAAAAAGAAGGATCTTCTCGTCCATATTATGTAGTTTTTTTTACGTGCTTTATTCTTTATTCGTATAAGCATATATAAAGCGTATAGAAGAATAAAAATAATTTACTGACATACACACAAGCAGAAGCGTACCTGAATTCACGAAACCTAATTACGCTACAAATAAAAGTGTTATTAGATTTGGGATGGTTAGGTTCCTTACTATAATAGGCGGCTCCGAACGACTCCTGCCTTCCTGACCCACCTAATTTGAAATGAACGAAAAAACACGGAAATAAGTAAGAAAAGTGTGACTGAATTCAGAACACGCTGTCAGCTGCCAAAGAGTAGAGAGAGCGGTTGTATGCATGGTTCTTGTTTGAAATAGAAGTTCTTAAATAAAAAAGCATATGCAAAATAATGCTTTTTGTAAATTCCAAGCTGTTAGTATGTCTGGGTCAAATATTCGTCTGAATTTTAAATCTTTTCGCAAGCGATTACGTGGAAATTTTGGCAGTGAACGCTGAAAGTTGGGAACAACGGCAGGCCACTCGTGTTTGGGCTCTTTTTTGTTATCATAATTAAAGACTTGGATTCATAACATGACACGGTTATGATTTAATTTTAACTTGTCACGGTTAATTCTGTAGGTGACATGTTTGAAATACCTAGCTTGGCTTGCCGTTGTAAAAATTACGGGAAAGATAAAAAGCTTGTTTTATTCAACAGAGATAGTTTTATCAAAAGTAGGACGTTTTCAAAATTCCAACTTTTTGGAAATAACGGTTTTTACGTTCAAGATGACAATAATTGATTAGGAAAAAACAACTCTCTACTGATTATAGAGCAAAGCGAAAGAGAAATGTAAAGAAGTCTGACCACCATATCGGATACATAGACTTTATTCTAGACTAGCTGTTACCAGCGACTTCGTTCACGTTTTTTCAGAAAATAATATCCAAAATCCTTCCTCGTGATATACTGTAACGAATTATCGAATTTCATCAAGTTCCGTTCAGCCGTTTAGCCATGAAAAGCGTATAAACAGACAGACAGAAGTACTTTCGGTTTTATAATAAGTATAAGGAAGGATAAGGATTAGTATGGATGAACTGAAAAGGGATGAAATAGCTGCGTTAGATTGTAAAAAGCTGAATGAAAATCTTAATTTCTGATTACTTGGTTTTTCTTATCGTTAAATAAAAGCTGGTGACTGATAAGTCATTGCAGAATGATATAAGAAACGTTTCTTTCAGATTTTTGTAATTTACTGCAGCTGTCGAATCCTTAGCCTTTTATTAGCTTTGCTAATGCTTGGAAATGAACCATGATTGTTTTTTTAATTTTAACTACTAGTAACGAAAACTTAAACTGCTGAAGCATTTAGAATTTTTGTAAGCTAACAAAGACCTGTTTTCAAGGGTTTTCAAGGGTTTCAAATTTTCATATCCTACTAATATTATAAACGCGAAACTTTATATGAATGGATGGATGGATGTTTGTTACTATTTCACGCCAGATCGGCTGAATAGATCTGGATTAAATTTGGCACAGAGATAGATTATAGTCTAGAATAGCACATAGGATACTTTTTAATCACGGGTGAAACCGCGGGGCGCAACTCGTTTATGAATTATTTGGATCTGCAGCGTTGCTTCGTTTGTGAAAAGGTGAATTGAATAAACTTAACGCCTATTTTTGGTGTTACATATTAAAAAGGGCTATGGAGTCTGTTAAAAAATTGGGGTTGTCAAAGCTGTGGCGTTGATGAAAGAATATAGTTATGCGTGTTTTATTAATTTGAATTTAGACTCTTTTATTTAACTTTTTCTAATGATTTTGCAATATTCCCAGAACTTTTCCTTACGATGCTACCAAAACTCTTTTAAGCGTTTTTAAATTTAAGTGTTTAGAAGATCATTCATCTTCCAATAATTGTTTCCAATATTTTTTTTTGCAAATCATAGACTAGGGTTGTTGCTAGCAGCGAAACACTGATGATCAAGACAAGCGGTGTGCTTGGAGGCTGTTGTTCAGCCGAGCGCATTATTGTAATGAATTGCATAGTTTTGACACAAGAATTCTGATCGAGGGATTTTACATAAAGTATGAAGCTATTAAGCTTTCATGGCACGGGATATTTAACAACGTCCTCGGAGGACTCTATGTAAATAGAAGAAACATTCACAAAAAAATATTAAAAGCTACTTAGAATAAAATGACGATTGATGGAATGAGTGCGAATAAAGCAAAATTAAAAGACCAACAAGAGAAAAGCTTGCTTGAGAATTGTATGTGAGTTTGCAGGATGCGGAACAACATTTAAATTTAACGTCTCGTTATTTTTAAACCTTGAGGTTGCTAAATTCGATTGAAAACATTTTGATAGCAACATTGCAGAAGAGACTTCTTGGAGACCGAAGGAAACAGTTCTGATGGCAAATACCGCGTCGAAAGTCCGATCCAATGCAGCTATGTTAGTCCACGTGGTATCCGGTGCTGCATACGACGGTGGCGGTCACTCCGGCGCGTGCACTACCACTGTTCGTTTAGAGAGAGGAGGTGTACGGCGGCAATTACCAGCTGGTCACCGAAGGAACGTATCCCTTGCGTGTGAGAATGGGGTTCTGTCACTGGGTCACTCATTCATTATAGTCAGTGGTCGCGTGGGGTGCGTGCAGCGGGCGGGACCCGGCGGTCAGGCCGCGCCTGCAGCGGGGCGCGCGCGGGACATGGCGCGAGCGGACAAGGCGGGGGCGCGCCGAGGACTGCCGCGCCGCCGCGCGCCCGCCGTGCCGTATCGCCGTTGCCGCGCCAGCCGTGCTGCCCGCCGGCGTCGTTGCCGCGCCAGCCGTGCTGCCTGCCGCGGTGCCCTGCGCGCCGCCTCGCGCCTCTACGCACAGCCCGCTCACTACAATTTGCCAATAAACTTATGAGCGACTCGATACTTTGGTTTGATGGACCTTTTTATTTATCAACTGCAATAAATTATTACAGTTGCGCCTTATTGATTGGTTTATCTTAGCTTTGTAATTGGAAAATAATTCTTCTTCTTTTTCCTTATTATCCAGGCGGGAATTTAACTAATAAATGGTGTTAGGTATTTTATATAAAGAAAGGAAAGAATAAATATTGTATAGTCAATTAATCTTGACAGTTAAACCGTTAACCACTGTGATTTTTATTAGATTTTTTTAAGTTGGTTAATTTCATAAATAATAATAAATTTATGAATTTAATTAGCTGAAAAAATTGCAGCGTAGACGGCTATATGAAAAGTTTTTTGTCGAGTCGCTTGTCTGAGTTTTCAATCTTTATCTTGTTTAGTAGCTGTTCTTCTTCAAGTAAAACAAAATTGCCTCGGGCTTATTGTGTTTCATTGTATATTTCGTAGAAAAGGTGAAATTGTGTTAAAAAGAATTAAAATGGCTCCTGAGCGTTCATAGATGTTTAAATACTGAAAATTTCACTTATTGATATTGTAGGGTGGAGCACTATTCTATTCTTAAGAGTCCGGCGACCACTTTAGACTAACTTCGCATTGGCGTAAGGTTTTCCATAGCCATTTCGTCTAGAAGAAGATGACGAGCGAAGAGAGCAAGTAAAGATACTGAAGAGCCTTCAAAGTTACCTACAGAGTGACAAAGTGGTTTTTTTTAATGACTTTTGCACTTCTCTTATCATTAAATAACTGAGAATGTCCCTTGTATTATGAATTCTTTTAAAAGCTAATGATGTAGACAACCTCTTTATGTAAAAGGATTTTCGATTTGCTTTGTCTATATATGTATTTAATAAATCAGTCAAAAGTGACCCCTTAAAAATGCGGATATTTTTCATAGCTCTATTTTCGCTTGAGAACGTGCGGAGATATTATTAATTTAATTGTACCTACATGCTAAATTTTATCATAATCTGACAGATGGTTTTCAAGAAATTTAAGAAGCGCGTATGTATGGAAATTACAGAGCGTCGCGGGCCTCTTAATCCTTTTTTGCAGGCAGTGATCTTTTCTCATTTTTAACCAACTTCAAAAAAGGAGGAGGTTCTCAATTCAACAGTATGTTTTTTGTATGTTACGCGATTACTCTGCCAATTATGAATAGATTTTAATGATTATTTTTAGTTTGGCAGATCATACTTTTAAGATGGCTCCATTTAAACACCTAATTTTTAATACATCAACAAAAGTCTAAAAATTGTTTACATAGATGACGGGAAGTCGGTTTGTATTTAATCTTTTCTAAGGTCTGCCGTCATCGCTCTACCGGATTACTTCCCTTCACCGCAGATTTCATAAGCAACCCTTATTTTTCTCTCATTTCCCTGATACAAGGTGAGGTCTTCATTTAATAGAGAAACTTAATGAAGAGCCAGGCGCATACCTCGCGGAGTGGTTAATAAAGTGAGGCATTAGAAGGCTGGAGCGTCTTATTGGATCATCATAGCCCTCGACGGCGTGCCGGCCGGCTGCATATCCTCCGATAGGCATCCACTAATGAAGCGAAATGAATTCATCGCAGGACCACACGGCCAGCCGCTGTGATCCACCGTGCCATAGGTGACATACGACTACAGAGCTCTACTCATAGTGGCCATATTCTAGTCCGATATACGTTTGAGATACTGGATTCCTTTCACACGGACCGATTGAACTACTCGATTGAGAATGAGCATAATAATGAATTATTTATGACTACACAACTAGATTAAAACTATTACGGTACAGCCAGAATTCTACTGATACATTACTACGATAATGCTACGACATGGCTTCGAAGTATCTACGACGTAGCCTGTTGTTTTGTCCATTATTGTTGAAGTTTGAGTTTTTACCACAGCTTAAATCAAAGTGTTTAAAAAAGGTAAACAAGATTAGTTTTGTGTAAAAATTATCAACCTTCTTATAAGGAACATAACTGTGGTCTTCGAGACAGCTCGCCTTAGCAGGTATATCTTCGTAGCGAGCGGCTATCGCTCCGGTGCTATCGCACTGGCTCGGTCCCGCCGGAGCCGTCGACAACAATGCCAAATTGACGCGATGCATCATCACGCTCCTGTCGATGGCAGACGATTTAGCTGCTTATCTCCGCCGCTGGAGAGAGGGCACACCTTTATACCGTACGTGAGCGAAAGTATCGTTCGGTGAATAGACGTCGAAGTTATCGAGGGTAAAAGGATAGCTGGCATTAGTTCGCGACATCGCGGAAGCTGCGGATAGCCTTCCCCTCCTCCCTGGCCTCCGCTCCCGGCCGGGACCCGCCCCTGACCCACATCGGGCCTGCGATCCTCTCGCCGCGACACGCACCATACACGCGACTGCATAGCGGGAATTACTTTTAGTTCCGTGAATATGAAAGGGGTGCCAAAAAAACACGAACTTTTTAATCCAGAGGTGGTCCAGTAATGGTGGTACAATTTTGTAGCACACGGTACACACGGGCCAGTGTAGTTTATTTACATGGGCGGTATTAATCTAGGTAGATTAGAACACTATTTATTGTGTCACTATTTAGTCAACGTGAATTACAAATTGTGTAAGATATTGTGATTGTCGAAAACAGGTGTGGAATGATAAAGTGTGGTATAGAACGTCGTAATGCGTGACATGGCGAGCCCTTGCCGCAGTACATTCTTGCGATGCAGTGACGCTATGCTTGTGGTCTGCACGCAACTCACAGAATCTGGTCGCACTAAATAGCGCAACGAAATTACATACCTCTCTGCTAAACCTCTTCGGTAGCTCATTACCATTACAACTTTAAGAAGATTACGTCAAGAAGCTTTATCTTTAGTGTTTGCATCTATATTTTGTTCGCGCTCGGCGTAACAAGCTCCCGCAAAATGAGAAATTTCACGGTTTAGTAAAACCAGAGGGCTCGTTTATTGCGCGTTCTCATTTGTGCAGCTCTTCAGCGCCGGACGCTGGCATGCTAACTTTACTTTGAATCTTCCAAGCTAAAATTGCATGCCTCTCTGTTATGCAATATAAAGTGTTGTGCATAGTTTAGATGCCATGGCACAGTGTTTTACGGACGCGAAAAAAAAATAACATAACCTTTTAATACAAAATACTTACTATTGTTTCGATAATTACAGACGGTGAAGTAAAACCCCCGTATCTATAGTATTTCTAATAAAAAGGTGGAGTATTATTCGTTTAAGCTTAAATGATCTCTTTTTAGAAGTACTTCTCTCGATCTCAAATTTGTATTGACTCAAGTAAGAGCCAACCATTTATCTCAATTTTATCAACCAGTTATCTTGAAAATAATTGAACTACACTTGCCAATAACTTTTGGCACTACTCGTTCATCGTCTCAGTCCTGTGACGCTGGGCTGACAGTAAATTCGTAAGCACCGGAAACGGAAATATGCCACGCTTACACAAAATGAAGAGGTGCTCGAATGAGGCGGATATTAGGGCACGGGTGATGAATGGCCCTCAGCGGCCGGAGTCGGGACCTCACCTTTACACGGACCTTCAGATAGACTCTCCATTTAGGGACATTGGAGATTGACTTAGAAGAAAAGGTTGCCTGAGGGTCCATCAGATGATGGATGACTGACAAAAAACTCTCTGAACAAAAATGAAAATTATATTTAAAAAAAAAATAGATTACAATAACAATAAAAATTAAAGTACATAAAATAATTTTAACTTCGTACAAAAATGTTTTAAAAAGGTATAGTTATTCAGAATAAAAGCCGCAAGTGCAAGCCTCGCAAGCCGCTCTTTGTCACACTACAGTAGCCACGCTAGCAACACATACAATTTTTTCTGGCAGGTAGAGATACGTAAATAATGCTCGGTGAGAGAACACTGTCTGTATGTTCTATCAAGCGTAGCCTGATGTAGCGGTTTTACGCAACAATGTATGAGCACGCTCTATAGACCGTCGTAGACATTCAGCCGAGCTCAACGGTAAGAATAGTGCGCCTCAGTTAGCAATGATATGTATTCTTGCTCGCTTGATATGAGATTAACTCGGTCACTGTCCTTCATGTTAGAATTGTCGCCGGTGTGAGAGTGACCGACTTAATCGGCATCAGAATACCTGTCAGTATGATCTCGCTCACGATTACCTGTTTAATATTAAGTAACGAAGCTCAGTGGGGTGTTTAATTGATGAATAATCAAAGGGAGGCAACCTGAAACAACGATACTGCCGGAAATTAATCGATGCAGGCTCCGACGAGCCACGAGGGGCTCAGTTAGCGCACGAAAGCAATCAGGGATATTATAAATGGCGAGAAGAAGGCAAATATAAAGTATTACACTGATTTATTTATCAACATTTTAATAATAGTAGGTACTTACACTAGTTGCGTCTCATAATATTGGCCGCTATCAGAAACATAATTTGTTAAAGTAAAAATGTTACAACTATGTATGTAGCGCAGAGTAGAAAAAGGTACAGAACAAATAATTTCGCGGAATCATGGCATTTCAAAATCAGTGCTAAGTATAAACAACCGGAAACCAAGTTTATACAAATTATTATGCAGCCAGTCCGTGGTTCAAAAGAATCGCATTAAAACCATTAGGCCGCTATGAAACGGAATCCACCAAAAAAGAGACAGGAGGAGTATGTGACCCGTGATTACGTGATACAAAACGCACAAATGCAACTGATCACAGGAGATATCACTGTTGGATATATTTTAGATATGTTAAGATAAAATATTATATTACCTACATTGCTATTGATTTCTTGTTAGACTAGTTAGACTAATTAATAAATTCAAAACCCATACAATAAAATAAACCTAATTCCGTTTTTTTTTTTTTTTTTTCATTTTTCTTCCTATTTGTACTTAATCATAGTAGATGTAAACGCGCTTCCAAAAGTCCTTGTAAGTCAAAGTCAAAGTCAAAATGTTTTTATTCAATTTGGGTATCAAAGATACACTTATAAACGTCAACGTTTTTTTTTAATAGATTCGACCGCCTTGTTCGGATAAAGAGCCTCTACTCAGAAGAACAGGCAAGAAACTGGGTGGCATTTTTTTTAAGGAATAAATTAATTACAGTCTCACAAATTTTGGCTAAGGTAATAAGTACTCGTATCTATACATACTAGTGGCTACTTGGCGGAAGTGGAAGGCTCTAGACATCTTATCTTATCTTCTAAATAATTCTTAACCTTTTAATACCCTCTTTTCATTAATGTAGTTTTTACATGTGATTTGAATTTTTCCTCAGTAAGTTCTGTTATATTTTTCGGGATTAAGCGCCATTGATTGGCATTATTTCATAATATACATACATTATTACTCAATTCAAATATTATTTATAGCACTCATTCTACTTTTCAGGTCACAAAGTTTGTAATACTTACCTACGAGTAAATTTAGCCTAAACTACATAGCAATCCTAAAGTTGAGGGCATATCATGAGTTTAACAAACGTGTCAGCATGTTGCGAAGATAGAACGTTGGCATACGGTCGTGCTTGTCCCAACTATCAAAGTGCGGAGGTGAGTTCGGCGGAACTAGCTGCAGGCTAGTTCCGTCTGCCCCACTTGCCTACTTTGAATTGACAAACTCTAGGATGTCACTATAGAAGTGTTGCTATTGTCGACTTGTTCCCAACAACCACCACCAAAACAGCCACCAGTGGTGGTCGTTAGGAAAAAAATTTAGTTTTGTCCAATCTGCCGTCAGTGGGGCTCATATAAAATTTCTTTTTAGCGTTATGTCATTATAATGCAATTATTTAGTTAAACTTTAGTTAATCCTATTTTAAGTCAAACTGTCTGTTAGTACTTTTCTTTTTAAAAAATAAATTTGAATTGAATTTGAAAATTTGAACTATGTTACAGTGTAAAAAATATCAAAATATGGTTTTCCACGTTAGTGTTCTGTCAGTTTGACTGTAGTTTTCACCTGTGGTGGCAGTCTGGTGGTAGTCATTGGCACAAAAACAATTGTATGTCCCAACGAGCCCCACTGGCGACAGTTGGGACAAAAATTAATATATTGTTCTAACGACCACCACTGGTGGCCGTTTTGGTGGTGTTCGTTGGGATTTAGCCCTATTTTATAAACACAAATAATACTAGTTACAAATATCGTCTACAGTTCGGAAAGTCATGCATTGGTAATAAAACGAGTCGACTATATCTAGATATTTGTAGCAACGGGAGTCATTTTTGCATCTGATGAAATCGATGGTCTCGAGACCATCTGTAGTAAAAGACTCCTACAATTGCTACGCCTAGTTCTACGACGTAGCTGTTTGCTACGACTAATGGTATCTGCGAACGTGTGGATATCTCGAAGCTCGTTACTGTCCATATCGTTTGTAAATGTCGGCTTTCCTACGGGTGGCAGGGGAGTAGTGAGGGGTCAATAAATAGTACGGATGCAGAGCCTCCAAATGTGCAAATAGTTGTCGGACAGACGGAGGCCACCGCTAGACGGAGGCCGCAACAGGACGTGAGCCAAACGTGAGCTTAGAACGTGTTTCTATTTGTCTTGATAACGTCAGCCAACTCTCCGGTGCTTTTGTCTACACGGTTAATAATGGAATTAAAGGTCTGTAGCATTAGCAACCTACACACATGGATCGACTACACGTCTCTATTTAGAAAGCTTTTTATTCTCTCTGTGATTCTTTCACGTACAATCTCCGAAACTGGACTTTATTTCCAGCGCATTAGAACTTTGAAACACGTGACACAATGCGCACAAAAAGTAAAACAAAGCGAAGAGGCTTACGTTTGATCCTTACCGGATTACTCGTAGAAACAAAACTAACAAAGCCGAAGAAAACTGAACGATTCACGTTGATCTCAAACGAAAATCTTATCGAGAAAAATGACGCATCTGAAAGAAACTTTTCCTTTTTTATGGCTTCCAAACATTTGAACGTTTTACCGGATGGGGGACCATCTTGACAAATGTTGACTAATTTTAATGTTAAACTTTTCATGTTATTATTTTGTATAAAAAGCGATGATAGCCTAGTCTGGCCTTCTCAAGCCAGAGGAAGTGGATTCAAACCCAGCCGACGGCATGCACCAATTTGTTCAATGTGTGAACATATGTGCGTATTGTATGTCATCTGCTACATGACTGGAGCCCAGTGTATGGCGACAGACTCACCCCCAGTCACATTTGGAACCGAATATCATCCGGCAAAGTGTGGGTTTTGTATATACGTTATGTCTGCCAGCCTTCTCGGGGGAAAGGCGTGACGATATTTTATATTATGTTATGATATTTTGTCGGTTTTCGTCACGGTCAACTTTGTTTTTCACGTCATCTTTGTCGCAAAGATCTCTTAATGACTTTTAATGAAGGTGCAGTTTTCAAGAGTTTTTAACTATTTAACAATTTTTGTTGTAGGTGTTTTTTTTTGAGAAACTGACTATCAACGTTAAAATACAAAGCTTTACAATTCACCAACCAAGCGCGTGTTACGCAACTTATACCAAAATAATATAGCTATTTTATGAGGTTGGACTTATAAAAATCTGATGGTACCAATTATCACAGATAACTAAATTCACAAAACGTTTGACGAGGTCGCCGCGCGAGTCATGGCCAGTAAATTATTCATCGAGTCAGAGCGGCGGAATAAAACTAATCGTTTAATAATTGGGGCATTAAATTCTAGGCACATCGGCGACCTCAGAGGATAAAAAATAGATGAAGATATGAACGTGGTGTGTGTCGGCAGGGGGCGGGTGGGAAGTGGAAGAAAGAGTGAGGAGGGAGAGAGTTTTCGTATCGCAGCGGAAGCACATAAAGCTGGCTGATAGCGACGAAGTGCGTGAGGTGTTTTCGGGTACAGCCTCTTACAGAGAGCACTCACAGTTACCTTCTGAATAACTAGAACCAGATTCATATACTAATAAATCAACTCTGATTTAATCTACCTACAGCTCAGGGGTTCTACCCAAATTGCATTCGCTTTCAAACGATTATATTTCTACAATCATTAACATTCGAACGCCAGCTGCTGATTGGACGAAGTACAAGCTATATAAATGTATCTTGAACTCCTCCAATCAGCGGCTAAGGTTCGAGCGTTTGTAGAAATCATGATCCCAAAAAAAAAGGTCTAGCATTCAGCAAACACATAATTATGTCATTGTCATCAGTCTCTTTCGAACTTGTTGTAAATCACTTATTTCGGTTATGCTTAAGCATCGATTGACGTTTACTGCGTGTTGCTGAATGCTATATCTGGCGGAGTATATTATTATACTATGGTAGAAATATGATCGCTTGTGAGCGATTGGAACTTGTCTAAGGCCCAGGTTTATCTTTAGTTTAAGGTTTGCAAAAACTAAGGAAGAACTTGTAAATTGTGGTGGCTGTAATGGTCATTTGTTGTAATGACATTGACACTAAGACTCTTAATCCCTGGAAAAAACAAAAACCTATTTACGAATTAGGCAGGTACCATAAACATAGAAGAATAGAGGAGTGTGTTGTGGTAGGTACATATATTTTTTAATTTTTAATTATCTTATATTTTTGATGCTATGCCGCTAGCACTCGCACTGCACCGCAAAAAATACGATTCGGTATGGAGACAGGTATCTACAGACAATAAGTAGGTAAGTGCCGTGCAGGTTCGGTTGTACCATAATCTATTCTTTGATAACTGATTACAAGGCGCCTCGCACCTTTTGAAAAAAGGTAAAGGTAAGGAACTCTCGTGGGAGAGCCCCAAGTAAACTGAAGAGGGCTGATGATGACCGCGCACCGCCTGTGTTATTGTAATTAAAGTCCATTATCCTAATTATAAGTAATATGGTTTTTCTCACTCAAGAATGATGGCGTGGTCGGTTCCTTACTTTTTTTAGCTATATAACTACGTTGAATAGACGTTATTTTGTGAAAAGTACTTGCTCCGCGCATGTACTTCACTCACATTTCAGAGGGGCACAATTCTATTAGGTAATTGTTTTTAAATTGCCAGAAGTGTCAAGTGTCGACTGACTGTGTTTTGTGTTTTGACATAGAAAAAGTGTCAATTTGCGCAATTTTAGGGCCGATTTCACCAGTGAATATAAATGCGATTAGCTCATTTTAAACTTGGTTTACGTGAAAAACTGAGGTTAAACAGTCATTTTGCATTTCACTAAACTTAGTTTAATAAATCTCGATTAGTAGCATAAATGGTGAATTCGGCCCATAAAACAATTGGTTAGTAGAATTGAGGTTCAGTTGAAATAAGTAAGTTAATATTTTTTACGCATAACTAACAAGCGCTTGTGGTTTTACTCCTATTAGCACGAAAAACAATTTATGAATATGTTATAAGCTCAGTTTAGCGGTAGGCCATACATAATATAAGCCACCATGGCGTCACAACAAATTTGACAGCCACACGCTGATTTTTATTAGTTCTGTCATTTGAGCAGCTGTACAGACAAGTTGGTCGGTCTGTTGCCGGCTGGCGGCGTTATTGAATGCTCTCCGTTCTCGCTGTATTCATATTCACATACTGGGAGCAAATGCCCGACGCAGAGAGCAATAAACCTTTACAATATGTCACGGATAGGCTTCAACATAAACCTATTTTCGGGCGAACGGTTTTGCGGGTTCAGGGGTGATTTTATTCATGTCACATTTCTCACTACACCCTATAGGTACTCTATAGAAGCAAGGGAGGTTGAATTTTATTTTTCTGAATTCTAATAATTCGTATATTTATTCGTATGTATGGAATTCTAATCGTTTTGTGACTTTGTAGATTGTACAATTGCCTAATGTTTTTAATTTTAAATGTAGTGGTCACAAATAAACTTTTTTTCTTTCTTTCTTTCTAATAAAGTCGCTCACCTTCTTTAACGACAATTTCTCCTTAATTTTTAAAAGAAAATGATTTAAAATTATAACTGTTGTAATCACTACAAAGATCCGTTGAACGTTGATTACTACGAATAAAATGAATGGAAGAAAAATTTGCTGTAGCAAACTCCAGGTTAAAGCGTAATTGTATGCAGTTCTACGCCCCGTCGACGCTCGGTCGTCGCTCGATGCTCGCGCGGTTCGCGAGCGTAGTACCAGCAGTAATCCCGTCGCAGGTGTCGGAAGGTTTTTATTTCGGCACGCACATAAACGCCTGTAAATACACGCTGAAAATCTGGAAGCTCCCGCGCGAGCCGGTAACAAAGTGGGCTTTTATGAGTCGCCGCGTGTACACAGCTTTATCTGGATACATGCGAAAGCGATAACAGTTTTATGTTCGTAAATACATAATGTACGGCGTCGATCCGGTTAACGCCGCATTAAACCGTCAACTTCAACGCAATCTTTGATCGCTTCGGAAGTTCGAGAAAGAAATGCAAATGGCAGTAAATTATGCGTTGTACGGCCACGAACAGCAATAACCCGGGTTCAGTAGGTATTTGATAATTTATAAAGATTGCAGGCGCGGTGGCGGCGTGAATATCAAATAAGAGAAAGGTAAAGGCTGCTAGGGCTTGCATTATGCATGGAACGTGCGGTCCGGAGCAAGCCGCCGCTCTCGGATCACCGCGATGAATCCGTCTTGTCTTTATCGGGGACATTCACATGATATCGATATTACTTTGAGAGCCCGCTCACCTGATAGCTCTCATTTTCGTATTTTCAACTAATTTTAAGATTAAAAAATAAGTAAAAGCAAAATAGTAGCATAGAAATATCAACATGAATATTGCTTTAACAAAGTTGCACGGCTAACGACTGTTGTTTTTGCAGTTTAGTTTTTATTTATCTTAACAAAGCTCATATGTACTTGTTAGCAGCACTTATGATTTTGTCGTGGTGCGGTTGGTGTTTCGTCAGACCCTTCCCACCTCTTCCCTTCGCCCTGCGGCCTCAGCTAAACAAATGATTATAATAGACGTGATCCGCGCCGGACGGCTCACAATAACACGGATTCCTTTTCTTTCCATTCTCTCCGAGTTTTTATTAATTTTAACAAGAAAGTTGGAATTATCCTCAATGATATAATTAAATTCCTAAAAGTAAAGAAGCGGATCGCCGTCTGTTTGTTGAGCGGTGAACTTTTGGGGAGAAGTTTGTGGAAGATATTGAGTGAGAGCACCCGGAAATATCCATAATAATGGTTGGAAATTAATTTTGCGGACTTTACAATTAAGGCGGCTATTCTCCTAACAATTGTTATACAAATGACTTTATCTCTGATTCGTTTACAGAGTGTAAATAACGCTTCAAAGTTTGACACGAAACTTCTGTTTTATTTGAAACGCTGCACAAAGACGCTACGCTTGTGCTACGAGAGCGCTACGTAATTGTCCCTACGCCTCTATTACAAGACTGTTACGAGTACAGCGTGTGTTGAGTAATGTAGCCTCTCAGCCTAGCCTACTTAGTACTTGGAAGCGAGATAGATACATAAATAAACTCTTCATTGTTCAAACGAGAGATTATAAACAAAATAAGAACGAAGTAAATCCTTAAATTAACTAAAAAACTTTGCTGGCAATGCAATCTTAACACTACTAAACCTCAAGGCACCACGTGTTTGGAACTGCGTATAATAATACAAAAATATTTCTCACACTCTCGAGAGATTCCAACAGCGTGTACTGGCAGTGGCACTCTACTTAGATAGCGCCCCACTCGCGCCGCCTGAGACGAGAGGCTCTCGAGAAAAGGACCCGAGTGTAGCCGGCATTAAATATTGGTGAGTGTTATCACGTGCTGAGTTTGAGGTGAGCGTATTTATATCTGGTACCTGTGTGATGCCACCTGTCTCCCTCCCGCCTCTCCCTCCGGTCCTCCCGGTGAGTGATGGCCGAGGCCGACGTCTCTGCCAAACCTGCCGTCGTGATAAACTCGAGGGACCTTCCGAGACTCGGTCCCGAGCGAGGACCTCACTCGAACTAGATATTTTCACAGTGACACTTGGATCTCGGTAATATTATATTACTATCAGCATCTGAATTTTGAAGACCGAAATTCAATGTTGAGGTTTTGGTTTGCTTCAAGGTAAAGTTTTTATAAAACATGAAATACAAGGATTTCAACTGTTATGCGTAAAGCTATATCTTGGTAGTAAAGTTGCCATGTTAGTCTTTGCGTTTTTCAGTTACAGAGCCTTATGTAAAACTAACAGCCACTACGTTGCTGAAGACTGATTTCAATAGCGTTCATTAGAAGAGATCGATGTCTGCATGGCTTTGGAGAAACAAACTATTGATGATTATTTATGCCAATTCTCGCTTCATGTTTTCTTTTTCTACACTTGATTAAAAATCAAAAAACGTATTGGATTTAGCCACCCGTAATATCAATGTGTTTGTTTTTTATCAATCAGGCTTATCCTTCCGTGTACAATGGCCTTATGGATGGTTCCCTTAGGCGAGTCACAACTCCCTTTGTTTGGGCCACCAATAAACAATTAAATTGTGTAGCAAAAGTACCTAACCAAATAATTGTTCGACGTTAGATCGTTGAGTAGAATAAAAACATGCGATGGATAGTATTAGGTACGCAAGTCTTCTATGACACTGTGACTGTTTAAGACGCGGTACACGAGGGAAGAGGGGGACTCGTAAACAACGCTCCTCGTAAAAGCTCCCGCACTTTATTTGGTTTGATAAGCCGCAATGAGCATTAAACAGGCGGAAGCGAACGCCGTTTCGGTGCACCATCAAAATACAATTATTTTCAACTTCATATTTTTACGAAATATTTACAGATGATATTTTGAAGCTACTTGAATTTCGTAAAATTAGGACACCATAGGTTTTTTTCAGACAGCTGTTAAAGTAGCAAGTTTACATGCTATACTAAAAACGCTTTTTAAATTTACAAACGTCATTAAACTACTACGCTGTACAAAAATGAACTAATTTACACAACGCTTTTCACCCGAAGGGCTGGCAGAGGTGTATTATAACATCCACACATCACCGGATGATATTCAGTCCCAAATGTGACAGGAGACGAGCCTGTCTCCATACACCATACATACCTAATTAACTAACATAATATAACTAACGTCATTTAACTTTGAAAGGCATAAGGGGTTTGCCAACAAGAAACTATGTGTTTATTACTTCGAAGCGAACAAGGAACTTAATCTACAACACACAGCGCCACCGCGACTCTCTGCGAGTGAAACTGATACCGCACGAAGAGAAAGCCAAATATTGAAACAAACTTATGTTAACAAACTGCTATACCCCCTTCTATAATATTGTGAGTTTTCCCTATTACCGATACGCGATCTTGTCAGCGAAAGTTTTATCGCATTACGAGGGATTCCGTCGCGAGAGTATTTTCGGAATTATACATTACATACAAATACGCACACAATCTGAAATGAAAAAATGTGAGAAGGGTGACGCGGGAGCGTGGGGCCCGACGGTTGATCAGATCAGTATTCTTATTAATGTACTCTTGTATCGGTATTTTCGTAAAATTGTCGAAGACAGAAAGTAGTTATTTTTTGTTTTTGTCACGTTTTGGAAAGTCTATATTTGACTATTAACTTGCGTGTTGGTGATGAAAATGATTTGAGAGCTAATTGAAGAAATATAGTAAGTAAAAAAGCTCGATTTCACTATCGTCATTTCAGATATGTACACTTATATAAATACACACATATTTCTGCCTCTTGGGGTTGAAACTTTGGGGTCCAAGCGCATGGTTGCTCTTCAATGAGCTGTCAAAACGCCTGATAGAGAGATCAAACGACCAAAGGGCTGGTGCTCACCATGTTCAGAGATTTAACATTGCTATTCAACGAGGTAACGTTACCAGCCTTTGTTATATAACTTGAAATAAATGTACCTACATATATGTCATTATCCAATATTCTGTAATTTCATGAAATAATGGTATTTTTCAGAGTGGCCGAAAACGGGAAGAGCCCGCTATTTGGAATTTTTATTGCAACGTAAGCTGGCTGACGTAATATCACCTTCCTAAATCATTAGATTGGCTCAGGCAGAGCGCCCGTGAAGACTAAGCTCCATATTGTTCCCCATCCCCTACTCTCTCGAACAATCCCATATCGTCGCTCTTACTACAAATACGATGACGTTCTACATAACCTTTCATACATTATTCAGTGGCGTGTAATAAATTATCCTTTGCCTTCAGTAATTCGTTGGCACGCGGTCAAAGTGGCGTTCGAGCGACTTGGACGCATTCAGCATAGAGTGGAGCGTACAGAGAAGCGATGAGTGGCGAGGAGAGGCGCTAACGACGTCGCAGCGGCAAGTGCGGCGAGTGGTGGCGACTAACTACCCGCATTGGTGCGCTGATTGCGTCGCCGCTTCACGACGCGTCGAGAGCACAATCACATGATTGGAGGCTTCTCTAAATCCTTCCTTGTCACTCCACATGGATGACAGCTAAATGACCCATAGACGCACTGAATTCGATGCGCAACTCTAGGTAGGTTTAGTAGGACGTAAGTTGTAGTGTCATGAAATATTTTACACTGTTTATGTCTCGTACTGCATAGTATTAACTAAATTGAATTAAGATCAAAGTCCTCAGTGAACATTGAAGACAGACAAGGCATTGATATGGGCACGAGGACGCAATCCGCGTCGGGTCCACTAATGAAAGCGAAATCGCCGGAGAAGTACAGGCACGGGGTACTGCGGGGGAGGGGACGGGCCTTCTCTTCTCTAGTTAATGTCCGAGGAGTGCGTGACCGTTTGTAGTAGCCATTCCGCTGTCGCGCAAATCGAGACAAATGGCTGTTGCTAGCACACCCACCTGATTATTATTGTTAAACAAAGCGCCGGGACTAAACCGACTAAATTATGGAGATAGCTTTATTTACTCCGTTTATCCCAGCGGCAATGAGCCCCGCCTTAATTAATTTAAGAATCGAAAAACGGTACGACGACGTTACGATGAATGCCGTTAATCGTTTTGATTGTAGAGCAGTTTATCCCTGCTATGTTGTCTTCTAACAGAGATATTAGCAGTAGGTTGTCGAAATCAATTTGCATGTGATTGAATCGGCGTCAACGATCTGATATATTCGATCAGTAACTGAGTGAATCCATTAGAAGCTAATGAGCGCATGCAGCGGTGCTTCCCGTCGCTAGCGCCGACCGAGTGCCGCTCCCAATCAGCGCCGTTAACCGAAGGGCCTCCAATGGCGCCACTCAACACTACTCCAACGGGTGGCCTCTCCACTCCGTTCGATGGCGCTACGAGCTGCAGAATACTATTTGCAATACCAAATCGATTGATTCAACCACCCACTGATTTGTCATATGTTATGCGGTGTGAGAGCGCAAGGAGTTTGAAAAACGAGCGCTTTCTGCACCTATCGCCTATCGCTTTTCATCGATTTATACCTCTGACGCAAAAACGACGTAGTGTTATAAGTTTGATGTGTCTGTGTGTGCACACACACACAGACACATCAAACTTATAGTAGCTCCTTAGGTTAGAAGGTCTAAGTAGCTCCGAAACGGAACGGAACCGATTATGATTATTTTTTGTTTGAAAGGTGAATAAGTCGGGATTGTTTTTAGCAATGTTTAGTCAAAATCGGTGTTGATGAAAATCGATGTCGAGGATTTTAATTTATACTTGTACATATATATCAAACTTAACTCTTAGCTGCTACACCAAGTCAAAACCTCAACAAGTAAAAACCTCCACATTTCTCTTCTCGTAACTTCGCGAGAATTAGATTTAATTTTGAATGAGAAGGCAATTCCAATTTGAAACGAATAGTTTATTTAGGAACAATGTCGTCGCCGAGGTGCGTAATATATCGCCACTGAAGCGTGATCTTTTTCCATGTTACCACAGAATAAGTAATAGTACAGGTAACGTTAGTACTTTTGTCTATTCTTTGCTCGGAGGAAATAAACAACACGTCTATTTGTCATCGACGTTTGACACCAAGCTCTGTCACACTTTTATACAGCTATGAAAAATGATAATACCCTGACAATCTGTGACAATATATATCAAAGTTAAGCGGATATAAAACACCAATAGATGCTATAAAATGTCAACAATCCTACTGAAACGGTTTTCCATTTGCAGTTAGGTCATTATTTTTACTAGAGACATGGTTGATCTATAGCTACTTATTTTAAAATGTAAAGATGTACTTAATATTAGATCCGAAAATATTGGGAAATAATAAGATTCATTTAAACAGTTTTTGTTATTCTTGTTCACTCTGCTTCGATAAACAGCCAGACCTGCGTGGATCATAACATAGCATATCGTCACGCCTTTTCTCCGAAGGGCCTGGCTGATATGTTAAGCACCCACACTTGGCTGGACAATATTCAGTCCCAAAATTTAACAAGTAGCGAGCCTGTCGCCATATACCGGGCTCCAGTTACGTGGCAGAAGACATTAATACGAACATGTGATGTTCACACAATTAACAAATTGGTGCGTACCTTCGGCTGGGTCCAAACCCACTCCCTCTGGCTTGAGAGGCGAGTCTTCTCCAACTAGGCTATCATCTACGTGAATCAACTCAAAAATTATAAAAACACTAGAGGATATTTCCAAAAAAATACAGTAGATACTCAAAAATAGTTATTAAAAAAAACTGAACAAAGAAGACGCGAGCTCCTTTTCAAGTTTCCAACCGTATTTGACACGTACAATGTCGCGCGACGTGCGCGTAAGTGCGTTCTTTCATGCTCGAATTGTCGCGTGCGGCGCGATTAGTATGCGACCGTCGCCTCCCGACCCGCCTTCTCACAGTAACACCCACATAACTAAGAGTCAAAAGAAAGAGAGCCACCATCACATTTCCTGAACAAAACTGAAAGTCTCGCGTGGAACATTTTAGTTCTCCGATTCAGTCACCTCATCAGATAAGTTTGTAGTTTTGAACAAAGATGCGTATTCTCTTGTGAGGATGGTAAGAACGGGTATTACTCGTACATACTCCGAGTATTTACGGTCTTGTGGTTAGTTAAAACGTAGGGGAATTCACAGACCAATAGACTGAGGAGCGGTTTCTGAGTTTGTACCCCACTGACCAAGAGAGTGATGTTTCATTATCAAACTGTTTTGACCCGCGCACGGGACGGCGACACTTCCACCCGACTTGATGTTGAGTCGAGCGTGCTAAACTCCAATATCTGTATAATTGGAGTGTGTGGTTCTCGATAATTGAACGCGACAGCCATTAGTTCGTAACTTCAAACATAAGTGACATCAAGCGTATCTATCATCGTATCTATAGATAAATTATTACAACAAACTTTGACAGCTCTAAAACGAATTAAGTTATGTGTATTAAGTGTAGTAAAATTGACTGTTAATAATAAAACGCATAATTTAGCGCATAATGTTCCGACAAAATAAAATGTAGTTATGTGTCCGTCAGTCATCCTGAAACTCGGCGGACGAGAGGCAAAGCATCTCGCCGACCGACCAGCTCAGCAGACCGGCATAATTGAACAAAGTTTCGCTATTTGAAATTGTGTTTGCAGCAAAGCGCGGTGCTGATGGTCCGGCGAGCGGCTCCCGGCGCGGCCGTCACACGGCGCGCTCGGCCCGACTTTGGATCGAGTTAGCCGAACTTTTAACTTCGTAACATGGCATCTCTTCAACACGATATAGCCTGTATGCTGACGATTGCCAGCCGGCTCAAACGAGAAACAATTGTAAATTCGGTTGTTTTTTTTTCTTTATTTTATTTTTAGCTTCACAAGACGACCAACAGCTTGGTTACAAATGTCTTATAAATTTACTTACCTAAATAGACACTTAAAGCTAATTAGAGGTCATTAAGGACAGATTTTAGGGTTCCGAGATTAAAGTAATATATAATTATTAAATAATATAGTTTTTATTCAATACTTACACTTACAATAGACTCATATATTTTACCAAAATGCAACTAGCCTCTGTTATAAAAAAATAATAACTAATAGAATCAATTAAAAATTTAGATAATACTCATTTTAATTTAGACACAGGTTGTTAAATATCTAATTATGAATACAAATATAACATATTATAATACCTTACAAACAAAAGTACATAATAAATATTAAATGAATTTGAAGAACTAATTCTTGTCAAGGTACGCTTAGATCTTTGATTAATTTTCCTTAAGTCGATAGTTAATTAAGCATTTATTGAGGAAACTTAGATTAATAATAATTAATTACATTCAGGTTTACATATATCTCTATATTTATAAAAATGAATCACTATTTCCCTTAGTCATCGAATCACGCATGAATAGATGGAACATTTTCGTAATTTTTTTTTTTGTTTATTATTGCCAGGAGAAGGACCATATGAAAGAAAAAAATAAGATATTATCCCGAAAAAAATAACGGTCCCTGTGGAATGCGGGCGAAACGCGGAGCACAGCTTTTAAATAAATAATATAATTTGATTCCTACACCACACGCATTCGTTTTATTTCGACTAAGGACGACTCTTTACAAAATTGTTAGTAATAGCTTTGATTGCATAGATCTGGTAAATAATTTATGTTATGTTGTACCTAGAACTATTTACAAACGTGAGGTTCGCGCAGGGCGTTTATTATTTTCACTAGGCATATGCCGCACAAATGCCGGCCGGCGCGTTCCTACTTATCGGATGATTGAGTCATACAATGAGTCTTTTATTGATATTGACATTTTTGCCTGCACTGCAGGTAAATTAAAAAACTTACACTTTAACTTTTTTGGCTAAGTATATGTTGTAACACATTTTTACTCCATAGTACTTCATTGGTTATAAATAGATTTAAATGTACAGGCATTAATTAATTGTTTATAAATAGATATATAGTTTATAAATAGATTTACATATACAGGCATTATTAATTGGTTATAAATAGATATATAGTTTATAAATAGATTTAAATATACAGGCATTAATTATGTTTTAGTTTATCTTTATATTTGTCTCAAAATTGATGATTTTTTTTATTATATAAACTCAATTCAAGTTAGCAACTTCTGGCAAAAATTTAGGTAATTTATTTAGTAATCTGTGAATGGCGTTGTGGGCTGTATTATTAATTAGTCTATTTATGTATCCACTCTATTTATATTTTATAATACGGCTGTCTGTTGTTCCTTTATAAATAAAAAAAAAAAAAATAAGGAATTCTCAACTTTATTCTCAACTCACTTGCAGTATTTTACATAACAGCTAGTAAATTGGGCTCTGCTACGATATATATATTGAATAGTAAGTATAACCTTGTTTGATGGTGTGCGTTTCCTTTCAGCGTACCGGCGCCGCCGCCGGTGACACATGTGTCTGTATAGGCATAGTTATTGTGTTGGTACATGATTGTCGCCTTCCGCCCTTCCGTCGCAGTCCACTCATGTTTCAATACAGACAATCAACAACAATTCACTTGTCTATTTCTAAGGCGAATATTATGTAGGTAAATTAAAAACTGAATATGTGCATCCTACGTTCTTTTATTGACGACCTCATCAACAGTTTTCTTACAATACAAAAACCCTTTATTGAGACCAAATACAAAATAAATCTAAACTAAACACTCAAAAATATAGGCGCAATGGGCGGTCTTATCGCTTAAGAGCGATCTCTTTCAGACAACCTTTGGATCCTTTTTCTTATTTTTGAAAGAAAATTTAGGAAACATAAGTTTAGTGGCAACAAACTAGACTAGCGTCAATCGTGATTTGAGAATTTGCACTAAAATAAAAAGATGTGAATCTTGTACTTAATGCGGTATTTAGGTTAGTGCGGTATGTCTATGTAGGTCTTCATGGTTTTTAATCGGCTTCATGAGGAGGTTCTTAATTTGTCGGAATCTTTTTTTTTACATAACTGTAGGTATGTTCCATCTGGGAATTTACCTACATTTATGCGTTATTTTTGCGTCTTCGAGTAATCTGTACTCGAAGACGCCAGAACCGATTTGGAAAATACTTTTTTTTTGTTACGTGGGTTTACTTTCCAGGCGGTCCCATTTAAATTTTATCAAAATCGCTCGAGCAGTTTCTAAAAAATCAACAAAATTCTAAAAACTGTTTACAAAATCCAATTCGGATGACGGGAATTCCGTTTTTATAATTTCAAAAGATTTTAAATTAAATACATCCTTAATAGAAGTGAAACCATCACTAAATAAGTAACCTTAATAAACCTACCTACACGAATTTAATCAAAACATCAAATGCAAAGCTGTACAGAACATGAATGTGACGTCCAGTTATTGTTAACGCCAGCGGTTAACGGCGGTGCAAAGTTTGTTCTAACAGCGGCCTCACACGGGCCACAGAATACATGCCAGTTCAGCAGAGTCCCAGCACGAGAGAGGCTATTTGTTTATGCTCTACATGTACAATTACTGCGTGTACAATCCTATACACGTACATGTACACGTTTATTGTGCTACGTCCGACGCGCACGTTTGTTATTTTACGTGGAAACTTTTTTGTTTGCAGTTCTGTAGAGTTACGTAGGGGATGGTGCGTGTGACGGGTACGCAAGGTGTGGGATACAGTTTCGCAAATAGTAGCTTTTTTAATTGAAAATAAAAGATTGTTTCCTTAATGCAGGAAATGTGTTAGTGTGATAATCTTAGGTGAAGTAGCAGGTCTAACTAATTCCGCTAATGAAAGCATTTATGCATGAACATTTTAACTACACATCATGCTATTTCTGATATGTCAGTGAGAGTGAGGTTTGTCAACTCGAACTCATTGGATAGAGTAAAATTTGAGTTGTACCTACAGCACTTCTAAGTAGGAACTGAAAAATACGACAAAGAGGTAGGTGCTCTTTGTCCTCTACACCTTCTGAACCAAATGGTCAGAAACATTGTCATAAAAAATTTACTAAGGGGAAGCAAATAGGTATGCTTCACAAAGACAGATAATACAGACTTTGCTCAGATATGTGAGCAAATGTGAAAACTGCTGATGAAGCCGAGGCACGCAGCTAGTGTGTCAATAGGTGAGAAAACAAACAGGTATAGAGTGAGGTGTGTATCGCGCTTGGATCTCGCGGAATGCGTGAGTAAACACCAGCCCCGGCCCTTATCATTAGAGTTTCGAATCGAGTTTGTGATTGCGTTCCATTGCTTTAATTACGAGAAAATTACCGAAGTTACGCAGGAGGGTGCTCTGAATAAATAATATTGTCAAAAGTCTTTGAGCCCCTAATGTGTTGTTTACGTTTTGTACTTACGTGAAATCAGTTCGCTTGTGTCGTTTATTGGTTGTCGTTTAACGCCACATCGATAAAGAAAGAAAATGGTTAAGTAAATGGTTTTTAGGGTTACTTGACCGAGAATAATCCCTTATAGTTTAGTCTCATCCACCTGTATGTCACGGATATTGTTAATTTGCCGTGGGTACCACGTTTTGTTTTTGCAGCTGGTAAAACTAAAACTACCTCGTGGCGGTTCGCAGCGAGTAACGTATTTGCCGTGCATGTTCGCGACACTGAAAATGTAATTTCAATTGTGGTTTCCTTTCCTCCCGGCCGCTGTCGTCCCCTCTGTCGTCCTCAGTGCAATGCGCATTGTTTAATGGTTCTGTGAGGTTTTCTGTTTTCATTCCGCTCGCTCGTCGGCGACGTCCGGATGATGCTGAAACTGAATCACAAAATGAATAATTTCAAGCGACTGTAAATCAGGATTGAATGTGCAAATGATTCTATTGTTTACGGCAGAAACGTGACTGTATGAGACTCAATTTATGGGACGCGCTCTGAAATTAAATTGTTATGAGCGACTCGTCAGTGACTTCATCAACAAGGTTTATATTTAGCTTGAGAAAAAGTAAAAATGCGACTGTCTATCATTTAGGGTGATAAGGATATTAGCCTGGAATAGAAGAATGGAAGAAAAACACTAGTGTTGTTACAACCAGCAATATATATTTTGAACGCCCTAGAATTTACTCTGAAATACAGAAACGTATCTTCATAAATACGAAAATGCTTATAACACTTCTTTTTAGGCAACTCCTTTCATAGTCGCTACAAAATTATCAAAAGACTTTTCCCTGCAAGTAACTACCGCAAGTGCACGTGAATAACGTTTCCGTAAAGTTAAAAGGCGAAGCTCTTCAACAGTACAGCTGGAAGCGCCGCCGCCGCTCAAATGTTGCGGCTTGCATTTTTTGTACAATTTGTTTTGGAAGTAGCCTTGCCTTGGCCGCAGTGGAGATAGATGGCTTTGCATGAAAAAAGAGTGCACCTTTTTGACCTGTCTGTTATGAGATGCATACTAGTTAAATGGGTTGTTATGTAGATCCTTTTAATATCTACTCCCCTGTGGTACTTCGGTACCCTGCCTCAGTCTCTAGCGAACGTGTCAGCTGCACTCCTAATACATGCATATTGCATTGCTAAAATTGCAGCAATCTGTACGCGATAACACATCCAATCGTGTCAGAAGACCGATTACGTTAGGTATTACACTTGTGCTCCGTGCAAACCAATCTCTCCATACTTGTACCTATCACTCCGCGCTCCACGTCTGCTCCTACTCTATGCTCAGAATATGAATTCAAATCTCGCTCCATACGACCTGAATCTGCGTTTGAATATCTAATCAACACCGCGCAAAAATGGAAAAATGGTGTGTTTACTTATTGAACAGTCAATAGATCGATTACATTTTTAAACAAAGTTTTTTAGGTATACGTTGATACAAAAACATGTTGGTTTTTCGCTAGATCTCATTGAGATTGTAGCGAGCACGGCGCGGCGCGGGGGAGGCGCGGGGCGGGAGCGGCGCGGGGCGAACACGAACTTTGTTTAAACTTTAATGACGTACAAAGTTAACGCGCGTACACTTTTCACTTGAATTTGAAGCAACTAACCTTGTTTTATGAATATTGTACTCGTAGTTTTAAGCTCTCGGTGAAAACGCTGAGTTAGCAACATGTTTTGTGCGAGCAGATGCTTTGTTGTTATAGAGATGTGTCTTGAACTGTTCGCAGTTTAGTCTAGTAGTTAGTGTTAAGGTAGCAGTCGAGAGTCACTCTCGACAGCTACCTTGTTAGTTAGTTGTTAGTTATAAAGAACTAACAACGCAAGAGTAAATGACTAGCTTGACTATAATAATATTTGCAAGGTGTTACAATAGGTAGGGTTTAAACCCAGCCGACGGCACGCACCAATTTGTTCATTGTGTGAACATATGTGCGTTTTGTATGACATCTGCTACATGACTGGAGCCCGGTATATGGCGACAGGCTCGCCCTCTGCAACATTTGGGACTGAATATCGTCCGGCGAAGTGTGGGTGTTGTATTACACCTCTGCCAGCCCCCTCGGGAGAAAGGCGTGACGATATGTATGTGCTACTATAGGTATAAGTAGCCGTGATTTTGTAAGTGGGTACTTATTTCTCTTTTTAAAAGTAATGGCTGTAATATTGCAGTTTCAGTTTAAGGTACATACGAGTATATGTTTAATTTGGTCGCGTTGAAATACATTTATAAAGATCTCCAAGGATTCTCTCCTTGAAGTCGTTTCAAATAATTCCATGCGATAAATATAATAGTTTTAATGCTCCAATTTTAAACCAATTTATAATTCACTAGCTGCGCCCGGTCTCACCAGCGCTTAAAAAGTATCCTATGTGCTATTCTAGACTATAATCAATCTCTGTACCAAATTTCATCTACATCCGATCAGCAGTTCTGGCGTGATTGATAACAAACATACATACATCCATCAAAACTTGCGCATTCATAGTCTGATTAATTTCAGTATAGATAATATTTATTAAAATATTAACTAATTGAACCATGACTACGTACCTGTATGAGGTTGTATGAGATATCGGCAAAGAATGCGTCAAGAGTTCGTTATCTCGGTTGTGTAAAAATATTCATAATTTCTTGGTAATAGGTAGCAAGAAGTATTGAAAGTGAATATGTCTGTGCGCCAGCTGGGTGCGCGCCAGGCTCCACCTTCCCCCAGCTCGCGAGCCAACACTTTTACATCTCCAAGAAGGTTTCAAGGCGTATCCAATTAACGAACTCAAAATTTATAAAGTCATTACTTTGTGTCGCTCTTTACCGCTAAAATTGCGGTCATAACAACAATGCGGTTAACGCAACAAAAATTTTTTTTACTTGACAAAGTTTTTTGAGCGAATCATTCTAAATAATGTTGTCTGTAAAGTCGTTTTACGGACGATAGTTTAACGTGACAACATCATAACAAAACATTGATGAAATAAAAGGTTGCTTACTGCTATGAATAAAACGCTCGTGTAGCGCTCTCGCTCCGATCGTAACGTTACAATGAGCGTAACGGGACAATAGTTTAACGTGACAACATCATAACAAAACATTGATGAAATAAAAGGTTGCTTACTTCTATGAATAAAACACTCGTTTAGCGCTCTCGCTCCGATCGTAACGTTACAATGAGCGTAACGGGACAATAGTTTAACGTGACAACATCATAACAAAACATTGATGAAATAAAAGGTTGCTTATTTCTATGAATAAAACGCTCGTGTAGCGCTCTCGCTCCGATCGTAACGTTACAATGAGCGTAACGGGACAATAGTTTAACGTGACAACATCATAACAAAACATTGATGAAATAAAAGGTTGCTTACTTCTATGAATAAAACACTCGTTTAGCGCTCTCGCTCCGATCGTAACGTTATAATTAGCGTAACGGGACAATAGTTTAACGTGACAACGTCATAACAAAACAATGATGAAATAAAAGGTTGCTTACTTCTACGAGTAAAACGCTCGTGTAGCGCTCTCGCTCCGATCCTAACGTCACAATGAGCGTAACGGGACAATGGGTCATCTTTTTTCGTGCGTGCAGTCGGCGTTCATCGATTTATTAGATGTTGTCACGTCAAAAACGTTTAGCCTTTTGATAAGACGATTAAAATATATATACGAGTATTTATTGTACTTGTATATGAGTAGGTACTGTTTTAATTTTAAACTTTGTTCCTTTTAGAAATCGAGTAACATTTCACCTAGGTTTTGAGATTTATTGTTGAAAAGCGACATTTGAATTGTATACGATTATAATACCCGAAAATGTAGTAAGTACGCATATAGATAGCTACGCAGGAGCTACGATAAGCCGACCCACAAATGGAAGGCAGCGTTTGCTGCACGTACCTCTCTTCAGACAATGATAAAGCGCATGTCTATTGATGTATATTCCTTTATCAATGATTTGCGACTAGTTGCGGGCTCTCGAATTAGCATCTTCGCGATAAACAGCGCTAGTTTAATGAAGTTAATGAATAGTAACTGTGGCGGCGAGGGGAGGGCGCGGGTGCACGAGTGGGTGGGCGGGTGCGAGGGGGTAGGTGTCGATGCGGCGAGACGTTATCGTAATTAAATCAACCGCAGTACCGACACCCGCCGGCCGCAGATCTCATATCCGACAAATCACTTCTGCTAACGGACGGAGTCTACTGCCGCAGATTAAGGTGGTAACTCAGCGCCTAATTTTCATACAACACTCCCAGCCTAGGGATCTATCATGTTTCAGTTAGGCCTATCAGTTTTAATCAATCAAGGACACTCGGGTTCACTCAGGGCCGAGCCTAGTCACCATGCGTGTGGTATCTTCATCTTTGTATCCACGCGTCAATGACATCAAAAGTTTCTGCTTCTATAAGCGAAAACCGTTCAGGTTTTTTAAATTCCCTGCTTATTTAGTGTATTTCTCTTTATTAGTAAATAAATAAAAACCATATCGCTTTCAAAAATTTAGATTAATAGCTTCTTTTATGTTAGTTAAATGCCTATTACGTTTTGACGTTTATGTAAAGTCATTATAGAGCGACACGTGTACCTGTCATAAGCTGTTACCTGTCTTACGAGGCCATCACCCACAGCGGCGCTATCAAACGACATGAATTTCATACGTTCTACAAAAAGACATAAATCCTGCTGATGTATGATGTAGTGTTCGGGAGAGCTATTGAGGAGTATAAGCGTCTCTGTGGCTGGCGTGAGCGGGGGTCGTGAGGCGGGGCGGGGAGGGGAGGGTATTGGCGATAAAGTACCTTTTTATGCATGCAGGAGGCACCTCGCGGGCCGGTATCGACACATAAATCACCGCCTTCGACTCACGCTTATAAAATTCGGCAACACCATAGATTAGACAGTTTGGCGTTCAATAGACGCCGACACGCCGTTCGTCTTGTTAATGTTGTTTTCATTTCGGCGAGGATGAGCTGCAATATAGTCCGCTAGTGATGTTGCCACTCGTTCCGGGATGGGGAAAACGTATTGAGAATTTTGAGATGTGGTTTGTTTGTGCGTTGAATGGACCGTGTGTAAATCTTGGCTTGGACGATACTCTATTCAAACAGGATGATTGCTGTTGTAAGGCCAGGAAACTTTGTAGAGCTTGAAAAACATTTCGTTATAAGGCATGGGACTAATTACGCAGCTATTGTTACAGTAGTACTCGTAGCAGGCTAAATTATAACTTTTACGTTAATTTACAGCACGAGAGGTGTGAGTTTAAATTGACGTTTCAAATCGAATAATCGACTTTGTTTGAAAATTACCGATTTAGTCAGTTTAAATGTCCATGTTGGCACCCTAAGTACAGAAAATGACCGTCTTATGCGAGAAGATCAATTACATTATGTTATTTTGCATGGCAAAACAAGGCAGGTACTTTGACTACGCAGCTCTGCCTCCGGACGACCAGTGCGACCCTGAAAGATTCTTATTCCAAGCGCGCTACTCTATTTCATGTATGACCGGACGAACGACGAATAAATAAGAAATATTTTAACAGTTTATATTTCATAAAGCGGGCAGCGTGAACAGCGGGTTTTATCGTTATTGCCGGAATAAAGCAGGCTGAGAATATTCGGCCGGGCCGGGCCGGGAGCCGGCGGCCGGGCTCCGCCATCAAAACTCTGTCACGATCGCTGCCGGCCCCGGTTATCATAAATCTATTATTTTACAGCTGCCGATATGTACTACACTATTAGTTACAGTTTCCTTATATCCTATATTTTAGTTTATTTTGTACTAGTTGTTACCCGCGACTTCGTTCGCGTTTATTTAGAAAATAGTATCCAAAAATCTTTCTATGATATTCTGTAACTATTTATTAAATTTCACCAAGACCCATTCAACCGTTTGGCCGTGAAAAACCTACAAACAAACAGACAGATAGACAGGGTAACTTTCGATTTAACAGCTCGTTACAAAATCCCTGTTGTATATTTGAAGGGCATGTACAGTGTACACACACTTATAAAGTATTCATGAAAAAATACCAAAACATGGACGTTCAAAATAGCAAGAGTTATGACCGGTTTAAGAACGCAAGGAAATTTAACAAAATATTTACAAATTTGTATCATGTATGGCTTTCTAACAAAGTAGTGCCACGAGGCGATAGTTTTCATATAAAACCGAGTGGCTGCGTTCGCGCTTTTAAAAGGGCAAAGCGCGATGTGTGAGTCAATATTTAATTTAAACTAGCATGATTGCATCCTGCAGTCGATACTGGAAGCGTACCTCGCGTATATAACAGGGTTTTTACAACACCCTGTATAATAATTAGTGTGGTTTTGTATTTTAAACTGTAACTGATTTATAATATGTTACATGACTTTCAAAATATAATTTGTCTAAAGCCAATAAACATATCACATCTCTATACTCGTATGTAAAAATGAATAATTATTTCCCTTGGTCATCGCATCACGAGTGAATAGATGGAACATTTTCGCAAATTTTCTTTTTGTTGTGTTTATTATTGCCAGTAGAAGGGTTTTATGAAAGAAAAAATTAACATATTATCCCGAAAAAAATTACGGTTCCTGTAGGATGCGGGTGAAACCGCGGGGCACAGCTAGTTGAATTATATTGTCGGATGGAAGCGTCAGTTCTCCCCCGAGGGTTATTTGTCGTGATTGTCGTGACGGTAGCCTCAGTAGCCGTGGCCTCGGCAACCACGGTGAAGTCAAGAGGAATCCGAGGTAGGGCCGCTTCTTGGGGCTTTTTAGCCCAAAGCCCATATGGAAGCGGTCTAAGTAGGGCGTGGGTCTGTATGAGCAGACCCACAACGTGGCGGGGTGCTGTGCCGCATGGGCCGGATTGCAGCCGAAGGCTGGGGGCCGCGGCGGGAGAAGACTGTTGGTGTATCGTTGCCACTTTCCTTACCTTCCGCGACCTACACGGGGTCGCTACCGTTCGATAGCGGACGCGGTGGGGCCGCAGAGCAAGAGGCGTGTCGGTGTATCGTTGCCGCTATGAAGTGGCAGAAGGCGGGGCCACTTATCTAACCCGTCGCATGGGGACCATGGGCGCCTAGACATGGGTGCTGTTTGGCGTTCACGGGTATATTGGTCCCCGAGGAGGTGGATGATGACGATGTGTCTGGTGTTCGATACATCGTCATCGAGAGGGAGAGAGCGTAAGCTCGGGGAGGTGCCCGAAAGGGCTAGCGCTGTCGGGGCCGTGGAAGACGACGAAGTACGAGAGCGTCCCCTTAGCCCCGAGATTTTACGCCGAGGTGGAACACCCTTAGGTTTTTAGTTGGTAGGCCGTCAGTGGCGGGATTCCCACATAACCACTCTGTGCCCGCACCCGGGCTGTATGTGGTATCCATAAAGGGTTTTCCCAAGGTAAAAAAAATAATATAAATGGTGGCGCCAGTTAGTCTTATCACCTTTTGAATTTGTAAATGTTTATAAGTATGTATCTTTTGATTCAGAATAGAGAAAAGCTACCCTGGACTACATCATACGAGTATATGCTATTTTTTGTCTCTGTAAAATTAACAGCTCTTCGTAGATAGTTCAGTCTTTACATATTCAGGCCAGTTCGGGTTCAGCCGCAGGACAAAGTTAATAATATTATGATATTATGAGGCACAGGTGAGGTCGCCGGCTGCCCGAGGCTAATAGCCCGCTCGACACCTCACGCGGGCAATATTCGTGCAGTATCATCGAGAGAATAATAAAACTTTCAAGTAAATTTTGCTCCTGTTAACGAAATAAAATATGCTCAAATAAAATCAGCTACGCATTACATAGCTTAAAAATTATGTAAGAATGCCAGTTTTTGTAAAAACTATGTTATACGATATCTAAAATAGTAAAATAAAGTAAAATAAGCTAAAATAGTAGTGCTACGCCTCGTAGCACCTCTACGACTATTCTGTAGAGGAGGCTACGATCACTAATTCGTTCACTCCATTAGACAAACTGAAAAGAAGATGTTCAAGAAATCGAAGGGTGCTTCATAAAGCGCCTAATTGTATAGCCTCGCTGAAGTAGGGAACAATGCGGCAGATTGTCGGCTTGTAAGTGAGTTATAGCGATATCTGGGCGCCTGATTGGGCTCTTGTCGAAGGCGGTCGAGACGCGCACGGCCGCGGGTCATTAGCGGCCCATCCACTAACACTTATTCCAGATATTCAAAGCCTTTCTACAGCTACCTGAGTAGTGAGTACACTCTACTAAGATTGAACGGTGTTTATGAATACTCGCGCTTCGGTTGTCGAAACTTTGTTTTTCGCCAAATCTGATTTGTTGTTTTATTATATTTTTTCTTCTAGCTCTCCTGGGAGTCAAAATAAAATCACAGTAGGATTTTAGCATAGTTAATTTATCAGATGAGAATGCTAAATACTTACTCTGCCCCGCGCACTTCTCTCGTGTCCGAGTTGTTCAACAGTTTTTGTTGCACTATCGCCTTTAATCATATCATGATCCCAAAAAACAAGGTCTAGCATTCTGGGAGCAAACACATAATGACGTCACTCGTCATCATCATCCGTCTCTTTCGAACTATTTGTAAATTACTTAATTCGGTCTTGCTTATGCATCGATTGACGTTACTATGTGTTAATGTGTTACTACCGGGCGGAGTATATTATTATACCATGAATCATATTTCCTCTAAACGTCAACGTCACTTTAATTTTAGTTTATTAAATGGCCCGCTATTACTGACACATTTGTATTCGCGCAGCGCTCGCTGCCACCGCGCGGACACTAGCGCCTAATGAGATTTCATTAATGTCAATTAAACACCCCGAGTTTGAAAACTCGTGTTCATTTACACTCGCTGATATTCGAATCATGATCGCTTCTTAATTAATCGCTTTTAGTCTCCACGATTGATAGTCCTCCAAAGTGTTTTCCAATAAGGTTTTACAGAATTACCTGAATGAATACAAATAAATATATTTGAATTTTCCGTCTTCCTTTTTTTTGCTCCCCCATCCATCCATCATTGAATTTGGCATCGCACGTTTTCTGCATTTGCCAGTGTCAAGTTAATATAGATTTTTACAGATGACCAAGTGATGATGATAAAGATATATCCCCGCCTTTCCCCATTTCAGTAAAGTGATGGATACTTTACAGAACCTTTAAGTGGAGTTTTGTAGAGAACACGAAAATCACGTTTCGCAATGTTTGTATAATTTGCCCACACACACATCGGTACAGGGTAATGAACCGATGAAGAAGAATTACAAGATTTTGGACATAATACAAAGTTACGACAACTGGTTTTGGTTCCTTTTCGGTTCCCGCCAAATACCTTCCAAGAAAATTCTTCCACACGAAAATGAAAATAGCATCGTGAGGTGCACACTGTAATGGTAAACATTTGTTCGTGATGATTGATCGGTACCTACTGAATCTGTCACCGAAATATAACCACTCTTTCACACTTAACGTAATTTGCGATACGTGTCACATCAAGGTTGCGAACGACAGTATTAAGACAGGATAAGAATATTCTAATTTACACGCAACAAGCTTAAGATGAAGCAGCGCAAAGGAGGATGGATATATGAACTTAGTAAGTGCAAACTGCGTAGGACACTGCACCCAGCGCCTACATACATATACTTTGTTCCTTGATTTTACGTTTAAAGACCCAACCGTCCAGTAGCTAAGTACCAGAATGCACGTCAAGCATGGCATGTGATGCAGAAGTGCAAAAAAGAATTACAGGAAACACTATACGATGTGGTCACTTAAGTAACGATTTCGAACACAATAGATGTAAAATGAAGGAAAACACGGATGAAACCATTGTAATTTTTGGCAAAAAGTTATTAACGAAGCTGTTAACTGCGCCCGCTGGAAGCAGACTCTTTATTCGGTGACAAACGATTTAATTTCCGATCGGTAACTGTACAACATACGATGGTCCTGGGCTCGTACCATGACGTCTTTTTACCATGATGGTTACGTCTTATTGCCGCGCAATGAGGTCAATGGTCGCGCTGCATCGGAAACATAACATAACCACCTAGTCGGACCTATCGACATTAAACAAGTAGGGTTTACATTCTAATATACTGACGTCCTGACCGCAGCCGGCTCCCCGCGTCCTCGTCCGTCACCGCCGCGTACGTAATTTCATCGCGTTAATATTGCCTCTAATCGCGCGTTGTTAGGCGCTTATAAAAACGCTCAATTATCGTCACTCGTAACGGCCCCACTTAGCCGTTCTTTAATGTTCGCCTCGGAGTGAAATATGACGGGACGGGCCTCTTAGCGTGTTAAAATAAAATGAGAACGCCCCGAACGTTTTAGCGTAAAACTTTGTGATGGTTCAAAGTCACGGAGCCTACGCGACCCAACATTTACTTTGGATCGTACTAAGTATATACTCAGTATTCAAATATAATAAACAAAATAAGCATATGTTTAGAATCTGCTCTAACAGTACTTGTGCACCTTGACGAAAATCAATCAACGATTGTCACTCAACCATTTTGATACGCTAAAACTTTTGATAAAGGTATGTCCATGTACTTACCGCCGTTACGTCAATCTGGTTAAATATCGAATCGCAGATCTCCTATAGCAAAAAATCGGAACTAGGTACTGAAAAAAAATAACGTTGTTTCTGAATAAAATAGAAATTCAAATCAAATTACAACCCCTCACAAAGTTAAGGGGTAAAACCTCAAACTTTCCAATTTTTGCTTTTTTACAATACAAAGTTAGTTTTAATTTTTTTAGATTGCTTTATTGGTTATTCGGGCTTCTATTACTATTCGCGTCAACTTGATAATATTTTAGTACTGACCAACTTATACGTATACCTATACCCACAGGGGCCAGTGCGGAGGTGTGAGCGGCGCTGTGAGTACAGGCAGCCGCTAATGCGTTTGTCGTGTCGCGCCGGGCGCCGGGCGGGGCAGACCAACTACCTATCTAAATGAGACGTTTATATGAATTAAAAAAATACATTTATTTTGGTTGTTTAAGGAGATAAATTGACTTTTTTTAAGGAGAGGCCTACTGTTGCCAGTGGATAAACATTAAACAAGCATTATGGTAAAATTATATGTTGTTTTAATGTAACGCACAAAGCGTAATGTGAAATTGATAAAAATATCTTAGAAAACCTACACCGTATGGTAATACGTAATTATATATGTTATGCATGACAGAGTGCGTGGTTGGGTGATTCGGTTAGGAGCTTTTTAAATCCAATTCCATCAGCATGAGACAGCTTATGTCATAAACCTCTTTAATCCGGCGCTTGCCATATGTTGGTACACGCGTGCACAGGATTATATTCGGTTTGGAACAAAATTAATAAAAATCGATTTTGTGCTACATTTAGTGAATGAGACCAGAGAGAAACTGATGATACAGGCATGAGCATGATGCGAATCCAACTGAAGCGGTTCGGGAGTGGTATAGAGTACTTTATGTACATAAAAAAGGTAAAGCTCTGAGTACGAGCTCACTATAAGCCGACCAATCTGTCGATAGATCGAAATATTGATTGGTATCAGACTGCTCCCCGTTTTGATGCTCAAAATCTTTCATAAGCCCGGCCATAGCCTGTCTGTCAACAAGGATGCTGCGGTGCAACGCGGAGCAGAGTAGGGAGAGCTCGGGAGGCGTGGGGGCGCAGGGCGTGGGTAGGACCATTCACACAATGAACTTGTCGCTCAGCTATCTAGTTACGAGCCTCATATATTTTTCTCAATCTTGTTTATGCATTATTTACGCAGTTGTTTCGCCGAAAATAGAGTTGTCGTTTGCTATATAGCAGAATGTTTTTGTGAGAAAACACTCTCACCAAGTTTTATTATTAATAGTAAACCTAACTGTATGACACTAAACAAACTTACCGTACTGAAAAACAAGTCAGAGCAGAGTCTTTTAAAATCAAAATTAGTTCCAAGTTTAATTTGATACTTTTCCAATACAAAAAGCTAACAACGAGTAAAGACCTCGGTGAATGAATACGAAAACTTTGGAGTATTTTCTAAAACAATTACTTTGGAGTTGGAAAGATACCCGTATCGGAGGCAAAGTGGCAGGTAATGATGAATGGGCTGTATCGGGCCGTGGGCCGAGGCGGACCGTGCGGCCCGTGGGTCGGCCCGCGGCCCGTGCGGCCCGTGGGCCGGCCGCGTCCCTCAGGGGCCATGAATTATAATCAGTTCCACTACCCAGACCCAATAGCCTATAAATGGCAGTTAGAGCACTTTGTTTGTGCTCGAGGTGAGCACAAGTGGGTACGCATTACTTACGACGATAGTTGTAAATCTTATTGTTCGTTTTCTTATCACGTAAGCTAGGTACCCACAATGATTTGTGTATAAATTTGTTTGGCATACATATATTTTAAATGTAACGGTTATTTTCATTATTGGAACTAAATCACTCATTACTCTTACACATTTTTCGAAATTTGTTTTGTAAGTATTGATTATTTTGCAACTTTCGCCATAGCAGCTGTAGGTGTGTGTATTTTACACGTATAAAAATAAATGTACGGATTACATAAAACTATTGAACATCATGTGTTATTGTTATCACTTTTAGCAACATATAAATAAATAAATATTTTGGGACATTTTGCACACACGGTCACCTGACCCCAAACTAAGCAAAGCTTGTACTATGGCTGCAAGAGACTGATATACTTACATATATACTTTTACATACTTAGATATACATTAACATCCAGACATAGAACAAACGACGATGTTCATCACATGAATGTTTCTTGGTGGGAATCGAACCCACGCCCCCCAGCTGAGAAGGCCGGTTTACTACCAACTGAGCCACCGAGGCATACATATTTTTTTAGTTATTTAAAGCAAAAAGATTGCCTTATGAGAAGCGAATCCAGTAATTATTCATCGGTAATAGATTTCCACCTTTCCAGCGAAGCAATAAGTGGCTAGTCATGTCTGGTGATGCAGGTGCGGCAGAGTGACGTTTCGCGACAACTGACAGCTTTTCAGTGGTACTTTTAATCCTTTTTTACTGATAGCCAAGATTGTAATTATGACGAGTTTCAAGAATCTATGACGTATTTCGACACGACGACATTTCCTGTTTGATTTATTTAGTAAGTTATAATTAGACTTCAAGACATTTTGTTAGTTAGAATTTCTTAAGTTTTTTAAAAATTATTTTTAATTTTATTAATAAATTTAGGACACTCGGCTGACCCCAAACTAAACAAAGCTTGTACTATGGCTGCCAGAGACTGATATACATACATAGATATTTTTAAATACATACTTAAATAGATATTAACACCCAGACTTAGAACAAACACAAATGTTTATCACAAAAATATTTGTCCCAGGTAGGAATCGAACCCACGCCCCTGGGCTCAGAAGGCAGGTTCACTACAAACTCAGCCACCGAGGCTGTCGGTATTTTACATATAGATACTTACGTATAAATATCCAAGTACCTAAATGGATTTACACAAATTAAAAATAAATAAATCTGGGCAATAGTTGAATGAAATATTGTTTTTAAATACAAGATTTAATTGTCTAGTTGAGACATAATTTACACGGCATTTATACGATCTATTGTTTTGTTCTTTTATTTAACATTTAAACTTTGTTATATACTTGTTTACATTATGTTTGTGTAATGTATATTAATTTTGTATACGCAGTGACTTATAATTGGCTTTATGTGTTTATTTTTAGTTTATTCATTTAAGTGGCATTTAATTATGGTTACACAAATTTGTAAAAATAAAAGCAAATAATCCAAAGCCGATCACTTTTTTCCCCGGCACTCAAATCAACGGGCAATCTGGAAAATTAAATAAAGCCACATAATACTCTAAAAGCCTTTACATCGTAATATAAAACGAAATGAATGAATTTCCGGTGCTCTGAACACCTTTTCATTTAACACCTCCGTGTTCCGGTATATTCATATTCCTTTCTCATCGTCGCGTCGCGTCGATCCTAACATAATAATTACAGACCGACTACCTTATCTACGGAGTTGGTCAAAAGAAGGAACTAAATGTTGCATTGAGTGACTGCCAGTTTAGGAAAAACGTTGATGGCTCCCTCACTCAGCTTTCAAATAAGTTGGTCGGACTGTACTAACCACTTCTCTCGACCCGCCCACAACAACTCAGGACACGTATTTTTAACGGTTATGATGTTTATTCACTGATATAATTATATCACCACTCGTTTATCCCGCGGCGGTCAAGTTTGTTTTACACTACGTTCAACGTTTTGACAAGTCAGCTGGTTCATTTATCTGAGGTTCAACGTGTTTTTAGAACGAAATAAATAACTTAACTAAATATTATGTGACAGTTAAAAAAAATTGCTTTCTACAAGCAACCACCTCACAAAGTCCTTGACTATTTGTGACGGTATCGACATTTATTTTTAACCGACGGAACGGAGGAGGTTTACAAGTCGACGCGTATAAATATATTTTTTTGTTTTACAATAAAATAAAATAATAATTTATTATTAAAATTTTATGTATAATCACCCATAACTTTTTCGTCATAATAGTCCAATTTTGATATTTTTTTTAATGGATAGTGTATACCTCAAAATAGGTATCATATAAATTTGGAAAAACATCCTACCTGCAGGGAAAATAGGGATGATTTACACTCACAGATTTGAATGCTGAGTTTAGTATCTTACTCACAAAAAAAAAACAGTTTAACAAAAAATGAAATCACGAAAAGAACTGTAAAGCAAAAAAAAAAAATCTTAATAACCAAGTTCATAAACTAATCTAAGTTTACATAAGTAATTTTAAGTCGGAGCCTAACAAGCTACAAAAACAAGCAAAAAGTAAATAAGTAGCTAAGCGTAGCGTCGACTCAAAATTACTTAAGTATACTTACATTAGCTTAAGAATTTGGTTATTAAGGTTAAATTATTTTTTATTTTCTGTTTTTTCAGTGGTTTAAGTTTTAGTTAAAAAGTTTTTTTTAAAATTTTTTATTGTTATATTTATTTTGCACATTCATTATTAGACATTTGGACGAGCGATGTAGTATGCAAGCGTAGTTATTCAAGCTCGAACCCGCCAACTGCTCTGTTTTTTGCATTCCACGACTGGTTTCAATGCCCGAGTAGGAGGCATTTTCAACTTCAACGTGAGCGTTGAACCAGAAATAGACTTCGTTTCAAACGTATTTCTAGTTGGAATTGAAAATGGCAGTCTTGCATTTTAAATGAGAATTGTACTGTTGTTTTTGTGTGTCCGTGTCATCCATCACATGCGCAAAAACTAAGGGCGCGCCGATGAAATATGGCGATGAGTTTCGCCTAATTTTAGGATTAGCAAAAACGGGATCTGTCGGGACTTAATTTATTATAAATAGTGGCCGTCGTCACTCCTTGACAGTTTTTGTTTCTACAGAACATATACTTTTTCTGAATACTTTTTTACACAATAAAGTGAGAGATAGGTTGCTTTATCGTTTTTATAATTCATTTATCTGCATAAATTTTCTGCTTGTAGTCTAGTTGGAGGAGACCCGCCTCTCAAGCCAGAGGGAGCGGGTTCAAACTCAGCAGCCACCAATTTATTCATTGTGTGAACAAACATACATACGAGTATATGTGCGTATTGTACGTCACCTGCTACATGACTGGAGCCCGGTATACGGCGACAGGCTCGCCCCCTGTCACATTTGGGACTGAATATCGCTGGCGAAGTGTGGCTGTTGTATTACATCTCTGTCAGCGCCTTCGGGGGAAAAGGCGTGACGATATGACGGTATGTTTTCTGCTTATTCAGTTTTTAGGACTGTTAATCTGTAAGTGAACAGTAATAAACGTAGACTCTCCCGACTAATTCACCTATCAAACAAAAAAATAATCAAAATTAAAAATGACACACACACACACACATCAAACTTATAACACCCTGTCGTTTTTGCATCGGGGGTTTAAAAGAGGTTTTTGAAAATTACCACATGTAACCAACATTCGTAGATCTCCCACGTTGTGTAGATCGCACGAGATCAACAAACACGCACGAGCGTGAGGACGAGGCCGGCCGACCCCGCGTCCCGCGCGGCCCTGCCCGGCCCCGGCCCGCCCTCGCTTGGGATTAGCAAGGATTTGATACGTTTTCCGAGCGGAGCTTCGGACACCACCGGAATGGTAAACCGATTATTGTGTAAGAAGATAAGGCACTTAGATAAAAGCCAGACAAACGGCCGTGGACATCTCTGTTTGTGAATATTATCCGGATAGAAGTGAAACTGTGGATTTGGTGTGCGGTAAACGTGCTTTATTCAAAGTTTCGTGCTGGAGAGTAACGCCTCAAGTAACGGTGGCAAGAAGCGGCGAGGAGTGGCGGGGAGATGCGGGTGCGGTGAGGAGAGCTGCATAAATCTCTGATAACGCCACCGCTGCCACTGCATGGAATACTAATGGGGTTAGATAGCCAAAGGACACAGGCTTGTAAGCTTGAGTCGTGCTTGAAACAAGATATCACAGGACTGGCTCCAAACAGATAAAATACTGAAAAACTCAATCTTAGCAGCACGGTTTTTTTTACATCGTAAATATCATCACAAATGCAAACAAATTAATTTTGTGCATTACAGTCTAAAGCGAAAGAATTGATAAATTGTAACAGTTTTTTTAAATATTTTAATACCATTTTTCCTGAACCCGGATCCATATTACCCATTAAGAGGTTCATTTGAGCAAATATAAAAAGTAATGTGGCAACTTTTTAAATATAATAGAGCAATCATAAGCGAAGCGTAGCGAACCGAAACTGGTATCTCGGGCGTTCGAGAATACCTCGGTCACTTTTTCTCTAGTTGGAAATGTCGCTAGAGAGAGAGTGATCGAGGTATTCTCGAGCGTCTGAGAATTCGGTCTCTGTGTTTGCGTTACTAAACGCAATAACGGTGAAATTGTAACGATAACGCGGCGATTAGCGCTCCATTCCGGCTTGAAGCGGCGCCGAGCCGCGGCCGCCTCGCAGGACGCCGAATTCATTCAGAATTAACACGTCACTCGACGCAAGCCGGCACGCATTATCATCAGTGCTAAGCCACTTTGATTATAACGACGTCTCGTTGCGTTTGAGAGAGTTTCAACTCTGGCGTCATCCGTCTCTACGTACCGTGCAGTATGCATGGTATTTTTTGGATTTAGGGTCGGGTCCACTTTAGACTAACTTCACTTTGGCATTGCGTCAAGAAGAAGACGACGAGCAAAGAGAGCAAGGTAAAGACACTGACGAGTCTCTAAAGTTATCTACAAAGTGACAAAGTGCAATTTTATTATTTTTTATGATTTTTGCACTTCTCTAATCAGTCTTAAATAAAGAACAATTAAAAGAAAAAAAGAAAAAGAAAAAAAAACCCCTTGCATTATAATTTAATTTCAAAGCTAATGATGTAGACAATCTCTCTATGTAAAGGTTTTTTTGATTTATTTGGCCTATCTAATAAAAAAAATTAGTCAAATTGACTCCTTAGAAATGCGGATATTTTTCATAGCTTCATTTTCTCTTGAGGACGTTTTTAAAACCAAGAACATAGGGACGAAAATATAGTTCATTTAATTGTACATGCCAAGTTTCATCATAATCTGACACATGGCTTCCAAGAAATTTGACAAGTGCGTTTGGATAGAATATTCAGAGCGTCGCGGAACCCTTAAAAAATCTACATATTTTTTAAACACATTTTTTTAACTACTTATTAAACTTACCTTCATTATAATGCAAAAAAATAATTTTTGATTAGAAAAAAAACTACAAAAAGTAAAGAGGTTTTGTTTATCCGTCGTTTGCTATCAGTTTTGTTTTTCTATAAAAGAGTTTCGAAAGTGTTCTTATTATTAGCCATCCAGTATCACAATGTTTTTCGGACGAAGAGAAAAAAAACATTTACAAAAGATAAAAGTGAATTTCACGTCAGGAGCGTGTAGAGCAGTAAATGTGTACGGCTGAGGGTCTGATAGCGAGTCGCTATACATGTACCTAATCGTTATCAACCCCGGGTGGTACGCCGTACGGGACGCTTACTGGCGTTACACTTTTACAGCATTTTGCTTCATGCAACAAAACCAACGATGCAAGTAAAAAAACTCTAATTTATTTTCTGTGTGACTTATATCTGACGGCGCGCGACATCATAAACTATTGAAAATCAGTTCATTTTGAGAGTTGTAATTTGTTTTGAAATACCTTAATCGATGGTAACATTGTTCTGTTATTTTTGACCATTGATCGATTCATGTTAGATTAAATGGCAAGCAATTTAGAGCGGTTAACACTGAATTTAGTTGCGATTGGGATTGCGGGCAAACGTCATGTCTGTCAGTCATTCATTCACTTGACTTGGTTGAGGGCAGTCGCACGCAATGGTCATTCGCAAACCCCTTAGCTCTAAATCGCTAATTATTATTGTAATCCTTCACGAATTAAGTAATCTAAGTGTCTGTATCTGTATTAAAATAGTGAAAAGTCAACACTGCAGCCCCCTTATTTTAACGTTCCTGAAGTCTTACGCCCACCATTGATGCCATTGATGACGAGTTCATGGATCAGAAATTCAGACATGATACCTCGGCTTTCTCGACTTTCTTTTTTTTTTATTTATAAAGGAACAACAGACACAACAGACATCCGTATTATAAAATATAAATAGAGTGGATACATAAATAGACTGATTAATAACAGCCCACAACGCCATTCACAGATTACTAAATAAATTACCTAAATTTTTGCCAGAAGTTGCTAACTTGAATTGAGTTTATATAATAAAAAAATCATCAATTTTGAGACAAATCTAAAGATAAACTAAAACATAAATTAATGCCTGTATATTTAAATCTATATATAAACTATATACCTATCTATTTATAACCAATTAATAATGCCTGTATATTTAAATCTATTTTATAAACTATATATCTATTTATAACCAATTAATAATGCCTGTATATTTAAATCTATTTATAAACTACATATCTATTTATAACCAATTAGTTAATGCCTGTATATTTAAATCTATTTATGAACTATAAATCTATTTATAACCAATTAAGTACTATGGAGTAAAAATGTGTTTTTCCCCGTCATATCTATAAATCAAAATGAATCTCCGAAATGCATGTACGCGCATATCTAGCAAACGACCTTACTAAATTGGATAATTCTTTTTTTTGCATTCTTTATTGTCATCAGAACCAGATTTCTTTAGAAAAAAATGTAGAAAATAAAAATAAAAAATATGGCAGTACGAAGTTTGCCGGGTCAGCTTACAGTGATTAAAAATATTTGCTTGCGAGATTATTTTCACTAGCAAATGCAAACTAGGCTAGCGTTATATTTAAGCCGATGCAGTTCTATAATATACTCGTACTTCCACCACAATGTATTGGATGTCTACAATGGATTGCATCGAGCGCCGATATTATGTCAAAAACATTTTCATTTAAAACCAGCAATCAATCAGTGTGGCGGTGTAACGTATTGCATCGATCAGCAACCGCAAATAATTGTACAATCCCAATTTGGCAACAGATGTAGTTCGATTGTAGGTACAATGCGATGCGACAAAGTCGCGCGACACACTGTCGCGTCGTAAACTGTCGCCGCTCTCCAACTAATCTGATTGATGAACTATAAACCGGAGCGACAGATGCCGGCAACAAACTTTATGGTTGTATCAAGGGTCCCGAACTAAACTCATTTCGACATCTCATAAAAGGGGCAGTAAGTTTTGTGACAGTTTGTGTCTTTGGCAAAATAATAACCTTGTAGATTTCCTCGGAACAATCTTTGGTCGGAGCCCCATAAGAAGCTTCTCAACAATTGATCATTTCCCAAACTTGGACACTTGTAATGATGGACGCTCATTGGACAATACATTTTTCTAACTACGTATTATGCTCGCGCCATTCAGTGTTTTTCAGGCGATGCGAATTCGTGATAATAATTTCGTTACCAGTACGAATAAAATTATTCTCTCTTCCAAAAAACTATATTATAAACGCGAAAGTTTGTAAGAATGGATGGATGGATGTTTGTTACTCTTTCACGCCAGAACGGCTGAACAAATCTAGATGAAATTTGGCACAGAGATAGTTATAGTCTAGAATAGCACATAGGATACTTTTTAACCGCGGGCGCAGCTAGTATATGATATTTTATCTCGACATTTTCAAAGAATAACAAACATTTTTTGGTAAATATGTCAGTAATAAATGCATGGACTCGGAATAGTTTTGATTCTTTTCGATCGAATTGAAAATTTAAAAGAAAGGAAAGAGACAAAACACTATAACTATCCTGAGCCTGAACAACGTTTATTAGAAAGGGCGAAAATGTGTGTTTGGTGTTGAGGAATTTGAAGTCAGCGGATCAGCAGAGCCGTGTGCGGCTGAGAGCCGATAATGTGCGCTATTCGGGAAGTATGGCGCGGCAATGCGGCTTCCGGCTTCTGCCATAATGCCTGTTAGTTACAATGTCGATATATACCTACCAGAAAAATTATACATAATTATATCCTACAACTTATTATACTTAGAAGTGCGAAATTATTCGACTGTAGACTAAAGTAGTAGATTGGATTGGTAGAGTAGTATATAAAGTGGTAGTAGATAAATATAGTAGATTAAAAACAAATATTGTCAATATAAAAAATTAGAAAGTGTCTTTATTGAAAAAAAAAAATAAGTAAGCAAAAGCTATATTTCGATTTCAATATAGGTATGATTAAAAATATGGTCTATAGTAAAATTAAGAAAATATCTTACAGTAATTCATTTTATGGAAGAAAATTATTTAAAGGTAGAAGTAGAGAGTCTAAAACTATTTCTTAATATCTTAATAGGCTTGCGTTTGGCCTCCAACATGCCTGATGATAAGCAGTAAGCAGTGATGCGACCTACGATGGAGCACGCTTGCCCAGAACAAACCGATTCACTCGAGACTACGTAGAACTACGTACGAATTAGTCTTTACAAAACATTTAGTACTGGAAAACTATTGTACACTTCAGTCGGGAAATTTTATAGTAAACACACACCTCTACATATCTCTAACGTATCTAGTAGAGGCGTGGCTCTAGAACTGTTTCTCCATCAGTAGATCGCGAGTCGGCTGCGATGTGAACTGCGAGGCAAGCCGCCGGTGACCGCAGACCAGCCCGAAATAATAGCAATGCATGAATAATGCAGAGCGACGTTCAATTTAGTTTGCATAAGAGATGAGCTCGGCGTAGCGCCGCGACTCCGCCGCGCGGATCAAACGCTCTGTCTAAATAGATTATTAAGCAGCTAATTTGCATCGCAATCATCGCCACAAAATTATATTGTATTTATAGAGACGAAAAGCGTGCAAATTTTTGTTTATTTTATGTATTTATTTTTAAGCTATTAAAAGGCTGGGCGGGACTGGTGGCAAAGGTTAAGGGTCTGTAGGGCAATTGCGTCTTCCAAGAATTACTAACAAACCCTTCACAAATTAGGCTTCACCTACATTTTTTTTCTATCTTCAGTTGCAATAATCCGTACAAGATGGCGTTAGTTGCTTAATTTGTAAAGTTTTTTGTCAGTCATTCTCGAAAGACGCATTTGGCTCACTTGACCCTATACTAAGTGCATCGATTTGGTTTTGTATTACTTAGACAAAACAAAATGTCTAATCATCTATTTTGAAACAAGAAGGGCTTTCGCTAATAAAGTATGAGGTGCCCAAGCACTTGTATTGTTATAATATTTAAGCGTTGAAAACCGAGTAAACCTCAACCCGCGTGAGGATTTCGAGTAATGTGATTGCACCAGATTACGAGGGTTAGTTTGAGCAAAAACTAGTGAAAGATCAAGCGGGCTTAGCGGTAAGCCGAGCGGCGGCGACGCGGCCGGGCGCGATTGCGGACGAGAACTGGCAAGATTATCCTAGACAAGGAAATACAATAATTTTGGTAAGTATTTACTTAATTACTTTTCGTACAAACGTTTTTGCGTAAATTGCTTTGAGGTAAGGATTATATAATCATGGCATGTAATGTGGGTTAGGTCAGGTTTTTTAAAAAATAGGTACGTTGAACTTCTTCTTAATTCTTCCATGACCTGAATTCTACAAATGTACTAAAAAAAATGTACCATCAAACTGCATACAAAAACATAGTGAAATAAATATTAAGATCCTCCTTTTCCAGCTCCTATTTGTGAAAGTATACTAAAAAGCCTCGTACGACGGTGAGCATATTCAACCGAATGAAGAAAACACGGCGCCCCTACGCGGCAGATGGTAAAAAGATGGTACCGCATTAGCAGAGTAATAACTTCATTACTGCACGCCGCCGCCGCGCCTGCCCGCCTCCACCACGAAGGCTTTGTCCTACACGAGCGAAATCACCGGCGGCAACACGATATCAAGCGAAAAAGTGTAAAAATGACAAAAAGTAGCCGTTGTAAGAGATCATTATTGTGATTGTTACCTTTGCTTGTGCGTCTAATTTCTAGTGTGCAGTAGAAGCTCAAAATGTAGAGTTCTCTTTCTTTATTTTGAGTGTAGATGGTTTTTCCCAATTTAAATACTCTGTTCTACTATTCATTTCGAATGGAAAGAAATAGATTATATCATAATATAATTGGAAAAACAATTAATAACAAATTTTGCATTGTCAGTACTTATTGGATGGGCTTACCTCTTTGGTCAGTACCATTTGCTTCGTAAGTCAGTGTTCTTACTCAGAGGTTTGGTATGTGGGAAATATTAAGTACAGATAATTATCCATTTCTTTTTTTAAGCTCGTTCTTTCGGTGCGGATTTAAACACAAAAGTGCAACTTTCAGTAAAAGTTTTGGTGTGATAATTTGGAAAACTTTCAGAGCATAAGAAATGGAAAATCGTATGTGAAATTTACTTTTGATTGGAGACTTGCACGTGAAGTGTACGGCATCGCGCCGCTACTAGTCGCTTACCGACTCTCATCCACAACATCTAGACGAAAGGCATCACAACTACAACTCTGCTGAAGACGAACAAGGCCGAGGAAAACTTGTAAAGTTTCAGAAACTTCTGTAAATGATAGCGCACGAAAAGGTCACTTTGACTTTATTACAGTTTGTGGCTTGCTTCCCTGCGAGTGAGGCGCGGAGATAAGTAATGTACCTACACGGTGAAGTTTTAACTTCATTCATTGGACCTTTTTTCAAATACGGGTGTAATGTGATTACACGGGCGCGGATGGAGAGATTTTTGTAAGTTTTGTTGGTGAAGAGCGAGCCTAATTGGAGCGGATCCGAGAACGGAGCGAGCCGAGACTGGAGAGCCAGAGGCGACGTTTAACTAATTACTTATACGCATATGCAATGAGAAGTTGACTCCGGAATCAGTAAATACGTAATCAAATTAACTTTCATCAGTAAAAGTAACTTTGAATTCTTAACATACGGCAGGTAGAGTAGGATTGATGGAGCGACGGTTCAAGTAAGTGTGGGTACAATACGGGCCGGTTTTATGAACAATGTACATTTTTTCGGTTATTCTTACGAGTCGTAAATGATACGTTGATATTTTTTACTGATTGTGGTATTATAAACACATTTTAACTATACCTAAGTGAAACGAAACTGTTACGTGAATTATCTCTGGCTATTTGTCATTAGAACCGTAAATGTGTGTTTAGAACAAGAAAGGACCATGGGCTAAATTGTATAGGCTCCGTCCCCATCTATCAACACACATGCAACTGATGCTAATGTGTTCCTAAAGTATCCACTATTTGATTAATATCTTTTAAATACATAAATACCTAAGTTTGATATTTTGCAATGAAAAACACTGTTAGTTTACATATTATTTACCTGATAAAAATGTTATTTACAAGTATTAGTGCATTTTGTAAAATATAGTTTATTAATTCATGTTCCGTCTTGCTGAACGTGCAGTCTTTATCGCAATTTAAGACAGATCGCGGACACACCATACACGTTAGATACTATAAGAACCCAATGCATTTAGATAACGTCCCTTTAGTAAAAAAATACCACTGAGTTAATTGAGCTTCATTTAACTTTTGTTGATGCATGGGGGCGCGGACGATTTGGCCCATATTCCTTTGTCAAAAACTCGAGATCTCCTTTCAAAATATTTTAATAAAAAAAGAATGAAAAACCTATTTCAAGCGTCAAAATGAACTATTCGTAAGCTCAAACCGCTGCGATCTGCATCGGTAAGGAGTGTTCGTAAAATGTTAGTAAAACTAAACGAACGGATTTTTATAACAGAAATTTGACATTTAGATCAAATTTACCAAAATTGGATACGAAATTTAACTTACGGACGCTTGTAAAACTAACTCTAAGGAGTAAAGAGTTAACAATAGGGTTGAGTAGAGTGACGTACTTTAGACAGCAGTAGACTGATATCAGCTAATCATCATCATCATTTCAGCCGGAAGACGTCCATTGCTAGATAAAGGCCATAAGGACCGGTCCTGCGCTGCCCGCATCCAGCGGCTTCCCGCGACCCTCAGCAGATCGTCAGTTTACCTTGTCTTATTTCCCACCTGGCCTTCCCACGCTGCGTCTTCCGTTTTGTGGTCGCACCTCGAAAACTTTTCTAATGATGTGCGCTAATAATTAAAACAAATCTTTGATAGATACTTCCTATTTGGACAACTTGTCTTTATTGGACGATTTGCTTCTTTGAAGTAACCCGCATTTCCAACAAAATCTCTGAGACTACAAACATGCACAAGCTTCCTCGAGGCGCAGATGTTCTATTTTTGTCCAAAACTAGGTCGAGCCGTTTTTTATGGATGTAAATTGCGAACGCTCATCTGAGGAAGGCGGCATTTATCATTGTCATCGCGAGACACTCGTTAGAAAGCGTCTTCACGCGCGTCCGTAGGTACTGGTCTTTTGGGACTTGTATTGCAAGACAGAACGCTTTTCTTTGACAATAACGTTAGTAAATACATCCTAAAAGATGTTGTGTTGGATGGCGTGATGATATGTTTATGTACGTTTGGACATATTGGATTACACTCACTACGCTCTAGTGATGTTAGATGTAGCATAGGGTAAGTGGCGAGCAGTCGGCCTGTCTGAGCGACGTGAAGCAAGAGGCCTACCATAATACCATCTTACTCACAGACCTAATTTTTTTTTCGTCCTAGTGCTGTGGTCTTACTTGTCTTTTTCTTGTCGCTTTATCGACACGAAAATTACAAAATGTAACAACTAAATATGTCGAGAAAAGGATCTCTGCAAATCTGCAATAGGAGAACGAGAAAAAGTTTAATTCCGAATAAAATTACAATCTATTATAAATAATACACTGAGATAAAACTCTAATTATCTATTGTAGTAAGTATGTTTTTTAAGTATGGTTTTAGAATTTTTTAAATGTAAGTATTTCATTCGCTGGGACTGATATACAGACAAGCTGTGGCCTCAGCTAGCTACATTCTGCATTCGAATGTGGCGACGATTATCAGCGACAGCCGGGTCGGTTTATATATTTATTGTAGAGAAAATATTTTACAGTGACTGCCAGCTACAATTTTACGTTCATAATGCTACTGTTACCTACTTACCGTTTTTGCAATTTGTTCAGCTGTCAGAGCCTATCCTTTGTGGATCGAGAATGAGGCTGCGGTAGGCCCCGAGCGCGAGGCAGGCGGGCGAGGCGTCGTTGCAAAGTTTGTGCGAGCAATTACCGACACGCACACACCAACTCATTACCGGCACAGCAGGCACTCCAGACCTACAAACTAGCTTAATTTAACAGCAATGTGTACATTATAAACTAGTTTTTCCCTAAATAAATTACTGCTTTGCTAAAACTAACGCTGAAGTTACTTTGAACTGCGTCTGCTCCATGCAATTTACTTATTTAAACATAGGATTGTTAGATTTATGTTTTGAATCATATTAGATTTTTGTAGTTATACTTCTTTTGGCGCGATAGAGAAAAATTATGAGAGTGAATTTTTACGATGCGCGCGCACACCGACACCTAAATTCTACATCCTGAAGTTAGTTCTAGCTGGCATAAAAATTGATAACTATGTTCAACTTGTATATTCTAGTATTTTTATATTTAGAACACGTGTTTCGTAAGAGTACAATTAAACAGTGAATAAATAAATATTATTTTGGTGTTTGGTGTGTACTAAATCAATTTCATATACGACGGTGATAGTATTTACTAATAATTTATTATTTATTAGTAAATTGAATATTAGTAATAAAACTGATTTGAATAAACTGTTTTGAGTGCATTTATAGATTTGAGGTTAAGAAGTGTAACTTCTAACGCGTGTAAATAAATACACACATTCTTTTTATTTTGTAACTGACCGAGCGAGCCGAAGCGTCTATGCTTCAGCTTCGAAGAAAATGGATTTCTGTCCGGATCTCTGTCTTTACCTATAGTTCGCATTTCTTAATTCTTTCTCATGAATTCTCTTTTTAATTTTGAAAAAAAATCTAGAAACGAATTGGCAAAAAACTGTATTATTATCGAACCTACTCAAAAAAATTCACGAGAATCTTTTTTTTTTTATATAGAGAACTATTACGAGAATCGGTTGAGGAATGTGACCTGTAGAGGAAGACAGACGTTGGCCGCGAGGTCTACAGCTAACAGAACCACTAGTAAAATAAAAGGGAGTCTCTTTGACCACACACGCCACGGAAAAACGCCTAATGATCCGTCATAGAGTAGATAGTTTTTAGGAGAATTTCGAACAGAAACGTCTTAAGATAAAAGCTCCACGTGATGTAAAACGCCGGTCGATGTTAATCCCATTAGCGGATGCGTGCTAGAGTGACCCGAGTGTCGTCATTAGAGCCACGTCTCCCGGACCCCCCAGACCCCCGGCCCCCCAGGGGGTCGCGAGATGAATGCGGCGCGCTTTGAGCGGCACTTTGTTTGCTTACATCGTAATTTGGTTCCGGAGATAGTTCTCGTCGAATAGGCTTCGTTTAACTGGCTAGAGGAGCGCGAGACACTGGGCACATTAATTCAAGGAATTGGATGAGAACGGAGACGTTAAGAGTATTAGCTTTTTACTGCGTGATTAATGAACTGGATCGTAGCTAATCACGTCTAGTAGCTAATCGTTAATGTTCGGTAATGAATTATATATTTGGTCTTACAGAAAGTTACTGAAGCATTTAGGGAAAAAAAGTAAAAATTTAATCTTAATATAATACATTGGATTATAAATAAAGATGTGGGTATGTAATGATGTGTATTATGTGGATAGATTTTAGTTTAAAAAACTTAAATCTTTTTTAAAAACCTGTTTTGCTTAACCTACAAGCAACTTACTGTCTTCGTTCATCTCCACGCGTCTGACTATAAAAACTGTCCTTCCAAAAAATATGAATAAGTATAACGTGATCAAGTCAAGAGCCACAATAAAGTCATTGGAGACAATACAGCGCGGCAGCTGCGAACCATTCCTCACATTTGAGTTGTATCTTTATTCTCGAAAAGCGCTCGGTACGTGACGGCAGGTCGCTACTTAGTTTCTCTGTTGGTTGTTCGCTCGCGTGACGGACGTGATCGCTGCGCGAGGCATGCGGGGTGCGGACACTAGCCGGGTAAAGGTGTAATTCCATCGGTGACTGGTACTAAAATGGTACCGTAGACCACAGAATATCGTGAATATCGGAATAAGTAGAGGATCCTGACAAATCGCTGGGTGAAGGAAAATGGTGGTCGCGATCTTCAGCCATGAAGGATCGACTAGAGAGAGAGACCACAGAATTAAATGCTCCTTATTATAGTATGATAGATAGATAGATAAACACTTTATTGTTCACACCAGAAATAACAAAATAAAAGAACAGAAAAACTTAAACTGTAGTGTAACAACTGGCAGTCTTATCACTAAGAGCAATATCTTCCAGGTAGCCTTAGGATGGAGAGGATACGTATGAAAGAGTATTCCGTACTATGGCGTAGACATAGCACAAAGATAAAGTATCTTTCGATTTCATTCAGGTGATCTTTAACAACTATTGAATATTTTGTATTAATAATCCATGTAAATCTTAGGCGGCCTAAAACTCTGACGCTAAGGTTGGCCTATGAATACACTTATTCGCCTTCTCAATTTAAAATTATTTTTCCAAAAATCAAAGAAATTGCCTCAAGGCGTTTTTTTAGGCAAGCCAGCTCTGTTGTATCAGTCTCAAAAAGTTTCTTTTTCATATCGATGCGTAATCGTATACCCCATCATCACTTAGCCCCAGGCGGTGAAGCAGTCAAGCGTATAAGCCTATTGAGATCGAAAAATCGCACCACGATTTTCTTATGACTTTAGTATTCATAAAGTTTCAAAAGCACAAGAATAGTAAAAGCTAACAATCCAGACTCACTTTGCGGAGTTTGTTCAGTGGAGCGTGACTCTCGATCGCTACCAGAAGGTTTCGGATTTCAATATAGTCGAGCTTAAACTAAAAACTAGTTCGAGCGCTCATCGGCGCGTTATGAGCACACGCTCGTGCGGAAAAACTGAAAATATCCGGCGGTCGGGCGCAAAAACACCACCGCGGTACCGCAGAGAGAATTTGAATATGACCAGCGGGACATTCGCGACCAAAATACAAAAAAATATTCACCCGGAATTAAATGTTGCTGTAGTGTTATGAACACCCACGTCGTAGCACGTGGCAGCGTAGCATCGTAGCGATGTAGCACGTAGCGCCCGCGTAGTATAGGACTATCAAATTACAGGCGCTGGTTATTGCAGACAATAACTGTAGGCAACCGATACCGCGCGGAGAGACTGTTTGATTCTGGAAAACAATGTATTCGATATCACTTTGTATATTGATACCGTAAAAGTTATCGCAGTTTTATTTCATTTCTGCGGGATGATTGAAGATGGACTCGTATCGTATTTTTCTATTAGAATATTTGTTTACGGTGACGAAAATAAGTGCTAGGCGACAATGCCGGAGGCGTGGTATAAACGTATCATTGTTATTAAGTTTCAGCGCGTGCCGGGATCATAATCTTGTTACGAATATCGTATTGTCCCGAGCTTGGTTCCAGCGTCGGAGCGCTCACGCTCCATCTGCATATTATACGGGGCGTTATTAGGGTTCCGTTGCAAAATAAGAAATTGTGTTGTTTTAGATAAACAGAGACAATGAAGCAGTCGGCTTGTTTGATGGTAAGCGCTATAACCACCGCCTGTAGACACCTGTGATACAAAGTATGAACACATAAGAACAGTTTCTTTATGCTTTGCCAGACAAGAGAGGTATACGTTATTCGTTGTACGAATGAAATTCAGAGCACATTTAGCTATTAACATTGCTAGCTGTTCCCTTCAATTTTATCTAAAGTTTTAAACTTTTCTTACAAATTATACAATACCAACTTTGTAACAGTATCCAATGTTCGTGTTCTTACTTCATCACACAATTTCAAGAAGTATTTAGTGAAGTCGCGAGCAGATAACAGACAGACGTAGGAACATGGACATAAAATTACTTTTGCATGTTTGGTAATACTTAATAGTTTGATGCCACAAACCTTACATAGAATGTGACCTCTAACGTTTTGTGCTATATTTGCTGTAAGTATAGATTGTACAGGCGTCGAAAAGTTGTTCCTTCGCGCGCGAGAAAGAGGCATGGTGGGGAGGTGTGAAGGGGGAGGGGGAGGGGTGTCGGTGAGTAACGCGGATCCTCGCATTGATTACTTTTGTACTTGTGATAAGGGAATGTTCGCTAACTTTTACGTCTCTTGAACGCAATTTGCGGCAGATCGGTGTCGCGAACTAATGGCGGATGGTTTTCATAGAATATTTCCAATAACTTCGTTGAAGAAAACGAGTAGACGTTTTTGGTATGAGTACATATTTTTGTTCGTGACTCAAATTCGGTTCCTTTCCGTTATTAAAGATGAATTCTAATTTGATTATTCTAATTTCGGGCCTGTTTCAGAATATGAAGCATCAGCGTTCATTTTCCTCCAAAATGAAGTCTCGATGGGAAGTTAACATAAATGAGAGAGTTTGTTGGTAAGTCTTGTCTCGCGAGCCGAATACCCGATTAGGGGGGTTGTGCGCTGCGGCACGATGGGCTTACAACGAACTAAACTAATAGAAAACATTGTTTAATCCACGTTAAACTACTAGCGCAATAATCACAATTCGATTGGCATATTCATAGTTATTTTATTGATAGCAGAATAAGTATGTCATATGAATAAATAAATAAATTCGGGACATTATCCATGCTTATATGTTTTTAAATACATACGTATATAAATATTAACACCCAAACACAAATGTTCATTACATATGTATGTGAATGTTTGCCCGAATGTGGGAATCGAACCCATGGCCCAAAGCTTGAAGACAGGTTCACTACCAACTGAGCCACCGAGGATGTATACAATTAGACCCATGTTTACCAAAATTTTTGCTGGTGGTTATTTATTTAGCAGTCTATTTTGACATATAACTAGTTGATTAGTTGTCAAATAGTTGGTTAATTGAATCGGCTGGTCCAGTTTTGGTGAACTTTGGTCTATTCATAAGATATATTTACTACAATTTTAATGTTGTTATTTTATGATTGTAATAATGTTATTTCTCCTCTTGTCTAATTCAATTAAATTTTAATAATTGTAATTTTAATTATGAATTAAATTTAAAAATGTAATATTCATATTTATATCTATTATTTATTCATTTTTTTTTATTTAATTTAGTTAAATTATAATTAAAATTTAATGTAAGCGATTTTGATGTTATGGCGCGCAACCACTCTACTTTGGTAATGCTTTGATCGGACCCCAAGATACCTGCTGAGCCAAGTTTAGGGCCCTCAGCGTATACGTATAGTACAAAGCAAGTTGCCTTTGTACTATTCGTTAAATAAAGAAATTTAAATTGATTTGCCAGTTGTATGCACCGTGTTTATGGACGGATAGAAAAACATTGAATTCCATAACATGCTCGTAACTAACAAACTAAAATTCGTATTGATACAGCAATGTTTGTCAAAAATTTGTCAATGAATAGGTTTTATTTATTCATGAAAACAACGAACCAAATTGATTTGTTAATTAATTAATAAAATGTTGCGAGAATTGGCTGCGGGGTGTGATCGACGTTTAATTTCCCGCGGTCGTGCAGCGGTGTGGCGTGGCGTGTGGTGGATGGGGTAGCGTGTGCTGGCGCAAGACTGACTTGCAGAGACTTAGACGGTGATTAGGTGATACACATTAGTAAGTATTTAAATATATTGTAACGGATAAGGGTATAGAGTAATTTTTGGGAATGGCCGTAAAGACAATACGTTCATTAAGTTCTATTACTACATAGAGAGAAGCAATCATAAGAAAAGGTCACGCACCATTTTGTTGAGTTTGAACTAAAGTTTGCTGCAGTGCTGAAACAATAATTAATGGCCTAATCACACAGTACAAACACGCAGCGCTAGAAAGTTTTCTCGCAACCAAAAGGTCGAAACCAAAAGGAAAGCGATTGGATGCTTGGTCGTAGCGAGCAACTAAGTGAAGTGTTGTCGGATGGCTGCATTTGAACGGAACATAGAAGCGATGTGCAGTGTCTTCTCTATACGTAGTGATAGAACTTAATGATATTATATAATAATAATAATTAGAACAATAATTATTTTAGCTGCTATAACTAAAAGAGCTCAAATTCCATTTAGATCTTGATATTACGTTGACACTTTTTACAGTTGTCATATTTTTTTGTTAGACCTTTCTGCTGTGCAAATTATATCAGAGGCTAAGAATATTTAACCAGAGGGCACATTTGACGGCCTCTTTCATGCTATTTACGCCACGCCACGCAGTTCGTGCATCGGGAGCGTCACAATACTTTTGCGAGACATAATGAAAAGAACGTTTACCTGTAGATGCATATACCTACTTATTTCACCACGTAGGTACCTACTATATTTTATCAAATAATCTAAAACAAGTCGCGCACGTCGCTGCATGCTGCAATCGAGTTAATACCAAAATGTCTCACAGTGAATCGAGTTAGGCTCAGTCTGGAGCGATACTAATCGAATTGGGTTTCTATTCTCAACCAATCATGTTTGAGACTGGGAAAGTCTTATTTATAGTCACGTAGTCTTTGTAGCGTGGAGTGGGACTATCGTAACTGGTTACCGATATAAATGCTTTAGCGCGCGATAATTCGTGTTGCGTTGTCGCGCTAAAATCATCGTTATCGGTTATTGGCGATGTTCTTGCGATCATTAGCGGTCAAGTTGTTGCCTTTCTGCGGAGTTGACGTGGGCGATAATTCGCCCGAAACATCGCCGAGTGATGAACTAGTCGCCTACACTTGTCGCGATAGCCCGGAATATCGCCAGCAACGGATAGTACGAGATCCAGTGCAGGATTAGTGCGTTCATCGGTTTTTTGCTGAAAACCGATTTTTTATGTATATATTTTTTATTTTTTTATTTATTTATTTATCTAAGTTAATAACATACATATGTATTAAAATACAACTCTGCCAAACTGCGTAGCAGTTTATAGGCAGAAATATAGTCTCATTTCATAATTACATTATATTGTGGTTCCAACGAAGCATCATGAGGTTACATCCGAATGAGTTTGTCAAAAACCAATAAATTAAAAATATTAATAATAATAACTTTAACATGTTAAGAATGAAGTTGAGAATGAAGTTGACTGCAAGAGTTTAAAACCTTAATACTATGTGTTGTAAAGCAGTTTGTTGACATTTTTTTTTTTTTTTACGTCATTCTTTCTAACAGTACCTTTTTCAATGCAACCTTAAATCCACTTCTGGACCTAAACCCATTCTCAAATTAATTAGGAAAATATATATTTATCAATTTGCCTATCAAAATTTGGCCGCTAGTATTTTTAATTGATTTTTGGGAAAAAATATCGTTCACTTGTTTTTAAATAAAATAACGTCTGACATCACGGCAATTTATATGAAGATTAAAAAAAATCACGGTTGCCGTTGCGCACTTGGCCGCACCTCTTCGCAGCCAGGTATGATTTCGATACATTTATACGTTCATAACGTTTATTTATTAATTATATATCAAATTAAAGCTATTTATTATCATAAATAGTTGCCTAATTAAATCTACCCGCAAAAAAGGGTCGCTGGCTTTTAAAAATTATAAATATTTAAGGTAGAGTGAAAGAGAGTTAGCGCGTAACATCATTTGTCAGACGAGGATAGCGATTGCCGGCTGTGCGACGCTTTTAAGCCATTGCGCATGCCTCGAATGTTAGTAATTATAAACATCCATAAAAATTCGGTTTTCAGCAAAAAACCGATAAACGCACTAATCCTGCAGCCGGATCTTAGACTAGGACGACACGGTCAATCTTCGAATGGGTGACCGCGGTTTGCATACAGCTAAGCGCTACCGTGGGATGAATATCACGTTAAATTGTAGACTCCAGCTGTTAGTCTTATTACAACGAGACCATACCATACCAGACGCTTTCATGCGGTCTAAAAACTCAGATCCAATCGAACCTTACGAAGTTTCCTACTTCATAAATCTACGTTTACTCGTACCTACGAAAGTGAAATTTCATAGTGACGTATCTCTAGGGAGTGGGAGACTGTGTTCGACTCGAGTGGCATACGAAACTCAAAGAACAATAGCCGTTGATCAGTAGCGGATCTAGGATTTCAGTCGGGGTGGAGCTTTTTCAAGATAAACTAAAAAGGCACTAAAAGCTGACATTTAAAATTGTGGACCCAGATGCTTTTGTAAAGAAGACTGGAATCCCTCAACCTGCCCGCAGAGATGCTTGTGGGGAGGGGGGGGGGGGAGGCTGCCGCCTCCTAGCCCCTCTTGATCCGCTTCTGGTTCCTACTTCTACTTCCATTACATTACAGCGTGTCTATTGAAGAGATGTGCTCGCGTGAGAGATCACCGCGGCATTAACACAATGCCAGGAAAAATATTACCAACGCTCGTTAGGGTTGATAGGATTTTTTTACCAAAATACTGAGAAAAATAAATATTATTGAAAACCTTAACGTTCTTCATGCTCATTCTTGTGTTATGTAAAATCTGATTGTGACGAAATTTCACAAAAACGGGTGAACTGGGTTGAATCAAATTTCGTATGAAGGAAGCTTATAGGTAACCTTTTTTTTTGTTTTTCACCTTGGGAAAATCCTTTATATACCAGAGAATATTTACATACACAGAGTGGTTATGTGAGAATCCCGCTACTGGCGGCCTATCCACTAAAAACCCAAGGGTTTGTGTTCTACCTCGGCGCAAAACGTCGGGGCTACGGTGACGCTTTCGAACTCTTCCGCGGCCCCGACAGCATCACCCCCTTCGGGCACCTCCTCGAGCTTGCGCTCTCTTCCTCTCGATGACGATGTGTCGAACACCAGACACATCGTCATCATCCACCTCCTCGGGGACTAATTTTGCTAGTGGGTGCCAGCCAGCACCCGTGTCTAGGCGCCCATGCTCCAAATGCGACAGGTCAGATGAGTGACCCCGCCGCCTGTTACTTTGACCACAGAGGATAGAGAGAGCGGCAACGATACAGCTTATAGGTAACCTTGGATTAACATACATATGTACATGTATTATAGACTAACTAGCGGTATTACCCGTATAACTAACAAGTACCCTATGTCCTTTCTGTTCCTCTAACAACGTGCATCCATAATTTCATGACAACTTGTCGAGAAGTTAAGGGGTGAAAGAGTAACCAACAAGCAAACAAACAAAAACTTTCGCGTTAGACTAACTTTTTTAGACTAACTAGCTGCGCCCCGCGGTTTCACTCGCGGTCCCACAGGAATCGTTATTTTTTTTCGGGATAAAAAGTCCCTATGTTCTTTTCTGTACCCGAGACAACGTGCATTCAAAATTTGTTACAAACAAATAAACAAACTCACTTTCGCATTTATAATATATTTCATTCCGAATCATATAACGACAATTAAGCGGTGAAAAAATATTGATAGCAGATGAAACCACGGGGCGCGGTTAGTCTCTCATAATTAATGTTCATTAAAAACTTAATGGACTGTAAAATATTTTAATTTGTATCGAACGCATTTTGCGAAGCTGGCCCCAGGTCAATCGTACGTGGACCGGCACGTAATTCAGTGTTTACTGTTTACTTTGCTCTGCTAGCGTAATTGGGATGCGACGCGTGATGCGGGCGGAGGCGGGGGCGTTTACAAGTGATCATAATTTATTAATTGGCCGGATTGTTTGTTCGTTCCACGCATAAACAAACCGAGTAATTAACTGGCTTTAAATACAAGTAGGTACTAGTAGATACTAATTTGCCTTTACCTAGGGTTGAATACATTATTAATAAACAAATAGGTACTCGTATTCTTAATTAACTATCCTGTTAATTTTTATATTTAATGTGCCAACATTAACCATCTTACGTTGAATAATAGTTTTAGTGTTTTGTCTTTTTCTGTCTCGTATACATTTTTACCTCGATTGAAAATAAGTAACATTATTAAAAGAAAACCAAAAAACCTGGCTACAAAATGTTGTACCCTATGCTACTTTTACTGTCAAGACGATTCAAAAGACACCTCACATGTTGAAATCCATCAAGCCGCTTAGGCTGTAGAGCGTGTCAAAGAAACCTCATACATATTTACATACATTCACTTGAAAAACATAACCCTCCTTCTTGCGCAGTCGAGTAAAAAACAAAACACTTTATAACTTACTCTATACCTATATACTGCCTCCAAAACAAGTAAAAAGCATTGTCAGATTAAATATAAATTGGAGGAGTTTCAAAATAATGCAAGTTACAGATTTTTCCGAATCATTGAAATTGTGTGCGTCCTACTCTATAGACTACTGTGTGAATGAGTGTAAATGAGCACCAAAATCCGGAATTTATATTGTTTCGTGCCATAGCGTCCGATTTCCGATGAAATTCCGCAATTGAACCACGTACGGCTGCCGTGGGTGTTGTCCGGGCCAAAGTTCGCAAATCGCTGACTAAGAGCGCTTGATTTACCGACCAAATATTGGACAGGAGGATCTTTCGGTAGTTTTCTCGGGCCTACTACGTGGAGACGCTTCGTACATAATACGGAGCTGAAGGTTTTTCAGCGATCCACAATTTTACTCGTTATCCAATAAGAGCTTATACATTTATTTGATTGTGTATGTGTTTGAATTGATTATTTAAATTTATTGTCATACTTTTTTATTTAATGAAGATTATGTAATTTTATATCTATGTATATGAACTTGGATTCCGAAATAAATGAATTGAATTGATTGGAATCTTTATCCTAACTTTCTAATCCTTATCCTTACTTATTACTAATATTAAAAATGCGAAAACTTGTTTGTTTGTTTGTATGTTTGTTATGCTTTCACGCTCTTAATACTCAATAGATTATGATGAAGTTTTGCTTACACGTTGTCAGTGATACAGAAAATGATATAGGGTACATTTAATACAAAAAAAATAACGGTTTCTGTGTGTGTGTGTGTGTGTGTGTGTGTGTGTGTGTGTGTTCCGGTGTAACTGCGAAACGCAGCTAGTATGGAATAAAACGCACTCATGGCTTTCCTAGTATCCAAGTAGCAGTAAATGTGTTAATCTAAGTCTCGAGCTATCTCGACATCAATTCGAATCCGTTCTGCCCGTATGGGATTATGTAAATACAGACACATATACGCACATAATCATTCGCATTCGTGAACTTTATAGTGATGGCCGAATTGCTACGGAACCATCGTTATCGTTGTCTCGTAAATGTACACCATACCCTTTATTAGGGCAAATGTACCGGAAGGACGTTCTATGCCTTCGGGTAACGCACGTATATAATTGTAATTCAAATATTAATTCCCTGGTCGAGGGCCGATCTTGTTGGGATTATGATGTGATACGTTTTTATTGTATCAGCTTGCTATTCCGGACACGGAGGTTATTTACGGAACATAAGCTGATCGAGGCCGACCGCGCGGCGCAAACCGCGGTAGGCCCGGCCTAGCGCCCACCGACCGGCCCGCGCGGCTTATTACTATATCTTTCTCGAATCCAATCAGCGCTCGGCCGTTTGTCATTTAAATGAGAATTACGCTCGACGGCCTCTATCTACATTCAAATTGGGGATCAAACAAAAATTGTGTGTCCTTCAAACCGACCGACGCGGACGGAGTAGTGAGGTGCGTAGGCGAGGGGCGAAGGAGGGTGTGAGACGAAATATTGTTTGTCGGCGATGTCGCACGCGATTTATTGTTTAGGCCTCGCGCCTTGTGAAGTGGTCTCTTTGTATTGGAAATTAAATTCTGTTTCCTTTTGTCGGCGCGCGTCGGAGACGTTTGAGCGGCGCACTTCGCGGCTTCCTTCTCGTTCGAAACTCTCGTTTCCCTCTGTCCCAGTCACTTTTGATCTTGAATGAATGACGGCTGACGGCTCGCTTTAAGAGAATAACCCTCTTCTAAGTCAAACAATGTAACACGTTTCAGAATAAATTGTTCGATAAAATTAGTATAATGTGGGTAACTGAAAACACGAGTGCCTCTGACGTTTGTCGCGAGATTTTCCGATAATGTAGTTTGGTTCTCGAGGGTCCCGACACTAATAAATCAAGCACGTTTGTTTTGATTCGTATCTATCTATATAACTATTTAGTATCTATCTACATAGCTGCGCCCCGCGGTTTCACTCGCGGTTAAAAATAGCATCTATGTGCTATTCTAGACTATAATCTATCTCTGTGCCAAATTTCATCCAGATCTGTTCAGCCGTTCTGGAGTGAAAGAGTAACAAACATCCATCCATCCATTCATTCTTACAAACTTTCGCGTTTTTAATATTAGTAGGATTGTATAGTTATTGTCCGTAGTACTCCGTAGAGTTGCGCTCTACTTCATGGACTTACTGCAAAACTCTGAATTATGTTACCGAGTAACAGTGACCTCAGTGTCGTTATCCCCTGGCACTAATCTCATGTAGTGGCGCACGTGTTTACACAGTTCACAGTTCCGCTTGTCGCTGCACGCAATATCTCTCGTCTCTCGTAGATCTATTACAAAGTGAAACCACCTTTAACGTGTAGTCGAGTCGAGCGTGACATGTACCTATATGCTATATGTACCTACCTAAATAATACTGAGCAAATTCTGGCTGTGCAGAAATATTCCTTGGACCGTAAAATAAGTTGAACTCGGTTTTGAATTAAGCTTTTAGAGCTTTCAATCTCCTTAACTGCAAAAGCATCAGCGGTAGTGAGATTTCATAAAATCCTTTAGGGATCCTAATCTTTAAAATTATTTTTTAAAACTGATTTATATATATGGACCTGTGAATTTTGCGTGTGTTAAACGTTAACTTCTTTTTTTTTTAATTTTAAAGCAAGAGTAGTCGAAACGCAGTGTTTTCTAACAGTACTTACTTATAAAATATTGTACTCTAGAGATATCTTTCTGTATCTATGTCATTTCTATTCGGCACTGATAGGTAGGTTCACGAATACACCATCCATGAAGATTGGGATTACTATCGTTACCTACCTGCAAGATTGGGATTACCATCGTTACCTACCTACCTACCATACCATCTACTGTCATATCAAGTTGTCAGGTTAACGAGATCAAAGTCTGTGGTCATAATGCCGCTGGCAATCTTGCAAGATTGCTCAATGTAGAGTAAGATCCTTACAGATAATTGAGGAAACGGAGGAATATTGTTGCCGTAACTAGGAAAGTTGCCAGAAGCCATATTTCAGGCGTGATATGGCGCGGGCGAAAGTCTTGCGGTTGTTCGGGCCGCAAGCGGTCGGTAATTAAATGGCAAGGCAAGAATCGTCCGGCGGCGGCGGTACACTTTATTGTTTTGTACAGCTGCAGCTGCTTGCTGTCTTGTGGCTAGTCGGAGCTTACGGGCAGCCTTGCCTTAGCAGCTGAGTCTTAGCAGCTGAGTCTGCTGTTGTGTAGAGTCGGCTGCGGGTTAACACCAGAGCGTTTCTTTTACTTTTATAGTATTATAGTGTGAAATTAGTGTGTATGTAGTAGATACTTTGTTTGTGTGACTTTGTATATTGAAAATATGTGACAGAAATATTACTAATCCCAAAAATAAGCTTGCTGGTTGAATAGTAAGTCTTTTGTCCAAGTCGGTTTTTTATTATTTTATTTTTATCTATATATGTCCCTAAGTTAATTGAGACAACTGCACATTTTATATTTTGTATGATGAGAGTATATACGAGTTAAACAAGCTTATTCCTAAAATGTGAATGTCGGAAACGGTTAATTTCAGTGAAACTCCTAATAGTTTTTATTTTGTGTCGGAAACTGATAATTATAAAACCGTAAGCTGGAAATATTCGTAGCCAAGCACGTCCCTGCCATTGGCCATATAGTAATCGTTAAAATACAAAATGAATTTAATTTTTAAACGCTTTAATATGGCAACCCTATTTTAATTCCAATCTGTTGGAACGCGAGCACGATCTTAACACCAATAGTTTGTGTTCACAAAAAGCAGGGTATTGTAAAGCGCGCATGACACAGCGCTGGTCAGCCGCGTCGAGGCGGGAACAATGCACGTAATTACCAGCCAAGCACATTGCAGTACGTTGCTCGAGCGCGCCATGCAGTCGCTGAGCGAATAATCATCACAGAGGGACAACTTTCAGACAGCTCTGACCTCGGCAAGCAGCGGGAGAACCGCTAACCACTTTCTTTGGGCGGGCCCCACTGCTTCTCCACTGTTGTCGGGACGGTAAAAATGTTCCATATAAATACGATCATCCACAATCCGATGACTACTTTGATCTACTGCCACCCTGCCACCCTGCTAAGTTGGATGCAATTCAAAAGTGTGCCTACTTAACTATTTGTGCAGCAATCTTTACGCGAGCTGTACGCTGAGATTAACGCACGGGCTATTTCATCCCGAAATAATACATTTCCTGGAGCAAACAGCTGCCTGCTGGGTAACCAGTGTATTATAATCGCCGCTGTGGTACAGCTGTTTCTCTAAAAGGATTTTTTATTCTGCGATGCTGCGGAACAAAAGCTCTCAGCAAGCGAGTTTTGCTGCTATATAATGCGCTGTAGGAGAATATCGCACTGCAGTGCTGTACTGCTCCCACAATTAGCTGGATGCCTGGGGCTTGGAGGCTGAGTGGCTAGCCTTAGTGTCAGCTAATTAAACCAGGCCACTGAAGTGACCTAACAAGTTCTTGAACAAACAGCTGGATTATTAAATGTTTGGGATGATCAGAACTTGTTGATTCAAAAGTTGTTAAACTTTGTTGGAGACCTACTCGTAGCACAACTGTTTCTCTTGCATCCTGTACAGTAGAGAAAGCAAGACAAAAGTTAGGAGAGGATGCGAGACAAAGATTGTGATGACGCTGAGCTGAGTTGAGCTGACTTGATCTACCAATATCGCTTAGCTATAATGGCTCGAGTATCAGCTGCCGGATGTTACAGGTAAAGGCATTAGTATCACCTCAAGCGGAGCAGCGGCGCCGCGTCTGCCGCGGGTACTTCCGCTCAAGGCAGGAGATCAACATTGATTAAATCGAGTGAAGCTCCAAATATCACTAGACAGAGAATAGGTACCTCAACTCTCGTGTATTCTAAATCTGACAAGATTTCAATACTAGGATTGTAAATGCAAACGTAAAGTTTTTTTATTTACAGGTACACGGAAAAAAATGGTTTAGTTGTGGCAACTAAATCTGTTTTGCTGCCTATGTCTTAGCTGCTGCACCGAATATCTTCGAAACACTGGCAAAGTTTTGTTGACTACGACAAAGACTGCTTAGCTACTATTCAAAATAAAATTTTGCTAGGAGAATCACACTCAAGTTGCAGTTACTACAAATTACTTAACTGAGTTTACTAAATTTGTTATCTATATTAACAAAACAAATTCGAATGTTTCAATTTGATATCAGAGCAAAATATTTTAACTACTTTAGGATAAATTATTTACCTGCTATTGCTAATTGACATTATCTACATTAACCAGTCTTTTCTATTACAGTTATTCCCATGTCGTATGTGAAATTTTAGACGGCAAGCGGGATATTTTGTGCTGTTCCTAATGTTGTGATCTAATAGCATTGTGTGAGACATATCATTATGTAAAGATGATGAAGATATGTTTTAGTAGGTATGTTGTTGTAGCAAAGTATGATAGCTGTCTTAGCGAATTAATATTTAGCTGCACCTCACAAGAGTTTTAACTGTGGTTATAAATTTGGTTTCATACTGTAACAAAACTACTTAGTTGCGTGATTAATTTCCTTTTTGTAAGGCAGCAATTTAATTAGTGGCATAGAAGTTAGTAGTAGCAACTAAGTTAAATAGCTACCCACGTTTATATGTAACCGAAGGCATCAATTGTTTTACTTTAAAAATAAGTAAGTAGTAATTGAATTTGTAACTGCTACTTAGACTTTAATTATGCGACCAAAATAAATTTTATGAGATACTAGCTGCGCCCCGCGGTTTCACCCGCAGTGCCACAGTAACTGTTAATTTTTTCGGGAAGTACTCGTACCCTATGTCCTGAGTATGTTTGAGCTCCTCAGCCTTGAATAAGTAGCCTATGTCCAGGACGTAAGCTATATCTGTGCCAAATTTTATCCAGATATTGGATATTAATTATATTGATAAGAATCAGTAAGTGCGCTGGCGAAACGTACCTAAACTTCGGAGTGATACCTCCCTGGTAGTGTTTACTTACTTATAAACATTTTAAGCCTGTTTCCCACATTATATTTAAGTACTCGTTCTCCTTAAACACGTAGGTAACCATTGGAAGAAATGAAATTGTAGCTCAGAATGTACCTAGGTTATCTTAAATAGTAAATACACATCGCCACGCCTTTCCTCCGAAAGGGCTGGCAGAGGTGTATTACAACACTTACACTTCGCCGAACGATATTCATTTGCAAATATGACAGGGGTCTGTCGCCATACACCGGGCTCTAGTTATACAATATATAGCAGATGACATTAAATACCTACGCACATACTTTCACACAATGAACAAATCGGTGCGCTCTTTTGGCTGAAATCGAACCGGCTCCTTCTGAATTTAGAAACAAGCCTTCTCCAACTCGGCTAAAATTCAACTAGCGAAAATGCGTAAGAAAAACAGATAGCAGAGAAAAATAAGCTCTCGCTCGCTCTACTACGACTCATGTTAGCCTGTCTGGGCTAGTGTATGAGTAGTGTGCTAGTAAGCCTAGTAGTGAGAGAAGTGTGAGAAATTAGTTACATCTTCATAAGTCTTCGCGATGTGAGCTTTTCGTAGGTAGGTACTTATTTCTTCCGCGTTGTAAGGGCACAAACGACGGGAGGGCAGTCCGCGTCACCGCGTCATCTCACTGCGCTCATTATTATTGTTAGGTAGGTAGGTACAATAACCTAACTTAGGTAGGTACTAACCATAAAGCATTATTTTATTGATGAAGACAAGAATATTTCATACCTACGTAGATGGATTTATGCGTACGTACTAAGTTGATTGTTTTCTTTGAGCTTGTACTTATTACTTTTGTTCCTTACTTAATCGACCAAGCGAGCATTTGACAAAGCGTCTATGCTTCAGCTTAAAAAAAAAATGCCTTCCTCCACAGGCCGATACAAACGGAATTTCCTAATGTTAGCAACACATACAAAAGAATGCAGTCTATGGTCTGCTGTGTGACGTTTTGCGAGCGAACTGTCAAAGAAAGTATTGAATGAATGAATGAATGAATGTAGCGTAAGGAATGAAGGAGTAGCGCCTGAGTCGCCCGCCCCGTCCAACCGGCACTTCTCGCTGGAGCACGGAAGAGGACGGACCTAGTAGTGTTTTTCTTGGGTGTCTTTCTGTAGTATTGATCTTGGTGTCCATTAGATTCATAGTGGAATTACCTACATATTGTACATGGTTTGGATTATTAGAAGTATTAGTTGTTTACATTTACGTTAAGGTGGTTTTGAATACCGTCTCTTCAGAAATAGTTTACATCAGAAGTGAGATGTAGTTTTCTCGCGCCATAAAAGAAATAGAAATACATCGATAAAGGTATCAAGGCAAAAGATACCGGAATTATTTTAAGCAAATCGTGTAATGTTATTATGTGTGGCAACTAACTTCATTAGATTAGCAGTACTAGATGAAACGACGAGCGTGTATGAAAAGACTCATGGAAGTAGAAGAAGCGAAAGATGTATGCCAGGATCATAGCAAGTGGAGAGAAGTGGTATCTGCCTACCTGTATGGGAAACAGGCGTGACTATATGTATGTAGATGACCTGAAAGATGGCTATAGGCACTCGCCAGAATAGAAGTAGTGAGTTGAAGCAGTGACTTCCTAAGACTAAAGGAATGATCTGAACCAGGCACTACTTCGGATTAAGGGAGTGAGCTAAAATAGCTGAACAGTAAGTGAATTAGTAGCTGATAGATGACCTGAAAGGTTGCTATAGGCACTCGCCAGAATAGTGGTAGTGAGCTGAAGCAGTGACTTCCTAAGACTAAAGGAATGATCTGGACCAGGCACTACTTCGGATTAAGGGAGTGAGCTAAAATAGCAGTCCTATAGGGAATTTCTAAGCCTAAATATATCAGCTTTGGTTTAGATGGGCAGTACTATTATAAAAAAAAGATACATTGCAGAGAACTATTGAGAAACCTAAAAGACCTTTCTTTCGGTGTTATGATTGATAATGAAGTTATTGAATGAGATAACTAGTTACAAAGTGGTAGAAATTCCCAAGTCTAAAGGAATCAAATGATGAAAAGGTTGCAACTGAAGTTCTATCTATTTAGGACATCATGAGTCATGATAGCCGAGCTTAAAGATTTTAACAGCCTTTAAAATCATGTGTGTGTTGACAGATACGTAATTCATGTGCAGAGTTGGAACCAATATAAGAAGCGTGCCTGAGGGCATGCACGGCGCAGGAGGGCCGTGTTAGCAACACATACAAAAGAATGCAGTCTATGGTCTGCTGTGTGACGTTTTGCGAGCGAACTGTCAAAGAAAGTATTGAATGAATGAATGAATGAATGTAGCGTAAGGAATGAAGGAGTAGCGCCTGAGTCGCCCGCCCCGTCCAACCGGCACTTCTCGCTGGAGCACGGAAGAGGACGGACCTAGTAGTGTTTTTCTTGGGTGTCTTTCTGTAGTATTGATCTTGGTGTCCATTAGATTCATAGTGGAATTACCTACATATTGTACATGGTTTGGATTATTAGAAGTATTAGTTGTTTACATTTACGTTAAGGTGGTTTTGAATACCGTCTCTTCAGAAATAGTTTACACTAAAATTTTGTAAATAGACTCACTATTTAGATTACTATTTTTTTTTTAAATATGTCTAATCATCGAACCTGCTCACAAAATTTCACGTGAATCGGTTCAGGAATGCAATCTGTAGAGGAAAACAGATGTTGGCCGCGAGGTCTACAGCTCACAGAGCCACTAGTTGTTATTAGTGTCTTACTTAATCTAGTGTCTTAGTGTGTTGTCGTATTTAATAATAGTTTAGGTACTTAAAAAGTACATAAAAACTCTTAAAAACCTAGGTAGGTACTTATTAAATAAATAAATAAATTTGGGACACTTCCACACACGGTCGTCTGATCCCAAACTAAGCAAAGCTTGTATAGCCATAGTATGGCTGCCAGAGACTGATATACCTACATACCTACTTAGATATTTTTCAATACATACTTAAATATATTTTAACACCCAGACATAGGACAGACACAAATGCTCATCACATAAATGTTTGCCCTAGGTGGGAATCGAACCCACGCCAACAAGCTCAAAAGGCAGGTTTACTACCAACTGAGCCACCAAGGCAGTCGGTTGCTTTTGGTTTTATTGGTTTTCTTACAAAAATATCTATGCATGGGTAAGTAAGTAGGTATACAGGTAGCTAAAGGTAATTAGACTACTTAGGCGTTAAACTTCGAGCCTTAGAATTTATAAATTCTGAAATGTTATTCTGTTAGCATTACTGGCCTCATGTCTGCCATGCATGGTGTAAACTTCGGAGCATTATTAGTGCCTACCTGACAAGTGACTCATGTAGTTATCTAATCAGGGACCTACATAATAAGTACCTACCTATATCCATCATCGCTATAGTTATGCGACTACACAAAATTTAGGTAGCTACCTACCTACCTGTGAAGTTAGTAATACCTACTAAGTAATTCATAATTGGTAGGTGCCGGAACTGTACCATACATATACTCGTACCTACCTACGTAGGCACAAGTACGTATAGACGCACACAATTTGTTTACCTACCTAACTAGAACAGAATACGTTTTTCTGTACCTACCGCGGTTTCGATAGATAGGTAGATAGGTACCTACTTCTAATTCATGTCTAAGATTTTGCTAAACACGCTTATTAGGTACTTTACCTAGGTAGGTATATTGTATACTTGTAAAAAAAATGTTAAGCTATGATAACCTAGTTTGAGAAAGCCCACCTCACACCAATGTGCGGATTGTATGTCATCTGCTACATACATGACATGACTGGAGCCCAGTTTATGGCGAAAAGATCGCCCCCTGTCACTCTTGGTCACTGACTGTCGTCCAGCGAAGTGTGGATGTTGTATTACACCTCTGCCAGCCCCTTCAAGGGAAAGGCGTGACGATATGTTATGTTTTGTTATGATAAAAACATAAATAGGTTGATAAATATTTATAGATTCATTTGTCGAGCCAGTTTTAATTTTTTTTCAAAATGGTGGAGATAAGGTTTTTTTAGCGATTTTGAAATACTAAAAATACATGAATATATACATATTCACTTACAAAAAGTTTCACTTCATTTCGTAATTGGAATCGTATCGTAACGTGTGTGTTCACGTGAATTTGGTTGCGTTACGGCGTTAAACTTGGAAGAAAAAGTGATTATAGTGTTAAAAAAAGGATTTTTCATTTGTGGAGTTAGGGCTACAATGCCGCCCAAAGATACATTCAAAAGTAAGTAAGTACCTACATACTTTGCATCGCATCATCTTACTATGAGATACCTAATATCTTGCGTGTCCAGATACAGTAATCTATCTACTGATAAGATTTTCCGTTAGAAAAGTGGCATGCTGCAAAAACCTAGCCGGCTGTACAGGTTTGCATCGCACTGACATCTCGCAATTGATGTACCTATGGAGTTGTACCGATTTGCCCATATTCACACTTTAGAACCGCGATCTTTCTATTGCCAAGCTTGTAAATTAGCCAAAAGTTTGATGCCTTTATATTGCAAGTTGTTTACGCCAGATATCTGCAGGCATTATAGATAGAAAACGATATTTTACGAAAGCCGGCGGCATCCACAAAGCCGCGAGATACCTGTGAGGGGAGAGGGAGACGTAAACTCCCTGCCTTTCGGCTTGCGAGCATCGCACGCGCTAAAGCAGTCAGTCAGTTGTCGGTGAATGATTGTCCCGCGCTTTTGCGTCCGCTCGCACGTAAAATTTCGGACTTGACATTAAAAAAGTTTAAATTGTTTATATTGAACTAATAGTGCTATTATCAGTGCATGGTGTACAGCGGGTCCAGTGGCGTGGAGTGTCCAAGGTGAGTAGTAGGCTTTCGTTATCGTCTGTAGAGCCGAAAGAGAACCTGGCGTGAACTTAGCACCCCTGGCCGAAACACAAGTACTTACCTATAGAACACATGTGTTGCAAAAAAATAACGTAAGCTTTATTTTTACAGATGAAAATATAGAAGCTCATCACCTACCTCTATTGACCGAGTATTTTTGGAAAAACTGTTGCCGAAAATATGACAGCGAACTATATCTGTCACTTTAAAAACATGCAGAAAGTAACTATAACTTATTGCAATAAGTACTTCTTATTGCATTATCTTCTTCACTAATAATTGTCGAGTCCTAACATATATGCTGTTTACAGGTAATTCCTAGAAAGAAAAATGTTGGGCGCAACAAGTGTGAAGTGTGTACAGTGTAGTACAACACCCATACTTCACCGGTCGATATTCAGTTCCAATTTTGACAGGGGGCAATCCTGTTACTATATATCGGCTCCAGTCATTGGTGCGTACCATCGGCTGGTATCACTCTATTTTGCATCAAACAAGACTACAATACAGTAAGTATAGGTATTTGTGATTTACACGATTCTGTATGTGTTAATTGATTCTGTTTTGGTCATTATAAATATGCAAGGTAATTATAGGTAATGTAGGGTGCGAAGTGGCGGCGGCGGCGGCGGAGTGAACTAGCAACTCCGATTCGAGGCGACTGGAAAAATGTACCTAGACATTGCCGTCTCTGTTGCGTATGTGGATACGCATTATACGCAGCCTAGTGTGAAGCGGTGCCGTGGTGTGCGTGCGTCCCTATACATACAGTATAGTCATTCATAGCAAAATATAACTACTAAATATAAGACACTAAAGTCTATCTCTGTGTGGGGACACAGATATTGTATACTTAGGACCTATGTCCTCTCCTTATAAAATATGTATTGTAAAGATCCGTTCACCCGTTTACCGATCTTTACAATACATATTTTATAAGGAGAGGACATAGGTCCTAAGTATACTATACTTTAAAACATAAGTTTATGACTTTAGTCAGTAGCAACTACTAGATACAGAAAGTGGAAAAAGGCTCGATCAACTTTTGACGTCATTGAAAAATGAACCATATCACCATATTCTAAAATCCAATATCGTATAATATCGAGGCGCCGCCGACTTCTCTGTTGAAAATATACCTACTACCTATTTTGTACTCGTATTTTATGCTATAGTTGCTTGTTCATTTGTCAATGAAGTAATAAAATTCTCGAGCATTTTTCCGTTCGGTACTAATTTAGTTCTAAAGTAGGTAGGTACTAAACCAACTAACTGACCAAGCGAAGCGGTCTCTCAATAAACTTAGATGAATCGGCTTTTTTATACCTACACCTACTTAGCTAGTGGCTCTGTGAGCTAAGACTTTGCGGCCGGCGTCTGTCCTTCTACTGGTTACATATCTCAACCGAATCTCGTGAAATTTTGTGAACAGGTTCTATAATTATTCAGATTTTTTTAGCTGTCAGGTTTCGGTTTTTTTCAAAATGGCGGAGATCTAGGTAGGTATATGATTTTATTTTTCAATAAAATGCGAGCTGTATAAAAGACAGATCCGGACATAAGAAGCACAGACGCTTCGCTCGCTAACGCTCGCTCGGTCGACTATGTTTGCTGTCTGACGGTAACGCAACACGTACCTATAAATAACGTATACGCGCCGCTATACAGACATCAAAAGCGAAATACCTATACCTCCTTACCTACGTATGAGCGTAGAGGATATCTCTAATTGTAGGTATGCAAGGTATGCAATGGCAAGGGTACCTGAACCTAAAAAGTATTAAAAACAATAGTAGGTACCTAACTTCTATCTCTCTATTCTATTTGTAGCGTTTAGAAGGCCAAAACGGTTGAACGAAAACCGACGAAACGGAGGAGATTTACAAGTCCAAGCGTATGTAAATAGGTATATACCTATTACTTATATGTTTTTGATAATGAGCTAAGTGCCGTGTTATACCTACTCCCTGTTTTTTTTTCGTACTCGCGATCAGAGTTTTACTGATGAACATCGTTTATTTTAAAACATAATTTTTTTATGTCAGTACGCCGAGTAGTACCTACCACGGATTGCTTACTAAGTTTCTACGTAAGAGATAAATCACTTCGTCAGAAATTGTCAATACCTATTGTTGTAATAGCCTATTCTTTTTAATCACTAGACGCTGTGAACCAAAAAGACCTACGACCGTAAAGCATAGAACAAGTAATAATAGCGTAAAGTGAGTTTCGCACCGTGCCGCCCGCTGCGTGTACTAACTATTTGGTAATCTGTTACACGGCTTTCGGTAATCAGCTGAGACCGGACACCCGCGATGGACGGGCGGCTTTTTTTTATATCTAGAATAGGTCGACGTTTGACCACTAACTCGCCTGATGTTAAGCGAGATTGTGGTCTAAGATGGAGCACGACGACCTAGAAGGTGCTTATTCACTCAAGCCTTCAAGATACCCAGGTTATAGGTAGTTAGTCGGGAATACAGACGATGGCAAGGTGTTCCACACCCTAGCGGTTCGTATTAGGAAGGTGGAGGCAAACCGTTTAGTACGAGTTGGTGGAATGTCGACTAAGTAGGGATGGTACGTACCTATGCGTTTTCCGACTTGTTCTGTTAGCTGGTATGTAATCAGCGCGCAAAGTACAGGGGGTCTACCATGATGGTCTTGGTTACGTTTTGTTGCCGACGCTGAGCGCCTGTGAGTCATATCGCTGCCCAATAAGGTTCACGGTCGAGTAGCATACGCGCTAAGATCAAATTGAATTGCAATTATGTACCGCACGGAACGGCAACGCCGCTTTTAAGCAAAAATTTGAATTTTTGGGCGCGAAAACTATTTTTTTATTATTACATGGAAACTACGAGGTCTAGGAATCTGAAAATGTTGCTGCCTATGGCAGCAATCATGCTTTAATTTTTGTACTTTAAATGAAAACTCTACGTTTGATAGTTTCGTCGATTCAACATGTGTCAGCTGAAGTGACGTAACTTCAGCTTACACATAGGTATTAGCTTATAACTCGAAAAGTATATAACCCAGAGACTTGAAAATTTTGCTGCCAGTGGCAGCAATTATGCTTTAAAATTTGAGCTAAAATTCTTAGTCATACCTTCTTTCGTTTGGAAGATATGAGATGAGTAGCAGTCTATAAATGGGCAAACCGTGTGTGGTTAGCACACAACCACATCTCGTTTAGGTTTTATGTTATTTTTATTTAAAGCCAACAATGTTTTATGGTGTTGATGATTTATTTATTAAGTACCCACCTATGTTTGTTTTTTTTACAGGTGGAAAAAAAGTGAAAATGTTTAGAGCAATGACAACACTATTTCCTATAAAAGTTATAGTCATGAAGAAGAAACGGCAATGGAGACCGTCCCGGTTTGGACACAAAGGATGATGCAATTTTTAAAAGTAAGTATATTATAGCTACAATTCTATAAATATTTGAACCTGTGTTGATTATCATTTCAGGAATAATGAAAAATTTTAACGTTAGCTTTATTGTTTGTTACCTTAGCTGTCAAAACCATATAAAACCAAACTACTTGGGTACATGTATTTAATGTGTTTTTTTTTTCAGTCTGCCGCCGAAATCCAGTCGCATTACCTAAAAAAGAAAAGTTTCGAGGACTGAATGTTGGGCCCCAGCTGTTTGCCGTTTCTCCGGATGAAGACAAAATCTCTGAGTGCTTTCTGATATTTAATAACATTACAGCCTTTGACATTTTTTATAAATCATTTCATGCCTTGCAGGCTTAAGTAAAAATTTAAGTATATAATGGAAGTAGTGTTTTTATTATTAGTTAAAATCAATTAGAGGAGGGATATTAATATTTGTACTGAATGCAGTCAACTTACTTGTTTAACAACAACAGACTTAACAACAGACTTGTTTGTCAATTATTTTTGAGAAGCATTTATTAAACTTCATAAACAATTGTTTTTTTTTTTTTGTTAGAGCTTATATTCACCGAATATGCGATGTGTATAGGTACATATAAATACTTGAAGCATGATTGTTAAGTATTAGTAGTAAGTAGTAACAGCTCTGTTAATTAGCTATTCTATTACACCACAAATTGCAATTGTCAAGTAGTTTGTATAGCTGTGGCTGTGAATTGTTTGTTACTTGTGCTAAGTGATTTAGTTGCGTGATCTAAAAGCTGCAATTCTGCACATCGAACGTTGATGCGACGCGGCGATAGATTGAGTGCGTAATTTAAGGAAATGTATAAATAATGTGTCATGCGTATGCTTTATACATTTCCTTGTACATATTAAAACTTGCACAGTCTCACGCCTTATCTGCTGCCACTTCGCGTCACATTCGTTATGTAGACAGAAGCCTTAATAACACGCCACTAAAATCTTTAGCATGAGCCGCAAACTACTCACAGCCATAGCTAAACTACTTATCAGCTGCAGCTACGGTGGTGTAATGGAATAGCAAATAAACTAAGCTCCTACTACTAATACTAATAGTTCATGCTTCAAAGTATATTAGCTGCCCCAGATAAAAATATTAGGTCTCGCAACTAAAATCCTTAGCACAGGTAACAAACACGATTCACAGTCACAACTAAACTACTTGTCAGCTGTAGCTACGGTGGTGTGATGGAATAGCAAATTAACTTAGCTGCTACTACTAATATTAATAGTTCATGCTTCAAAGTTTATTAGCTGCCTCAGATAAAAATATTAGGTCTCGCAACTAAAACCCTTAGCACAGGTAACAAACACAATTCACAGTCACAACTAAACTACTTGTCAGCTGTAGCTACGGTGGTGTGATGGAATAGCAAATTAACTTAGCTGCTACTACTAATACTAATAGTTCATGCTTCTAAGTTTATTAGCTGCCCCAGATAAAAATATTAGGTCTCGCAACTAAAACCCTTAGCACATGTAACAAATACAATTCATAGTCACAGCTAAACTTCTTGTCAACTGCAGCAAAGTCTTGTTAGTAGTTATCACTAATATTGTTAGCGACCACAGCTAAAAATAGATAAAATCGTTAGCTGCTATAGCAAATTTTAGCAAATAATATTTGCAACTACTGCTAATTATTGTTAAGATTGTTAGCAACTACTGCTAAGTATTGTTAAGATTGTTAGCTGCAACAGCTAAATTCGTTCAGCTAAAAACAATTTGCTACGCTAACAAAAAACTTAGCTGTCCCTATAGTTTGAAAGGATTTTTGCTACTACAACTAAAATTTAGTAACAGCAGCTATTTTTTTTTTCCGTGTACATTTTGACAAGTTTTACGATAAAGTGTTTATTGCAGATTAATATCCAAGATATTTACGTTGTCAAATGTAATCATTTATTACGCAAAACATGGGTAAATTTTACAAAGGTTTAAAATACGAGTAAATATTAAATGTAGCTGAGCCATGTCTTAACCTATCGGTATAAGAAAATAACATTGTCAATGTACAGTTACAGTTAGTACAGTTATAGTAAGTATAAAGTAAGCACGTAGCAAGTGTTTCAAAGATTCTAAAGGTCGATTTACATCAAACGAACATAGAGCTAGAGCTAGAACAAGAGCATTTTTTCGTAATCTTTTAGTGTAAACGAAAGCTAGACGTTTCCATTTACATCAAACAAACACATTTTCTATAGAATCTTTGCGAACGCACTAAGAACAACAAAAGAATGCTCTACGCCTGTTTACACTTGAAGAATTTGATGTAGTGGGGATAGAATGAGCATTCGCTCGTTTGGTGTAAATCGACCTTTAGATAGATAGATAAACTCTTTATTGTTCACACCACAGATAACAAAACAACAACAGAAAAATAATGATAAAACTTATTTAATAGTGTAACAACTGGCGGCCTTATCACTAAAAGCGATCTCTTCCAGGCTTTTGAAACTGTTTGGAAGAGTTTGAAACGTCAATGACAGAATCCTAAGCGAACGAGCATGCTCGCTCTACCCAATAGTGCACTCGGTGCAAGCTAAGTAGCGTATCAGATTTCCCCATGATCCTATAAAACTCCCATGGCCTTAAATTCAAAATTTGCCACCATTTTATAAAAATAAACGTGAGCATGTTTATATTGTTTGCTGCGAACAGTAAATAAGCGGTGGATGGTGTACGGGGCGCGTTTTTATCCAAAATTCGCAAATATTTTCATAAGTCTGCGCCGCGCGTGCCGCCGCCACTCTAGCATCCTAAATAAATAATAAAAGCTAACAGCAGCCCCGCGCCCCGCGCCCTGCTCTTCTCAGCCCGCAGTATAGTTTATGAGCTCCCAAACGCGGTTTTGTGGGAGTTTCATAGGTTGCACATAGTATCATGAAATGAAATATCTTCCTTGATGCTCTGGATAGCTGTCACCAGGGAACGTTGCTGTTGCCGGGCTGTTAGCGTATACATGGCTGCCAAATCGAGTTCTATTTTTAAATTTCTCCTCGAAGAGGACATCGTCCAACTTTACACCGTTATTGTACATGTAAAACCAGCATTAAACTACTTATTGTCGCGAACACCCGCGAATGTGTTGCTATATTGGTTGTTAAAACCTTTTTGACCAATTGGAACAGCGTGTCGGCTCTTTCGCGAAAGTCCGCAGATAGGCGTTTCTAATAAATTCGCAAAGTCCCAACTCAATGGTTTTATTTCCCTCCCTTAAAACATTTTATTATCTTCATTATTAACCAGTTTTCGCCCACTGCGGAGCTTAGTTTTTCTCTCTTATTATAAATATAATAAGAGAGAAGAACTGTACAAGGACAAGTAAATACTTGTCCTTGTACAGTTTCACCGACACAAAATTATAAAATCGTTAATTAAATTTAATATTGTAAAGTAAGCGAAACAATTCCAAGAATCCAATTCAGAGGGATTCAAAGAATCAGCCACTTTGCTAGGTTTCCCTCTGAGCACTGTTCCCAGAAACTCAAAGCGACAAACATCTCATACATATGAATACCTACATTATGATTCGTACTTCTCTTTGATCCTCCAGCATATTTCAAAGCAATAATTTTAATCGCAAAATTGCTGAGGATCTATAGAACTCTTGGAAGTAGATACGGAATCTTTTCACATGTAAAAAGGAAGTAGGTACTAACTGATAAAGAAAAGGAAGATATTACGTATACTAGCTGTAGCCCGGAGCTTTCCCCGCTTTCATACAGGAACTTCATCTTTCCATGATAAAGCTTACGGACAATCCAGTCCATAAATAAAATTCTTCCATACCGAAGACCACCCTAATCTGTTGATCTAATGAAATGTTTTTGGTGGTCAATAAAAACATTGTACTTACATAGAAAAATGATTAACTTTTCAGGAAGTTAGAAATCATAATATCTAGGTCACGGTTAGGCAACTGACACGGTCAGGCCTAAGATGGGTGACCACGGGTGGCATTTATAACTAAATAAATAAATTCGGGACATTGTCACACACGGTCGCCTGACCCCAAACTAAGCAAAGCTTGTACTATGGCTGCCAGAGACTGATGTACATACATATATATTTTTAAATACATACTTAAATAGATAATAACACCCAGACATAGAACAAACACAAATGTTCACCACATAAATGTTTGCCCTAGGTGGGAATCGAACCCACGCCCCCAAGCTCAGAAGGCAGGTTCACTACCAACTGAGCCCTAAATTGACACGGTAAACTGTAGGTGCTAGGTTGTTTGTAACAACCATCTATTCTGCTATAGCAAGAATCGTCACGCAATGTTAGAGGCCTTCGAGCGGCCTAGATACTCTGACATGCGAGCTAGCCACTCGGCCTGTATGAGTTTGCTTGCTCTTTCACACTTCAGACTTTTCCAACGAGAGAGACAGTGACAGACACGATACCGCAGGCGCTAGCATAATCTCCTTGTTCTCATACACCTACAGTAGTCGTTACAGGTACACCACTACACGAGAACTTGCTCCCGGATAAACTCATTCCGAGAATTTCACCAAACAACGCGCTTACTGCTTTAACCCGGCATGAATGAGGCGAAAAATTGTTACACCAACTACGAGGTGGGTATGACATACCCTAATATATAATTGTTGATTTTGATAACTTAAATTACTTTGGAGTACTTAATACTTATTACTGTAATATATTAATTAATATTAGGATAAAGAGGTATAATGATAAAAAACCCAGTTCTGGTTATAAAATTAAATTAATTAAAATATTTCCAAAAAAATAAAATAAAAAATCTGCACAATTCAACAATATTTAGAAACGTATGACTTAATGTCTACAAATTTTGAAAATTGAGGTCAGACTGTTCACGCAAAATTAAAGAATAAATCTGTCTTATAAAATTTAGCTTTGACTTAGCATAAAATCAACGTAAATGATTCTATTATCTTCTTTTATTTATTACAACTAAAACTACTCTTATTCGAAGCAATTTATGCAAACAAAACGAGGAGCTTCTTCACTCTACAAAACTTCAAGGCTAGAGTGAATAAGTACCTTAATTATATAGGTCGTCGTGCCATCTTAGACCACAACGTCGCTTAACATCAGGCGAGTTGGTGGTCAAACGCCGACCTAAACTACATAAAAAAAAGCATGCTCCATACATAATGGCTTTTTATCTTTGGCATAAGGGCAGTCCTTACATCTGATAAACTACCATTTTATTGGGAGAGCACATTGATGACGGTTCTCCCAAATGCGGAGCTATTCTCTTCCGCGTTTCCTTAGGTTTCCTGATTGGCCACTTTCATCAGTAGAACACGAGTCTAAAAGTTGAGCAAGCCGTTTTGATCTCCCTTGATTTTTGATTTCCCTCATAAGATATTTTGGAGTTTAGACACCAAAATCAAGAAAATTTAATTAATTATTATACACATAAAATACCCGCTCCCGCTCTATGTTTGCGCTCGTGTAGTTCATTCCGCCGCCGTTGCAACTCTGTTACTGTCGCTTAAAACTACTCCTCTAACCACCCCCTCCAGCTACTGAGCCAGCCGAGTTCCAGAAATCGCACATTTAAAAAATATGTATTGTTGTACAACTCGGCGGGTATGAGATACCCGATCTATTCACGTCGGGTTAGTTCAGTGAAGTTTCTAGAAAGAATGTCGGTATAATTATTTCCCTTTGTAATGAAATGAATTACACATCTGCGAGTTCATTTTAAAGCTGCTTCAACTGTGTAAAACTGTGAAGGGAGCTTTGCGTATTCACTTATTTACTTTTCTTTATTTCTTATTTGCAAGGAACATTTAAATTAAAATGTTAGACGTTGTTTGCATTTGAGATTGTTAAGCTTACCTAATATAATATAAATGATTTAAACGACGTTTGCCTTACGCGGTCGTTGCTGCCTTTAAAAATAAATTAGATAGAGTTTATGATAAAACAGACAGAAATAACGGATAAACTTTAACTTTTGCAATTAACGGTCGAGTCGAGCTTACGGTTGAATTAACGGGTCGAACCTGGACAAGATTCGCACAGGACCGGGATAAGTGGCGTACGAGAAGAGAGGCCTATGCTCAGCAGTGCGCGATTACGTGCTGATGATGATGATGATTTGCAATTAATATGAGTAATAAGTAAGTATACTTTGTTGGCTCCAAACCACTAATCATAAATAACCACCAATTAAACAGTTTTTTTAATCTGCCAATTAGCTCTGCTTTGCTCTAGCCAACAAAGTAAACTATTTTAATTATGCAAAAATGGAACTTCAAAAGCAAACTCAGTTTTCAAAACTTACTAAAGGTGTAGGATGGTAAGGCAAAAGCGATGGCAGCCTAGTTGGGAGAAGGTCCGCCTCTCAAGCCAGAGGGAGCGGGTTCGAACTCAGCCGACGGCACGCACCAATTTGTTCATTGTGTTGAACATTATGTGCGTATTGTATGTCATCTGCTACATGACTGGAGCCCGGTGTATGGCGACAGGCTCGCCCCCTGTTACATTTGGGACAGAATATCCCAATTAAAGTCCGGATGTCCGGAATGTCCGGAGAAATGTGGGTGTTGTATTATACCTCTGCCAGCCCCTTCGGGGGACAGGCGTGACGATACGTTATGTTAGGATGGTAAGGCGCGGTAGATTTTGCTTAGAAAAAAATTGGTTGTCTGGAAAGTCAGTTTACGGACGATAGTTTAATGTGACAACGTCATAACAAAACATTGATAAAACCTTCTCCTCGGACGCATAGGCCAATCGAGTGGAAGAGAGATAGATGCGGCGCAAGCCGAACGCTCAAGCCAATCGTGACTTATACACGTTATTATTATTAATTAATTAATTATTAATTAATAACGTGTATACGTTTCCCTGAATACTAATAATAAATATCAAAATAAAAATTATTCTGAATACTTTGATATACTGTTTTCAATGCACTGATGGAGGCAAATTTATCAAAAATACATTCTACAATTTTAAATCTAATGTAGTAGTGTCGCGAGCGAGCGAGACAGCTGTTGTGCCTTATCATGCACCTTAACTTAACTCAACACTGTAACTTAACAAGATAAAAAACATAAGCAAGCATTTGCTGGATAACTCATAACTCTTTATTCATAACTAATGTAGTTACACGTCAGGTACTTTAACATTAATAACTTAATTTAAATTTCATTTAAACTTCCAAAAATAATTCATGAACGTATATAAAAAATAATAATCAGTCAGTACAATGTCATTAAAATAAATAATAGATACAAAGGTGCTAGCTGCACTTGCGATTTCCCTGCGTAGTCTTTCAGGAACCCTGCAATTTCAGTGACAAATACTAGATACTAGATATTATATATCCTATGTTATGTTAGTTATCAAATTCCTCTAATTGTTTTAATTACCTATCTATACCTTTGTACAACAAACTGATGTCCAGGTCGACTATAATTCACAAAAGCTAAAAAACCTATAGAAATAAACTATTGTTTATTGGCGGCATCTATAAGTTTCTTAAGAGTCCGGCGACCACTTTAGACTAACTTCGCATTGGCTTAAGATATTCTATAGCCATTTAGTGTAGAAGAAGAAGACGAGCGAAGAGAGCGAGTAATGATACTGACCTCTAAAGTTACCTACAGAGTGGCAAAGTGCAATTTAATTTTTTTTTATGACTTTTGCACTTCTGTAATCATTCTTAAATAACTAAGAATGTCCCTTGTATTATGAATTCATTTAAAAAGCTAATGATATAGACAACCTCCCAATGAAAGGGATTTTTGATTTGCTTTGTCTACCTATTGAATAAATGAGTCAAAAGTGACCCCTTAAAAATGAGAACTTTGAAGCAATGAGAATTGAGAAAATGAGAGCTTTTTTTAAAAACGTTCTCAACGTTTTTAAAAAAAAAAACCAAGAACATAGGGGCGGAGATATTCTTAATTTAATTGTACATGTTAAATTTCATCATAATCTGACAAATGGTTTTCAAGAAATTTGAGAAGCGCGTTTGTTTGGAAATTTCAGAGCGTCGCGGCCCTCTTAATAAATTAAATAAGGTTTATAAATCAGACACGTCAACCGTTTAGATACAGCTATAAATGGAATAAAGCTCACAGCATTCGCTTGGGTAATAAACATAATCTCTCGTGCAGCATCTTTATGTCAGACTTCATTGCGATTCGTTCACGAATAAATGCTGACGCCAGTTGTGGCGCATGTACAGAAAAATAGCCTTTTTAACGCCCGTCACACAAAATAAAATTCTGTTAGCCTTTTGAGATTTTATCCAATACTTTCCGGTTATCAATGTCCGGTCCCGCGGGACGACAAAGGGCGCGTGTATCAAGCTGACGTAATTTGAGAGCGTCTGTCGGCCGGCCGGGAGCGGCGCATTCCGCCGTCCCGGCCGGTAATCCACAAAGCGCTCACAATGCCACCCGCGAACCCGGCTCCACTGGAAAATTGCATTTTATTATGTCAACGCTCTCCTACCGCCGCCACAGCTCGAGCTAGAACTGGCTAGGGCCAGCCGGCGGCGGGCAGAGGGCGGGGATGACCTGGATACCTACTTTTTAGTCTGCATTTTTAGCCACGTGACCGGACAGATATGTCGTGTTAACACCGAATGACAGTTCTTTAGAAAACTGCCACAACCTCCGCTTGCAATAAACCTATATTTATTTTAATGGCATTTCCTGATAAAATTTTACATTCTAAGGCTATTCATCGTTTAGTGCAATGACATCACAAGGAGAGTTAAAATTGCATGGCACTGACACACATGCTCATTGCTAGCCTGAGAGTATGCCATAATAGTAATTGCTACTTTTTGTATCAGGCACCTTTATTCTTTTAATCGTAGGTACTTATTATTATTTACTATTTTTTTTCACCTCACAAGCTTGGAAAGATTGTGTACTTAGAGTGTAAAAGTGTATTTTATCGTCCGCTAGCTTTGAAAGAGTTTTTAAAATCCGAACCTTTCTATTCAAATATTTCTATACCGACAGTACCTACAATGAAAATGCATTAATGCTTATTTCATGTCAGTGCGCCAACTTCATTTTTAGTATAATCACACTGGTCTGCACGTTTCCTCGTGAGGTGAAAAGTTATGTGTTTCGCTTGGCAGCAAAGATATTCTGCGTACCTTTTAAACCCTCGCTAGGATTCAATAGTACTCGCGAGTACATGACTCGCGACAAAAAAAAACAACTTTACAGCCGTACTTAACTAAAAATATTTTGAGCATGTTATACTCGTACCTGTGGCCCTATTCGGAGATTTGAATTTTTCATCTCACTTTTTTTCGTCTTTGTTGCTCTCGTTTGAAACGTCATAGGTGTGAGAGTAACCAAGATAAAATCTCATCTCATCTCACGCGCAGGAATAGCCCCCCTGGGGTTGAAAAAAGTATGGTTTTGAGTTAGTAGCAAATGTTGACAGCTCTGTGAGCATTTCGGCGAGAGCTTGTGTTTATAGCACGTATGCCCCTCCATTTACTATAGTAGTGTTTCCGTAATATTTTGCACGTCTGTGGTCTCAACACGAGGGCAATAAAGACGATCGAAAGCCACACCAGTGGACGATGGATTTTAAAAACCTACTCTTCCATAAACACTCTTGTACGTATATACAGCCAAGTCAATAAAACTAAACAATTGCCTTTTTCTCAGTTCCTGGATACCATCACGTCGTGGCGTTTCGTATTTTGTCAGGAATTTCTAGTAGGAGTTAAATTTCGGCGTTGTAAATATCCAAACCAAATTATTAAGAATGTTTTTAAAATTCCGTCGGGTAAGTAACCGTTTAGATAAGGAGAGGTAATAACAGAATAAAGAGGAAGGAAAAGTTGACGGAACGTTCCGCGAATTTCTATGGCCGGATTGTTTACGAACACTCGAGGTAAATAATTTAAAAAAGTAATCATTGTTATTGTAGGGTTGTTTCATTTCGCTGTCGAAAATTTACAGCGCAAAATAAAAATAAGCAAGTAATTTCTAAAACGAATTTTCTCGGCAAAAATAACTTGAGTGGCCAAATTTAAATTTTGCGTTCGAATTTTTTAAGTCGGATTTTAGAATTAATTTCTGGGTCTTTGACTCGGAGAGTTTTGCTTTTTCTTTGATAACTATAAAATAGCTGGCTTAATATGCTCAAAAAGCCGTTTACTCTATTTGAAAATGGAGAACTTAGTTTATATCCGGGTTTTAATTTTTGGTCGCCGTTATGGCAAGAGATAATTCCATTTTGCCACATTAGATGAGATGCGGTATTAGAATAGGTGAGCGGATGAGCCCCGTGGCCGCCCGCCACCGGACGCCAGCTCGGTCACCGGACCCGGCCTCCAGCGCCGGCTCCGGCCTCCAGCGCCGGGTCCGGTCGCTCGACAGGCCATCACTCAAAACCATTTTAATAAATGTCGGTCTCGAATTAACGAATCGAAACGAGATTGGCTGAAAATTGCTTTTCAATTTATTTTTCTGCGAAACTGGGTCGTCGGCGCTTAAAGGCGCTTAGAGAACTTTCAATAAGAAATTCGAACGAATGTTAATGAATAGGTACCTGCCGGCCAGCCCCGTGAGTAATGAGAAAAACTGGCCAAGTGTCACTCTGAATATTTTACTTACTTCGCTACTGAAGATAGCTTTGAAAATAGCTAGTAGTAACTCCACGTCGTAGTTGTTTGTTCCAAATTTACAAAATTGTGTTATACTAGCTGCGGCCCGCGGTTTTACCCGCGGTTAAAAGTATCCTATGTGCTATTCTAGGCTATAACCTATCTCTGCGCCAAATTTCATCCAGATCTGTTCAGCCGTCTTACAAACTTTCGCGTTTATAATATTAGTAGGATTTAAAGAATGTTAATTAATTAATACCTATAATGTAAAAAAGTAAAATTCAAACCGCGATACTAAAGAGACGTTCAAACAGAACTCGCCCGCGCGGGGCAGTCTTGCGTACAACTGGCTTACGAAAATGGCAAGGACATTCGAACTCGAATCAAAATATATGACGCCTTGCCGCAGCATCCCATGAGAGACCATGACCCTTCCTAGACCATGACACATAAACGGAGAGAACCGAAACTGGGTTACCGACGTGGGACGTACGGACTAGGGGCGGGGGCGCGGGGGTGCGGGGACACACTGCCTGGGGGAGGTCGTCAATCACGCGGACACAGATTCGAGAATAGTACCTACAGCGGTCGATTACAACGATGACCCTGTGTATAACACATGGAGAAACCAATCGCGGAATTGATGAGCTCACGCTCGATTAACCGTTTTTATGCGAAAACAGATTACTTCTTAGCGAACGATAAAATTTATTGTTTCCTTTCATTCTCTACCACTATATTTTATTTCCTTAACCCATTTATCAGAAGCAGTTATTTGTATGTGTACCCGCTACCCAGTTTCCTAGCGGTACGGAACATCGTCAAAATATATTAAGGTTTGTGCCATGAAATTTGCTCTGTGCGTGGATAAGTCAGCAAGTTTAAACTTTATCGTTCTCTGCAGTACCGAACTAATATACGTTATGAAGTGAGCTTTCTACTCAATAGCCCGTAGATAACAACAAAGATAAAGTTAACCATAACACTGCAACGATTTCCGTTTTCTCCGATCTATTTTCAGTTATGTCTAGTGTTGATATCTTATAAAAATGTCAAAAATATAGAACAAGCTAATGTTATTCCTAAATAACATTGGTGTTTAGCCTCTAGGCTCTAGGGTAACCACCACACGCAGAGAAGTTCATCAACAAGGACGACATTTCCATATGAAATCTTTACAAGTATTAATTAAATAATCATTAGCTTCTCTAAGTAGTAAATATTTTAACATAAACGCCGTAACTAACCGCCTCGGTTAGTAGGTTATGATAAAATATTATATATTTTTAGAATTCCGTGCATCAAAAGTAAAAAAACAGAACCCTAATGGGAGCACTTTGTTGTCCGTCTGTCTGTCAGTTACTCGTAAGTCCTTTTTCTCAGGAACGCGTGGAGGTATCAAGCTGAAATTAATTTCAAATACTCATGTTTACTGTCCCTTGGAGCTAAGATTTTTTTTTAATTTACTAACCTCTTTCCTCATGAATGCGTGGAGGTATTACATTGAAATTCATAAAAAAATACTCAGGTCTATAATACCTTTAAGTTGTAATAAAATCAAACGTATATGTTAACGCAATCTAAAGAAACAGCAATTTAAGGCGCATATTTTGAAACTCGCAAAAAGTTATATACCTACCTACTTGCTTGTACGGAATCCTCGGTACGCGAGTCCGATTCGCACTTAGCCTGTTTTATACTTATAAAGGAAAGATAAATAATTTCTGTTTACCTTGTTAAGATTAGATATTTATTTGTACACAACTTAAAATAAAAACAGAAAATTAAAGAAAACTTAAACTATTAACTAAAAACTACAACTTAAAATAACTAAATAAATCACAAAAATTTTAAACTAAAAGACCATTAGTGGAAGGAAAGGTCCCAGAATGCTGGCGGCATTGCCACGTTGAATGGCAATGGTCAGCTTCTGTACGAAGTAAAAGCCAGCATTCTGGACACCCGACGCTTCCACCAATCGCCTGGCCAGGTCACGAAAAAGTCCCAAAGCGGCCGGCCCCACGGACCCATAAGATAATTAATGATCCCTTTACTGAAGCTAGATTAGATGTACCGTCTTTCATTATGATCCCAAGATTAAGATCAGATGTAACTGTAGCACTAACGATCCAGCTCGTCCCGGTGTAACTCTGCAGATCTACTGCGGATGGCAATAAGGAAAATGAACAGTACTGCCAAACTTCCGGCCCGAACGTAAGACGTATTTTCACATTACTGCTGCCGGATACCACACTGTTTCCGTACATATTTCCAATACACATGATATTTCTTATACTGATTGTATTGGATCGATTGTAGTAGAATTACTGGAAGTAATAAGAATTTATATCGTAACTAAAGAAGAGGATGAAAAGGGAAAAGAGAAAAATATAAGAAAAGACAGAGAGAGGATGAATGCCTCTTATTTTTTGAACTCGTTAATAAAGAATCATTAGTAGAAAAATTTAGAAATTGACTGCCTCGGTGGCTCAGTTGGTAGTGAACCTGCCTTCTGAGCTTCGGGGCGTGGGTTCGATTCCCACCTAGGGCAAACATTTATGTGATGAACATTTATGTTTGTTCTATGTCTGGGTGTTAATATGCATTTAAGTATGTATTTAAAAATATCTAAGTATGTATATCAGTCCTTGGCAGCCATAGTACAAGCTTTGCTTAGTTTGGGGTCAGGCGACCGTTTGTGGAAGTGTCCCGAAATTATTTATTTATTTTATTTATTTAAAATAAAATCTACACTTGAAAGCACTTTTAAAATAGATCACGAACATCGTCCAACAGTAAATAGAATCGACGATACATCGAGCGTAGTACTGGTAGTGCCTCTGTGAGCTGTAGATCTAGCGGCCAACGTCTGTTCTCTTAAGGTCGCATTCCTCAACCGATTCCCGTGAAATTTTGTGAGCAGGTTTGATAACCATACAGATCTTTTTTGCCGAGTAAGATTTGGACTTTTTTCAAAATTACGGAGACATGTTCATATTATTTTGAAAAATTTCAACCTACTCAAAAAATTTCAAGAAAATCGATTGAGAAATGCGACCTGTAGAGGAAGACGGGATCCCGACTGAGACGCGGAACATCCAGACAGAATTCGGACATACTCGTACGAAAGCATTTTTGTCGAAGCTGAAGCATAAGCGTTTCGCTTGCTACTCAGATAAACCTAGAGGAAAAGATGGACCACTGCGTTATATCTCGCTGAAGCCACTTCTTTTTAAACGTGTGCACGAAAACTAATATTAATTCCTAAACTCTACGTTAGCCATTTCCGTTCCAATATAGGTACAACCTTAGTAGATTTAATAATTTAAAACTGCACATATTTGTAAGAGTTTAATGTTACGGCTTTTCCAAAATTGACTTCTAAAAAAACTGCACAGTTTTTAAAAAGAACCTCAAAATGTAGTACTGGCCACACTTTATTTATACACTATGCATATTTGTGTACACGAAATTATACCATAAACCAATGCTGATAATGTCTAGGTACGAATGACCAAGCGAGTAGCGTAGTTTTTTTGCGTCAATGTGTGCGTGTTGTGTACGTATACAACAGTAGCGTAGTTTTTTGATTCACCTAAATCATACGCCGTGCGCCATCTTATTCTCTAGGTTGATCTGAGGCTTGCTAACGCTCGCTCGGTCGCCAACATTGTTAGTTGAACCAAGAACCGACTAACTGTAATTAATAATTACAGCTACTATTCTTTACTACTATTCTTTAGTTTAACTCGTCATTATTCATGAGTAAGTAAAACAACAATTTTGGTATTAAATATCTTAAGAGAAAGCAACATTAAAGCTTCTAAAGTTTTCAAGAAATTTAAACCTTTAGGAGCTTAAAGCATCAATCTACACTGTTATTCAGTGGCTCAGATCAACTCTGCTTGATTTGTGTTCAAAGGCAGCAACAGCAAAAGTGTAGCTATACTTTACTATACTATACTATACATACTTGATGCATCTAAAATGCAGTTTAGTCTAGGAGCCAAGACAGCGGCGCGAGACAGCTCACCTGTCACGTGGAGCAAGGAAACTAGCGACCAATGTTTACTTCCAAATAATACATAAATAATATTCGGGACACTTGCACACACGGTCGCCTGACCCTAAACTAAGCAAAGCTTGTACTATAGCAGCCAGAGACTGATATACATACATATGTATATATTTTTAAATCCATTCTTAAATAGATAATTAACACCCAGACGTAGAACAAACACAAATGTTCATCACATGAATGTTTGCCCTAGATGGTAAACGAACCCACGCGCTCTAGCTCAGAAGGCAGGTTCAGTACCGACTGAGCCACCGAGGCAGTCATGTAGTTTATCCTTTTAAATAAATAGAAGTGGACGAAACTAGTAACGGAATGGTACCCGCGTGATAGTAAAAGAAGAAAAGGAAGACAAATCAAACGTTGGGAAGACGACATGGAAAAGATAGCTGGTCCAGACTGGATACGCACTGCGAAGGACAGAACAAAAATGGAAAGCATTAGAGGAGGCCTTTCTCGAAGGACAAGCTGCAAAGTAAAACCGGCTGCCGATGTAACTAGCTAGAAGTTAAATGGAAATAGTAAACAATTTATAATCGGATGTTGTCATACTTATAGCAATAAAGGCTTATTTTATTTTTATTTATTTTATTATGTAGCTTATTCTTTTACTATATTATATAGCTGTGATTGCCGCTTATTGATAGTGAATAAGTATCCTATGTATCACTTCAAGGTAAAATCCACCTTCGTCCTGAATTTCATTTAAATCTGTCGGGCCACTTGAGCGTGAAGAAGTAACTAAGTAGCATATTATTAAATTATGATATAAATATTACTAGCTTTTACCCGCGACTTCGATAGCGTTTATTCAGAAATAGTATCCAAAAACCTTTCTCGTCATTTACTATAACTAATTATCAAATTTAATCAAGATCCGTTCGGTCGTTTAGCCGTGAAATGTCTGTACAGACAGATTTACTTTTTAATATTAAAATGGATTACATATACATGTATACCAGCTACGCCCCGCTTTCAACTTTATTTTTTTTATGTTAATAGGTCGCCGTTTGACCACCAACTCGCCTGATGTTGAGCGACGTTGTGGTCTAAGATGGAGCACGACGACCTATAAGGTACTTATTCACTCTAACCTTGAAGTTTTGTAGAGTGAAGATGAAGAAGTACAAAGACGGCAGTTGAGTGAGACGCTACACGTGCGCTACTGCTCAGACCCGTCTTCGGAACGGTTACACCGGACTACATCCCGAAACACGACTAGGTCATTTCACGGCATGGCTTGGTCCGGTGGGTGGTAACTAGCCACGGCCGAAGCCTCCCTCCAGAGTTTACTACCCGGTTAGCACTACCCGGGGACCACGTGTAGGGAAACAGAATAGGGTACACTCCTACGGACGTGGGTAGCTCAGCCCCCAAAAACTATCGCGATAAAGCGCACACAAAAGAATCCATCTTTCGTGTTTATTCCATCTAAGGATACCATCCGATCGATAGTGATCACATTATACAATATCATAAGGTTTTTAGACATCTTGTGATATTCGCGTAGTTTCCCGTTTTCCTCATGCGCCGGTGTGTTAATGGCCCTGCGATGTTACGTTAACCGTGAGGAAGTAACTCAAAGGCGTCTGAGGATAGATGAGGTGGGCAGGAGGGGTGGGCAGGGGGGTGATGGGGTCAGTGGGGGAGGGGGGCGTGATCTGTTACCGGGCCGATGCTGACGGCGCGTTTTATTCCTGTAATTATTTCCTTGTTACCAGCGGCCACTTTATACCGCACTCGATTGAACTTGCCGCATTTATAGCTGAGTCTACACTCTACATGTACACGTTCCCAGGGTGTTTTAATACTGACTTTTAAACCCAGAGCGACGTGTAATTAAGTTAAGTAACCCTTGATCCTGGCCAGATGAGTTATCAGGCCGCCTTTGAAGCAGCTCGGCCGAGATAATAACCTCGCCAGCCCACTCCGTAATAACTGTTAAGCTGCAAAAATATATTAAATATTTGTTTGAACCCACAAAATCTAATATTCTTTGTGAAAAATACGTCTCTCATTTGACGGGACATGAAAGTGGTTCACAAAAGAAGCCTCAAAGAGCTTCGAGCTACAAGCTGCTTAAATAAAAAAAATGTTATGTTTTCTCGTCAGCGTAGCGTTTCAAAAGCACATCGGTTTATTTTCTGCAGAGATTGTATCAGTCCAATTATGCTAGTAATTATGGTAAATTGCGATGTTTGTTTATTTGCTTGAAATTATTTGAGCATAATTTATATTCTACTTTATTTTTTGGCTCCGAGTCTAAAATGTTGAAATTGTTTTGTTTAGTTTAAATAGTATGCAGATGTGATGCATACTAAACTAGATTGTTGTATCCAGTTGTCTGGCAGTCGCGGTCGTCCTGTCTTGTCGGTACACGGTCGTGTCTATATAATTTTAGTAAATGCCAGTTAGTTATCGTTAAACTTTTTCCGTAGTTCCAGCGCAAAATTAGTAACAAGTACCTACCTAATTTTGCAGTAAAACACATACAATTAATAACCTTGTGTTCTGTGAAACAAAAAGTAAAATTCCTTTTTTGCCACTAAATTAGAAATTACTTCTGTTTTCAGTACTCAGTCTACTTTTTTCACAAGACTAGTATACGTATGCATGGTAGGGGAATGACCCGACGGCCACTGTATATACCCGAAACGCCCGCGGCCGAGACAGTTGTTTAGGTTTCATTACTATTCACATTTACTCTAGCAAGGTTGTTCATCCAGCAAGGGACATGAACCCACGGTAGCCACGAATAAACTCCCTATCATTTAATCTTACCTTTCTATTGGTAGGGACTGCATTGACCACTCCATCAGCAGTGGCGCTATTCCTGCGCGTAAGATGAGATAAGATATTATCTTGGTCACTCTCACACCTATGACGTTTCAAAAGAGAGCAACAAGGACGAAAAAAGGTGAGATGAAAATCTCAAATCTCCGAATAGGGCCACAGGGCTTGCACGAGCAAAATAAAACAAAAAGGAATTTATTAAAAAAACAATTTAATAGATGGCGTTGATGCTCCAATTTGACGTATTTAATTTTTTTATAAATGAAAATGCGCATATTATTTCACAATAATATATTTACCGCTAAAAATGAATTATTAGCTATTTTCTTTGTTGTATATCAGATTACTAATAAAGTACTTGTATAATTATGTGCTTGGCAATATTGCGGGCGGCGGCAGACTACTCTTGCACACAAACAAGGCTTTGGTTGAGTTCGAACGTGGTCGAGTGCAACTATGGGATAATTTCGCCGTGCCTAATTTCTTACAGCTTGGCTAGAAGTCCCGGCACTAGATACACTACGTCACTCTGTTCGTATTCTTGCATATTATGTTTTTTTGCAATTGTTTTTTGTTCGTGAGTAAAAATCAAGTGAGCGCATCATTTGAGAACGGCTTGATCGATTTTATTCCTAAACGTTTTTTTTCCCTAAATGTTCACATGATCAAAATTATGCCCTGCCTTTTTTCTCCACCGGTGGAACCTGGCCGTGGATCTAAGTGGACGGAGGGCATATCATGACTGTAAAGTGGAAGTGTGTTTGTATGTTATTTCAGGTAAAAAAAAAATACTGCTGATTGATTACGATTGGATATATTGATAGAAAAAGACGTTTGTTACTCAATCACGCTAGTACGGGTGAACGGATCTGGATAAAATTCGGCCAACTAAGTCGTTTTTTATTTTACTTTCTAGCTGCACGAACGCGAATCTACCACAATGTAATATCCAAGCAAATTTCATTATTCTCATTACTCTACGTAGGACAAATTCGGGCAATACACAATTTTTATAAAATTTCACCAGCTTCGGTAGCATACTGGTTATAAAAAAATTGGTTGTCTGTAAAGTCGGTTTACTGACGATAGTTGAACGTGACAACGTGCTCACTCAAGTAGGAGAGAGACGGATGTCGAACGCTGCCGAACGCAAAGGCCGATTGTGCTTCTTTGTCGCTCGTTCCGCGCTCTCGCTTGCACTTCAAGCCTTACATGGAACGCCTCAGAGCGAGGTAACGCCGCATTTTTTCGTGCGTACAGCCGGCTCTATCGAATTATAAGACGTTGTCTTGTCAAAACTTCGTCGCGCTCTATTTCCAAAAATGTAATGCTCCTGAGTTCTCCTGAGTGCGAGAAATAAAGCCCACAAAGTAACATTTCTTCATTCATTTCACCATAATCAACCTATGACTAGCATTACTAAAAAACCAAATTGGTACAGCCATTCCCATTAAGTATATATGATGCGAACATTTTTGATTCAATTTACATACATTGTATTTAGGAAATAGTGACTACGTGTATATACACGTAGTCACTATTTCCTAAATGCAATGTATGTATGAGCTATATTTTCATAAAATTTATGTACTATATGAGATTATAATTATATATTGTTTATAATAGGTATAATTTTCACTCTTAGTTGCTTATAATTTAAATACCGGCAATATTTCTGTCCAATCCTTCAATATTTGACTTTTGACCCGAACGATGCGAGCGAAATGGTAACAGAGAGAAGAGCGGCAACAGCGCTTGACCTGCGTGTGCCACGAGCTGGCAACGTTGCACGTCGTCGCCGTAAAAAATACGATGTATTCTGTGCTGCTATCAACCTAACTAAATGTACGTACGTGCGTACGACACTATCTGTATTCACGCACACATTGACAAAAATTAACTAAAATTTAATGAAATATTTACAATGTCAAATAATACTCTCTTCGCTCATGAATGGTAAAATACATTTGTATGGGAATCGTTTGACCTTAAGCGTGGTTCTCTAAATGTTCAGCGATTATCACATTTTTTATTAGAATATTAGATAGCCAGATTAGTTTTCCAAACTTTAACCGAGTTACTTATTCTTATTTGTGTTCTTATTGCGATAAATACAAATAAATATGGAAATAAAATTTAATTCTAGACGCCGATCTTATTTCACCATCAAATACTATGAAATACGATTTTCAACTCTAAATGTAGCGGCTTAAGTAAACGTCGTGTGCGCGGGTAGAAAATCGTGGTAAGACCGCGCCTTAACAACATTTTAACTTTGATTTAATAACCTGCGTTTGAGAATTTATCTTCTACAACCGGGCCTTATTGAAGTAGTTGTTCATACAGATTACAGTTATACATATAAACGCAGCGCAGAATCCGTCTTGCAAAAGGAACGTCTCTTGTTCTTCTAATAAATCGTTCAAACAGACTAGACGGTCGGATACTTTTTATTTTATATATCAAATATCGGTAAAAATATCATACTGATATATTTAAAATGTGAGAGTTTGTATGCAGGTTAGTGAACGAGTTTTTATGTAGGAAGGTATACGTTACTCCTTTATAACGACTTCACGATACCTATTGATTGATTGTTATGTAAACACATTAAATTACTCATCCTAAATAAACAAAGGCTGCTTTTCCCCGGAAAATTGATGCTTTATGTATGGCATAAGGTAAAACCTCGGGACGCTACTAGTTGCAATATAACGACATGGACATATTGGACGTCGTCCGCCAGACGTCACGCTTTGATGGCAACTTTGATCCGTCTCTGTTTCGCCGTCGATGAGCTCGGTTCATAACTCTCTATAGCTTTCTAAACTTTCTATCAATCACTCTGCATTAGTCGAAACTCTGCAAATGTTCTGGCGCTCCGTTTATAGCACTGATCCAAGTCGGATTGAAACTTGTGCATCGATCTATCAATGTTGAACTCTTATGAGCTCCAACAATAATTGATTGATGTATACCATTTATATTTGTACATTGTATAATGCTCTTAAAAGTTTCTCACAACTGAATGGCAATGAACAAGTCCCTGGTCTGGTGGGTATTTAAGCGCCAAATTTATCCATAACTGTTCAATGCCACTCAAGATGTTATCTTTTTCTTAAAAATATGATCCAAATTGTAGTACATTTTCATAACATTAACCTACACTTTTGACTTATCAAGAAAATCAGTAGGTCCCAATAAAGAAAATAACGACTAAAAGTTGGCCGCATTTGGCCACAAACTACTTCAATAACCATTAAAGCTGCAGCGGCGGGTGACTTCGCAATGGATTTCCTAGTGTCTCGTAAAAACTAAATTCCGACTTTTTGGTCGAGAGAGCGCTCCAGAGGCGCAGCGACTTGCAGGGAAGTCGCCGCCGCGCGCCGCGCGCCGGTACTGTAGGCAGTGCATTTGCATGCAGAAAGCTGATAGCCTTCATGTTTATTCTCTTTTCGTGATTTGTCTTTGACATTTCTACAAGCCAAGAAATGGCAAAATATGTAGATAGAATTAGACATTACCATCATGTCATAGTACTCTAGTTTTGATGGAATAAATAAGTTTCATCTGGCAGTGAAAGCTTAAAAATTAGCTTAATATTAAATTGATTAATATTAATAAATTATTATTTACCTTTATAAAACAGAGGCAACAATCATGCCTCATATGCCTCGCCAACGCAACTAACTCCGAAAAAATCTTGTAGGTATATCGGTTACCTACACAATCTCTTAACTCTCGTTAACATCAAGTCCAATTTAAGCTGAGAGCTATCGCCGGTTGGAAAAATTAGATAGACACCTGAGAGGAAAAGGGCGAAGCTCACATCGTAATATTAGAGTCCGCAGCGGGCTCAGAGTTGTAATGGAGTTGTCGCTCGGCCTCCGACCACGTCCGGCGGCCGATCGCCGAGCACGTTCCTTCGACTTCCAATCAAACTATTTCTTTCCACGTCAAACTTGGAGCCTATCGCGCTGAGTGCTCCGGAATTTAATTTCGAGCACTTTCGGCTCAGCTCTATCGAATTGTGCGTACAGTACGCGAGGTTAACTGACATAGCTGGACACCGTTCGTTAATTTCACTTCCTCCGTCTCTGGCCGACTTCCAAGATATAAAATCTTGGGGTTTTTGCATTACTCCGTAAATTATTATACGAGAGAGTTTTCCTTTTACTAGAGCGAGTGGTGGAGCGCGGAATGCGGCGCCGGCGGTTTATTGCCGCCGCACCCGGCTCCGCTCCGCGCTTTATGTCTCACAGGATTTTTCTGCTTTCGCGAGCGTTTCTGTCTTTGATCCTAATATGATATTATGAGCCGGATAAACGACGCTGCGGGATAAATTCCCGCCTTAACGATCTAATCTCCGCGACGTCCGCCGCAGCCGGCGCCGCAGATAGATGCCGAATTAAAAAGCTCGCTTATTGAGACGATCGGCGGCAGGTGGTCGTTTTTCTCGTGCCTCAGTCGGCGGGCGGAGGGATTCGATATGCGATGCGGTTTGCTTCCACCCCACTCATCGATTGCTCTATTTTAGATATCCGAGTCGTCTGTGTACACAAAAGGCTTGCAATCGAAATGCAAGCGGAGGCCGGCGGCGGGCGGGGCGGGAGGGCGCGGCGAGTGTGTCCGGCAGCTATTTACAGCGAACGGAAACAAAGCCATATCTTCGAATGAGAATGTATTCACAGCGGCCGCGCCGGTCGGAGGCGGTTACAGATAATTAAAAACATTGTGGCGCGGATGCCCGCCGGACGGCAATTTCCCGATATCATTTATTTTAATCTGGTAGTTAAAAGCCAAATGGAAAGTGAAACATTACATAATTGCTTTGTTTCATCTCTTAATATAAAAGTATGAAATGCCCTGAAATCCGGTACCCACCTAAAGCTGCAAACATTCCTAATCCATTTATTTTCTCCAGGCGTAGTAAATAGGTGAGCAGTAAGTATTTCAAACTGCTTTTCACATATTTTAAGCTATAGGGTCAACTAGGGCAAATGCGTCTGTGGGGCAATCTCGTCTTTCGAAAATTACTAACAAACCCTTCACAAATTAGGCAACTAACACCATCTTGTACAGATTATTGCAACTAAAGATAGAAAAAAGATGTAGGTGGCGCCTAATTTGTGAAGGTAGAATTACTTACAAACGTAAGTAATTCTCGAAGGACGCAATTACCCTACAGCGGCATTTGCCCCAGTTGACACCATTTAAAAAAAAATACATGTTTTTTTTTTTTTTATATAGAATAAAGGTCGGCGTTTGACCACCAACTCGCCTGATGTTAAGCGACGTTGTGGTCTAAGATGGTGCACGACGATCTATAAGGTACTTATTCACATTATACTCACCTGTTAAATTAGTAGATTTTTGTATAAGTTTATTTCCTATTGTTAAGTTAAAAAAAAATATGTAAAACTGAATAGGCTAATAATGGTGACCACAATCCCTGTGGGGAGGGCACTGTACGCCGAAACACAGGCATAAAGCCTAGTTCGGCAACAGTAGAATTTAACCAAAACGCATTATGCTAGCCTTAATAATATTATATAAGATTAATTGTACACTTTTTAGGAAATAAATATTATTATTATTATTCACTCTAGCCTTGAAGTTTACTAGAGTGAAGAAGTACAAAGACGGCAGTTGAGTGAGGCGCTACAAGTGCGCTACTGCTCAGACCCGTCTTCGCAACGGTTACACCGGACTACATCCCGAAACACGACTAGGTCATTTCACGGCATGGCTTGGTCCGGTGGGTGGTAACTAGCCACGGCCTCCCCCAAGCAAAGCCTCCCACCAGAGCTTGCTACCCGGTTAGCACTACCCGGGGACCAGGTGAAGGGAATCAGAATAGAGTACACTCCTACGGACGTGGGTAGCTCAGCCCCCATGATACTTGAATGATACATGATACATGACTACATGATAGCTTTGAATGTTATTTATTTTAATCAAGTCTACTATAGTCGCGGCGTAGACGCACGTAACCGTCACGTGTCTTCAACCAGGGCGTGAAATCCGTAGCTACGTCCTGCGTAGCAACTACGTAGCTTCGTCGTAGCAATACCTGACTTCTGCCCAAGCTCAAATTATAGCTCTCTCAAACACACATACACACAATATAGCAACAATACGACAAGAAAGCCTCGTGTAGCCTGGAGCCGTCGGTAATTGACAATACACGGTCCAAGCAACAGAGTGTTGAGAACCTACAAATAATTGCTGTCGGCTCCAGGACTATTTTCTAAATTTAACTATTGATTTTCTATGCAGTCAGTGCCAACCTAGAAGCACAACCTTTTTAGATCAATCTTACATGATTGTGTGCACTAGTTTATTTCTTTGAACTTAAATAATTTAAATTCTACAATATTTTATTGATTACTAAGTTAAACTTAATCTAAATTATTTTTCAAAACAAGTTTTAAAATTACAATGGATGATTGTCTAATCTGTATGTATATTGAATTCATCAGCTAAATTGAGCAACGGGAAGTGGTTCAAATATTGCTTGTTTACAAGATTTATACTTAACATACTTAAGTACCTATGTAATATGAAAAAGTAAGTAAATGCTTGTAAAAACATTCTGGGACCGATTACTGACAGTGTTTAAGCGTTTAGTTTAGTTTAAAGTGTTCGGAGAAGTTAATGCAAGCACACAGTTGTCCATTCAAAATCTTACAAAAAAAACTTAACATTTCAGTAGGTATTGATTCAACTCAATATCTAGCTCATTACCTCTTACACAAGAATCCTTACAAAAAACCCCCGACTCCGATTTCCATCAAACATAGCTCACAATCCCGACTTTACAAACAAAAAAAAAACGAAATCAGAATCGGTTCGTCCGTTCGGGAGCTACGATGTCACAGACAGACACACACACAAACACGGCACACCCAACTTATAACACCCGTCGTTTTAACCCGTCAGGGGTTAAAAATAACTCAATCATCAACGATATTTTGTAGTTTTTTTTAAAACTTACATTCAACTTGCGCTATCTATACTTAATGCTAACTAAGCCTACATATTGCTAACCTTTTATTACTGCTGAAAGGATAACCTCTAAGAAGCCGTCATTCTTTAAAAGCCTTTTTATGAGCCTTAAGTGGGACTGTTCTGCACTTTCCATCTAAATGCAAAGAATGCAGGCATTCCGTTTTACGACAAGATTGTTCCTGCTCGTTTATTTTCAACAGAAATAGGCATTAATAACTGCCTGCCTCCACGGTATGAAGTATAATTAGACTTTACAATTCAAATGCACATAGAACCATTTCACATTACGCAAATGACTAGGTATTCAAATAATCTACTCTGTAGTTTGTTTGCATGAAAACAATCCAAAACATTAATACTACATAGAGTTAGTCACACATTTAGCACACTAATATCATCATAAATGTTATAATTTGTAGTGTTTATGGATGTTTGTTACATGTTCACGTGTGATACGGGCTCAACAACTCTGGATGAATTTCGGTATTAAGATAGCTTGTACCAGTTGGGCTACATTTTATACTGAAAATATTTATGCTTTCTGTAGGATTGCAGGCGAAACCGATGGGCGCTGCTAGTATGTATATAAAATAATCGTTTGTATAGATTGTATCTATCGCTAATATTTCGTCCATAATCTGAATGTTGGCTGGGAAATTCGCCAACTTATTAATCCTACTAATATCCGCTTACAGCAACTTGGGGCTATTAGCGCTGGGCGGGCGGCGCCCTAACCCGTGCACCGCGCATTAATCATAAACACGGTCCCGCATCCCGCAGCCTCGCGATCCCGCACGCTTGCGGGACACCGCTACACGGCGGCTAATCCTACACAACTTGTTCCCGCGATTTAATCGCCACTCTGCTTCCACCGACAAGTGAAGATGAAAAAGATTTATTTTTATGGAGTGCAACGCATTCACGGTGAAGTTCTTAACAATGGTACGTCATAATCATGATACAAGAACTACTCATATTAAAGAAGATCTGAGTATGAAAAGCCGTTGCCAAATCTCAGATAAGAAGTCACATTTGACAACTAGCCAAAGGAAGGTATCAAAGATATATCGTACGTTTGAAATGATCGATCTTCAGAAAGCCGAAAATTCTAAGTTTCGGTATAGTAACAGCAAACTTTTTGCATGCTATTTTATGCACCGTGAAACGACGATTTAAAACCACGCTCCGAATATGGAGAGAGTTTAAAGACATTTTCGTCGACGGTGTCAAGCGACGTGCACTGGCGTCTTGCTCCTTAACTCGGGGCAATAGAGGCGCTTCCACGAGGGAAATCGGAGGTCCCTTTGAGAAGTCTCGCTTTTCGCTTCAAAGTTCGCGAGTGAATAACTGCCGTAAAAGGTTTCGAGCAGCAAGACGGGCTGGAGACGAAATATTACGCTTCTCATGTGCAATAATTTTCTCATTGTACTCCCTAATAGACGTGCTATGAATATTCTTACGGAAATGTATCCTTGTACGGTGATGCCCTTTGTAAAGAAAGATTAACAAACGGGATTAATTGCGTGAATGTTTGAAAGTACCGGGCTTTACAGTTTACAATCAAGACATGTTTTGAGCAAATTATAATGATACTTGCTGAACTTATGTACTACAAGCATTTTTCTCGTTTTACTTTTGGTTTATCCTACTATATAATTATTATAAACGCGAAAGTTTGTATGTATGGATGGATGGATGGATGTATGGATGTTTGTTACTCTTTCACGCCAGAACGGCTGAACAGATCTGGATGAAATTTGGCACAGAGATAGATTATAGTCTAGAATAACATATAGGATACTTTTTATCCTACTAATATTATAAACGCGAAAGTTTGTATGTATGGATGGATGGATGGATGTATGGATGTTTGTTACTCTTTCACGCCAGAACGGCTGAACAGATCTGGATGAAATTTGGCACAGAGATAGATTATAGTCTAGAATAACACATAGGATACTTTTTAACCGCGGGTGAAATCGCGGGGCGCAGCTAGTGTTTAATATTTTCTTAGAGGGATCAGGTTTCATTCCATTGATTATTAATTATTTTACTTTTTTTTTATTTATTAAAAAATTACACTCCACAGACTCTATTTTTTTTTGACACAGACTTTTGTTAACATAAATCTTTAATTATTATTTAAGGGGTATGCAGGTAGAGGGGGGTTAGTTATTAGTTTTTTTACTATACGTTTAATACATCTAAATTTTTTTACCAATTCAAATTATTTATTCACAAATCCATTAATCGAATTGGGCGTATAAATAAACTCTCCATTCCGTAACAAAGTGGGCGCGCCCCGAGGGCTCACCCAGACTGATGGAAAACAAAATAACCGAAACCCTTTTCCATTTTCATTACGTCCTCCCGATGCACAAACAATTTATATTGTAATTTTACTTTGTCGCTGAAGCTGTTTGTGTATATTCGTAGAAGTCCCGCGACGGCCGCAACTTTGTCTCGTAGTACGATAAAGCAGCGCAATTTTTTATTCAGAAATGGCTCAGATTACGCAGAGTGGTGGAGCTTAAAAACACCTCGCGGGATGTGCTCGCCCGGGCGGCCGCGGTGGCTCCGCACACGAAGATTTATTACGTTTATTTGCAAATTTCACACCACTCCGCTGATATTTCCCTCGAGAAATTAACTTAATCCGCTAACAAATTATGTTGGTGTCATTTAAGTCGAGAACGAATCGGCTCGTAATTGGAGGTGTGAATTTTTCAAACGAGTCGAATGTTGTTAAGCGTTGTGCCTCGGGGATCGCTGCATTAACAATTCAATTAAAGTGCCGTAAGGGCGGCAACGATGCGACGCGACCCGACGCGACACCGCGCGACACGATGCAACTCTCCACCAGCCAGGCATAACGTCAATTCTCATCATAAATGATATTTCGGGACGCGTTCATAACGAACCGCGTGGAGATTAACAGAGCACATTATCGACTATCGCTCATCCGCGGGAATGGAATTAGGAGATAATTATTAATATACTGATGCTTTCCCTCTGCAGTAACTTATCAGTATTTGTTTATAGAGAGCACTCCGTAACTATTGATGCTAAGAACAATCTTTCTCAACACTACCGAGGCAAAGAATTTCCACTGCAAGTATTACAATTAAAAGAAAAAAAAAGCTAAAAGAAAAACCTCAGTAGCTAGTATCGTGCTTCAGGCGGAAGTAATTTCTCAAGGTTTGCGGCGCTGCGTGGGTAGCAGCCGCTTTATGCGCGCTCGTGTCTGCTTGAAGCGCTGCAATTTCCTCCAGAGAATTAAAAGCCTATTATCGTGAGGCTATAATAGCATTACTGGCTGCGCCCCATGGCTTTACCCGTGGTGCTACAGGAACTTTGTATTTATGTCGGAAAACAAGCCAATTTCCCAACAAACTAAAATTAATCGTAACTTTAACCTACTAGTAGTACAACAGTTTTACTGCCTTCAAAGATAGTATGTTGCACCTATTTTTGACACTTTTCTGCCTCTATATATCAACTATCTTACAATATTTTTGTATTAACTATATGACGTATACTGTACGTATTTTTGTGTTAACCATATTGTTTAACTCTTGTCTTCTTACATGACTTCCAAACATTCGCATTTATCACAGGTATTAGTGTAGGGCACAAGGCACTGCGTGCAGTGATAGTCGTGCCAACAGACGCTACCATTAGCATATCGGGCACCGCCGCCGTCTACCCGCCCTGCTTCATGCTACACACGGAAGACATACAAAGGAGAGGTGGTAAAAGTAACAACCGCACTATGGTTCCAAATGACGTTTGCATGATTTCATCATTTTTATTTCGTACAATTGTACCCATGTACTTTTTACTCAACAATTATAATTAGAGCATACTCAGTATTATATCTATTTTCTTCCATATACGTCTTATATGCGTTCTTTTTCAAACATATTTTTTATTTTTCAAAGCATATCACACTAAACAGAAAGTATTTCGCGATTTTGCACTGCTAAAAAACAGATAAGTATTAATTATTATTAATATTTACATTATATTTACATACTATTGATTAATAATTTATTCAATTCAATTTCAACCATAGTAAAGTTCGTTTGTCAGCTGATCAACTAAGGCCTCATTTCCACCTGCAAGAAAACTGAAACTTAAACTTCGTAGCATGTCCTGACCGAACAGCACTTGCTGCTGTCGGACAGACTGTTTTACATTTTTCGCAGAAGTTTCTTTACAGGAAAAGAGACTTTGGCGCGGATAAGTGCTGGCAGAGGGAAACTCACAATATACCCCAAGCGGGATGTCAGTGCAGGACTTACTCGCCCTCAACTCCAATAAGAATAAGAAACGAGGCTTAAGGATGTAGAAATGAAATATCATGACACCTCCTCCTGTGTATCTGTGCACGGTCCACGATACCGGCCGATCGGATGCGCCTACATGTTTCACAGCACATTTGTTTTACTGGATCGTGCCTAAGCACGTTAACGCTGTCTTTGGCAGCGCTATCTTGTTTATAGCTACTAGCTGCTGCTGTCTGGCTTTACTTCCTTTCACCCGAGGTTTTAGTCAGACTTCTCTCCATTTATCGGGTATTTCCGTCTAGGTCTGTTCACGATATAGAAGTTTTAATTTTGATAGAGATCAAATTCACTGTTTTATTGTCAAAAACTACAGACAGTAGAATAAAAATGTACATTTATGATTACACTAGTTGCGCCTAGCGGTTTTACCCGCGGTTAAAAAGAAATCTATTTGCTATTCTAGACTATTATCTATCTCTGTGTATAAAGCGATGGCAGCCTAGTTGGGAGAAGGCCCGCCGCTCCTCAAGCCAGAAGGAGCGGGTTTGAACCCAGCCGACGGCACGCACCAATTTGTTCATTGTATGAACATAATATGTGCGTATTGTATTTTGTATGTCATCTGCTACATGACCGGAGCCCGGTGCATGGCGACAGGCTCGCCCCCTGTCACATTTGGGACTGAATATCGTCCGGCGAAGTGTGGGTGTTGTACACCTCTGCCAGCCCCTTCGAGGGAAAGGCGTGACAATATATAATCTATCTCTGTGCCAAATTTCATCCAGATCTGTTCAGCCGTTCTGGCGTGATAGAGTAACAAACATGCATCCATCCATTCTTACAAACTTTCGCGCTTATAATATTAGTAGGATCACATCACACTTAATATTTAAAATGCGAAAGTTAGGATGGATGTTTGTTGCTAAATCACGCCAGAACAGCTGAACTGATCGAGATAAAATTTGGCACAGACATAGATTATCGTCTGGAATAGCACGTAGGATACTTTCTAACCGTGGGTAACACTGCAGGACGCAGGTCGTATTTACTATTTTCTTGTCAGAAAAAAAAAACCGATTTCGTAGATTAGCCTATGATTAAGTACCTACTGTTGTTCATAAAATACATAACTTATTTACCATGCATAATGTAAAGCTCTGTCCCAGATAAATGAACTAAGCTTTAGATTGATTTATTAGTAAATTTTCAGCCTAGCGCGAGTTATATTATTCAAACCGCACTTACTCGCTTTAAAGGGCAAATAAATTACGTTTTATGTTTCGAGCGACAAAACAATCTCAATATCAATTAGTCCCTTCCGTAAGCTTCCTAATTTTGGCAAGCTTAATTAACATGTTATTAATTCCACACATTATAATCATCTCTTCTCTTGTGATTGTTAGTAAGTCAATGATGATAATGATAATATCTACTAAAACGGTTTTCTGTACCTATTGGTTTTTAATGGCCATATTTTGAAACGACGCTAATGAATCTCGATTTAAAACTAGTTTTACCATACATAAAAAACTGTTTGAAATTGAGATTCAAGACTGAACGTTGTTTAAGCATGCCATCCTAAGACTTGCCTAAGACTTAATGCTTCTCAGTTTCTTGCCTGTTCTTCTGAGTAGGGGCTCTTTTTCCAAACAAGGCGGTCGAGTCTATTATAATACTTTGACTTTCATAAGTGTATCTTTGATACCCAAATTGAATAAAAACATTTTGACTTTGATTTTTGACTTGACTTGACTTATCTCACGTTATATTGTTAGTTAGTTGTAAGTTCCAGTATTCCGGAGAGAATCAAGCTGGTTATCATTGTGTGAACAAATGTGCGTATTGTGTGTCATCTGCTACATGACTGGAACCCGGTGTATGGCGACAGGCTCGCCCCCTGTCACATTTGGGACTGAATATCGTCCGGCGAAGTGTGGGTGTTGTATTGCACCTCTGCCAGCTCCCTCGGTGGAAAGGCGTGACGATATGTTATCTAGTTTTCAATGTTTTCTTCAAAATCCTAACCTAACTAATATTATAAATGCAAAAGTAAGTTTGTTCATTTGTTTGTTACGCTTTCACGCCTCAACTACTTAACTGATCATCATGAAATTGTGCATACACGTTGTCAGGGGTACAGAAACTAGGGCGGGTACCTTTCCTACCGAAAACAATAACGGTTCCTGGGGACCGCAGGTAAAACCGCGGGACACAGTATAATACTTAGTACAAACTTCGTTTGTTTTCGTTAGTTGTCGAGATCTCGAAATTATCATATTTTTACAATCACAATCTACTAATTCCAGATAGATAGCCTAATTTTCAAATTCAAAAGAAAATTACAGACAAAAAGGAAAAGAAAATTCCTGTATGTAGAGAAGAACCATCTGACTGCACATCTAATGTAAGACTGCTGTCTCGACGAATTCGTAAAAGGATAATACTATCATTTGTCGCTACGAAAACCAGCCTCCCGCCGCCCGCCCCGCTCTCCGCCCGCCCCGGTCGATCCCGCCCTACCGCCGCTCCACGAACAGAGCGACAAATTTATCTGTACACTTAAATGAGGGCGTCACCATTGCATTTTCGAAACAAAAGCGACAGCCATCCGTGGAAAATGTTTAGTTCCATCACTTGACCGCCGCTACTGATAAGAGATAAGACAAACGTTAGTGTCTCAGCAACTGCCTGCTATTCTGTGTACTACGTAATAATGTTCCTTTATTTGTTTACTTGTGGATATTAAACAATCTGTTACACAAACTGACTAATATTGATATATCACACTGGAGCTATTGTTTATTCTGTGAAATCGGTTGATAGTCAGGGTTTGTTAGTAGCATGGGTTCTTAACCTATAGATAGAGTTGACTATGAATTATGTCGTGGTCAAAATTGATTTACGGATAGGACTTAGAGATTATAGATTAGCCACCGCATTCACTAGCATTACTTGAAATAACACTGTGCTAAGTGCGACCTTCCACAATGTACCTTTCTCAGTACATTGACATGACAGCTGCCATACAATTTCAGTGCCCTGTGCGTTCAAGCGCACTGTGAGTACGAATAGTAATGTTTTCAAACTGCATTCACAATGTTAACGACTTGTTAAAAAGTCGCACAGACAGGTAATATACTTATGCATATTTCATTTATATATTTGGTTATTTATTATTTTTAATTTAGATATATTTCCATCCAAAGGTTACCTGTAAGGAATCGCTTTAAGCAATAAGGTCGCCATTATACTGCCGAATAAATTTAAAGTAGTTTAAGTTTTTTTATTTTCGTTGTAGTTTCTGTTGTGCAATAAAGCGATTTTTTTTTTGTTATTGTGCGGCATAATTAGTAGGTATAGCCAGCAGACTAATCTTTCCTTGTCGAAACCGAAACCGAACTAAAATAGTGACTAACATCCATAGTTCGCAATCAAAAAAGGTTAAGAACCACTAGTTTATAGCCCTGAGTCTGTATAACGGCCCTTTGTCTCGACAACTTGAGAGAAACCTTGATTAAATCTAGCTACATCATGTTTAGTAAACTCGCTCAGTTAATACAAATTAGAGGCAGCTATTAGCTAGCATTAACTAAACCGTAACTAATAGCGGGATGCGATACGCTAATTCGCTGAATTATTTGCCATCCGTAACCATACATTAATTATTAGTAACACCAGTACGCACCTTTTATAGACGTACATATTGTAGTTTAGGTTTTGTACAGACTAAACAGGCTTGTTTAACGGTCTACGACGTAGTGTTTGTAGAGTATTTGTCGTACATAAAGTCTACGAAAATATCAACGCATAGTCTACGCCGTAGACCATTAATTTGTAACGTTTGCCTAGACTACGCGCTACGAACGTTTTGAAGATGTGTAATTTCTATTCGTTTGAACATAAACTTTATAAACGCGTAGAAAATTTGCGGAATTTCGTTTTTGTTTAATGCTACTTAGTGTTCGAACATTTTGCTTTGCAGAACGTCTGTCTGTAATAAGCCTTATATTATCCGAGCGCGATATATTACACACTCGTCGATTTAATCGTTTTACAATAGTTACAAATCATATTATTCGGAAGGTTCTTTAGAGAATTCGATAGGTACCTATGTATAGCTATTCCATATTTGTGTTACTCACCTACTGCCATATCGGGATATTGGATTTGATTTGTACGGCCAGTTACGCTTTATAACTTTTTCCCATTTCGATAATAAGACGAGCTGTAAAAATATCAAGATCTTACAAGATTTATGAAAGTACATAAATGTATGAAATATGAAGGATAGTTTTCATAAGATTTTGTAACACATGGTAAGAAACAAACATTTTTCTTGAGAATACACCGTGCTATAAACAACTGACAGCTTAGCAAACTTTTCCCGGTAAACGATGCCAAAAAATACATTCACCTGATGTTAATATCTAGCTGTGTATATGTGCATAGATGAAACATCGCACAAGAACACGACGTTTTATCGATCGCGTTCATTCTCGAGATGTCCTTTTCTTTTAAGTAATTGCTGTTTTGTAGAATCACCTCAATCGGACCAAATTAAAGACAAACCATGTCTATTAACAGAAGGTAAACGGTCGATAAGATCGAACTATGTCCGACGCTGTTTCATCCATCTTTGTTCTCTTGTACCGAGATAATTGGATCTCTCAAAGCTGAGGTGACCCACTAAAAGAGTAAATGTAAAATTGATGAAGGTTCTCCCCAAAAAAGTATGAAATGACGACGGAAAAGGTAAATCACGGCGAATTCTAAAGGTGTTTCGAGAATGCGGTAAAAAAGTTGAGCATGAGGAAAATTTTGGGATAAGAAAAGACAATGATCTGCCATTAGTGTATCTATAGGTAGGTAGGTAAGTAGGTCCGGGACGGCGGCGGGCCGGCCCGCGCCGGGTTGACTCGATAGGCCGTGCCTGAATGATAAATGAGAGATAAAAGCTTTCTCAGCGTCCGCCGCACATTGATCCGTCCACCGACGGCAGTAGTACTCGTTACACTCCATTTCATCATTTGGCATCCAATAGAGCACCGAGTTTATACCCGGCCGGCTAAGCCGAGATATCTTGGACCGCTTTCAACTCCCTTCCGCCGCGATACAGTGACTGTGCAACTGACTTGCAATTTCTGGAACAGAGTTGCTATACAGCGGCGCATTCACATCTCCATAATGGAATTGTAATGTTCTGCTTTAGATGATAAACGAGGCTGGTACAGAACTATTAATAACTAGCAGCAATAACAGCCATGTATTTTCCGTGAAAAAGCTACCTTCATGTTAAATTTTATTGAAATCCGTTTAGCCATGTCGTGTAAACTTCCTAGTTTTGATATGAATAAGGGTCACGCGCATCATTTGCTAAGGAAAGGCACCTTATTTTGAATTAGGAATTTAATTTAGAAATTACATTAGATAGATCATAGACCTAATTTTAAATAATTAATAGCAAAACCTTAAAAAAACTAGGTATATTTAAGTTAGACGAGTTCTCTTCTAGACTTCTCAAGGAGTAAGGTACTCTTCGTCCCCGTGTCCCAGTGCGTGTAGTTTTGTGATGGACATTTAAACTCATATTAGGTTTTCTACTTTCTTGTAGACTCAGTTTAAGTAAGGTTTTACTTTTAAGTTTACCATAGCAGTACCCAAGAAAGGTACATTTGTTTCTTTTGGGGCAATGACCCCCTTGTATTTTGTTTGCATCTATACTTAATCAGAAATACATTCCAGTACCTAATCTTCGTTGTTTCTATTCAATGGATACGCAGGTATCTTGTCCGTAGGCTAAGAGTAATCACAAGAGGACCTTGTACTCCACAAGTCCAGCGGCTTATCCGCGTAGCATCCGGCTTTCCATTTAATATTTCTTTCACTTAAAAATATTTGCCGTAGGTCATCAAGTTCCACTCTTTATTATTCCTACAACTATATATATACTTACGACAGCCATTAGGAAGTTGAGTAAGAACAAGCATAATTTATCCATCCAAACATTACGTGCAGGTACATCCTAATCCCAACTAATATTATAAATGCGAAAGTGAGTTTGTTTGTAACGCTTTCACGTCTCAACTTCTCAACCGATCGTCTTGAAATTTGGCATAGGTACATATTGTCTGGGGTACAGAAAAGGACATTGGAAGTACCCAATGTGAAGTCAAATCAAAAGTATTTTGATCCCGAACAAAATTAACAGTTCCTGTGGGACCGCGGGTGAAACCGCGGGGCGCATCTAGTCTAGTATAATATGAATGAGATAATATTGTGTGATCATAGCCGTCGAGTAGAATCTGTCGTGTCTCGCGGATCGTCCGCGGTAGCATCGCGCTCGATAGCAGATTAATTCCACTCGCTGCGCCGAGTTAGCGGCTTGAATTTAAATCAGCCAACTAGGTAGTGAGAGCCAGTAGGAACTCGCTTTAGGAAACTAGTGAATACCCCGAAATAGTCCATGTTCGTAAACAGAACGGCGCGAAGACAAACACGGCGAGAATTAATTCGCACCGCATCCCTCGGCCGGAAAGTTCCCGATGAAATTTTAAAGAGAAAAGAGAAAAGGGTCCGCAAAATTAGATAAAACGCTCTTCAATATTCAATGGATATAAGTGGTATTAGATTCGAGATTGAAATATTAATTAAAGCTGACTGCGCGACGAGCGCCGGCTCATATTAAAAGCTCAGTCCCTTTTGAAGTTTACCGCTGAGTGGTTGACTATGGACGAGATCCGGGATCGACTTGTACTGATTGTACCGCTCGCTGATTCAATTACGCGAGCATTAAATATGTACCGAAGGTGTAACTCTAGTCTAGATTAGCGTTACATAAATTATTCTATCTATCTACTATTCTATTCTGTAATCTATTCTATTCTAACTAACCCAGAAAGACGTCGTCGTGTGAGCATTGTTTAGGCAGGCAGAGGGTTCAGTATTTCGGGAATGATGCCTCACATTGGCCGGCCACCGTGGCTTTAGTTGGAAAAATCTCACCTAATCCGGGTGCACCTCAACTCGGCTTGGTATCGCTCTCAGCAGCGCTCAGTACTCAGAAAAATATAAACCAAAAGATAGAGAAACACGAGCAACTAACTTACGAGTAATTCGATAAATTTTACATTGTATTTAATGAATCAAGACAGACAAGAGCTTGTCTCTATTCATTAAAAGTTAGAAGTTCAACAGCTACAACTAGAGTGTAGATAACTAGAGTCAACAAACTCATGAATTAAGTTAGCTTACTCGTAGCTATCTTTTAAAGTTAAATGAAGTTTCTAGATATATCGCACAAAAGCCGAGCCGTAACCGAGAATCGATGGTATAATGTTATCTAACACCGCACTCGGTGCCCGCTCTTATCAGCCTCCGAAACATGACGAAAACTGACTTGGAAAGTGCCACGTTTTAATCTAGTGCGCGACGTGACCTTGGCGCTGTCAGTGCGCGTCTCAGGCCGCTTTTATCTGAGTCGGTAATTGTGGCGCTGTCACGGACGTGTCACAGCGCGCCCCTGGCGCCTCGAGAGATGAGACATCGCCGACTTAAAACTAGACTTATTACATTCAAAAATTTGCTAAAGTTTTACTTCTAAGCTATCAGCTATCTTAAATAGTAGATTGTTAACCGAGGGTCGAAAGAATCAATCCCCGAGGTATTAGGGCTATAGTCCGAGTAGGAATTGATTATTTAACCCGTGTTAAACACTCTACTTTTCATTTCGAATATGAGGAAAATAAAACTAGTTGTTTATCTAAACTATTTATTGATAAAATGTGAAAATATTAGTAGTAAGTACCTATTTAAAGATTATTACCCATTTTTTTTTAATTCAGTCACAGATACATAACAGATTAGTATCCCGCCAATTTATGTCGACTTTTTAAATTTTAAATATGGAACTCACCGCGTGATTGTTGCGGCTTATTCCGCTCAAAGAAGTTTGCGCTATAAGTTCACACTGGCAGTTTAGAAAGTCACATGGCCGTAGCTTTTTTTAATTAGTTTTTTTTTGTACATAAAACTCTTCACAGCCGACAGCAGTTCTATTTTTAAAGTTCATTCCGGCCCGTAGGTGGGAGTAATTTGTATGAGTTTTTCCCTTGTTGGAGTGTATGGAGGGAAGCAGCATTTTCCACCCAATAATCAGATCAAAACAATACTACTTTCCAAGTATGAGAAATAAAAAAGTACTTAAGTATGTTTTTTGTTGTTTATGTACCATGTAAATTATTAATTACACATGGTCTCTATAGTTATAACACAACACTTAAACTCACACACTGTAACTCTAATCAGCAACAGAACTTATTCACAAAAAAAAAAAGCTATCCGAAAATTGTTATATCTGCTTAATTACAAATACCTAGACTAGAAAAGGAAAAATACTTTCATAGCCATTCTTTTACTGTCTGTGCTTTAATCAGTGTCTTCGCTTTAAACGACCGATGATTTGAATTAACATTTTCATTTCTAAAATTACTACAACCATTACTAATATTGCTGTGAACAAAAAAAAAACAAAATTATAAAGCAGGAATGAGGTTTCAAAGCTCAGAATAATAACTAAACTAAAGTTGCTTTAGTTATTATTCTGTGTTTCAAAGCTCTTCGTTTCATTTTAAAGTCAATACAATTATAATAAAATAATTAATAAATAATTAATTATAATAAAATAATTAATAAATTATAATAAAATAATTAATAAATTATAATTGTTGTCAGTTGACAGCTTTGTCGTCGCAGCAAATATAAGTATGGAAAGCAATTTGTTTGTAGACCAACTACCGACGGGCGGGAAGAGCGGTTAACCTCTGACCATCCAATTAAAAAGATCCAGCGGTCATCCATCAGCCATCCCCACACGTTAACGAGCGACAAAGTTTTACAAAACCCGTTACAAAAACGAAGGTTTTTCTCGGGAGGCCGGCACCGCTGAACTTTCCGGAGGCGACCGGAAAGTTGGCCATCCCTCTGACACGAGACAAGCGAGACAAAGCGCGCTGGAGGGCCCCAGTTCGTACTGAATGGAGTCTTCAACTCGAGATATTACGAGAATCGAGAGTAATCTCAGTGGAAGTGTTTGCTAAATGTTAATTACGGCTGCTCTGCATCTAACGACGTGTATTGTCTCGCGGCGGCTGCGGCGGCTGCCGACGAGATTATGTACCTTCTACTCAGCTCCAACTTAACCGCTCATACCGGAGGTAATGTTTGGATTGGGGGTTCATTACAGGAACAAGTCTAGCGTGAGGCGAATGAATGTCATCTACAAATTGAGAGGTTCAGTAGACTCCACTGTAGGTAATTATAAATGGGAAGTCTAATTCATACCTTAAGAGAAATATTGTAGTAGATTATCAGCATTTTTCTTTTTTACGATCACATAAACCAGGTAGAAGACAATTGAATATCAATACTAAACTAGTGGTTCTGTGAGCTGTAGTCCTCGCGGCCGTCTTCTGTTCTCCTGTACAGGTCGCATTTTCTGAATAGGTTCGATAATTATACAGATTTTTCGCTAAGTTTGTTTATTCGATTCAATTCAATTTATTTATTTCAGAATCCAAGTCCATAAACATAACATCAGTTGCATTAGAATAAAATAATCCAAAATAAGAATAAGAATAAGAATAATAAGAATAAAAATAGTTTATTGACAAACACAACATAATTCAATTATACACTTTATACTATTACAGACTAATATATAAACAGATAGAAGTGTGTGTGTGAATAATAATAGTTAAAATGTCAAAATAAATACTTAATCAAATTCACACAAAACAACATACACTCACAAAATATAATCACAATAGATAATACACAATAAAAAATTAAAACAAAAAATTATTTAAATTAAAATTAAAAATTACGTCACAATACTCACAATTCATTATATCAATATTATCTTAACCTAAATTTTGTCTGGGACCCGGAATGCTCAATGTGGACTTTGGTCCAATGCTGCATAATTGGGCAGTCCAGGTCCATCCGCCAGGCGAACAGCTGGAGGTAGCTGTTGGAGCTGCCCCGCACGCGGCGCATCAGAGACGCCACTCGTTTACGCATGATTGCAGCAAACCCGTCTATATGAGACTCCGCAAACATCCCAGACGCGCTACAGTGCGAGGGCAGCCTCATCAGCGCCCTGAAGGCTTTATTGTACTGGGTGCGCAGGGCTATATAAGACCATAAAATAGACCATATACCATAGAAGATGTTTATGATTCTTTTTCAAAATTACGAATAAACGTTTTTTTTGTCCTAAAAACATTACATCCGCCATTAAAAAAAAGACAAAAAGTGACTCGAAAGTAAAATTCTTATACATATTTATTGATCTTACTCATAAAATTTCAAGACAATCGCTTAAGAAATGCGACCTGTAGAGTAAGGCGGAGATGCGGACAGAAATCCGGACAGAATTCAAACATACGAAAGCATTTTGTCAAAGCTGAAGCATAGACGCTTCGCTCGCAAACGCTCACCTAGTGATATCGACTGTTTATGTGGAGGGTATTTTTTGTTGTGTAATTTACATTATCTTTGGTTGTGTACATTAATGAAACAATCCTTAACATGGCACCAAAACTAAAATATTAAAAAAAAAAATAGCGATCACTTCATTGAGTGTCAACTACATTTTTCTTCAGAACAGCCAAAACCCTGTTCGTTCATCTCTTGTCTCTACACAGCCTAATTTATAATTCAAAACTATTCATGCCGCACTAAAACAGCAAATAAATGCAAAACAGAAATTGCAATGCAAAACTAATAATAACAGTGAGATATAGTGTCGTTACTTCGAAGCGTTAGTCTTGCCGGGGCTTGTTTACCTAATTATTTATAACTGAAACTGGGTACACACTCTTGAGAACCCGCACCGTACGTACAGACCATACATTACGTTTTATAGATACCGCGTAGTGACTTCTTTATCGTCATGCAAGTAAACACAAAGAAATCACGGCGAATGACCGATCAGGTCAAATCTATTGTGGGCGGTCCCATGCATGATTGCTCCAGAATTACCTCGGACAAAGATACATGGAGATTTTGTGAAACGTTTTACATCAACTCCTGCCAATAACAATACTGCATGAGGGCCACGGCCACTCTGTCAAGAGCGTAGCGACCAAGAAGAGAACGACTTCTTTGTTGCAATAGAAATGCACCAGTGTTGGAGGAAAACACGGGCCACGGAGCTTTCCTATATTTTAGTTATGCCAACCTGCGTCTAGCAATGCATTTTAACCAAAGCGTGGTGAGTTTAGACTACCCTTATGGCGGAATCTAGAAGGGGTAATCGGCGATAGAAACCGGCAAAATTATTTGAAGAGTTCGCCAAATGATGAAACTAAAGATTTTCCCGGAAAAGTTTGTGCAGAAAATACTGCGGGCGCTCTCTCATTTAATTAAAGAGAAAAGTTCGTCGTAAGTATTTCTGTAGTTAACTGTAATTTTTTGCAATTCACGATTCCTTAACGTTCATAGCATATTCCTTTTAGGTTGTTTTTTTTTAGTTATTTAGCATAAGTATGTCACCCATCTGCTACATGACTGGAGCCCGGTGCGTATGGCGACAGGCTCGCCTCCTGTCAGACGTGGGACTGAATATCGTCCGGCGAAGTGTGGGTGTTGTATTACAACTCTGCCAGCCCCTTCGGGGGAAAGGCGTGACGATATGTATTTTACATAAGTATTTATTCCTTTTTAAATAATGCAATGATGTGATGAATGGCGATAAGTAAAAGTAAGATAGAGAAGTTTTCAGGAGAGGAACATGCCTTTGCCAGTTGCCACGCGTCTCAAAACAAAGCTAAACTTTGCATGGAATTAAAAAGTCACGTTCCTAACCTTAACTAACTAGCCTTGGAATTAAATAATTAACACCAAGACTTAGTTACTCGTAGCAACTTGGACTGTGTTCGTTAACCTGTACGTCGACGAGCTATAATTTAATAAATGTACACAAACTTGTGTAGGTAAGCTGAGTGCAGTCAATACCGGCTGCAGGCCCCTTGCGAGACGTGGCTGCAATATACCGGGGCTCCATTACTATGCGGTGCGCGCCAGACCGACCTACCCTCGTCTTGGGCTTGAATATTAATCCGAGGAGGTCCTGCGAGCGTTCCTTGTTTTACATATACCTCCTCAGAAATACCTAGGTTCAGAAATTTGAAAATAGAAGAGACAGTTGAGTAAATGTTTTTTTTATTTATTAAATTGCCAGCCAGTGCCATGCTAATATATGTTTAACAGAGGATGAAGTTAGACTTCATCCTCTGTCAAACATGTACATAGAGTACAATTATGGCGTATTATGAAAGCCATAAAATTTTACACCCTAATATTACTTGTTACTAATAATCAGTTGCCACAATATCACTACCTCTCCTATCACTTGTCCTAATGTTAAAATTAGAAATATTTGAAATCCATAAGCTTTAGTGCCCTAACTATTTCAAGCTATATTTTTTTAAATCATAAATATATTATAATGCCCTGCAGTTTTTCGCCATTTTGGCCATAAAAATATAAATCAAATCTAATTTTGTAAAATGGATAATTATCCATTTTCTACAAAAGTACATGAGTACTTTTGTAGAATTCTACAAAAGTACTCATTTAGACAGTGTTAATGTGTTTTAGCATCTTTTATAATACATGCGCCGCGCCATAACTCCTCCAGTACTCCTCCTACTAAGGACAGTTATTCATAATTTATTTACTTATTTAATGTAATACAAACAGTTTAAAGATTTTGATGTGCATTTTTATTTCCTGTAATGTATCCAATATGGTTTAAAAGCTAAAAGGCATAATTGCAGCAAAAAATAAACCAAACAAAAATAACAAATTACAAATAAAAAACAGAGCTCAAGTCAGTATCCGCGGGTAAAGTACCCAAAAGGCTGGCAACGTTACCTCGCTGAATAGCAATGCTAATTCGCTGACCGAGGTAAGCACCAGCCCTTTGGTCGTTTGTTCTCTCTATCAGACGCTTTGACAGCTCATTGAAGAGCAACCATGCGCTTGGACCCCAAGGGCCCAAAGTTTCTACCCCAAAAGGCAGAAATATGTATTCTTCACCGAGGGATTCATATTTCCGCCTCTTGTGGGTTTCCGCCGATGTTGCCGCCGCCCCCGCCGTCCTGGAGGTAGATGATACATGGGATGCCGCCAGTGTGTCGACGCATGTGGCATCCCACACCAGTGGCTTACCATGACTCCAGGGAATCAATGTCATTCCGTCAGGTCTCTTACCATCGTCGCGTGCGATACCGTTCGGCTCAAGTATGGCCGGCACGTTGACGGTGGTAAGAGCCCTCCGAATGACATCGTTCAGAGAGGCGTGTCGAGACTGGCGGCCAGCGCTTTGGCGGCAAGAAAGACCGTGATGTCCCTGACGGTCCACGGATGCTCCACAATGGAAATGATGGGGCTCGTTTGTATAACAGTTTAAATATAATATAAATATAAAGTTCGCTGATAGTTGAACATTTTAAGCGTTCAAAAATTATGAACAGGGTCAATGGCGCACATTGTAACGTTTACATTTCTGAAATTGTCAAAGCCAGAATAAAATAACGAATGATTACTTATTAGTAATTTATCTTGTTTTAATTAATTATATTTTTATATTTGTGATTTTTGATTCGACATCTTGTCAAAAAACTGTGTTGAAATCAACATTTTAAAGTAATTCAGATTAAAATATCATGTTTGAAAAACACACAAGCAAAACAAAAGCTAATCACATTTAAAAAAAATCGCCTAATTTCTACATACGGTCGGCTGACCCCAAACTAAGCAAAGCTTGTACTATGGCTTCCAGAGACTGACATACATACATTTATATTTTAAACTACATACTTAAATATATATTTATCACCCAGACATAGAACAAACACAAATGGTTATCACATAAATGTTTGCCTTAGGTGGGAATCGAACCCACGCCCCCAAGCTCAGAAAGCAAAAGACATTGTTGTATACTTAACATTAAAAGGCACTTTGACAATTTTTTTTTGTTTGGTCTAAATAAATAAAACAATTTCAAGATCATTTAATATTGATTTCATTTTATTAATTAGGAACAACAGTACACAATTAGGAATAGTAGTAAATAGGTCATACACATATATTACATTAAAAAAAACTAATATATTATATTATAACAATAAATAATATCTAATATAACTATTAGGTATGCTTATTAACTTTCTTACAAGTTCATAATTATTATTACACTAAATAATTACAACTACAACAAAATATGCGCGTTTAATAATATGACTAACATACATACAAGTGATACACACATACATACATCACATACAAGTGATGTATGCAGAAAAACTTTGTTACAAGAAAAATTATGCGAATGAATAGAACACCTGACATTAATTTTGTTGTTCTACTTTTAAACTGAACTATTTTTGACAGATTTTTACCCGACTGCGTTAAATTGTATATTGTGTGTTAAGGTTAATAAATATTTTTATATTTTGTATTATTGTAGCTCTAAAATTAATGCTAAGTACTCTTTTCTTAACTTAGGTAACTACTGAAAAATACTATTATGAGATGCAGGTGATTTTAGGCCTCTCAGTAAAATTTGCATTAATAAGGCGGTACCTAAACTATAGTGGTGACTCGTTTAAAATCAGAAAAATATTAATAAAAAGCCTTACCCGGTATATAAAAAAAGTTTTTCTGCTCCAAAATTAAACCGTTTTGCAGCAGTAGCTGTTAGCCACGTTACAGTTACTTTAATAGCAGTACGGCACTACGGTGGAGTTTGGAGCTCCCTAAGCGACTGAACCGAGCATTGAAACGTAAAATCAAATTACCGATCTCCAGCGGGATATCGGGATTAGCAGTTTGGATATTAGTTTTGCATATCTGAAACTTCCCCGTGCGGCTAGTTCCGTTTTCCGTTTCTATTATTATGCAGACGAGACGATGGTGCTCGGAGACGAGTGGCCTCATCTCTACGCCTCTCGTCCTCTCCTCGCCACTCGCCAGCTCTCGACGGCTCCGGTTGTTGATCGAGAGCTGCTTCAATATTGGGAAGCTTCGATACCTTTCATATTGAAATGAGCCTGCTTCCGGCATCCCACTTCCTCTTTCGAACTTATCAAGGCTATTTGATAAGATTTTAAAAAAAAAGTATTAACGCTGCGAAAAGAAAATTAAAGTAACTTTAAAATGTCATGGTCTGCAATACTATCTTGGTCATATCTTCATTGATCCCTATTTTTAAAACATTTTTTGTTCAGCAATATCAGAAATAAAATCGTATTTTGGAAACTGACGTGGTTTTCACACATTATTATGATTTTATAAAACGGGAATTACTCACGTACGGCTTTGTCGATTATTTCGACTATAGTCTAACTATTCATCGACTAAACCGTACGTACGTGAGTAATTCCCGTTTCATAAAATCATAAACGGAAACAAAAGTTGGCCAATTAATTCATTTCTTAATACGAATTACCTATTTGCTGAAATAATTATTGACCTCGACATTTTTAACAGATTCCTATGTTACTTAATACAGTAATATTAAAGATATACTCGTAGATGAATGGAAATAACTTTAGTAAAATTATAGAGACGGCTTAGCTACATCGTCAAAATTTGTCTATATCTTTCTAATCTAAAGTGAAATGTCTTAAACTGTGAATTAATACAAGCATATTTACTATACTACTATGAAAGTCCATAACAGAACAGCTAAACACCCATCTACAAGACAAGCACGAGTAAGTAGCCATACTACAAGAATATTAATTTGTAGAAGTAGCAGTTTAATTAGAGAGAGGTGGTTTCAGAGCAAAAGTTTACATTTACGTAGCTACATGCGAGTTGGTACGCTGTAGGTATAATTATAAGAGGATTTTGCTTACGGTCGGTGTTTTGCGTCAAGTTTGCGGCCCTCGCGTGCTAGTTAAGCTCAGGGAATATTTGCCGGGACTAGGTAAACGTTTCGTGCAGACAAATGTTGAGCAACCTGGACGGAGAGCGAGGTGTTGTGTTATAGCTAGGCAGGTTAGCGACGGGTCGGGCACTCGACGTGGGCTGAACTTATAAATGCCTATAGCGATAGTAGTGTTGCGATATCTGTTGGTGACACTGAGCGTGAACTGGAATGTTACGAGTATAAGCCAATAATTAAATTGTATTGTTGACCAAATATATGTGTCACACATAACCCAACATTTTAACTATGCAGGAAAAAGTTACATATATCGTCACGCCTTACCTCGAAGAGGCTGGCAGAGGTGCACAACACCCACACTTCACCGGACGATATGCAGTCCCAAATGTGGCAGGGCGCGAGCCTGTCGTAATGCTTACACCGGGGTCCAGGTATGACATTAAATACGCACATAATTATATTTTCACACCACCTGCTTGAAAATGACCAATTATACATATAATCACGTAGTATCAACGTAAAACAAGCCATTGCCTTTCGAGGGAGATAATGTTGTATGAAAGTCCCAAGGGAGTTTTCGAGCACCGCACGTCGTGTGCAGTACGTATTTCTTAGTGGTAATGATAACCAAGTGATTGCAATGATATATTTTTTTATTTTATTTTTAATTCGGGACATTGTCACACACAGTCGCCTGACCCCAAACTAAGCAAAGCTTGTACTATGGCTGCCAGAGACTGATACACATACTTGGATATTTTTAAATACATACTAAAATAGATAATAACACCCAGACATAGAACAAACACAAATGTTCACCACATAAATGTTTGCTCTAGGTGGGAATCGAACCCACGCCCCCAAGCTCAGAAGGCAGGTTCACTACCAACTGAGCCACCGAGGCAGTCAATAAATCACTACCCTATCAAATTGAGTTTTGTAGGAAACATGAAAAGTCACGTTTCATAATGTTTGTACCATTTGCCCATACTCGTGTACGTTAATGTACCGATAATAATTATGTTAATAATGTATGTTAATAATCCAACATTATTGCACACACACGCACACACTCGAATAATCACAAGTTTTAGAAAATAATAGGTACAAAGTTACGACGCCTCCTTTTTGGTTTCCAGCTAAAACTCCATAGTAAAAAACGGTGTTTGATGTATAACATACTAGCTGCGCCCCGCGGTTTCACTCACGGTTAAAAAGTATCCTATGTGTTATTCTAGACTATAATCTATCTCTGTGCCAAATTTCATCCAGATCTGTTCAGCCGTACTGGCGTGAAAGAATAACAAACATCCATTCTTACAAACTTTCGCGTTTATAATATTAGTAGGATAGGATTTTCTTAGTTCTTTTTTATTGCCTTGCAGAAGGTGTGAAAAGTAGAGTTTTAACCTCTGGGATAAAGCAGTGTCTTCGTCTTGGGCGGCTTGAAACCCTCGCTTCACTCAGAACTCTACATAACTCCCTTGCTGCGCTCGGGAGTTAACTCTAGAGTCCCTCGTTATGCTCAGGGTTCAATAAGCCGCCCGTAAGATACTGCTTTACTTCCTTGGTGCATAATCTACTAATACACAATAGTAAAAAAATGGAATTGGAATAAGTTACGTACCTAAGTATTAAATTATTAATCACTAGCTGCGCCCCGCGGTTTCACCCGCGTTTAAAAAGTATCCTATGTGTTATTCTAGACTATAATCTACCTCTGCGCCAAATTTCATTCAGATCTGTTCAGCCGTTCTGGCGTGAAAGAGTAACAAACATCCATTCATCCATCCATCCATCCATACATACAAACTCCGTTTATAATATTAGTAGGATTGTGCTAATACAATAATTATGGCTAACAATATTTTGCGAATAAAAAAGGAAACCTTAAGAGTCCGGCGACCACTTTAGACCAACTTCGCATTGGCTTAAGGTTTCTATAGCCATTTCGTCTAGGAGAAGACTACGAGCGAAGAGAGTAAGCAATGATACTGACGAACCTCTAAAGTTACCTACAGAGTGACAAAGTACAGTTTCAATTTTTTTTATGACTTTTGCACTTCTGTGTTAATTCTTAAATAACTAAGAATTTCTCTTGTATTATGGATTAATTTAAAAGTTAATAACGTAAACAACCTCCCTATGTAAAGGGATTTTTGATTTGCTTTGTCTATTGAATAAATCAGTCAAAAGTGACCCCTTGAAAATACGGATATTTTTCATATCTACCTATATTTTCTCTTGAGGACTATTTTTAATATAACCAAGAACATAGGGGCGGAGATTTAGTTAATTTAATTGTACATGCTAAATTTCATCATAATCTGACAAATGGTTTCCAAGATATTTGACAAGCGCGTTTTTATGGAAATTTCAGAGCGTCGTGGGACCCTTAAGCTCAGAAGTGCTTTTCAACCTTGATTCAAAGACGCCTGGGGGCCTACCCTGATATCTTATTGCCATGACGGTCAAGTTTAGTTTTCGACGCTACGAAATCATTAACCTTATTGCGCAGCGATACGCTTCGCGGAAGTTCAGTGTCGACCACAAATCGTAACCATTGTGGGGGCAAGAAATGCGCTGAGTTGCAGTTCGGAATAGAGGCGCGGAGCTGGTGTCGAATGTCGGCGGACACCCGCGCCCGCGCGCTTAAAGCGTCAAACAGACAGAGGCGGCCTGACAGCGCGGCCTACTGTCAGCCGCAGCTCCAGCCGCGGCGACAACACACTGCCGCGGCCACTGACAGAGGCGGCCGGAAGCGTCAGCAGTGTTGCCACATTGGATTTTGAAAAGGCCTAGTTGGACAAGGTAGAACGGGCTAGATATAACAAATTTTAGCATCAAAAGTGGTGCTTGAAAAAAGAGACTAAAAATAAACACTTTTAACGGGGGAAAATCTGCATTTTGTGTTCGCATTTACATAGGTATATTTCGGGCCATTACAAATAAAAATTGATTTTTGAAGAATGATCACGATCCATACAAAATTAACCCAGCCCCGGCGCAAATTAATCATATCGAATAAATATAGTTGTTTCATAAAATTTTGTGAGCAGGTTTGATAATTATGCCGATTATATTTGCGTCGAGACAGTTCTTGGAATTTTCAAAATAGCGAAGATATGATTCGAAAAAATCATCGAACCTACTCACAAAGTTTCAAAAGAATCGGTTAAGAAATGCGGCCTGTAGGCAAAGACTAAGGTGCGGAATTTAGACATACGAAAGTACTTTTGTCGAAGCATAGACGCTTCGCTTACTAACACTCGCTCGGTCGAAAAACTAAGTTATTATTAAATTGTTAAAAGTCGGAATCTTCATCAAAATCTTCTTAAAATAATATCTGCTGGCTGAAGTAGAGCAAGTTGATGGCTGATTGACATCTGCTTTTTTTGACAACTTATAAATTATTACAAAAACACCACTTTAAAAATGCTAGATCTAGCCCGAAAAGTGCTAAAGTGGCAACATTAAACGTCATTCACCATTTGTCAACGCGGTACTAGAGATGAGCAATGAATAATTTTATTCAGTTAAATTAACGCGTTGGAAAAAAATAACATTAACATCGTTAAAAAATATTCTTCAAAACGTTAATTGAAAAATCCAATTTCCGGTTTGCATTTCTTAGAATTTAACGTCATCTATGAGAACACAACAAACGTCAACTATTGGGCCACAAAAGTCTTCGAATTGTTGTTATTAATATTATTATTATTTATTTTATTATTAACATAAGTATAACTACAGTTTAAACTAAATATGCCCTTAAATACAATGCGGTTTGTCTAGGACAAACAGTTCTCACCCTTAATTAACTTAAGTATGCCATATTATGCCTAAATATAAATACTTAAAGAAACGTTGATTTATCGACCAAGCAATTTTAAGCAACATGATAATTATTTTTAACATTTTATTCAAAATGTTTTTTAACAGTTATCAGTTTATTTTTCTTAACGTTTAATCCCATTTCTACGCGGTATCCGCGGCTGACGTAGCATGTAGTATAAGTGGTCAAGTGCAAGCCGGGCTCGCGCACTAAGGGTTCCGTACCAGCATACCAAATAAAATACAAAAGTACAAGTTTGGTATCGAAAATTAGACAATACTAGAGTCTTGCGCAATTAGTAATTACCTAAACTTTTACAGTTATCTTTCCACAAACGTAACTTAATATATATTATAGTACCTACTTATTAAAAAATAAATATTATGTACGTATTTCAGTCTCTGGTAGCCAAATTACGAGCTTTGCTTAGTTTGGGGTCAGATGACTGTGTGTGCAAGAATGTCTCGTTTTTTTATTTCAAACAAAGATAACTGACCATCACCTCAGGCCGCGTCTGTCTTTGAAGGACAGGCAATCAGACGAAGGGACGGACAGAGGGCGTAGGCTTAATAATAAGGTTCCGTTTACAACGTTAGGGTACGGAACCCCAAAAATGTTTCTGACACGCGGCCAGCCGCCTGCAAGCCGCGTGGTGGCCGCGCGTGTGCGAAGACTCCCATACATTGCAATGAAATACAACTGGCCGCTCTGGCAGCCCGCCGCGCCAGGCGCCCGCAGTCATCCTCCACACGCCGTACCGAATGTTACATTATACTTGGAGGATTAAATATACTCTACAATCGTACTTCTGCTGTATTAATTTAACCCGCTAAAGTGAACGGAGTTAGGTATAGACATTTACCGGAACCCACACCATAGATACCGACACATGGTCCCTGCGGTGATGATATGGTTTCGACACCATCATAGCAATAAGATGCCATGGTGTTGAATGGTTGTGAGAGTAATTGCCACTTGCACTAAATATAAGAATTGCCTAAATCTTTGCTTAACTAGTTTTAAACTACTCCTAGCAAAGCCTAGCATTCTTTCGCTTATCGAGCGCAAAAAGTTTAAAGTTCACATTCTCCTAAGTAATGGCTTAAGGTTCGTGTTAGTAAATTAAGTATGAGATAACTAGGAGTAGGTTGAACTAGTTAAGCAACGACTTAGGCAGTTCTTATTTTCAGTCCAAGTTTAGTTAAGGCTATTAAGTGTCTTATTCCAAAAAAAAGTCCCTTATCCCAGGAATATATAATTAAATCATGTTTTGGAATAAGACCGAATGTTAAAACTTTATGAACTGATCAACCAACTTATGACGTCCGTTTTTCGTATGATTCCGTTGCTAACTCAAAGGAAAAAGGGACCCTTAATACCCTTATAGGATCAACTCGTGATCCGTCTGTCTGTCTGTTTCTAAGCATCTGTGTTTATCGTAGATCTCATTATTATTTAACTTTAACCAAGATAGCGGTCAAACAAAATAAAAGCCTATTATCCTATCCTTACTTTGAATAAAACTCAGAATTACCCTAAAGTCGACTAAAAAGCTGTATAAAAATAACATTTTTCTTTTTACCTTTAAATGTGGTAAAAATCCAGGAAGACACGCCTTACTTGCGATACTGAATACCTCCTTGACCTATGGCCGGGCTTTACTTCATGCTGGGATAAAAAGAAAAGAGATACAAGAGGAACTGTGTTTTTGCCATTGAGAAAAATAATAGAGTTGCGAAGACATTTCGTTGAACGACTATAATTCTCGCAAGAGCACGAGGCAGTGAATAATTTTGTGGGTTTGTTTTTCGAAGCAAACCCGCGAAAACCTGGTACTTATCCCGCCTCTCAAGCCAGAGGGAGCGAGTTCGAACCCAGCCGACGGCACGCACCAATTTGTTCATTGTGTGAACACATGTGCGTATTGTATGTCATCTGCTACATGACTGGAGCCCGGTGTATGGCGACATGTTCGCTCCCTGTCACATTTTGGGACTGAATATCGTCCGGCGAATGTGGGTGTTGTATCACAGCTCTGCCAGCCCCCTCGGGGGAAAGGCGTGACGATATGTTATGGTTTTCGAGAATTGGAACTTGTGAAAATTATTCTGTCTTTGGTTTAATCTTTAATTTGCTGACGCAATATTTAACACACAGCGCGTTGTTTTTTTGAGTGTCTGACTACGTATAAGTGTGTCTGCTGGCTAGCTCGTGGTGCACTGCTATGTCAAGTCTAGTATGAAATACATTTTATGTCTATGGGTTTTGCAGGTAAATTATAAAGGGCGGGTATTTTACTGTACAGATTTCGTTCCATAGGGAAGCTATAGCCGGCTTATGAGCTAAACGTAACGCTGCGCTTAATTAAACTCATATTTTAAATTTCAATGCTAGCGTTTGTTGGCCAGTCTGTTTATTTGCACTTCTTATTTTTTTAAGATTGTGCATCGAATGAATGTGGTTTTGTGCTCAGAAATAAATTGCAAAGCAGCAGGCGAAGCACTGAAAAGAAGCTCGAAAACTTTAGAAAAGGTTATTTCAGTCTCTACATTATAACTCTAGAAATTGGTAGATATATGTACTTACCTACCTATCTATAATCTTATATCTTTAAATGAGCAATTCTTGTATATATATATTTATATATATAATTGGAATCTCGGAATCGGCTCCAACGATTTTCATACAATTTAGTATATAGGGGGTTTCGGGGGCGATAAATCGATCTAGCTAGGAATCATTTTTAGAAAATGTCATTTTATTCGTGTTTTATCGATAATCAACTTAAACATAAACTTGGAAGAAAAATAACAAAAAGGAGGCGTTGACTCTTCCTGACATCTATTGGCGAATAATAATACTATTTTTTGTGAGCAACTAATTGCTTTAACGACACAACAGCAGATGGCGTTGTTAAGTAACACGAAGTCAATGAGTGTTTGCTTTGAGGTTAGACTAAAATCAATTGTTTATTTTCCAAAAAACACAATAAAAAAAAAATACCGAGTAAAGCTCGGATATCCAGGTACTATTATTTATCACGGCGTTCGGTTCCGCTTCTATAAACCATTCTTATTTTTAATTCAGACAAAAGCAACACAGGTCACACCCACCACACACCACCATGCTTAATCATATTTTTTTTATTCCATCCAAAGCTTGTCTGGAAGAGATCGCTCTTAAGCGATAAGACCGCCCATTGCGCCTATATTTTTGAATGTTTAGTTTAGATTTATTTTGTATTTGGTGTCAATAAAGAGTTTTTGTATTGTATTGTATTGTCACTTTTGTACTAGGATACTGTATGGTCGACAGAGCGGGCGTTAGCGAGTGAAGCGTCTCTACTTCAGCTTCGACAAAAATGCTTTCGTATGTCCGAATTCTGTCTGGATTTCTGTCCGGATCTTTGTCTCCGATCGGATCCCAGAAATTTCAAACTGAAACTGTTTAAATCTCAGTTTCCTTTTATAAATTTTGGAAGGGAGTATAAATTCGATCGAAAGAATGAATCACGTTTACTTACGTATTATTTTATTTTACTGTAATGTAACTTTCTGTACTTATATGGACTTGGAATTCTGAATTAAATAAATAATTGAATTGAATTGAATTATGAATACGGACTGAGATTCGAATAATTTGAGGTAAAAAAATCCGAACGGAAAAGATTGTGAATACCTATTACGCTGGTCGCATTTCTCAACTGATTCTCTTGAAATTTTGCGAGTAAGTTCGGTAAGTTTTACGATAATCGGTTAATGAATGCTACCTGTAGCAGAGGAGGACAAACGTAGGCCGCAAGGACTACATCTCACAGAGGCACTAGTAACTTTTTAATTTTTGCAATTACAGAATAATCGTGTATGACAGTACCATGTGCAACCGCAGGGTTGAGTTAGTTTAGGTCATAAAAGCGGTAGATAAATTAATGCGCGATACAACGGACGAGCACATTATTTAGTTGAACGGAGCTAATGAGCCGGTCGGGATTAGTTCAGCCGTGGTTCAGCGATGTTGCTGGTCTGTTGCCAACTTCAACGGCACGCAAATTAAATTGCACTGTCTTTTTAATTGGTTTTCAGCGTGTAGAACATGCTTTTAATTATTTTTGCATATTAGTTTAGGCTGGATTGTTTCATGAAACCGAACCGATATTGGATGGTACAGATTTTCTATTAAACAATAACTGCAGATGGATTTCAAATAAGTTAATAATGCGCTATCGCGTTAGATTAGGTAATAAGCGTGTAATGATAGTTGTACATTTTTAATTAAATAAAAAAAAACACAAATGCTCTCGTTTAAAATCTCGTAGATACAGTTTACCTTTTTTCTAACTATAACATATCGTCACGCCTTTACCCCCAGGGCGCTGGCAGAGGTGTAATACAACACCTACACTTCGCCGGACGATATTCAGTCCCAAATGTAACAGAGGTGAGCCTGTCGCCATACATCGGGCTCCAGTCATGTAGCAGATGACATACAATACGCACATATGTTCACACAAGGAACAAATTGGTCGTGCCGTCGGCTGGGTTCGAACCCGCTCCCTATTTCTACTATAGGTACATTACATTTCACATTAGCATAAATTATGTACGATCTACATAATGATGTATTTTGGGACAGAATGTTTAGGTTAAACTCCACTGACAGACATGACAGTATTACCGGTAAACGTATATATACATAACTTTAACTAAGTAAGTACTCATTTGATTTAATTATTTCACTTTGAGTTGAGTAGGGTGTTGCTATTTTCGGATATCATTCTTCAGATATCTACAAGGACTTCCGCAACTTCCTTCTCGAATAAAGGCTGTTCTTAAAATTGGTGCGCGTTATCATGAGAAATATCGGCTAAATAAGGAAATGAAGAGCGGAATGAATGGAGCCTCCGGATGGCGTGAACGGAGAGTGGGCGAGCACTGCCAGATAAATACGAATCTAATATACTCAAATGTGAGCATACAGTAGGTAACTGCAGAGTATTTATTAACTCTCTCAACAGTTGTAGGAATGGTGAGGAGGTTGTGGAGAGCACGCGGTGTCTTCAACTATTTAGTATTTGCAGTTAAAAAACCCGGATGGTCTTAAAATCGTAAACCTCGCTCCGCTAAGCCGTTGCCAGTGGAGATGCGCTGAGCGAGGCTAGGTAAATAAAACGATTGTATTGGTTCTTAGCAAACACATCTCTCGCTACGCATCTTCGCGCACTGCTCGCAAGTCTCTTGTGAAAACACAGTCTTACATATGAAAACTGACGTCGTGTATAGGGTTCCTTATCCAAAGAGTAAAACGGGACCCTATTACTAAGACTCCGCTGCCTACGACAAAACGGAGAAACTTATAACCATCATCAAGTCAACTCTTAGTTTGCGTCTCGCTAATTGATACCTACCAATTTTCCAAGTGCGGAGTTCACAGTGTTGGTATATTGTGCAAATGGTTTGATAATATATTATGTTATGTTATAATATATTTGTATTGTATTGTCTGTACGTCTGTCACCAAGCTGTAATAGTTAGACAGTTGACATTTTCACAGATGATGAATTTCTGTTTCCGCGTTAAAACAACAAATACTAGAAAAGGATAAAACAAATATTTAAGGGGGCTCCTATACAACAGACATGTTTTTTTTTTGCCGATTTAATAGATAATGGTAACGAAACCCTTCGTGCGCGAGTCCGACTAGCACTTGGCCGGTTTTACACATTTTATTTTAATTACACAGGTCGTAAAACACTACACACATTTAGCGATGATAAAAAATTATTATAGCCTAGTTGGACAAGCCTTTCTCTCAATCCAGAGGGTGCGTTTTAATTTCAAGCCCAGCCGATAGCACACACCAATTTATTCATTTTGTTAACATAAGAAGCGCGATGCAGCCTAGTTGGAAGAAGGTCCGCTCTCTCAAACCAGAGAGAGCGGGTTCGAACTCAGCCGACGGCACGCACCAATTTGTTGATTGTGTGATCATATGTGCGTATTGGATGTCATCTGCTACATGACTGGAGCCCGGTGTATGGCGACAGGCTCGCCACCTGCCACATTTGGGACTGAATATCGTCCGGCGAAGTGTGGGTGTTGTATTACACCTCTGCCAGCCCCCTCAGGTAAAAGGCGTGGCGATATGTAGGAAGCGCATTGTATGTTATCTGCTATATAATCTGGAGCCCGGTGTATGGCGACAGGCTCGCCCCCTGTTACATTTGGGACTGAATATCGCCCAGCGAAGTGTGGGTGTTGTATTACACCTCTGCCAGCCCCTTCGGGGGAAAGGCGTGACGATATGTTAGTTCCAGTGTTGTATTGTAAAACGTTATAGAATGAAAACCGTTAGAAGTTATTTAAACTTCTTCGAGCCCTAGCCCGCACTATTCACGGCTTTTTTTCTTCGAAGACACTCGATGGTTTATTCGAGTAGGTACCTACATGGTATATTCCGGTGGCGCGCCGCGGCGGTGAGATATTGCAGTAATCCGTATACTTGTCGATGGCGTAGGTACTTTGAAGCCTGGCCAGATTGGGAGTAATTCCCGATTTTGGAGAAATGGCCCGGAAAACCTTTTCTTGTCTTTTTGGTTTTTGGAATCGATGTGGTATTTTGTCTTTATGTCTAGTATATTAGTCTTCGATCAGATATCAGCGGTGCTATTCACAATTATTATTAAAAAAATTAAATTCTATTTATTCAAATTACAGTCCGTATTCATAAGCTTTTAAACGTGATTCATTCTTTCGATCGAATTTATACTCGATTCCCTATTTCAAAATGTATAGAAGAAAACTGAGATTAGAACAATAAAAGTTTGAAATTTGTGGGATCCGATCGGAAACGTTTTCGAATTATTGTTAACTAGCTGCGCCCCGCGGTTAAAAAGTATCCTAAGTGTTATTCTAGACTATAATCTGTCTCTGTGCCAAATTTCATCCAGATCTGTTCAGCCGTTCTGGCGTGCTATAATATTAAAGTAGGATAGGATAACACCGCTGATCCAAGATATTCGTAAACAGCAACCTTATTACTGTTAATCTTAAGGGGTGTTATGGTAAGGCTTGGCAGTTGTTTCGCTCGCTCGCAACACTAATTAGGTTTAAATTATAGAAACTATTTTTTAATAAATTTTCCTGTATTCATGACTTTAAAACGGTGTTACAATGTAACCTCTTAAGGACGCTCCTATACGTGTTTTACTGCAATACTGGCCGGGCAATATTACCGACTGTCAGCCATGCAAGAAATGTATGACTGTATGGCCGGGCCACACTTAAAGTATTGTCGCAATATTGCCGGTCCAGTATTACCGAGTCAGTACTGCAGTAAAAATATAGGCTGTCTAGGAGCATCCCAATCTATTAATTCTAGTTCTAGATTTTTTGAATAATTTTATTAAAATAAAGGAAGAACATTTCTGTTTGAGGAAATTCAAGAATTTACACCTGGCAACACGGCTACACCGACGGTTAATGGCGATTTTATCGCACTCAATAAACTTGGTTCCAAGTTAAAGTCTTTGTTGTTCTCTAAGAGACATCTTTAATGACATCTTACACCTAATCGTTTGATGTAGAAAGTTTAGAACCACAAGTAAGTAAGTGCCTAAGTATACTTCTTGTAGGTAGGTACTTATACTTAATTCTTTTTCGTTCATTTATGTTAACATGTTTGAGTGTAGATACCGTTTTCGTAGCTCTAAATAAAGACTAGCCTAGCTAATTAACAATTTATTAAATTACTTGTTCGAGAAAGTGCATCGGCCGTCGGCATTCCACATACTGATACGAGGAGGAAACCCAAAAATAAAAGTGATGATCACAAATCAGTTATTGGAAAATATGCTGTAAACTACTTGATATACGGCTCACGTTTTAATGCTTTGCTTTGAGCCAGTGCAGTGTCGAGATATACTGAGTTCTCTATCTAAAGCGCAGCAGAGTATAGATAGACTAGCCGCCTCGTGTACGAGCTTAGCCCTTAACTATTTCTAGCCACACTTAAAGAAGCACCCTCGAGGCATCGCTTCGGAAAACTTGAAAAATTGTGGAGGAAGTCTACGCTATTAGCTCAATGCCTGCGATCACGTAAGCCAAATTAGGTATGACTAAACTGTACGACAGCTGCTTTCACTACCAATAGCAAGAATATGCTCTACAGTCATGATAAAGTGACGATCATGTAAAGATTGATTAAGCAAATCGGCCGAGCGAGCGTTAGCGAGAGAAGCGTCTCTGCTTCAGCTTTGACAAAAAAGCTTTCGTTTGTCGGAATTTTGTCCGGATCTCTGTCTTTCTCTACAGGTCGTATTCCTTAATCAATTTTCTTGTAATTTTGTGAGGAGGTTCGATAATTAACAGATTGTTTTGTCGAGTCAGTTTTTGGAATTTTGAAAAAAAAACTAAATTTTAATTATAGAACCTGCTCACAAAATTTCACGAGAATTGGTAGAGGAATGTGACCAGTGGCCCTATTCGGAGATTTGAAATTTTCATCTCACTTTTTTTCATCCTTGTTGCTCTCGTTTGAAACTTCATAGGTGTGAGAGTGACCAAGATAAAATCTCATCTCATCTCACGCGCAGGAATAGCCCCCCTGTACACGTGAACAGACGCCCGCCGGGAGGTCTCCATCTCACAGAGACACTAAATAGTTACTTACCTTAAAAGCCCTATAAAACGAGTAAGTAGTTACGTACTGCGATAAATGACAAAACGAATAACACTGAATCAAATAACAATTTATATTCCCAATGTAGTTCGTCAAATTGTATTTGATGGCTTTATGTGAGGGAGTGCGCCACAAACGGCTGCTAACTTCGTTACAGGGGCTTTCAGGAGCATTAAACCGTGTCATACTTTGTTTCAGTTTTTACTGTGACATCCCGTCACCCCTCGCCCGTCACTCGCCAGCCAACTGTCGCCTCCGCCCGCTAGTCACCCGTCATCTGACACCCGCTACGACAAAATGCCGCCGAGTATTTCAATCCATTCACAAATGTGCACATTTTTATGTTTACAGATGTAAACAGAAACACATTTGCGATATTGTACTTGGCCCTATATGGAAATCGAAATACAAGAGCGGAAGTGCCTATAAAAATATAATTCTGAATGTTGATATATTACAAGCCTTCCATTTCCATAGCAGGTTCCGCACATGCTTTAAAGTCTACTCAAAGAGAATACAAATATGAGTCTACTTACAGAAATTACTCGATAACTTGGTTCTCATAAAATTAGCATATTATTCAGTAAAATTATCGGTATAAAGACAGATACTTTTACTGTAATACATATCGTCACGCCTATCCCCCGAGGGGGCTGGCAGAGATGTAATACAACACCCACACTTCGCCGGACGATATTCAGTCCCAAATGTGACAGGGGGCGAGCCTGTCGCCATACATCGGGCTCCAGTCATGTAGCAGATGACATACAATACGCATATTTGTTCACGCAATGAACAAATTGGTGCGTGCCGTCGGCTGGTTTGAACCCGCTCCCTCTGGCTTGAGAGGCAGGTCTTCTCCATCTAAGCTATCATCGCTTTTTACTAAGGATAATAAATAAATACAAATAAATTTATTGTATTTTCTTTTTGTTAGTGGTGTACAGACTGATACTATGCTTTATCTGCTCGTATCTATCTACCTTTATATATAATATTTTTTTAGTTCATTCTTTTTTCAAAATCTATTATTTTGCGTTGTTTATTATTTCATTTTTTTGTTACGTCTACTTCAATTCTATTTATTTAATAATTCTATTTGTGCGTCAATTCCTTTTTTTCTACTATATTTCTTAGAAGTGTCCCTTTAAATGACTTTTTTAGTAAATACATATATTAAATTTACTATTCTGTTATTGTAAGGTCGTTGGTTGACCTGAAATGTAAAAATAAATAAATAAATAAATAATAACACAGACTAATACAGGAGAGAGCAATCAGTAAAAATCACAAGCGAGCTACAAGCAGTTCGTCCAAATTGGATCGTTGCACGAGCGCTCTCCAGCGAACATGCGCTGTGGAAATTAAAATAAGAAACGACTAAGAAAACGAATTTACGATCCTCTCTGAAATAATTAGGAGGTTACATGGCGCTCGAGGAACATCTGATTTGCAAGTAAATGGCCCTGCGAGCTGGGAGGCAGCGAGTAGGTGTTATACAATCCGTCGGAGTGCATGTCCCGGGGTGCGGCGTCGGCCCGTCTGTGGCGCGCCGTGTCAAGGCCCCGCGGGACCACTCGCCCGTCGCCTACCGACAATCGATGCTTAGCTCTATTGTTTGCTGTTTTCGCGTTTACCAAAGCACGCCTATATAGGGCTGAACTAGCAAAAGCCTCCTAACACTATTTAAAGCGTTCTTCGAAGTTTATTGCTCTCTCTCATTCTCACATGGAACTCACTCGTACGTGCATATAAAATACGGAACTTTAAAGGCTAACTTTAAAATTCTCAGCCCGGCATTCAAGTTACGTGTTTTAAACATGTGAGACTTGCGCAAGCCGTCTGTAACTTTTACTGCTAATGAGCACGTCACTGAGTAAGAGGTAGGGAGGCAGCTGTCGTTTCAAAAGACGGTTGGTGTCAAAGGTCTTTAGACGCGGGCTTGCGAGACAGGTTATGACTTTATGACATTCGATTTAGTAAACAGGAAGGGTGGTCCGGACGCAGCCACCCGGCCGTCGCGTCGGGCCGCCGAGCCGTGGGCCCGCGCTCCGCGGCCCACGACGTCAACGTCACACTTGAGCTTTATTAATTATTTCTCGACGCGGCTTTGTGCCCGAATCACCGAATTACAATGGCCGACCCATTAACTTCTGCAATATTAATGACTGGCTTGTTGTGTCAAGTTTGGTGCTTTTAAGACGTTTCTGAGTTTAATTAAAGTGTTCAGTGAGTGCGTGTACTTGGGAACTTAGTACCTACTTCCCTACGAGGTCGAGATGTGGGGTCGCTGTAGCGGGCTAGAGGCTTCCGATGAATTTATTATGACTCTCGTTTTATGGTTCGCTTTGCATATTCCGGCCACAATCCGAGGGGGAATTTCACTGATGCTGTTTTAGTATTATTGCAGCATTTATTTGTTAAGAAATATGTCCCACGAAGTAGGTCGCTCGATAATTGTGTGCCTGTTGCCTAGTTTGATATAAAACGATGTAATACATTAATGTAGAGTAGGTATTGTAGAGTTCTATGTGTGCCAGATTGTAAGTTCCAAAGATAAGCTCAGAGGCTGAAGAGATAAACCAAGGTTCAGGTAAGACGGTACAACTAGAGCGGGCGGCGCGACCTTGAAGAGAAGCCAAATCTGCGATGCCATTCCGTCTTGTACATACCTACCGACCTGCCCATTTCGCGGGCAGATATTATTTCTGCCTCTGCCATTCTTATCGATACGGGCAATAATAAGCATGCTCCAAAAAGTGACGAGGGTAGAAATCAGAAATCGTGTTTATGGAAAATTTGCCTGGCTACAAGACTGTGCACTGCAATACTTTTAAAATAATGGTCAAATTTCCTGACATATTTCTTGGTTCTTCACGTATTATCAAGGGAAAAGCTACGCAACTTAAATACCTATCTACATGTCCAAGGAAACTCAATTACAGTCAACAATAGTATCTCAAACTAAGCCTCAAACAATACTCCAAAGTGAAAAGCCTATGCATCAAAATGCCAAAAAATGAAAGTCTCCGAAAATAACAAAATCGCTAACGAAATCTTAAAACCTTTCAACTTATCACTGCAAAAACCACTACAAATATTATTTAATAACTAGCTGCGCCCCGCGGTTTCACCCGCGGTTAAAGTATCATATGTGCTATTCTAGACTATAATCTATCTCGGTACCAAATTTCATTCAGATCTGTTTAGCCGTTTTTGCGTGAAAGAGTAACAAACATCCATTACATACATTCTTACAAACTTTCGCGTTTAAAATATTAGTAGGAAGTTATAGAACAGAAACAACTCAAGAACAGTAGGTACTCGAACTCTATTAGTAGACTGATATTTACCCTCAGATCAACCTTCTAGAGAATAAGATGGCGCACGGCGTATGAATATACATAGTGCATTATAAAAGTGTGGTAAGGACTACATTTTCAGGTTCTTTTTAAAAACTGTGCAGTTTTTTTACAAGTCAATTTTGAAAAAGCCGTAACATTAAACTCTTACAAATATGTGCAGTTTTAAAATATGAAACTGCTAAGGTTGTATATTGGAACGGAAATGGCTAACGTAGAGTTTGGGAATAAATATTAGTGTTCGTGCAAATGTAAATGTTTTTCATGGCAACATTACCACGCGCACACGTTTAAAAAGAAATGGCTTCCGCGAGATATAACGCAGTGTTGCATCTTTTCCTCTAGGTTGATCTGAGTATGTACCTGTAAAAAGGAGATCGGAGTGATGATGGGAATTATAGACCAATCAAATCTTGTATCAAACATTTTCAAAAATTTTACTCAATCGTAAAACAGTAACCCGAGACGAAAAGCAACCAATAGGGCAAGGGAGATTTCGCATTAAGTTTTCACCTATTTATAGACTATATACAGGTAGTAGTAACTCAACTGATAGAGAAGTTTAACGAATATGGAAAGTCATTACACATGTGCTTTGAAGATTGCACTGAAAAAGAGATAAACAGAATAATTACTTTAGCCTGGAAAAAGTATTGGGAAAATAGAGAAATTATAAAAAAATAAAGACATAAAAATTAATATAAAGCGGAAAGTTTATGAGACAACAATACTGCCATCTGCCATGTCTAACAAATGGCTGCCAGACATGGTCAATGAGGAAAAAAGATGAAGACAAGGTTGCAATCCGCCAGCGGAAGATGGAAAGAAGTATATTGAGAATTAGAAAATCAGACTAAGTTAATAACCACATTATAAGCAGCAAAACTAAAATATCGGACGTATACATAAAGAACAGGGTCGCTTAAATGAAAATGGGCAGGTAATTACTTTTATTTATTTATTTAATTATTTATACATTTAACAATTCAATTAATGTTAAATAGTTGTCTTAAAACCTATATTAGGTTTAACTAGATAACTAGGTTTAACTAGGTAGGTATATCAGTAGACATGAAAATTCCAGATGAACAAAAAAAATCACAGTTTTTTTGGACACTTGAACACACGGTCGTCTGACCCCAAACTAAGCAAAACTTATACTATGGCGGCCAGAGACTGATATACATACATATTATATACTTTTAAATACATACTTAAATAGATATTAACACCCAGACATAGAACAAACACAAATATTCACCACACAAATGTTTGCCCTAGGTGGGAATCGAACCCACGCCCCCTAGCTCAGAAGGGAGGTTCACTACCGACTGAGCCACCGAGGCAGTCTGAATGAATCCTCATTTTTGTACCGAAATCAAACGGAGCAAATTTTGACATAAGAATTTATTAACTTTCTTCTTTAACGAACAATTACTAGTATGTTACTTTTTACTTTTTATTTTTAACTGTTTACCTAATTTTAAGATATTTTTGTAAAAATGACTTGCCAGTGACATTGAATGTTTATTATGGTCAATAAATATTTCTGATTTCTGATTTCTGATGGACTCCAAGAGACGAGAAAAGGAGCCAGGGAAAACGAAGGAAAATATGGAGGGACATATTTTCAAAAATACGGACCACACTGGATGACTGCAGCGAGAGAGAAGGAAAAATGGAAAAAAATAGGGGAGGCCTACGCTGCAGAAGCGACTCCTACATCTGCTTTATTTAACATTAGCAGTTAAACAATAAAATTTGTGAAACGATGCAGTAGATATAAAGGCTATTCTTGTTTTATTTTACTTGCTTAGAGCTCAGCAAGCAGTGGCTTTTGTCACGTAAAGATATCATAGAGGTACAGTTGTATCACAAAACTCCTGTTTATACCTACCTATCTGTGTAACTTGTGTATATTGTAAAGCTTATTTGTCTTTAATAAAGCTAAAACCGCTACGAGGAAAGAGAGGATGTATCTCCTAATTGTTATGGAGGTCCTACAATATTTGGCTTGAAACAGTTCCGGCAGCCGCACCTTCCAAGGGTAACTATCAATTTAGACCCCTCCTAATAAAATATACAAGGTAAAACTACCTCGCTATTCATAGGGACGTTGTTAAAATATACGCAGGGAGGGAATGTATCTCTTTCCGTTTCAATTACACGCGAATTACGTCGGGGATCCGCGCCCGGCGCCGGAATAAACACACTCGACACAATGGCAATGCGAGGGATGGCGGCGAAAATGTTTCACCTGAAACGTTCCTTCAGTAAAAGTCACGTTTCTCTCGCAACGACGGGTTGAAGTCATTAAAATACCCTCCGTCCCTCGTCATCGTCTGCCGGCGCGGCGCTACGTGCCCCTAAGCCCCCTCCTAACTTACGCCACATACGGTTTGATGATGCACTCATAAAATAAGCAATTTGTTCAAGCCACCGTTCTCGAAAGCTCGCCGCAAACGGTCCCTTCGGTCGGCGTCATCTCCGGCGCCCCGCTGCTATTCAGCGAGCGGGTGGAGTCATCAAGGCTTCATTCCGACCTCCCACGTTCTCAAACGAGCGCGATAACACTCTAATAGCCTACACTCGATCGAACGACGCGATACAGAACACATCGTGAGTGCCATTAGCTCGCCGGAGTATGTGCGAACGGCACGGGGCCCCGGCCCGCAAGCCTCGCGCCGCCTCTGCACTACCAATCTAGCACTGCATTCCGCGCGATCTAGACAAATAACTCGCCACGCCCCGACCTCTGTCGAACGAACGTACGGATCGCAATACGGACATATTTCACGACCATTACCCCTTTGGAGTTAAGGAACGGAACGTGGAACGACCTCCGGTGAGCGTTCTATTCGTAGCAGCTTCACCGAGCTCGCTAGAATGCACGTCAGGGGCGCATCGCAGTGCCGGCTTCTACGGCGTGGTGTACGGATACGCCACTCTTGGCACGAACCTGCCGTACCTACCATTCCGTTTCCACAAATATCTACTAAAGCATAAAAGATCTTAACCTAGATACCGGATGCTTCGAATGACTTTATTTTAACTTCGTTTTATTGTTGCGATACCTCGATTTGCTGTTTGATATTCTTCGGAGGCTCATATTTTGTTTAACGAGGGATGGGAGAGTCTGAATTCGAAATAAAAATGTCGTAACTTGAAAGTTGTAGGCTTGTCATAAGATTCAAGCGGAGGCGTTTTTTTGTTGTAATTCATGGCTCGAATAGTCAACTAAAAATTGTAACTTGACCAATCTCTAGTGTATTTCCGCTCTAACGCGCATCAAGTAGGTACGTCAAGGAATATGATTTTTTTATTCTATTTTAATTTGGAATATTTTGAAGAGTCAACGAGGTAAGTAGGCAAGAGCCGACCTACTTGTGATCACACAGACGGCTGTCTTTTAGGGTAACCATTCATCATCCTTCCTTGCAGTCCGCCATGCAGGACTGCCGCTTCATGCAGGATGATGATGTTGTCGCAGCCTGCATCGCGTCCGGCAATGACCTGCAGGATGTATGTGCAGCATGCTAGGCAGGACGGTGTGTGAACAACATCCAGCTTCGTAGTCCTGCACGGCGGGCTTCACGGCAGGATGATTACCATTAGATGACGGAATTTTTCTCTTTCTGTTACACAAGATGTTTTCTCCTGTTCTCTGTCACTATTTTTATGCGAAGACTTCAAATAGGTATGTCATCTGGCAGCTTAGCAAGTTAACCAGTTACGTATAAATAGGTACAGATGCGCTGCAAGAGCTCACAGCCAGCTGGAACGCACAAGCGCTGGTATTAGGTGTCGTTTTCCTCGAGAACACGAAAGTAGTCCGGGTTACGATTAGAGCAAGAGTGGCACTTCACTGCCGCTACATGCGCTACACGTCTCCGACGATAAAAAAGCAATCAACCATTCCGCAGCCCGGTATTAGTTTCAGGTTGTTTGCGAAGTAACAAAGCAACGCGCTCCTTTGTGCGTTTAACATTTGAAATGAATGCGGGAACAAATAGCGGCGGTAGTGTTTGCTCACAACTTCATTACAGGCAGTGCTTAGCTGTACCATCTCCTACTCTACTACGTCTACAGTAAGGTACGAGTCTTGCACGCACCCTGGAATTGTTCGCCCGCTGATTTGTCGCTTAGAAAGGGAAACGGAGAGCCATGAATCAAGCGAGCTCCCGGTACAACATGGTTTGCCTTTGTTTTCTACCGAAATAACTTACGAGTACCAAAGTAGCTCGGTCATAAATTTTACGTGATTAAAAAGCAAGTGACTAGGTTAGGTTTAGGCGAGTGTGAGCGGTGAGACAACAGAGGGGTGGGTACTTATTACGGACCTTATTACCTTATTAGACAGTAGTGTCTGCATGAGACATAACTAATGTCACGGCCATATTAACGGGAAACACCGATCTAATATGGCGATGATGGACCAACGTCCATCGTTCAACAATATTATCATGGCCACGCCTTGTCGCGTCAATTTTATTTATTTTAATTTTATATTTCAGGTCAACCAACGACCTTACAATAACAGAATGGTAAATTTAATATGTTTACTGAAAAGTCATTTACAGGGAGACACTTCAACAGATCACTTCAACTTCTTTTTACAGCGGCATTAATTATATAAGCCAAATTTTTTAATTTAATTTTAATTATAATGTCAATTGCTTGTAATTCTGCAAGGTATTTATGATATGGGTCCGTGTTGTTATTATATAACAGCCAGTGCCTGAAATAAACCATTATTATTATTTAATGAGCTTTGACGTCAATCGTTCAAGTGTGGCCACCCAATTGAACCCGTTAAAATTAGCGCATGACGGGCATTGGCGTTATTCCCTTTAGCGACCGTAACATAAAGTATTATTAGTTAGCCCTATCATAAAAGAAACCGTGTTACCTACCTGTCTAAAAGGTGGGTAAAAGTTACCGAACGAATTACGTAAACAGAGCAGCGGTTAGGTACATACGATTAGCGGACAAGGGGTCACGTCGATCTTCAGAGCTCGCACGCCACCACACCGCCGCCTCCAAACTTTTTAGATGTAGGTATAATTATATTTAAATTATCGTCACTAAAAAAAAAGTAGGTATTTTTCATGGTTAAAATATTCCGAGCAGAAGCCAATAAAAAAATAAAAATATACTCCGCCAGGTATAGCATTCAACAATACGTAATGACGTCTAATCTTATATATATATATCTTTAAATGAGCAATTCTTGTATATATAGGTATAAATAATTGGAATCTCGGAATCGGCTCCAACGATTTTCATACAATTTAGTATAAAGGGGGTTTCGGGGGCGATAAATCGATCTAGTAGGAATCATTTTTAGAAAATGTCATTTTATGCGTGTTTTATCGATAATCAACTTAAACATAAACTTGGAAGAAAAATAACAAAAAGGAGGCGTTTGAGTAGTCTCAACTGAAAAATATGACTCTTCCTGACATCTATTGGCGAATAATAATACTATTTTTTGTGAGCAACTAATTGCTTTAACGACACAACAGCAGATGGCGTTGTTAAGTAACACGAAGTCAATGAGTGTTTGCTTTGAGGTTAGACTAAAATCAATATAATTGTATAATTTCCAAAAAACACAATAAAAAAAAAAATACCGAGCAAAGCTCGGTCATCCAGGTACTAATGAGTTGCAAGACCGAAATAAGTCATTTATCTACGACAAGTTTGAAAGAGACGGATGAAGATGACGTCAACGTATTTTCATCGCATAGTGTAAAGGCCACCAAAAACCAGAGGCCACCTTTCTATTTTATATTATAAAATATAATTATGTATTTATTTAGATATAAAAGCGTCGACTTGAGAACCTCCACAGTTTTTCGTCGGTTAAAAACAACTTTGAAAAAGTTACTTCTCTTCCGCGTTTTGGCAATCCTACTCATAGAATCTGACACTGACACTCCAAAATGTCAATGGATTTGCAGTAGGAATGACAGTTTTTTTTTCTATTGATATTTGTGAATTAGGACTTTTGGCGGCAAACCAAAAAGGTGGTGTTTTGATTTTGGATAATTTCTAAAACTTGTCATTTTTCGGTGCCAGCGATTCGAGTGTTAGAATGTATTAATAGTGAGTTATTAACTTTTATCGATCCGTTAACGTACTAGAGTGTGGATAAATGGTACAAACGTTCACGAAACACGACTTTTCGTGTGCTCTACAAAACTTCACGGTTTTAGAAAAGTATCCACCATTTTACTGAAATTGGGAAAAGAGAGTGATCTATCGTCGCTATTATCACTTGATCAGATTAAAATACTTTGTAGTATAATGACACTGACAAATGACATGCGACGCACGTCATGAATGGGAAAAAAACTTTCCGAGGCTAGAAACCTACTATTAACACGCGACGCAACCCGACGACACGCGTTGAGTTGAATCAAATCGTACCGTTGCGCGTGTTGGCGTTGTCTATAACCACCACAACACTACAAATACGCGACTCAACGTCGTATTGGGTGTTCGTAGTGTGATACTGGTCATGAAAAACAGTGCGATTTGAATAAGGTGAATTTTCCTCTTTAGTCTATGGTTTTATAGCAAACAAAGCAAAACCAACAATCAATAAAGTACCAACTTTAAAAAACTAATCATTCTAACCTACAAATTTTACAAACAAAAATTTATTTATTAACCTGCGTTAAAATGCCAATAGAACATTGTAATTTAGTGAAAGTAAAAGATTTCGCTCAATAAAAAACCGTACTCATCGAATTTGATGATCATATTAACCACAAACTAGAAGTTTCAAACCCTCCGTTGACACTTGACTTTGACGTTTCACTTTTGTTTTCGCGGTTGTTATTGTTGATTACAGAGAAAATTCGAAATTTGTTGACGTCTACACTTAAATATTAAAGCTTGAAGGAATATTTTAATGCTTATTCAAGGGCGTGAAAGGTTCGGTGAGTTGAGATACAAGTTTCATTATTTAATATTAGTACGAAGACAGCAATAATAATCCACTTCCGCTAGGACAGGAAAAGGAAGTGTTAGTTATGGCGGACGAAAGCATGTCTTCACGAATATTTCCATATCCTCATCCTGTTTATTGCGATCGATGTAAAAGCGGAGGAAAAGCGCGAAATGGAAATGCTTCCGTTCAACTTTTCCGCACAAATCAGAACTAGTGGTCCATTGCACTAGTTATCTGCAAATAATGCCCTCAAGATGGGAAAGACACCAACAAATAACAAAATATAGATACTTAATGAAATAAAACTAGAAACACTGCTAGAATATTTACAATGAACATTTAATACAAAGTAAACTAAGTCTGATAAGTAAATGTCTGATTACTGTGGGTGGCTACTATTATCCTTTACTGTACATGTAAGAGACATGATTCACATGATTTGCATTACATCTCAAATAGGTGGGTAATAAATAATATTTATTTAGGTAACGCCCATCTGTAAGTTGATAGTAGTTTTAACTAAGAGTCAAAAAAGATTGCATACCTATTCTACTTCTGTGAATAGGTACCAAACCACACAAAAATATTTAATTGACATTATTTACAAAATATAACAACACCTGTTATTTAATTAGGTAAGTATCTAAATAAAATAAGCTAATCAATATTACTACAATTATTTACTCAAACCTCCCATGTACATAATGAAGTAGCGCTGAGTGTTCTATAAACACAAATAAGATCCATGAAATTATTGTCGGACCACAAGAGTCGCTGGATTCTTAGTTGAAGTAACTTATTTGACATAAAGTAGACATTAAAAATAAAAATAGAATTGAATGTTACATACTAAAATAGTTAAATAATGTACGTACATAGCTCGACAAACTTTGTCCCAAATAGCTCATCTCTGAGGGCATCTTGAACATAATAATTAAAGTAGATAAGTAAAGAATACATAAAAATGATTTGTAGGTAAATAAATTGTCGGTAAATACATGCATTAATAAATAGTAAAAAAGTACCTTTGTTTGTCTGTAACACTTATGTAAATTCCCAGATGAGTCGAGATGACAACGGAGCTTTCTGAAGATGTAGTGCTTATCACCACTCCGCACTTAGTCACTGTAAGTACTTACATGGAAAATAAGGGAGTAAAATCAGATATAACTAGTGATTAAGTAAATAATTTGACTGCTTCGGTGGCTCAGTTGGTGGGGAACCTGGGTTCAACTTGTGGGTTTGATTTCCACCTAGGGCAAAAATTATAGGATGAACATTTGTGTTTGCTCTGTCTGGGTGTTAATACTCGTATGTACAGATGTACTTATTTAAAACTATAAATGGTATGTATATCAGCCTCTAGATTTATACAAGCTTTGCCTAGTTTGGGGTTAGGCAACAGTGTGTGCAAGAAACAATTTTATTAGTAATAATTTTTTTTTTGTAGAAATTAATTCTGTAAGCTTACCTACCTATATTTGAATGTAGATATGTAAATAAATAAATAAAGAAATGCAGATAATATAAATACTTTGTCGACCCCATCCATATCCAACCGAAGTGGGTTACGGTTTAGGATTAAGGGTAATAGGGTAAAAAGTTGTCCGGTAAGGAATCATCAATTGATCACGTGAAGCTCGACTTGGGTATCCCCACACTACCCAGTCGTGACCCTCAATCGCGATTTTCGACTTCTGGTAGCAGATTTTCCTTTCCACCTGCAAAAAAAAATCTATAGGTACATTAGAGACGATATGCTGTGTTTTATGCAGTGTTTTCAGAAAGGCGAAGCTGAATCGAGCTGTGCATAAAATGAATAGACCACAATGCTTCCACTCATGATATAATATACTCCACCAAGTATAGCATTCCGGTCACGTAGGCAACACATAGTGACGTCAATCGGTGCTTATGCAAGACCGAATTATGGCATTTACAAATAGTGCGAAAGAGACGGGTGACGATGACGAGTGTCATACGTGTTTGCTCCGGGAATGCTATGGGAATGCCGGGAACCTTGTTTTTTTGGGTCATGCTTCCTCTGAAGTGGAGTGAAGCGAAGATTGTGATTGGTCAATTCATGCACTGCTCTTTGTTCGTTGACCGTTGCGCATCCTAAGTCGCGTTCAGAGGATAGGCCCGGAGCACACACAGAGAGCAACTTCTCCGTTAAAAACAACAGTGTTGTATGTGAAGTTGCACTCTGGGTGCGCTTCGACGTTCCTCTGCACGCGACCCTGTTGTCATAATGTCGTATTTTGTTATTTGGACAATATCTAGTGTAATTCCGCTTTAACATCAAGGAATATGAAGATGAACTTCCGCAAAGTAACGCCTGATTCAATCAACTATAATGTCGTATTTCGTGTCAGACGGATGTGACGTCCGTGAGTCCGGCGGCGAGCCGCGGTCCGTTCTCGGGCTCCGTGGAGCTCGGGCGGCGGCTGCTGCTGGCGGCGCGGAACGGACACACGGCGCAGGTGCTCGACCTCATGGCCAAGGGAGCGCCCTTCACTACCGACTGGGTGAGTGACGTCACTGTAACTGTGGCTGTTGTGCCAGTCTCTTTAGTCTGACAAATTTAATTTGTTAGTCTGAGTGCTTAGTGTGAGTTTTTTTACTTTTCGATCGCGTAAAAGTAACTCCAATTTGTATGAAAATTAAAAAGCGCCACCTAGTGGGAGTAATGAGAAACCGCAATCGTGAGTGCGAGTTTTTTGTTTACTGCCAACATTGACATTAAAAATTTACTTTTTCACGGTGAATTTACGCGAATCGAGTGACAAGCTCGATTGGCACTCACACTCGCTCGTTTTCGATTGTCGATCCGTGTGACGTAAACTCGTTTACGCTGTAGTAAAGTTATTCGATTTACTTTGACCAACTCACACTAAGCACTCTGATACCGCCTTGCAAAACGTTTGTTGCATTACCGAGAGTCATTTATATTAGAGTATTGCTGTGTTTAACATGTTTTGCCATGTCATGAATGTCTCGCTCGACCGAGCGAGCGAGACATTCATGAGTGTATCTTTGATATCCAATTAAATACAGACATTTTGACTTTGAGCGTTAGCGATTGAAGCGTCTATGCTTTGGTAAAAATGCTTTCGTAAGTCCAGATTTCTGTCCGGCTGTTTTCCTCTAACGAACCCATATTCACAAACGAAAACGTTTCCGTTCGGATTCCAAGAATTATAACATATCGTCACGCCTTTCCCCTGAAGGGGCTGGCAGAGTGTGATAACACCCACACTCGGACGATATTCAGTCCCAAATGTGACAGGGGGCGAGCCTGTCGCCATACACCGGGCTCCAGTCATGTAGCAGATGCTATACGATACGCACAAATGTTCACGTAATGAACGAATTGGTGCGTGCCGGCTCCCTCTGGCTTAAGAGGCGGGTCTTCTCCAACTAGGTTATTATCGCTAATAAACTCCAAAACGCCAAAAATTAAAAACTTAAATTATTCCAATTTCTTCGATAAGATTTAAAATTATTTGAGATCCGATTGGAAATGTGTCCGAATTATTGTGAATAGCACCGTGGGTCACTGAGCGACTAGTTCAGTATTTCCCCGCGGTCTAGCTGGGCACGTCCCCGACGGCGGCGGCGAGGTCTCCAGCTCACAGAGCCCCTAGTTCAGTATTTCCCCGCGGTCTAGCTGGGCACGTCCCCGTCGCCGGCGACGAGGTCTCCAGCTCACAGAGCCCCTAGTTCAGTATTTCCCCGTGGTCCAGCTGGGCACGTCCTCGACGCCGGCGGCGAGGTCTCCAGCTCACAGAGCTCCTAGTTCAGTATTTCCTCGCGGTGCAGCTGGGCTCGTCCCCGACGCCGGCGGCGAGGTCTCCAGCTGACAGAGCCACTAGTTCAGTATTTCCCCGTGGTCCAGCTGGGCACGTCCCCGCTGCACGTGGCGGCGTACGGCGCGCACGTGGACACGTGCGCCGTGCTGCTGCGCGCGGGCGTGTCGCGCGACTCGCGCACGAAGGTGGAGCGCACGCCGCTGCACCTCGCCGCGCACGCGGGGCACGCCGCCGTGGCCGCGCTGCTGCTGGAGCGGGGCGCGCTCGTCGACTGCAGGTATGCCGCTCACTGCCTTTGCCCTTTGAAAGAAAGAAAGAAACCATTTATTTCACCGCACAAAACACTACAACAATATTGTAATTTAGAACTGACTTTTGTATTCATAATTTAATTTCGGTAGCCATCTCTTAAAACATTTGCATGCCTATGACAGGTAAAACATGACTTTAAGCGACATCTAATTTTACTATTATAAGACCATATTATGCATTGCCAATGTATTGACCCTCATGTTTTATGCAAATAAATATATTATTATTATTACAACAACAAACAAAATACACAATAAAACATTAACAAAAAATAATAACTTCTACATATATTATACTTACATTAAGACAAACAAATATTTAGATGATTAAGTTTCAGTTGTCGCTGTAGTGTCCAATGCGACAAAAAAGGTTAGCGCTCAGCAATGGTGCTTTGGGGTAGAAAACGTCACAAAATTCATTAAAAATAATGTGTCACTTACTGCCTTCAGGAATATGGGGGGATAGGATAACGTTACGAAATTAATTTCAAGAAATGTTTCACTTACTGCCTTCAGGTATATAGGGATAGAATAACGTTGCAAAATTCATTTTTAAAAAAACAATAAAAAATATGAAAAAAAATAGTGCGTGAAGTCATGGAGTCCCTCCGCGCGGAAGAAGTGTATCTTTCTTTCTCCACCTTGCGTTGGAATATTGGACGCTACTCGTTGCTAACGCTCGCGCTGGCCTGTAACAGGTTTACACTGTCTCTTTCTATTCCCCCTCCCCAGGAGCGTTAAACGTTCGACGCAACCTTGTTGGAAGTCGCATTAGAAGTTTCACTTCAAAAAAATTTTTTTTTAAATTATCATCACCAAACTCCAAATTAAGTAAAAGTATTATTTTTATAACAGCCGTTCGAATATACATATATGTTGCAGCCAACTAGCTTAATTCGCCGTTCAATGAACAGCCTAGCCTTTTTACTAAACGACGCCGTTCCACTAGCTTCTTGATGATATTCAGTCATTTAATCAAACGGCTAGGCAAAATGGTTTTGATCGACAACATTGACTACGACTACATGCCTAGCTAAGTCACTTATAGGTTACGAGTTGTTAAAAAAATAACCACAAAGGCCTTAAGCCTTCTAACCTAACCATTCCAAGTTATATTTGCTGTGATAAAAGAGTCAGGTAGGAAAGATAGATATAAGATTAGGTTACTATAATGTCATGTCTAGCAGAATTGCGGTTCGTTTTGCCGATTTTCGATTTTATTTTTACCATATTAATTCTAATCACATTTCTTGGGTAAACATTCATTTTGGCAAATAAATCAACCTATCCTATGAATGGCCAACAGCCAGAAGCTAAAACGGCGCCATTTAATAAAATAGCTAGGCTGCTAATAAAATAGCTAGGCTAATTGAACGGCTGCTCTAGCAAGTTGGCTGCGACATCTATACAGGGAGCTATACGCACAGGGACATGCTCCGCATGACGCCGCTGCACTGGGCGGCGGAGCGCGGGCACGCGGCCGCCGTGTCCGTGCTCCTTCGCCACGGCGCCGACCCGCGCGCCGCCTCCAAGTTCAACAAGACGCCGCTGCAGCTGGCGGCGGCGCGCGCCCACCACGCCATCGTGCGCCTCATGGAGGACGCGCTCAAGGACAGGGAGGCGCAGGACTCGGTGGACGCGCTCAAACAGGCTGACGGTACACTCGTATACACACACGTACATACTGACATGCACACACAACACGGCGCCGACCCGCGCGCCGCCTCCAAGTTCAACAAGACGCCGCTGCAGCTGGCGGCGGCGCGCGCCCACCACGCCATCGTGCGCCTCATGGAGGACGCGCTCAAGGACAGGGAGGCGCAGGACTCGGTGGACGCGCTCAAACAGGCTGACGGTACACTCGTATACACACACGTACATACTGACATGCACACACAACACGGCGCCGACCCGCGCGCCGCCTCCAAGTTCAACAAGACGCCGCTGCAGCTGGCGGCGGCGCGCGCCCACCACGCCATCGTGCGCCTCATGGAGGACGCGCTCAAGGACAGGGAGGCGCAGGACTCGGTGGACGCGCTCAAACAGGCTGACGGTACACTCGTATACACACACGTACATACTGACATGCACACACAACACGGCGCCGACCCGCGCGCCGCCTCCAAGTTCAACAAGACGCCGCTGCAGCTGGCGGCGGCGCGCGCCCACCACGCCATCGTGCGCCTCATGGAGGACGCGCTCAAGGACAGGGAGGCGCAGGACTCGGTGGACGCGCTCAAACAGGCTGACGGTACGCTCATGCACACACACGTACATAGTGACATGCACACACAACACGGCGCCGACCCGCGCGCCGCCTCCAAGTTCAACAAGACGCCGCTGCAGCTGGCGGCGGCGCGCGCCCACCACGCCATCGTGCGCCTCATGGAGGACGCGCTCAAGGACAGGGAGGCGCAGGACTCGGTGGACGCGCTCAAACAGGCTGACGGTACGCTCATGCACACACACGTACATAGTGACATGCACACACAACACGGCGCCGACCCGCGCGCCGCCTCCAAGTTCAACAAGACGCCGCTGCAGCTGGCGGCGGCGCGCGCCCACCACGCCATCGTGCGCCTCATGGAGGACGCGCTCAAGGACAGAGAGGCGCAGGACTCGGTGGACGCGCTCAAACAGGCTGACGGTACGCTCATGCACACACACGTACATAGTGACATGCACACACAACACGGCGCCGACCCGCGCGCCGCCTCCAAGTTCAACAAGACGCCGCTGCAGCTGGCGGCGGCGCGCGCCCACCACGCCATCGTGCGCCTCATGGAGGACGCGCTCAAGGACAGGGAGGCGCAGGACTCGGTGGACGCGCTCAAACAGGCTGACGGTACACTCGTATACACACACGTACATACTGACATGCACACACAACACGGCGCCGACCCGCGCGCCGCCTCCAAGTTCAACAAGACGCCGCTGCAGCTGGCGGCGGCGCGCGCCCACCACGCCATCGTGCGCCTCATGGAGGACGCGCTCAAGGACAGGGAGGCGCAGGACTCGGTGGACGCGCTCAAACAGGCTGACGGTACGCTCATGCACACACACGTACATAGTGACATGCACACACAACACGGCGCCGACCCGCGCGCCGCCTCCAAGTTCAACAAGACGCCGCTGCAGCTGGCGGCGGCGCGCGCCCACCACGCCATCGTGCGCCTCATGGAGGACGCGCTCAAGGACAGGGAGGCGCAGGACTCGGTGGACGCGCTCAAACAGGCTGACGGTACGCTCATGCACACACACGTACATAGTGACATGCACACACAACACGGCGCCGACCCGCGCGCCGCCTCCAAGTTCAACAAGACGCCGCTGCAGCTGGCGGCGGCGCGCGCCCACCACGCCATCGTGCGCCTCATGGAGGACGCGCTCAAGGACAGGGAGGCGCAGGACTCGGTGGACGCGCTCAAACAGGCTGACGGTACACTCGTATACACACACGTACATACTGACATGCACACACAACACGGCGCCGACCCGCGCGCCGCCTCCAAGTTCAACAAGACGCCGCTGCAGCTGGCGGCGGCGCGCGCCCACCACGCCATCGTGCGCCTCATGGAGGACGCGCTCAAGGACAGGGAGGCGCAGGACTCGGTGGACGCGCTCAAACAGGCTGACGGTACACTCGTATACACACACGTACATACTGACATGCACACACAACACGGCGCCGACCCGCGCGCCGCCTCCAAGTTCAACAAGACGCCGCTGCAGCTGGCGGCGGCGCGCGCCCACCACGCCATCGTGCGCCTCATGGAGGACGCGCTCAAGGACAGGGAGGCGCAGGACTCGGTGGACGCGCTCAAACAGGCTGACGGTACGCTCATGCACACACACGTACATACTGACATGCACACACAACACGGCGCCGACCCGCGCGCCGCCTCCAAGATCAACACGACGGCGCGGCCACCACGCCTTCGTCCGGATCATGATGGCGCGCTCAAAGACAGGGAGGCGCAGGACTCGGTGGATGCGCTCAAACAGGCTGACGGTACACTCATATACACACATACATACAGACATGCACTCACAACACGGGGCGAGACCGCGTGCAACCTCCTAGTTCGAGAAGACGCTGCTGTAGCTGAAGGTTGCGCGCGGATACCAAACCATTGTGAGGCTCATGGAGGATGCTCTCAAGAACAGGGAGGCGCAAGACTCGGTGGACGCGCTCAAACAGGCTGATCGTACATACTACGCACATATCGCACCACAGTACACTACACATTAAGAACTCTAAAGAATACATCTATTACAAAAATACATACTAACCATATTTTAAAGGCTGATTCTTTACGTTATAACAAACAACTTTTAATATGGGACTGACCCTGAAATCGCAAAAACAAAAAGTTAACAGTGCTTTTTAGCAGACTTTATAAAAGGATGTCAACTCGACTATTTTTTTTTTCTAGTTAAGTAAATCATACTGTTTTTCAAAAGATCCGGACATCCCTAATAAAAGGAGAGTTGGCAGTCATCTCATATTTTGTATCCCACTGTAATTAGTCATTGGCTTGCCCCCTGCCACATTTGGGACTGAATATCGTCCGGCGAAGTGTGGGTGTTGTATTACACCTCTGCCGGCCCCTTCTAGGGAAGGGCGTGATGATATGAATGTAATTGGAAATTGAAAATTAAGATGAGACGAGATTTTGCTAAAGTGCGGTTGAAATTGAAGATTTGTACGTATTGCAGAACATACAACGGGAATACCGGCGGCTGAGCAGCAACAAGCGTTGGAATCGATAGAAATAGACCGTAAGTTGATTACTAAAGTAAATACTACTCTCATTCGTCGTCTTAGAATTTACTGACTTATCATACTCATCAGTACTATAGTGTTTTAAGTCCCACTGCAGGGATATACCCTATATAGGGATGCTACCCTACGTCGAGGGCGATGGAGACGTTCTCTACCACGCTGGCTCAGTTCGGGTTGGTGGATATCACATATCTCTCAAATAATTCTTTTAAGACATGTCGTTACTTCACGATGTTTTCCATCACCGTAAGAGCACGTGTCAAATTTAAATACACATTGTAGCGGGACGGCCCTATCCTTCCGTAGATAGTAATATTGGCAGCAATGGGCCCGCCGGCCAATCATCGACTCTCCCTGGCGTAAATAAGTTGCGTGCGCGCCCCGAGCAGCGCTAGTGGCGCGCAGGTGGAAGGGCGCGGTCTCCCGTCTTGTACTTGTGAGCCGACCGCGATCCCTACTGTACCACTGCGTTTTTTGTCACGAGTGCCGAAGCCTCGTGTCCCTTTTAATTTGTAACTTTAACTGTGTTGTGTGCTCAAGTATACTTTCTTATCTACCTACCAGTGTGTTTCATTATCTTGATAAATTCTCCGCCCGTCAGTAGACCGAACAAATTATTTTGTGGCCCACGTTAAACCCGCTGGACACAACATATTTTTTTCTATGAGAGAAAAGTTAATTAATGCAAGGCCAGGTCAAACTCACGACCTCCGGATCGGAAGGCGCGGTCCAACCCACTCGGCTAACACGGCTCTTGTAATACTATTCCAATGATAATAATCCCTGGTGGGTGAGTGAGGTCTGACTGGTCCTCAGCAGACGGACTTTACTTACTTGCTTTGAGTGTTGCTATTCAGAGTGAGGACTGAGTAAGTAATACTCAAAGTTTATACTCATGTTCTTGTGCCACAACGGGAGCAAATTCTCTCTTCGCTTTAATAAATAATAAATAAATTCGGGACATTGTCACACACGGTCGCCTGACCAAACTAAGCAAAGCTTGTACTATAGCTGCCAGAGACTGATATACATACGAGTGCATAAAATAATATATTTTTAAATGCATACTTAAATAGATATTAACACCCAGAGATGGGACAAACACAAATGTAATGTACGAGTAAGTATAGTTAGACCATATAATACTCGTATATCTTGTAAGTATTTTTAAAAACGATGATAGCCTAGCCGGAGAAGGCCCGCCTCTTAAGCCAGAGGGAGCGGGTTCGGACCCAGCCGACGGCACTCACCAATTTGATCATTGTATGAAAATAATTATGTGCGTATTGTATGTCATCTGCTACATGACTGGAGCCCGGTGTATGGCGACAGGCTCGCCCCCTGTCACGTTTGGGACTGAATATCGTCCGGCGAAGTGTGGGTGTTGTATACATCTGCCAGCTCCCTCGGGGGAAAGGCGTGACGATATGTTATTACGTAATATTTTTAGTTCCCTATGGGTATGTATTGTATACATCATTATTATGTTCTAACTCAAAAATGTATGTACCTACTCGTATTAAGAGTCTGGCGACCACTTTAGATTAACTTAGCATTGGTATAGGTTTTCTATTGTCATTTCGTCTAAAAAAAGACAATGACCGAAGAGAGCAAGTAAAGACACTAACGAGCCTCTAAAGTTATCTAAAAAGTGACAAACTGCAATTTCAATGTTTTTTTTTACTTTTACACTCCTTTAATCATTCATAAATAACTACAATTTTCTCTTGTACTATAGATTAATTTAAAAGCTAATGAAATAGACAATCTCCCTATGTAAAGGGATTTTGTATTTGCTTTGTCTGTTAATTTCATAAATTAGTCAAAAGTGACCCCTTACAAAGACTGTTATTTTTCATAGCTCTAAGATCTGACAAATGGTTTCCAAGAAATTTGACAAGCGCTTTTTTGTTTGGAAAATTCAGAGCGTCGCGGAACTCTTAATGAACCAATATCGCACACATGGTCTGAGTTACAATCCAGATCTAATCTGTTATTCTTTGTATTTTTAGGTTGTGATTTCTTTTGTGTGCTAAATAAATTAAACAATACAAAAATAAATAATCGATAATTTGACCAATAAATGACCAAATTCCGTTTCAGGAACACAAGAGACATTGAAGCCGTTGAATAAAACTGCGACGCGCTTGAATCAAATCAAGATAGAGAAAACACCAGAGCCCGAACCAGAGGTGAGCTTTGAATCGAGCTTTTTTAACCTCCGACGCAAAAACGACGGGGTGTTATAAGTTTGACGTGTCTGTGTGTGTGTGTGTATCTGTGGCATCGTAGCTCCCGAACGGATGAACCGATTTTGATTTTGTTTTTGTTTGAAAGATGAATTAGTCGAGAGTGTTCTTAGCTATCTTTGATGAAAATCGGTGTCGGTTTTTTTTTAAATTTATAATTTATACTTGTATTTCAGATTTCAAATTTATTTATTGCTTCTTCCGTACCGTACATGATGGTATAACACAAATTGTATTAGGTTGTACATAAGTCTAACGGACCCAGTCGGGCACAGCAAGTTAGAAGAGAGGAGGACGATGTGATAATGTATTTGAAGCAAAAGTCGAGGTCAGAAATAATAATTATTAATTATAATTATTGATTTCATATTGATCGACTGAATTTGTTTTTGCAACTGACCCCAAGAAACATCACTTCGCAATTCCATCAGATCTCAAATAAAAAAATTTACTAAAATTACAAAGGCGAAAGTTTGTGTATGAGCGTTTGTGCACTGCAAGGAATTTTACTGTCCGGCAGTCCGATTTTTTGCGGTTCGATATGGCACGCCAAGAATTTATATACTAGCTTGTGCACTATACGTAATTTTGCCGTCCGACATTCTACTTCTCCCTATTCGGGCCGTTTTTTCCGGTCCGAGATGACAGCAATGAATATTGTCTAAGCTTGTGCACTGCGCCCACGACGCACGCCTCGCTCATTTCATCCAAATAAAATTATCGGACTGCTGGACTGTAAAATTCCTTGTAGTGCACAAACGCCCTAGGTGTGTTTGTAACTTCTTCACGCTCAAACGGAAGGACGGATTTTGATGAAATCTGATATGAAAGTAGCTTGTACCCTGGATTAGCACTGCTACCTTTTCATTGAACTTGAACTTTTTACCCGACTGCGCAAGAAAGAGGGTTACGTTATTCGAGTGTATGTTTGTATGTGGGTATGTATGTATGAGGTTTCTTTGGCATGCCCTACAGCCTTAACACTAACTAACAATGTGTTAAAAGTTTTAATTTTAAACTTAAAAAAATGATGACTGCACACCAGCAACGGCAGGAGACTCTTAAACACGATACGAGTGCTATATAAGCAATATACTGTCCACTAAGTGGCAATCTAATTGCAATATTTTTCAAATTATACAAACTTACCTTTAGTGTCCATTTAATTTTTGTAGTTTATTTTGTGTTATTATTATTATTGTTGTAGTTTATTGATAGTTTTTGTTACTTATTACCTTTATGTATTTTAATTATTATTATTTTGTAGTGTGTACTGTGTATGTGCTTGTTCCGCGACATCACCAAGCGGTTCCAACGGAAGACCAGCGCCGGTTAACAGCCGGCATTATGCTGAGTTGGGGCCGTTTTGTGACCTTGTATACTTATTGTAAAATTCCCTTAATGATTTTAATTTCAATAGGTCACAAATAAACTTTTTTTCTTTCTTTCTTTCTTCTTCTTTCTTTAACAGCTATATGTATTTGACATGAGGAGTGTCATTTGAATCGTGTTGACAGTGGAAATGATTAAGGGTACAATATTTTGCAGCCGGGTTTTTCGTTTATTAATTTTACTTGTTGAAGTCGGTTAAAAGTTTACGTAGGGCATGTTTTAGGAACAAGAGAGCCCTGCTGAAAGTGCCGAGGACGGCAGTGCCAGCGGCAGTGACGGTGGGGCGGCGGCATTGCTACGCAAGCACGGCATTACGCTTCTGCCGCACGACTCTTCAAGCACCGTGCTCAACGCTATACAGAGCGGACGAACTGTGGTGCTCTCAGGTAAGAAAGAATACTACTGCTACAGCTAAACACAATAATTCAGGGTTACGCGGATCGGATGAACAAGATACAAGGTCACTGTACTCACCATCCTACTATCCTACTAATATTATAAACGCGAAAGTTTGTTAGAATGGATGGATGGGTGGATGTTTGTTACTCTTTCACGCCAGAACGGCTGAACAGATCTGGATGAAAAATGGCACAGTGATAGATTATAGTCTAGAATAGCACATAGGATACTTTTTAACCGCGGGTGAAACCGCGGGGCGCAGCTAGTTATAAATAATTTAGCTAACTATTGAAATCAAATGTGCTGCTTTTCAGATAAAATGTCATAGCAGAACAACAACAAATAATATGATAAGATTAACTAGAAATAATAAGTTGGAAATAAATACTTATTGAAACAAATCAATACACTATACAGGGTTACCAGAAAGGGTGTATATACCGAAAGGGGGTCATTGTACTCATCATTATGAACAACTTTTACTATGGGGTCAACGTTAAAATCGAGAGAAAAATAACAGCAGTTCCATACGTTTTGTCGACGATCAATGAACTTTTATTACACAACACCTGATTTTTTAATGAGATTTGGGGCTGGCTCCATACCATAGTAAAAGTTGTTCATAATGATGAGTACACTGGCCCCCATTTGGCTTAGTACACCCTATACCGATAAACCTGTATATGTGTGAAAATGTCCTGGATATTATGATCTTGTTAAGCCCATCCAAAGAAATCATGACAAAAAAGGGCTTACTCACGACCACCACCAAAACGGCCACCAGTGGTAGTCATTGGAACAATATTTTAGTCTTTGTTCCAATTCAATTGTCGCCAGTGGAACTCGTTAGGACATTAGTTATTTTTTGTGCTAACGTTATTTAGCTGGAGCCTTCCACTTCCGCCAAGTAGCCACTAGTATGTTGGTGTGAACAATAAAGTGTTTATCTATCTATCTAGCATGTATAGATATTACCTACTTGTAAGCCAAAATTTGTGAGACTGTAATTTATTTATTCTTTGAAAAAATAATGCCCCTCAGTTTCTTGCCTGTTCTTCTGAGTAGAGGCTCTTTATACGAAAAGGCGGAAAGTCTATTTAAAAAAAATGATGTTCATAAGTGTATCTTTGATACCCAAATTGAATAAAAACATTTTGACTTTGACTTTGAAACGACCACCCCCAAACTACCACCATTGGTGAAAACTACAGTTAAACCGATAGAACTCTAACATGGATAACCAAGTTTTGATAAATTTTTACACTGTAACACAACTTAACTATTACATTACATTATAATGACAAAACGCTAATAATAATAATATTTTTTTTGACTCAACGAGCCCTACTGGTGACTGTTGGGACAAAAATTAAAACTTTGTCCACCAGCTCACAACGACCAAAACATGGCTGTTTTGGTCGTTGTGAGCTAGCCCAAAAACAAAAAAGTCGTGTCAATGACCCTTTTCAATTAATCAACTCAAATCAGCTGACTAACCTTCTTTTAGTTGTCTGAAAGATACAAGCCTCTTTTTCAGCTGTAATTATCACTGGCAATGTTTGTAACCAGACGCGGGTAAGCTGATGCTGAAGGAGAGCTCCGCGCCCGCGCCCGCGCCCGCCGCCCCCGCCTCGAAGGGCGTCATTCTGACCGCCGCCCCTGTCAAGATGCCGCCCGCCGGCGTCAAGATATTCACCTTGAACAACAAGCTCCGAGCGACCGATAAACTGCCTATTAAGAAGCTCGTCAACCCACAGGATATGCAGGTAGTTTAAAAAAATGTCCATGAAAATAATTAAGCGGTGAGCCCCAAATTAGGCACAGGGTCTGTTTCTTGGGGCTCGAGTGCGAGGTTATCGTAAAGGCTACAGTGTCATAAAGGTTACTTAAGAGGGCCGCGACGTTCTGAAATTTCCATACAAACGCGCTACTCAAATTTCTTGAAAACCGTTTGTCAGATTATGATGAAATTTAGCATATACAATTAAATTAACAATATCTTCGCCACTATGGTCTTGGTTTTTTTTTTTTAAAACGTTCTCAAGCGAAAATAGAGCTATGAAAAATATCCGCATTTTAAGGGGTCACTTTTGACTGATTTATTCAATAGGTAGACAAAGCAAATCAAAAATTCCATTACATAGGGAGGTTGTCTACATCATTAGCTGTTAAATGAATCAATAAAATACAAGGGAAATTCTTATTCACTTAAGAATGATTACAGTAGTGCAAAAATCATAAAAAAAATTGAAATTGCACTTTGTCACTCTGTAGGTAAGTTTAGAGGCTCGTCAGTATCATTACTCGCTCTCTTCGCTCGTCTTCTTCTTCTAGACGAAATGGCTATAGAATACCTTAAGCCAATGCGAAGTTAGTCTAGGTCGCCTAGGTCGAAATTAGTTAGGTCGCCGGACTCTTATGTAAATTCTATGTTCGTTTATTTTTTTATAAGTTTAACGTGTCTGTGTGCGTGTGTGTCTGTCTGTATGTGGCATCGTAACTCCCGAACGGCTGAACCAATTGTGTTTTTTTTTTGTTTCAATGGTGAATTAGTCGGGAGTGTTCTTACCTAAGCATTTTAGGATTCAGCGTTAGAATTTTGGCAAATTCAACTTTCTGGACTATGGCTATAAGGCTGTTTGCTGAAAATCGGTGTCTGAGGTTGTTTAAATGTGTTCCAGATAAAGCTGGTGCCCGCGCCCGACGGCAAGGCGGCGCCGAGCCTGAAGGCGAAGGGCCGGCGCGCGGCGGCCGGCGCCCGCCCGCCCTACAAGATCATCATGCAGAAGGCGAACTTCGACAAAATGATCGGGAAGGGAAGCAACGTTGAGAACGGAATGGAGGTGAGAGCTGTTTATTTGAGTTCAAAAAAAAAGTTCTCAATTCGTCTGAGTGCGTAGTGTGAGTTTTTCTTACTTTTCGATCGCGTAAAAGTAACTCCAATTTGTACGAAAATTAAAAAGCGCCATCTAGTGGGAGTAATGAGAAACCGCAATCGTGAGTGCGAGTTTTTTGTTTACTGCCAACATTGACATGAAAAATTTACTTTTTCACGGTGAATTTACGCGAATCGAGTGACAAGCTCGATTAGCACTCACACTCGCTCGTTTTCGATTGTCGATCCGTGTGACGTAAACTCGTTTACGCTGTAGTAAAGTTATTCGATTTACTTTGACCAACTCACACTAAGCACTCTGATTGTGTTTTTTTGTATGTTACGCGATTACTAGTGCCAATTATGAATCCTAACTATAATGTTATAAGCGAGTTTGTTCGTTTGTTTGTTACTCTTTCACGCTTTCGGCACGCACCAATTTGTTCATTGTGTGATCATATGTGCGTATTGTATGTCATCTGCTACATGACTGAAGCCCGGTGTATGGCGACAGGCTCGCCCCCTGTCACATTTGGGACTGAATATCGTCCGGCGAAGTGTGGGTGTTGTATTACACCTCTGCCAGCCCCCTCGGGGGAAAGGCGTGACGATATGTTATGCTTTCACGCCTTAACTACTCAACTGATCATCATGAAATTTTGCAAGCACGTTGTCGGGGGTACAGAAAAGGACATACTTAGGGAGCTTAGGAAAAATATTGGTTCCTATGGGACCGCGGGTGAAACCGCGGGGCGCAGCTAATCGTCTATAATGTTTTTTTTTTGCTTGGTTAAGGTTGTGGAAGTGTGAATATTTATATAAACTAACTATAACCTTCAACCTCTATCCGTTTTAACCCGTTTTATATAAAACTTATACATGATTCCATTCCATTTCATTCTATGATTGATTTCCATTACAGACCGGTCCAGTCCAAATCACATCTACGACGGATTTCAGCAAAGTGCTTCAAGTGTCAAACTCAATACCCACCATCACTCCCACTGGGAACATCATTGGGAGCACGGGGGGCATCATTGGGAACGCGGGGGGCTTCATTACCAACACGGGAAACGTTACCGGGGGCGCTGGGGGCGTTATGACTACGGGGAACATTATCGGGAATACAGGAGCCGTCATTGGGGGAACGGGGGGCGTCCCAGCAACGGGGTTCGTGTGTGTCCCAGCAGAATTTTTAAGCTCAAACTCCCCAGCTTACTTACGTTCTCAGCTGTTAGCGGCGCACAAGACTATACACGAGCTGAATCAACAGTTAAGCATTTTAAAAGAACAGCTCGCTGCTTATGAGAGCTTGTAGTGAATAGTTAGCCGGTACAGTAAATGTTAATTTGTGCATTTACCTATTTCGTCACAAAGTTGTGGAGATAATTAGAGCATGACCATGAAAACTTGAAATTCTTTGTCAGTATTTGCTATATCAATTGATTTTCCTAGAAAGTCCATGCTGAAATCCTGAGAATAGTTATTAGAAAATCTTTCAAATTGATTTCCGTCTTGGACGATCCAAGACGGAAATCAAATCTCGTAAAAAAGCTCAAGGTTTGAATTTTTATTTTATTGGTGATTTCTATAAAATGCCTTGCATTTCGCTCTATATATTTTAGTTGCATGTACTCAACGATTGGCTGAGTTGTTTCATGATGGAACTGATTGCCTGACTTGCCTGGGTTTTAAAATTAAAACTGAATTGATTCTTTTATTTATTGAATTAAAAATTTTAAAAGGCAATACTTGGAATAAGTGCATCTTAGTAATGCAAAAGATTAAGGGTAGCAATGTTTTTCTTTATTATTAGGCCATTTATTATGAGACTAATATTGTAAATGAAAAAAATTGGTTGCCTGTAAAGTCGGTATACGGGCGAAAGTTTTACGTGACAACGACTTTTTATGTCTGTCTCTCTCGCTCTTAGGCGGGCTAACCTCGCGGGCGTGCCTCTCACTCGCTCTCATTGTGAGCGCATAACGTGAGCGGAGCGTAACGCAGTTTCTTGAAGTGTCACCCGGCAAACCAATTTATAAGACGTTGTCACGTCAAAAAAAAACTGCCATGTTTGTGACAGAACAGACAGGATGATTAAACAGAACTTGATGTAGAAATTAAAAAACCGTTTTTAGTTTTATCTTAGAAAAAGTGGAAGGAAATTTATATGGGCACAATTATTATTTCATAATTGAAATACGATAATTTGAGTGAACGATTTTGAGCAGGGTTGATGTGATGTTGAAATAATGATTACAAAAATCTATTTTAACTGTTAAGAATTAATGCCAGAAGTTACAATATTTACAATAGGTTAGGACCATACAAGTAGGACTTGTGTATATAAATGGAGCATGCGTTTTTACCTAAGTATATTATTATACTTTCCAATCTTTGTTACCTCCAATATAGCTCTCAATGTTTTTTTTTTATGTTTTATACCACCCAGAAATTGTCTATAATTTTGTTCAAAATGACCATTTTTGTATTCTTTCTATAATAGCCAGCATTTATGATATAAAAGTGTAAATATTAAACAAAAGATGTTATGTACTAAAATAAATAAATGGTTTTATCATATAAGCTATTTTATTTAATTTACAGGATCAATATTTACATTTATGTATGTCTATTTATAAATATACACACAGCTTATTTTCAGAAATCAATTAATATTGGTCTCGGAATAGCACTGCAGATTTGTACCCTTGAGTTAGCTTTACATACAGTTGGCGCTTCCGTTTTTTAACATATTTAAAAACAATAGCAGATTAATTTTTGAGATATTAGTCCAAGAGATTGACACCAAAAAATTATGCATCAGACTTAATTCCCTAAAGTTATCACAAAATAGAAAATAGTGTCATCTAGATATTCTAGGTTACCACATTGTCTAACTACAGAGTCAAAAATATGTACCACTCACCAATGTTCACTGCACTGTATTAGTACTTTTTGTTTTGATAATTGTTCCAGTACTGTTTGAACACTAAAGTCACCATCTCTTATATATTTCGTGGAAGACAGAAAACTTTGGTGGAAGATTGTAAGAGAGAGAGAGTAATTGGAGGTGGTGGTCACGACCGTCTGGTGGTCAGACATGAGGAATGTGACTTGAGGAGGATATATTTCGTGTAGGTGTTTTGTAATCACACACTGTCCTTGCTGCTTTTGTTGTTGTCTAGTTGTCCCCCTGTCTTTTTTTTATTGGTCTGCAAACTGGCTGCTTTAGCCCGTATTGATCAAAGTACTTATTTATACATGGAGATACAATCCATTGGCTGAACAGCCTTTTAAGTGCAAACTCAAAATGTGCCCAAATATAATGCAATTGCCGTCTCCTTGTCTAGATATTGTGCTAGGTATCTCCTCGGCGCTGCGCCCTCGCCTGCAGTACATCTCTGAACTGGCCAAGTATAGCATTCTCCCGCTTAGCCCTCTCTTCCTTGCTGAATGCAGCGAGCGCTCTCTTCTCGTCCGCCGAATAGATCTGGTTCTCCTTTCGAATACGGACAGCTTCCATACGACGGTGTCTAGAAACAAGTAAGTGTGATTTTAGTAACACAGTTGAAAGTTTTTAAACAGGACTATTTGTTAAAAAAGCCCTGGGAATGTTACAACTAAACAGTACTGTACTGTGACCTCTTATTACGTAAAATTACTACTACTACCTTAAATTTGTTTTTAAAAGTAAGTATGAAAAATATTAAATAAAACCCAGCTATAATAGCAATGTTAGGTTAACTACCTGTTTACTCCATTGTGGTGTGTCCATAATAGGATTATACTCTCAGAAAATTTGCTTATCAAATTGAAAAATTACAGAAATCATGACATTATCATACCTGCTTCCACTCATGACGTATCCGACAGATTCATAGGAGGCTATCTCGTCAGAGGTAAGTCCGATCTCGCCTCTCCTCGGTATCCGCTTGCCCTCCGCAACGTATGCCGCCATAGCGGCGCCCTCGCCGGGCAGCAGCGCTCGCCCAAAGTCCTTATGGCCCAGGGCAGGGCCCGCGCGCGGCGTCGGCCCGTACGCTTCACTCGCTAGGTCCTCATCTCTCTTGGGTTTGGATTTAATCGCTTCTGTTATTTCATGCTCAGCTGTAAACAGCAGCCAAAGTTAGGAGTATGACAGAGGTGTATTTAACAAAGTTAAAGTTTTTTCATCCAAACTATATATAGGCATACAAAGTTTCATCTTGATACAACAATTAGAAGCAGTTTAAAATGAACTACTATGTTAGAGTTAGTGTGAAGCTAATAAACTAGTCCCACAAGTACCCTGTCCTTTTTTGTACCTATGTAAAGGTGTGTATTAAATTTCATGATTGTATTAAATGAAGGTGTGAAAGCATAATAAAGATGAAAACACTTTAGTAAGTATATAAATATTAGTTAGGACTTGAAGAAAATATTGTTATTAAACTATATATACTTGATACTTGATGTGTTCTCTTTTCATCAGGATACCATTGTATCATTTCTCTTTCGTTGTCCTGCTTAGGCTGTAAATATACTGACAGATAAAAGAGTTCCTAAAACCTTATACAAGGTGCCCGTTTTACCCCCAACAATATTTTGACAGCCGATGCCAACACTGATGTGGACTTCATCTCCGAAGGTTTGATTCACCTCAGCATGTTAGATTACCAGATAATACGAATCAAAGTTTGATGTAAAATTGACCAGCTGCAACCCTAACATACGAACAGCTGACAAACGACCTTGTCTATCAAAGACTAAATTTTGCGCAGAAAGATTTTTTTATTACCTAATTCTAAACTGTGAACGAAATAAACATAAATTAAATACCTTACTGAGAATTAAATGCTCTAAAACAACAATCGCTAGATTCGATAAAACATGTTGGAGTCATATCGGGCGGTTTAAAACTCCGACACTAGGGCTAGCCACTTGGCTTACATGACTAAAGTAGAAGAAGCCTAGAATAAGTACTGCGGTATAAAAAGCTTGCCTATAAGTTCCAAGCAACCCCACGTACATCGTAGACCTACGTCTAGCGTCATTTATTACTGGAAATAGGCACCTAAGCTTTTGTTTTTTAATTTATTGTGATAGTATCGTACAAAAATGTACTATCATTTCATTACTTCGACATATTTCGTATAACTTCAAACTAATTGACGCCTCTTAGTCTAGTTTTATTCTTTGCCAAGTACGGAAGTCCACGTGCACTTGTCGGCAACAGTCAAACAGAGCAAAGGATAGCGCCTCCCGCTTATTGGGCAGCGGTATTTTACAAATACTGGCGCGGACCAATAAGCTCAACGCGCGAACGCGTAAAAGCCGAAAGGAGAATAAGAAAGCGCCAAAATCTGCGAAATTTAATAGTTGAGGGTTCCGTCATAAATATTTTATTATTTTCGGGTCCCGTGTTCGATTCCCTGCCGGGTCCATATTTGAATGATGAATTCGAATATCTTCTCTGGGTCTTAGTTTTAGTTGTACTTGTGCGTTCGACACAAAATAAATAAATAAAATGACCGAGTGGGCAGCTATGAGTGTGAGGCGTATTTATTTATTTTACAAAACTAGTGTTTTTAGTGTCAATATGTAAATACTTTTTTTTAAATAAAAGAGCGGCAAATAAGCAGTCTGTTCGCCTGATGGTAAGCAATACAGCCGCCTATGGACATCTGCAACACTGTCGCCGCTGTGTTACCGGCTAGGTGCTGACGATAAAACTTCATAGGATTTTCAAGTCACAGTCAAGTACCACAAACCCCTTTACTGAGGGTTTTTTACCCGACTGCGAAGAAGGAGGGTTATGTTTTTCGAGAGTATGTTTGTATGTATGTATGAGGTTTCGTTGTCACCCTCTACTCTACAGCCTAAACGGCTCGATAGATTTCGAGGTGTCAATAAATCGTCTTCATAATGCGAGTGACATAGGGTACTTTTTTTTTTAAATGCAGTCGAGTTTTTTTTAAATAATTTTATTATGATATTGAGTTGCGGCTTACGTAAAATGGTGGTGACTGTAAAGTACCTACATAAAAATTATAATTTTACTGTGAAATGTTCAGTGTTCATACTAGTATTATAAAAGTGAAAGTTTGTGTGTTCGTTTGTTACTTCTTCACGCTCAAATGGCTGGACCAATTTTTATGAAATTTAGTATGGAGGTAGCTGATACTCTGGATTAACACATAGGCTACTTTTCATCATCATCATCACCGTTTTTCATCATCTCGCGGGTAAAACCGTAAGCGCAGCTAATATGAACTACCTAATTATTAAAATCGTGTAATGTTTGGGAATAGAAATTAGTTTTTTCTTGTTTTATGGACAAAGGCATGGTAAATAGTTCTCTTAAAGACGTCAGCTTGGCACACTCCGATATCTAGTAATAAAGTAAGCAATTTTACACGACCTTAGGTAGCATGGGGTTTTTAAAGTGCGGAACCCTAATTGTCCTCAAAATATTTTCTAAAGAATTGCAATTTTTTGAAAGATTTTGAGTTGAAAGTTCACTCGCATTAGATCATTTCAAGTGTGAGGTTGTGTTGTTGTCTTATTCACCGCTCTTATCTACGATGTCATCACAGTCATCCCAGTATACGAATTCGGAATATTACGACATGATTTTATGTGTTGGAGCTGCGGGTGGAAGTTGTCATGGAGCACGAGAAGTTTACCGGCAACGATTTATTGACGGAAGGCCGCTTTCGGAACAACGGACGCTTCCTTCGTATTCCTGTTTTCGAGGGCTTTGTCTCCGTCTGCACAGCACGGGAAGCGTTCACCCACCACGAAACGAAGGACGTCCCAGTACGCACATCGGATCGAGATTGGAAACGCAGATTCTTCAACATTTCGCTGAAAATCCGCGCACCAGTACACGTCGTGCTGGCGCAACATTCCAAGTGGATCACAGAGTAATATGGAGAACTCTTCATGATGACGGCCAACATCCGTACCATTTTCGTCGCACTCAAGAGCTGCTTTCGTTGGATTTCAGTGCTCGTGTAGTTTTTTGCCAGTGGTTAGAAGGTCGAATTTCTGCCGATTCATCTTTCGCAGAAACGGTGTTGTGGACTGACGAGGCGACATTTACTCGCAGTGGCCTTGCAAATTTACACAATGAACACGTGTGGGCGCACGTCAACCCTCGAGTATCTACTGAAAGCAGTTTTCAGCACCAATGGCGGATCAACGTGTGGGCAGGCATATTCGGAGATCGCTTAATCGGCCCCAAGATTTTGCCAGCCAGCATGAATGGCGCAAGCTATTTAGAGCTGCTCACAGGCGAGCTGGAAGAGGAGCTGGAGAGCTTGCCGTTGGCCGTACCGCAGGATGTGGTTCCAGCACGACGGAGCACCGTCGCACTTCGCGCGCAGTGTCCGCGAGTACCTCGACGCACGCTTTCCCGGCCAATGGATCGGCCGTGCAGGCCCGACGGCTTGGCCACCTCGTTCGCCGGACTTAACGCCATTAGACTTTTTTCTGTGGGGTTACATTAAAAATGTGGTTTATTCCGAGCCGTGTAATACCAGGGAGGAAATGATACCGCGTATTACAGCGGCATTTAACCAAGTAACCCCACAAATGCTTAGAAACGTAATGGCGTCAATTTCTCGTCGTGCTCGGCTATGTATCGAGAAGGGCGGCCAGCACTTCGAGCCTTTTTTGTGATGTGTTGTGTCTTGTGTTGTGTGTGGCCGAAGAAATGCCAATGTTACAGTTTAGTACCTAATTCGCATCACTTAAAATAAGAACGTAGATGCTGATTATGGATTCATATTAATGTAATATTAAAAGGTTAATGAATATTACAGCCAAAAATTAGTAGGTATTGTATCTTCCGTACTCATTAAATGGGTTTAAACTATTGTTTTTTACTAAAATTTTTGTTTGTTTGACATTTGTAATTGCATTTATCTGATAAATACCTACCTACCTAATTTTAATTTTTCAATTGTGACATTAATAACTTATTCATTACTACAATCTTATGTGTAGTAGGTATGTCTCTGATTTGTCGCGTGTAACCATTGATTATCAATAAATGATGTATTCCTGCCTACCATTCCGTGTAAAATGAAATTAAAATATTAAAAATACTTTTCGTTTTATTTCTTTGCACTGTAAATTGAAAAATGTGCACCTATAGGAAACAACACATGGATAGATAGGTAGGTAGGTACTTTACATTTGAACACAATGCTCGGGATTAGAAAGCCAGGCTTACTACCTATGTAGGTCTAATAAAATGAGATGCCAGGTTCAATATGTAATAGCAGTTAAGAGTTTTTTTTTCCACACCTAATCTTTGTTACCCGTTCGATTGCCATGCTAGGTAGGTAAGGTACCTATTTGTTCGAGTGCGCGGCGGCGCGGGCGGCGGCGCGCGTCGTGGGGACACGACGGGAGCGGGGGGTGAGGCGCGCCGCCGCGCGCGCGCGTGCGTTTGTTGTGGCGCGCTCGTCAGGGTTGTCAAATAAAAAACCAAATAATGAATTTTTAACTTTGTATGGAAAAAAAAATGTCATGGTTTCACGTTTAATGTTTGCTTGTTTGATTCGAAATTCAATTCAGATTAACTACTATAAATATTGTTGGACCTTTCTGCAGCACCTTGTATATGTATGAAATGTGTAGTTCTATCCCAAACTACTATGTACTAGCTGCGTTTTGCGGTTCTACGCGCTATCCCATAGGAACTATTACCTTATGTCCTTTTCTATACCCCTGACAATGTGTATGCAAAATTTTATGATTTGTTGAGCAGCTGAGGCACGGAAATGTGACAATCAAACTTACTTTAGATTTAATAATTTTAGTTAGAAGAGAGAATGATAAAAACTACTGCTTACTTCCTTTCTCAACCCAAACATCAGCCTCCTCACTAGAGCTGCCACTGCTGCTTGAGGAGCTGCGAGTCTTTTTCTTGGCCTTTTTACGTGCCTTCTTCACTTTCTTTAGCTTTTTTTTTAGTTTCTTCAGTTTCTTCTTGGTATCATCTTTGTCTTTGGATTTCTTGCTTTTTTTCTTCTCCTTGCCTTGAGTTTTGATGTCTTTATTGGACGGATTTTCTTCAGAGCTATAAATGGATACAAAATGACATCAGTATACATATATGTTTAAACTAACAACTTATTTTTAGTAGGTTGCTGTGTTTTTTTTCATTCTTTTCATTTGCTACACATAACACAACAATTCTGAGTTTAATTATGCTTTGATACTTACTCCAGCCTGGCTGGCGACTTTCCCCACACTGAAGATACTCCTACCTCTCCGATCCTTTCTCGCTCTTCTCGTCTGGCGTCAAGGAACTCTTCTTCTTGAGGCTTGTAACGGCTTGTACCGCGCGGGCCTGTGCCACTGCCCAGACCACCTCCACCCCCTCCTCCTCCTAGCCCTGCAATATCACAGAACACAAATTAAATTCACAAGTACTATTATTACTTGAAGACTTTTATTACTGGAAGCCTCATTTGAAAACTTACCACTACCAAGTCCACCTCCCCCGTAGCTCTGCTGTAAGTTAGGTCCTCTTTCTCGTTGCCTGTTCTGAGTTCTGTCTGCCTCTTTTCTGTCCCTAACTCTATCTCGGTCTCTACTTCTTTCGCGTTCTCTACTTCTTTCGTGTTCTCTACTTCTTTCGCGTTCTCTACTTCTTTCGCGTTCTCTGCTCCCATTTCGTTCTCTGCTATGCTTTTCACGCTCCCGACTCCGTTTTCTATCTCTACTGCTTCTGTCTCTGTCTTTACCGAGTCTATCCCGATCTCTACTGCGTTTTTCACGGTCTCTGCTGCAACGCTCAGAGCTACTTCCACGACTACCCCTTCGTCGAACTTTTTCTTTTTGACGATCCTTGCTCCGGTCGCGTCTTTCTTTGTCGTGACTTCTATTTCTTTCGCGGCTTCTGGTACGGTGTCGGTCGAGAGGTTTACAGGGACTCTTGTCTCGATCAGAACCCATTTGTTTGGCTTTACAACAGAGTCAACAGACTATCAGAAGATTAAGTAAGGTTATGAAATTTTTAAAACGAACTTAACTTTTACTATAACTTTATTTTATCCTAAATTTACAAGCACAAACAGAGAAAAAGTAGGATAACAAGAAAAAACTACAAAAAATTCGAGAAGAGCTTGTCTCAGTTTCAGTCGCTTTTAGGTTGACATTGACAATGCCATTATAGTAAACAAAGGGAGACCACGATTCCGACATTCTTTTCTTTCTTTATTGGGCAGCCTTAAATCTTTAAGGCCATACCACCTTATCTTCCAGTTATGTTATTAAGGTGATTGTTGGTGATGATAAACCCGAGATCAGAAAAGTACCTAGTTGATCCTTTCGAGAAACTTTCATTTGAGTATTTTAGGTACCTTTCTTCCCGGATTATGTAGTTAAACGGTTCCTGTGGGACCGCGGATGAAACCACGGCTATCCCATCTTATAATTTGTTTTTACATCGATTTTTTTACGTTTTTACGTAATAACCAATTAAATATCATGTAGTCTCAACTTAAAGCAAGACATTGTCTCCCTAGAGAGATAAAGTTGTATGCACAAAATACGCCCTATGTTGTATGAAAATCCTAAGAAAATTTTCGACCAAAGAGGTTAAAATTGAATGAAAACTCAGCATACGGGCGCTGCAAGAAAGGGTTTTTTTTCGAAAATTGAAGATCTGTTCACCAAGAAATAGCTAGATCATAGTTTTTCCGGTTTTTCTAATGGATCATGGCCACAGATCATGGCATAGAAAAATGACACTAGAATACATGTTGCCATGTTCTCTACTTCAGTTATGCCAATATTACAAGAATAAAAATGTAAACTGTACGCTGTACACCACAGAATAATAACTAATTGCTTTAGTTATTATTCTGAGCTGTACACAGACTTCCAATACTTTAATGAAAGTATGTGGATTTCTCCAACAAGTTTCATCTCTAGTGTAAAAAAAAAACAATACATTATTTATGCTTTTCATAGACTAGTACTGCTGCTTTTCTATTTGATGACGTCATAGCCTGTATTGATTTTTGCGGTCGAATTGAATTTTCACCGAAGAAATAATTCCCATTTTAGTTAAATGTAGTTTATGGACCATAAGGTTGCCGCAACAATGAAGCTATCGACGCCAAGATATACTTTATGCTTGTTTTTTCAACTATCGTTAATGTTTTTAGATTTAATTTTCAATTGCGTGAGTTTGTTTCCTAGAAGTCGCGATGGACTTCTCGTGTTATTTATGTAAGTTTCTCTCGTAAATGTTTGAAAACACCATCAATTATAAAACAGCAACAGCTGATGGATTTTAGAGGAAATTACTGTGGATACTAGATACTTAGCTTAGCTACTTACTTAGCATGACCATAGTGTTACAGATTAAAATGTTTTTCGCTTTTCAGATTTCAAGACTTGTTCCTGGTGCTTTCTATTACTTCCATGTTGATGACCTTTTTCTCTACTTATCTATTTCAAGTAAGTTTATGGCCTAATGATAGGGTAGCTTACAAAATAAAAGAAATTTTCCTTTGACTGGGCGTGTATTGCTCAAATGTACACATGTATCGATATGTTGCTCATTAAGGTTCTGTCTTCAAAATATCTTAACCAAGATAAGTAGCTCATCCACCTCCGTTAATGAAAATATGTGAGCACGTAGTGTGCGCCGGCTAGCCATTAGAAATAGACAATTAAATTAAATAGACAAACCTGGGGGTACGGGGTACCCAGTTAAAACTTTTTGCAAGCTACTTGGAAGAGCGTACTCAATGCGTTAGGATTGACAGTGTATTCAGCGCGGATGTGAAAAACACTTCCTACGGTATCCCCCAAGGAAGTATATTAGGGCCAACCCTTTTTTTAATCTATATCAACGACCTCTGCAATGTAAATTTGGATCATGGCATAGTCATATCATACGCTGATGACACTGCTTTACTTTTTTCGGCTGACTCAGAAGAGGAAGTTTACAAGCATGCGCAAAACGGCTTCAACGCTATTAATCGCTGTCTTCAACATAACCTACTAACACTAAACGCTGACAAGACAAAATACATTAAATTTTCAATGCGAAAACCAGCATCAACTCAAACTAGCACTAAAGTATTAGCGCACTATTGTAGAGATTCCGGTGATATACAATGTAACTGTCCTGTCATTAAAATTACGAATAAAATAAAATACTTGGGTATAATTTTAGATGAAACTCTATCGTTTAAACCACACATCGAAATGCTATGCAACAGGATTCGCAAGATGATATTTGTATTTAAAAAGCTACGCAGTATTTCAAATTCAAAATTAATCAGACAGGTTTATTTAGCTCTTTGTCAATCAATTTTATCTTATTGTATAACTGCATGGGGTGGAGCAGGGAAAACATTGTTACTAACTATCGAGAGAGCTCAACGTGCGATCCTCAAGGTGTCAACTTTCCGTCCCTTCCTATTTCCTACTAACCTTCTCTACAAATCTTGTGAAGTATTAACCGTTCGCCAGCTTTTCATAATGAACATATATAGCAGTCCAGGACCGAGTAAAACACAATTTGATTAACACAAAAGGTCTTTATAAACGGAACTTGGTGCTACATAACTTTACACAGAAAATTTGCTTCGAACCGCGGAAGATTTTGTCATCTCAGTGCGCACGCCTTTCGCTCGCGAGAGCCCGGAACAAGATGGCGCCGCCCGCGCCGACCACCGCCACCGCAGAGATCGCGTGTTCCCCTCGCGGTGAGGGGAGTGGGGACTGAGGTACGCAACTAGCGCCGAGCGCGGAGCGCACCGTTGCCATAGCAACCAATACCTAAGACCCCGCGCTACAGCCTCCCCCTCTAGCCCAACTAGGCGCCTCGACTGTAGGGCTAGTTAAGGTAACGACGCGGCCTACCCCGTTTCCTTTTCTCCCGAACGGGCGGCTCTACTTCACCCGAGAAGGGTGTGAGATGCGAAATGTGATATTTCCCCATATTCATTCCGGTCTGTACATTTTCGAGGAGACAGGTCGCCGGGCCACCAATCTCCCTAACCCTGTATGGTCCGTCACGCCGCGGGGTGAACTTTGGCGTCTGACCGCGGCCGGTGTCGTTCGATCCTTGGGTCTTAAGCAGGACTAGGTCACCTACCTGGTACTTTGGTGGATCCCGTCGCGACTTATCCGCAGTCTCCTTTCTAATAGTCTGCGCTCTCTCGTGGACGTCTCTTGCTTCGTCCAGGGCGGCTCCCATTCGTCTCAGATATGGGGTAATGCTGGGTACGAAGTTATCTTCAGCTAAGATCCCTCTCATATCCGAGATGGAGTCCGTAGGAGCGCGTAGCTCTCGCCCAAAGGTGAGATAGGCTGGGGAAAATCCAGTGCTGGCAGTAACTGCCGAATTCATAGCAAACCTTATCGCCGCGAGGTGCAGGTCCCATGTCTCGTGGTCTTGTCCTACGAGTATCGCCAGCTGTGGCTTGAGGTCTCGATTCTTTCTCTCGATTGGGTTGGCTTGGGGATGATAAAAGGGCGTGAGCGTCTGGTTGATTCCCAAAACGTGGCACACCTGCTGCATTACCTCACTCACGAACTGCACACCGTTGTCGCTGATAAGGCGGCGTGGCACTCCGTATCTGAGGAAGACCTCATTGGCCAAGGTTTGAGCACATTCGACGCTGGTGGCATTCTCCAGAGGAAACAATTCCACCCAGCGGGAACATACGTCCTCGACGATAAGAACCCACCTGTTCTTCCTGGGTGTCTCAACGAGGGGACCAAAAAGATCCACTGAGACCACCTCGAATCTACGGTTTACAGCTGGAGTCTGCAAAAGTCCTGCTGGCTTGCGGTTATCGGCCTTGTAGCGCTGGCCAAAATATAGCAAAATGTAAGCAAACTGTTAAAGAAGCTCTCCAAAATATGTCCTACGAAGATACAGAGAAGTTGTTATTTGTTTGTGTTTAATTTGTATGTTTAATTTTAAATTTACAGTAAGTTTATTTTATAGTTTAAAATTAATTAGAATTTTATTGAATTAGAATATGTTAGTATGCAATGATTATTTTAAGTTAAATTTTTGCCGTATTTATCGCCTGACAAACAGGATTACCTAGTTCAGGCAAAATTATTTTATTGTTCCTAAAAAAAATGTTTGTATCTGATAGTTTTTATCTTTACCATGTAGTTTTTGAAATAAAAATTTATTATTATTATTATTATTATAATTCCTGTACAGCGTCAATGATACCTTGTAATGTATAAGTATATATATAAGTTATGTACCAATATCCGCAATGACCAATGACCATTTTAAATTTGTTGTAATCGATATATTTTCTATTGACTGACCTTCAAGCAGACAACGTGAATAATTTCATAATAATTTTTAGTTTACATAATATTTTCTAGTTCTGCAAGACACACGGAAAGTCAAATTAGCATTGAGCAAAGATGCGTATTTGTCAATTTCCTAAAACTTGGTACCTACTCCCAACGGTATAATAATATATACTTCCTTGATACTTTGCATGTTATGCGTTTATGACGTTCGTGTAGGTAATCGGCACTATCTCACCAGTCACCATGACGGCGCGGCGTCACTCAGTCGCGCCTACAAAGTGTAAACAGCTGTATGGAGGGTAACTCGTAGACTGTATGCCAGTCAGTCAGTGTCCGCTTGGTTGCAACTTGATGGCGGCAACCGAATTACCCGCGCTGGTGGCTCTACCACCAATATTTATAGAGCTGTTCGACGTCTCACTTAGGTACTCGATCACAAGTTGCATTAGATGGACGGTGTCCTCCCAAGCGAATCAGAAAGAAATACTTAGGAGTCCATTTGAAAATTGACGATCTCTCTTGGTAGCTCAACGTCGCTATGGTGTCCCAACGACGATTCAACGGACTTTACTTTGATGGAAAGTTCAACTTTCCGGCCGAGATTCTTGAACTTTGCATCGAAGTCGAAGTGCGGTCTTTGAATCTCGCCCTTATTGAGTTAAGGTCCTCAGTACCTATAGGTAGTTCGCGCGTTTCGTAAAACTAACGCTGGCGGTCAAGCTGATGTATCGGTCTATTTGGTGGTATGAAGAACCTACCAATAAACGAAGCCAAATACTTTCAAACCAAACCTAGCTACCTTCTTCTAACCAAATACTTTCATGTGCGAGTGTACCCATGCGCAAACACACCCACAGTCCACATTTTTCCAGCGTTCTTATTCATCATCACATTGATCATGTGTATTGTGGTCGCAGGCCGGTTTAGTGGAGGTGCTGGTGCGCAAGTTCCGGCTGCTGGGTGGCGTGTGTGTGGCGTACCTCGTGGCCACGGTGGCGCTGCACGGCACGTGGCTGGCGGTGCTGTGGCGCGAGCCGCCCGGCACCGCGCCGCCGGCTGATGATCCTGCCCTGCTGGTGCTCTTCACCGCACACCGCTGCTGTTAGTACACTCCATACTATGCGATACCATTATTTTTGATCGATAATTTTCTGCCTAGCCTAGTTGGAGAAGGTCCGCCTCTCAAGCTGGAGGGAGCGGGTTCGATCCAGCCGACGGTTCGCTCCAATTTGTTCATTGTGTGAACATGTGTGCGTATCATATATATATAGTTATATAGTTTGTATATATAGTTGTAGTATATATAGTTTGTCAACTGCTACATGACTGGAGCCCGGTGTATGGCAGTCCCAAATGTGACAGGCTCGCCCTCTGTCACAGTTAGGACTGAATATCGTGAATATCGTCCAGCGAAGTATGGGTGTTGTATTACACCTCTGCCAGCTCCTTCGGGGGAAAGGCGTGACGATATGTGTAATTTATGTGTAGTATGTGTTTCATAGCTTATGTAGCCCGCGCTGCTGCTGTTTTTCACGGCGCACCGCTGCGCTGCTTGCGGTACACTTGCGAAGACGCTCCGCGCTTTGGGTTCGGCAAAAATGCTTTCGTATGTCTTGTCAGTTGTCTTCCTCTACAAGTCGCGTTTACCGATTATCGTGAAATATTGTGAGCTGATGTTCTCAGCAGAATTTCATTTTCGTCAGAAAAATAACAGCCCATATTTTTTCTGACTGCGCAAGGGTTGTTTTTCGAGTGTATGTATGTATGAGGTTTCTTGGGCACGCCCTACAGCCTAAACCGCTTAATGGATTTCGACTGCGAGGTGTCATTTAAATTAAATCGTATTTAAAATGGAAATGACCTAGGATACAACATTTTTCAGCCTGTTTTTATTTTCTTTTAAAAATGTTATACTTGTTATCCAAAGCTTTTCGAAAGTTGACGTAATGTTTTGTTGCAGTGTCACCGTGGTTCTATTTCCTGTACAAGCGCGCGGCGCTGCGAGTCGCCGACCCGCGCTTCTACGAGGACATCGACTGGATCCAGCCCCAGCTGCAGACGCACTAAAGCCAGTCACTGGAACCATTCGATTAGAGCCAGCAACTGAAACCATTTGACTAGCGCAAGCCACTGGAACCATTCGACTAACACCAGACAACGGATCCTTTCGACTAGCGCAAGCCACTGGAAACTCCACTAGAGCCAGCCACTGAAACCATTCGACTAACGCCACCCACTGGAACCAAAGACTAGCTAGCAGCAGTTACTGGAACCAGTGGCACTATGGACACCGATTTGATCTAGCTACACTTGTGCTAGCGACTAGAGTAGACTAGTAGTTTGTCACTTCTAACCCAGACTAACTCCCGTATTCACAAACGCGAGAAATTCAACATAAACTCAAGCCAAATTAAAAAAATATGAGCGCTCGAACTCACAGGGTACAAAAGCAAATGGCAGCTGAAATGTCAATGTACTGAGAAACTTCGTACTTAGCATTTACATACATACTCAAGTAATGTTTGTAAATACAGGGGTAAGTCGAACATTTAGATATCACTGATTTTTCAAACTCATTTTAAAACTACCTTCGAAATTTTACGGAATTTGGACCACGAATATATAAAAAAAATTATTAATCATTCTATTTATACTATATACTCGTATTATTCTAAATATTATAATATTAAATAAATTTTATTACTCTGTAGACTATGTAGATTAAACAAAAATATTTCTTATTATGTAAGTGATGTGTACTTAGTAAAATAAACGGTTACTCAATAAAACGACTTGTTTTATTCAAGATTTATTTACACAAAACCTTGAAGACATAATTGCACCTTTACATACGTAGCGCGTCTAAAGACCATTATTTTATTCATTACGAATTTAATTTTTAATCGTTAATATAGATAAATACTCATATTAACACACAATATTGCCTAAGATTGATGTACCCCCCTAACCCCTTGCTCATAATTTAATAAACGTGATAGTATAGCCTCGGAAAAGCGATTTGCTCTCTCAGCAATAAACGTTGTATAGCCTTGGAATAGTTAAGTCTTTGTCAGTGTTTAGTCTTTGTCGATTTAAACGAAATAAAAAGACAATAACTATTCAGAGGGTATACAACGTTTATTGCTAAGATGAAACAGTGTTTTATGTTTTATTCGATCGAGTTAAAAATTTAAAGGAAAGAGAATAAAAAAAACACTGTCCTCCTTACTAGCGTTGAAAATCCTCAGAATAAGTTAAAGAGTTTTGTCTTTTCTCTTTCATTTCAATGTTTAACTCGATCTAAAAAGATAAAACACTATTACCACATAAATTAGCCACATCGTTAATTATTAAGCGGGGTATAAATATTCCGTAGCTATACGTCGTCTATAGTAAGGGGTTAAGGTTTACAAACATCTTGAGATAACAAGATGCAATCTTATAAAGCCCACATAAATAGAAATACACATAGTAAAACGCGTAGTTTATGATTACATTGACGCGCGTAGAGCTAGCTTGGAAAATAGTGCGCTTAGAATTAAGGCGCTGGCCCACCGCGGCGCACGGAGAGGCTACGCACGTGTGTCTAGCTTCGCTTTGCAAGAAAATGTATGTCATAGTATCCACCGCAACCCACGGACACGCTACACATGAATATGAGATTAGTGACGTCATTGCTTCACGCGTGGCTTGTTCGAATATGGCGCCCACGCAGCTCAACTCTGTCCACGCTACGCACGCGGTACACGAAAGCGGCGTAGCTTCACTGCGGGAAGTGGGACGGGCGGGGAAGCGACGCCTGGCATATGATTTAAGACTGTACTGCGCTACAGTTGTACATAGTCGTGGGTTCATATTCGTGTATAGTGTGTGCTGCGGTGGAAACGTAGACCCACGTTGTCTAACAAACGAAGACACTAAAATGCGCCGCGTGGCCGTGCTAAACGTGCGCCGCGGTGGGCCAGCGCCTTTTATAATTCGACAAACAAATCACAGCCAAAGAACGTAAACCTCATTGGCGTAAGATCACGCCACTAGCGATTATCAAAAGTACAAACAGTGCTACAAAGACCTATTGTCACTTGCGTGAAGGCGCCGCTAGAGGCGCCAGTTACGTTTTGGTAGGAAAATCTCCTTAATTAACGGGGAAAAATAACTTACTTATCCGAAATTTATGATTATAGGGCTTCCAGGCCATTACGTCAATATTATAGAATACAATAATTGATGTCACTACAATACATCTAAGTTCTTAATTTCAATGATTAAAAAAGTTACGAATTTGCATCATGCCAAAACACCCTTAGGTTTGGTCTTATTGTGGAATCTCAGAGATTTTTTTTTTTATGTAGAATAGGTCGGCGTTTGACCACCAACACGCCTGATGTTAAGCGACGTTGTGGTCTAAGATAATACCAAAAGGTTCTGAGCGCAGGAATAAGTACCTACGATAGAAAAACGTTTCTTCTGCTCGCTTTTTTATAATATCATTTTTTTTCACTGATGAATAATTTTCGGGTCCGTTAGCAAGCAATATGGGCGTTTGTGCACTGCAAGGAAGTTTACTGTCCGACAGTCCGATTTTTACGGTCCGATATGGCACGTCATGAATTTATATACTAGCTTGTGCACTATTCGTAATTTTGCCGTTCGACATTTTACTTCTCCCTATTCCGGGCCGTTTTTTCCGGTCCGAGAAGACAGCAATGAAAAACGCGTCTAAGCTTGTGCACTGCGCCCACGACGCACGCCTCGCTCATTTCATCCAAATAAAATTATCGGACTGCTGGACTGTAAAATTCCTTGTAGTGCATTTGTAGTGTCCTAAGTGTTGTAATTTACCGTTTTAGGCGACCTACCAAACACGTGGACCATAATTGCGTCGCCTATACGGTGCATAGATTTTATGCTAGAAATTAGCGCGGCACAGCGGACAGTTTGACTTGTTTGATGTGATGAACCACTTGCGCTGAAACAAAAAAAAACACGTTTATTTTTTAAGGTTTTTATATATACTAGTTGCGTTTTTATATTTACTATTCTAGACTATAATCTATCTCTGTGCCAAATTTCATCCAGATCTGTTATCGCTGCAACAAACCTGTAGTCAGTCCACGCGGGCAGGCCCCGCTGTCATCAAGTTGTGTGTCATTTTTTATTTTGAACAGGTTCTCTGGTACGTAGTACTTGTATCTCAATGCTTCTATACTTTTGCACAAAAGTACTTTGTCCGTGTCTTGTCCTCGTCAGTTTCTTGCCTACTCTTCTGGGTAGTGGCTCTTTTTCGGAACAAGATGGTAGACTCATTTACATAACTTTGACTTTTATAAGTGTATCTTCGAAGACGATTAGATATGATAGATTTGATTTGTCTTACCTCTTTTCAGTCTAGCTTTCCACTAGGCTAGGCTAATAATAATGATATTTGGGACACTTGAACACACGGTCGTTTGACCCCAAACTACGCAAAGCTTGCACAATGGCGCCCGAGACTGATAAACATACATATATATTTTTAAATACATACTGAAATAGATATTAACACCCAGACATAGAACAAACAAATGTTCATCACATGAGAGTTTGTCCTAGGTGGGAATCGAACCCACGCCCCCTAGAAGGCAGGTTCACTACCGACTATAACTAGTCTGTAGTGAACCTGCCTTCGGAGCAGGACAAACATTCATGCAATGAACATTTGTTTGTTCTATGTCTGGGTGTTAATATCTATTTAAGTATGTATTTAAAAGTACAAATGTGTGTATATCAGTCTCTGGCCGCCATAGTACAAGCTGATGAGGGTGTACTCACGAGGCAAGGTGTGTGGAACTTGTTCCGGCACGTGCGGCAGTAGGAGGTGGGCAGGCGGCCGGTGGCGAAGTGCAGGCGGCAGTAGCAGATGTAGCACTGTGGGGAGCGCTCCACCTTGCGGGTCACGGCCGCCGACCACATCTTCAGCGCGTTCAGGAGGCTGCCGTTCTGGGGAAGGACTATACTTGTTAACAGACTATTAAGAACATATGTTTGTTGCAAGCGATGATAACCTAGCCGGAGAAGGCCCGCCTTTGAAGATCCAGAGAGAGGGTTCGGATCCAGCCGACGGCACGCACAGAATACAGAATACTTTTATTGTGACAATGTACATAGAAGAGGAAGACAAATATTAAATACACAAAATACAAATACAAGGACATTGTCTCAGAACCGGCACCAACTCAGCGTGTTGCTGATTGTACACAACCAGCGCTAGTTTTCATTGTTCCACCACATTTTTTCATTGTGTGAACATATATGCGTATTATATGTCATCTTCTACATGACTGGATCCCAGTGTATGGCGACAGGGTCGCCCCCGTCACATTTGGGACTGAATACCTTCCGGCGAAATGTGGGTGTTATCACAGACCTAAGATTTTTTTTGTTTCGCAAAAGACCAACGAAGCGTGGGACAGAGAAGTCTCCATCGAAATGTAAACTCCACAAGAGAGAAAGAGGTCGCCTACAAATAAAATGTTAGTCAATTTTTCTTTTGTCATTAATGACAGCGCGCCACCTGGGAACACGCGAAAATTCCTATGATTTATATTTTTACTAAAATAATTATAAATAGACTCAAAAGAGAGCAATTGTAACTAAATGCAGTTATGTCATCTTGTGAGTTTAGCAATTGTGATGTGAATCCAAGATGTAACCCACAAAATTTGTCGTTTCATGGGTAAATATGAAAATTCCATTGTGATGTTTTTGTCTAAATTTTGTCTAAAACATAACATAAATTGGTTCCAAAAACCGATTTACCAGCGGTATGTTGTTGTCGTTTCTTCGTAACATCTATATTTCCTAGATGAAAGCAGAATTGGTGATGAAATTCAGCATTAAAATATTAGTTAGTTTACGCTCGATTTTCACTAGAGATGGATAAAAAGATGACGTCATTATTATCGATAGTTTTTATCAAAGTTCATAAGGTAGGCGATGGGTGCAATACATAAACAAAGCATACATTTTTGAATCAATGCCATCAAAAGTAAATTGACATTCTTCCGAGTTTGTACTGAATGATGAGGCGTAAAACATTTTTGTATTATATATTAGTATGTACCTTCAATTTCTGATCATCATTTTTAATTCAATTTACACATTTTGGGTGTCTTACATCCAAGTCTAATTTAATTATATTTAATTAAATTAAATAATATATATGTAAATTATAAATAAATGTACAAAACCAATGAGATAAGTATTATTACTTATCCTAATCCGTATACGAGTAAATTTGGTCAAGGGTCACAATTCGAAGCGAATTACTAGGTTTATGTTGATCTTATTATTTACTTTTCTTATGTTAATTTAGATACATGGTGACACTGATATCTAACTCTTCCGCCTAGCTTAACACCCGTTTAGTGATTAATATTCATTTTAGCTCAGCAGCGGTGTTATACTTGGAACAAAAAACAACTCAATTGGTATGCGAAAGATTATATTTATCGACAAGCACCCGGAGGACCATTTTTGGTCAATCGATAAATTAATAAGTACTTTTCACAACACTAATTTACTCACGCATGCGCAAATGTTTTTTTGTATCACTATCGAATTGTCACTGTCGATCTTTTACATCCTAGATCTGTGGGTGTTATACACCTCTGTCAGCCCCCTCGGGGGACAGGCATGACGATATGTATGTATGTATGTTTCTTGCATTATAAAGCCACAGAAGAAACTAGAATCGCTATCGGTTTGCACAAGGCATCATTGCCTATTTCATCTACGTCACCTTAACACCTTGACTGCTTTTCATCGTCATTATGCACGTTACCATCTACGGGTTTTAAAAGAGGGTATTATAAGAATTATTTAGAAGACAAAGATGTCTGGAGCCTTCCACTTCCGCCAAGTAGCCACTAGTATTTATAGATATTACCTAGTTGTAAGCCAAAATTTGTGAGACTGTAATTTATTTATTATTTGAAAAAATAATGCCCCTTAGTTTCTTGCCTGTTCTTCTGAGTAGAAGCTCTTTATCCGAACAAGGCAGCCGAGTCTATTTAAGGTTTAAGGTTTAAAGACATTTATTCTCAATAAAGACATTACATATCACTCACTTGAGAACAATACTAAACATCAACAAAATTACAATGTCGTATAACTATTTAGATAACTTTGACGTTCATAAGTGTATCTTTGATACCTAAATTGAATAAAAACATTTTGACTTTGACGCAGCTGGAGCTACTATGCCAGCGCCCCAGAGCCTCACTCCGGTATTTCAAGGAGTTGGGTTGGTTCCGGTAGGTGCTGGTAGGACAAAGTGCACAAATCACACGTCATTACTTTACTATACTTTATCACGACTTATTCCCCTCACCTCGTATAAGAACAACATGTTTTTAATTAGAGTTGTTTAGCTAAATAAAGGATTTTTCTTATTTTTCATTGAATTGCTCAATTGGTGATTGTCTTCTGGCTCATCTTCCTCGCGCGGGTGCTAACGAAGCAGTGCTATGTGCAGCTCTGTCTATTTCTGTCTCACCTGATAGCCTAAATACATACATGATGAGCCAGTAGATGTTTCCCGACAGCGCGTGCTTCGTCTGCGCTACCAGCTGCGGGAGGTCCAGCGGGTGGGAGCAAGACAGCGCTATTCACTGCTCTATCTCTATCTCACCTGATAGCCCAGATACATGATGAGCCAGTTAGTGTTCCCTGCGGGCGAATTTTCCGGTACAACCAGGTGGGGCAGGCCGAGCGGGTGCGAGCGAGACAGCGCCACCCGCAGCTCTATAGGTCTGTCCTCCAGTGTCAGGTTCACGATCATTTCGTAAGATGACCAAAGGATTATGACCTGAGGGGATAAAAAGAGAAGTTATGTAGGGATACATGAAAAATATGGCGAAAAAACGTAGTGTGTTTTTTCGGAATTTAATGTACCTTATGACCTTTTCTGTAACCCTGACAACGTATATGCAAAATTTCATGATGATTGGTTGAGCAGTTACGGCGTGAAAACGTAACTAACAAACGAATAAACTCACTTTCACATTCATAATATTAGTTAAGATTACAAAAAAAGTGCGCAAACAGACAAAAGTGCATTTTGAACTTTGTGTACATTTTGCTTAGTACACATATTTGGGCTAACCCCTTTCCCATCGGCCACTTACTTCAGTATCTTCAATCTCAGAAGCCCTCCGATGCACTGTCGTGAACTCATCCTTTACCAGCTGAGGAGTGACGTACCTGGAACGAATACGGTTCATTTAGAAACTTTTAGTGAAATAACACTCATTTAACTTTATTTGATTGAATTCAAACGCAATCCGATTGAAAACGCGCCCAATCGGATAAATCTACTTGTACGAGTATGTCCGGTATGGTTGTTTGTTTCACATCGAAGGAATGCACTGGCGGTTATCCACAGTTGGACGGCTGCATTCGGAGTTAACGGTCAATTTGCGCTAGCAGTCAGGTCAACCAGGCGACCGGCCTTCCGACCTTCAATGGATCGGACGGCGCCCTCTAGAGGCTTGAGAGGACTTGAAGACTTGACTTGAAGAAATAGTTTGCACGGCGACGGTAGTGGGATTCCGCGGTTGCTCTAGTAGATTAGTCAGGCGTCACGCAATCAAAACACGGATCGTGAGGCAGCTGTGCTAACCAAAATACTCATCAGGCGTTAGTTACTGCAATAAATGGCTAACGCCTGAACATTTCTAAGAGAGATGCCACACGGGCTCTGCGATGACGCAACGCAAGGCAGCTTTTTCCGACGTCGCAGCGTCGACGTAGATGTATATATATTGTGTGTATATGACGTGTGTATATGATGTGTGTATATTTATAATATTATACGTCTAATACAATTCTAATTTCTAATATAATAATTCACACTGACAATGTATAATCAGGTTCTCAGGACCGATATGTTTAAACATTTGTATTAATTTGCACGCCTTACGGCTGTTAATGGATATACGTAATACTTAAGACCATGTACCACTAATATGCAAATAAAGATTTTGACTTTGACTTTGACTTTGTATATTGACGCACGTCGTTTCAACGCACCGTGTGGCATGCCGGGCAGATTTGTATGTAGAGCTACGGAGCGTCAACGCGCCCGTATGGCATCTCTCTAACTTGGAGTAAGTCGGGTTACTCACGACTGCACGATGTTGTCCAGCAGCCGCGCGTGCCTGTGCGGCGCCGCGCCGCGCCAGCCGCGCGCGTCGCCCACGCCCGCGCCGCACACGCTCCAGTACAGTGAACCTTCAGACGTGGGATACTCACGACTGCACGATGTTGTCCAGCAGCCGCGCGTGCCTGTGCGGCGCCGCGCCGCGCCAGCCGCGCGCGTCGCCCACGCCCGCGCCGCACACGCTCCAGTATATCGCGCGACACGCCGCCGCGCTCACCGTTTGCGCCGAACAGTACTCTGCGACACAAATACAATAAACTAAAAAATGCAATACAAAAGGCCAGGTGATGTGGCGAAACAGGCGGAACTGAAATCTGAAACCTAGACCATTTATGTATGATACTCATTTTTACGTAAATGCTTTACACATTCACATGTATTATGTGTTTCGGTTAGCTATAGAGTTAGTTCGTTTAAAAGCCACTCCAAAAGCAGGCTTTTTAAGTGAAGTTCTAGTTTATTTTATGATGTATGAAACGGGAATTACTCACTTACGATTTAGTCAATTATTCATTATTCCGAGTATAGTTCTAGTTATAGATTATAGTTATTTTTATAGATTATTTTACTTATTATTTATTTACTTATTTATATTACAGGGAAAACAGACAGGCTGCTAATTTTACACAGTAGATAGACGATAAGCGATATCTAGACTATAGATTATAGTTCTAGTTTATAATAGTGTACCGGTAGCTACTACTTACCATAGGCATTCAGCGGGGCGAGTGATGTGAACATGTCGATGTTTCGTTGTTCCGGCGCCGCGTCGTCTTCCTGCGCTTGCGCAAATACATCTGCAGGCAGCAGCCGCAGCGCGGTCTTTAGTAACGGCACTGTGTACTTTTTGTCCCTGGAACAAAAGACAAGCGTTAAAAAAGTTCGTAAGATTTTTTTATGCATATTTGCGTTTGGTCGCCATCTTGTCTGATGTTAAACTAAGATGCAGTCTAGAAAAAATACACCAACGAAGAAACCGATTTACTTGAGACTTAGATATGACAAAATTAATTTACAATGGATGAAAAAATTTGTATACCTAGCCCATATTATTTAAAATTTTAATTACAAAGTCTAATAAATTACATTACTTACAATTACAATTAAATTACTCCTTTTTAAAAAGCAATTTATTTAAAAATTTATCAGTTTATTAGTATCAAGCTAGTTCAACTAATGCGCTGTTGTATTCTATCAGTAATGTAGTAACTTGTATTTGATTGTACAGGTGTATAGACGATAAGTAGTAACACATAAGCCAAAGAAGTTTTCATTTATAAATATTTAAATAGTTGCAAGTAAAAAACCATCTAAAAATACATACTAAATTAAATACCTCATACAAATTAATACTTCCAAAATTATAATTTGTTTGCCATTTCGTTTTTGTAAATCATATTTGTCTTTTGTTAAATAAATAAATTCGGGACACTTCCACACACGGTCGCCTGACCCCAAACTAAGCAAAGCTGATGCTATGGCTGCCAGAGACTGATTACATACTTAGATATTTTTAAATACATACTTAAATAGATATTAACACCCAGACATAGAACAAACACAAATCAAAGAACTGTTTAGAAATTAAATTGTTAAAAGTAATATGCCTCGTCAAAAATCTAAAGGATGTCTGGAAGAGATCGTTCTTAAGCGATAAGCCCATTGGGCCTATATTTTTGAGTGTTTAGTTTAGATTTATTTTGTATTTGGTGTCAATAAAGAGTTTTTTATTTTATTTATTTTTTTATGTAGAATAGGTCGACGTTTGACCACCAACTCGCCTGATGTTGAGCGACGTTGTGGTCTAAGATGGAGCACGACGACCTATAAGGTACTTATTCACTCTAGCCTTGAAGTTTTGTAGAGTGAAGAAGTACAAAGACGGTAGTTGAGTGAGACGCTACACGTGCGCTACTGCTCAGACCCGTCTTCGGAACGGTTACACCGGACTACATCCCGAAACACGACTAGGTCATTTCACGGCATGGCTTGGTCCGGTGGGTGGTAACTAGCCACGGCCGAAGCCTCCCACCAGAGTTTGCTACCCGGTTAGCACTACCCGGGGACCACGTGTAGGGAATCAGAACAGAGTACACTCTTACGGACGTGGGTAGCTCAGCCCCCAAAAGTTTTTGTATTGTATTGTATTGTAATATCCTTGTATGAATACATACCTGAATATCTGTATGTAGTGATGCTGCAGATCCCCCTTGCTCAGTCGGCAGTGTTGCCCCATCACCTCGACCAACAGGAACCAACCGAGCGCCAATATATGCACGTCGGTAAACTCCACCAGCTCGCATGTTCCTTCGCATACACTGTAATACCAAACAGAGGGCTTACCGCGAGTTTTACTAGTTTACGAAAACTTTTTTCGTTATCGTTTAGATCCATACATTTCACCTAGTTCCTTAATGTTTCCGCCAGAAGCGCTTTATTGAAGTGATGGAGCCAAACGAAAACGAAAAAGTTTTCGTAACTATCAAAACTTAGGAAACAATAAAACGAATTTAGGAGTTAAAGTTTACTGTTATAATTTTTGGGTTGACAATTTGATTAAAGATGAAGAGAATCAGTATGTGAATCAGTTGTGTTCAGAATGTTTAGAATATAATGTGAAACTTCCCAAAATTGACACTGTTGCAACATAAATATTATGTAACTTAATTGTGATAGAAATTTTGCAACGGGTGCACTTTCGGCATTTTCTAGAGGAGCACTTTCAAGAACGAGCGCTTCTGAAAATGGGAATGTTGCACAACAAATGTCCATATACGAATTTCGATTTCTTTAAGTACTCTGTTTCCTTCCTGCGTTTTCGCTCACATCAATGAACTTTCGTCTCTACTTTCAATCCATTTAGTACACGACTACATATCCGCTGGCTACCGAAACACAGTGTAAACTAGTTCAGAAACAGTGGATTCATATTACATAATGTACATGTCATGTCATTGTTTGTGCCAAAATAAACATATTTAATCTGACTTAGAAAAGCTGGTATTAATAAAAATAGAATTTCTGTACTGACAGCTGGGATACATCACAAGCTAGAACTAAAGAAGCTAGCTTGACTGAAGCTATAAACAACCGTGATTTCATTTTGTTTGTTCAGTTAAGGAGTTTCAGTAAATTGTGTAATTAGTTTACGATGCATGTAACCAAATGTAGTAAATTAAATTAAAATAAATCTTTGTTTATAGAGCAAGCATATTTTAGTCTATTCTTTACAAAAAGACAAGCTTCTTAAAACAAGTGGGTCTGATAAAAAAAAATCAAAAACCCTTGTCTTGAAGTCTTGAACTAGATCTGAGAGGAGAGATGAGGCGCTGACCCTATCGCCTACACGTCAGCATAACTGAACTCATCAGCTTACGGTCTTGCGACTGATTGCGGATTTACTCAGAAAAAAAAACCTCAACTTATTTTTTTTTATTCACACACGGTCGCCTGACCCCAAACTAAGCAAAGCTTGTACTATGGCTGTCAGGGACTGATATACATACTTAGATATTTTTAAATACATACTTCAATAGATATTAACACCCAGACATCGAACAAACACAAATGTTCATCACATGAATGTTTGTCCTAGGTGGGAATCGAACCCACGCCCCCAAGCTCAGCAGGCAGGTTCACTACCAACTGAGCCACAGAGGCAGTCTGACTCCTGACTGACTGTTTCCAAAATCCTTCAAGCCGATTGTAAGATACGAGGCAAGAAATAAATTTACAAACATACATGACAGGGTAAAAATACGGATGGAAATCTAGTCTTACTTAATATGCGCCACTGCAATCTCGACGAGGTCCTTCAGCTTTAGGAACGCGTCGTCATAGTATGCGAGGGAGAGCACCGGCACGCCGCGCTCCTCTGCACCCTCGTGTTCCTCCTCGTACTCGCTCCAGCTCGCCAACAGCAATGCTAGAGGAATAACAAGCTGTAATTATTATTCTAAGGGCGCTACTAGACGGGCCATATTTGTACTGCAATACTGGCCCGGTTGTAGCCCGGACATGATCAGCCATGCTAGAAGTATGTCTTTATGGCCAGGCCACACTTAAAATATTGTCGATGGCATCCTGTAAACTCTCCCAAGCTTCCATCACATGCGTAACTAATCGAACTCCCGCATCTGTTGTTGATCTGCTTTTCGTGAAACCGAACTGATATTCGTTTAATATACTTACTGTGCATGTTAAAGTGAGACAACAGTTGATTAAGTATAATCTTTTCAAATATGTTGCTCAAAGCCGGAAGCACAGAGACAGGTCTGTGATTCGAGGGATCTGACTTACTACCCGATCTAAAGCAGTAGTGCACAGGGTTCCTCAACATGGCAGCTCTGCCCCCAGACAAGCGTGAAGGTGAAACCTCCGAAGCGCCGCGGGAAGATGCTCCCAGTTTAAAAAAAAACCCTAATTGGTTTCAATAAGCACATTCCATGTTTTTCCAAGATCAATGAGCTCTTTCCTCAATTCACATGCCATGAACGATTCCGATTTGTGACTTTATAACCTTGTTTTGTCTTGTAGTTATTTTCATAACGTTCGGTAACAAATAAACTTAAAATAAAAAAGTTGCTTGTTTTTTTTCTTTTACTAGGGTTAGCTTGGTGTACCAGCCGAAACTCACCATCACCAAACACCATAGGCTCCAGCATGACCAGCAGCAGCTCATAAGCCAGGTACTTGTAGCAGTAGTGCACGGGGTCCCTCAAGGCCGCGGCGGCGCTGGACGCGACGCGCTGGATTGCGAAGTCTGCCGACGAGCGACGCATGGAAGGAACGTCCTCCCACTTCAATCGCCGCGTGCATTGGATTAGCACGTCTAGCACTGCGATGTGATTGGATGTTACGTCCGTTTTGGTGCTTGATTCTGTCAAAGTCAAAGTGTTTTTTTTTAATGTAGAATAGGTCGGCGTTTGACCACCAACTCGCCTGATGTTAAGCGACGTTGTGGTCTAAGATGGAGCACGACAACCTGTAAGATACTTATTCACTCCAGCTGGAGTTTTGTAGAGTGAACAAGTACAAAGACGGCAGTTGAATGAGACGCTACAAGTGCGCTGCTGCTCAGACGGGGACCACGTGTAGGGAATCAGAATAGAGTACACTCCTACGGACGTGGGTAGCTCAGCCCCCAAAGTGTTTATTAACCCCCGACGCAAAAATGACGGAGTTATAAGTTTGACGTGTCTGTGTGTGTACGCGTGTGTGTGTGAATGTGTGTGTCTGTAGCATCATAGTTCCTAAACGGATGAAGCGATTTTGATTTTTTTTTTGTTTGATAGGAGAATTGAATTAGTTGGGAGTGTTCTAAGCTATGTTTGATGAAAATCGGTGTCAGGGGTTTTTTAAACATTTAATTTATACTTGTTTTATTATATTTGGATGACTTCTTAAGCATATTCATAAAGTACGACAAAACAAAACGCCTAGGCCTTATTTAGGTCATCGCTCGACATTGGGGACGAAATATCTTCCGGCGAAGTGTGGGTGTTGTATTACACCTCTGCCACTTCCTCTGGGGAAAGGCGTGACGATATGTTATGTTATGTGGGATTCTTTAATTAATGAAACTGATCAAATCACCTGATGCCAGTTTTGACTGACAGCAACGTACCCAATATATACACGATGAGCGTGAAGAGACTGTTGGTAGCGTCCGGAGCGAATATATCCCCCCACTCGTGTGGTAGATGCGCCACGTGATCTGAAGGCTGCTTCTTCATGCATTCTTCTTTCACACCACTAACGAACTTCTCGATTTTTAGGAACAGGTTCAGTACCGCGCGAGTTAGGACTGCCACCTGTAGGACAAAATGAACCATATACGGTTAAACACATGAAATGGTAGAAGCAATTTTCTTTGACAATTAAATAAAAACTTATTTTAAGGCATCATTGGTGGATGAAAAAAAAAACAGTTGGTGGCATACATATTTCTAACACCAGTAAAAAGTTAAAAGCATGATCCAAAAGAACAAGGTCTAGCATTCAACAAACACATAATGACGTCATTGTCATCCGTCTCTTTCGAACCTGTTGTAAATGACTTATTTCGGTCTTGCTTAAGCATTGATTGACGTCACTATGTGTTTCTGAATGCTTTACCTGGCGGAGTATTTGATTCTACCACGGAGGGCACCAGTTTGGACCACCATCCATTATAACATGAGCCGTACTGTAGTTTGATAGCAAGCTAGGGAATATGACTTCACGTGGACTACCTGTTACCCACGACTTCGTTCGCGTTTATTCAGAAAATGGTATCCAAAAACCTTGGTTAAATACCAACAGCCTTAGAAATAAAGTTTTAAAACATGTGTACACACATTGTGTAACACAAAAGCTGAAAAATAAAAATATTTTTGACTTAAACGTTGTGTACAGTTCGTGTACAGATGTAACAAAATCAAAGGAAAATAAACATTCGTTACACGGCCGGGTACCCTTGTTTAGCGCTTGTGTACGGGGTCAAGATGGCGGATTTCACTATAACAGCTGATCTAGACTCAGTAACTATGATAGAAACTGTGTAATGTTTTTCTATTGTCAAAATAAAAACGTTTGTAGTTGGTAGTGTGACATTAGACACAATGTAATGTTGACATTGATTGTTCCGTTCAGAAATTTGTTGTTAGTCTCCCACTATAACCAAAAGAAAATGTTTTCCTCTAAAATAGTTTATATCGACGAATTTTGGACAAGAGATTCAAAAAACAACATAGTTTATTAATATTCCTTTCCTAAAACGTAAATTGTACGTGCAATATTAAAAATTAGGGAGCTTTCTTAAAAAATAATTACTAAAAAACTATTTGGACGAAAAAGTTTCTAAACGAATTTACCAAAAGTTGCCAGACGAAAAAGAAAAAAGTGTTAAGCACGTGTGTATATACTCAATGCCGATTCACACTTTATTGCTTAAACAATAGTTACACGTTTGTGTAGCGCTATTTACTGACTACTCAATGTCTAACTGAACATTGGTTTAGCAGATGTTTATGCATTTTTTTATTTCTAAGGCTGCAAGTTTACAGCTAGTACACATTTCACATTAAAATGTATGTAGGGTGGGCTATGATCTCCATACTAGGATACCCTGTTCTATGGAGATCATTATCACTTACAACTTAACGGGTGGACCTTAGTGCTCGTAGTAATAGAAGTGAGAGAAATTGAAGTAAGAGATTGGCAAAAGAGGATATAAGTTTGGTTTGAAGATAATTCTAACTAACTACTTGACGATCTGAAAGAAGTTCTCGGTTTCTTCGCTCGACATACTAAGTAACCAATTGTGGAGTTTTGTTTTACACTGGTTTCTTAGCAAGGGTAAAATATTTTGGAATGAATTAGTTTTGCTGTAGAGGTAGGGTCCTGCCCATGTAAAAGTTATTTTGTAGAACTCGGTATTCCTGGCAGGAAGCTTCCGCCTAATATGCCTGTGAGAAATTATGAGAGTGGTAGGTGCTATTTTGTGAAACTTCAATATGACAGAGAATATGTAGAGTTGCCTCACTTGCAGATGTCCACATTCTCTGTAAAGAACCTCAGTGGAGTAAAGAAATGCTTTTCTAAAAAATACTGTAACTGATTATCAAATTTCATCAAGTTTTGTTCAGCCGTTTAGCCGTGAAATTCTACAAACAGACAGCCAGACAGAGTTACTTTCGATTTTATAATAATATTTAACTTTTTATTTTTTAACAATAGATTACAATACCTCATGTCCTTTTATAGAAATACAATAGTGACCCAAATTAGATTCATAGTACCTTAGTAGAGCCCCATTCCTTCTTAGAGTCGACAACGGAGGTGAGTAGGTGGCAGAGTGTGATGGTGTTGAAGTCCCAGTGATGCGCTGGGAGGTCCCAGCCCTTGGTCGACACTTGCGTAGCGAGGTAGTCGGCAATGGCTGCATTACTCACTACATGGCTCCAGGGATAGTTTGTTATGTCCCTAGGAAACGGAAATGACATGTTGTAAGTTTGACGTTAGTGGTCTCATGTATTTTTAACGCTGCGGTGACCAAAGTCAACGAAGGCCAACGATATGGTGCGTCTTGTTTTATTGTACCGAAACGAAACGGGACGCAGCGCATTCTCTGGCATTCGGTGACTTGGTGTGTACCCAGCATTAGTGAATCGCTGAATGTGTTGCTAAGCTCAAATCTCGCGAATAGCTGAAACCGATTTCGCATTGATGGTTCTTACGCAAAGAAAAATTTAAAAATTGCCTGACAAAAATAATTAAAGAATCGTCTGTTAGACGGTACGAAGTACTTGCTATTTTTAACGTGCATTTTTTGGTATTTTTGCATGAATACTTATTAGTGTATACATGCCCTTCAATACAACAGGGTTTTTGTAACATTCTGTATATGTACAAGCTGTTACCCGCAATTTCGTTCGCATTTAGTCAAGAAATAGTATCCAAGAACTCTCCACATGATATAGGATCTAATTATAAATAATAAATAAAATAAAAAGCCTTTTATTTCCTACAAATTAGTTTTACATATAATTTTTACATTAACTTATCTTTAAACGCTTAACTAATTAAGATTAATACCTTATTTTGTTTATGTCCTATATTATGTAGCTATTTCCTGTTTTTTATTTACTAGTATTATAACCTATACTTGTTTGACACTATATACTATTTAAACGCTTATCTAATTGATCTTAATACCTACTTATTCTTATTTATTTTCTATATTATTTACCTATAACTATTTTATTTACTATTATTAGTATGCTATATAATATTTGCAACTGTATGATATTTACTACTAGATAATATTTAGAAAATATTATAAATATTAAATATTATCTAAATAAATAGGATCTAATTATCAAATTTTATTGAGATCCGTTTAGCTGTTTAGCTGGGAAAAGCCAATAAAAAGAAAGACAGACAGAGCAACTTTCGATTTTATAATATTATCAGCAGCGACCCGCGGTTTTCGTGGTCCCACAGGAACCGTTTATTTTTTCGGGATAAAAAGTACCCTATGTTCTGCTCTGTACCCCAGACAACGTGTATGCAAAATTTCATGATGATAGGTTCATTATTTTGGGCGTGAAAGCGTTACAAACAAACAAACGAACGAACTTACTTTCGCATTTATAATATTAGTTAGGATTCCCTTTTAGCAATAAACGTTGTATAACCTCGGAACAGTTATACAGTGTTTTGTCTTTTTCTTTCTGTAACATTATTTGAACTCAATCGAAAACGACAAAAGACTGAAATTATTCCGAGGCTATACTACGTTTATTGCTAAGAGGGTTAGTGTGGGTGTAATATACTCACTTCTCATACAGCATCACTTCATTATGCTGGTAATAAGTGTCAACGATGACGTCGAGGTCACCGCCGTTATCCTGGCTTAGGTTGTCTATTACGTCATTAATGAATTTTTCCTTCATCTTTTGCTTGCTTTTATCCGTGTTGATACAATGCGCTACGTAGAAACTACGCAACATTACCATGTACTGTGTATGGTAGTAGGAATTAGTAATACATGGCCAGTGGTCGTGTGCCTGAAAAAAACAATAAGCAAACCTATCTACATTTATGATCACGTTTCAAAACAAGCTTGGAGCCCGGTGTATGGCGACAGGCTCGCCCCCTGTCACATTTAGGACTGAATATCGTCCGGCGAATTGTGGGTGTTGTATTACACCTCTGCCAGCCCTCTCGGGAGGAGTGACGATATGTTATGTTTCAAAACAACCTCATAAGAAAAGATAGAAGTAAAATGGCAAATAAGATGCACCTCGAATTTACACCTGCATTATTCCCGGCTTTATTAGAGAAATATTATGCAATGTTACATGTTACTGAGTTTCATTTATATATTCATTCAATTTTCGAAAAAAATATCGACTTAATAAGCTATGCATAAGAAATAAAAATAAATAGAATAGTCATATTAAAAAAAACACTTCCATCTTTTAGGGGTCATCCATTACCTACGTCAGGTGATTTTTTCACCTCCTTTTCCCCCTTTGGTGAGATATCGTGACATTTTGGCTTGAATCTCCAACCCCGTCCCGCCCCCAATCTCAGGTAGGATTTTCAATCGTATTTTTGGTGTAAACGGATTAACCCTTCTCCTAACAATACGCTGTTTCTTGGGGAAATAAAAATTACGTGATATTTGCTGAGACACCTCTTTCCGCCACGTGAGATGGGGTGAGATTCGGCTCGACCCCCTCGCCCACTTAAGAGTCCGGCGACCTAACTAATTTCGACCTAGGCGACCTAGACTAACTTCGCATTGGCTTAAGGTATTCTATCGCCATTTTGTCTAGAAGAAGAAGACGAGTGAAGAGAGCGAGTAATTATACCTGACGAGCCTCTAAACTTACCTACAGAGTGACAAAGTGCAATTTCATTTTTTTTTATGACTTTTGCACTACCATAATCATTCTTAAGTAACTAAGAATTTCCCTTGTATTATGGATTCATTTAACAGCTAATGATGTAGACAACCTCCCTATGTAATGGAATTTTTGATTTGCTTTGTCTACCTATTGAATAAATCAGTCAAAAGTGACCCCCTAAAATGCGGATATTTTTCATAGCTCTATTTTCGCTTGAGAACGTTTTGAAAAAAAACCAAGAACATAGGGGCGAAGATATTGTTAATTTAATTGTACATGCTAAATTTCATCATAATCTGACAAACGGTTGTCAAGAAATTTCAGTAGTGCGTTTGTATGTAAATTTCAGTACGTCGCGGCCCTCTTAAACGAAGGAAAATTAATAGACGACCCCTCAATAGTGAAAAAACAAAAACAGACAAAGCCAGAGTTAAAACCGAATTTACAATATTGATATAAAACAAAAAAGATGAATAAAGCTTTTGTGGCTACATTTAATTATTTTTTTTTGTTTTTCTCTTTTTCCGATGCGAAAATTTGACATAATTAAAACTGTAAATAATTGTAAAATAAAAACCTGTGCATTATGATAATAGCCGCTTGCAGTAATTACGCTTTGCAATTTCATAGCAAAAACTTTAACTGCCTCTGAATCATACATGTCACTTTCTTCTTCGGTTGGACTTGCATTTCCACTTTCCCTATTTTCTCGCCTCCTTTCGCAGTTCCTTTGAGCTTCCTCAATTACTGATAGACTATATAAGAGGTTTTTGTCGCATTTAACATTTTGGCTTTTTTGAAACCATCTTGCTGTAAATGACCAATAGTATCCTTCAGTGGCGGCTGACACGGACAGGGCCTTTTGTAAGACTTTCTTCGTTTTCGATGTACATTCGGAAATAACGTCACACACTAGGTTGTCCAATTTATGCTTTGTTTGTTTTATTAGGTTGTAGTGAGGCCACTGCAAAGGGAGAAAGGACAATTAATAAAAAACATCATAACAAATACAATTTAGAGAGAATCAGTTTCTTCTATACAAGCGTGCTCCATCGTAGATCGCCTCATTACATAACACCAAGCAACCGTGGCCAAACGCAAGCTTATTATTAGAAACAATAGAAATATATGTTAATCACTTTCAAGAAACAATTCTGATACAACCACACTGATGATCCACAGGACTTAAAAAGGATTGAGCGAGGCATCTTCCAGGGCGATAGTCTCGAGTCCATTGTGGTATTGCCTGGCTCTAAAGCCTCTCAGCACTTTGCTGAAGGATTTAGGATTAGGCCATCGACTTCGTAGGGGGGTAAGGTGATTTCTCACCTGCTTTCGAACGATTTTTCGACGATCAAAAGCCGTTTGCACCAAAACGCCAAGACTTAATGGAGCTACAAAAACTACTGAGGCTTTTAGTAGCGCCATTAAGATGGAGTTCGGTGTAGACAAGTGTGCGGTCAATCATGTACAGCGGGGGAAAGTTGTAAATTCACCGAATGTGCAACTTTTTGAGACAATGATTCTTAGATTCCTCTACGAAGTCGAGACCTCGCCCCGGTGCCGGCGGCATCCTAGTTTTTAAGTTTTTTTATAATAACTAAATACTAAAAAAATAAGATGATAAATAAATACCTACGACTAATAATAAATATTTGAGACATTTTTACACACGTTCATCTGACCCCAAACTAAGCAAAGCTTGTACTATGGCAGCCAGAGACTGATATGCAAACACAATTTATTTATAAATACATGCTTAAACACATAACTAACACCCAGACATAGAACAAACACAAATGTTTGCCTAAGGTGAGAATCGAACCCCCATCCCCAAGCGCAGAAGGCAGGGCACTACCAACTAAGATATGGTGGCAGTCCAAACACCACACACGTCACACAACCCATTACAAACTAGGCAACTGAGCTGTTTTTTTAACAGAAACGTCTAGCTCTTGTCTACAGAAAAATAAAGATAAAACCACTTACGAAAGTGTAACCTTCAAACAACGAACACACGACCATGAAGTCATTCAGCACTTTACAAAACTCCTGAACGAAATAGTCATGACGGAACAGATCATTGCACCAATTATCGTCCAATTCTTCATCCACTTTGTGAAGCAAAATCGTCTTTAAATACATCGCCCTAAAGACGCAGTTACTTATGAACGTAATCATGTTTTCTTTCGTCATTTCTGGCACTGATTCTTGGATGTAATCATTGGTTATGAACGGGGTGACGTTATCGTCTTGAAATGGACAGTTTATTTCGCCTTTTACAATCTTATATCTTAGGGCGTAAGATTTGATTAGCGTAAGGTCAGGCGGGATAACGTCGAATATGGTGCGGGTGAATTCGACGATCTCTGAAATGTCTTGCCCACAATTTGTCGAGAGTAGATATGGACAGAGAGATATCACGTGCTCGATTTGTTTAAAATCCGTGGACTTGTCGCTGAAAAAAAATTCATGGGTGTTAGTTTGATGGTTAGAGTTTTTTTGAGAAAAACTTTTTTTCAGAAAAAAAACAGTTTTCGTAATTATAATTTATCTAGATATAAAAACAACTAATAACAAATCAAATCGAAATCCATGAAGCTGTTTAGGCTGTAAGGCGCGCTAAAGAAAGCTCATACATACATATACATACATGGATACACTCGAAAAATAACCCATTATTCTTGCGTAGTCGGGTTTTTTTTAGAACAAACTAGAATTATTTTATTTTGTGCTAAAATAATCTGTAAAGCAGAATGAAAATGGGAAAAGTCTGGGTTTTAATTACTTATTTGAAATGCAATTTTAACGATTTTAATACCTAAAACTGGCGGTACATGGCAAACCCTGAAAACCCTTTAGCCACGTGTGCGCGTATGAACAGTTAGCTAAGTATACTCACTCTAATTGCGAGTGTTGGTGCAGTATCCTAGCAGCATTATACAGCGCGTTCCGTCTCTCATTTTCCTGTAACGCGGAGAGTCCGTCCTGCCACGCCGCTAGGACTTCACACCACGTCTCCAACGATAGGCGACTGCTGCCTCGCTGGAAACGAAACAGATTGTTACGATTTGAACCTCTGACATTTCACATGTGCAAAAAAAAAAATTGGAAAAGGTCATAATAAAAACAACAATAGACAATTTTTATTTGTGAGCAAAAAACAAATATAAACGAAAAATAACAAAAAAAAAAAAAAACTAAACAAACAATGTTTTTTGCTTTTTGTAGCAAAAAACATTGTTTAGTTTTTTTTATTCCAACTCAGCATAATGCCGGCTATAGCAGCCAGCCGGCTATAGTAGCACAGCCGGTTCCAACGCAAGACCAGCGTCTTGCGTTGGAACCGGCTGTGACGTCTATATAATTATATGTCTGTATATAGTGTTTTTGCCTCGATAAAACCTATTCGCGTGTGACCACGCCGGCTACTTGCTCCAGCGCTGGTGACGCCACTCGTGTACCGAGTGTTGTTTGTGTAGCGTGTACTGACCGGCACCCGCACGCTGAGCTCGAACAGCGCCAGCACGAGTCGCTGCAGCCCCGGCGCCACCAGCGTGGTGCACAGCCGCGCGCTCACGCCGGCTACTTGCTCCAGCGCTGGTGACGCCACTCGTGTACCGAGTGTTGTTTGTGTAGCGTGTACTGACCGGCACCCGCACGCTGAGCTCGAACAGCGCCAGCACGAGTCGCTGCAGCCCCGGCGCCACCAGCGTGGTGCACAGCCGCGCGCTCACGCCGGCTACTTGCTCCAGCGCTGGTGACGCCACTCGTGTACCGAGTGTTGTTTGTGTAGCGTGTACTGACCGGCACCCGCACGCTGAGCTCGAACAGCGCCAGCACGAGTCGCTGCAGCCCCGGCGCCACCAGCGTGGTGCACAGCCGCGCGCTCACGCCGGCTACTTGCTCCAGCGCTGGTGACGCCACTCGTGTACCGAGTGTTGTTTGTGTAGCGTGTACTGACCGGCACCCGCACGCTGAGCTCGAACAGCGCCAGCACGAGTCGCTGCAGCCCCGGCGCCACCAGCGTGGTGCACAGCCGCGCGCTCACGCCGGCTACTTGCTCCAGCGCTGGTGACGCCACTCGTGTAACGCCCAAGCTCAGTTGTCCCAGGATCTTTGATACGGCGCCCTGACTTATTATCATTTCTGCAAACAAAACATGTGTGTTCATAGTATTTCGCGGCCAGACAGAGGCATTGCTAGTACAACTGAAATGATGATGTTTTTACAAAATTAACTGAAACCGTAAAAGTGCAAAAATCGGGGAGTACCATACTTAACGTAATTCCATGAGTTTATTAACTGTTGGGAGCATGTTGAGAAAATATTATTAAAAGCTTCAGTCTATGGTATTTTACAAAGACGAGAGACAAATTACTTGCAGCTAAGTCCGAACTGAAGAAATTATTCTTACCTCCCTTAGAGTCATGGTTCAAACACAAAAGCAATAGATTCTTGGCTTTGGAATCTCCCGTATCGATCATTCTAATACAGATAGAACAGAGTGTCGTTTCAACTAGCGGAGAGCGTAACCAGCGCTGGACGGCGGGAGATAGACAGTGCGGATGCGATAGAGACAGAGAGATGCACCACTCCACTACTGACGGGGGGAACTGGAAAGTGAGAACATTGAATCAAGAAAAATAGCTAAAATTAACATAATATATTACTTGTTAGCCAGTTTATACCTCATGCAGATTCTGTTCTGCATAAATAAAGGCTCAATTTCATTGGGGCTTGCATTCGGGGTCGGGCACCGGCATGCCATAGCGCCCCCGTACGAGAGCCGTTTTCATTAGTCGATGGGGTCGCATGCGAAAGATTCTGTGTTCTCGCATGCCATTAGTCAAGGCCTCTTTCTTTCGCGCAAGATCGATATATCATTAGTCGTTACATGAGCGAGGAGACGCCCGAATGCGGGTTAATGACAGAGTAATTGAGCCTCTACGACACGTAATAGCTCGCAATTGATACCATTTCTTACAAAAAAAGGGTTTTGTTAACATCTTATGTTACGACGCATGAAGAGCAGGATAGCACTTTTATGTTTAGTTGATTGAATCAGGCGTTACTTTGCGAAAGTTCATCTTCAAAGCTGTTACTTTAATTTTAGAAAGTTGAATTAAGTTTTGCAATAAATTTCGTTAAATTAGTTCAGAATTCAAAATTTAAAAAAAAATTGAACACATATTATTGGCATACTTAATGCGACGTTAGAGCGGAAATACACTAGAGATTGGTTAAAGTAACGCTATAATGTTTACTTTGTTATTAGAAATTCTACTATTCCCAAAACATTTTGTTACTTCCGTGCGAGCAGTTTCTTACCTGTTTAAAGCTACCAAACAGAGCGTCCTTTTCCGGCTCAGTCAAGTGCTTCATAAACAAGAATATTATATCAACGATCGCCTTACACCGCATCGTATCACCCGCGAGCCAACACCTTAGAACTTTCTCATAGAACTTGTACGTTGATTCGCAATCAAACTGCCTTGCTATGCCAGTAAACAAGTTCGGACTGTCGAAATCAATCAGAAGGGTTATCAATGGCATCAAAACGGGGCTGGAGATTTGCTTTTTACTCGCAAATTCAAAGTAATGCCCGCATATTGTCTGAACTAAATCGTTCAGATTGTGATTGTATCTCTCCACGATAGAAGCATCGCACTGTGGAGATTCTTTAGCTTTCTCTACGACAGTCGGTGAGTCACCGTCGAATTTTATACTCTGCTGCTTCTTTGTCTCGTGAATGAACGACGTTTTCAAAGTCTGCAGAAGCAATATATGTCCCTCGATTTGCTTGGTGACTTCAGCGTGGTCGGTCGATAGTTTGTTGGCTTGCACGGCGATTGTAGAGCCAACATTTTGCCAGAAGTTTCTGATGAGCTGGTCATATTTCTCGCTGTGGCCTTCCTGGGCCTGTTTAAGCCAGTATTTGACTAAAGATGCCATGGCGTTTGCAGAGTATTTGATCAAGTTGGTCCGTGTTAGTCCGTCGTGTGTGTTGGACAGGATTCTTTCGAGCCACGTTCTGTGCACTGAAGTGACTATTTCTAGGATGAAATCATATTGCTGTATGGAGATGTATCGCAAACATTCGTCCAGGCTCGTGATCCACGCTTGTCTTTCGCTTTTGGAACTTAGAATCGATTTCTTATCCAATCTGAAATACATTTTTTGAAATTAATATTTTTCCTACAAAATCGCACCTGATTTCAATCGCTTTTTCAGCGTTACACAACTATACCCGTTAAAAAGAGCGTTGAAGAAGACGATGAAGAACTGCTTAGTGACCATCTCAGGAGGAAGGTGGGCCAAAAATGGCAGCAGGATATTGGACAAGTGACGAGCATCGCCCCAACCTCCTGCAAGACATTCTAATTAAAAAAAAATCTTTTAAATTAACTTTTTTGTAAGCAGCTCATTACGTCAAAGGCATAACTTACCACTTTCCAGTACATCAAGTATTCTTTTGCTAAGCAACTCTGATTTGTCCAAATATTTCGTCCATTCCTGAAAATAAAACGTATGGACTTATTTCAAAGCAAGATATTTCAACTGCCCAATCAGCAGCTTGCTGATTATAGTAGAAGTAAGTGTTAGTACAACATTTCAAACAGGCATTATTTATTATACACTAAAACTTCTTCCACTCAATTACTTTTTATTTAAGATGTTTTCTTGAATCTTCTGTTTAGATCAGAAATTAAATTGGTTCAAACATTTTTCTATGGGGACTGGCATATCCACTCACCTTATTTTTATTCGCACGATGAAAATAGTACATACCTATGGATTGAGGACACTTATACAAACACACAATGTCCCACCACTCATTTATACTACCTAAACTCGTGAGCAACGACTTACACTATTGCCCCATACTTTTTGTTCATTTATGGGCCAACAGTTTTCGTCGTTTTTTTTGGACACGTGCTAAGTTTTTTCAGTCCATCTAAACTAAACTTGATATTTATCAAAGAATAAAACATACCTCTACATTATGCATGAAGAGTAACAAAGCGTCCCAGAGCTGAGCCGCGGCGAGCGGAGTAGATTCCTTGGCCCCGATGAGCATCCGCAGCGTCTTCTGCCCGTACAGCTCCGCGAACTGACCCTTGTAGCGCTCGATCACGCGCCCCACCACCGCGTACCACGCTACCCTGGAACAATCACCATCATTACACTCCCACTTCTACCTCACTTTTTTACTCAATTATTTATTTATTTATTAGGGTACCAACATGTTATACATTAACACATTCTCATAAAATACATAGACAACAAAATCAAAAACTAAATGCTAACACAATTATAGGCACCGACTACATGGAAACCTATGTTACAGAGCAAAACAAAATTAAATTAAAATTAAAAATTAAAGATTAAAAAAAAAAAAAAATTAATCATACAGTCATTTTCTAGGCATTGCAATAACAATTATAAAGAGGAAAAATTACGAGGGATGTCAATAAAATGTAAGTAAAATTATATATTTTCGAATTGTTTATTATCTAATGAAGTGAGTGAGTGTGTGAGCACCTAATAAAGCAGCGCAACTAGAGCATCTGAAGAGTTTTGACTCCAAATTTCATTATTTTTAACCACCGTCTCAAAAACGACGGTGTGTTATAAGTTTGACGTGTTTGTGTGTGTGTGTGTGTGTCTGTCACCCGTGTCACCCGTCACCCGCCACCCATATAAATAATAAATAATAATAAATAAATTCGGGACACTTCCACACACGGTCGCCTGACCCCAAACTAAGCAAAGCTTGTACTATGGCTGCCAGAGACTGATATACATACTTAAATATTTTTAAATACATACTTAAATAGATACTAACACCCAGACATAGAACAAACACAAATGTTCATCACATAAATGTTTGCCCTAGGTGGGAATCGAACCCTCGCCCCCCAGCTCAGAAGGCAGGTTCACTACCAACTGAGCCACCGAGGCAGTCACATCACCCGATCTACGATGCCACAGCATCGTAAAACGGATGAACCGATTTTTTTTCTGTTTAGAGGTGAATTAGTCGGGAGTGTTCTTAGCTATGTTTGATTAAAATCGGTATCGGGGTGTATTTAATTTTTAATTTATATTTGTTTAGTCCTTGTTTTAAGTTTTACTACAAGGACAACCTACCCTACATCGAGGGTAATCTGCCATGTGAGGTTGTCTGCCATGCTGGCTAAACAAGTGCGGGTAGGCTAGGATGTTAGGGACCGCGGTCGTGTGCGAGAGCGTTCCCGTAGCCCCGACATTGTGCGCCGAGGTGGAACACCCTTGGGTTTTTAGTGGGTAGGTTCTCAGTTGCGGGAGTCCCACATAACCACACTGTGCCCGCCCCGGGGCTGTTGGTGGTATCCACAAAGGATTTTCCCAGGGTAAAAAGGTTAGGATGGCACATGTCTTACGAATGATAAATTCTAGAACACGCGTTTTTCCTTTTCTCAAAGCCTGTTTCATCATACACTTGTTCATTGTTGCACGGCCAGGATCGAACCCTCGACCTCCGGATCGGCGGTGCGGTAAATACTATATTGTAAAGACAGTGTTTCTTTAAAAAAAATCTTTAATAGTCTTAGATCTTAATGACTTTGACAGTGACATTTGACCATGTAATATGCCTAAACAATCTCAAGGACACCTGAAAAAAAAGAAGACAAAATTAAGAATTCTCAAAGATTAAAGACACTTGTCTAAAGTGTAATACCTGATCCTATTATCGGTGTGCGTGGCTCGCTTCCAGAAGACGCTGGCTCGGAGCATAGCGTCGACTCGCTCCCACAGCCAGCCGTCCTGCTCGCGCGGCAAGTACTGCACGGTGAACTGCATGCCGTGCAAGGAGCTGGCCAGGATGCGGATCAGTTGGATTTCTTTCTCTTCGGGGGTGTCCGTCCTGGGTGATACAGTACATGTTATGGGCTTTTATTTGGAACTTTTTTTCACGTCGTCTGACCCTAAACTAAGCAAAGCTGTGGCTGCCAGAGACTGATATTAATACATATATCAGTTTCTGGCATCAAATAGATGTTAACACCTAGAAATAGAACAAACACAAATGTTTGCCAGGTGTAGTTTGCGAGGTGGCAATCGAACCCACGCTAGAGGTTCACTACCAATAGAACAACCAAGGCATTTCAATGTAGTCATGGGAGACTTCAACGCGAAGCTGGCGATTCGGTGATGAGCTAAGAATGGGACTATTTGGACTTGGGAACAGGAACCCCCGAAGCCAGATGTTGGCCGACTTCATGAAGAAGGAAGGCCTCTTTATGATTAATTCCTTCTTCAGGAAGCCGGAACAGCGTAAATGGATTTGGGCAAGCCCTGACTATTGGGAGCTATTGGGAGAGGTCGAGAAGCTCTATGGGCAGCTGTACACGACAACGCGGACACCTGTAAGCTAAGATGCAGATCCCAGAGCTAAACTGACCCACTGAAGATATCCCGGACGTGAGTCAGTACGAGATTAGAATGGCTCTCAAACAACTGAAAAGGCGCCGGGCGATGATGAAGTTACAGCCTTACAGCCGAGCTTCTGAAAGCGGATGAACGCCGATCCTCAGGGCCTTTCAAAAGTAATTTAATTCCGTTATACTGAAAGGTCGAACGCCACAGGCATGGCATAGGAGCGTGGTGGAACTCTTCTTCAAAAAGGGTGACAAAACTTTATTGAAGAATTATAGACCCATGTCACTGCTGAGTCCTAGGACAGACCATCCTATAAGGTAGGTCCAACTTCGAGAAAGAGGTCAATCGTCGAATCTAACTCGGCTGGGCAGCGTTCGCGAAGCTGTGGAACATCTCCTCCCTAATACCGCAGTGTCTTATGTCGAAAGTCTTTGACCAGTGTATGATGCCAGTGATAACTTACGGAACTGAGACGTGGTCGCTTACGATAGGCCTCTTATGGAGGCTCCAGGTCACCCAGAGAACACTGGAGAGGGCTGTGCTCGGAGTTTTCCTGCGAGATCGAATTGACGAGAAATGACGAAATCCGCAGGCGAACCAAAGTAACCGACATAGCCCGTAGAACTGACATGGCAGTGGGCAGGGCACATCGCTCGTAGCACCGACGGCCGATGGGGCTAGGAAAGATTCTTCAGTGGCGACCACAAACCGGCGCAAGGTGGACTGACGATAACGCGAGCGTCGCGGGAAGCCGCTGGATGCGGGCAGCCCAGTTGTTGTGGAGATCGTTAGGGGTCCTTTTTCCAGCAGTGAACGTCTGTCGGGCCGACATGATGATGATAATATTTCAATAAAAAGCTGTGAAGGTTTTATCTAAATGCCTGAATGTAACCATTATTTTTATTTCGAAAACCAACAATATTAACTTAAGAGTTGGAGACCAGGGTGTGGCAGATGCCCCCACCTTGCATCATCGTGGGTGTGCCCATGGTTGTTGTAACTCTTAGAAAATAATGCTTACTTTTTAATCAAGGCAGATTCACCAGTCCCCGTGAGATTGTCCATCAGATGAGACACAATTTCGTTTTTGCAGAATAAGATCACTTCAGGCAGCTTGCTGTCTGGGAACGTTTTCTGTTGATCAAAACAATTATTTGAGTAATAGAATTAAGTTACTTAGTTTAATGGGCCATATAAGAACTGCATGTAAATACCAAAATGTGTGCAATAAATGATTCGAGTATTTGCCACTCCCCTCGTCTTTCGCTCCCTTTGACGCGTTACCCTCGCCTCTCTTACTGTGTAAGCGAGGAGCCTATTTCGACTAGCCAGAGCGCCGCAAAATACTAAACCTGTAAGTGCACCACAAACTCCAAATGTTTGGAAACCCCTAAGGTATACTTTGGTAGCGTATGGTTAGTGGTAGGTACATTACATACCGCATATCGGACCGATGTCCGGGAAACATGCAAGGGTATGTTCCTATAAAGATTCCGGTGCCTTCTGCTATGCAGATTGGATAGTTGCTGAGGGGGTTTTAGTCATCGAACTCCAGGTACACCTCACTGAAACACTGTCATCAAAAAAAGGTACATACCGCAAGCGAGGCCTGGGCATGTGTCTGTGCAGGCGCATGCTCGTCGTACTGAGCCTGCAGCCACGCCGGCATCAGCGTTTTTAGCTGCGGAGCCAAGCGCCGCCCGCACACCGACACTATGCTGCCGTGGCATAACTGCGAGAAAAACCACACAATAAGCAAAAGGCGAAAAATGACTCGCCTTGGCTGCTTAAAAATTTCTTGTCTATTTTTCTGGGAAGTGGCTATTTTTCCGAACAAGGTATTAAAGTAAAATTTATAACTTTGACATTTATAGGATTATCTTCGATACCCAATCGAACTAAGACATTTGATTTGATTTTGCTTATTTGAACAATCACAATGCCCAAAATCTCCGCTCCACTTCAGAGGAAGCATTGTGATTGGTCAATTATGCACCATTCTGTTCAGCTCCGTGATACTGGAAAGGCCTTACGATCCGTTCCGCCGATCTGATGATGGCCGCCCCTGTATGCTTTCCGTTTGTGGAAGGTAATTGCAGCCCGTTCCAGTAACACAGATCAATTGCGTTCAGACCACACCATCAGAACGAGTCGGCAGTGGAGGCGGCTTTGGGCCCTATTCTGGCCCTAATCTCTCATTCTTAAATATTTTCTAACTGGAGAGATAATAGTGTCTTACTCATCAGAAGATGTGGAAGCATAATCTCAGTTCACTAAATTTAGTTAGGATAGGTTTAGAATTGTAAGCAGTGATAATAATAGACATTATGATTGAGATAATAAATAATATATATTACAGAGTATGACAAACCTGGGTGACTTCTCTAACTTTTCTGTTAGGGTCAGAGGTGAGCAGCCGGTAGAAATGCGCCCAGCTCGGCAGCACAGCTACCACGTCATCCTGTTTACTGTTCACCACAAGCTCGGAGAGCTCTTGCAATGCCTGGAATTTATTTTTATTTAAGAATTACAAATATTTAAATATACAGTGGTCTCAATTATCTATTAAAAACAAGAGAGACAGGGGCCTATTGGATTGTTTGGATTACTGGATTATCATGAGATATGATAAATAATATAAAATAGAAACTTTTCACTTGAACACAACATTGAAGAAGTTATTAAAACTAGAATGTGCCAATAGTGATAAACAGCGGCTATTGTAATAATGTGCTGAACTACTGAAGTCCGGATTAGAGAGATTCTACTGTACATTATTCTTGAATATAATGATGAAGCTCATCCTTGCTTAAATGAAATTATAAGGATGAATAGATCTCAGTAGATTAACATGTTTTTTTGCATAAGCAGTTAAAGTGTCATACAGTGGCAATGACTACATTTTGTCCTATAAAAAAATATATTCTTAGAGAATAATCCATGGGGTGAAGTTAGTAGTTTTATAAACAAGATATTTCAACGCTAGGACCTTATTCTTAATTGACTTTAAAATTCAGAAGAGATTCGTAACTATCCTGCTGTTTTTATTAACTAACTTACTTTGGTCTTTGTAATAGGGTCCTTCTTGTTAAGCTTTTTAATACACAGCTGTAGCTCAGGGCTGACCAATGGGTCTATATTAGGAGCTGTGAGGGTTGGAAATGAGGCTGGCAGGTCCGCCCCTGCTGCGTTCATTACACCTGTTTCAAGATTCGCATTGTTGAGCAGTAGTGCACTGCGTCCACTACTTGATGGCTGAAAATGAAATCAAATTATATAAATGAGAAATTGTTAAAGAGATAACTGTTTTTCGCGGCTAAACTGTAGAAATGATAAAACAATTACTGCCTCACTAATAACCTCATTCACGCTAGGACTGCTACACAGATCTAAATTAAATTTGGCACAGATATTATATTTTGGAATAGCGTAAAGGATACTTTTTAAGCTGGGAGTGAAACCGCGGCATGCACCTAGTGGTTTCTAAATTCAGAAAATAAATAAAATTATTTGAGAAAAAATTTCATGAATTCTGTGTGAGAGTAACATCATGGAGTAACTAAAAGCGTGCCAGTCCCAGCTGTAGTAAGGTAAAATACTGTGAGTACGGTACGGCGACAGACAACGAACCTTTAGAAGAAATATTTTTTCAGATTGTGAAATTTGTGCAACAAGTGAATTCAATCAAATCGGTGGCCATAAGACTGGGATTATTTTTCTATTATAACGAACGCCATAAGATGCATTATTTACAAGGTGCAAGGGTGAAAACAGTTCAGCATAGATATTCAATCATTCGGAAGCGTCCGAAATCGATCCGAATCTCAGTCGGTATTCATAAGTTTTTATACGCGATTCATTCTTCCGATCGTATTCATACTCGATCCCTTATCCTAAAATTTATGAAAGAGACTGAGATTCGAACAATTTGAGTCAGAAATTTTTGGGATTCGATGGGAAACGTTTCCGAATTATTGTGAATAGCACCGCTTGACAATGGCGACCGCGGAGTACTTACTCGGACATTATTTTTGGTTCTTTGACTTTGTTTGGTTTTACCACCCATTTTTTCACGAACCAGACTGTTTTCGTGATAGCCACATCAATTTTACAATTGCACAATAAAATGTTGAAAATATTGATTGACGATTTTTTTTTGTAATTTTGTTTGGTTGGCTTTACTGTCTAGTTGTCAGTGTCAAAAAAATTGTGATGTTCTTTGCTGTAAAATGTTTACCCTAATTGTAGGCCAAAATCAGTCGCCCCTTTAATCAGGCGTTTGTGCCTCGTTTGTGCAATAAAAGGAATTTTACTGTCCGGCAGTCCGATTTTTACGGTCCGATATGGCAGGCGCGGGGCTCCCCTCTCTCACCTCCTACTCCTGCGCCCAACACGCACGCCTCGCTCATTTCATCCAAATAAAAATATCGGACTGTTCGATAGTAAAATTCCTTGCAGTGCACAAGCCAATCATCCGTTCTTTTTATGCCACCTCGGACCTTAAAAAATCGGGCTGCCGGACATAAACATTCCTTGCAGTGCACAAACGCCCTATGGCAGATGCTGGTCGCTAGATAAATATCGCTATATTTGCAAAATCACAATACTTACTTATCCACTGTGCAGTATAATGTATCATCATTTCATTTCATCTATCATCACCCTCTCCTTCATCATAGGTATAACGACTAAAGTACGCATAACATACGGATAACTAGGCACTATGGCCATGTTGGCTCTAGCCTGTCCTACGGGCAACTTCAGGAAAAACTAAAAAAAAAAAAATATTTGAAATACGATTTGAAAGTTTATTGAATTTAAAATTCTACAGCATCGATATCGCTGACAAGACTTGCTACAGCTTTAGGTGAGCTTTCTACCTAGTTAAGTATTAATGTAACGTAAGTTTCTCTACATAAATAGTACGCTTAAGTTTGTCGTTTATTGACCTAGCGAAAGCTAGGTAAATAAACGACAAATCGTCTAATCGATCTACTCGGACAAATCAGCATTTGTTTGTCCGACGATACCTAGAATACCGTTGATTCGATAATTTTCCAGACAAGTAGTTCATGCACAAACAATTTTTCGATTCGAATTTGAGCTAAATCGGAAGAGGGGCTATAGAGATATAGGGCGTGGTCTCCGTTCGTGGTAAGCAAGTATGTAGTAGGCAAGTGGCAAGTGGCAGTAGGCAAGGCAAGTGATTCTTAATGTTTTTTGCTAAAGCGGAGCTGAAGGGATTAAGCCCTCCCCGAAATTATCTAATTCATACTCTACAATAGGTGAGAATGACTGTTTCTGTGATTTTGCGTTTGCTTACCTTGGTAAAGGTAACACTCAGCTAAGTCAAGCCCTATAAACCATAATCTTATTAATAACTAACCCCCCTCTACCTGTATTTCCTCTAAATAATAATTTAAGATTTTTGTTAAAAAAAGTCACGGTCCCCGGAGTCCGTGGAGTGTAATTTTTTAAATAAAAAAAAAAAAACATAATCTTACCTAACCGGATAAAGCTTACTTACATCTAAGTCCCCCTCCGCTCTAAACGAAAATCCTTATGGAGAGGAGACTAATGACAATCAATAGAGGATGGCCTAAAACAAGGTTATATTTGTTAAAGTTAAGTAAAAATAAAATAAAATTCATGCAAGTGCATTGAAATGTCAATATATATATTTTTAATATTCATAAATTCAATATACATTATAATATCAAGTAAAATGAATTACTATAATTTATATAGGCAATATTTTAACACATGTTAATCTATGGGTAAGTTTAACAATCTAGAGTACTTAATTTAACAAAATGTCAGCGACCATACTTCTTATTTCATTTGAACTCACAATATTTTTTACCAAATACAACAAACACAATTTATGGCAATAGGAATTCACTTTCCGCTTATTGTAATGCTAAAACTATGTTATCAAGTCACCAAAAAGAAGAAATACTTGTTGCAATATTGTTATTGCACAAAAAAGATTCTACAGTACATTATGCCATTACTACAAATTAAAATTTTATTAAAAAAATATTGAAAGCCTTAAAATTAAAGTTTGGCACATACTTACATAAAACTAAGCATTAAACGGGACCGTTATATGGTACAGGTGTCCACGTCTTGTCTATCAGCATAAGTAATCTTTGGTTTATCTAGCCCACCGGTCAATTTGGAACTCACTTATCCATAACCTTAACATTATTTATAACTATTAATAGTTTGAAATGGGATAGCTTAATTCAAATATATATTTATTTTAGAGATAGACTCTTAGTTTAGTAATGAGTTAAGTTTTTATTTTGACAACAATTTAAAAGTACCTAGCCAAGATTTTAAGCACAATATTTTATCAGAAAATGAATTTAAATACTTTATATTTTTTTAAATCAAAGTAATTATATTTGTTAATGATAAATAGTGATGATATTTTCTGTTTTAAACATTTTTTCTGATGTGTGCGAAATTGTCGCAATCTCATTTTGATGGATTTTCTTAAAGAATGTTCTAATGAAAAAGACAGAAGTTTAATATCGCACGGTCAAAATAAGATCCCTAGCAGATAAATAATAATGAGTGAGAATACTGTAACTTTTTTTTAAATTAAAATAAAAAACAACTGCCTTTCAAATTGTGAAATTGATTGCCAAAACCGGGCAAGAAGCGGATGCGATCTGACACGGTGATGATGGGCTACAAAACTCGAATATTACAAAAAGTCCGTCCCACATCGTGACTGTTTTCTCGCAGCGTTTCTTAGATCAAATTGTACAGGACGGCTGTAAGACGGATGCAGAGCGGACATTGTTCCCAGTGGCTCTTTAAGCTGAAGACGTCGCGGCCGACTTTCTCCTCTACAGATCGCATTCCTCAACCAATTCTCGTTGATTAGAGAAGAAAAAAAACCGATAATCTCCGACATTTTGAAAAAAAACTAAAAAACTGCCTAGACAAAAAAAACTATGTAATTATCGGACCGAATTATTGGAGAAGACAGAAATCCGGACACACGAAAGCATTTTTGTCGAAACTGAAGCATAGATGCTTCGCTCACTAACGGTCGCTCTGTCGACGTATGAAAGCGACGTGTTCTGAATTATACACAAGCGCAAGACGCGGCACCCCGCTTTAGTTTTCACGCTTGAACCGTGTCCGCGCCTCATTATCGCCTTACGTCCGTCCTGTATAATTTTGCCCGGGTTCCGACTTTAAAACTTTTATAAATATTTAAATACTGTGCTTTCACTAAAACTGTATCGATCTAAATGATTTTTGATCAATATCTTTACTGTAATTCGTTGATTAGAAACCTTATAAAAATTAACTCTACCTACTTACAATAACCACAAGTATAAGATAAATAGATGCTTATAGAAATAATCGTTAGGTTTTTACAAAATGTATTTTTGCTTAGGAACCTTTTGTTCGTCATACTGCAATTTTAGAATTATAAAATTAGTAAATAAATAAACCTAAGTGTAAAGTTTAAAATAAGATGTACTTACCTACTTTCTTATGTTTATTTATAAATCAATGAGAAATAAAAATGTACCTTTATAATTTTTTGGCATAATCTATGGGAAGTAGTACCTACCTATTGATTTCTTAAAGTATACAAATTTAAACAGAAGAAAATGATTTGCATTAAGTACATAATATTAAAATGAGCTTTAAAACAATTCATTACGAGACAATTTATACAGTTTTATGTTCAGTTTTTCTAATAGAGAGCTATACGAGTTTAATTTTAATTTTTAATTTATCTGATTTCAGAATATAGGTAAAATATTAAATACGTCAATATCATTAATAGTTATTTTTATCCTATTGCATTTTAATCGCCAGATGTACATTATTGTCATCGTATTCATTGTATAGACTGCGGCGGTCCGCAACATCTACGGATGGGGACTACGCTTGTGGCGGACACTCCCGTTTTAGAATAACTACAGAAGGTAGGTCTCCAAGCAACGCCTTCTCAAAACGCAAGCCACAAAATCGCTATTTGTGTGTCTGTGTGTGTGCTGTGTTTACTTTCCTTGTCGCGCATACAGATGTAAACTAATGCGGTTAGTTAAAATATTTCCCACTAAAAGTTGGATTGGTTGATTGGTAATATATTTTCGAAACTAATTTAAAAGTAAGGATATTACGTAGCGTCGTACGGTTCCGTTTCTGGCACCAATTTAACGGCTTACATTTCCCTAGTGTACTTGGTTTGCATAGGTAGTTATTCTAAGACTCCCTTATTCTTCGCTTCCCTACTTGCTTTGAGGCAATGTGAGGGGGTCCCGATCTCATAACTCCCAGTCTCCATCTTTAGATGTAATAATTTAGAACCTATTTAATATGGTAGACATAAGTTTAAAGCAATTGATCGTATTTACACATAAATCCTTAATATTCACAAATTATTTAATAGATATTTACAACTTAAAACGAAGCTAATCTTTGGACTACATCGATAGAGTTTTTTAAACACAGCAGAGATCCCATAGGAGTATCATGGAATGCTTTATACTTAATTAAGATTGAATCTATCTAAACACTGTCACAATACAAGCTTAATGTTACTAAATTTTTAAACGTTTCTTTATAACAGACAATAGAATTTATACAACGGAATTAATTCCAAATCCTGACACCTTACGATTAACATCAATTTTCCGCCAACTGTATCTATGTACTTCCGAAAACCGCAGCATTATTAAAGTTACTGTTTCATTGAAAACCGTCATAATTAATATATACAATTTATGGTACGTATACTGTTACGTATTGAGAATGTATGGTGTTTTGAAGAAGTCTTATGATAAGTAATATTTTGGTATATAACACTAGTATATTGTCATCACAATAGACGCCCTAGAGCAGGGAATCCTACGTACTCATTTCTACTGAAATCAAGTTGCATTGATAATTGCTGATGCATTTCTAAAGTGTTTAGAGAAAATTCTTCAAACTAAACATTTAACATGAATATTTTGATCCATTTTACTTAAGACTTACACAATACAACTATTATTAGATATTTGGCCACACGAAAAATAACATTATGGAGTATTATGTTACAGGTACTGGCCTTTTGGTTTAGTACTACAAGATATAAAAATCATATAAATCTAACACAATAAAAAATACTAAATAATTTTTTGGTATAGTTTGCTTGGCACTTATTTGGTATATTTGGCACTATACAATACCTATTAGGAAATCCAAATTATCATCTACCGTATAAAAAATTGTGACGTTGAGCAATGACCTTAATTAAGTTCGAAACGAAAATACCGGGCGATGAATACTTTATTATTATGAGCATTATTATGCGAGCGAGAAGCGTTCCTTTAAACACTCTGAGGTATAGCTGAGTGGCGTCGCGTCGCCAACACTAGCAGCCGAGCTAACAGTTAACAAATTGTCACTTGGTTTAAAGTTAACTGTTGTCATAGAGGAGCGATTCAAGATCGCGCCAGAAGCATCTGCCTGTAGTTGTCTAGTCTCTGTAAGGCTTGCAGATAGCGAACCGATGGTTCATGTGCTGGCTGTAGGAGCCCGAGTGGGAGAACTTCTTGTAGCACTTGCTGCATTGGAATGGCTTCTCGCCGGTGTGGAGTCGCTTGTGCTCGGTCAGGTGGTGCTTGTGCTTGAACGCCTTCGGACACTCCACGCATTTGTATGGACGTTGGCCTGTGGAAGACACACTATGGTCAGTTATAAATTGTTAAAGATGTGATCGTTCAAGAGAAACAGGGCATTGCTAGTATTGTATTGGTAAAAAAAATTAAGTATACGAGTAAGTACCTAAAAATGTTTATTTATGTGAACAATTTTGAATTTGGGGTCCGTAATATTTTTTTTCTTCTTGTTTAAATTATAATGAGTATTTACTAATTTTTATTAACATAATATACCTAGTATCCTATTTAGAAAATATAATAACTTTAAAAACTGTTTCTTATAGTGCACATATTTCCGCTTTAACAAAGGCGGAAATATACTAGAGGTTTGTTAAAGAAACAGTTATAAAAATGAACTACCGGAAAATTTTGCCGGATTCAATCAACTATAATAGCATTAATTTTATCAACTAACCTGAATGTTCATATTTGTGTCTCGCGAGAGAACTTTGCTTCACAAACGTCTTGTCACATTGGTTGCAGACGAACTGTCCTTCGCCTTCCTTAAAATCGCTTCCCTTGAGCTTGCTCTTTTTAAGTACTGTCGCTTCGTCTTCGTAGTCATTGGGCGCGTGCATTTCTTCCCACGGAGGACGATCATATGATGGGCTAGACCCTTGTCGACTAATGTCGGCAGATAGATGCATGTTCAGGATTGGGGACCGCGCCATATCGTTATAATGAAGTAACTTTTCCATGGGCATCATAGGGTTTACTTTCTGGGGCAGCAGACGCCTATGCCCATTAAAATGTTCACCTGGAGATGGCGAAAGTCGAAAATCAGTAAACGAAGAGGAGGAACAGTTGGAATGTGGATAAGTGCTCGCATAGTTTGGGCGATGCGGCGTTGGGCTGCGCGAGGACTTTTGGCTCAAGTTAACCGCTTCCTCGGAGTCGGAATGTGTTACTGAAATGCTGCACGATGGAGAGGGTGACGGACTAGACGTCACTGAAAGATTCGATTTCTTCGTAGACAAGTCTAGTGGTTGATCGGACAACGATGACGTCTGAGTCATTCTTCGAACTCTAGCCCTGTTGTTTTGAAACCATACCTGCACCACTCTGTTATCGAGACCAATCTGTTGCGCTATTCTTTTAAATTCGTCGCGATTGGGTCTCGGGTTCAATGCATAATGTTCTTTTAGTACGGCTTGTTGCTCCTCGCTAAGTGCGGTGCGCACTCTGATCTTTCTGTCATGGTCATGTATCGACGACTTATCATCACGGTCCTCTCTGCTAAAATCTTCATCTTCACTGGCGCTTACTCCACTTTGTATTGACGCTTTCATTTCGGCTTCTAGTCTATTCAAAGCTACCGTTTCAGCTACTTGAGCTGCCAAACTTTCATGTTTTCTAAACAAATTGGCACACAATACTTTCTCGTGATCTAACAAGTCGCTTTTATTGGAGAAAGTTTCATTGCATTTCAAACACCTATAAGTTTCATCGGATGTTGGTTCTTGTTTTATGACGATGTCATCACATGGCGCCGTGTGATGAGGTGTCGGTGACACTCTACATATTCTGTCAGAATATTCAACTGGCGATAGTTTTGGGGTAGGTGACAATTTCTTTGCTTTGAAAAAATGCTTAGGTACGGATGCTCGTAAAGAATTAACTGTTTTGTCAAACTCTGACTGGTAATTAGCAGTTTCGTGATTGCTATTTTTCAAAGGGACGGATTTGTAGTTTTGAGATAGAGATTTTTCGTTGTCGTCATGTTCATCTCGCTCATTTTTTATGGTAACGGCTTCGTCATCTTCTATATCCATAACTAAGTCTGCACTGCCTTCAGATCGCTTATCGTCTTCTTCGGTAACCTCTTCAATGAGGTCTTCTGGATTAACAGGAGGTGAACTAGTTTGCTGAGGACTAGTTGAATCTTCAATTTTTCGTTGAGGATACGCAGCTATTTGTTCAAAAAGACAAGACAAGGAAGCGGGAAAGCTGTACGGTGCTATACCATTAGCAGGGCTCATCGGCATTCCTGGAGGCATATAGAAAGGATTCATGCCAGGTTGTCCCAAAGTTGGACGGTGAAAACTGTTTTCCTGCGACATCGTCGCGAAGAATGCAGCGGCTTCGTTGTATTTCGGTAATATTGGTAGAAAAGAGGTACCATTGGTTGCTATATTATTGTTCAATTGGGATGCAACCATGTTGTTGGCACGCTTTCGGGAAGGGCTGCGGTTAGGATTTAGAGCAGGGTTGGTCGGTTTTATTCTTCCCATTTTGAGGTTCATCACGAGACACTTCTTGGAAGTCATGTGGCTGGAGTATGAACCCGAGTGGGAAAACTTTTTTCCGCAATTGCCACACCCAAAGGGTTTCTCCCCGCTGTGTATTCGGAGGTGCTCCTTTAGATGATGTTTAAATTTAAACGCCTTGTCACAATCGTTGCACTTGTACTTGCGCAGCGATGCATTATCGTCGTGGCTGATCATGTGCCGCTGCAGTCTGTATACATTCAGAAAGCTCTTGTGACAGATCTTGCATGTCTGTTGACAAAAAAAAAAAACGTTAACTACGGTATTGCTGTGCAAATTTTGTATGTTTTCGAATAATGCTTTTAATAACACTAACAATAAGTCTTACAAAGAAAGCGTGCTATAAACTTACGGAAGTTAGACTAATTTATTACTCATACTTAGTAGTTGATTTGTGTGACTGTAGCACATGAAGACGACGTAAAAGTTATCAGTAAATAGGTATGGATGGACTCTGTAAAGCATTATGAAGTCTTCACTGACATATTTGAGGTTATCCACCTGAGTGCTGGGCGCGTGAAGGGTTTCGTGGCGCTCAAGCTGGTCGCGCGTTGGGTAGGCTCCACGGCACTGGCTGCAGGAGTAAGGCCCGCCGGGGCCCAGCGGTGACCCGCTGCGCTCCTCCTCCTCTTCGCAAGGTTTCGACTCCGCCCCACCGCCCGCCACTGGACGGACTGTAGACAACACATCAAATCTAATGAGCAAAATTTTACACGTCCTTATTTGCCTACCTATCTTAGATTTTACTATCAAATCGGATCGAACGTAATGCTGTATCTATCCGGTCAGTGACTTAGTAATTAGATAAATTCGGAGATAATATCTTGCCATCACTCTAGTCAAATAGGTATCTCTGTGGCATCAAGTTGTAAACGATACACAGTATCAAATGATAAATTGTAGACAATATTGGTGTGAAAACAATCGAAACGACGATAAATACAGTTACCGTACCGTACTCGTGTCGTTAACCCAAATGGGAAATAAAACAATTATCCGTGTAGCACATTGGATGCGATTAAAATTATTACGGACACCTTTACGGGCGTTCGCTTTATAACAACAAATATGGCGGCAACAATTCAATTCGGAGTCGGTTATTTCGGTAATACGGCCAGTTTCCGAGCGTAATAACATTTTTAAAAGCACCGTGTGGCGGGCGTGTGCCGTAAATCAAATATAATAAAGAGCAAAACAACGCGACGTATTAATTAGTGCGACCGCGCGTCCGCTGGTCGAGCGCTGCGTCGCGTCGCGTCGCTGGCCTGCCCCGTGCTCTGCTATCAGACAACGGTATTGAATTTTAGAAAATACGGCCTCGTAAACCGTACACCTATCGATATCGAGCCTCGTTGAAGTTATTATTTACTGCGAATGTCTAATAGGTAGATTTTATCACGGTATATGAACTAACTGTAGGTACATGATATAACATATCAATAAAAAAATAATTAAGCATAGTATGAATTACCCATGTAGTTATAATGCAAAACAGTTTACAAAGGATAACCGCAACTACGCCGCGAATTCACATGTAACTAAGTAGGTACGTTTGTACGTCTACCTGCATATCAAAGTGTTAATACTTAGGTACAAATATTTATGTAAATAAATGTTTGCGGTTTACCTATTTATAAAGTACACGGCATAATGACAAGACATACTAACCTAAACTCCGGTACGTTAATACGTTGCACATTAAAATTATAATAATTAGATATATACATAATAGATATGTTTTCAAACGTAATAATAACAATTGTTATGTTTCTTGCCCGTTGTCAGATTTGTTCCAAAAGTATTCAGTAAGTATTTAGATATAGGTACCGATTTTATTCAGACGAACTAAGTTTTTTTTTAACTATAAAGGTAATTGAATAAACTACAAGCTCATAATTTGTAAAAGTTGAAAAAGCTATCAAGTTATGTCGTCTAGTACTTACTAGTTGGGGCTTCAAGTTATAACAAAAATTCGCTACTCGACACTAGATGGCGCTACACGTAACTGAACAAGATATATTTATAAATTTTTGAAAATGTATTAGTTTATATTCATAAAAATTTGTTTTTTATAAGAATTTAAGTAAAAATTACTTGTTTCAAATTATCTATTCAACTCATAAAATGTTTATTGATTTTTATTGACTGATTTACAAGAATGCACAATTAAAACTTGCGCCTGACTATGTCACGACTTAATTATGTCACTGCAATAATGCCTCCTGTAAACCATTTATTTAAAAAAATAAAGATGCTTCTTTGTGAAAAAACTTCAAATAAGGATATTTTAGTCGATGATTTTTCGTGCATTAAAAATTGGCTCATTGCGTACTAACAGCTAACATAAACTATCGGAAGCTAACTGATGAGTCTCGGCGATCGGCGTTATAATTAGCACGACTGCGTATCGGACACGAGGTAGAGACAGTGCTTCCGAACGTCAACACGCGAATTTCGGTAGAGCTCAACTCAAAAAACTATACATTACCTAACCTATACATTTTTGGATTATTTGGATTAAAGAATGTAATTAACAGTTTGTGGCTAGATTAATGATTTAGTCACACTTTTTTTTTCTTCAAAAAATCACGATGAATGATTCCAAGAACGAAGTGAATTAATGACATATGTATTTTTATACAAATTAACATGAACTATTTGGTATTTTACCTAAAATAGTAGAAGAGATCGCACAACGGTAGGAATACCAAAAACCTTAGTAGGTTCGGCAGCACTCTAGAGCGGATGGGCACCTACTTGCTGGATATCGACTGCACCACCTAATCTATACGAGTGCGTCCGTTACCCGCTGATAAAAACCTGCCCACGCACACACTCGCATTCACCCTATTGCCTGTTAATTATCACACACATACACGTTTATAGTCCAGGAGATAACGGTTCGATTGTTGATCGGTGTTCTCGACTCGTGTTATGATTGGTCGCACCTGTGCGCGGGCGGGGAGGCCGCGCGGTGCGGGAGGGGTACCGACCAAGAAAAAACTCCGCCCGCAAAGACACCATGTTGTAAAGTAATTCTATATTGTTACTGCGACAGAATTACATATTATGGACATGTTCAGACAATGTTGTAAATATAATTTTGCGGTTGTGCTTATCGAGTTGTTTATGGGTTCTCACCTAACTATAGCTGCTATGTTTCTTTGTTTGGTAATTTTAAAATACCTAGGTATAGTTAGTAATCTTAGTCATTAGTTATAATTATTGTTGCAATCCATTTGTTTAATTACTCATAATACCTACCTGCTTATGCTTCTACTTCCTACTAAGTATATCTATTTACGTCTCTCGGCAGATATTATTTTATTTTAATTTCATGAATTCAAAATCAACATTTCAGCCATAGGCATTCACATGTCACACTTACACCATTGTAATCAATAAAATATCATCGCAGTGCTTATAATAATTATTTTGGTGTATTGTTTAATTCGTTGAATATTATTTATTTTTTTAAATTCTTAATCATTAGCTACGAGTAAGTAAAGTTACACTAAATTATGTGTATTAAAGTAAATTAATTATAATTTTCGCTGTACCTACCTACTACCCCGGCGTTTGTATAATTTAGAATAATAATTTCAATAGTAGGCAATATTTTTAGTTTTTCCTTTTCAAAGATATTCAAAACATACGAACGACCTAATTTAATAAAGTTCAAATTGAAATTGAGGCTTATTATAGGTACTTATACCTAAGTATTCATTTAGCACTCTATTTTCCTTCGCCACTTCAGTATGTGATTTCCAGGAATAACAATTACCGAACAATAAAACTGATTTACTTATTATCATTTTGTGGTTATATAATGTACGGACATTATAATAAATCAGTGAATCATTATTTTGATTTTATATTTAATTTATTATAGTGTCCTTATTTGTTTTATAAAACTTTTTAAATGCTAAATGACCGCTGGATAGCTTAGTAAACTTTCGATTTGTTTTTTTTTTTTTATAAATTTGAAAAAGATAGAGTCTAACAAATCAATTGGCTGAAAGCAGCTTAAATGGCCAGCAAATGGATATATGTACTTGTATGTAGAGTAACTCACGTTGATATAATTTAACGGTAGACTTTAAGCAAATCTTGAACATTACCAGCTTTTCTAAAATTAGATCGAGTCTCACCGCGGACAAGCGCCATTAGCTATGCATGTTTAGTGCCTATTCTGAATCAGATCCCCAGAGGTAAAAGGGAGAACAACAAAAATCACATGATTCACTGGAAATGAGTCACAAGAAATCACAAAGGTAAGGGAGTTATCTGTTCGGTGTTTACGAGTGATTAACAAATTGAACGGTTTGAGTTCCCGGCATCGATGTTTCTTGGCTCGTAATTTTGTGTACAGCAAACAAGTCATTAGCGGCATGGGTACAAACTGCTAGGTAACTAACTAGGTGCTGTTTGGTTAAGCCACTTATCGGCTCGAGTATAAATTGTACTTATTCGTCGCATTAGATGTCATTAATTAATTTAATCGTTATCTCTTTACAATACGCTCTTAGATTGTCCTGTTTATTTTTAGTTTGTATGTTAGGAAAGAAAGCAAATAAGTACTAGCTGTTTGGTAGAGCTTTTTCGTTAAAATCATTGCAACCGTTGAAAAACGCCCCACTTGTGTTTTAACGAGCGTCTATTTCTTCTTTAACTTCCTTTTGCCTTTTTCAGAAGTATATAATTACATAAAACAATTATTTTTTATTTGTCAATTTCGTCTTATATACCTACATCATATTATCCCCTTCTATAGTTTATCATCCCCTGGTAGATTATCACGAAATAAATGAAAGTTAATCTTTTGTAAATAATTCATTCCTAAATAACGTAGGTAGTAATAATTCATTAACTGAATTATTTATTTGACTGAAAACACAATATTTTGTAACCCTGTCATTACTTATCTATCTAATTAAACATCCGGACAAAACAAAAGGAAGTAATTTGTATGTCTAAACGTATAGGTTTTACGTGTTAGGTACACAAGAGTAATAAACCTCGATTTACAATTATTTGAAGTTAATGCCATCTTCGTGAACGTAAAAGCTTTTTTTATTTTACGCACTTTCTTATTTTCAAACGAAGAAGCAAACGTTACTTCGTTTTGATGTCTAGTGCATGACACATTGAGATAAATTTACAATTTATTATTTAAAACAGAAACTTCACACAAAACCGTTTGTTCCGCGGAGAGCGATAAAATGAACTTTTAACTAATTTATTTATCCGCGTTCTACAAACTCTCATCTAAAACATTACGCATTGTGGCTCGTCTAGCGCATCAAACGCGCCCTATTATTTTATCCACTCCAGACAGGCGGCACTCAAAGAGGAAGAATGAAATAAAAAGTAAGACAGAAAAAAGCAAATGAATTAAAACAACATAATCATTTACGATTTAAGACGGTGAAAGCGAGCGGGGTTCCCCTCGACAAACGAAACTTTCTTTCAAGTCTCTGTGTACCTGTGCCCGAATCTCAAGTGGATGAATTATATCCCGAGGGAGGCGAGGGGAGATCAACACGCTCGGTTATTTCTAATGAAGACGTGCTCGATGGTTTATTTTTAATGCCGCAGAGCAAAGGTGATATTCTCACCTGCTTCCATTAATGAAGACAAAGTTAATGTTTGGAAAAACTTCACAAGTCATGTGTCACTATTTACGGAGAGTTTACGAAAACTACAAAATGTTTGAAAAGGTTTACGGAGTAAATAAATTGCACTGCATCGTCAAAGTAAACTAATAAAATAACAGAAGATAGTGGATAGATGAGATAGCGAGTATAAAATATAATAAAATAAAATGCAAATAAAACAAAAGAAAGAAAGCTTACTCAAGGCCGCGAGCCGCCTGGCCGAGGTGGTAGACGTGGGGACTTGCTTACTCCTCATGTCCGCAAGCCAACCGGCCGCCAAGCTTTCGTACCAACCGCCAACTCCCATAAGGGAGCTCTGCACTTTCATCGAGCGACACCTCTGTTCTCACACCGCACTGACCACCGGCTATCTGATATCGCGGTACGCACTCTTCGCGGATCGGAATCGCATCTACGCCGTACTACTACACAGAGATTTCACAGCCTCCGCTGACGTCAGCGGTAAAAGTCCTAGATACGTGATGTGGTGGACACTCGCGCCGCGGTCCGACGGCGGCGCTACTCACATCGACAGGCGCCCCACACGTTGGCCAGGCTCCACAGGCGGTACGAGTAGCTGTCACCATAGCACCCGAACATGCTCTCATCGGTTCTCGCGACCATGGCCCGCGCGCGCGGACTAACGTGCTCTCTGCGGCGCGGCGCGCGGCGGAATGATGCCGGCCCGCCTCTCGCCCCGCCCGCGCGCCCCCGCACCCCGCCCCGCCCCCCGCCACTCTACCGACTGCCCTCCACCTCCCCCACCTATACTTAATTAGTAGAGCCGACTGGCGACTCGTGCCGTGTCTCACCGCCGACAATAACGATACACCGTTGATATTATACTCGTATCTAACACCTTGCGAACAATGGCCCTTCCACTCGACTCGGCGCGGCCACGGACTGTACCGATAGCTTTGAAATGTTTATTTACAATGCTCTACGCTCCACCTTCTCGTTATCTACCTGTCTCTATCTAACAATATTTCTATGCTACTTTTTACATTATGAATTCGGTACAAATACTTACCACTTATGTAGGTTAATCAAAGTATATTTCTGACTTACTTTCTACGTGCACACCTGGACCTATTTATAAATTTATCGTTAAAAATTATAACCAAAGCTCACCGTACATACAGAAAAGCATCTCCCCAATTATGAAAATATCAAAACTGAATTGATACTCTTAAAATTTTAATAAAATAGTGTACCTACCTATCAAACAAGTCGAAATAAGCGTTGAAATGCATTTTTAGTTTCGCCGCTCGACACTGGATGGCGCTACTAATCCTGCCTGAGTTCAATATAGAGTTATAAAATTAAAACTTACAAAACGAGTATTACTTACGTTATTTTATCACACATTATTTTTTATTGCTCTGAAAATAAATTTAAATGAACAACAACAAAACAAAAATAAACCAACCTTTCTTAATTTTGATATTTTTTATTACAGGACACTAAAATTGCAAAACCCTGTCATAGTTAATAAATTCTCACTCATTGTTTCAAGATACAAAGCCATTGAGTGGTGGTAAGGTTATACTACCACCATGCTTTACCTCTGTAGACATGGGCCTACAATTTGGAGCTTTAGCAACTTGATTGTAGAGTACATTTTTGAAGTTAGAGGTGTATCAGAGGTAGAGTATAAGTTGTAAATTATGAATGTTGTGTAACGCAGAGACAATACCTTGTGAACACGTGCGGCACACGTGTCTTGGCCATCGACGATCGACAATGCCACACCTAGAGCTTTGTCTTGGAGTTTTTACAAGCTCTGTAAACTATCTTTGAGGATATTAAAGTGGAATGTTTCGTCATAAATAATGGCTATTTCTGTTACAAAATTAACGTTTCAACAGATACAAAAAACAGTAAAATTACATCAAATACTTACTTAACTACCTTATCCTTTTTTTACAACCATGTAGACACTTGTTATCAAATACGTACTTCTTACCCATAGGATATTTATAACTTTTATGAAAATAAGTTACCAAAACATCAAGTAAGTAAATAGATACGTTAGTATGAAAACTAATTCTTATCCGCTTATGACTTGCAACTATTAGAATTGTCAATAAATTTTAATTTCTGTGAAGCTTGACCGTTAATAAAAAATTAACCCAATAAAGAATTTCTCCGCCATCTTTCAAAATAAATAGACGTTTAAATAGAGTTGTCTTTTTGTACCGAATGACATTTTTATTGTCACATTTGTATTTTTGACACAAATTACCTAATTATGCCTAAATTATGCGCATTTTTGTGATAAATTAGCCATTAGACCATCGTCAGACATTCAACGAATCTCTAGTGCCTACCTTCGATAAAATAAAAGATGTCTCTTTTTATGGGTGACAAGACAGGTTAACATGGATCGACATTGTTAGAAATGGATTAGAAATATTTATCCATACATACATAAAGAGGAGTTAGAGGGTTTTTTTTAATTGGCAAAGACATCTAGGTTCCCCTAACTTCTCTATCAATTCTCTACAAGTCTAACTCCTAAACGGAGGCAACAGATTTTAGTGCGGTTTTTACAATCAGCTAGATATTTTTACGGAAGGTTTATAGGTACCGTGCAAAGCCAGGGAAGGCGGCTAGTACTTTGTCTTATGTTCCAGGTTCTCTACTTAACAGTAGGAAATATGTTATCTGATTAGTTGAATACCTAAAAGAGGGGCAGTTTTCGATTTTGTTGGCAAAGTTGAACACCTTAAATCTTTTAAAACTATTAGTGAAAATATTAAAAATGATAATTATTTAGTTTTATTACATTCACACTTACCTAAGCACTTAGTAATCATGAGCTACTATTAAATCTGAGCCCAATATTTTTAACACTGAAAATCAACAAGAACTGAATTGAATGTCTCTAAAAATCGATTGCAGTACTCCGAAGTAGGTACTCGAACTCAGTTTAGAAGCGTAACCTCTATAAATAGGCTAACATTTTAATTTAGAAACGTCTAAAGAATGTGGTTATTTTTGTAGCAGACTCGCGTGAGTCAATACTTTAAGGATCCAAGATTGTTTACGACGACCAACAACCGTACCAAATGTACCAATGAGTAGCTGCGAATTGCATTATTACTAATTACTATTATATATTATTTCGATGTAATATAAACTTCTATTATAAGTATGTACTAGATAAACTTGAACCTCTGTACCTCATAGTTATAATACCAGATTGCCAGTACAAAATTTCAGTGCAGTATAATTAGTACTTACATAGTACATATCTACTAGTAATGTGGTTAATATGACACGTAATTTCTTGGTGCGTTTATTTATGCATGTCTGATTTTTTATTTGAGTAAGTATGAGTCTCTACCTATGTTGGGATTACTTATCTGAGTCACGCGTATTGAAGCCACAGAAGGAATAAAAAAGTAAATTTAATCATCTACTAGTAATTCTACTTATAAGTCTATTTACATATTTGGTAATAAATTTGTAATGACAGTAATTGTAATGAAATTTATAGATATTTGTAGTTACAGTAGCAGGTACGTACCTATGTCAATTTTTTTTTATTAGTTACGTAATATTGCATTTTTTTTATTTTCAAAAACAGTTTAACACAGTTAACAATATATCGTAACGCCTTTTCTCTGTAGGGGTTGGTAAAGGTGCGTATTACAACACCAGCACTTTGCCGGGCGATATTCAGTCCAGGTCCAGGTCAAGGTGTGACAGGGGGTGAGTCTGTCGATATACATCGGGCTCCAGTTATATTTCAGTTGCTATTTCACTTAATTGAACTTGAATTAAAGTAGACTGATGATGTAGAAAGAGTTCAAATTCATACCCTGGTTTCGCTTAGGTGTGTGAGCAATATGTTAACAAATTATTACAAAAATACGTTGTAGGATAACTATTTTTTCATTCCGGAAAAATGATCGCCCCTATTATGGTAGCCGCTAATAGAGCATGGTTAGCCAGTTATTCAATTTCATCGACACAATACTATGGGGTAGAGGTGTCTGTTGAATGTGCCCACCTCGCGCACACGTGTGCAGGCCTCGTGTGTGGCGCTACGTGTGGCCACCACTCGATGCCGATCGTGGGCTTTTATCCCTTGCCACTGCATAAATAAAGAAATTTACCGACTATACCTACCTACTGCTATCGGATAACTCTACACAACCTTTTGTCATTGGCGATGAATGGTCCATCAGTATACTCGTAGGTAGGTATTAGTTAGTCACTTAACTAGAGCGTTTTAATTAGAAATAGTTTTCCTCTACGCTATCTATGTATAACTAGATTTCCGTGTAGGTATACCTACGTATAGATACGAGTAGTTATACGTAAGTTAAAAGTGACATATTTTTACAATGTACAACGGGTAGGTAAGTATTTCATTTAGATGAGGATTCGAAAATCATGCTCTCTTAGTAGGCAAGGTCGTATAGACTTCATCCTCAGCAATAAACGTTGTAGAACTTCGAATTGTTTCACAGTTTTTTGTCTTTTTCAATCGAGTTTAAATGTTTTTAGAAAAAAAAATGCTATTAATTATTTCGAGGCTATTACAACGTTTATTGCTATAGGGATTAGAGTATAGACAAACCGAGTGGCTGCCCTTAATGTCAGAGTTTCTAGGCCGCCCGAAGACCTATACGCCTAGTAAAGAATTATTGTGATTAGGCAAATAGGTACCTACGTTAGCATCATCTTCATTAATTTAGTTTTTTCCAAGCACTGATAACTCAAATAACTGTCTTTAGTTAGTCGGTAAGTAGGTACTCAAATTATCGTTATTCCATGAAATTGGAGGGCGTAGTTCGTTTTCCGGTTCGTGGTCTCGGTCCCGGTAGCTCTGGAACACCTACGACAATTATCTACTCACCGATTCTGCGAAGATCTGACCGATCCCCTGCCACTTCTGCTTTTTAATGCACTTTGACGGTATGCGATGAAAGAAGCGACGATAGCCTAGTTGGAGAAGGCCCGCCTCACAAGCCACAGGAAGCAAGTTCAAACCCAGCAAATTCGTTCATTTTGTGAACATATGTGCGTATTGTATGTCATCTGCTACACGACTGGAGCCCGGTGTATGGCGACAGGCTTGCCCCTTGGCACATTTGGGACTGAATACCGTCCGGCGAAGTGTGGGTGTTGTATTACATCTCTGCCAGCCCCCTCAGGGGAAAACCGTGACGATATATGTATATAATGTGCTGTCGGTAACGCGGTCATTAATAATCCAATTTGCAGTGTGCTAACTTAACGTCGCTAAGCCCGTGCAATAAAAAAAAATGCTAACAGTCGTTACACTACCCAATTTTAGCACGCTAGCTCAGTTAGCTTACTGCAAATTGGAATATGAACCGCTTAACTCAGATCCGCGAATTTAACTATACGGATAACTACGGTTCTTAACTTTTTACATAAACTACTAGTTGCGCCCTGCGGTTTCACCTGCGGCCCCATAGGAACCGGTAATTTTTTCGAGATAAAAGTACCCCATATCCTTTTCCGTACCTCTGACAACGTGTATTCAAAATTTCATGATGTTCGGCTGACCAGTTGACGCGTGAAAGAGTAACAAATAAACGAACAAACTTTCGCATTTATAATATTAGTTAGGATCTAAAAAAATAATATGTACTACTCATAATTACATGCAGTTGATCGTTTATTTACAGAAATTTATTTATTATTTATTTTATTTATTTATTCTAAATTGCATACATCACCCTAACAGTCCAAAGACCAATGCGGTGCTATAAGAACGTACAAATTAAAAATGTTAGTTACATAAATTGTTACATACAAGTTACATTTAGCTACTTTTTCAAATTGTATTCACAGAGTCTGTGAGCAACTACCGTGAATTCTGCCAGATTACACTTAAAAATATCTATATTAACAGAGATGTTATTTAGTAACATTATAGCGCGCGACAAACGCGAAATACAGCAAGTACTCATGAACTTGTACGAGAGATCCTTTCTCACGGGTGCTGTGAAGATGCGGCCACATCTGGACGCCATGCGCTGCGGTCAGGTAACTTTATTGTTTTACAATGTCGTAAACTGCGACACGCCTTTATGGCTATTACAGTGAGGACGAGCCTTTATCAAATGTAAACGACAATTCGACAGTTTTCGGCGTTTTACATAACTGACCGAAAATGGTTGTAAAAATCTGTGTTGCAGTTCTGCGGTGTTATTCACAATCTTTCGGAAACGTTTCCGATCGGATTCCACAAATTTCAAACTCAAATTGTTCGAACTTCAGTCTAGCTTTATATATTTCGGAATAGGGAATCAAGTACAAATCTGATCAGAAGAATAAATCACGTTCAAAAACTTATGGAATTGGATTGAGATTCGAAATATTTATTGTTGAAATTTTTGGAATTCGAACGGAAACGTTTCCGAATGATTGTAAATAGCCCTGCTGGTTGGTCTGAGCTGAACAATAAACACTTTACGTATATAGTCAAAGTTCTTTATTTGCATAGAATGTGTTTTTTTAACACTGAGCGACGAGACGAGAAAGTCGCTCGTCGGATGGTAAGCGTCATGCACGCTTGCCTATAACAGTTCAGTGCCAGTCACACCTTATTCTTGACGCGTGAGATGGGATCTGGTTACTTTCACTCCAATGACTTTTCAAACGAGAGGGACAAAGACCAGAAAATATCTCAAACTGTAGGAATAGGACTCCAGCTCGAATATAAAAGTCCTGCGCTGCAATGCACTGCGTTCGTCACCCTGAGCAATTGTAATGTTCTATGTGGCCAGTAATTTATCTGGAAGCATTGCCCTTCAAACAGGTACATAGTAATGTTTGCACACTTTTGGTTTGCGGTTGAATAACTGGCATAGGTGTGGTACTTCCCCAAGCACCTCTGCTAAAGTCCCACCACTACAAAAACAACAATAATAGATAATTAATTATAATATGTGTGTAGGAAGACAAGGAAATATGACTTTTTCGGAATTCCCTTAGCTACCAGATTTGTATATATACCTAAATAAATAAACGTAATGGGAAGTTTCAAAATTATTTCTATTGAGAGGAATCTTTTGGATCGAATTTCCTCGTAATTAAATCAAATGTTTGTGCTACATAATGCCTACCTACCATTTATAAAAAGATATTTCAGGAGAAATTAAATAGGTATAACCTTAACAGTTGCAACGTTGTTTTTTTGCTTTACGTCTTTCTAATTTTTTTTATTTAAACCTTTGTAATATTGTAGCACAAATAAATTGAGTAAGTATTGATTAATCTATTTCTCATTTCCTTCCATCATTAAAAATAAACTCTACTTATCGGGTATTTGGATTTATTTTTATACACATTTAATTTCTTTCCTTCACATCGTGTTTACGTGCACATTCTAATGTCCTCTGACGTCATGTGACGCTCTTTGACGTCATGTGACGTTATAAGAATAGATGGTTACTTTTTAAAAACAATGCTTTAGTATGCTCTACATACGAGTCCTCGTGTTCCCGTAGGACACGTCAAAGTCAAAGTCAAAATGTTTTTATTCAATTTAGGTATCAAAGATACACTTATGAACGTCAAAGTTATTTAAATAGACTCGACCGCCTTGTTCGGATAAAGAGCCTCTACTCAGAAGAACAGGCAAGAAACTGAGGGGCATTATTTTTTCAACCTAGTCTTGGTTATGATTAAACCGATTTTGCCACTACATAAACACTGATTAGTACCTATTTATTTCCGTTACTGCAATTATAGCAAGTAAAAAATATAGCAGGCATACCCACGATCGCAGAGCGCCGCGACGATAACAATCGTTCGCGATCTCAGTGCGATAGTGAGCCAATATTTCCGATAGCCCGCATATGACTGCGTTCAAATAATGTCTATTGTGTCCATTGTCATAACGCGTGTAACTGATTTTTGGCTGCTGTGGAACTCGGCCCAATTTATACAACGATCAGGGAGAACTCTAATAAATGTTTAGAAATTATATTTAATGGTATCGCAGATAAAATCTAATCGCCTGTTTCACAAGTCACTACGAATATTTAAGGCTCAAATACGTTACTTTATTCAAGTAAACATTCATAAAATAAGAAAAAACTACACAGAAATTTATGCAAATAGATATAGCGGGATTAGAACCTGAGATATGTTATGTGAAACGTTAAATGTAAATGCGTAAAATTTTATTTGTTATCTAATACAAAATTCAAGTAACAGTTTGTAAATAAACAGCTATTTAGAATATCTGGATGGTATCCAAAAAAATAAACGTCAGTCAAGCTTATCGCTAATGGTATTATATCCCTTTAAAACTATCAACGAACCGTTTTGGAGAAGCGATAAACAAAATAAAAACATTGTAATCAGCTTACTGAGCCTACCCTCAGAGGTTATCTGCGCGGCTGTCAAACTAGTCGCAGTCGATGGTGATCGCTCTGGGAAAAAATGACGCTCGATATGAAAGAAATAATGACAGATACGGGAATGGTATCGTATACCCACGATAACAGCTGCACCAGTTCCAGGATAGTTGCTCTACGAGCTAACCAAGATGAAGTTGAAGACAAAATTAAATCAGAATAGTCGAATAAAAATTGTTTTTTGATTGACTCATTGAAACCGGGTTTTCGCACTTATAGAAATAATAATGGGTTTTCAACAGACGAGTTTTCAGTCAGGCCTGACCGAAAGTCTATTTCGGTCGCTTTGTATTCTCGATCATTTTTAAAGACACGTGCACTTCCTCACTCGCTGATGGCTGTCACTCCATTCTCGCGTTCGTCAACGCAAATTCATTTTCGCGTTTTTCTCTAGCGCTCCGTACAATCGTCTTTGTGCGAGCCCGCGCATGTGGTGACCATCCGGCGACCTTCAGTCACGTCTCGGACCTGCCAACAAACGCTAATTGTTCCAACTATTGCCTGCTTTGTCCTAAACAATCGCAACCTTTTCCTTTTCCATCCCACCCGTCCTTATTCCCAAAGCCAGTGACTCCAAAGTTACTTTCCCAAAATTTTAAGTAATTTTGCTCTAAGACAAGTCGTCGCCAGATGGTCTAACAGGATGCGTAGTGTTTTGTTAGAAGTGTCAAAGTAATAGCTATTATACTTGACTTGTGCCACGCTGATAATGAGAGGATACGAAAGCCGTAAATCCTTTGTTTGTCGAGATAAAAAAATAACAAGGCACAAAGAAATATCATAAGGCTTAGTAAAGCTTATGAGGTAGGTACTTTGAACTCAGTTGGTATAGTATATCAGTTTTTATTTATAATTTCAGTTAACTTCAGCGTCAGTTATGTACGGCCGTATTTTTGGCCACTAGTCGTTACAGATAATGATATCAGCGATTGCGGAATCGTGGCGTCGGTGGCGTACCGTGGCATCTGTAAATTTACTGCATTTCCTTGAATAAAATCGACTACTTTTTCCATTAAGTAACTATTAACGCACTGATTGTTCGTCTCAAGTAGGTAAATATAGGTTAAACTTCTATTTCTGTATGTAATCTCAACCTATTCCTTAAGTCTTACCTATTAACTTCAGCAACGTTTAACTGGGATAGCGCGGGAAATTAGGTAAATCACAGCACGATGATGGACATACAAGATGTCGCACGTCTAGCGATTGGCAGCCGTTCAAATATTGCTCGGCGATTTGCACCTCCTTGGCTTGTCGAAATGTTCGCACGATATTTAGAAATAATGTGGCTTCATAACCTAATTGTTATCAATTCGGATAAATATCTATTGACGTCACTAACATTTTTGCGCCCCAAATTAATTTATTACTTTTATCACATTCGTCTAAATGTGGGACATTATTTTTGTTTATTTTCACATTAATTACCTCTTATTATATGAGAGCGATAGCAGCCTAGTTGTGAGAACGTCCGCCTCTCAAGCCAGAGGGAGCGGGTTCGAACTCAGCCGACGGCACGCACCAATTTGTTCATTGTGTGAGCATATGTGCGTATTGTATGTCATCTGCTACATGACTGGAGCCCGGTGTATGGCGAAAGGCTCTCCCCCTGTTACATTTGGGACTGAATATTGTCCGGCGAAGTGTGGGTGTTGTATTACACCTCTGCCAGCCACCTCGGGATAAAGGCGTGACGATATGTATATTTCCAAAATCCCTTGAAGACAAATTAAGTCTACTTGATGCTGATTTCAGTTTCGTATCTGTGCTGTTGTCAGCTAATTTCGACCAAAAATGATGCAAATAACGTTGCTGCTGTTTAGAGTAGGTACCTAACAATTAAGCCGTGAGTTAAAATATTGGAGTGGAACAATAATTACTGTTGGGCGACAAGAGGGCGTCGTCGTCGGCGTGAACGGCCGGAAACCTGCGGCAATAAAGGTCGGCAGCGTTGTCTCTCGACGATGTCGCCGCGGGCGGAAGCGAGCCGCGCCAACGCACGAGCCGGCGATGCGAGACTACCAGCTCTTGTAGTGATGTTACTAGCTACATAACCTTGAGAAGTTGAGACTAATATCGCGTCGTCTGTGGCCCGATATTTTAATTTTATTTTTAATTTTAATTTTTAAAAGTTACAAAGGTAAAAGCTACTTCTCTAATCTATACCATATTTCATCAAAATCCGTCTACCTGTTTGAGCGTGAAGAAGTAACAAACACGCTCGCACATACGCACACACAATCACACACACACTCAGTCGTAATTTTCCATCAGGTGTGTTGTGGTTAATAACATAAAAAAGAATAAAGATAAACTATGTTACTCATTTCTTTTAATTTTAATTTTTTATTAAGTATAATTGTGTTATTTATAATTTGTAATATTAGTTGGCGATGTCTTTCTTACTAACGGAAATATGAATAACTATATACTTAAAAAATATCTCGAGCGGATTGTCGAATATGCACCTCTAACGGATTTTCACTTAATTACAAAATTTATCGATCAGGAAGTTGCGGTCGGTTGGGATTTGTTACGATTTAATCAGTCATACTGTTTCAATGAAATATATTGCTCATGGTACTGAAAATATCTTGCTTTTGAAACGTTTTTTTCTCTCTATTGTTATTCTTTTCTACCGAGCCAGCGTTAGCGAGCGAAGCTTCTATGTTTCGTCTTCGAAAAAATGCTTTCGTATGTTCAAATTCTGTCTGGATCTCCGTCCGGATTTCTGTCTTTGAATAATTTCCAAAAACTGACTTGACAGAATAAATCTGTATAATTATCGAACCTGCCCACAAAATTTCACGAGAATCGGTTGAGAAATGCGACCTGTAGAGGAATACAGACGTCGGCCGCGGGGTCTCCAGCTCACAAGATCCACTATTTAAAAAAAAAAAGTTTTCTAGATACCTCGAAGTTACAGAACAAATAAAGTACCTACTTCCTACCATTTTTAACCAGTTTTAGACAACTTCTTTAAACCTTCTATTGAGATTTGTAAGTGAGATGATCGTTCAAGCGTTTAAAAATAGTTAACACGTTAACTGATTAAGCCAGTCTTGCGAAGCCTATAAAAGTCGGTACAGTACAGTCTTGAAGAATCGTTCCCATCTCTAAAAAACATTGCGCGTGGCACTTGTAATTGCGCACCTCCATCCCCGCGATAAAAACTGGCAATAACGTCTCAGTACACAGCCTTCGCTACACCACGATCCTCATTCTGGTACGAGCGATATTATCCCTGCCTACCTCTCACTCTCATGACTTTTTTAACGAGAGAAACTGGAACTGGTAAAATGTCGAACGCGTCAGAATAAGGGTATGTGGGCTGTGCCATGCTATGCACTTTATGCGCCGTGTAATGTGCCAAATGGCTTTTTACACAATAAATATTTAGGCTCTGTAATACGGCCTTACATAAATACACTACAAGACGACGTCAGCCAAATTCACTAGGATTTGGCTGACATTGATATATAAAAATGTGAATTGCATAGAAAACAAGGTCCAACCCAACTTTGTAAAAAGTTACTTACATCTAAATTAAAAGAAAAACCACCTTCTACACTCACAGTCTATTGAGAAAAATACCTTAACATTACAGTGAACCTAGTCGAGTAATGAAACCTACCCAAAAACCGTTTGTCGATATAAAAATATTGAATATTTTCCTATGCTTACACTGTAATCGTAATGATATGTCCTGAATACACAGCTCCAGATAGCTTAGAAATTGCTAATCGCCCGAACTGACCACAAACAGTCTGTGGACTAGCATAGAAGTCTAACCACATACATAATTACGCCGGCCTGTGGACTGGCTGGACTGTTAACCTGTTAATATTTACAGTCAACAAGCATCAAATTTAAAAAAAAATTGTTGAAACAATTTTTTTATCATTACAATGTTGTATAGTCACGAGAACTAAATGTTTGTGCAAAGTTTCATAGGAATCGATTCAGTGTAAGGAATCTGAAAATCTATCCTAAAATTTGACCTAAATAACAAACAGGGCTAAATAAAACCGTTAAAAAAACACATACCTATTCAAGTTACTTACAAACGTAAACGGTAAAACGTACTTACTTATTTTCATGTAAAATATACCTAGGCAGTCACCTATTAATTATCCTGTTAATTGTAAGGAAACTAATTGTCAAAGGTACCTACATTAATTATTAAATTGTTGTTCACTAAGTTATACCTGTGGTAAACAATATGAGTTATAAGTAAATATCTTTAATTTTTCATATGAATTTCCGTATAAATTTACCTACATTAGTTTTCCTTATAATTGTTCACATATCATTAGGCTCGTTTATTATAATTCTACATCCTATTGATCAGGTTGGGTTGTTCTTTACTCATTCCTCATAAACTCGACTTTTTTAAATACTGGTAGGTATACAGAACCAATCCTCTGTCCTGGTTTTCTCGCACACACTGACAGTAATTTACTAAAAACGGAAAAAATAGGCAAAAATGTTTGGTAACATTCTTGGGTTTTGTGTCTGGGGAAATCGTTATAGTTTTTATAATTTCGAAATAATGACCCTACATATGTAGGTAAGCAGTACCAACAGTAGGTATCCTGCGCGTTGTTGCAGGGCGAGCTGACTATCCTATCATCCATCACGCGGTTCGGTTACATGTTTATCATAATTAATAAGATTTTGACATTTTAACACTAATAAGCAATTTTGACGTTTAATTATTGTTAAAAAAAAAATTCATTTGACATCTATTTATTCTAAGACTAGCTGCGCCCCGCGGTTTCACCTGCGGTTAAAAAGTACCCTATGTGCTATTCTAGACTATAATCTAGTGTCTCTGTGCCAAATTTCATCCAGATCTGTTCAGCCGTTCTGGCGTGAAAGAGTAACAAACATCCATCCATTCTTACAAAATTTCGCGTTTATAATATTAATAGGATTGACATACGTACCAAATCAAAAAAAAAGTAACACTTTATAATTGTAATAATTTGGAAACTTAACTTTAATTTTCAATTTTGTTATTTTTCTAATTTGTGATATTGAGATGTATTTGTGTGAATTAACTCATAATATGGACTTGGTCTGAAATAAATTATTATTTTATTATTATAAATATTCATAGACTCAAGTCATTAAAGATTTCAGCCACGTCACAGGGGCGCGGGTATTCGCGGTGGGTGCACTCAGTAATTAATTAACAAATAATAACAATAGTTTGCGGGGTTCAGTTTTCACGAGCCTCGTAACAAAGGAGGCATAAAGCAACTTTTGCAGCGTCGCTGGACCGTGGTGTGTGAACAATGGCAGGAGTTGAACTCGTGAAGTCATTCGCCGGTGATCATCATTGTTTTTGTAAATAAAGTGGCTATCATGATTTTAAGGGAGGTGTGTTGGTAGGTATTGTGTAATAAAATCAAAATTCTATTTTTTTATCATTTAGCCATATCCACAGTTATCAAGTTAAATACGTTAAAATAAAATACTTACTGAAAACCAGTTACCTATGTAAACAAAATTTTAAAATAATAAATAATAATAACCAATTCAAAACTCGCAATAAGTCAATTTAAAACATGCAAATGGACGAGTATACCTAAATGAAGATTTAAAATTTTTGTTAAAGGCTCAATAATATGTTTTTTTTTAATTTTCTTAAACATATCTATAATTATTTATAGCTGTTACCATGAGTTTTGATAGTTACGAAAACTTTTTTTGTTTTCGTTTGGCTCCATACATTTCAATAAAGCGTAGGTACGTGGCGTAAACGCTAAACGAAACTACATAAGTTAAATGTATAAAGCCAAGCGAAAAAAACGAAAAAAGTTTTTTCTATCAAAACTTGTAGCCCCTTGAGATTTGTTGTGCCAGAATGCTAGAATATACACTACAATATACAACTACAGTATGCGTTTTGAACTGCATAAAGATGAGTAAGTGAGGATGAAACTGAGGTTCACCTTGGCCCTAATTTTATGTTCGTCCGTCAATTCCTTTTTTGCTTGCCGCAACAGCTGTAGGTAGAGTTAGGCTTAACGGAAGTATAGTGACCGTAAAACTATGTTTGACATTCAGCAGTTCAGTGCTTGACAAATTCACAAACGAACAATATGCAGTCTAATCGTGTATTTAGCATGCAACCAATTTTCCGCGAGCGGAGCTTTAATGTACGAACCATACGTTCTAAATACCTTTTACGTAACGAGCATAATGAACATAGTTTACGTTAGTGCGCGCTCCATTAACGACTATGCCACGTTGGACCATATTTATTCGGTCGGGGAGCAGTGATGTATCCCCAGACAGACGGTCATCACAAATCGTCGATAAATGTAGTGGCGAGCACTGCAGAGCCAAGTGCGTTGGACGCGCGCCAACTGTGGCAAAGGTGAGAATTGGACACTCATTCGACGTTCACAATAAGTTTTAATTTTTAAAGCGAATCTGGTTTTGTGTCAGTAAAGTTATTTGGTCGGTTGTACTTTTGATGTAGATAAAAAATTATAAAGATTCCGGTCAGGTAACTTGCATATTTGCATATTTAGAAAAGTGAATGAATATCAGTTTAAGCCTATAAGTATTTTTTATCAAAATAATGATGTACCTAAGTATGGGGCTTTGCGGTTATTGTTGAGCAAACTTCGATTTATAAAAAATAGTTTTTTTCCCTGCCTACATTTGTATATTTAAGTAAATATTTACTCAAAGAAGGAAATAAATCAGCTGGGCTGTATTATAAATTAAGTAGGTGCTTATCTATACATTTACGCATCTGCGTAGATAAATCTCAGATATTTAATATAAAGTGGCATCTCGATTTCGTCATCATCGAACACCGAGCTTCGAATAGATAGCCATACGCCGGAGATCCTAGCACATTTGGTATTTAGATAAAGGCGAACAAAGGGCGATCAATCACAGTCCGCTGTCGGCCATCTTCTTAGAATACGGCGATGGGCAACACGTGAGCCGCGGCGGGCTCCGGCGCGACCACGCTCCTTCACCTCGCGACCCGCTGATAATACCCACACAAATAGGCTACCGATTGACGTCAGAGCGCTTACACGCCACACTGAGGTAACAACCTTATCGCATGATCTTACACACGCTTATTTAAACGATATAGACGCTATATTCCATTGGCCGGAAGATAATAAAAGCCCGATGTACCTAGCCGACACAACCTCGGCCCGCGAGCGGCCTCGTTTCAGCAAGGTTCACAAATTAAATTGCGGCGCAATACGGACTGAGGCATTAACCTTATAATAATCGGTGGCGGTAGCATTAGTGTTGTTATTAACGTTATCAATGCTGGTAGAGAGCATATCGACAGGTTAATGGATCGAGGTTTTGGAAATTTAGGCCGAAACGATGATGTCACTGGGTATAAGATTACTTCATACGTCTAGAATCTAGATCACTGAAACACCTGCTATGCGAGGTCAACCAAAGCATTCGAACCAAATGCACTGTTATATATGTACCTATATTTTCTAAATCAGAATTTTAAATTCTTTGCAATCACAGTTTAGGTAAGTTAAAATCTATATACTTACCTACTGCTAGGCAAATAGCTAACTTTGGAAAGGTTTTCCTCTTTCTGTGATAAGTAAGTACATGATTTTATTATATCATTAATCTACAAATGTTTGCAAAATATTATGAAAATAGTAGCGCTGCTCAGATGTACTACGCATGATGCAGGTGATACGAAGCCAACAGATGGACAGGCAAACATGTTTATTTGACTTGTCGTATTCCTCAGATCTTTGGTGCGCAATCCTCTATATTTGCCGTGATAAACGTGGTACCGACGTAGTTTTTATTATGTTATGTACCTCCTACATGTTTAATCTACAGTTTTTGTTGAGTGAAGTTATCTAATTAGGTACGAGTGTTTTTTAAAACATACTTAACTTTGCTAGAGCTTTCTGATTGAGGTAAATGTACCAACCTACATCTAACTTATATGTGTAACTCTCAGATCAACCTAGAGGAAAAGATGGAACACTGCGTTATATCTCGCTGAAGCAACTTGTTTTTAAATGTGTGCGCATGGTAATGTTGCCATGAAAAACATTTACAATTGCACGAAAACTAATATTAATTCCCAAACTCTACGTTAGCCATTTCCGTTACAATTTACCTTAGTAGATTTAATATTCTAAAACTGCACATATTTGTAAGAATGTAATGTTACGGCCTTTTCAAAATTGACTTGTAAAAAAACTGCACAGTTTTTAAAAAGAACCTCAAAATGTACTTCTGGCCACACTTTTATAATGCACTATATATGTATATTTATGTACAGGAAATTATACCATAAACCAATGCGCATAATGTCGAGGTAAGACCAAGCGAGTAGCGTATCTTTTTTTGCGTCTATGTGTGAGTGGTGTGTACATATACGACAGTAGCGTAGTTTTTGGATGGTTTTTGGCTTTACTTAAATCATGTGCCATGTGCCATCTTATTCACTAGGTTGATCTGAGGTGTAACTAGCTGTTATACCTGCGACTTCGTTCACGTTTATTCAGAAAATAGTATTCAGAAACCTTTCTCGTGGTATACTGTAACTATTTATTAAATTTCATTAAGATCCGTTCAGTCGTTTACCCGTGAAAAGCCTACAAACATACAGACAGACATAGTATTAGGTAGTATTATGGAAGTATGGATTACAGTAAAATTTTATATAAGTAGAAGAAGTAGTAGAAGGATAAAATAACAACAGAATAAATAATAGTATAAAAACGTTATAATAAGTAGAGTAACTAATACGTGAAAAAGTAGATAGGTGACTGAAAACACTTCTTAACTTACCTATTCATTTCATCCATCCATTTTTTTGGAATCTCTTGTTTAGCATTTACTCACTAGGTTTTTTTTTTTATCAATTCTGTCGTTTTGTTTTGACACAATTCTGAAAAACTTTACCTCTTCATTAGTAATTTAGATAAGTTATCAAACAATGCTCTTACTCCACCGGAACACTGTGGGCGTTGAGCGGGCTATTCGCGGAACTATGGCCGTTAGGTAGCTTGTGTACCTACTGCTGCATGATAGCATGTCAACAATCTTTTACGCAACAAAACACTTTTCATCCGTAATTATGAGTCAATTGGGAATTTTTGTTAAATCATGTCACGATTTGTAAACAAAAATACTTTGATTAAAAATCAAATATAAAATACTTTGGTTAAAAATCGAGTCTTTTGAAAACACTCAAGACCACTCGCGGAATCTCGGGTTGACTTTTTAACTCGGAGCTAACTGCTTAACTGATAAATCGTCTTGCGCTACCAAGAGTTAAAAGCTAACCTTGATTTAACACAATATTAGAGTGACATAAGTCTTGAGTCAATGAAATAGTCATAAGTTAGGCAATTTTTTTTTTAAATCTAGAATATGTCGACTTTTGACCACCAACTCGCGTGATATTAAGCGACATTGTGGTCTAAGATGGAGCACGACGACCTTTTCACACACGGTCGCCTGACCCCTAACCAAAGCTTGTACTATGACTGTCAGAGAATGACATTTATATTTTTAAATACATAAGTGATTAAGTAGATGTTAACACCTAGATATTAATTAACCCTGCGTTTAAGAATTCAGCTCCGTATCTTCAGCAAGTGGGCCTTAGTATAGATAACTGTGTCGTCAGCAATGTTCGTTCAAAGTTCACAATTTAAATTGTATTATCGCCACTTGTACTAAATAAAAAATTGCCGAAGTCCTCGTCCAAGCTAGTTCCTACCTACATTTTTATACACAAACTTTAAGCCATTTCTAATAAGCCATAGGAGAGGGCCGCGACGCCCGCGACGCTCTGAAATTTCCATACAAACGCGCTACTTAAACTTCTTGAAAACCATTTGTCAGATTATGATGAAATTTAGCATGTACAATTAAATTAACAATTTCTCCGCCCCTATATTCTTGGTTTTTTTAAAAAACGTTCTCAAGCGAAAATAGAGCTATGAAAAATATCCGCATTTTTAAGGGGTCACTTTTGACTGATTTATTCAATAGGTAGACAAAGAAAATAAAAAATTCCATTACATAGGGAGGTTGTCTACATCATTAGCTGTTAAATGTATCCATAATACAAGGGCAATTCTTAGTTATTTAAGAATGATTACAGAAGTGCAACAGTCATAAAAAAATTGAAATTGCACTTTGTCACTCTGTAGGTAACTTTATAGGCTCGTCAGTATCATTGCTTGCACTTTTCGCTCGTCTTCTTCTTCTAGACGAAATGGCTATAGAATACCTTAAGCCAATGCGAAGTTAGTCTAAAGTGGTCGCCTGACTCTCCAATAAGCGAATATTTCGCTAGGAGTAGTTACTAATTAAGCAAGGACTTAGGCAATTCTTAAATTTAGCGCAAGTGGCCATTAGCGTTTTGAAAAGGAAAGACAAAAAAACAAGGACAGTACCGAAACTAGGCAGATAGATCTAAGAGATAGCTTCGATAAATCGTTCTTGAATGTCCACAGAATGCACTAACGTACTCGTAATTAGTAAGCACAATAGGTGATATTGCGTGTAACGTATTGCACAACGTTAGTGTCATTATGCAACTCCGCAGTTGACGTCCCACTGTCCACCGACGCCCGATGCACCGCGAGTTACGGCTCCTCCTCACTCTGTTTACCTTCTTACTCACAATAAACTCTCCAAACAGACAGCTTTACAAACGCACAGAACTAGCGTAAAAAGCTTGCGCTGTTGTGAATATTTTTAGAAGATTTTATTGCGACAGGTGTTGACCGAGAAGTTATGATGATTTGCTCTGTGACTCTGTTTTACGGAAGTCGTCAGTGTTTAATGTTTTTGATGCAATTCATAATTAGAAATGGAAGGAACACTTCTCTTTTATTGCGATTTCTTTGAATTTTATTTCTATCTTACGAGATGGTTTGAAACGAGTTATTATACATGACACATTAATGTTTTGAAGCTGGTTTGATGTATGACTTATATGGAGAGTAAGAAAAGGTCCCCCCGTCTCTTATTGTCTTATATAATAAATTAATCCCTTAAAAATCTCGAGCCTAGTAAATGTTGTAACTATGAATGTCGACATGATAATTATTTTTTTTTAATGAAATTCTGAATCTTTTTCTTATTTTCTTATTGTTTCTTCTTTTTCTTAATCAATTATCTCAATTCGGTGAGACCAGCCACAATCATAACTCCCCAACCGATATGTAACGCAATAAGGTAAAATTTCCGTCAGAAATCGTCTGCTCACCGGCAAGCATGTGTGTGTGTGTGTGTGATATCTTTTGTGCTCATTCATACAAATTGTCGATGTGGTTGTTTATCTGTACTCACACGCCGAAGCCAAAGCCATTCATGCTTAGGGTGCCAATACTTTGTTTGCTTGTTCGAGACTGTTGCACTTTAATTAGTTTTTATTCTCATGTGAAGCTCTCTCCCTGGTCGGTATTTTACAAATAGCACGGAATATTAGTATCTCGCTAAAACCTATTGTTAAATACATACTTTCTTAGCACCTGTCTGAGGCATCATTCCCGAGAAAATGCTTAAAAGCATTCACCTCCTCCTACCCCACGGCGTATTCTTTAAATTTATTTGAACGGCAGTTATGACTCCTAAATATGACCTCACATGCACCCACGAGTCAATATTTCTTATTTTATTATGTTTTTAGGAAAGACAGATAACAAAACCGTGTACTGAAATCCCGTATCCAGGGTCAAGGTAAAAGTTCTGCGACAGATATCGGTTTATTTTCATGTAGATTGTAGGTACATAATTTTCCAACGCTCATCGTAGTATCATTTCCTAAGGTCGACGTTTGCGATGATGTTGGTGATTAGATGTTAGCTAGGGGAGCGTTGTCTTATTGATTTAAAGCTGTGTCTATATTTAATACATTTTGGAAGAATTAATGCTAATTTGTGTGTTTACCTGGGGTTTATCTCAATTTGGCAAGTGTGGCCACATTACTGTACGTACGCATTGCCCGCCTTGGCCTGTGCCCGGCCGTATCGCCCACTTGCGCGCGCGCACAGATAACGCGACCTGCCCTGTACATGTACCTATGTACCTTGCCTTTAAGTATGTGTGCACATTGCGCGTGTGTGCATTTCCTTCCACGCGTGTTAAATACGGTCGACGTTGTTATTTGTGTGTACTGTATACCTACTCGCAACTTATCATATCGTATGTTGGGCGTAAGGACACAAGAGTAGAGGTGACTTTATCAAGTTTATTTCATTGGAATAGGGTACATACCTTCAGAGTTCAGATACACCTTCAGATTAACCTTTTCATCTAACTAAATATAAACAAATAGGCACATTTTGTTAATTCATCAATTCTTGTTAGTCACAAAACACAACGGCTTTGGATAATCCAAGATCCTCAGCGTTCAGATATGTTCAGAGTTCTTATCGATTCATTTGAAATATTGACATTTGGCGCCAAATTAGCATGAAAAAAACTTCAAGCGATAACGACAGTCATTGTATTGTTGGTAGGTATATCAGTGACTTATTATTCAGAAGGGTGTCCCCCCGCCGCTTCTGATTCCATATTCCAGTAAAAGTAGTGCGTGACGTCGTGCGACTGATTAAACCAATAAGTATTGCTCGTACATTACACGAGAGAATACGTTTTGTACGCACGTTTGACTTCTCCACGACTACACGGGGTGTTTTCTAGAGACGATTCAGTGAAATACAGAAAAGTGTGCTGTGACATGAAAAAAAATCATTAATAACACGTACTAAAATTTTATGTTTACTCTTGTTCCCCACAAGTGACAGTTTATTCTACTCACAAGATAATGTAAATTAGTAAAGACTATACCATCAAGGTACAACTATCAATACAAACTAGCAGGAACATCCTAAACCCTGACGCTGAAAGGGAGGTTTGAGGTTTGACAGTTTCATACTACCTGTAAGATACTAAGCAAAAAATTTAAAATGTGACAGTTTTTCGTTTTTTTTTTCTACAAAAAATGTATCGTTAAAAGGTTTTGATTTTTATCAGTAAAAATTAAATTTCTTCAATAACAATGAGCCAAACTAACAAGAATCGTCTTGCTTGCTTCTTACAAGAAAACTCGCCCCGTGTGCTCTGTCGCCGGCGTCAACGAATTCTTCCAATCTGTACAACAACGTCTGGTGATTCGCGTTCCACTTATTATCGTACCGTGGGCATTTGCATAAGAATAACAAGGAGGATTATTGATGTCACCCCCCGCGCGCCCCGCCCGCTCCCGCCCGCCGCGGTGGAGATCGGCGCTGGACGCGGGACACAGGCGGAAGCGGGAGAAGAGCTATTTAGCTGCCTCCCAATTCTACCAGCCAACTGTTTAATTTTTTATAATTTTGATTAATTGCCTCTAATTAACGCTTTTTGTATGCCAGGAGTGTCAAAAACAATTTGTGTGAACAATTTATTGACAATAAAAAACGCTTAGTAGAATTGTGGCCCTTTCGTGTAGGTCGTACAGCTCATTTTATGTCCATGAACAAATCCACTCGACTTAAAGAATTATATTTTAAATTACGATTAAATAGAACTAAGAAATCCTACTATTCTATCCTACTAATATTATAAACGCGGAAGTGCGGAAGTTTGTAAGAGTGGATGGATGGATGGATGGATGTTTGTTACTCTATCACGCCAGAACGGCTAAACAGATATGGATAAAATTTGGTAAATAGATTGTAGTCTAGAATAGCACATAGGATACTTTTGAACCGCGGATGAAACCGCGGGGCGCAGCTAGTTCATCAATAATGCACACTGTGCTTCCATAAACAGACAGCACATTTAGCTTAATTAATTTGTAAGAAAATAGAGTAATTATTAATTTAAATGGAAACCTTAATAATTAATAAAATTAAGTAATTGTACCATAAAATTAAAATAAAAATAAAAATAAGTGTAGAAGAACTTAAAAAGTTTATAAAATATAAATAGGTGGGTAAATATAAATATTTTAGTGAATCCAGTTAGTAATACCCATTCTCTTTACTCACTTTTTATTTCAAAGACATAGCTAGTTATTTATTTATCTAATTCGATTTTAAGGTCTTATTAGATTTGTTTCGATTTAGACTACATTCTTGAGTTCTTGTTATAACAAGAACTCAATTATAAAAATTATACAAATTGATATTTGAATCTAATTTTAAACGTTATACAGTGTGATATTTCAAATAACGAATTTAAGCAAACCTTAAAAAAAAATTAAGTATAATTTTCTAGTAAATTTCATTAAATTAGTTTTTTTTTAAATTTCAAAATTAAAATTAGAATAAAAAATTCATATTCCTTGATGTACTTAATGCGACGTTAAAGCGGAATTACACTAGATATTGTCCAAGTAACAAGTTTGAACGTGTATCTTGTTTATATGACTACAATTTCTTATCTTCAATTTTATTAATATTAACGATGAAATACGTAGCAAACCCTTATAGTTTCGCCATGTCCGTCTGTCAGTCTTTACACCCGTGATGGGATCGCTACATCTCATCCCTCACGTCCAGTTGTAATGCTTAATTTTGTTCTCTTTTCATGTTTGCTCTGTATACATTTCGTCTAAAATGGAATGGAATAATTTGATGTAACGTTGCCATTGACGTGAGCGGGATTGGATGCCTCACTTTATGTACAACAGTAGTCTATTGATGCTGTATGCAAATGCCGGCCGAAGCCAGTGGAACGCTGCCATAAATCGAGGATTATTTATACGTACTTAGCGGCTGTTAGCAATAAATACAGGCCCTGCTCTTGAATGGTAATGCGGAGATTGTGACATTATCTTAACAGCCTTTTGTGTTAACAGCTTCTGTGAATAATGAAATAAGAATATTGTGGTTTTCGCGTTTTACTATTATTTCTCCGGTTTTATGTTATCTCGTAGCCTTATAAAGCCAAGGTCTTTTTTCTTACAATAGATATAAATCAAGTTTTTGCTAGTAGGGACCTAATAAAGTAGTCACGCAATTATTGTTACTTTACCAAGTGGCTACAAAAATATTGTTCCAAAAGTAAATAAAAACCTTTTTTACTGAAGTACGAGTAAACTAGGCAGGTTTACTACACTTCTCAACGTTCCGTGCGCTGTGATTCAATTAACAGCCTTTGTAGCACGTGCTGCTACGAAAGCGCTACGGCTCCTGCTACGCCGCTACGGTAACGGCCAGTCGCCTTTGAAAACACCGCGTCCTCACCTAAATAGCGATTAGCGGCTTGAGAGTTCCTTTTCCATTTGTTTGAGCAACTAACTTTCTAATAACTAGTTGAAATTACGTAATAAAAAAGTAACCTTAACTATTCAATCGCTACTCGTACATCAAAAGATCATAAACCATTTCCGACAATCGAACAAAGCGAAGTTAAACTGTACCAACAGTAAACTCCGAAGGTCCGATCAAATTATTGTTTACAAATCAAACCATCATTTCCGATCACCGACCAAAGGTTGACCCGACCCAAACTAAAGCTGACCGCTCAAATCAACTCGTCGAAATTAACCTTAAATAAACTTGGCCAGCAGCAGCCGCCTTTTCCCACGATTAAAATTCCAAATTCCCTTTTTGCTGGCAATTTCCGCGTCGTAGGTGCGCGGAACAATGGCCAGGGTTCTGTCCCTAAATCACGGGAGAGAGCGGCGCAATTCAGAGAGTTGCTTAATTCAATCATGATAACTGCGGTGGTCGCACGGCACGGGCGCCGCAAGAAATAAATTGACCAATGACCGCTGTTGCGAGAGGACTGCTGTTTTAGGGCTGGCATTTCAATATATTCACAAGTAATTTTAGAATCATTTTGGATAAAACTTGAGTTTTCTTGAAAACATGTTTTTAAGCATGGAAGTAAGGCGACGTGAGTTCAAAAATAAAATCTGCTTATCTAATTTGATTCGTATTGTAGAACCATATACAGATAGATTTACAGGCTGCTTAGTAAAGTAACTATGTATTTGGTACCGTGAGCTGAAAAACAAACCTAGTTATCGGATCGATTCTTGGATAAAAGTATTTGATTTACTTAAAAAGAGGTTAATTTAGATTGAATACACTTTAAAGGAAATGCACAAACAAAATCAACTTGTGACAGCCCTAGTCTACAAAGAAAGGGCCGCAGTACCTGCCGGTAATTCAGGGGCGACCTTGCAGCGGCCGATAACAATTGGGAGACGCTCGCCGCCGCAAATTCAATATCCAGAGGTGTCGTCGCCTGGACCAAACACCCTCAACGCCCGCCGTAGAGATGGCATAACCTAAATCGATTCCTTTACCTTGAGATTAAAGTTGAATTCGAATCAATTTCAATTTGAATTTTCGACTTTTAGCCTATACACATTTAGGACATACGATTTATGATATCCTATGGTAAATAATTTCTGCTACTATTCTATCAAAGTCAAAGTGTTTTTATTCAATTTAGGTATCAAAGATACACTTATGAACGTCAAAGTTATTTAAATAGACTCGACCGCCTTGTTCGAATAAAGAGCCTCTACTCAGAAGAACAGGCAAGAAACTGAAGTAATAGTAGAAGTTTTAATTTCAAATATTTCCTACTTACATACCAAATCCTAATTAAGTAGTCACAACTTTTCGGAGTAATTAAAATTATATTGAAAACTCAGCTCTTAGTCATGTGGCCATGACACACATTTTTCCTACCTTTAGCTACCGTTTGAAATATATTTTCCTTATTTACTATCTACCACCTATACGTTAGCGAATAAAATATAGGACTCATTTGTATTTCAAAAGTTAAATTACTTTAGGCTTTATTATCTGGATTAAAGACAAATACCTAGCTACCTTTATGTTTTGTTATTAAAACAGTTAAGGTGTAAGTATTGTAAGAACACTGATTTCATCTCCAGTTTCATCCCATAACTTTAAATCGCGTTAAATCTTGGATACATACGTCAAATTATCTATTTACAGGCCTAGTTTTCTATTCGATGCAGTTGCGGGTATATCGACAAAAATCGTTGAGGTCAACCCTTTACATCCCCTCACTAAAGCACCTTGTGTTTAGTGTCCACTAGCCGTCCTCTGCGTCCACTGTTAGAGGGGATATAACCACTTAACGAGGACTGAAGTCTGGCTCGAATTGAATTTCCGAACTGTCCACCGTGTACTTAATATGGAGATAGAAGTAGGTGTGCCAAATTAGATTACCACGTAAATGCAGCCCCGTGCCAAGCGTTTATGAAAGTTAAACTCCCTTTATTAACATAGTAGTTAAATAAAAATAAGTTGAAAAGTTCATTTCTATGGTTAAGAATAACATAAGTAAATATTTGAGAACATGAAGATTGCTATGAAATATTTCAATACCCAGGATAGCTCTACATAGTGTCACGACCCGTACCCAAACTCAGACCAAGTTCATCAAACTTAAGGCAATTCCTAATCACGTATCGTGCTTTATCTGCCGATATCGGACAATGTATTTGTTATAAGTTGTCCGATAGGCCGGCCGGGCATATTAAACGGCGATTAACCCACCGGGCGGGCGCGGGTGCGCACTGATTTATGCGAACTATTAAAATCTACGAAGGCGTAGAATTAATTGCACTACTTCAGTGCTGGCTGCTTTATTAATTGGGTCCGAGTCGCCTGTTGTTTATAGTCGGTTCCCTTTACTTGGGCGAGCTCAGGCCCTTATCGTGACCCCGGGCCGGCTCCAATTTGTCCACTCACGTTTCTGTTCAGTTTCAATGGCTATTAAGGACCCTACCTCTGTTTCCGAATAAGTTAAATTGTAGGCACTGTACTCGAGCTTTGGCCTGGCCGGTTCATAACCGCCGTCCCACGACGTTATGGCCATCGTTAATATGTAAATCATTTTCAATCTTGCAATCAAATTTGAAAGTCGCCGTAACACGACTTTTAAATAAGTCCTCGTGACCCAACCACGGAACGGAACTTTTCAATTACAATTCAGTCTTCCCCCGGAACAGCGTAAAGCATTTTAGATTTAATCATATTCAAATCACAACACGGGGGTCCACTCGGCCGAAGTAATTTATAACTTGGACAAACGAAAATTATGTGCGTAGGTAGCCGTCAGAAGTTTTCACATTTACATTTAAATGTGGGCGCTATATCACCTTGGTTGAAGCTCTCACACGGCTGTGAGGTCGCCAACAAATTATGAACAACAATTAGCGCGACGCGAGACAAAGTTATCGCGGTGGAGTCGCACCGTGTGCCGAGACCCTCGGACTCAGCGTTACACGTGTTTAAAATTTATATTCCTTTTGTAAACGCAATTTAATTTATGCTGAGGAAAAGTTTGGAACTGATATGAGTTATGAAATGAGTTGACGTATTTTGAGCAGCGATACCGAAATTAGTTTAATTAGTACATGTGAACATTAAACACGTGACACATAAGGAAACTGCCTGAATATAAAGCTATGACTTACCTACCTACTGATTTTAGGAGAAAATCTAAATCGCGTCTGTTAATACAACTCAACATTTCTCTCCAATTCACCTCAATTTACTATGCCAAAATTACCCATAAGGTAGACAATTCACCCTCAACGATGGAAAACGATGCGGTGGCGGCGGTCGCACGCACCTGTGACTTGCACGCGGTAGAACCCACACCGGGGGTAGTGGGTACCCCTGGCATATGCCTGGCATCCTTCACGTGGCGCAGATTTATCTCAACCTTGCAAGAACCAGGTCAATTCGTGCCGTTATTAATCTTAAATGATATGTGGGACTTGATAATGGCTTTGCCGTCCATATGCTGAAGTTATCCCGCAGGTTATTTGTATCGAGGAATACCTACTTAGATACTTCTGTCTCGGCTGTGATTTCGGATGACGAACATATAGAACTAATAGTACCTACTTAACTTACCGATGACATTGTTAATTCAATTATAGAATACTAGCTGCGCCCCGCAGTTTCACCCACGGTCCCACAGGAACCGTGAATTTTTACGAGATAAAAAAGTACCCTATGTCCTTCTCCGTACCCCCGACAATATAAATGCAAAATTTCAAGATAATTGGTGGATTAGTTGAGACGTGAAAGCGTTACAAACAAACAAACAAACGAATAAACTCACTTTCGCATTTATAATATTAGTTAGGATTAGGATTAATGTAGGTATGTAAAAGTTCTGATGGACCTACGAAAAATCTACAAATCGCGTTTTCGTGATCACCTACACTCATAAAAACCGAATCCCCCTATTTAGATCATCTAGCTATCCGCCAATCCTCGCCTTTTTTAAACTTACCACTTCTAATTTTACACCGAATTTGAATAAAATCGATCTTATTCGAGTGCAGTAAGGTCGTAGCAAAGTTATCAAATACGTTGGGAACGTGAGGTAGGTAAGAACAAAAACGCGATAAGTTTTATTCGCGGCCCGAGGTGAGGCTCGGACGTAAAGGGAATAGCGTACGATATGGGACAGGCCTTTATGACCACCGTCGGAGATAGGTGATACCTACCTATCCCTATGAAATCTGCGTTCAAGGGGAACACATAAAAATATACCAAATCTCGTCAAAATGACAGCGTGGTGTTCTCGCTTGTACGCTGAAAATTGACCAATAAAGTTAATGCTAGAAAGGAGACCAATACACTGAACAGCGTAAGGAAAATGATTGATGATGATGGTGAAGAAACAAGAAATATTCATTTCTAGAGACACGCATAAACATATCGTCACGCCTTTCCCACGAAGGAGCTGGCAGAGGTGTAATACAACACCCACATTTCGCCGGACGACATTCAGTCCCAAATGTGACAGGGGGCGAGCCTGTCGCCATACACCGGGCTCCAGTCATGTAGCAGATGACATGCAATACGCACATATCATCACACAATGAACAAATTGGTGCGTGCCGTCGGCTGGGTTCGAACCCGCTCCCTCTGGCTTGAGAGGCGGTCCTTCTCCAACTAGGCTATTATGGCTGATAGCTGACACACACACCGAGTAAAAATTGCACACAGTTTGGTTAAAAAATAAAGTCTACATAAATTTACCATTGTCATAAATATTCATCCTACTTTGTTCAAATTAACTACATTGTAAAATCATTATAATACTTCTTATCTGAATCTGTGCGAGCGATCAGGACCTATTGCCAGCACATGGTGTAAGTTATCAGCTAACTTGTTTTCCTTGTCGGTACCTACGGGACCATAGGTCAGAAGAACCGTAAACATGTTTGTGTGCGAGTACCATCACCGCACCTATCTACGCATTATGTTCTTCAAGTATACAATATTATTGCGATTTAGTTCACTTTGATGATATGACGCTCGTTGCTAGAATGTTCCGAGATTGATTCTCATTATTGTTTGACATATTTTCCTATACCTACCTAAAAGTGTCTTGATGATGATAAAATGTTATTTGATATACGTTTATTTTCACAACAATTATCTACTATGTGCTCAGATTGAGGAAATATGATGCTTAAAAGGGTATTTAAATTCACGTAAAAGCCGTGTAATTTCATCATTGTGTAGAATGTCATCATGCAGTAATTAAATCTTTTACAGCTTTTAATACTGGGCAGTGCTAAATCTCTTCTTGACATAGATTACTACGTAAACAGGACAGCACACCATCGAATCCTTATTGCAATAAAAACATTCCTAAAAAATTAAACTCATAATTGTCATTTCAGCCGGAAGACCTACACTGCTAAACAAGGGCTTCTGCGTAATGATTAGTATCTCCACAACTTCTCCCTTTTAATCTCCACCAGTCTTTCACTGCAAGCATCGCTTAAGTATAAAAAAAATCGCATTTTTCTTTATAATATTTCATTAATCGCAAACTTGGGGTTTCCGAACTGATGCTCAATATATTGTAGAGTTAGTAAAGTAGTGGCCTTATTGTAGAGATGCTTAGCTCACAGTTTAATTGGATTCCAATATCTGGAGACATGGTGGAGCAGTAACTCAGCCGCTGGTAAGTGCTCAGGGTACGTGCCAAATGGAACGGATTGTTTATTTATGTGCACCGGGCAAGACGTAAGACTACATCGACGGAGAAAGTACGCACTGAGTTGATGAGACAAGCTTTTTAGCGAGTTTTAAAATGTTTTGGAAGGTAAGTAAATTAGTAGTAATATATGTGGGTGTTTTTGCCTGTTTAGATACTCACCTCTCTTACACCTCTTCATTATTTAAACACTAATGCTTAGTCCTAATAAAGCAAACTGGGAATGGCTGACTGGCCGCTTCCTGAATCTGAGTCACGTTTTAGGCAAACTCAATGTAGTGCAAGCGGAGAAATATAGTAAACAAAGTGCGAATCAGCCGCTCGTCAGCAAGCGATACGCCTCAAACTGAGTACGTGCGTACTCAGTACGTATAAGGCAAAACGCAATTGAAACGCAAACGCATCTCTTTAAACGAAATGTATTTCATCAAATGCTTACCAAACCATCAAAAAAGATTTTACCACAATCTGCTGACAAGTTCTTAGGCTTATTGCTCAGTTCAGTTGTTTTCTTTTCAAGAAGTCTTCCATTTAATAACTACTCAAACAAACATTTCCTATGTGTCATCTCCTATCTTATCTCATGTTTTTTTGCAGAGATTTCCTACAGTTCTCTTTAGCATCCATTTTCCTCCTAATAAGACAATCTGGTTTTTATAAAAACATCTAAAACTTCGAGGATAATTTTCCCTCAGTGGGTATTCCCAAGCTGAAAGTAACAAGCGTAAGCAAGCAGCTGCGGTCAGTTGTCTCGAGATAGCGTGACGGAGGTGCGACCCTGTGTCAGATAACATTTGGTTAGGTATACCCAATTTGAAACATTGATACTACGTTATGAACATATAGATAACCAATTTGTGGCCAGATAAGGATCCTTGTGAATGGTGGTTATAATAAATCTTGAGACCATCTTGAATAATTGGACTAAGAATATTTTTGAAATGAGCAGGAAATCTTGTTAACAAAACTTCACCTGCTCTTTACCCTCAGGACAATTTAGATCCGAACGCATAAAAATAAAATTCGAATTCTTATTCCATCTTTATGGCCAGTTGGATTTGAAGATTATATCGTCGCATGGAGGCAATCTGGAAAAACCGGTGACAGCGATATTTTGGAATGACATTCGCCCGCGGCCTGAGGCGGTACTCACGTCGCGTCGCGTCGTATGTAATGCGAGTCGAATGGTCGCCGCGAGCGAGAGGTGCACACAAAAACTCAATCCAACCGTACCTAGTTCATTCGTTCATTGTTCTATTCTATACAGAGAAAAGTAAGTAGAGTTGGTAGTGTTGGTACCTACCTAGGAATCTATCTGTTTTAAAATAAGTTCATCGCCAATAACAATCATATATGTACCTTCTAGTCGTGTCCTACAGTTCTATCCGTGTTTGAAAAGTAGCCCATGTGTTAATGCAGGGCATAGGCTACCTCCATACCAAATTTCTTGAAAATCTGTCTGTCAGTTTGAGCGTAAAGAAAAACTTTCGACTTTCTAATATAGGTAGGAAGTAGGATAGATTATAGGCCTTTTGCTATTCCATCAGCCCTTGTCCGGCGCCAGTCGGGTCCACCATTGATTTGAAGAATGACTTCGCCCATCTCATCGGTAGAAATTCCAGCTCATTGCCTAACTAAGAATACGTTAAAGAGTTGTTTCTTCTTTAGTTAAATAACCTACCTATTTTCCAATTATTTCTTATGGTGCCTGTGGTTCCCCGTGGTCGAGTTTCCACGACTTATTTTTCTCGAACTGACCATCGCAGTTGTATTTACAACGGGAAATTTTGTGTTGCAAAATATTTAGGTACATATTCCGCCCACATTAAAGTGCCGCTCTATTATTCATGAACATCCAGTAATTTTCCTTATTCATGGGCCTACCATAGCTTTTTACCTATATAATTCTTATTTGAATATTATTTTGAGTTTATCTCATTAAGTATTGTCAGATGGTGGAGGTTATAATGAGATTCCGAATAAATTCTTGGAGCCAGCTAGAACAGCTGTTCCTCCGTACCTGTCCACGCCCTAATATCTCGTAATCAAGACTTCTTGTGAATCTATCTAAGCAGGCAATAAAAGGTATGTATTATAAAGAATTTTCCAAATTCATAGGCACCTATCTACTCGCCTAAGTGGTAAGTTCCAATAAGTTTCAAATGCTACTTTTCGAGATACAAGCTGTCGATAGGGTGTTGCCGCAGGGCTAGAACTGTGATTTCGAAAATCGTTGGCGATAGGCGGCCGCGAGGGACTCCCAGGGTTGACGACCGAATATATCTGATGATCGCACCAGTGTATATATGACACCCCTGGATCCGACGCGCTCGTCAATGTAGGATTTTACGGTTATTGCCAATCTGATATGCACCTTTTACTTTTTCGGAAATTTGGTGTAATTTTACAAGAAAATTTGACATGAATTTCATAGACGAACAAAACCGCTGAGATTGCCGTTCTATTTTTTTTTCATTTTATTAGTTGCGCCCCGTGGTTACACGCGTCTAAAAAGTACGCTGTCTTTTTCTGTACCCCTAATGTGTATGCAAAACTGTCATGTCAATTGGCTGAGTAGGTAGGGCGTGAAAGCGAAACAAACAAACTAACTCCCTTTTTTTGCATTTTTATTTTTAGTTAGGCGTTAAGAACAGGAAGTTAGTATGTTTTGTCTAACTACCTATACTTACTAATTTACTGCAATCGAAGCCGCAAACCAATAATGAGCAATTGAACCGTAATTATGAAAAGGGATCAACAGAGACTGTAAAGAACTCAAGCAAGGGACTCGATTCAATCGAGATCTCGGCTCGGTAATCTAATTACGAGCCTTCGGTCCACGTCTCTTTGTGCGCTCTCCGCCTGTTTGTTTATTTCCTTTGCCTCGCGAGCTGATATATTTTTTAATATATTTTTTTTGGAGTTTGCGCGCGCTCAAAGGCGGAGTCGAGTTATGAAATTGTTCAAGCATTAATTGTAGACGTCCAGTGGCGAATATTAAAGTGGTTCGTGTGCGGCGAGCCTCGGGGAGCTAGTTAACCTTCCCGCACACGGACGTGCTAATAACTAAGGAATTGCAACTTCGAGAAACATTTTGCAAGGGAAAGATAATATTTAATTTGTTGAGTTGGTTTTGCATCGTGGGTTGGCTCATCCGCATCTAGGGGTTGCTTTAATGCACCGCAAAAAACTTACTAGCAGTCTTTATTGAGCAAATAAATAAATACGTTTACAACTTTAGCTTTATTTGCGGTCGCCGAACTACTCTACGAGTAAATGGGCCGCATTCTAAAACGATGCTGAGTAATGAATCGATTTAAAATTAATTTTTAGTAGAGTACAATTAGTTTTAAATCGGAATTCATGACTGAACATCGTTTTAGAATTCGACCCTAAATCTATTTATTCTAACGTTTTAAGCCCTTTTGTATTGTATGTACCTACTATCTACTGATATTTTTGCCGCATGTGTAATTTCGAAAGGTTTAATAAATAAAACAATCCCCCGAAACAATAGCCTCGTTAAAAGACCGTGACAAACCGTCCATTGATAGCTCTAAAGAAGGCGTCGTCGCTTCGGAACCTCGTATTTTTTCTCGTGATTGGTAATCGTCGAAGTCATTAGGAAAGACGCGCTTTGTTTTTTATCGGCCGCGGGTAATGGTGTGAGAAATGTCGTTAGCGACGGACACGGTCACTGGGGGGTGAGAAGGACAGGTGAATAGGTCAAAGTGGGTACCTACCTACTTACACTTCTTATAATGATTATCGGTTGAGCTTGCGTGGTGGTGCGCTGGTGGCGATATTATCTTCCAACTGACCATGGCATCCATGTTCGATTTGTAAAAAGTTGACTTTGTTGAGAAAAGGACAAGTTAATAAGTCAAAGTGGGTACCTACTTACTTAAATCCTAACTAATATTATAAATGCGAAAGTGAGTTTGTTCGTTTGTTTGTATGTTTCAACTACTCAACCAATCGCTTGAAATTTTCCGTACATGTTGTCTGGGGTACAGAAAAGGACAAGGGGTACTTTTTATCTCGAAAAAATAAACGGTTCCTGTGGGACCACGGGTGAAACCGCGGGGTGCAGCTAGTTTCTAAAAATGATTATCTATTGCGCTTGCAATTGGTGATGGTGAAATTATCTTTCAACTAACAGTGGCATTCACGTTCGAATAGGAAAAACTAAGGCAAAAATAAAGTTTTTATTATGTCGAATGTGGATTTCTATCGGAATGTTTATTAAATGTATAGAATGAATTCAAGTTAAGTTACTATTGTACAACATGACAACAGGTCCGTAGTGTACAACATGACGAGGTGCGTAGTGCAATGTCGCATAGAGTTTAAGCTGAAATTTGAACTAACGTTATTCAAAGTAGCACTATACTTTGAAAGTTAGTTCTTAGCATCAAACCATAGAATTGCTTGCATCAATAAGTTCTATTTATTTATTACTATTGGGATTTTAAATGTTGGGTAAAAGCCTCCCCACAATCTTTCCATTTGTATTCTTGCTTTAGCTACAATTGGCCAGCCCCTCCGGTACTCTCCGAAGTCGTCCCGCTATGCACCAAGTTGTACTTACCTATGGCTATCTAAAAATAATAAACAACTGATTTTAACGCTCTTCCAACTATTAAAATTTCCAAAATATTCCAAAAGTAAGGCAATAAAACTCAACTGCGTGGTGGCGTAGTGCGCGAGTTTGTAACTGGTAGGCCGTTATTCCATCACTTGGTCCAATAAAACGAATTAAAACCTAATTAGAGGCCGCGATTTTTGAACATTAAGGAGGGGAGGAATTAATTAGTGGAGGGCAGCGGCAATGATTCCAGTTCGGCGGGTAATTGCCGCGAGACCCAGCGCTGGTATAAATCAAGACCGAGCGCCGAGGAGAAGCGAAAGCGGCACTTCGAATTGGTGAAGGAGCCGTCATAAAACGACTGACGAATAGTGACATACGTACTGGGTATCTTCTGAACTTTTTCTTAATGGGACCTACCTAGGTCTCTGGTAGGTTCACATATGTCAGGGTCAAATCCCAAAGAGCTTGAGCTTCTGAAGACGTAGCATATTTTGATGAAACCGAACTTGGTTCAGGCTAAATCATCTTGGAACATACGAACATATAACTATCGTAATATTATTATCGTCAAGTATTAGGTAAGTAAGTACTTTTGTTATTAAACGATCTGAGCTATCATAGAAAAAGTTTGGAGTATTGATGGAGCAGGCGAATAAACCGACGACGGTGGCATTAATTAAGATCTCACTAAGTTTATCTATATTAGTGTTGGTTTATTATCTCTTTCCTATACCTTGCTGAACCACTCCGCCCCCGCTTCTGTTTTGCATCATTCGAAGACGTCCAGGAAAAATCTCAGCGCACAGGACTCAAGATCCACTTTGAAGGGTGAAGGAGATTTTATTGAATCAACGGATGAATTATTCTGTTTGTCCAAGTTTTAAACGTTTGCCTCCGGTTTCCTGCGTACCTACTTAATTGCTTGAGCAGTGGTCTGGTTAAAAAGGAAGCGTGGGTATCTAAATATTTTTTAGGGTCCGCTGTGTCAAATTATGCTAAGTAGATAGTTATGCACATTTAGTGGAAATATTTTAATGACTGTAATTTTGATAAGTGAGTACTTACTACAGTGAAACTTGGTTAAGTGGGACCTGGATAAGTGAGAAACCTCCATTACTGGAACAACACTTTGGCACTGAATTACCTCTGTTAGTGGGACGAGGTAAGCCTCTATATCTGGGATTTGTTCTTTCGATTTATCATCATAGTTACCTCTATAACTGAGACGGCGAGTAAATATTATATGCATAAACCTCTGTAACTGAGATTTTTTTTTATTAAAACTCATTTACATACATAACACGTTATTTTATTTAATGATCGCACCTGTATAACTGAAAAACCTGTATTCTCACCTCTATTAATGGAACCCTCTGTAAATGAGACAGATATTTATTTATACCTGTATATCTGAGACACTGGGTAAGTGGACTACCTCTATAAGTGAAACGACATTGCAGGTCCCTTGATGTCTCACTTAACCAGGTTTCACTGTATGATGATTTAAATCTAGCACAAGTCACAATTTCATTTATTTAAAAAGATATTTCCATAAATCAACAAATAACCTTATCAAGAGTTACAAATATAAAAAAGATGAGGGACTTACATTACTTAATGAGGTAGATATGAAATCTCAAGCCACTCTAAAACCAAGAAACCAAAACTTTCGAAAATAGGTTAAGTTACAGTAGAGCTACAAATTTCAATTAAAGACTTGAACAATTCACAACACTGTTATTAATCGAATTTCCAACAGTTTGGCGATTCATTTATTTTCATTAAACGAAATCAACTTTCTAATATCAGGCCTTCCATAAACACCTTAATTCTCATTAAACGTCGGTCATTTGTAGGAAAACAAATTAACTGGAGATTGAACCTCCGCCTTTCCGGTAATGGGCGCGTTACCGAACTTTGACAGGCCGGATGAAATGTCGCGCGATTTTTAGTAATTAAAGGGGTGGGCTTGCGATTGTTGGGCGATTCTAGCTGAGAGGTGACTCGGAAGGTGCCGGCTTGATTGTTATTATAATATTGTTATGATGATTAACGTTTAATTGGAGCGAGTGAGGTGGCTAATTATTTTTTTACTTCCTGAGAAAATTGCCGTCGAAATTTAAATTTAATTAAAAATTTAAACTAAAAAGGGTACTTATAAAGTTTGACGTGTGTATTTGTATATGTGTGTGACAGACATTGTAGTTTTTAAAAGTAACAACAATCAAATTCACTTTCATATTTATTAGTTGGGTTAGGTTAGGTTACCGGCATTGTTGGTTAAAATTGAATAATAAAAGCAGTTTAGCTTCCATACTCACTCATCTAAAATTGATGCCAACATTAGGCATTCATTGTCTTTTACAGCTATAATAAATAATAATGCATTCTCAGTACTAATTACTATTGCCACATTATGCAACCGATTATCATTCCAAAGCTCCACCATAACACAATCCATCATTGACAACCCTTATCCGTACAATCGGAAGTTATTTTAATTTTTCACCCCTCACCGCCCCCGCGGTGCGCCGAGTGGCCGGATGGTAGAAGACGGTAGCACCTAATTCGGCCCACAATCAAACTGCCGCCACTCGCCAAATTAGTTTTGATATTTAAATTAGTCCTGCCGTTGGCAATCGCGGAATGATGTTTATATTCTACGACTGCTCTACGATTACTCTACGACCAACAATGTTCCTGAAATGCATTGACTTTGAGTTTCTATGTACTATGTACTGATATTTACTTAAACCTGAATTATAAAGTTAATGTTATGTTTTCTCGTCCAATAAAAGGATATAAGGATTTCAAGACATGGTGAGGAGGAGTTTTCAAGATGACTAAAAGATTATGATAAGCGTGCTAGACTAGGCACGAAATACGAAAGCTACAACATAACACTTACGAAAATTAAAAAAAAAACAGTACTTGATTTAATTATAATTTCCATGCTCAGTAAATAAGTGCACAGACCTCTCTACTGGGGTGTGTAGTGATCTGGGGCCCTATTCGGAGATTTGAGATTTTCATTTCACCATTTTTCGTCCTTGTTGCTCTCGTTTGAAACGTCATAGGTGTGAGAGTGACCAAGATAAAATCTCATCTCATCTCACGCGTAGGAATAGCCCCACTGTGCGTATGTTTGATTTATTAAATTTTTTACCTCTATTAGTAGATGTGTTGTTGGTAGATGTTGTGTTGTTTGTTGCTGTTGGTTGTTAGTAGGTGTTTTCTTTTCTTTTTGAATTAAAGTCCTCGGAAGCCATATCTTTAAATAAAAGATACAATCGTATCGTAGAGATTAATGCAGCCTACAGTCCGGCAGGTTCGGTTCAAAGATTGATTTCTCTTTCTCGGACGAGTCTGACTACAAGTTCTTCCCGACTGTCCCTCCCCTGCTCTTCTCCTCACCCTCACCCCCCGTGGCCCGTTTGATCCCGTTATTTCGCTAGATAAGTCCGTTAATTGCCTTTACAGGCAGGTTGCTCATTCTATTGCCAGATTATTGATCTTTGAAAGGAGTTTTTGTGTGTCTTCACAGGGAATTGTTAAACGGTTTTTGTTTTTAATTGAACTTCACTGTTCTTGGAAATGTTAATCAAAGTTTCTCTTTGGTTCTGTTCTACTTTGATACCTTAAAGCCCAAGGACGAGACAATTGATTTGATTACATTTTTTAATCTCATCACAAAGATGGACCAAAATTAAAATGTGCTCCAAGTAAGTTAAAAAAAAAATAAGTACCATTTGAATAGGCAATACTATTGTAGGTAACAATTATAATGTTTCATGACCATTAAGTTCATGACCAAAATAAAAAAAAAAAACATACAAAACGATCTAGAGCTAACTTGACTGAAGTTAAAACACGCACAACGTGATTATTGCACAAAATCAAATTGGCCCAAAATTATAAAACCTAAACGAAACTATAAAATCGATCGTCTAAGCAACTGGAAAAAGCAGGAAACTCGTGTTTGGTACTCGTAGTTAATACGTTGCTTAAAAGACAACATCCAGTGAATACACAAGTAAAACATAAGAAAAAGAAAAGCTAACAAGTGAATAAGGAAGAGCACCTTGAGACAAAGGTTCTTTGTGCGAAAGAACAAAGTGCTCTCCGCTGAAACGAGACCAAAACGACTAACAAGTTTCAATTCTTGCTACAGATCCACCTCCTTTTTATTCAGCTCAAAAGTGAATAAGAAAATCTTCATTTTAGTTTCATACTTTCTGGCTGAAATCTGCTAGAAACATTCCGAATACTTGATAGCTTGATACAATTATCACTTAGACTAGTAAAGGTACGGACTTACTTACAAATTATCTACTTGAAAATATAAATATAGTAAATTTTATTATGGAAACTGACGTGATTTTCACACATCATGATTTTATGATACGCGAATTGTTCACGTACGATTAGGTCGGTTATTACAGTGCGAATAGAGATGAAACCGCGCGCATGCAATCGCCTTGAAAAAGATCGCAGAATGCGGTTGAAATTATAGTCAGAATAACCGACTTAATCATACGCGAGTAATTCCCGTACCTACCCGAATCATAAAATCATGTATGTAGTATCATCATTTTGTATGTGTTCGTAATTTTTATTCTCAGATATAAATGTACTTGCGCAATTAGCGCTCTACCACTGAGCAAAGCGGTATTATTCATTTACTTAGGTAATATTAGTATCGAATACCAAGCAATACTCGTAGGTATTGCAAAAAAAATGTTATTAATAATATAAGTAGGTATACTTATTATGAAATCATTTATTTTATTTATTACAAATTAGCACCGACAAAACGAATTACACTAATGAGAAACTACGAGTAAATAGTAATAATAATCAATGTCAATTACATGTCAGATTAACACTAGTGGTCCTCCAAAAATATCGGAATAAAAAGTTATACTCACTGAAAATAAATATCTTTTATTTCCTGGCAAAATTTTTTAAACCACGTTCTTTTAATCCAAATGCAATTGTTGTCAATATAAATTGCTATACTTATTTTATAATCCGGTTATTGTTTCAGATTTCTCCACTCTGCAATCGGGATTACCTCCCCTGCCGCGGGTTCGAGCGATTTCTTCTGCCGCCGATAATTTTTAATTCAATTATGGCAACCCTTTTCTGTGAGTTTTTTAGGGAATCTTTTTATTTATTGAACAATCTTAGGTGTTATTTAATTATAATTGTTTGTAATCACAGAATAATAAAGGGCTTTTCTCCCTTGAGAAAGAACTGTATTATTTTTAGATTCGAGTACCTACACTACCGATTTGAATTCAGAATTGGCTCGCGCCGCCATGACAGTTTTCAAAGATAATTATTAGATTTTCTTCTTCTGTTATACCCATACACACTATGCCTGTACAAACTGAGACATCTGTACAGTGTGTGACTTTTGACTTTTGATTTTTGACGTAAAAAGTACGCTTTTCGAGCCAGTGTGTAAATAATAATATTATTCAGAAGTTTATCAACCTTTCAAAATTTATTCATACTTGGAGTTCGTTGATTTTGCTTTCTCTTGATTTAACGATAGGTACTTATTAAATTTAATAATTGGAATGGTGAGTAATCTTTAAACCCGTTCTTAACTTGGGCGCTCGTATTGTGGCAGAATTGGAAAACTTTTCTCGTTTTCGAAAGGATGAGGGAAATATTTTCAAATATTTATTGATCGAGTTGCAGTAGGTAAATAAAATACTTAGGTGTCTAGAGTTCCGTACTGTTTATGAACGAGAAGTGACAGGCCAACTTTTTTAAACTAGTGTGCGTGACAGGTCATTTAAATCCGAACAGTTGGCTGTGATTCCGTTTTGGCCCGTGCTATGTTTTTTCAGTCCATCTGGACATTTCATTTATCAAAAGTAAATACTTACCTCCTACCCTGTTTTTTTCCTGTTCCTGTGGTATATTTTTTTAAATCAGAAAATAGGTACCTACTTACGTATATTAACCATTTCCATTATGAATTAGATGAGTGCTTACCGTGTTTATTTTTGGATGTTATAGGTATCAATCTGTATTAGTAATGTTGGTTGTGAGGTTTTAGGTAAGTACTGTAATAATAGGTTTCCGTACAGTAACCTCAAAACAAATCTCGATAAAAAGCTAGTCATAGTACCTAAATGTACGTATTGTACAGGTAGGTATGGAAAGTATGTTTTAACTTTTAAATACTGTACTGATGAAAAACAGCTTTAAATCCAGATTCATGACTGAGTCTGAGACTGTCGTTTTAGCATACGGGCTTGAGGCTACACAAGTTAGTAATGGGGTAAAATTAATAGCTATTCGGTTAATTTTCTTTAAGTATATTTTCGACTTCTTCTTCGTAAAAGGGTAGAGACAGCTCCTCTGCACAGCCGTAGAGGTGAGAGAGCGGTCTCCATGTTTTTAATTAATTTATTTTATTATTTCTGAAGCGGCCGCCGCCGTCTTGCCTTTATTGGCAGAATTTCTCGGGCAATTAGTCGTTTTATTGTTATATAATTTTTGCGTGGAAGGGTTGAGGTGCTCGCCGCGCCGCCAGATGGCGTTCTTTGTAATTAAACGACGCTTAGGAGCTACAAGGTGGACGAGGCTCGGAGGAAATGGATCTTTTTATTGTGAGTTTATTTTGCTATGAAAAATTAGGGTTTGGAATTTCTTGGTGGGAGAGAAAATATTTAAAATATTAGAGTAAACACAGTTTGACGAACGCTTACTTTAAACAAGTAAGTGAACTGTGTTTTCTCTACCAGCTTAGAGAAAGATGTTTAGTAGGTAACCTAACGGTAATTCTAGCTGATCGTTTTCACAAGTCAACCTTTCTCTTTTGCTATACCTAGGTAAAGATTTACGCCTCTTTCTACGACGAATGCCACTGAACCTGAGCTTTAGTCTGAGTGGCAGATTTTATCTTTCTTACATTTTAATCTTATATCTTTAAATGAGCAATTCTTGTACTTATATATATATATAATTGGAATCTCGAAATCGGCTCCAACGATTTTCATACAATTTAGTATATAGGGGGTTTCGGGGGGCGATAAATCGATCTAGCTAGGAATCATTTTTAGAAAATGTCATTTTATTCGTGTTTTATCGATAATCAACTTAAACATAAACTTGGAAGAAAAATAACAAAAAGGAGGCGTTTGAGTAATCTCAACTGAAAAAAAAACTCTTCCTGACATCTATTGGCGAATAATAATACTATTTTTTGTGAGCAAATAATTGCTCACAAAAAATAGTATTATTATTTAACGACACAACAGCAGATGGCGTTGTTAAGTAACACGAAGTCAATGAGTGTTTGCTTTGAGGTTAGACTAAAATCAATTGTTTATTTTCCAAAAAACACAATTAAAAAAAAAAAAATACCGAGCAAAGCTCGGTCATCCAGGTACTTATATATTAATCATTTATTTCATTTGACATATGTAATTACTGTTTTGACATGTATAAACTTTTGACATTTATCGAACTGTGACGTGTAACTATTGGAGTTATCAATAAATTCTGATTTCTTATTTATAAAAATTACGTGTCACGTTGTTTGTCCGCTATAGACTCCTAAACTACTTAACCGATTTCAATCAAAGTTGCACACCGTGTGCAGTTCGATCTAACTTAACAGATAGGATAGCTCACATATATATATATATATATAAATATAAAATAAACGCGAACGAAGTCGCGGGGTGACAGCTAGTATCCATATATATTTTTCAAAATTGCGTAAAAGAAAACTTTCACCGAAAACAGACCCTATAACAATCAAAAAGTTAGTAATGCTTTCAGAGTGCTTAGTGTGAGTTGCTCAAAGTAAATCGAATAACTTTACTACAGCGTAAACGAGTTTACGTCACACGGATCGACAATCGAAAACGAGCGAGTGTGAATGCCAATCGAGCTTGTCACTCGTTCCGCGTAAATTCACCGTGAAAAAGTAAATTTTTCATGTCAATGTTGGCAGTAAACAAAAAACTCGCACTCACGATTGCGGTTTCTCATTACTCGCACTAGGTGGCGCTTTTTAATTTTCATACAAATTGGAGTTACTTTTACGCGATCGAAAAGTAAGAAAAACTCACACTACGCACTCAGAACAAAATGACCAATCAGGTAAGTGAGGCGCATAAAGCGAAGGTAAGCAAACAGCGCCCCTACATTAAAGTAATTAGCGCAGGCAATCCGATTAGCTTGTTTATAAAAGTTGTTTGTTTTGGCACATTACGTAAAGTGGCTCCATTTTTCTTAAATACAACGTCAAGTAGAGTTGGCCCCTCTCACATTTGGGACTGAATATCGTCCGGCAAAGTCCGGGTGTTGTAAATGTAATACGCCTTTGCCAACCCCTTCGGAGGAAAGGCGTGTCGATAAGTTATGTATCTTTGAGACACGTAGAGATAAGACTACCTATAGGTAGATGTGATCGCTAGCTTCTCCTTGCAAAAAAGCACTCCTTGAAAAAGATCGCCGGAAGCAATCGAAACGATTGCTAAAATGTTTATATAGCGTGACTAGTTCCTCATTATTAAAAATACATACGTCAAAGCATACCTAAGTCTAGGAGTCAATTGTGGTTTCCTTATCCGACAGAAGTAGGTAACCTGTCCCGCCCACCTGACGGTGGCTGGGCGTGCCCAGGTGCGGCAGGTGGGACAGGTGACTGCGCAGTGCGCGGGGCGGGGCGCAGGTAGCCCCGCCCCGCGCACCTGCCGTCCTACCTGGCCTCTGGCTTTCTATCACAAAATAGCGACACACCCGGCTTTGCACAGTGCCTATAAACCTTCCGTAAAAAAATATCTAACTGATGGTGAAAACCACATCAAAATCCGTTGCCTGGTTTTGGAGGAGTTAGCGAATAAACATGACAGATAGAGGGACACGTACGCGGAAAGCGATTTTGTTTTGTATTTATTTATTTATTAGGGTTCCAACATGTAATACATTAACACATTCACATAAAAAAACAAAATCAAGAACTAAATGCTAACAGAACTATAGGCACCGACTATATGAAAAACTAACGTTACAGAGCAAAAAATTAAAAATTAATCGTATAGTCACAATTTTTAGGCATCACAATAACATATTTATGAAGAGTAAAATGACTAGGAATGTCAATAAGTAATAATATACTTATTTACTACGAGTATGTCGAGAAGATTGTAGTCTCTCTATTTTATCTCTGGTAGGTACAGGTAAATAGAGCTATGAGCATAGTTCGGATAAAATACTTCTGTAATTAGAATCGTCAAGGAGTGTCATGCCTTCAGGCCGCTTAAAAACTGGCGCTTGAGCCTGTCACTCAGCCTTTACAAACTTACTTTTCGTAATAGAACTATGTGGTTATCTTCACTGGGGTCCTACTCCTACAATTCGAGATATTTTCTGGTTTTTGTCTCTCTCGTTTGAAAAGTCATAGGAGTGAAAGTGACCAGATCTCATCTCACGCGTCAAGAATAGGGGCCAGATAGCTAAGAACATGTTTGAGTACAAAGCACCGGAGATTAATTTTTCATGCCAGACATGTACTTAACTTAGGTTGGTACCTAGTTACTTATGTACTTGTTTTATTTTCTTATTAGGTTCGTCACGCACAACATTGCGTTTAGGAGCCTCAGTGGTCCGCTCCCTACTTTGACGCCTACTTACTGCGTACTTCCCATATCTATGTAAAGGCTATAGACTAGGGGCTATGCCACTATGAAGGCTATGTATGGGGGGGGGGGGGGTCTATAGTTGGCTTTTGTCATTCAATATTATAATACCAGCTAGTAGTGTTGGTCAAGCCGATATTTGGTGGTTACCTACTAATATGTAAGTCCAGCTTGAAAGTCTTTGGCCACTTGCATTAAATATTGGAACTTGCATTGAATATAGGATTGTCTAAGTCCTTGCTTAACTAGTGTAATCTACTCCTAGTCCTTTCCTATTTTTGTTACACACGAACCTTAAGGAATGGTACTTCTAAGGAAAGGAACTCCTAAGGAATGGTCCTTAGGAGAATGGTAACTTTATGGACTCGATAAGCGAATATTTCGCTAGGTTAAAACTAACAACATAAGCAAGGACTTAGGCAATTCTTATATTTAATTCAAATGGTCATTGGACTCAAATCGTCTCTATTAAAATGTATCCCACAATCTTAGTACTTAATTTACTTTACTTACAAATGATACCCTAAAATGAAGACTCAGATAAGCTAAGTCTTAACAAAATAGTTCACTTTCCAGATAAAACTTCGCTGTTCACTAAGATTATTCAGCTATTAAAGCCTTTATTTAAAATAAACGACTGAACCTCTACCTCCATTAATACGTAACCCATAAATCGGGCAACAAAGAAACCCGCGGCGTGTCCTCGAGTACCTCTCGTGTCACCTTCGCAACATAAATTTTTTGCGCACTCACGGTACTTTTGGCCAACTTATCTGGACAGTTGAATACGGGAGCCACTATAGCATTTCTGAAGGAAGCTAGCTATGAGGAATTTTCGTCTCTACATTTGGCCGACTTTGAAGATAAGTTGGCTGGTTTGCACCCTCGGTACCACTCGACACGGAAAAGGAGGCGCCGTCTTACACGCGTCGCTGAAGGGTTGACCTCTTTGTGGCGACCTAGGGGTATGTCCCTGCGATTTACTTTTGGGGCAAGATTGTCTATGGTTTCCCTTCAATGACTATTTGAGCCATATTTTTCTTCAAATTTATAATTGAAAATACTTGTAGGTTATGATCAATAGATCGAAACTATCAAGTACATACCTATTTAGAGCACCTGACTTAATGCTATGTGAGTAGTTCCAAAAAAATTTACTGATGTGTGTGTGTGTTCTTGTGTGAGAGACAGGCTGTGTTTTTTTTATTGTTACTTCTCGCTCGAACGGATGGAAGGCTTCTAATAAAATTTGGTATGGAGTTAGCCTATACCCTGAATTGATACATGGCAGCTTTTTAACCGCGGACAACACCGCGGGCGCAACTTGTTAAAAATTGAAAAGTATATAGGTACTTTACTTGATGATCTGTGAGAGGCTGCACTCAACCTGTGTGCAAACCTCCGAAAACCATCACTTGTTATTTCTCTACCCCACTTCTATTTAGCATAAATCGCGAACGAGCCTTTTTATTTCGATTCACTGAATATGCTTTCTGGGTTGATGCCATATATTTGGTGTGGAAACGTTTTGCTTTAATCGTGTTTCTACTTTGTTTAGAACATTTTGTTGGGAGTAAGATCATTGGATTTTTTAATAAAATGTTAAATTGACTAAGTACTAAAAACTAGAGCACGAAATGGTAAACAATCGCCCAAAAAACAAACAGACCTCCAAGCCTCCAACTCATGACAATCGTTTAGCTTTTAAAATTGACAGTTCAACACCTGACCACTCACAGCCAACCACAGAGTACACAACGTATCGCGCCACGTGTCGCCACAGTGGCGCCACACGTGTAATTAACGGAGCTACACGCGTAAACAAAGCTCGAAGCTGCCGGTAACACGACACTGTTTGATTACGAGTGGGCGATCGTTGGGCGGGTAATTGTGGGGTACGTTGACGTGACAAGCCAGAAGCCGAGCACCTACAGCTTCCAAACGAAATATCTATCTATTATTATGATCTCTAAGTCGGTAGATTTACAAATGTCTTTTAGTTCGAAGGACCAAAATAATCATCAAATTACGCATTACTCAATTATAAATTGAGTAATGCAATTGTAAATTCATTCTCCATTGTAAATTGAGTAATGCGTAAATTAAATACGCATTACTTAATTGTAAATTGATTGATTTATTTGTTTTCTAAAAATTATCATAAAGCTAAGTTAGCTATCTACTAACTTACAACTTTTTCAAACTATGCTGACTTAAACACAGGTCTAATAGCAACAAAAGAGAAAATTAAGATCGACGATAGTTAGAAGTATTAATAAACATGTCAAATTAAGCCTTTAAAAATTAACACACATTTTAATTAAACCTCATTCGTCTTTTGTTTCCATTGAATGGAACACCTTTCAACGCTACCCTTACCACTCGCGACGCGACGCGACACGACGCGACGTCGCGTCCGCACCTGCTTCCATTAAAATTTCAATTACATTCGCCACTCGGGGATTAGTTGGCAAACATTGCGCTGTATTTATTTATTCTGTGCTCACCGTGTACTGTATGTTTGGTTTACATCTTCACGGTAGAGGAGTGGTGTAGCGTGAGGTGGAAACGTTAGTGGCTGTAGTGAGTGAAATTAATTGACTTTCTGTCGCCCGCGGTGTTTTCCGAAAATGTAGAGAAAAAGTATCGTAAGTATTCAAAATTGTTACTTGAACTAATATCTAGTGTAATTCCGCTTTAACGTCGCATTAAGTACATCAAGGAATATGATTTTTTTTATTCTATTCTTAATTTAGAATTTAAAAAAATAATTTAATGACATTTACTAGAAAACTTCATACAAATTGATATTTGAATCTAATTTAAACGTTTGATATTTCAACTAACGAATTTAACAGACCTAATTTAATGAAATCTACTAAAAAAAGAATGATGATGATTCTCGGCCACGCGCTCGGAGAGTCAACACGTACGTACGTGAAGATGCCTCGTGGAGAGGCGAAACACGTGTCGACGAAGTGCTCGAAGAATAGGGATTTTTTATTTTATTTTTTAATTGCTTTTTAATTGTATTAATTTTTCGATAAAATTTTGTTGTAAATTTCATAACATTATTTCTGTTAATTTTCTTAATGAATTAGCTTCATAAATCAAATTGCATAAAGTTTTTTAGTAGATTTCATTAAATTAGGTCTGTTAAATTCGTTAGGTCTGTTAAATTCGTTAGGTCTGTTAAATTCGTTAGAATAAAAAATTCATATTCCTTGATGGACTTAATGCGACGTTAAAGCGGAATTACGCTAGATATTAGTTCAAGTAACAATTTTGAAGATGAACTTCCGCAAAGTAACGCCTGATTCAATCAACTATCGTAAGTATTCGCTTCTGATGCTTTTATGATAGCGTCTACCCTAGTAGAATTATCAGGGTAGAAACTACATAATATCTTCTTATCGTTCCGAATTTCATTCAAATCCGTCCACCTGTCTTAGCGTTAAGAAATAACGAATGTCAAAGTGCGTGACTTTTTAATTTTTTTTTGCGTTGAAAGATTGGTCAGATTTGCGCCAATCTAAGTCAATCTAAGGCCAATACACCATCTTCATCAGAGATCATTTTTGTATGAGTCTTTGGAATAAAGTTGATATTGAAGCCAATGTGTCGCGCAGTAGAAAGGCTCAATATTGACTAATTCTAAATTGAATTGAAGCCAAGCCTGGACTCAACTGGACCAGTGTGAGGCCGGGGCATAGCACTCAGCATTTTCATGTAGGTATAATAATTATTTATTGGTGTGATTTGATAAAAATAGTCGAGAGTTACCTATACCTATCTACAACAGTACATTCTTCCTGTAAATTCTGCCGTTGGACTTCCCGCAGATTTCAGAGGAAGGTTGAATAAACACGTCAGTCAGATTAGTCTGACACCTACCTACTAAAGCATTGTATGAATGTAGATATCTCTCCGTCCGTACCTATTTATTGCTTTCTTCCGCTCCATTACAAGCGTCTCGTTTCCCAAAGCCCACCTTCAATTACATTTTCTTCGCCGTATTGATGTTTGTATTCATTTCAATCAAGTTTCACGGTGGAAGGAGCGTTGTGAGGGAAAAATGGCCGGCAGGCAAAGAACCTGGATTGAAGTGCAAATTGAGTAATTTCTAGCAGCGAAGCTACTACGGCGCCGTGGGGCGACCACAGTATGTTAACAACAGTACGGCTTCTATGAATATTGGTAGAAAAATGTCTATACCAAAATATAATGAAGTAATACTTACGGCTAATTCTGAAGACTTAATTGACCGATCCAAACTTGCTATAATTATTGATGTCCTTATAAAGTAGGCAACAAAGACTACCGTAAACTAAACTCTTCAAAAGTTGGCCATGTGATGGCGTTTCCTAACTTTTGCCGTCTAGCTACTTCACTTTATCTTCAAAAACATCCTCAACATTATCTATATAAATATAATCCTCGACATCTTCTTCAAAAACTTCACCATCTCTCTTGTTCTTTATACTTACACGTTACTTAAAAAAAAACCTATTTACACATAAAAGACCGTAAATAACATTTCCATTTGTCAACAAAACCTACTGCCGCCTCTTTTCTACATCACATCAAAATCGTTTCGCGCGGTTGTTCAAGACGAACAAACATAAATTTGATTAGGGCAGGTTCCTGCAATCAACAACAGAACACGGTGTTTGCACGTGACGCCGGGCGGCGCGGCGGGCTTGATTGAAACCGACGCGAGAAATGAAACCTCCCTATATTTTGATACTCGGTAGGTAAACAAGCGGAAATAAGATGTGGAGGTAGATGTCTCACGCTAGTAAGGAACCCTATGCAATGAAATCATCAGGTCGAAGCATGAAACGACGAAAAACTTCCAAATTAAGGCAGAGACAAAATTATTGTCAGATGACAATCTTTTGCACTTGCAAGATCTAATTCTAAGGCCCGCATGCTGAAACGACGCTCTTTCATGCACCTAGATTTAAAACTGTTTGATAAAACCAGTTTTAAATCGAGATTCATGATTCAGCGTCATTTTAGCATGCTCCTTTATCATACAAGTTTAGTATGCTTTATCCAAACGAATGTGTATTTTCTGTTCTACCTTAGATACGAGTATATGATTGGCATGGTTGGTTTTCCAAGCAAGTCGAGATACTAGAGCAAGATCACAGAATACTCCCTGTTTACTTACATAGTAAGATTTAATGTTTTTTAAGTAGGTATTTTAGGCTATAGAACAAAAAAAACTTTGTCAGACATCTGTTATTTACTCGTAGCTTAGATCCTATTAACTTAAATAATTTTGGCAATTTTAAAATGCTTTTCTTAATCATACAAAACTTTTTTCTTGAGTACTTTTTAAACCACTTGCAGAAGCTCGTGTTTTCTTTTTAACTCGGATTGAATTACTCATCAGAGATAAAACTGATAAATCGTTTTGCGCAATCAAGAGCTAACCTTGAGTAAATTTAACATAGTATTAGCGTATTAAAAACAGTTTTTTAGTATTAGAGTGTCATTTTCAACATTTTAATTTTGTACTAATTGACCCTGCGTTTAAGAATTTAACTCCGTACCAATGCAAGTGCATTTCTTCTGCAAGTGGGTTCATATAATCTTCTTTCTTTCAAATCATCTCATCTCAGGGCAGACTCGCGCATCCCTATTTAATATCGGTATCGCGATCGACGCGAGCAGGTATCTGATAAGATTTTATGAAGGCTCATCAAATATTTGCGCACCTTCCCTCCATCTTGTTACGTTCGTACGATCAATCTCGAGTTTTATGACTTTGTTATGACTTAAAAGCATTTATTTAGCTATCGGATAAAAAATCTAAACACAGACAAGGGAAGTTTTAATATTTGCTATAGATATCCTATTTGCCGCTTTTGGTGTAACATCTCTTGGGTTCAGTGTAATCTATGTTAAAGCAAATTATCTTTTTACCCTACTACGCGAGAAGGAGGGTTATGTTTTTCGAGTGTATGTATGTATGTAAGTATGTATGTATGTGGGTTAATGTATGTATGAATGAGGTTTCTTTGGCACGGCCTATACAGCCTAAACGGCTTGATGTATTTCGACATGTGAGGTGTCATTTGAATCATCTTGATAGTGGAAATGACATACGGTACAACATTTTGCAGCCGGGTTTTTGGCTTTTATTTTATAATGTTACTTGTTACCATAGAAGGCAAAGAAGCTCTTTCTAACTAGCATAGCCTTCGACCAGGTATATTCTTCTATATTATTCTAGGCTTCTGATTGAAGTGCATGAAAAGTAGCCTACGTGTTTATCCTGGGAACCTATGAACTATCTCCATACCAAATTTCATGAAAATCCGCCCATCCCTTTGAATTCGAAGAAGTAACAAACAAAGACACACAAACTTTCACCTTCATTATACACTAACTGCGCTCCGCAGTTTCACCTGGGGTTAAAAAGTATCCTGTGTGCTTTTCCAGACTATATAATCTATCGCTGTGCCAAATTATATCCAGATCTGTTCACCCGTGAGTAACAAACATCCATACATCCATCCATCTAAACTTTCGCATTTATAATATTTATAATATAAGTGAGATTGGTGAGATGAGAAGTAGGATAGAATTGGAATTTTGGCTTTTTAAGATTAAGTACTTCAAGTGTCAATGAAGTAGATTCCGATTCTGAAGACCAGTCTGAAAATGTTAGACAATACGACTGCAGTTTCCATTACAGAAGCCATTACACTATCAGATTTGCAGTATGCTAACATAGCGTGACAATGTCCATCGCCAATAGAAATAATATGGATTGCAAACAGTCTAACAGCCATTACACTATCCAATTTTAGCACGCTAGCTCACCTATAGCGCACTGCAAATTGGATAATGTAATGACGTATATAATAATGTATAAATCATCCAAATCTAGTCCGATCTATAAACAATATTCGGGACACTTGCACACACGGTCATCTGACCCCAAACTAAGCAAAGCTTGTAGTATGGCAGCCAGAGACTGATATAAATAAAATTAAATCAAATCGAAATAATTTATTTCGACCAATTTTTAAGTCATATCTTACAAGTAGTTCAAAAAATATGTAAAATACTTATATATTTTTTAATATATACTTTAATAGATAAATAACACCCAGACATAGAATAAACACAATTATGATAATTCATCTCATGAATGTTTGTCCTAGGTGGGAATCGAACCCTCGCTTCCTAATTCAGAAGACAGAGGTTCACTACCGACTGAGCCACCGAGGCAGACATCTCGAGTCGGCATCTCGTCTATTCAGACAGTTCCTAGTTTCAATTTACCTAATTCAATAACTTACCTATTGGCTATCGGAGCAAGTCCATATAGAGATCCCTTTTAGAACGTCGGCGTCTGAACAGACGACTCTTATGAACTGGGTATAGTAACTAGTCTTGAACTCAACATAATATAGCTCAGATTGCAACTATAGACCCTCAGATTCTGAGTGACTGAAGTGTGAAGTCTGAGTTTGGAAGGGGCTTGACTTAAGTGAAAGTATGTATTGAGGTAGGTATGATTTTGTTTTAGAGTAGGGTTTGCCCTCCACCTCGCTCTTTTCTCGACATCGTCTACGGAAACTTCAAGATAAATAAACCTAATCACGATAGACATATCCCCGTCTTTGTTGTGATATTAGCCGTTTGTGTATTAGACGTGGACATCAATACTTTTAGCTAATTTAGATTTATCAATTTAGCGTTCTGAATAGGGTCATTATTATTAACATCTATTCAGAGCGCTAAGATTATTTATTCCCATTCAGAGCTTATTCAGATTTAGAAATGTAACTTTCTTAAAATTGTTAAATAAATGTAATGTTAGGTAAATCTAAAAACACACGTTTAACTTTTTAGAGTGACATAAGTAGTATAAGTAGGTAAGTACAGCAAATAGCTTCCCGTAAAAGTTACCTCGTTCTGAAGTGCAGATTAAACCCGACCGCGCGTCCGTGAGTGGACACTCTTTACCTACTATTGTCTACACTGTGGCGAGTCACTCATAGTCTAGGAGCTTACCGGCATTAACGAATAATATTATTGTCCTTGTTACCGCATAGCTAGAACAAAATATACTGGTAATCGATATTTATAAGCTCTCCGTGTATGATATTTCTACGATGTTGTATTTGATTCCTGGTATAGTATGAACCGCGGACAAACCGTTTTTCCACAGTTTTCATCCCGCGAGAAAGAGACAAACATATCCGTATTCTAGCTTTGTCACATCTAAGCGCGGAGAAAAACGGTGGAAAGACAATTGGCAAGCCTGTTGAATAGTTAACCGAGCTTTTAAAATACGGAGAAAATTAAACAGAGCGTAGGTGGTCAATCGTTTTAAAATCTCCAGTTATACAAAAATTCAGTTTCAGTTTCAGGTTTCTGAATTCTTATATCACTTTCAAATAGGTGCCTTAGTATAAAAGGGAAAGCATTTCGTTGGTATCTTATTTTATGATCAAAATGTTCTTAAACATCTTCTTTGATGACGATACACATTTTTCTTTTTATTGTTACTGCAAGAGATATTTAACCTCAAATAAACTGACGCAGACTCTTCGTATGTAACCAATAAATGTGTACCAAAATCAACTACACGGAGGTTCAATCTTTGTCTCATACATTCATCTTCAAACGGTCTACGCTCCACGCTTCCAGGTATTTACTCATTGAACGATTGTTACATCCAATTTAACGATGACTTTTCAATTGAGCACAATTTCTCTCAATTGTTATGATTCATATCCCGGTTGTAGTTAGTGGCCGTCTGTAGTCTTAATTTTTTTGGAATGGGAATTTAAAGTATTTAAGTATTTATATTCAATATTGGGAAAGTAGGTACCTAGGTAAATTGGTCGTCGCCTCCTGGCATTCTAGCGTCCCGCTTTTGTCCGCACCGGGAGAATTAAAAAGTTTCTTGCTGTCGGAACGGGATTAAAAATCACGTGAGTTACGCAGTAAGCATTGTTTAATCTGTGCTGATTGCATCGTTCTACCGTGTCCGGGGACTTAGTAGGTAAAAATACAAGACTAAAGGAGAACCATGAAGATGAGTACTAAATAGTCATTAACGTAATCCATACGCAGTAAACCAAAGTTGTTAAAACTATATAGGCGTTCAACGGCCTAGAAACTCTGACATCAGGGCCTATACAAACTTGCTTGCTTGTGCTTAGCAAGCGAAGGACGTTGTAGGAGTGGACGAATCAGGAAGTGGGGAACCATGGAAATTGACTAGTTAGGAGTGGCCCAAATCGACCGGAGGGTAATAATCCTGTTCTGCTGATTTCAATGTCCACGTAACAAAAAAAAACCGAAAAAAAATTTTAACAACCGTTTTCGACAACTACCTATTCAATATACCTATTAACCTTCTATTTACGGTTTAACACTACACGGTTTAACAAATAATAGCCACAATTTTTGGTCTGAAATTTGTTTTTAAATGTAATTATTTTGGACCTACTATTATTTATTCCGTGCATTGCTAAACTCAATTGTTGTCACAGTACAAAAGCGTCATGTCTATAGCTAATGCTTACCGCACATATTTTTATTTTTTATTGTTTAGGGTACAAAAATAATTAACAAACTACACGTATAAACTATAATAAAATAATTTGGAAAAAAACATTATAAATTTGCCAATCCCAACATTGTACACAGCATTGTTAAGATAACTCATATCTTTCACTAAAATCTTTCATAGGCATAAGTATCTTAAGAATTATGAAAAATATCTAGGTAATAATACAATGCCTTGCCAAAAAACGAAGCACAATAGGTAACGGGTTATTTGTAGAAACCACCCAGTCACATGTCGGAATGAAGGATTATTCCTGACAGGGGCGGATTCAGGTTATTGTTCGCCATGGACGGATGATTGATAGCTGCTATCATCGCTAATGATGGCTGCGTGATTCTGTGTCTATAGATACTTACACAGCGTTAGAAACAAGCACTCGGGTTCTCAGCAGGTTATTATCGTGCCTTCAGCCCCCCTTGCCAATAAACGTTGTATGTCCTCGGGATAGTTATACTTACAGTATTTTGTCTTATTCGGTCAAGTTAAAATTTAATTCAACATTTAAAGCGTGGCTCTTGTCGGTGGAATTACGCCCAGGAGGGCTATTCCTACGCGTGAGATGAGGTGAGATTTTATCTTGGTCATTCTTACACCTATGACGTTTCAAACGAGAGCAACAAGGACGAAAAAAAGTGAGATGAAAATCTCAAACCTCCGAATAGGGTCCCTGGCCTGGCGGTGCTCTGCTAGTGTTTTCACCTCCTGGTACGACACGACACCTGCCTTCTTCTTTATTGGGTATATAAATGCTCTTCTCGGCCTTCCCCGTCCTCTCTAAAAAATAACAAATATAAATTTAAAAAAAACCCGACAACGATTTTCATTAAACAATTAGCTAAGAACACTGCCGACTTATTCATCATTCAAAAAAAAAAATCAAAATCAAAATCGGTTTATCCGATAAGGAGCTACGATGCCACACACACACACATACACACACACACACACACACACACACACGCACAGAGAGAGAGAGAGAAAGACACGTCAAACTTATAACACCCGTTTTTACGTCGGGGGTGAAAAAGAGAGAAAAAGACAAAACACTATTAAACCATTTCGAAGCTATACAGCGTTCGTTAGTAAGGAGGTAAGACATAAATGTATTCACCTAATGATTAATCTATATCATTCTGAACTTGTCCATGTGTTTATGTATGTATGAAGCGAAGCGGTCCATCCATACATTATGTATGAGGCAACTTTGATTGCTCCGAGGATTATCGAGACGGCGGTACACGTGAACTAGGAATAGGTAAGCGAGATACCTACTCCTTGTGTTTTTTTTAATGAAATTAATATTAATATTAGATTTACTGTTGTTTTACAATTTTTAGCCGACTTCCAAAAAGGAGGAGGTTCTCAATTCGACTGTTTTTTTTGTATGTATGTTACGCAATTTATACGCAATTACTCCGCCAATTGTGAACCGATTTTGAATTATTCTTTTTTTGTTTGGTATAATATCATACTTTCGAGGTGGTCCCATCCATATAATTATTGCCCCCAAAAACTACAATAACAACATTAAAAACGAACATATTATCGTAAGAACGTCGGAAAAAATTACAATAGAAACTTTAAAAACGAACATATCGTTAGTACATCGGCAGAACAAGGGCGACCTTATCGCATAAACACTTTCTTCCAGGTAACCTACCTGACTTCATTTATTCGTAATTTATGAACGCTGCTCTTGTCGGTGTCGGTGGCCTAGGCCTGACGGTCACCTTAAAATCTTGTTATTCATCATCCCTTGCGACATAGCTGGAGCCTGGTGTATGGAGACACATTTTGGGACATCCTCGCCCCTGTCACATTTGGGACTAACTGTCGTCTGGCGAAATGTGGGTGTTGTACACCTCTGCCAGCCACTTCGGGAGAAAGGTGTAACAATATGTTGTTATGTGTGTTTTTATTTGATAGGTACAAGGTACCTATACCTACTTATGTATGATAAAAAAAGGTTTGAAATAGGTTTGCGTTTGACCACATCCTTTACGATGTCAGTAAACAATGGTGCGGTGTGGGATGGTTTAAAATAATTTTCCTTTTACATCGATCCTCGTGTCCACACGCAAATTATTGAGTTTACTTATAAAATGTAAAACATATACAAGATGTTACAAAATCCCTGTTATATCCGCGAGCTGCGCATCGACTGGAGGATACAGTTATGCTAGTTTAAATAAAATATTGTCTCTAAAAATGTTGAACACACATCGTGGTCCGCCCTCCTAAAATCGTAAACGCAGGCACTAATCACGTCGGTTTTATTTGTAAATGATTTGCGTTGTGCCACTACTTTCTTAGAATAAAGCCACCAACATATGAAACAAATTTGTTAACACTTTTGTAAAATTTTCTTTTTTTCCTGCGTTCTTAAATGGGTCATAACTCTTGCTTACCTTAACCTTCCTATTTTTTCGTATTTAAACATGAATACTTTAAAGTGTGTGTATTTATGCCCTTCAATTATGCAACAGGGTTTTTGTAACATAACATATAAATCGCCACGCCTTACCCCCGAAGGGGCTGGCAGAGGTGTACACCCACACTTCGCCGGACGATATTCAGTCCCAAATGTGACAGGGGGCGAGCCTGTCGTCATACACCGGTCTCCAATCATGTAGCAGATGATTTACAATACGCACATATGCTCACACAATGAACAAATTAGTGCGTGCCGTCGGCTGGGTTTGAACCCACTTCCTCTGGCTTGAGAGGCCGGCCTTCTCCCAACTAGGCTGCCATCGCTTTTTTTTTTGTAACATGCTGTATAAAGACCGGGCTTCAATCAATTAGCAACTTCGAAGCTTTGAAACATTCACCCGACTCATCAGGCAGGTGAGCACCTGCCCCTTGTAATTCATGAAAGGGTTGACTTAAGCCGAATCAAAGACTGTCCGTCTCCAAGTCAAACAAGTCAACCTCTCGCAATTTGACTAATTGCTGACCTCTTAGCAGTTCTAAGAAAGTTTAGGTAAGGACTGGGTTACAGCGTTGGATTTGCGGTTAACGCTTTTAAACGGTTTTATTTAGCTTGACCTCGTATGTGTTTATTATCACTATTTGTGCTATAAATCTCGTTTTAGTTGGATTGTTACATGAAGAATATGTTGGGAGTTAAGACAAGTGCAGGTACTTAGTAGAGAGATTTTAATGACACACAAACAAAGTAATGGTTTACCTAGCCGTTGGATAGGTACTTAACTTTACCGACCTAACCTTTTTTTAAATTTATTTTAATCACACATACATATTTATTTTAACGCCAATTGTTACGCTATAGTTTTAAGCGAAACCTATTATTTTTCTTTTACGCTTTGTGATTTCTGGTGTCAAGATTAAAGAGTTTATCTATCTACTAGCTGTTACCGCCACTTCATTAGCGTTTATTCAGAAAATAGTACCTATCCGAAAACTTTCCTCGTGATATACTGTAGCTAATTATCAAATACCATCAGGATCTGTTAAGGCTTTTAGTTGTGAAATGCCTACAAACTGACAGACATAGTTGCTTTCAAATATCAAGAATTTTTAAGTTACCCTCTAAAGCAAATGTAAATATCTTACAAATTCATATTTTCAGTTTAACATATTGACATTGTAATCATACATTTAACATAGAGACTTTAATTTAATTGAATACTTTGACATAGCCGAGCCGCAAATATTATTACTATTATTTTTTAGAGTTAGTTATTTATTTATTATGACATGCCACCTACGACTCTATATTATTATTAATTAATTTTGACAACACATTAATATATAATTGTACCTATTTTATTTTTACTTTTCATGGTTTTGTAAGCTATAATTTTATTTGGTTTTAGATGTGACCAAATTCACATGCCGAATAACGGCCAAATAGGAGAACATATTTTAAATAACTAAGACCATTGTAATACCCTATTTTTAGTTAGTGAATAAATTTCAATTCATAATATTAGTATTAGTTGTGCAAGTGTGGATTGCAATAAGTACATACTTCTTACAATAAATGTCGTACTTATAAAAATAATACTACTAGCTACATACGAGTAATAGGTAGTCTTTTACGCTGTCTGCGATATGATATTACGCGAAAGTGTCTACTTTAAACGCTAGCCAAGACAAAGTTCGATCGGCAAACCTAGTTCTATTTACATGTCCAACGGATTTCAATTCTAATCCAGCTCCAGTGTGTCTCAATCTTGACGACCGCGACCAAGTTGCGAGCACAATTAGCGAGGAGTGGTCGAAGTCCGGTTCACAGCCTGCAGAAGTAGAGTTCTAAGTTGGGCTCTACTCGGACTGTACTTGCCGTTAGTTTGCATACGTCGCGTGACCGAACGTCTTATGACTTATTCAGAGTGAGCTGAGAGACTGACACTAGAAAAGTGTACGTTGGATTGTATTTCTATAGTAGGTATAACAGCAAGTCAAGATACAGACGAGCCTCTAAAGTTATCTACAGGGTAAAAAAGTGCATTTTTATTTATTTTTATGACTTTTGCACTTCTCTAATCATTCTTAAATAACTTAAATAATCCCTTGTATTATAGATTTGTTTAAAAGCTAATGATGTAGATAACCTCCATATGTAAATGAATTTTAGATTTGCTTTGTCTATCTATTAAATAAATCAGTCAAAAGTGACCTTGCAAAATACGGATATTTTTCATAGCTCTATTTTTTCTTGAGGATGTTTAAAAAAAAACCAAGATATAGTTAATTTAATTGCACATGCCAAACATCATAATCTGACAAATGGTTTCCAAGAAATTTGACAACCATGTTTGTATGGAAAATTCAGAGAGTCGCGGATCCCTTAAAGCTTCCTGAACCTTGTTCGCGACGTCCGGGCTGTAAGCGCTTCTGTCTGGGCATGTATTCGCTTTTCGTTCAGCGGCCATTACACTTTCCAATTTGCAGTATGCTAACTGAGCGTAGCCCACGCAAGCCAGCGCAATAGAATAAATACAGCCATTACACTATACAATTTTGGCACGCTAGCTCACTTGGCGTACTTACTTACTGCACATTTGGAATATGTAATGACCGCTTTACAAGGCCACCATTCTATGACCTATACAAAAAAAAACCTAAAAAAAACCTATACAAAATTTAAAAAAAAAACCCGACATCTATTTTTATCAAATATAGCTAAGAACACTTCGGACTAATTCACCTTTCACTAAAACAAAATCGGTTCATCCGTTCGAGACTTAGACCTTCTCGAAGGTTCGAGAACTACGATGCCGCACACACACACACACACACACACACACACACACACACACACACACACACACACACACACACACACACACACACACACACACACACACACACACACACAGGGAGAGAGAGAGAGACAGGTCAAGCTTATAACACACGTCGTTTTTGTGTTGGGGGTTAAAAATCGAAATTACCCGAAAGCATCTCGCATACTCTCAACGGCATGCCTACTAACACCTACTACATAAAACCGCGTATTGCATAATAATTATTCTCGTTAATTTTAGTTGTTTTTCAATTGTCTGTACTCAGTAGTAGTACGTAGTCTCTGGTAATTAGTAAATAATGCAACTTGCGTTTATTATTACTCAACATTAAAATAATTTACTATCAACGTAAATACCAATTATACATGACTATAGCTTCTCAAGTTTTGTGGTTTTGAATTTACCATGAAATGATAGCAAACGTCCGACTATGGAGAAAAATTATGTTGGTATTACTTCACTATGGAATGATGAGTCCTGCTCTTACTCGTACATAACTACTCAAAAACCGCTATTTAATTAGTCACACAGTTGAATCTCATATCTATAATTATAACTTGCTTATTTGCCCGCTGCTTTGTTCCTGTTTATAGTTTGGTTCCTCATTTCCCACATGACCGCTTGAGTGTGGAATACTCTGCCAGAGTGTGTGTTCCCGACACTTATAATCTGGGTGTGTTCAAGTCTCGAGTGAATCGGTTTCTTCTAAGCAAGCGTGCTTCATCGTAGGCCGCATCACTGCTTATCATCAGGCATGTTGGCGGCCAAACGCAAGCCTATTAATTTATAAAAAAAATAGCCTCTTGCACTAACTGCCGTACTAGGGCCGCATTGTATAACGACGCTCAGTTCTTTTTTTCTCTATCTTGATTTAAAACTGGTTTTAAAGCATGACTGAGCGTCGTTTTAGAATACGGTCTTTGACAAATACAAAACTACTTAGATATACGTACTTTAATGATTAGTTAAATATTTTACTGATTACTTAGGATTAGTAAAGGTTTTCTATAGAAAAGTAGTCCTCAGTAATAGTTTAAGGAATCATTAAAGTTTTTGAGTGACAGCCTACATGACTAACCACCACACTCAGAGATGTTACGACTAACCATCACTAAGTAAAGATTGCCTATGGAAACGTATGAAACGGCTACGGTTCTCGCCTCTGAGTGCAGCGGTAAGTGATTTTGTTTAAATCGACTAGCGGAACCCTAACGTGATGATCATATTAATTCTTGACGCAATTAAGTACTTGCTGTCAAAGTTATCAGTATCCGCTAAATATAGGCATCTGAAAACAAGCGCGCAAATGACTGTTCAGTCAACAACATTAACCGTTACAAACAGAGATTAAATAACAGTTACTTCTTAAGGTGCGCACACGTTTCCAACAATGGCAGTTAAGACTCGGTATCTTCCGTGCTGTTAAGGGCAAGGTACGCGTAACGACGGCGCACAATGAGCCAAGTCGCATTCGAGATGTCTGCGATAATTGCTTCCTTCAGATGTCGCTACGTATGTCGAGGAGACAATTTTTAGGGGTGTCAAGTGCTTCAAGTGCCATTGTTATGGTAATCGGGCAAATTACCTCGTACTGCTTTATGGTTATTTAAAAATTCATACAAAATTACATTACAGCTACTGTTTAGGTGATTTTTGCGATTTTCTAACCTATATGTTCTCTTGAGTTTTTTTTTTCTTTTTAAGTATATTATTTTCTTCTAGCATTTCAAACCCGAATTAATCTCCTTTTTCATTCATCATTTAACACACCGTAACTGCCCACAAAACTGTAATTATCGGTCCGTACTCACCCACTACTGCGTTGTTGAGCTGCTGTTTTTATGCGCCACTCATCTCAGTCCAATGCCAAAACAATTCAAAAAACAGTATTTATTAAACTTACATTCCTACTTAATTTTCTAGTTTTCGGTCTTTTTATTTTAACGATAAATACTCGTGAAGTATTTATTTTTTTAACAAGCAAGAGTGAGATCCTACTAATATTATAAACGCGAAAGTTTGTATGTATGGATGGATGGATGGATGGATGGATGGATGAATGTTTGTTACTCTTTCACGCCAGAACGGCTGAACAGATCTGGATGAAATTTGGCACAGAGATAGATTATAGTCTAGAATAGCACATAGGAACTTTTTAACCGCGGGTGAAACCGCAGGGCGCAGCTAGTTAATAATATATTTATGAAGAGCTAAATAGCAGAATTATTAAAAGCAAATATTGTGAAGCTTCAACCCTAGAGTTCAGTGGAGGTGTTTGCGCCAATTTGCATAGACTTGCCATAAAAATACCGCGAGAGAGCGGCGCCTCATTAACGTAGAGGTGCACTTAACACCAGACTCCGGGGGACTCTTAACAGTGGTATATCTGCCGATGACGTCAAGGAACTTTGGAATATTGAACTGAGAAATTATGATTGCTGAAATTAGAATATGTATACTTACTTAATGGCGACAGGCTCGCCCCTGTCACATTTGGGACTGAATATCGTCCGGCGAAGTGTGGGTGTTGTATTACACCTCTGCCAGCCCCTTCGGAAAAGGCGTGACGATATGTTACTTATTTCTACTTTTTAACCCCCGACGCAAAAACGACAGGGTGTTATAAAGTTCATGTGTCTGTGTGTGTGTGTGTGTGAATCGATTTTGATTTTGTTTTGTTTTTTTTGTTTGAAAGGTGAATTAGTCGGGTGTGTTCTTATTGTTAGCTATGTTTGATGAAAATCGGTGTCGGGGGTTTTTTTAATGTTTAATTACAATTGTTCCGATTGAATTATAATTAAATCGGAAAAAGTAGCACAGTGCAGTAGAATCGGAAAGTCAAACGTGGGGAAAAGCTGGTCTTTTATAAAATACTCCCCACGATTCACTTGCGGTCCTACAGAAGGCGTTATTTTTTTCGGGATGAAAGGTAAGTATCCTAAATCCTTTTCTGTACCCCTAATAAAGGTGTATATAAAATTTAATGATTGTAGTTTGAGCGTAACAAGCAAACAAACAAAGAAACTCATTATCGCTTTTAAAATAATAAAGTTACTAACATAACATAATTATCATCACCGCCTTTCCCCTGAAAGGGCTGGGAGAAGTGTATTACAACACCCACACTCCGTCGGACGACATTCAGTCCCAAATGTGTCAGAGGGCAAGTCTGTCGCTATAAACCGGGCTCCAGTTAAGTAGCAGATGACATTAAATACGCACGTAATATGTTCACACAGTGAACAAATTAGTGCCTTCCGCTGGAAAATAACCCGCTCTTTCTTGTTTGCGAATATTAAAATTAGGATATAGGAGAAATCCCTTTTTAGGTCAAATGACTTTAAAACATAACCTTTCAGAAGATAATTCCACTAAATCCAAGAGGTTATTTTCATTTAACTCTCAAAACAAATCGTCACGCCTTTCCCCGAGGGGGCTGGCAACGGTGTAATACAACACCCACACTTCGCTGGACGATATTCAGTCTCAAATGTGACAAGGGGACGAGCCTGTCGCCTTACACCGGGCTCCAGTCATGTAGCAGATGACATACAAAACGCACATAATTATGTTCACACAGTGAACAAACTGGTGCCTGCCGTCGGCTGGGTTCGATCCCGCGCTCTTTGGCTTGAGAGGCAGGCCTTCTCCAACTAGGCTATCATCGCTATATATAATTTAATTCTAACAACCAAAATAATGAAACTGCTTCATAAATCCAAAGTATACGAACATTCCAGAAGCGTCCTACGACCGGACAGATCTAGACGATACACGCAATAATCCGTTTACTTTTATCTCTGTACCCCTTGCGTTTGACAAATTTTTCTTTGATTTACTTAACGTTTTATGTTAAACCAGATAGAGTTGAAAGTCGCTTGGTGTGACTGTAAAGTGTTTTGTCAAGATGGTCCGTCAAAGAGGTTATTACCTGACAGATATAAGACAGTCCAGTAGGTATGGGGCAGAGGACGGCCCCGGGCGAATAAAATGCAAATATCGCGCTGTGTAGTGTGTGCCTTATCCAGCTAACGTAAGAATGGGACTTTTAGAGATGGGAAACGTTATTCTTATAAGATTATATGAAATTTCTAGAGTAAAATTAACCTGTTAGGTGAGTATCTTTATTTAAAACGCTTACCATACATAAATTTATAATAACATAATACATAAATTTATACCCATGTATAAATTTATACACGTAACTAATAATAATTGTCTATTCATTTCTATCACACAGAAGCGTTGATTTTTCTAAATGTAATTCAGTCGAAAAGTTTTTTCTAATTTTGGCGCCCAACGTTGTAGTTAATGATCAATTATTTTTAATGCCTAATAGTTAAATATAAATAAATAAAACAAATAAATAAATTCAGGACGCTTCCACACACGGTCGCCTGACCCCAAACTAAGCAAAGCTTGTACTATGGCTGCCAAAGACTGATTTACATACTTAGATATTTTTAAATACATACTTAAATACATTTTAACACCCAGACATAGAACAAACACAAATGTTCATCGCATAAATGTTTGCCCTAGGTGGGAATCGAACCCACGCCCCCAAGCTCAGAAGGCAGGTTCACTACCAACTGAGCCACCGAGGCAGTCAAAATATACATATACATATTTTAAACTTGTTCATAAATATGTTTTTGTTGTTTGACTATATTGTATTAATTGTATAGATTTGTATTAATGTACTTTCAGATTCGGAGGCCAAGACACGGTTTGGGTCGCTGCGCCAGTAAGTTAGTAAGTAAGTACTTTCAGATTATGTTTTAGGATAAATTTTATGCACTTTTTTTTATCGTTTTAAGAATGTGTCCATCCCATCTCTAGAGCAGCAAACCGCTGATTCGGTGTGGCTTGTTGGTCGCGTTTACGAGGGTCGCTGTAAACTGTAAAAAGCGCAAACTGTTTGTTTATGCGCAGTAACGATTGAAAGCCACCGACGGCAGTGGGCGGCGAATTGAAAACTCAGTGCTCGTAGCTGTCCTCGTAAACGAACCTGCGCTTTTACTGCCGACGCCACGCCACGCGATGGACCGCCTTCGGTTTCTTTCAGTTTAAAAAACGCTTGCTTCACTGTTTGGCTGTTTGGGTTGTCCGTACCTATTAAATAGTCAGTTTAAATAAAAGGTCGCATATCTGGTAAAGGAAAACGAATTGGACCACTTTTGGGTCAACTTGAAATTATCACAACCATTTTACTATCCTTTTAACTTAATTTTGCGTATCCCAATTATAGTCCTCGCAGACTGCAGATTTTCTATTGGCCGATAGTTCGGTCGGGTTGGGCTACTTGCTGGTGTAGTGCTAGTTTGAAGGCAATTGTTAAACTCTAAAGTGTTTTTATCGGCCGATACTGAATGGCTGTAATGTGCGCCTTTGCATTCCTCTTTACACTGATTAAGAAGCCGACCAAACTACCGACCGATAAAAAGTATGCATTAAGCACTCTTAACCACTCTACTCAACTCGACTCCAAACTGTTTTTTTTTACAACAGACTAGGCAAGCCTTTGACCACTGACTCGCCTGATGGGAAGCATCGACGTGATCGAAGGTGTAACACGCTTGCCTAGGAGATACCTATTTAATTTACTCTTAAACACCCCCGGATTGTATTTAGGTGGAAAGACAGACGCAGGCAACGAGTTCCACACTTCTGCAGTTCTTACTAGAAAAGTTGATATTGTACCCTGAGAGTACACTCATATTGGTGGAAGCCAAAATAGATTTAAATGTCAATAGTTCGTATTTTACGACTAATATTTCGTGGTTGTTTTAGTATATGTTTTATTAACCCAGTTCTGCAATTGCCAGTTCCTATCTTTCACCGCATTTAATAGCTGAGTATCAATCTTTGTGTCATGTCTATTAAATTAAGTGCCACCATAGAATTTGCGAAAATGCATGTAAATAGACAAAATAAGCGTGTTAAAGCCATGGTATAAAGTTATGATGGGACCATAAACACAGCAACGACGTGCTTCGCCGACTTGAAGAATAAATAGTTATGTACGAGTAAATATTGTTTTATTTTATGATGGTTTTTATGTCATTGGCGTAATTCGGACACTTGGATGGCGCATACGAATTGGACAGATTGCCGCCTTTGGATACAAATTGCTTGATTTCTAAAAAAAACAGCAAGAATTTCATGAATACGTTTACTCACTAAACATTCAGGAGCTTTTGCACAAATTGAAAAAAGTAACTACAACGGACCCAAAAAAATGTAGCTGGATTACTCTAGATTTTTCCGATTATTGTGTTCTTGAAACGGAACACGAAAATACAACGGAAATATCTGCACAGTTTGTCTTATAAGGAAAACAGTGTAATGTAGTGGCTTAATCCAATAAACTACTGATACGTCGCGATGGGGCTAAGCCTAAGATATCCGCGGCCACTTAGCGAGCTCCGCTCATTCCTGACATTGTGTATTCAGTGCGTGTGTTCTCTCACAGGCAATCACTAGATTGGATCGCGGCACCGCTTTCATTCAAATTGCTCTCCTTTTTAATACCCTCACTGTTCCCTTCGCTTCCTTCGCTTACATCACACACCACGCGCAGGAAAATGCCACAGCATAAATTTTTCTCCAAACATTTCTTTTGTTTCTGAATTATGCTCCAGAATTTTCTTTGAAAGTCGCTAAGCTGTGGGAGGTGAATATTTTTTATTAAAATGTGTAGGCTGAAGCAGCAGTTTACGATCGTCCGAGTGACGTTTACTTCTGTTTTGATTTATGAAACTTTTACGAAATACTTTTCTTTGTTGATTATTCGACTGGTATCGAGTCACGGTGGAAAGGCGTCTCTGTGTTTTTTATTAGTGAAAGTTATTCGCATCGGCGAGTGTATTTTATCCGGTCCTATCTCGTTTTATCTGGATGCCGCCGAAATGAGTTTTGTTTATGTTTTCACCCACAAATAACGACACGGCTTTCGATAATAAAATCGTAAAACTTTAGGTCTAATTTGTGTCTAGACTCGTAATAACTAGTTGGACGTTTTAATGCTGCATTTGATTAAATTTCTGATGCTTTTCTGGCTATAGCCACAGTAGACCTTTTAGTCACTTACTTTAAGTATGTGAGAGTTAATTTAGTACTAATTTAAGCAGTTATATTCTTTTAACTACCAAATGGCTTGTCAATAAAACAGCTTGTTGCATGGCACTCTCTCGTATCTGTACACTCACTGCACCAACCGCGTTGAATTAAGTGTCGAAGTAATTCCGAAGGTTCAATACATTCAACTCACTATCAGCTGCAACTTGAAGTGGTCTCGAGTGTGGTCGCCGGCAACGTGTTGCTGTCGCGCTGCTGATTTATGGCAATAAACAAGATTCTGATACCTATGTACTTGCCCTCCGCGCTATCAAGGCAATTCTGGCGAAACAAAATTTAACAGGACTTAAAGTGCTTGTATATTGTTCTATATGGTTTAAAAGTCTGAATTAAAAAGTTAATTTGGATTTTTACCCGACTGCGCAAGGTTATTATTTTTAATTAGAGGGTTATGGTTTTTGAGTGTATGTATGTATGTATGTACGTAAGTATGTATTTATGCATGTATGTGAGTATGTATGTATGTAGGTTTCTTTGGCACGCCTAACAGCCTAAACAGTTTGATGGATTTCGCCGCGAGGTGTCATTTGAATCGTATTGATAGTGAAAGTGATATAGGGTACCTACAGCATTTTGCAGCCAAGTTTTTGTTTTTCTTTTTATAATATTACTTGTTAAACCAGTTTTTTGGTTTTCTTTTTGAGGCCAAGATCTTTCAATATGAACCCTCACATTCGACATGCACTTTTTTCGTCATTTGTCAAGTTTGTCAGTGTTGGCCAAAATGATAAGTAAAATGACCTACTTTCGGATTTGCAGTTATCCGAGGATCACCCTTTGTATATATTTGAGATCGAGTAAGGAATAGAGGCTAATTAAGGCTGTATCGGATGTGACTGCGACGAGATACAGGGTGATATGGGACTCGAATGACTTGCGGTCTCAAAAGGCGGAGAAAGTCTTTGGATATGGTACATTTCTACAGCTTACTTTCACAACTAAAGGTTTGCCCGATGACCTCAGTGGTCGCTTGCGTCGTTCCGCGGTCACAATTTTGTGACTCTTTTGTTCTGCCGTCAATCATCCCTTTTGGTCAAGTGTTTTGTTCATGAGTGCGGTAGTCCTTTTAACCACGTTTCTAACCTCCCTCTATCACTGAATTTCCGCGTAAGGTATACGGCCCAGGACAGAGCACCCAATACCACATCCAAAGTCCCGTATCCCACTTCCCGGTCACGTATCGCCTTGTCAGCTTCCATAAATAACGTATGGGTAATCCGATACGCGGTGATTTGTTGTCTTATTTACTTATTTGCGTAGCCCACTCGCCACGGCAGATGGAGATATCCTCTTATTAATATAACTTGTACGTAAATAAGGATAAATAACCGAAAGGCTAAGATTGAGATGGGTTATCGAGGTTAATTGAATCATGGCAATGGTTTTATGAAAAACGTTTTCCGAAAATCATCTTCTTTTTGCAGGCTACGCTGACCGTCCGAAGTGGGGAAAGCGAAGTCTACTCCGCGAAAAAGAGCAAGAGAGCATCGGTGGTAATCTTATGTTATCGAGTTAGTAAGTACCAGCAAAAGATTGCCTCTTTGGGGAGAGGGACAAAAAGTGACTTTAGAAAGTAGATACTAATAAGCTCTAATGATGCGTAAGTAGTCAGTACTATAGAGAAATGGTATACTTGATGTAATTCATCTTTCTTAGTATTAAATAAATAAAACAATCGATATGGTAAACATAAATAAGTTTTTGTTTGTGACTTATTTCATAACTTCTCGATATTATTCATGAAGTTTTATAGGAGCTGTAAGGATTCGCGTATAATCTTCTATGACTGCCTTACGCCGATAAACTTCATCAATTCTTATTTATAATACAATAAAATGCACAACAGCCATCATCCTCGAAACACTACCGTATTAACCATTCCCTAGCATCACGTCTTGTCTTGATGTTTTTCTTCAACCTGTCTTAAACACCAAATTTTCTACAACCGAACTTCACCCTTGAATCTTGAAAAATAAAAGCGGTAGTCGAGTGTGTTGGATGGATTGTGAAAGTAAAATAGTAATGCTCAATAACCATCGACATAAATAGTATTAACAACAATTGATTTACATACAAATTGCTTTAGACAATATTGTTGACGGAATGGCGCGCGTGACGCGTACCACACATTTTATTAGGCCATGGCTATGGTGAACGGCGGAGCGACTTTACAAATTTGCAAAGTAGATGCAAAGCTACATAATACAATGCACTAATGAAATCGCAATTAGAAATTTGTTAAACATTTGTTTATTGTGATTTGTGAAGACTTCGAAAATGGGAAGTTCGTAATAAGTATTTTTCATGCTTGCTTATTGAGTAGAACTTTACAAGGATTTCAATTACTGTTCAAAAATTTTAAGATTTCTAGTGTCTGTAGCTTATTTCGTCTAAAAACCAATTACCGCAGAGCCTTTGTCGTTTGAAAACCAAAAACCATAGTTTAACGTGCCGTACAAATTGATCTCATCTACAAATAGGCATTGGATCTGTTAATATGGCAGGGATAAGTTGCGAATATGTGTGTTAATCAGGGGTAAAACACGCGCGTTTAGGCTGAAAACGTCTAGTGTCCTAGAACGTCTAGTTTGCTAAAACGTCCAAAGCTGTCCCCATTCCAATTTTCACTTAATCTTGTTGACCCGTTTCAGCAAAAAAAGTAACAATCAAACATTCACACATACACAACTACCCACAAAGCTTCTCATTTATTAAGCGTCTTGTAAGCCTTTCGAGACAACTCTACGGATACGGATGTTGCCAACGCTTTTTTCGTAGCTTCGCCCTAAGAAGCGTATTACGCCGTCACCCTTACGGATTCATTTATGTAAGTTGTATGAATGTATGTATGTGAAGAGCACCTGATTGCGCGTCTGATTGGGACTCAGTTTATTTTATTGAGTCTGCTCGGAAGTACCTTCGCTGCAGATGGGGACGCTGCAATTTGCTTGAGTAATGTCGCTGGATGTTCACGTAAATATTTTTTCTTTATTGTTTTATTAGAGTTAAGAAGGCTTGAAAGAAACTTTATTAATCTTGAATTTTTTTTGTAAAAGTACTTTAGTATTTATGGCTAGAGTTTGTAAACCTAACTTTCATTAATAGACGAGAAGTGTAATATTTTTCAACCTACTTTGCTTCAAAAGTAAAAAAAAATCACTTTGATGTTACGAGTAAATCAATCAATCAATCAATCAATAAGCCTTTTGTTCTGAAATTTAAATTTCTAGAGAAACCGTTAAGTTTTACAGAATGTCTCTCAGTTCAGTGTGCCTCTTAGCATAGGCCTCCTCTAACATCTTCTACTGGAGAATGTGCACAGGAACTATACGAGCTGATTCCGCCATCTGAATTCTGCCACAGGTTATCGAGGCAGACATTCCATCGATATGCTTTAATAAAGCCCGTACGAAGCCCTTTCAAAACTCCTTCCTCGGTATTCTCCAGCAATAGATACAACCTGGGTCTCTTCAAGACAAGAGAGAGACGGCACCTCATGGGCAAGCGTGCTCCATCTTAGACCGCATCGTCACTTTCCATCAGGTGTGTTGTGCTCAAACGTGGGCCCATTCAATCATAAAAAAAAACTGCTTTCTATATCTAGCCACTCTTCTCCAGTTGGGACCTGCTATTCATTATAATTTTTAAGTTAATTTTATTTCATCCTCCCATCTCTTTCCTTGCCGTCCTCTATTCCTTTTACCATCTCAAGGGTGCCATTCTCTAAATGTCTTGCTTCATTTTTCTTTTGTACTTCTCAGTCCTGTCCATGTCTACTTTAGTTGGTCTATCTTTACTAGCACATCTGTCACTCTAGTTTTTGATCTACTTAAAAAACAAAACATGATACGAGTAAATACCTATCTATAAATACCCTACCCATTTAAAAAAATTAAAAATTAACAAGCTACTTACTATCAAAGCGTCTTGATACAATTAGAATACAACTTAATGTTACATGTAAACTACCTAACCTATGTATTTTAAAAGTGTAGACTTTTTATCTACCTTATTTACTTAAAAAGCATCTTGGTACGTCTTATCAGAACCATAGAATGTAACAAAGATAGCATCTAGAATGTACTCGTGCTACGGAGTGTAACTGCTACATCGCCGAGTACGCTGAAAGGGTCATAAAATTAAGTAGTTGTGGACAAATAAAGCAGTAAATATGAGGAGCGACCGCGGCCGGCGCTCTCTATGCAAATATTATAGGCCTTATCTGAGACTAGCGAGATAGGTACGGGCGAGTCCGCGGGATTCGCTCTAGTGGGGACGGACAGCAGAAATCAAGGGTTAGACGTTTTGACAGCCAATATGGTTGAGTTAGTAGTGCGTCTGCTTTCTGGTTAGGATGTCTCGAGTTCGATTCTCAGTTAGACAGATGAGCGATTTAGGTAAGGATAAGGCCCTTTTCATAGATCGCAAATAATTCTAAATCTAAACAAGCTAAAAACATACCTATCTTTGTTATTGCTGCGTCTTAGAAAAGGACATCAATAATTTTACTAGCTACTTTACATTTAGTAATTTAGTGTTTGCATACTTTAGAGGTGGTCCCATATAAATCTTATCTAAATCGGTCAAGCAGTTTTTAAAATAACAACACAAGTTTAAAAATGTTTTCATGAATCATGTGAAGTCCGCAGTTTTTTAAGCGTAGCTTTTTATTTGAAATAATTTTGCCTGCTGCGCCCCGTTTACCCGCGGTTTAAAAGTATATACGCTATTCTAGACTATTATCTATCTCTGTGATAAATTTCATCCAGATCTGTTCAGCCGTTCTGGCGTGAAAGAGTAACAAACATCCATCCATCCATTCTTACAAACTTTCGCGTTTATAATATTAGTAGGATCCATAACATCTCTATCTCAACATAACATATTGTCACACCTTTCCCATGAAAGAGCTGGTAAAGGTAAAGGCAACAACCACACTTTGCCGGACGATATTCAATCCCAAATGTGTCTTACTCAAAAAAAAAACATTATTTATGTCATCTGTCTGGTTTCAGTTGCAATTGAAAGTTTTTAAAAACCACTTCATCAAGCTTAACATCTATTCTGTAGGTACGAGTAAGTAAGTAATCTGTAAAAAATACAAACCAACCACAAACCTGTCGTTTCTGCCAACTCTACCGGCTATTACGCCTAAAATATTAACATACTTTTTTTTAGTTATTATACCAATCTGAAGTAGAAGTGAACCCAGAACGAAACAACATGCTTATAAGGTATACGCAATAAAAAAAACAGTACAATTTTGAACTCTAGCTGCTCCACCCAAGCTCCACTGTAATACAAGGTCTATATTGTACGACCAGTCTTACTCTCCTAATGAAGTGAGTATACGAAACCACAAATAATAACGCTCAGGACATATGAACTCTTATTTACAACAAGAGCTTTCTCTTTCCTAGATTAAACGTTATGTTTGTAGGCAAATACGGTTGATAAAGTTCCTACGAAAGACACTATAGCCTTTTCAGATCTAAATACCTAAACTATGCTACATTAGAAGATAGCTAATTTTAAATCAAATATAATATCTATTTAGTATCATATACCAGAAAAACCTACCTAAAAGTATAACTAGACTCAGCTTTACTATTGAAATCAGTCGCATCGGTAATTCTTTGGATGGGTGGTCATAAGCAGCATAACTAAAACCTATAAATAATTTTGAAAACATATATCAAATCGTCACGCCTTTTCCCCGAAGGGGCTGGCAGAGATGTACAACACCAATACTTTGCCGGACGATATTCAGTCCCCAATGTGACAAGGGGCGAGCCTGTCTCCATATACCGTGCTCCAGTCATGTAGATGTCATGTAGTCATGCAGATGACATACAATACGCACATTTGTTCACACAATAAACATTCTGGTGCGTGCCGTCGGCTGGGACCCGTCCCAGTCTGGCTTGAGAGGCGAGTCTTCTTCGACTAGGCTATCATCGCTTTTTTAAAAACACTCCAAACGAAATGCTAAGAAAAAATGAAGGACGCCTTTTAGCAGCTGAAAAATTCTGGTAGATATTGCGAGTATGGCTGACAATTACCTAATATTGATGTATTTACATAATAATATTGTTGTTGCATTAGTCTATGTACGATGTGCTTTCATAAAAAAAAAAAGCTTAAATCCAAAATCATGTAAAATAAATAATTGTAGGTACTAATACTAATAAATTTTTACTTAGTTTCAGTTTTAGTTTGTCTGAGTTTTACTACTCTTGTTCATAACGTTTTTGTATTCGTAAGTACCTGGATGACCGAGCTTTGCTCGGTATTTTTTTTTTAATTGTGTTTTTTGGAAAATAAACAATTTATTTTAGTCTAACCTCAAAGCAAACACTCAGTGACTTCGTGTTACTTAACAACGCCATCTGCTGTTGTGTCGTTAAAGCAATTAGTTACTCACAAAAAATAGTATTATTATTCGCCAATAGATGTCAGGAAGAGTCATATTTTTCAGTTGAGACTACTCAAACGCCTCCTTTTTGTTATTTTTCTTCCAAGTTTATGTTTAAGTTGATTATCGATAAAACACGAATAAAATGACATTCTCTAAAAACGATTCCTAGCTAGATCGATTTATCGCCCCCGAAACCCCCTATATGCTAAATTGTATGAAAATCGTTGGAGCCGATTCCGAGATTCCAATTATATATATATATATACAAGAATTGCTCATTTAAAGATATAAGATAAGATATAATAGTCCCCCCATTATTATAAACATGTAATACTTCTCAAATAATGTACTGCTATTTCATATACTTACTCGTAACTTGGTTTTAAATCGACAATAACAGAAGACTCCGCATCGAAATGCTAATTAATTCCCTATAGACTTGCTCCCTCAACTATTCCCGAGTAACTTCATTCCGCGCTCGTAAAAAACAAAGCTTTTCTCCCCGAGTTTTTGCACAAATCAAGCGGATCGCGTTATTTTATATTTTCCCCAATTAATTTGCATAATCCTTGTCAAATACAGGTTTCGAGTCCACGAGAAAAATCTTGGAAAAGTTTACCTATTTACGCTCTAAATATAATCTCGAAGCGCCCTTCGATTTCGCCCACGAGTTTTCCATTACCTATATTTTTTAGGCAATAAAAAGAGCTTAGGTACGCTTTCTCTCTCTCTCTTAATTAATTAAAAATAAATAAAACATTTGTAGTGGATATAATGTCTACCTTTTGCTTGCTACAGGTTGATATTTAGATTAGAATTTGGATAATGTACTATTGATTGTTAGCTAATGCTAAAACGACGCTGTCATGAATCTCAATTTAAAGCTGTTTTTATGTATGGTAAAACCTGTTCTAAATCGAGATTCATGTCTGAGTGCGTTTTAGCATACGGGCCTTAGTATTCGAATGTAGCTTATCTAGTCCATTTCTCTAAAACATGGAAATCGGATTCGTACTACTTAGTGTTTTTTATAGCGAGTCGCGTCCTGAGATATTTTCACATAAATACCTATGTATAAAAGCGATCTCTTCCTAAATAGAAATACGTTTAAAAGCCTGCTACGTATGGCGATTGTACTACGGCGTAGCACCTTGTAGCCACTCAAGTTCTACAGAAGTTATAATACTGCCACAAACTGCTTGCATGTTTTTATCTAGCTACACAACTATAATTATTTTTAAGTCGCAATAAGACCATCAACTCGACTGTTTTTTCTATTTAACACAAATGAACTTGTATTCATTTCTATTACAAACATTTCCCAACCAGAAACGCAATTCATGCAAAATGAACAAAACGTACTCGCATGCCGCAAAAGAATAATGTGCAGAATGTAGTACAAGACTACACGGTCCGAGGACCGGAACCGAACCGAATCGGGACCAAGCTGAGGCATAGATAAAATAGCAGTTACTACGTAAGCCAAGCACGGCCGTGTTTCTAGTACAACGGTACAGCTGAATAAATTCGAAGAACAGGCGCAATGCAGTTTTAATTCTCACATTGGGTTAGTTTGGTTTCGGTAGATGTCTTGGTTAGGGACTGTACATAGCTTGTTCCATAGAACATAAGGATTAAGCTAATAAACAGTAAAAACTGTAGTTTTAATTGGGTAATGGATAATGATTTGTATTGAAATTGATAAATGGATGGGTTTTTGAAAAATCATTGCACCAAAGTTGATGTAAGAAGATAGGTTTTGAAAGTTTGAGCTACGAGAGGTTTTGAAAGTTTGAACATAATTTACAACAGTTATAAAAAAATTCAGCGAAAAACAATAATGTATTAGAAAAGCTTGGTGGCTTTGTATGAAACCTTTTGTGATCCCAAGAGTTTGCCAAATTAAAAATGTTATTGCACAGAAAAGGAAGGAATCTTCAACTCCGTTGCGGGTAGTCGAACATTTGTTTTGGTCACATCTGATTTGGTTGCATTGACAGTAGTTCCTAGTGAAGGCGCTCGAGAGCCATTAATATAAAACCTTTACTGTTGTGTACAGTATGGGGTATTGTTTGATTTCTTAACGTAAATAGGTACTTTATAGAAAGTGAGCATTAAAGAATTGCTAAGAATATTTTTTCACCCACCTATCAATCATTCAGTAACAATATTTACAAGTAGTCTTTGAAGTAGTCTTTGTTTGTAGGTAAATAGTCAGTTAAACGTTTGATTTTGGCCATTCTATTACTTATTAAAAGAAAAAAAAAAGAAATGAAATAAACTTTTTTGTTAAAATAAGGCAGATTTTTTTCCTGTCAAACTGGTTTGGTTTAAAAAGTCGTACAATAAAATAGATGAGAATTAAAAAAAACAATTGGTTGCCAAGTACCAACGTGAAAGTAAATTAAAACAAAATTGTGGTCAATTATTTGATTGCAAACATGTTCGACTTGGCATTGCTATCCTACTCATATTGTACCGAACTCAAGTCAGCTCGTATAGACAGCGACTCGAGCGGTCAGGCCGCGCGTGGAGACGGCGACTCAGGCAGGCGACGGGCGCGGTGGGCGGACAGTGTCCGCTCGCGCGGGTAACTGGCGTTGAAGTCGCGCGATTTATAGCCCCGCACTAATTTATCGCGTCGCAGACCGCCGCAGATTAATGGAAACACTTATTCCTAACTTTAATGTTATTTCATTACTTTTATTCATTCGCTTTTGAAATGAACAGAGACTGCAACAAATCGGGACTCATGTACAAACTTATTTTAATCTCGATTTGTTTGCATTTGTTAAAACTAATCTCTATAAGTTGGTTGGAAAGGGAATTGTGTGTGTAGGACAATTTTTAAATCCCACTGAATTTGTAACGATGGCAGCCTAATTGGGAGAAGGTCCGCCTTTCAAGCCAAAGGGAGCGGGTTCGAACCCAGCCGACGGCACGCACCATTGTTTGTTCATTGTGTGAACATATATGTGCGTATTGTATGCCATCTGCTACATGACTGGAGCCCGGTGTCAGGCGACAGGCTCGCCCCCTGTCACATTTGGGACTGAATATCGTCCGGCGAAATGTGGGTGTTGTATTACACCTCTACCAGCCCCCTCGGGGAAAGGCATGACGATATGTATGTATGAATTTTAAAGTCGGTTAGCAGAAATCTAAGATGTGCTGAAAACTTAGACCTTCTGGAGACCTACCATGACATATTATTGCCATAATTGTTACGTTTTGTTTTCGACTCTTCTGTGCAAACGCGAATCGTATCTCTACGCAATAAGGTTCATCATGGCGCAGCGTCGAAAACAAAATGTAACCACAATGACAATTCGATTTCATAGTAAGCCAGGGGGTATCATGATTTTCAGCCTTAGACCAGGGGGTCTATGTCACTTCATTTAGAACTTCACTTAGAAATAGGTCTACTTCACTTCAAACTTCAAAGGAAACTTCACTTAGAAATACTTCATTTAGAAATAGGTCAATAGGCCCACACATGGTCCTCTTAAATATTTTGGCCACGTAAATTTTGAATGTTATTTTTCGACAATCTGCTTGAATTATACCATTTTCGTGATTGTAGGTATCAGCGATACTCGTATAGGTATCAGGTAACGTAATTATGTTCAATGAAGATATACCATATTTTATTTTTAAACAAAAAACACGTAAACATCGGAAAATTTAGGTAGAACAACGGTACATAGTACCCGTATAAAATAAGTAAGTAGTAGATAATAAGTTACAAGTATTTTAAATGTTAATAATAAAAAACAACCCTGACATCGATTTCCATCAGACATAGATAAGAACACTCCAGACTAAATCATCTTTCGCAAAATAAAAAAAAAATCAACATGGGTTCATCCGTTCGGAAGCTACGATGCCACATACAGACAGCCACACACACGTACATACACACAGAGACACGTCAAACTAACAACACCCCATCGTTTTTTTTTAAACCTAACAAATACTTAATCTCATAATTTAAAAACCTTTAAAAAAGGAATTAAAGCAAACAGTGAATAATGTAAAGGAGGCGGACAGCTCACAGGCCGCTGCCTCGGTAATATTCATGGAGCAATGTTTAATGTATTTCATACCTGATGCCTCCGCTTCACTGGCCAACACTGGCGCTGGAAATAATTTACATTCTGGCTTTAACTGTAATGTAAAACGATTAAATTCGATCAGTTTATGGTTCTTGTGGCATGGAAAGGTCAGATAGATCAGCTAAGGTAATCTTCACATCAAAGTTGCTTCAAATTCACCGACATGATGTCGTCGTCTATGTTTCTTGATCTCGGTGGTTGTGTTTCAAAAGAAATCCAGCACATGTCATGTCGGCAAGCTGTGTCGGCGGGTCGGGAACTTTGGTGTGTAGAGTTCTTAACCTTATATCTAGGATGTGAGCAACAGAAATAAGGCCCATGATCCTAACAGATCACCAAAGACAAATTGACAATTCGAACAAATAAATTAACTATTATGTTAAGTAAAATTTTGTACTTACTTACGTACGAGTAAGAGTGTGTATATTGGTGGAATAATTATGTAGGTAGGTACCCTCAACAGTTTGTCTGAGCAAACCTACAATTTTTTTTTGACACTTCCAGACACGGTCGCCTGACCCCAAACTAAGCAAAGCTTGTACTATGGCTGCCAGAGACTGATAGGTATACATACTTAGATGTTTTCAAATACATACTTAAATACATATTAACACCCAGACATAGAACAAACACAAATGTTCATCGCATAAATGTTTGCCCTAGGTGGGAATCGAACCCACGCCCCCAAGCTCAGAAGGCAGGTTCATTACCAACTAAGCCACCGAGGTTGTATTAGGCTTAGTAATTAGGCAATATTTAGTATTAGGCTATAACTAAACTATACCTCACTATATTACTCCAGAGTTTTTTCCAGTTAAGTGTTTTAAACCAACAAAAGTTTAACTATGATTTTATGATACGGGAATCACTCATGGACGATTAAGTCACTTATTCCGACTACAGTTAATCGTACATGAGTTATTCCCGTATTATAAAATCATAATGTGTGAAAACCACGTCAGTTTCCATAAAAATTTAATTATTTCATCAGTTGTCAACCGGCATACAAAATATGCAATTGCATCACTGAGGGACAAGACAATTAAACGCTTAGTTCCTGGATGTTTAATGATTCTAATTCATAGGACTCCACTCGACAGTCGTCGCGCTGACGTGCGTCGCGTCGGCGGGGGACAGCATCCGATGACAAATGAAATGATGGTCGTATAATTAGAGATTAGCGTCGAATTGACGGTTCGCACCCGGCGCCGGGCCGCCGGGCCGCCCGGTGGGCACAGCAGAGCGGTGGGATAGCGAAGACGAGTTGACCATGGAAGCGACCTGTGACCACATTAATATCTAAATTGGCAGTTGCATTTGTCAGACAGTAAAATTGTAGTTGTTTATTAATTTTAAATTTCTGCAGCAAACTAAAGAAACATAGTAAGTAGTTTAATTTTTAAGTACAAAATAAAGTAAAATTTCTTGGTTGGAAAACCCATGACGTTTTTGGAGAAGAATATAATTGAAAAGGTACATGGCTACTTGACTGCTGACATTTTCTTAGGTTCCTTAGAAACTGAGAACTTAGAAACATCCTATAGTTTGATGTAGTCAAATAAATTAATTTACAGTTATTCGACTGTTTAATTGACTACAGTTTGAATTCAGCCACATCGTTACTTAAACACAGAAACAGGCAGGATTATCTTGAAATAAAACATATCCAGTAACAGCAAAACAAATGGAAAGTATGCGTACTTAGTGTTTTGTAGTAAGTAGAAAGTAAGTTCTATCCTAACATCACTTCCATCAGTTAGTAGAGCATACATTCACCAACGTGCGTGTTAGTAGGGCGGTTTATCTGCTGCTGGGCGGGCGGCGGCGTGACAAAGATCGCCGTCAACAATCCTCGTCAATTTGCGAGCTGACAAGGTGCGGTCGCGAGCTGCACTACTGCACTGCACAGGGCTGCTGTGGAGATGCCAAACATTATTATAAACAAACATTTACATATTATAAAATTCTATTTTTTGTATTAATTACAGGTTAATTAAACTAGCTATGTGAGCTAAAGATCTCGCGAAAAATCATAACTCGCTCGGTAACTGAAAATTAGACAGATAAATCTTTTTTGTTCACTCCAAAAATCACAAAACTTAAGGATAGCACCTAGTGTAACAACTGGCGGCCTTATCTTTTAAAACTCATAACTTGCCCGAAAACAAATTGCAAATTATAATATTTCGTGAAATAAGGTCAAGGCCTCCAAGGCCTCCAAGGCCACCTAGGCATCTAAAACTAAACTAAACTAAAAAAAAATCACCATGATATTTAGATCACCTACTTAACTTTAAATAGCTTAGCAGTGAGAGTTTATAATTATAACTTTAAATTTTATAACTATGTATAACCTATCACTGCTAAAATACACAAGACGCGTTGAGCCACCACCGCTTAAAAAACGCAGTTAAGTACACTTTTTTTATGGCTAAACCAACACTTACGCCTCGTACGCTGTAAAGGCATCAGTGGCCATTTGAACTGTGACGTGTAACTATAGGAGTTTTCTGATGATTTCTAATTTCTGATTTCAGAAAAAAAAAAAAAAAACATCTCTACGCATGTTCTGTCCGCGACTAACCAGTCAGGTTAGTTCCGTACAGCTTTGCACCGATCGACTCCACATCTCTCTATCAGCACTCTATCGGCTCTACGCGTGATTTTCACGCCATCTCTATTCGTAAAGCACCTACACTGCGGTTTGTGAAGCACGTAGCTTAGAGGCGGGGTGGGGAAAACGTTTATCATATAAACATAAGGTATACGTTTAAACGCGTTGAATACGCACAAAACATTGAAGCGCCAAACTGGTATTTATTAAAACATAATGGACCAAGACTGATTCTTTTAATTTTTACCGGGCTGTGCAACAAAAATAATGAGGAAAAATAATTATGCCTTAAACATTTGTTTTAATTTTATTTTCCGTTTTATTTTTTTAGGTTTAGGTTTAAATACATTTATTCTCATTAAAGATAATTATACATCACTTAGGTACATGAGACTTACGTCGTCGCACAAAATGTTAAATATAGGTAAATACAATTTAGTAAACGAAACAAAACTCGAAATAAAATTCTTAACAATAACAAAAATAGTGTATGAACACCAAACAAGCATCATTTATAGTTTAAAGAAAACGCTTTTAACTTCCTGGCTACCATCATCAAGTCAGCAGTCAGCACCTAAATACGAACTACGTTATAATCTTATATCTTTAAATGAGCAATTCTTGTATATATATATATAATTGGAATCTCGGAATCGGCTCCAACGATTTTCATACAATTTAGTATATAGGGGGTTTCGGGGGCGATAAATCGATCTAGCTAGGAATCATTTTTAGAAAATGTCATTTTATTCGTGTTTTATCGATAATCAACTTAAACATAAACTTGGAAGAAAAATAACAAAAAGGAGGCGTTTGAGTAGTCTCAACTGAAAAATATGACTCTTCCTGACATCTATTGGCGAATAATAATACTATTTTTTGTGAGCAACTAATTGCTTTAACGACACAACAGCAGATGGCGTTGTTAAGTAACACGAAGTCAATGAGTGTTTGTTTTGAGGTTAGACTAAAATCAATTGTTTATTTTCCAAAAAACACAATTTAAAAAAAAAATAACCGAGCAAAGCTCGGTCATCCAGGTACTATTCAATAAACAAGCACACAAAGTTTCATTTCGATACGACAATTAAAAGTAGGTTAGAAATTACTTCTAAAAATTATTGTTGAAAACTAAATACTGTACGATACATTGTTTGTTATTTGGTCATTTACTTAAAAGTTTTTTTCACATGTTATTCTATGGAAACAGACATGCTTACACAAATTTTGGTTTTCGTTAAAAAAACCGCTACAATATTAAGTAATATTATGATCAATGTCATTGTAAGTTTAGATTTATATACATATATTTATAATAGACTAGCTGTCACCCCGCGACTTCGTTCGCGTTTATTATTTATATATATATATATATATTTAAACTATCCTATCTCTCAAGTTGGATCGAACTGCACATGGTGTGCGAATTTTATTATAATCGGTTAAGTGGTTTAGGAGTTCATTGAGGACAAACATTGTGACACGAGATTTATATATATTAAGATTTTTAAATTGAAACTTCGACTCAAACGCAAAAATATTCCTTTTCCGTTTTCCGGCTAAAAATATCTGCCTCAAATTGCTACATATACCTACACAATCTTCTGACGTAGATTTAGTTATTTGTCGTCACGAAAAGAGTAGAAGCAAGTATAAACAGGCACATAATACGGAAGTGTGACCTGTTCTGGCATGATAAGGTATTATTATCAGGCAGGGCCCGTGCTCTTCCTGTTTAATTGACGTGGAAGGGTTTACCCATCGATTTTTTAAAGTGAAAACTAAAATTAATTAATGATTGTATAGGGGTTTCCCCATGTAAAGCACAAGCCTCTTAAATAAATTAAGCAGACAGGCAGACTCTAAACTGGTTAGTGCGTAAGCAGCCATAGAGACCATAATTATTCAGTGTAGGTACATTTATTTATTTATGTTGCTCATGGTACACAAACAGCTTCAAAACAAAATATTCAACGTACAAGATAATATTACAATTAGCCTTAAAAGTTTAAAACTACATTTTTCAACAAAGTATAAGATATCAGGTTTACTTACCTACATGTAGACATATTATGCATATTTGAACGCATGCAGACTTAATTTCCAAGCCTCTCAAGCCAGAGCCATTTTGTTCATTGTGTGAACATACGTGCGTTTTGTATGTCACCTGCTACATGACTGGAGCCCGGACTATGGCGACAGGCTCGCCCTTTATCACATTTGGTACTGAATATCGTCCGGCGAAGTGTGTATTACACCTCTGCCTGCCCCAGAGAAAGGTTATGTTATGTTAGACTTAATTTTTAGCCAGTGAAGTTATACATATGACATAATAAATACATTGTTTTTAAATCGGTAAGTGTAGACTTCGGGATTCGGACACGTGTTTTATTGCACTCGATTTCCGAATATATTTTTTGCATGTCGATGCATTTTCCACTTTTCCCTATTGTTCTAAGTGGAATCGGGTTGTTCCTTGAAATAAGAGTCAATTGTACTATTTCGTACATTACAGAGTATCGCTCCCCGAGGCGTGTTTTTATTAATTTAATGCCTGTTCCGTGGCAGTTAATGTGTTAAGTTTTAATTGAAATTTGATCTCCGACCATTTGGACGATTGTCGTTGAGTTATGTGAGCTCATAAAATTATGCAATTAAATATGGAATAATTTAATATCTTGACAGAGCGAAGCGAATGTCTCAGAGTTTACTAAGAGAAAATAGCATTTGTAGTGATGTAAGTACATATGTTTAATTTAATTTTAAGTATATATTTGTCCGATAATACTCGAAAATCTTTATTCATAACAGATGTACTTACACGTCACATATACAACGTGTTGTTTTGCATTCCCGCAGAATTTGTAGAGGTTGGTATACTTCACTAGCAGAGCACGAATAAACTATGGAGCAACCTTGAAATCGAGACTTAACTTAAACTTTAAAGAGAAAAAGTCGTTTCGCCTCTTTCTCTCTGCAACTTTGAACTGTCGAGTGTTGGACGCCGTTGAGTTCGAATTACCGCGTCGTTTTGTTTTATAGCAATGATTTTTTCGTTCGAATTGCCAAGTGCATAAAAATGTACTGATTTAGTTCGAAATCTAAAGAGATTTTGTAGGGAACTCGTGATTACTTTGAATTATAGAGAGGTTCGAATTATCGCAGGTTTGAATTAACGAGAGTCGACTGTATATCAAATGTAACAAGTATTCTTCAAGAAATCCTGCCATAATCCAGCATTAATATAGCAAACCATTCCAATCAGGGTAATAACCGCTAATCACGAGCAAACACCGGACGCGGCCGGACGTGCCGCGCGCCTTCCGCCACAGATAATAACAGCTCAGATAAAACGGTTATCGAGCACCGCTAATTGCGATTACACCTAAACCGTAGCCCACAGAAGCGATAAGGCGTTCCGCACACTACGTTCTATGCGACACTGCGCGACATGCTGGCCTAGCATGCGCAACGCAACGCGACAAAGGTATGTCGACTCTACGGCTATACTCTACACTACACTACTACACTACGGCGAGTGTGCACAAGAACTGCACGACCTGATCCAGCCATCGCCGTTCTTTTGTAATTGTACCAGGCGCACCAGTAAGAGACACCCTCTGGTGGAAATTCCGCCAAAACGCACTAAGCGTTTCAAGTCAACTTTTCTTGTAGGACTGCAGAGGTGTGAAACTCGTTGCCTGCGTCTGTCTTTCCACCTAAATACAATCCTGGGTTGTTTAAGAGTAAAGTGAATAGGTATCTTCTAGGCAAGCGTATTACACCTTCGATCACGTCGACGCTTCCCATCAGGCGAGTCAGTGGTCAAACGCTTGCCTAGTTTATTGTAAAAAAAAACTTTTTATCGATACAGACGTATGTTTACACATAGCCTTGTCACATTCTGACGAGATACCTCGTGATACCACGAGAAAATGAAGCCACTGCTTCTCAGTAGCCTCGTAATTAATTAGATTGGTAATTGGAATCGGCTTTATTTTTTAACTAAGAGACTGCCCCGGTGGCTCAGTTGGTAGTGAACCTGCCTTCTGAGCTTGGGGGCGTGGGTTCGATTCCCACCTGGGGCAAACATTTATGTGGTGAACATTTGTGTTTGTTCTATGTCTGGGTGTTATTATCTATTTAAGTATGTATTTAAAAAATATCTAAGTATGTATATCAGTCTCTGACAGCCAAAGTACAAGCTTTGCTTAGTTTGGGGTCAGGCGACCGTGTGTGACAATGTCCCGAATTTATTTATTTATTTATTTAGATTATTATTTGACGTTCAGAAGTATATCTTTCATACCTACCTACATTGAATAAAAACATTTTGACTTTGACTTTGACTTTATTTCAAATAAACAATGAAAATAATCAATGAAACCACACTTCTGATTGACCTCATTTCCTATTTATTTATTATTATGAGTTTAATGTATTTTGACAACGTTATTATTATTACTTGTGTATCAATTATTATTTGTACTTACGGAAATTGATTTGGCACGCTTTGGTGTGGCTGTTTTGTGAATAAATGAAATGATATTTTGAAATATGGCCGCCGACGTCAGGAAGCATAGCCGCCTACATCACGTCGGCGGCTGTCGACAACTTTAAAAAACTTTGGTGAGTATATAAACTATGTAGCGACGATGGCCTAGTTGGAAAAGGCCAGCCTCTCAAGCCAGAGGGAGCGGGTTCAAACTCAGCCGACGGCACGCACCAATTTGTTCATTGTTGTTCAGAACATTTGTGCGTATTGTAAGTCATCTGCTTCATGACTGGTGCCCGGTGTATGGCGACAGGCTTGCCCCCTGTCACATTTGGGACTGAATATCATCCGGCGAAGTGTGGGTATTGTATTACACCTCTGCCAGCCCCCTTGGGGGAAAGGCGTGACGATAAATTAGATCCTATAACCAGCACTGCGGACGCTGATGTTTTATTTAATGTTAAAGCGTCTCACGTTGTAGTCGCGTAGTCGCAAGATACGACTACGCGACTACAACGTGAGACGCTGCTTTAAAAGCCTTGTTAAAAACCAACGGCTTCACAGCTTTTAAAATGACAAACAATACCAAACCACCGCTTTACGAGTGAACTTTATTTACGACAACGTTGTCAGTTTAACGTATACAACTATTGTTTATTCTGTGGCTTAATGTCGGAATATAATCAGTGCCGTGGTTTATGTGCCTCTCGCAAATTGATTCTTTTCACGATTTAATAAAATTAGAATACAATTTTACGTTGGAAATAATGTTGTTATGCTAAAAGTGGCAAGTTTCCACGCCAAGGCAGTCTAGAGGTGTGCTGTGGTTTTAGGCAATACTATGTACTGAACTTGTGTAAAATTTGTTGGTATGCGTTGTCATCTGGATCTTTAATAAAAAAGTCTTTCGCGCCTTGCGTTTTGCAAGTAGAGCAATGGCTCATGCCTGAGAGCCTCAAAAACTTGCAAATGTATGGGGCACAAACAGACAAACAAACGTCCATCATATGACACAAATTTGAAAGTTTGGAAGGATGTATGATTAGATGGACGTCACATACTCCATCATGCCAGAACGGCTGAACGGATCTGGATGAAATTTGGCACAGAGATAGATTGTAGTCTGAAATAGCACATAGGCTACTTAACCTACTCATTTACTGCGGGTTATACCACGGAGGTCATAAGCGAAAGAGGCTTTGTAAATGTCAGAAAGATTTCGCAATACGGTTGCAAATTCCAAATGTACAAAACATCGTGAAATTTCGTTCCAATTAAACCGCAAATTCCACTTGCTATGTTTATTTCTCGAAAGATCTGGATAGTTGTCGGTATGAAAGGTGGCACTCCGATAACACAAACACACCGTCTGTTTGTTTGTACGTGGCATTAGCACAGAGTAGCAAATACACAGAGAGAGAACGAGCTGCTAACTCTCGATTTTGATATGGTTAGCAGTTTCACGTTGTACTCATAGCGTAAGGTCGTCGCGTTGCAAACCACGTGGTACAGTGTAATTAACACGTTAGGGAATCTAGACACCAATTAATAAAATAAATAATATCAAGACATTTTTCACACATGGTCGTCTAACCCCAAACTAAGCAAAATTTGACAACCATTTTGACATTTTGTTATTTGTCGACACTGCATCATAAATAATGTGATGGTCGTTTGAAATCGCAACTTATTAAGCCTGCGTAACCACATTTTGGCGCTTAATGATCAAAATGGTTCTAAGATACTTAATGCCTAAGCATATTGTAACTTTAAATTGTAATGCCGGCAAATTCACACAAAACTTCATTTAGCACTAAATTAAATAAATTTGTGTAGACCTTGACGAGTCTTGACTATATGACACCAGGATTATCTACTTTAGGCCCGCATTTTAAACAGCGCTTAGTCTTGGTAAAACTGGTTTTACCATAGAGACATAAAACGTTTTAGAATATGGCTCTTAGAGATCTTCTAAAATTTCAGAGCCCAAAGTCCAACGCAAAAGTGATTGAAAGAGTAGTAAATACCTTTAACAGGTTTTGCATTCAGCATTCCGAACTCAGTTCTCATTATTAGTGGAGAACAGTATTTCTAAACATTTTATACTCTGCAGCATTAGTAGCAGCCATTAGGTAATTGTTTAGAAGCGATAAAAGCTAATAGACGCATGTCTAATTACTTGTTTGTTTGTAGGTGGATTAACGAGGTAGCTGGAAACTTTTGGAAAGTGACGCGTAGGTATTTAGATAGCGGTGTTTGTTATTGCTCTTATTGACTGACTAATATACGTTAATTAGTACAATCTATTTGTGTAAACAAACTTTTATTTAAATAGCTTTTAACCATCAAAGTACCGAATATAAGGAAATCAAAGATAGGTAGATTTGTGAATGAGAATGTGAATCTGTCTTCAGTATATATTCACAAACATTAGGGTCTATGAGCGGTCAAACGCACAGGGTACAGAAAGTAGGAAGTATTGAAAAGAAGTGGAAAGTACTGAAAATGTATGTCAGCTGCCATTTCAATGAACTGAGAAAGACGTACTTAACATTTTCTTACTCAAGTATAATGTTTGTGAAAACGGGGTGTAACTTTTTTACCGTAACATGCATTTTTAAGCACTAATTACCAAAGATTCTCGACTATGTTTCGCACACGGTGATGAGGTCATCCATCCATACTTCTCTCTTCCACTTCACTTTCCTGACATCAACTTATCAACCAACACCTGTAGAAGCAATGTCCTGAAAAGTCGCCGACAAAACCACGAGAATAAAAAAAAACAATCAGGCATTTTAACATAAACGACACATTAATCAAAACGACAACCAATAATCCGTTTGCTAAAGGTTCGCTACAATTTTGAACGGGTGACATAATCCAAAGTCGCGTGAACGCACGAGCGAACTAAAATGGCGTCGTGTCCGTCGCCTGCGCACAATCGAACACATGTGCGCATTAACATACATTGAATATTCTATTGTCTGCTCTAATGCAGTTACCTGAATAACCAACCCTCCGGCTTTACCATCGAGCTTATAAAAACCTAAAGCTGGGGCCACATCGCAGTCATTTTTCTATTTGCAGTATGCTAACTTAGCATGCCTGATTATGCAATAGAAATAAATTGAATTGATAGATAGATAGATAAATAGATAAACTCTTTATTGTTCACACCACCGATAACAAAACAACAAGAGAAAAATAATGATAAAACTTATTAAATAGTGTAACAATTGGCGGCCTTATCACTAAAAGCGATCTCTTCCAGGCAACCTTAGGATGGAGAGGATACGACAAATGAGTATGGGACAGGGTGTGCAAAAATAACTAAAACAAACATAAGATTGAAACAAAGAAACAACAAAACATCGAGAAACCTATACACCTAAATAAACTATTTACATAAAACTTACATAAAAGTACATCATCTAATATAATACATTCTAGTACTTAAAATACCTATAGTTCATAAAATATACCTACTAATTATTACATACATACAACACTGATAAATAAAACAATCAAGGCAATTTTGATAAATACAGCTTTTTTACGGCGTCTTTAAAAATAGCAAGTGAGGAATAATAGAGTGAGAATTGCTGTCCATTGTAAAACTGCCATCACACCATCCAAATTTAACACGTTAGCTCACCTAGCGTACTGCAAATTGAATAATGCTAAGTTTAGAAATAAGTGTGGCTTCGTCGATAGCATTAATGATTGACAAATTGAGACCATCTATGTTTGAGAAAAAAGATTACCTACTCACAGTTCCGAATTCTGTGAATGGAGGTCGATAGAACGGTGGCCAATACTTACAGTACTTAAGCCAAAGAAAAAAAATGTCCTTTAGGCGGTCATTCCATTTTGCTAAAACTGGATAGTGTAATGGCTGTTAGACAGTTAGCAATCCATTTTTTTTCTATTGCACGGGCTAAGCAACACTAAGTTAACTAAGTATGCTGCAGATTGGATAGCGTAATGGCCATTTTCGCCTTTAGCTAACTTTAACTTACCTGCTATTGAAGTATAAGCAGTAAGCACACCTTCACCTAATCAGCCATCAGCTAATTCTCTAGGATCACACTTTCTTACCATCTAGCATGCTATCCTCCGTTGTGTTCCTAGCCTAAGAGGTATACATCGCTTTAACGGACCTACCCAAATAGATTGATAAAGCGTGTTTTTTGCAGCGCAGCGCTGCGGTGTAAAGTTACCTGTAAGGGTGGAGGGCCATCTGTCGCCGCGCGGGACAATGCGCAGATTTATTGTTGCCAAATGCGCTTACCGGGCTTTTGTGGGGATTCGCTTTTTGTACGCTATCAAGTTTCCATTAGCTAATTTAGTATCGATTGGACGGTGAAAGTTCCGATTCAATATTGATGGATCGTTTTTCAGTTTCAAACTGTAAATTTGAAAGCGCGAAGTTTGCGAATTCAATTTTTATGAACAATGCAGAGCTGCGGGGTAATTTAATTGTAGAAGTCTGGCTTGGCAGTAATTTCATTTTTCTTGCGTTGTGTTTTTGTTTATTGTTCTTCAGTTTTATTCACTTTTGTATTATTGTGGTTTTGCAACAAAATAACTATTATGTCTACATCAATAATACTTACTTGTATTGCTATTTCTTAGAATACCTGCGTACAAGTGGTTATTCACCACTCTCCGCCGCATCATACTAAAATATTGATGACTATCCATAAAATCTGTTTCCAAGCGGTTGCATCTTAAACATTACATTTATATTAATCGAGAACCGTCCGCTTAAATTGCTTCTGTCATCAATTCGAGGGCTTACATTGCTACAAAGGCCCCTTGTAGGCACTCGTACCTTGCCACCCCAACATCTGCATTATCTTACCTCCGACCCTCGCGAAATCAGTTGCTGCACGGCCGTTCGCTAAAGTGCATTTGCCATTACGTCCGTCAAACCTTACAATTATCTCTACACCACAATCGAAATTCACCTCTACGACTGTTACTCAATGTCCTTATTAGCTTGTGCGACGACAGTCGTGTTAGAATCATGCATCACTAAACGATGATAACTTTCAGTTTCACGCATCAGACCAATTCAAATCTTAGCACCTACAATTAAGGTCGAGTTTTTCATGTCTAGTGTTTCGGCCGGACCGTTTAAGCTAAGAGGGTAGTTCACATGTTGGCGATGCGATTTATCAAATTTTATACGTTGTCGGGCCGCGACATGTGCGCGCGGACAATTGCTTAGGTGAGAGGGGATCGGGAGGGGATTGGAAATTAAATATGGAATGGAAAGGAATACGAGGTGGCTAATGGATTAGCAGATGAGGCCCGTGCGTCACCTTATGGCGCGCAATCAGAGCTGCAGATGCGGCTCTTAAATTGGATTCGTGAGGACTGCACGTCTCGCTGTGGTTGATTGCCGTTTTTAAAGTGGAACGGGAGTGAAGGGTTGTGTCCTGGAATAGATGAAAGTTTAACATAAAATGAATGGGAGTAGGTATCAAGTGAAATGGTCGATTTATTGTTACGAAATACTTACAAGTAAGAGTTAAATTTTAGATCATAAACTCAGAAACATTGGATGAGGGCTTTTGTTGTAGCTAAAACGTAGTTTAGTCTACATATAGTTTCCTAATTTCTGAGAAATCTTTATGTCAAAAGAAGTTTATGTTCAGAAGTTAACGCGTAACATTATTAAAAGAAAAACAAAAAACCCGGCTGCAAAATGTTTTACCCTATGTCACTATCAAGACGATTCAAATGACACCTCGCAGTCGAAATCCATCAAGCTGTTTAGGCTGTAGGGCGTGCCAAGGAAACCTCATACAAACACACATACATACATACTCTCGAAAAACATAACTCTCCTTCTTGTGCAGTCGGGTAAAAACAGACTAGAACTTCATTTGACAAATTTCGATATTTAAAATTTGCTTTAAAATGGCTATACCTTATATGTATACATATATACCTACCGAAACATTACCTTACACAGATGACAGAAAATAGCTTCATAGCTTCATAGCATAGCATTATAGCTTGTACTTAAATGCAGCTTCTTTGCCAGAACATACTGTGATCGATGGGACGACATCAGAGCATTATTAGTAGGTGTCCTACCAACTGCGTCAAGCGTGCGGTGGACTGCACGTCTGTTCCTCGTCACTGCTGTGCGAGTACTGGTGGAAGGAGAATGAATTTCTACACAACATTTAAATCATACATTGTAAACTCTTGGCTCTGATTTCTGCTAGAGCATAGGTAGGTACAGCAATCAGATCAATATAATTATGTTTATAGCTAAGTTGAAGTCATACGATGAGACAATGGCAGAGAGTAGGTAAGTTTGACAAACTTTAATGCCAATACTTACTTACCATAAAAAGGTTGGTTTAAAAAGTGTGTTGAATAAGGCGTCTTCTTTAATTCAGAAGATTTAGTATTGTTACTTTTATCTACATTCTGCAAATTTTATTTATAAAAGGTACACAGATGCCAAACATCTACCTATAACCCTAAACTGATCTACTATTAAGATATCAGTTTATATTAACTTTGTCTAAATGCGCACCTTGAACATCCTAGGCATTTAGCAAATATTGTAAACTGACAGCAGGACTTGCTCTATGTAAACTTGACTAATTTGCCTCACTACCGAATAAGTATCGCTATACGAGAAATTACTTTGATTTACTTTCAAAAGACTTTGACTTTAAAACTGTTACTTTAACCAATCTCTAGTGTATTTCCGCTCTAACCGGAGCTCTGTTAGAGTGGAAATACACTAGATATTGGTTAAAGTAACAGATTAGAAGATGAACTTCTGCAAAGTAACGCCTGATTCAATAAACAACTTTTTTAACCAACGGAAGAATAATAAAGTTGTTGTAGGTACCTATTTAGAGGTATATTTTAATAAAAAAAAAGTTCAACGTGAAAATGGCCAGCATACCTTGTTCCGTAGGTTTCTGCTGACGCTGCGCCACCTCCGCGGGTGATGGATTGCGGCGTCGATTAGGGCGGCGCTGACCTGTTCTTTCATATCTCGCTAATGGCCGCTCTACATGTAGAGGTGTACGTGTACCTATGGAAACTGGGAGGTAGAGTCGCTGGAACGGGCGAAATTGTACCTATAGACAAATCAAGATTAACAAAATCAGATAGGTTTTTGCAAAAGAAAAATATAGCATTTTTGTGAGCTATATTTTTTACTAATACGGTAGATAGAATATAAATAAATCCTAAGTTTACCTACACACAAAGCATACTTGTAAGTTTTTAATAAGTAGGTAAGCTTCTACAAATTAGCGGTCCTTTAAAAGGGTTTCAGAAACCTCATAGAACGAGTTCATTGTATTATTTTCGATAAGATTCCATGCCACACTAAAATATATCAAATGTGAATAATTCAATTTGTTCATTGTGTAAGCATATGTGCGTATTGTATGTCATCTGCTACATGACTGGAGCCCGGTGTATTCAATTTTTAAATTAAAAATTAAAAAACTCATGACACCGATATTAATCAAATATAACTAAGGACACACCCAACTAAATCACCTGAAAAAAAAAATCGGTTCATGTGTTCGGGAGCTACAATGCCATAAACATACACACACACGCAGACACGTCAAACTTATAACACCCCGTCGTTTTGGCGTTAGAGGATAAAAATATATCAAAATCAAGTTTAAACATTATGACATCATCTATGTTATGTATCTGACATAACATAGAACTCAGCTAGAAGAATATAAACGCGATTGGCATGAACTGCCGAGATTCCTGATCCTTACACTGTTTTGCCAAAATCTGTTCCAGTAAAATTTTAGATCCGCCTGGTACCTGTCCGGTCATGGCTGTCAAATGTACAAGGGTCATTACTTAGCCGATCGCTGCGTAATTAATATCGGTGCCGATCGTCGAGAGCCGACCTGACGATAGGTGGGCTGTGCAATATTACGAGAATTTTAGCTATGCCAAGAAATGTACACAGGGAAATTGAAACAAAAAATTAAATGAACAACATTTATGAACAGAGTATTAAAAGTTTAGCTTTCAATATCAATTTAAATACATCTTCGGTTTCTTTTAGGCAAGCGTGATCCATTGTAGGCCGCATCACTGCTTATCATCAGGCATGTTGGCAGCCCAACACAAGCAATAATAAAAAATAAAAAAACAAATACCTAGCCTTATAAATTCTGGTTCGTCACACTAATGTCAATCTTAGCTTGTAGCTGGCTACACATAGATTAGACAATATACAATAATTTATTTGTGGCAAAAACACACAGAATACAGACTAAAACTTAACTAAAAAAAGGTGGAAACTAGGTAACTACATACTAGGAAAAAGTTGTAACAGTTGTGCCTTTTAAAAAGCTCTAGTTAGAATCGTTGTGCTAAGAATGAATGATGCACCACGCTTCTGTATTCTGCCTCTTTGGTGGTTCCAGCTGAGACAGTAAACAGATAAGTTGTTCAAAACCAGACTTCAACTTCATAATTCCTTGTCCCTACTCTACCAATTACCAGCCCGTCCTAATCTCGACCGCGTCCAGATTCTAATTCCACCTGTCCTCTGTAAATCAGTCAACGGCGTCAGTACCTGGGGCGCAGTTGTGCCATCAAACTGTAATTAATCTCCCCCCGCCACATCACCCCCCAGGGCGGCTCCCCCCGGCGACACTGCGGCGCCAGAGGTCACCTGACCGAGGTGTCTAGGGTAGTTTAACAACTCTCGATTGAAGTTATTACAACACAACCAACTTATTTCCGAAGTTAATGAAGTCGCCACCATCGATTTACTCAAAGAAAACTGTGTGCGGTCTTCAGAAAAATCAGTTCCTCCATTTATCCAACACAACGTATATGTAAGTTGCGCTGTACTCCAGAATTAAGTTATTACTGAACTATGAATAGTCTTGCAGAGACTTGAGTGTCTAGAAAATGCAATTTGGCAAGTAAACTAGTAGTTGTGAAGCAATAGCCGAGTTATGAAGGCTTTAGATCTTTTGTAACAATTAAAATCGTCCCTCTGTGCCAGAAGTTGACTATTTTTCTTGGCTACCTTCGGCGAATGTGACATTAAAGTTATTAAAGTGTGAGATTTTTTTCTAGCGTTTGCTTTAGATACATACTAGCTGTGGCCCCCGGTTTCACCCGTGATCCTACGGGAGCTATTCGTTTTTCGGGATGAGTAGGCTTAGTTTGAGTTGATAGTTTTTTTCGTTTTCTTAGGCTACATACATTTCTACAGAGCTGGCCCTTGGTGAAAATTCAGATGTATGGAGCCAAACAAAAACGAAAAAAGTTCAAGTTTAAACTCATATTAAACAAAGGTACTTGTAATAATAATAATTCTTTATTTCAGATCATGAGTCCATATTTAGTTAGATTAGATTAAGTTACACAGTAATTAATTTAAAAAAAAAACAATACAAACTTATAGACGCCCCGTAAGCCACAATGCGGTCCACGTTCCCATACATAACACGAGTTTCTGTCTATGTGCCACAGAATTGTCGATAGTTACTATTAATGGTGCCTACGCCATAGATTACTTGATTGTTAGTATGTATAAGTTAGTATAAACAAATCAGATGTTTCATGGGCAGTCCGCCCTACGCTTTTGATGTAAATAGACGCTGTGAAAAATTATTTTCCTACATGTGATTGACGGTTGTAGCATTATTGTCCTGTTAGGTGCGCTGCTGCACCCACTGGCTCGTGAAGCGTCGTGTCGTAGGCGACGGAAGCAGTTAATGCCGCACCTTGGCCGGTGCGATTTATAGCCAATTTGTCACAATCATGGGCCAATGTTCGCTCTTCTTGCTATTTACGTTTTGTAATCAGTGGGCAGTTTAGATGAGTGTAGGAAAGAAAATTGACGGTTGAGAAATTTATACAAGGAGCTGCTTTTCGGAGATGTTCTTCTATCCGAAAAGTGAACAACTTTAAGAAAATATGTTTGCGATATTCGAAAAAAAAATCGTGTCTTCATACAAAATAACTACCTAGGTCATGCGATCAAATATGTAGGGACGTACGACTTTTTTTTTTGTCGATTTTGTCAAATTTGTGTTATAACTATTGATCACTTTGAAGGGTAGAATAACGTATTTTTACATTCAAAAGCACCTTGTATAAGTAAAAAAAAATAAAACAGGAAAATCATGATTCATTAACTTGCCTTCACATTTGATTGTATTTATAGAATTAGTATTGTTGTACCTAATTTCAAGACCAATTAGTATGAGATCATCCAACTCGAACAAAACAGACAGAGCTACTCACCTATCAGTCTTAGGTATATTAAAATAATAGTACTTTGTACTAAATATGGCGCCCCTGACTCACTCCGGCTACCTAATGTCATAACAAGGCATTCCTTGTACAATGGAGGTGATGTCATGCCCGAAATAATTCAATTGATGGGACTTTATGGAGCTCATTTCAATTACGAAAAGAACCTGTCTCGAAGGGCTTTGTTTACAACAAATACTTACATGGAGCAATAACTAGCTGACCCGGCTAACTTTGTACAGACATTATTATTCTTTTCAAGAAACCTTGTCCTGATAGAAAAGAATTATCCAATTTAGTGCAGTCGTTTGCAAGTTATGCGCGTACACAATTACACACATTTCGGCGATTAGTTTTTATTTTCTTATACATATATGTAAGTATAGATAGATATTTATACTAAGTATAGATTATACTTATGATGTAAGTTATAGGCTACGCCATCAAATAAAATAATAATAAATTGTTAATAATTTCACTGACTAGACCTCTGTTAATTATTTGTAACTAGCTGCGCCCCGCGGTTTCACCCGCGGTTAAAAAGTATCCTATGTGCTATTCTAGACTATAATCTATCTCTGTGCCAAATTTCATCCAGATCTGTTCAGCCGTTCTTGCGTGAAAGAGTAACAAACATCCATACATCCATTCTTACAAACTTTCGCGTTTATAATATTAGTAGGATAGGATTTGTTATTTATGTTAGATTTATTTTAAAGCTTATATTGTTATTATTAATAAAAGTTAATACGATGTTAGTCTATAAGGATTTTTATTTCTACGGGCCTTTTAACTTGCATTATAAGCAAGTTATTATATTGCCTGAAACAAATTGATATTATTATTGTCGTTATTTTAATAGCTACTTAATAACGTTTTTTGGCAATAATAGCTTTGAAAATGTCTGTACTGACTTACTGACTTACTGACATTTTTTAAAATATTTTTGGAATTGGAAATTGTTATTATAATTTTTGCAAAGTAACGAATTTTCTTATTACTTCGTGACATACTCGTAAATGTAATAATTGCTCAATGTTTTTGGTCTCAACACAATAATTTAAATTTGATTTTGTTTTAAAAAACAACAACTGTTTACAATAGGTACCTACTACAATGACTGTTGTTTAAATTCCTTCCTTTAGACCATGTATGTATTAATAATAATATAAAATCAGCAATGTTTTACCTTTTAAAATGCAATTATTTCTGTACTGCACTTATAATAAGTTTTAAATAACAATGGTGAACTGTGGTTGTCTTTTTGATATGAAGTAGGTTTAGTAGGTACTTACCTTGTGGTATACATTCTAATTATAGGGACTTATTTATAGATGCTTAACCACATAATATTATTATGGACCTTTAAGGTACAACCCTTAAATGTAAATATCTACATAAATAAATCGGTTTATCCCTAATAAATATAGTCCGTCATTATGACGCGTTTGTCATTTTAACATTTTCTGATATGAGTGTAGGTACACTTATGTATATACCATGCACTAGCTTATGCATATCTACCTAAAAAATGGTGATAATATCAGACTGTTACATACTTCATCATTACATCCGACACCTCAACACTATATTAATCGTATAAGTCAAATGAATTTATGACTACCATATGCGTACTCAACTCCTTTTAATTCCCACCTACCTAACATCACCCATCTTATTAAAAGTAACTCTTATTCTCAAGAGAAAGGGTCGAAAATCGTGTCACAACGTTAAGGTGGGTACCTACATAATGTAAAAGGTAATTAAAAAGTATGTGAGTGGTCGCACCGGCCAATAAAAGAACGAGTGTGTACTCCGCATATGTGGCGCGTTCTCACGCCTCGACATAGATTGGAGGCAATTAAATCAGAGGCGACACGATTGATGGATACTTACCTAATTGTTACAACAGAATCGGCCTATTGATGAGTAAGACACAAGCGGTCTCAGTCAGACACACTAGTGTGCAAGATAGATATTGTTCGAACCAAGATGTCCACAGACGAAGGGGTAGGAAGGGGTGCAGCGTATACTTGTGAGAAAATGACGTGATGAATTAATCTGTAGCATGTTCTTTAAGCGTCAAACACACAGAGGCGGCCTGGCGCGGCGGCTGACAGAGCGGCCAGTTGTATTTCATTGAAATGTATGGGAGTCTTCACACACGCGCGGCCACCACGCGGCTTGCAGGCGGCTGGCCGCGCGTCGGAAACATTTTTGGGGTTCCGTACCCTAACGTTGTAAACGGAACCATATTATTAGGCTTACGCCCTCTGTCCGTCCCTTCGTCTGATTGCCTGTCCTTCAAAGACAGACGGATGAGTGAGAGACATGAGGTGATGGTCAGTTATCTTTGTTTGAAATAAAAAAACGAGACATTTTTGCACACACAGTCATCTGACCCCAAACTAAGCAAAGCTCGTAATTTGTCTGCCAGAGACTGAAATACGTACCTACATAATATTTATTTTTTTAAAAGTACTATAATATATATCAAGTTACGTTTGTGGAAAGATAACTGTAAAAGTTTAGGTAATTACTAATTGCGCAAGACTCTAGTATTGTCTAATTTTAGATACCAACCTTGTGCTTTTGTATTTTATTTTGGTATGCTGGAACGGAACCCTTAGTGCGCGAGCCCGGCTTGCACTTGACCACTTATTACAACAAGCTACGTCAGCCGCGGATACCGCGTAGAAATGGGATTAAACGTTAAAAAAAATAAACTGATAACTGTTAAAAAACATTTTGAATAAAATGTTTAAAATAATTATCATGTTGTGTAAAATTGCTTGGTCGATAAATCAACGTTTCTTTAAATATTTATATTTAGGCATAATATGGCATACTTAAGTTAATTAGGGGTGAGAACTGTTTGTCCTAAACAAATAATAATAATAATTATAACAACAATTCGAAGACTTTTGTGGCCCAATCAATGAATGATGTACCAATATTCTCATAGATGACGTTAAATTCTAAGAAATGCAAACCGGAAATTGGATTTATCGATTAACGTTTTGAAGAATATTTTTTAACGATGTTAATGTTATATTTTTTCAACGCGTTAATTTAACTGAATAAAATTATTCATTGCTCATCTCTAGTACTGCGTTGACAAATGGTGAATGACGTTTAATGTTGCCACTTTAGCACTTTTCGGGCTAGATCTAGCATTTTTAATGTTGTGTTTTTGTAATAATTTATAAGTTGTCAAAAAAAGCAGATGTCAATCAGCCATCAACTTGCTCTACTTCAGCCAGTAGATATTATTTTAAGAAGATTTTGATGAAGATTCCGACTTTTAACAATTTAATAATAACTTAGTTTTTCGACCGAGCGAGCGTTAGTAAGCGAAGCGTCTATGCTTCGACAAAAGTACTTTCGTATGTCCAAATTCCGCACCTTACTCTTTGTCTACAGGTCGCATTTCTTAACCGATTCTTTTGAAACTTTGTGAGTAGGTTCGATGATTTTTTCGAATCATATCTTCGCTATTTTGAAAATTCCAAGAACTGTCTCGACGCAAATAAAATCGGCATAATTATCAAACCTGCTTACAAAATTTTATGAGAATCGGTTGAAAAATGCAACTTGCAGCCGAGACAGACTTAGCCTCGAGCTCTACAGCTTACAGAGCCACTAGCATTAGTTTCTTACATTTTCTGAATCTACTTATTTTAATAAATAAATAAATACTTGGAAAAAGTACTGGTTCTTAAAATAAATATTCAAAACATGCAGACAAACATCAAAACTGAAGTCATGATATCATGCCTCCTACCTTGTTTAACCTATGCATGTCAAACTTGGAAATTTACGTCCAACTTAACCTGCCAACGCGGAATAGATAGCGTATGCTCAATATTAAAAAGATGCAAAAAATTCGTCACACAAAAATTAGAGAAACCACCAAAGTGACGAACTAAAATGGAAGCGGGCTGGGCACGTAGCGAGGCTAAAGGACGAGAGATGGACCAACAGGCTAACAACGTGGAAGGGTCCAATCGGCAAACGTCTCAAAGGCAGACCCACATGAGATGGGCAGACGAGTACGAGACTAGACTGATAATAATAGCTGGTACCTGCTGGCCGCAAATAGCTCAAGACAGAGACACATGGTATTCTTTAGAGGAGGCCTTCACCTTCACTGGAGGAGGGGTTCAGGCAAACAAACTTCAATATTATTATCTAGAATTAATTGTTTTTTTTTTCAAAAACAAGTGAAATACGTGTAAATAACATTTTTTTTTCTTATCTTTTTTTTCTCTTTCTTTAAGCTTTGTGTGCATCTTAGTTTTTGCATGGATTAAAAGGCTTTTTATTATATACCTAGTAAAAAAAAAATTACCTACTTTCAGAGATCAGACCCGACTCACCAGACATACTGGAAGTTGGTGAGATTTCTGTAATCCGGCAAGACGAACACCATGCCCAACCTCGTCCGACCGAAATATAACGTGTTCGATTGGGGGATGGTAGTTACGTATCGGTTTGTGGTTTGTCTTCTTGATTTCGTCATTTGTTGTCAACGACAATACATCTTAACTTTGGCAACTTTAGTAACTTAGCCACAGAAATATTGTATAATTTTTTTTACTGAAAATTTATGTAAGTACTTACCTACATAAAATACACTGAGAAAAATGGTTTTCGTAATTCCGGACAGTTTTAAAGGAATTTACGGACTGTTATCCGTATTCCCAACAAAAAGGTACCAAGAGTTCTTAATAGTGTTTTGTGCGTAATTCACCAAAAAATATCGTGAATAGTCGTCACCCATAAATATCAAGAAACATCACGACGTTATTATGTGCTTTAAACTTATGTTTTATGTCATGACATTTTGTCATGACAAACACTCTGAATACTTAGAACGTCGATGACGAGAAATTATGATCGGAATGATAAATATTGTAGAAAACTGATACAGTACAATTATTTAAATGATGAGTCTTAGTGAACATCATGATAATTTATCGGACTTTCCTAATAATTGTAAGGGAAACCATTGAATGTTTTTCGTAATATCATGAAATTTTTTTGAGTTTCCTTGTATTTTATCATTTTGAACTAATAAGATTTAATTACCTATTCTAATGGTTTATTGGTATTGGAAGCATAAATGCGACCTGAATACCTTTAAAATAACAGTACCGTCATGACAAAGCTGTATGTTTTTACATATTATCGGTATTTTACTGTCAGCATCTAAATAATATTTCTGATAGTAGGCTGTTTTAACTGACAAGATCACTAGAAATTCCTGATCTATAGGGTTGTGGGTCTCTGAGGGTGGTATAAATGACTTCAACACATAATTCAAAAGGGTATAGTACTTTATTTAACAAAGTTACAGATGGGAAACATGAAACAGTTTTAGCTATAATAATTAAAATACTTGCGCGAGCGCCTTAGCCCACGTTACAACCTCCCCCTCTAACCTAGATAAAGCGCCCTCGCGACTAAAGAGCTTAAGTCTTCGTTGTTTATGCTTCTCATGGAGCGGTACGAGTGGTACTTCCTATTCCTACGAATTGGTCAACTGGAAGAGATGATAGCGACCTGAAATCTCACTGGTAGATATCCGTACGTGGTTGCACTCACGGCTTCCCTAATACGGTACGGTACATCTCTCATTAATTTGGGTGTTTGTCTGCAGGTCGGATCGCTACTGCCTTGTGTTTTTAAAAGTATTATCGCCACAGTAGAATATCGGAGCTGGGCAACGAGCTCCGTTGGCGTAACGCTTTTGATCAGCTTGAGCCTTTTCACGTACTTTACTCGCACCTATTAGCACAGTCGACATCTTCACCAGGTAAGGGATAGGGCAGCGTCATCACTTTCTTTGATTTCGTGAGTATTCTTGTACGCGTCGGCTGGCGCGCATATTTCGCTCCCGAATGTAAGGTACAAGGATGTCTTTCCTGTGTTGTTGTCATTGCGGAGTTCACACGAAGCGAATAGCCGGGACGTTAGAATACCATGCGTTGTAATAATTGTGATCTGCGGCTTCAAGTCTCTGTTCTTATTTTCCACCACATTTACCTGAGGATATGGTACACCGGCGAGAGACACTGGGTAATGCCGAATGTGTGGAACATACTGTTTCATTATTTCGCTGATAAACTGAACTCCGTTGTCTCTTAAAATTCGCCTGGGTATTCCGTATCTTACGATCAGAAATTCAAAGATAGACTCGCCCATCCGCGTCATTATCCCATCAGAATAAGTAAACACGTCATGCGTCTGGCTCTTCTCTCTAGCGCGATTTCTCGAATTTGAATTTTGGGTTAAGAAAAATGGACTCGCCCAAGTGTTTTGCAAATTCTTATTAACACTATTTGTATTAAGTTCCCACATAAATGCACAATCGGAAAGGGTTCACAAAGTCTATGTTCATGATAGGGATATAGCACATTAAGTCACTTTAGTGTATTGATTCACGTTTATAGCGTTTTTCACTTTCGATCGCGCCCGCGTCACTATAAGATGAGTTGGTTGCGGGTCTCTGAGGGCGTTATAAATGAGTTCAACACACGATTCAGAACGGTAATGCACTGTAATTAACCAAAATTACAGATAGAAAACGTGAAACAGTCTTTAAACCATAGTTATTTATCAAAATAATTGCGCTAGCGCCTTTTGACCGGCGGAATCAGAAGTCTGTCGAGCACTGGTAAAGCCTGCGTTATATTTTTTGATTTTCATATAACAAAAAGTAATTCTTAAACCGATCTAATAAAATTAGGTACATCATGATAAGGTAATGACCAAACCCAATAGATGTTTGTGAATTCTTGACGAAGCATCAAGAGATCATGATATTTCCTAAATAATGAATGACACCTTGTGCGTCGTAGGTACCTACCATTTTTTTGTCATGCAGTCATGATATTATTTTATTCCGCTTACGGACTATTCCAAGTTACACACCTCTCAATTGTCGTGCCTAAATCTGTTTCAGGATAAACTCTCAAATTGTCGTGAACTTCACCATAAAACCTTAGACTAGTACCAGGAATTTAGAATTACGTAATTTAATATTTTAATGATGAAGCGTAATGAAAACCAATGATTAAAATCCCTTCAATTTATAACAATGTAATGTTAGTTTAATCCGACTGAACTATAATTTACTATGCACATGATAATGTTGAAGGAGCCAGGATTAAATGATGTTATTCATGTTACTTTTTTATGAAGGACGGAAGCCATTTTTCTCCGTGTAACAAAACAACTATATTTATTCGATATGATTAATTTGCGCCGGGGCTGGGTTAATTTTGTATGGATCGTGATCATTCTTCGAAAATCAATTTGTAAGTAATGTATTTGTAATTGCCCGAAATATACCTATGTAAATGCAAACACAAAATGCAGATTTTCCCCCGTTAAAAGTGTTTATTTTTTAGTCTCTTTTTTCTAGCACCACTTTTGATGCTAAAATTTGGTATATATAGCCCGTTCTAACTTGTCCAACTAGGCCTTTTCAAAACCCAATGTGGCAACACTGCTGACGCTTCCGGCCGCCTCTGTCAATGGCCGCGGCAGTGTGTTGTCGCCGCGGCTGGAGCTGCGGCTGACAGTCAGTGACAGTAGGCCACCTTGTCAGGCCGCCTCTGTCTGTTTGACGCTTTATTTTGCAATGAAAAATGCAGCGATATCTTTAGGTAAGAACAGAATTTTTTGAATTGAATTGAAGTTATTATCATTCTCTGCCTGCAATCCCACACTCTAAAGCTTATTACCTTATATAAAATTTCAAACTGTGCTTATAGGCAAAATTTCCTCAAGTGAATCTTTCCCAATCTGCTTTTTTTGCAGCGAGCTAAGTAGCATATGTTCGATAGGTATTACTCGTTTATCAATACAGTCAACCTATGATTCTCTTATTATAAATTTTATAGATGAGCTGACGGAGGTGTGGCAATTAGATTAGTTGGTACTTGGTAATTTAGGTCCTTATTGTATTCCTTGAAAATCTGCATCCAGCTGTAACAGTACCGGCTTCGCATCAAGGAGTGTGACCACAAACACCGCGCAAGCAAGTTCGAATACGCCGAGTGGCTTTGATGTCAGAGTTTCTAGGCCGCCCGAAGGCCTCTGACATGGCTTGACGATTGTTGTTATAGAACAAACAATAATAATTTAACGTGTCTTCCGAGCCATGGTGACCTTCAGTTGTAAATTTTGTTACCTATTTGCTTATCGTGGTCACTCGTCCTAGGACTGACCTATTTTTACTATATAGAGAGATGATATATAGAATTATAGATACTTAGATAGAAGATATTTATCATGTATGGGGTAGGGGTAGGTGTCAATAAATGTGCGTTATGTTATACGATACGACCAAAAATTTGTTTTGTCTGTTACGGTGTCTAATTGATTTTATTAGGCAAAATCACAAAGTCAACAACCTCCTCGCCTCTCTGCGCGGTTACTCCTCAATCTCCTGTATCGAGGTCGCATATGCTTTGCCTGTGATTCACATTGCACGGCGACCATCACCGTCTTAATGTGTAGGTACGTGGTACTCTATACCGACGTGTACGTATGTAGGTAAGCGGACATCTGGCCGCGATGTGCGAGGCGGTGTTGCAATACTGTTGTTCAGATCATGTCTGGTATATTTGGGACACTGAAAAATATCTAGAGATTTCGTTTTCCGATGATTTCACTTAAATGCTTGTAGCTGACGGAAGATCTTAGTCTTGGTAAAGAATATTTTTATCTAGCTTAAGCTTAAGAGCTCTAAAATTTTGAGCATTGACTTTCTAACATACATTATCACCATGGCTTTTCTCCGAAGGGGCTGGCAGGGGAGTATAACACTCTCAATTCGCCGGACGATATTCAGTCCCAAATGTGACAGGGGCGAGCCGGTCACACACCGTGTTCCAGTTATGTAGCAGATAACATTAAATACGCACAAATTATGATGTTCACAAAACTATTTAATTTTTTTTAATTTACTACTTTTTTGTGACTTTTTAGCTCAAGTTTGTATGAGTTAGTAAAAGTATTTAGAGCCTAAACACTAACGGATGTAACTATGTACATCTACATCACCTACCTTTTGTCATACCATAACCACATGAAACCAGCTGTAAGTACCCAACGTTTGTAAATGACATCAACAAGCGTCTTAAACAGCTCGATTAAGGTCCGTGAATATAAATTGACGGCAATAAAGCACGATGGGTGCGACACCCACTTCAGACGGTGCTCGGGACCAATTGAAGTGCCAACGACCGGCGCGCGCGCAACGCACCTTGCAACATAACGGATACTACCTACTCTAAACGTCATTGCGTGCGAGAAATCAGCTTGTACGAATGTCAGTTTTAGTTAAATAGAAACGCCAACTGGAACGCCACTGGAAGTTTATATTAATATTCTATTAAAAATAATGGGTTAAAATTATAAAACCTTGTCAAATTATAAGTAGTTACTAAAATTTTTAAAGTCTTAATCTAGAGCAGGCAATAAAACGGAAAGGAAAAACTAGTTAAATTCAGTACCGTTAAATTATTTACCATTATCTACGCTAACTTGTCTACGTAATATATAATAACTAAGAAACTATGTAAATAACTAGGTACTATAACTACACCCTGACATAGTAATATCAGACACAATCTAGTTATCCACAATTTCCCGGAGAAAAGCGTACTTTCTCACTATTCTCAAGTAAATTTTCAATAGGAACACCTTTTTTTTGCAACGGAATATGCATGCGTTTGACCACTGATTCGCCTGATGGGAAGCGACGACGTGATCGAAGGTGTAACACGCTTGCCTAGAAGATACCTATTCACTTTTCTTTTAAACACCCCTGGATTGTATTCAGGTGGAAATAGGCAACGATTCCACACCTCTGCAGTTCTTATAAGAAAAGATTGATGAATAGACAAAGGGACTGACACAAAGTCAGATAGTGTGACTATACTTCAACCGGTGACGAAATATAATCAGCTAGCGCCGTCGCCTGGATTGTATTTAAGTGGAGAAATTCCACACCTCTGCAGTTCTTATAAGAAAAGATTGATGAATAGACAAAGGGACTGACAAAAAGTCAGATAGTGTGACTATACTTCAACCGGTGACGAAATATAATCAGCTAGCGCCGTCGCCGCCGCGGCGCGGGCGCAGTCCTCCATCATATCGCGTGAGTCACTCGAGCTCCTGTTGTGCCATGCCCGTATCTGGCACGCAGAAACATGGAGCACTTTATTAGAACAAGGAAAGGTTGGAGTGGACATTAAAGTTTCAGACGGACAAAATTAATCTGATACGACTCTACGGCTACGTACTGTGCACTTGTGATAGACGAGCGGCGCCCTGTGGATTCACCCGCGGTTAAAAAGTATCCTATGTGCTGTTCCAGACTACCATCGAACTCTGTGCCAAATTTCATTCAGATTCGTTTAGCCGTGCTGGCGTGTTTGAGTAACAAACATTCACAATTAGTGAAATTGATAAAACTAAAATGAAGGTAGGTATGTCAGGAAGTAAAGGTTTTCTAGCAGCTGAATCCTCATTGCATAAGAGATTGCTTGAACGTATAAGCAGGTATAATGGCAGGAGAATGCGCAATATAAAAAAAAAAAAAACATCTGGCAGCCCACTCAACTACAAATTGGAGATTTAGAAGGTTTGTTTTGAATTTTGCATCAATTTGGTTTGGTAACAAAAATTTGGCTTAGTTCATTAAAATATCATTTTGTATCATCAACATCATCGGATATCCTTATCGCCTAAAGCAATTCCTTCCAAGCATCTTTTAAATCAGCTAATTTTTTTTATGTAGTCAGTTCTTAATTTTTCCTTAACTATTATCGCCTCCATAGCTCTGTTTTTGTTAGGTGGTGGACAATTAACAGTTCGCGGGGTCAAGCAGAGCGGCGCGGCGTCACAGCTTAACTAGCAGCTAGTACGGCGGCCGGTCAATTTGACCAATTGTACCGCGCGCTTGTCGTGGGAAACTACAACAACGTGATTCACCTCATCAGCCGCATAGCACGGTGATATTGTCATAAACGGTGGACGGAGTCCGTTGTTGTGCTTGTTTTCTTACACAATTGAGTTGCGTTACTAGCGTTGTCTCCTCACTGTGCGCATGTTGATGAGACATGCCCGCTACTCTAGACCCGTGAGATGTTTCTTGGTCACTCTCACTCCTATAACTTTTGAAACGAGAGAGACTATGACAAAAAATATCTCGACTTGTAAGAATAGCCCACCAGGTACCAGATACTGCCAAAAGTGGTCACAACACAACAGGTTTTAAAAAGATTAACAGTCTAACCAATGTCAAAGGGCATCGATCGAGTGATAAAAAATTCTTATGGATCCAATAGTGGAACCAAACACGGGGACTAAAATAGACTCTAACCAAATAGGTTACTTCGTAAGTCTGTGAGACATTACATTGCGTTTTTTACAGTCATTAGGTATTCTTCAAGGAGTGCCTACAGTATTAGCTAGAAAACTAAATTAACAATGATTAAAGTAGTGTCGTATATTCCTAACCATAGAAATAGAATAAACTACTTTCTAACACTCTATTCATATTTACGTAAGCAACTTTTCTCCGTAATAAAGCCAATCTGCCCCAAATCATTTCACCTCCCTGTCCTCTTTAAATTCATCAACAATTTCACCAGCAATTGCTTCAAAAAATCACACCGTTCCCCTTCGCAATCTCTGAAAATAACGGTACAAAAAACCGGTACAAATTGCCTCCCTGATCTCCATGTCACAGGTATTTCTAACAAATTGGCTTAATAAAATACTCCTTCTAATTAACGAGCATCTTCCCGGTTGAATTCCCAAGGAAATAGAGGGGATGAGGGGGTCCCGGGTGGCTTAGGAAAAATAACAAGAATCACCTCCTGAGATGGAAGCGATCTGCCTTAATTGCCCGGTGGAACGGAGGTTTTAATGCGGCCGGAAAAAATGCGGTGTCTTATTACAATGGATCAGTTTCCGGGGCTTCTTGATTGGCGTTCATTATGACCTTGGCTGTTAGATCAAATTACTTTTAAAAAGAGGAACAGAGCACAGATAGGTATTTAAAACTAAAATAATATCCCCCTTACTAATGTTGTGTAGCATCGGGCTGGTTTTACACTATTTTGTCTTATTCTTTCTTTTACACATTTATACTCGTTCTAATAAGTCAAAACACTGTATAACTATCTAATGTTTTTCTTCAAAATTTGTAAGTCGATCGAAAAAGACTAAACACCGAATAACTATTCCGAGGCTGTTCAACGCTTATTAGTTAGGGAGTAACCTTTAGACCTTTTAGTTCAGTAATCCACTCCTTCAAGTTACGCAGCCCTGCCAGGCTGTAAGTTCCTGAAGTGAAATAGATAATTATCAGAAGCCACCCGGGGAGGACGCAGGCATACATCACACGCGCTGACTGATAACCGTATTTACTGGACACGGGAACCAAGTCACAGGCGATTAGCTTGTGAAGTGATTATAAATCTTTTCACGTTACTGCCGGTTCCAACGGACGACCAGCGCCGGTTGTCTACAGCAGCCGGCGCTATGTGGCAAAAAAACGTTTCTTTTTTGTTACTTCTTCTTTTTGTACTTATGTCTTATTTTGTGTTTTTTGCGACAAATAATTATTGTCTTTTGTCTGTCTTCAACGCCCATCCACAACATACTCGTACCTAGTATTTTGACATGGACAGCGAACAAACTACGCTAAGTAGGTACATTTTCCGATTACCTACTATTAACACTAAGTTTTATTGAAATGTATTATTATCTGAATCATTCTTAATCATTCTCACAACAACAAATTTTTATGGATCGGCTGTTAACATAAATGTTATGCAAATAAGTAGGTACACACAGATTCACTTGTGTTTCTCTTCCTGGATGTAAGTACTATGATATTCTACAGGAACTGTGTTTGGTCTGTTTTGAAATTGAAACTGAACTTTACTTTTCGTTAAAGTTGCCGAATGCTGCATGGATCCGAGTGTCTACGCATTCGACATTTCACAGAGATGTCAAAAACCAAATCTCTTGCAACTTCGACCGCACGCTTCTTTAACCTAAAGGGCCGTCGGAAAAAGGCCCTCTTTACCTTCCACTAAAACTAGTAAATAGTCGGATTAAGTCATCGTATAAATCACGCGTAACGGCGAGATTCCATCTCCGCTGGTCAGCTGGAGCGGAGCAGGAGGGGGCAGTCGGAGCGAGGGGTATCTGACCAAAAGTTCCATTGTTAGTCACCTGTAGTCATTGACGATAAGATAACAAGATTTATATTTTTGAAAAGATTTTTTTTGTCTATCTTATTTACATAGAACATGCTTAGGTACTCATCTGGCTGTGCTAGCCGAAGTGACTCTTCCTACTTATGCTTAAGTTGAAGAAAAACTTAACACATCTTAACTGTTTTAGTCCTCATTCATTGTATTTCAAACACTTTTGTAACAAAAAGCTGTTGAATAATATACCGAAAGAATAATTGACTTAAAAACCAGGTAAGTAATAAAATTAATTATCAATTAACACTGACTGATGCAAATTGTTGTTGGAAATTTGCACTCAAATATGAAAACGGTACGGCATTCTCGCACCTATTAAATTACAGCACAATTATTCATAGCTAAGGGCGGCGTCAGAGTGGCGGCGCGCGGCGCGGTTAGGGCGCGCGCACACGTCGCGCAATAAAGCACGGGCGGGGCGGGCGGCGTTATAGCGCCGTTATTAAACTACGCACTACATTCCTGCCTACATTATCTGTAAAACGTGGCAGCGACACCGTTATGGAACGAGCTGTAGGTATCGCTCGTGCTTTATCATTATTGCTTTGGATTTTTGATATTCCCATTTCTATGTTTTTAGGTTATTTCTTAAGTACCTTCTGGTTGTTTTGGATTGGTATAAAAAATATGATGAAAAATTTTTTATTTTCTTCCCTATTTCATAGGTACTTATATTGAACTACTCGTATATTGTGATTGTAGTACTGAATTTTGAAGTATGAAATTGAGTTGTACTTACTAGGGTAATAGGATAATAGGTAGTGTGAAATTGAGATGTACTTACCCTAGTATAAGTACAACTCAATTTCATATATCCTTTAAACTAACCAAAGTAAAAGAGTTTGATGTAGGTAATCCACGATCATTATTTAGTTAGGGTCATTAATTCGAATAACGCACTTTTGTGAAATGAATATAGTTTTCATCATATTAGTTCAAAGTCATACGAATACTTTAATTTAGTAGTGCTATAAAACTGCTATTTAGGAAACAGTGTCCAAAAATCTTGACGACGAAATAGGAGCAAGCCATTTTTTTGTCGCATACTAAACTTCTTCTCTTCCCTATTTCTACATAATATAAAATAAAGTCGCTCTCCGCGTCTATTTCTCTCTCTGTCTGTATATCCGCTAACTCATCTTATACCACGCAACGGATTTTGATGCGGTTTTCACCATCAGTTTTTTCTAGACATTTTTTCACAGAAGGTTAATAGGTACCGTGCGAAGCCGGGACGGGTCGCTCGTACCTTTAAAAACTGTAAATAATGCATACTTTTACGTTACAATAAACATTGATCAGTCTCCGGGGCGAGGTAGCGCCCCCATCAGTTATCAATGATCATCTCTACCGTAGTACCTCTGATCAACCTAGGGGAAAAGATGGAACACTGCGTTATATCTCGCTGAAGCCCCCTTTTTTTTTTAAACGTGTGCGGTAATGTTGCCATGAAAAACATTAACAATTGCACGAAAAGTAATATAAATTAGTAAACTCTACGTTAGCCATTTCCGTTCCAATATACCACCTTAGTAGATTTAATATTCTAAAACTGCACGTATTTGTAAGAGTTTAACGTTACGGCTTTTTCAAAATTGACTTGTAAAAAAACTGCACAGTTTTTAAAAAGAACCTCAAAATATAGTCTTGGCCACACTTTTATAATGCACTATGTATATTTATGTACACGAAATTATACCATAAACCAATACTCATAATGTCGTTACTTTATCCGAACAAGGCGGTCGAGTCTGTTTAAATAACTTTGACGTTCATAAGACAAGTGTATCTTTGATACCTAAATTGAATAAAAACATTTTGACGTTGAATTTGTCGAGGTCACAATGACCAAGCGAGTAGCGTAGTTTTTTTGCGTCAATGTGTGCGTGTTGTGTACATATACGACAGTAGCGTAGTTTTTGGATGGTTTTCGGCTCCTCCTAAATCATACGCCGTGCGCCATCTTACTCTCTAGGTTGATCTGAGCGTAGTACAAGATGCGTGGAATGTTAGAACCGCAGTATTGCAAGACCCGCGTTATTGTAAGAGCTGCTCTGTTGTAAAAGCCAAGCGATCGCAATATGTCGGCGTGGAACATAAATCACAAGCACCGCTACTGACTAGATATGAAAACTGTTCTGCGTTTGAATTAGGTCAGAGATGCAGTGAGAACCTTAAGTTACTCGGAAATTTGGTGAAAGTAGCAATGCAGTTATTTTGCAACTACAGGTAGACCATCAGTTAAATATCAGCTATACAGTCGTAACTATACTGGTTTCTCAGTGGTGATCACCAGGGGCCACTTCTTTTTTTACGCCTTTCTTTCAATTTCTGCCTCCGGCTTAGTAATGTTGCCCCCTCTAATGTTGCTAACCTGGTATCAGGTTAGCAACATTAGAGGGGGCGAGACCCCCTGTTTAATTTTAGAGAGGGCATTTGGCCTCTTCTGCCCTGACTTCTACGACCCGTGCTGAGGAGCCGGTATATTTATCACTGTGAAGCTATTACATGAAATACAAATTATAGATGTCATAACCAACCCAAGAGCTTATGATACAAAACGCATTTGATATGAACATCGCTAACTTTAAAAAAATGCATACTTCATCGTAGACACCGGTAGCTTTAGGGGCTCTCTGACCTTGGTGAAAACTATTCTAAGTTTATAATGGAACTGAAACTGAAATTTATACTTGTATTAATAATAATAATAATCTTTATTGCATAGATACAAGCCAATTTCACATAAGAAAAATAAAAATTACTTAAGATATAATTATACTCCTACTCTTAAAAAAGGCAGCTTACAGTACCCACATAATTATGTACATTAAAGATTCAAAGTACATATTTTGCTTATGGTGACGAGTAGGTTGGTCCACAGAACCTACACTAAGCAGAGCTGGTCTTGCAGGTTTCTGTATACCTTCATGGCTCAATAAAGAGCAGATATTTTAAAGCTAAAACTAGATAAAAGTTAAGGCCCGATATAATCGCGATTCGAATTTCATTTTCTACCTGCGCATACGCGGATAGAACTGGCGAAACGCACGGACGACGGTGCGCGTACGTAGTGCAACAGCTATCTGGAGACCTACCACGATATATTCTTATGCTTACGTTTTGTTGTTGACGCTGCGCGACCGCTAATCGTATCGCCGCGCAATAAGGTCCACACTTATACTCACATTTATTCACAAGGAACGTTGCCTAAAGTATATGTGTAACATGCAGATAAATCTTTTGATTGATTTCATAATCAATAACCGTTCTTGCAGGATAGAGGATAAAATGGGCCATTCCCGAATTCTATTCTACTTACTCCAATGGGGATTTCGGGAATTATCGTCACTAATATTTTTTATTATTTTACTTCAACCTAATATAGAATATGAAATAGATTTAGACACAGTTATAAATGTAGCAGAATAGGAATTAAATTACCAATAATCAATGTATACGCTGATGAGAGTTGGAAGAACTCGACTTTATGTCATCATATTTATAAATAAATAAATAAATGTATGTAGGAGATACAGATAGGAGTATAGATATGTATTATATAAAGCAAACTCACTCACTGCAGATAAGATTTATAGGACCATCTGGGATTGTCGAATTAACTATTTCAGGTGGGAGCTCGATGCTTACGCTACAAAAGTATAAAACATTGAGTTATTATTATTATTAAGCCACTATCCGTATATATATTGTAATATTAGTTAAGCCAAACAAACATTTACTAAAACAAGCACTTAGCTTGGGACTTTCACTGACAGGTTGCTTTGTGAGTGATGTGAGTAAGGTGAGGTCAGTGACCTCACTGTAGTGACTTAATGATGATAACTTTAACAGGCAAACGGAAAGTTACTCTTTCCCATCTCTCAGTACACCCCTTTCTGTCAGGAGCTCCGTCCGATTCGCGATAGTTTGATTGCGTCCGCGCCGCCGCCGCCGTCCGCGCGAGCTCGCTTATTGGATTGGTTCTTCATATTGAGCCGTTTCGCGTCGATTGCACTTTTGACGGCCAGTTGGCCACCGATGCAGCTTTGAAGCTATATGGGGCGGAAACTTTCTTTTTGGATTCGTACAAATGGTTTGACAATCATAAAAGCTTTTTTAAATCTAATCATGAGCCTTAACTATGTTCCTAGTAAAATAATATTAACATACGTATTTCAAACGTTTTATAGTGAACACAAATGCAAATGGCGCAATATTTCTTATGATGACCATACGCAGAATCTTCCTACGATATATTTTTTAATTTTTTTATTGTTAGGTCTATCATTATATAACATCAACACACAGGTACATCTATTTTGTACTCTTGAGGACAGAATGTCAAAACTGCATATCAAGGCAGTCAGCATTTTTTTAAAGCAGCTACTTACATTCATGACTATTTATTAGGTACCTACTCTTTTTTTATCTAAGCAATATCTACTTCAAGACTTATACTCTACTTATTATGCAATAAGTAGAGTATAAGTCTTGAAGTAGACTTTGTAGAGAGAAGTAGAGTGAGTAGAATTTGCATAACTAGAATAAAAACATAATAGCATTATTATGTTTTTATTCTAGTTATGCAAATTCTTCTTTACAACATACTTAAGTCAGAGCTAAATTCTAATTTGTTCCCCGCAAGTACCGACGTCCTCAATGAATATGCTAATGCAGCATGATAGGTGCGAGCCGGCGCAGTCCGGATTACTCAGTAATTGTTCCCGTGTCTCAACTCTCGACCTCGTGATTGGCTTCAGTTAAACTACAAAACTCGCAAATGAACACAGAGTAGACAAGTAGGTATCTACAAGAGTTCATTTTACTAACAAATGATTTTAACAGAATTTAGTTGGTTTTGGATTCGATTCAATCAAAGTGATGACAAAGACTATAACAAAGGTTACCTTTTTTAAAGGTAGTATTTTGTAAAGGTTTTTGTTAGGCTCTTCGAAATATCCGAACAAGGCGGTCGAGTCTATTTCAAAAAAATTATTGACGTTCATAAGTGTATCTTTGATACCTAAATTGAATAAAAACATTTTGACTTTGACTTTGTCGTTCTCGGATTATGTATGTGGGTAAATAAGAAAATTTAAAAAAAAAACGGAAGAAAGCATTTAAATTTGGTTTTATACAAAAGTTAAAGGCAGGTTTTAGAAAATGGTTCAAGAATTAACTGCACAAACTTTAAATATACCTAAATAAATCACATAGTTCTTACAGAATATTTACATGTTCACTTACTTGTACTATTTTATAAATAGGTACAAACACTCTTTCAGTATTAGAAATAACTGTTATGGTTAAACACTGTTTTTCAGCTAGATACAATAATTAAGCCCTCATTATCTACTCGTTATTGTTCTTCAGGGGTTTTCCTGTGGTTTTGTAAAACCTCATAAATAATAACAACTCATTTGAAATTACTTAGAACAAATCGCTTTAGCTTCTCACAAAGGATTACCACAATGTACACATTAATAACTTAAGAATTACATAAAAACTATTTACTTACAATTACTAACACACTTACTAACCTAGGGAAAATCCTTTATACCATCATACCATCATCGCCATGGTGGTTATGTGGGAATCCCGCCACTGGGGCCTACATGCAAGATTCATTCTTGCAATAATTCTTGCCATTCTGCAGGGGTCATTCTTGCGCATAAGATTTTTTATAGTCTTTGTATCTCTTGTTTGAAAAGTCATAGGAGAGAGAGAGAGACAAAAACAATTTTTCACGTAGAAAAGGAGGCCTGGTAGACCAAAAATCCTAGGACGTCCAAACTTCGGCGCTAAATGACAGGGCTACGGAGACGCTTTCGAGGCCCCGACAGCGCTATATAGCCCTTTCGTGCCCCGGCCCGAGCTTGCGCTCCACCGCCCGATGACGATATGTCAGGATCCCAGACATAGTCATCATCCACCTTGGATACAAACCAATTTTTTAACTAGTTACATCGAAGTTACGGTTTTAGAGTCTAAGTTTAGTCAGCAAATTGGCATTTAGATGCATGTTTGTATATTTATCCAACGCTAACCAGTTGTCCGAACCGTTACGTTGTACCGTTAGTGTAGGTCGGAGCGTCATGAAATGTTGTAGGCAAGTAGTTTATTTAAATGTAATTGAGTCAAGATTGCTCTGGGGGTTTTAAATAAGATTGTTACAGGAAAAGATCGCGATCTAAGTTCAGCAAAGACAAGTATAGTAAATTAAAAAACCCCCGACACCGATTTTCATCAACACCTATTTTCATCAAACATAGCTAAGAACACTCCCGACTAATTCACCTTTGAAACAAAAAAAAACAACATCAAAATCAGTTCATCCGGAGCTACGATGCCACAGACAGACACACACACACACACACATACACACACACGTCAAACTTATAAAAAAAACCGATAAAACTGATTTTGACATTCTTGACATTTATGACGTATAATTTTGTTCGTTTTGAGTTTCTTTTAATTTTATGTTGACATTTTTGACCTTTTTATTTTTATTTGGTATTGACGTGTTTTTGTTTTATTATTAGATATTATTGTTTGACATTTTGTGTTACTGAATTTTGACATTTTGATATTTTGTCTCTATGTATATATTAAGTTTTGACACTTTGAGAATTGTGTAGTGTATCTTAATTTAATTTTCGATTTCTAAGTGTGAGTATTATTTATTATTATCCTATACTTTATTTTTTCTAATTTTCATGTGAGATACTCGTAGATGTAATTGATAAGATTGTCGTTTTTATCGCAATAAACAAATTTAATTTAATTTAATTTAATTAAATTTAATTTAATTTAATTTAATTTAATTTAATTTAATTTAATTTAATTTAATTTAATTTAATTTAATTTAATTTAATTTAATTTAATTTAATTTAATTTAATTTAATTTAATTTAATTTAATTTAATTTAACACCCCGTCATTTTTGCATCTAAGGCTAAAAACTAGTTTAAATTAACTACGTTTACCGAAGTACTTCTCTTTATTGAAAAAATCACCTTAAACCACACTGTAGCAAAATTAAATCTAAGACAACCCCTCGAGACGATTCCTATTGTTATCTCAATAGAGGAGAGTAATCTCATCCTAAAGTTCTGAAGGAAGGCTCCTGAAAGCTCGCTGTACCTCTGAAAGGCCGAGGTTGGCCGGATGCTACCAATCAAACTTACTTCAATAAATTACTAAGTTACTTCAGTTTGAGCATCGCTCAGCCTCTCTTATAATTACACAGTAACTTTGGTTTTTATGATGTCGTTTTAAAATCAAAAAAATATAATTGAACTTGAATTAATAATAAGTGCTTACCTATAAAATAAAATGCCTTTCTAACATAAAATCAATAAAGGAAGTAAGAAAGAAAGACTCCGAAAAACTATCTACATTAGGTCGTGTGACCCCAAACTAAGCAAAACTTGTACTATGGCTACCAGATACTGATATACATAGAGTATACACATTTTTTAATACAAACTTAAATAGATATTAACACCCAGACAGAAAAAACACAATTTTTTATCATTATGAATGTTTGCCCTAGATGGGAATCGAACCCACATCCTCTTCAGAACACAGGTTCACTACCAACTAAGCCGCCGAGGCAGTCAAAGGTATTTAATTTGATTAAAACCCCTTATTAACCTCCGACGCAAAAGAGGGGTGTTACTAGTTTAACGTTTGTATCTGTCTCTGGCATCATAATTCCCAAACGAATAGACTGATTTTGACGTAATTTTTTTTGTTTGAAAGCTGATCAAGATGATTCTTAGGAAATTTTGTCTGTCACAGTTTTTTTTTACAATTTACCTACACTTGGATTTACACTATTCAAAACGACTCTGAGACATAATAATTATGTATTCATGTATCGAGAAGAGCCGCGTCGCCGCGTCCGATGCGTCACAAAATAGAAGTGTTACTTAACAACTCCTCGTATGGCTGAGAGTTACGCACAGGAGCTAAAATTCGTCGCTTTTTATTCGCAAATGACAAATGCCAAATATAGCCAAACTCAAAGCCAAACACAAGCTGCTGACGCAGGAAAACAAGAACGATTCGGTGGCGTTTTTGCAAAAGGTAGGTAATGTTTCATCATCACAATTACTTTTAAGTTCTTATAAATCCACCGCTGAATATTTGTGCCTCTCACAAGGAACTGCAATCATAGGTATCGACAACTTCTGTCTACCATAACATAAATAGAAAGACACACTAAATTGTATATTGTTCACAACAACAAAAAAATACAAATCTAGTGTAAATGTAACAGCTGATCGTGCAAAGTGAATAGTGTCCATTATGTAAAGTGACCTGTACATACGAGTACCATCGATATTTCTAGTATTTGTGTCAAGGCGCACAGGTACGTAGTGTTCTACTGCCTACATGCGTTTGATAGCTCAGGCACTCTACTTTAGATCACGTCTATCCCTATATCGTAACAAGAGTTAAATCCTAATCTTAATTCTAGCTAATAATATTATATAAATGACTAGCTGCACCCCGCGGTTAAAAAGTATCCTATGTGCTATTTTCCAGACTATGATCTATCTCTGTGCTAAATTTCATCCAGATCTGTTCAGTCGTTCTGGCGTGAAAGAGTAACAAACATCCATCTATCCATCCTTACAAACTTTCGCGTTTATAATATTAGTGGGATATTGTTTGCTTGTTAATTTGTTTTTACGCTTTCACGCCCTAAGTACATAACCGATCAACATAAAATTTTGCATAACGTTGTCAGGTATACAGAAATGGTCATAGGATATTTTTCAGCGAATAACACCGGAGGGCGCAGCTTGTCAATAAATTTATTCAGGTTAAACAGTCGTAAACGTATAGAAGTACTCAAACTACTCAAATTGCTCAAACTCAAATACTTACCGCGCGTTTCCTGCCGCAGTGCGTACGCTGGTCAAAGGGCAAACACAGCGAATAGTAACCCACAACCACTTGGCAGAAACTTGGACTAACTCCGATCTATTTGCGTGCTCTAATCCTGTAGAATAAACTCCTTGATTCCGTTTCAACATATTGATTCAGTTTCTTAGGCTATTCAGGGATGTTTGAAAAGGGAAGTTTAAGTACGGCTTAGGTTATATGGTTGTATTTTACCTTATATGAAAGGGTAATAGCTTTACACTGTCTTATTTCTTCGTATAAAGTAAAATTGCTTTTCGCATCTGTCTATAATTATATTCGCCGACTGCTCCAAAACTACGCTACAATTTTTGATGCAACTTTCACCATCAGTTGGAAAATTTTTCACGGAAAGTTTATTAATACCGTCAAGTACTATGTGAAGCCGAGGCGAGACGCTAGATAAGCACAGTTTAAGGAAGAGTGTGACAATTTCGCTCTATTTTTCCGCCTATTTACTTATGACAGTGACGTACTTTTTACGTATTCTTATCTGTTATATTTTTTTTTAAGTCATAAAGCATTATTAAAAGAAAAGGAAGAAAAAAAGTTTATTTATGACCACCACATTTAAAATTAAAATCATTAAGGCAATTGTACTTTCTACAAGATCACAAATCGGCCCCAACTCAGCAAATTGCCGGCTGTTAACCGGCGCTGCGTCTTCCGTTGAGGCCGATATTAGTTAGTTTGTTTTGTTAGTGTGTAAATGTACCGAATTTATTTATTTTATTTAAATTACTTACTGAAATTAGTATCTTCGTGGCGATTTACAGGAAATTACTCTTACTCTCTTGTTTTCTCCATGATGGCTCCTATCCTACTAATATTATAAACGCGAAAGTTTGTAAGAATGGATGGATGGATGTTTGTTACTCTTTCACGCCAGAACGGCTAAACAGATCTGGATGAAATTTGGCATAGAGATAGATTATAGTCTAGAATAGCACATAGGGTACTTTTAACCGCGGGTGAAACCGCGGGGCGTAGCTAGTTAATAATATGTAAGTGCGGAGTCTAAACGTCAAATTAAAAAAAAAACTATTAGTTGACTCGTAGTTTCAAGTGCGGTTAAAAAGTCTCCTATGTGCTTTTCCAGAATAATCTCTCTCTGATCTCTGAATTATTATTGATCCGTTCAGCCGTCCTGGCGGAATTGAGTAACAAGCATCCTTCCACACACCCTTACAAACTTTCGCATTTTTGCTATTAGTGCGATATGAGCTAGGACCTAGGTAAACATAACATGTCATTACAGCGTTCTACCTACCTACGTAACATCATCGTATCAGGTTCCCCAAAGCCTTCCATCCCGCTGAACACCCAAACTCGCCAATATCCAGAACTTTAATCCAATCCAAGTAATTCCTTAACCCCTAAGTCGCAGGTTAAGTTAACGCTAACGTGAAACTTGCCCGTTTGCCAGAATACTTAGCAGTTACAATGCGATGCACACTGGGCGGCGGTCGGGCCGTCGCGGGCAAAATTTAATTAATAGCGAATAGTTATACGGGCGAGTGGACACGCGGTGGTAATATGTGCGATATTATAGCCGTTGATGGGTTTAAGAAATAAAGAAATGACGTTTATTCGATTGACAATGTTGATATCGTTTACAGATCATTCTAGAGATCTAATAGCTTGGACCTCTGACTAGCTAGCGTTGGTTATGACCGTTGCTACAGATTGTTTACTCTGCAAGCTAAATATCAACCAATAGAATATTATTTATTTTCTCATCATTAAGGTTTTGGCCAGGTACTTATGATGTATGAAAAGGCAAAAACTATGTACATAACTACTTTAGAATCAGCCCGCAGGAAACTTTATTTGCTGGCTATGCGTAATAAGATTGTCCTAGATTAAACTTGCATAAGATCGTATGCACTACGTAGGTTTCTATTAAAATGGAAATCTTCGAAGAATCCCCCCAAAATGCTCCCTCGAGAAGACTCTTCTCGAACAGTAGTTGACACGAGCACGTCGCTCTAAACTGGACGTTAATTTCTCGTAAGCGGCTAACTCCGAGTTACGGGCTATTAAGAAATTGTTCTCGGACCTTCTCCAGATGAGGGGTCCGGGGGTCGAGGGGTCTAAGGGTGGTGGGTTGTTTGGTTATTTGCGTAAAGTTTGCACCGTGTGTAGCAACTGTTGTTTGAACTGTGTGTGCCAGGGACGGATTAGGGAGAGGGTGCTGGTCAAGTTATGGCGATTAATTGTAAGATTAATTGAATAAATGTCTCAAGAATTTAATTTGTAGATACTTAGATAATACCTTCTATTTTCAGGGACCGTGTCTATACGAAATGAAATAGAACATAGCCTTAGTTAATCAGAAATGTTCGTTGGTATACATCTCGAGCATTCATGCTCACTATTGAAGGCACCTTCTTGCGGCGGCGTCGTGTGTCGGGTCGTTCTCTTCCCTCAAATACGGTTGAGGAGAGCGATGGCTGGCACATGCGTCATACTGGTGATCGGTGCTGCCTGCGTGTCGCTGGTCTGCTCGTGGTGTACTCACAATGTAGAAATAAGTGATGACCTTTAACCCAACCTTAGATTAAGACTTCTACTACTATCCCCCCTCTACCTGTATTCCCCTTAATGATACATAGGTTAACAAAAGTCACGATCCCTGGAGTGCGTGGAGTGTAAAATTTAAATTTAAAAAATCGTTGGTTGGTAGTAAAACTTCTGAGTAAATTCAAGCCGAGTAGCAAATTACGGAGAAGAGCTCCTTGGATACATTTCTAGTAAATTACGAAATAGAAAGAAATACCTTAAAAATAAAGACATTTGTTAAGCGACATTAACTTTTCTCATAAAACACCTACTATCTATCCTTAAACAGGTACAATACCATTACATAATCATATAAAAATATTTTCACAATTCAAAGAACCGTGCACAGCAAAAGCTCCGTTAACCCTCCATCGGCGAGCCAGGGGGCTGTTTGTAAGTCCCACCGGAAGTGGTCCAAGGGACCTGCGCGTATTGTTTGCTTCCGGTTACTGAAATAAAGAAAATACGATATTAAAAGCAAATCATTTTATTTCGTTGTCAAAAGGATAAGTTACTGAAATAAAAAAGAAATTGAGGAAAGTTTAATACAAGGTCATTATAAGCGTAGACATTATAAACGTATATCATTATAAACGTAGGCCTTTCATGGCCTACTGTTGAGTATAAAATTAAAAAATACGAAGGTTTAACAGTTGTTATGGTATATCTCCATAGATGATTGAAATCAAAACGTAATATGTCATTAGTCATTACACAAGTCATAGCTCATCAGTAGGTACAAATGATTTGTCGTCCGAAGCGAAGGATTCTAGATAAGACATAAGTAAATAACATGTTTCATGATACTTACGTAAAGCTTATCTCCTGCCTTCATTAAAATATAAACAGTCGTCACCCGAGCTGACTTGTCTTGGACGATTTCCGCCGAGTAACGTATGCCTCTGGCGAAACTCGACCCTGTCTGGAACAAGCGATAATGAACCTTAATAGCTTGTATTAGGAGTGCAAGCTTAGGGTCAGTTGTTGTAATTAGACGGGGACAAAAGGCAGGTCAAAGGGACGGAAGCTGACCGCGCGGCGTGCGCACTTCCGCAGCGTGTCACGAGCGATGTCTTCGGTCGGAAAGACCCGGCGAGTCGTTTGAGGGTTCACTTTGTGAGCTCGTATTGTTGGCAGGGGTTGTTTGGAGCTACATCATGATGTGCAACTTTATGTACGGCTTGACTTGAAATTCATTACATACATATCGTCACGCCTTTCCCCCGAGGAGGCTGGCAGAGGTGTAATACGACACCTACACTTCGCCGGACGATATTCAGTTATAAATGTGACAGGGGGCGAGCCTGTCGCCATACACCGGGCTCCAGTCATGCAGCAGATAACAAACAATGCGCACATAATTATGTTCACACAATGAACAAATTTGTGCGTGCCGTCGGCTGGGTTTGAACCCGCTCCGTTTGGCTTGAGAGGCGGGCCTTCTCTATCTAGGCTATCATCGCTTTGGCTTTGGTTTAGGCTATCATTTTTTGAAATTCATTAGTAGTATCAAAACACAGTTATAATGGCGCCCAACGTGGGACAAGTTCCAATTCGGGCGCCATTATTTATAAAATCTCATTTGTTTCATACTTGGAGTATATCCCATTAGATAACTGAGATACGCATCCATTGCTCAAAGACGAGCCTTTGACGTTAAAATTTTCAATAATTGGAATAATTATTACATTACCCTTCGGTCACTTAGCGCATCAAAAACTGCGAACGAGTCATCAAGACTTTTCAAACAAGACTCTTATTACGGTTGATGATCTTATGAGAGCCAATAAGCAGTGTAAAAGCAGGTGAGTGGTGGCAAGTGGTCGCGCGTCACTGGACAAAGTAGCGGCGGATCAAAGCAGCCCTTCAATTAACTAGCTAATTGGCTTGACCGCAGTGTCTGTTTAGGGGGTGATAAGATGATGCTGATTTTTAGAATACACGAAACAGAATATTTAAAATAAGTACTTATGTACATTAATGTGTTGGTCTTTTAACTATAATTATTATTATTTTTGAATTAATTTATGTAAGTATTCATGACGTGACATTTTGATTAATAGTTCTATTTTTTTTGGCACATAATTAAAGCCATGAGACTGGTTATTTTTATACCAGTTAGAAAGCCTATTAGAATCTCAGACAAAAGCACACATTCAGCAATATCGTAGAAATTTTACATATATTTTATTTTATATTTGTCATACACATACAATAATGCACACACACACACAACCTTACACACACTTAAATAGATATGTCCTGTTACTATTATTCACATGAGCGACTGTATGTTTTACCAAAAACTTAAATAATGTAAATCCATAATTGGCTTTAAGTCATATTTTTAAGAATTATTCTAACGGCTGTGGATTTTGTTTAACAAATAAAATAAAATAAAAATTGTTAGCCTTCAACAACTAAAAATGAGGACATTCTCCTAATAAAATTTGTTTCAAAATCTCAAAACCAATGAGTAAGGAACGACCCACCAAAATATTTAAAGACAATTTTACTTAAAGCGATTTCTATTTTTTTTATTTATTCATTTCTTCATAGCACACATTACAGATTAATAAAATAGTACAAAATTTTAGTGAACTTAAAACAGATCTATATTAATTTCCAATATTATGTATGTCTAGGAGCATTATAATAACAAGTAAATTTATGACTAGCGAGCATAAAACAACAGAATTAAATTAAATTAATTAATGAGTTTAAATTTAAACATTTATTTTTCTATAAAGGTTAACAAAATCTCTTAGCTACTTCCAGCAACATTTTACCCCCCCTCATTCCGTCAAAATTATAACGACCAAAATTTGCCACAGACAAAAACTCGAAGGCAAAGTATCATCAGGGTATTCGTCTGGGCGCAGACGGGACGGTATAATTTTAATTGAGAGTCACTCGTGCCGACTCGCGGCTCGGTTCGAGCTGCCACTGTCACGACGCAAGTTTATCTGGAGCCAAGTTGTTTAAAAATAATCAAGTGTTGGAAAGGTGGCTTTGTAAAAATGTCACTCTGTTTTAGAGCTTGCCGCTACAGTTTGTAGTAAAAATGTAGCCTTTAATGGTGGCATCGTATCACTTTGACAATATAAATAATTAAATAAATTCGGTACATTTCCCCACACGGTCGCAAACTAAGCAAAGCTTGTATTATGACTTCCAGAGACTGATATACATACATCCTACTAATATTATAAACGCGAAAGTTTGTATGTATGGATGGATAGATGGATGTTTGTTACTCTTTCACACCAGAACGGCTGAACAGATTTGGATGAAATTTGGCACAGAGATAGATTATAATCTAGAATAGCACATAGGATACTTTTTAACCGCGGGTAATACCGCGGGGCGCAGCTAGTACATATATGTTTTAAAATACATACTTAAATAGATATTAACACCCAGATATAGAACAAACACAAATTTTCACCACAAATGTTTGCCCTAGGTGGGAATCGAACCCACGCCCCCAAGCTCAGAAGGCAGGTTCACTACCAACTGAGCCACCGAGGCTATCATATTGACATGACTTTTTTACCTGACTGCGCAAGAAGGAGGGTTATGTTTTTCGAGTGTATGATAGTATGAGGTTTCTTTGGCACGCCCTACAGCCTAAACAGCTTCATGGATGTCGACATGTGAGGTGTATTTTGAATCGTCTCGATAGTAGAAGTGACGTAGAGTACAACAATTTGCAGTCGGGTTTTTCGTTTTATAATTTTATTTTATTACGTACTTAGTAACATGAAAATCAAACTAATTCCAAAACTATTTCAAACAGATATTTAAGTAAACACTTGCAAAAAAAGAGTGAAAAGATTTTACTAAAATTTTACTTTTCTAACGCAAATATCAATTTTTAACTTTTTGTATCATACAACGTGTTGCTATGCATTCCCACTGAATTTGTAGAAGTTGTTATACTAGTAAACTATATACGAATAAACTACGGAGCAATCTTGAAATGAAGAAGAGAAAAACAGCTGTTCCATAAAAAAAAAACCTTGATCGTCGACAAAATGTATAGAACTGCCTTTTTTTCTTTTATTCGTGCTCTGCTGGTGGAGTATATAACTCTCCTCTACAAATTCGAAGGTAATTCAAAACAACACGTTGTTTAAGCTTGTAAACAATCTAAAGGTATTTTTAAATTTACTTAGTTAATAATTCTATTTACGGCTTAACGATCTGAAAAAATACTTTTAAATACGTTAGCCCAACCTTATAAAGGAGAAAGAAAGTTTTTCATAGATTTATGCAGCTGTCTTGTTATCGTATAGTTTTATCAGACGAGAAATAACTTCCTAAGTGGTTAAGTTACCTCGCCAATCAAACTTTCTGATTGAAGATATTAATAAAATATTTCCGCAATGCATCATGACGATATAATAAGTGTTACTAAACAATCATACTTACTATAGCTAGTAATATTATATGTAACTCATTGGTTGAATAATAATTCCAGTTGTGGATAATGTACTCGTATAACTTAATTGGATTCTAATTAAGGGTCCCGCGACGCTCTGAAATTTCCAAAAAAAACGCGCTTAACAATTTTCTTGGAAACCATTTGTCAGATTATGATGAAATTTAGCATGTACAATTAAATGAACTATATCTCCGCCCCTTTGTTCTTGGTTTTATTAAAAAAACGTCCTTAAGAGAAAATAGAGCTATGAAAAAAAATCCGCATTTTTAAGGGGTCAATTTTGACTGATTTATTCAATAGATAGACAAAGCAAATTAAAAATCCCTTTACATAGGAAGTTTGTCTACATCATTAGCTTTTAAATGAATCTATAACACAAGGGAAATTCTTAGTTATTTAAGAATGATTATAGAAGTACAAAAGTCATTAAAAAAAAATGAAATTGTACTTTGTCACTCTGTAGGTAATTTTAGAGGTTCGTCAGTATCATTACTTGCTCTCTTCGCTCGTAATCTTCTTCTAGACGAAGTTGCTATAGAATACCTTAAGCCAATGCGAAGTTGGTCTAAAGTGGTCGCCGGACTCTTAAACCCAAAATGTTTGACCATTCATTAACCAAACTAGCAGTGTCTAAAGTTACAATACATAATGCTGACGATAAGTTCTGTCAATACAATTATTAAGGTATTTAATTTACCAATTATGAAAGAACTATCATATGACAAATAACTACGAGAATTATTGTAATCATTGGAATGCCATTACTTTTATCATTGGGGGAAAATAATTACCTTTTAATTGCAAAGATAACTAGTTTCGCTCTCGGTGTTATCCGTGGTTAAAAAGTACCGTATGTCCTACTCTGTATCTTTTTTTTTTCACCTTGGGAAAATTCTTTTGGAAACCACCATAAAGAATTCTGTGCTCGGGGCGGGCACAGAGTTATCTGTACCCCTGACAACATGTATGCAAAATTCCAAAATGTTCGGTTAAGTAGTTAAGGGCGTGAAAGTGTAACAATCAAACAAATTAAGATTAGGATAAGATAAAAAACACATCTATGTATCAAACAACTAACTCTAACCTAATTTAATAAATTCATACCTACCTAGGTATATCTTTGCAGACTGTATTTGCCTATACGTTTATCCGATGGGAGAGATATGCAGTGTAAATAGTAACGACAGAATGATGCATCGCTTCCACGAGGGAAGGGAGCTGGCAAATATGGGGATTGTCTTAGAAGAAATATGGACCACTTCGGTAAAATCACCTTTGATTTTACTTACATACTCGTAGGTATAAATATGAAAGTAGCAATATAATGTGACTGCCTCGGTGGCTCAGTTGGTAGTGAACCTGCCTACTGAGCTTGGGGGCGTGGGTTCGATTTCCACCTAGGGCATACATTTATGTGATGAACATTTGTGTTTGTTCTATGTCTGGGTGTTAATATCTATTTAAGTATGTATTTAAAAATATCTAAGTATGTATATCAGTCTCTGGCAGCCATAGTACAAGCTTTGCTTAGTTTGGGGTCAGGCGACCGTGTGTGGAAGTGTCACGAATTTATTTATTTATTATTATTATAGTTAGGTGCAGTAAATAAGTCACAAAACATTTTATGGAGTACCCATAATCAACACAATTTGAAAGATAACGGTGACTTAAAGGAAATAATAGGCAATAATAGCCAAGTTAGCATGAATTCGATGTTTAAAGATAAAATGTTTTTAAAGTATTGTAGGAAAAATGTCTGCAACGTACCAGAAGTTGCAGACATTTTTCCTATTAAAAAATTAGTTTTTTCCATTAAAAAAAAAGACTTACAGAAACGTAAGTCTAGTCTTATAAAAAATGACTGTCTATACAGGGTGTTACAAAAACCCTGCTATATCCGCGAAGTGCGCATCCAGTATCGACTAAAGGATGCAATTATGCTAGTTTAAATTAAAAAAATGACTATAAAAATGTTGAACACACATCGCGCTCCGCCCTCCTAAGAGCGCAAATGCAGTCACTAATCGCTTCGGTGTTATTTGTAAACTATTCGCGTCGTGCCTCTACTTTCTTAGAATAAAAGCCGCCAACTAATATGACACTGAGTTGCTAAAGTTTATGTAAAATTTCCATGTTTATTGCGTTCTTAGACCGGTCATAACTCTTGCTGTTTTTAACGTACATTTGTTTTGGTATTGTTGCATGAATACTTATATGTGTGTTTAAATATCCTTCAATTATTTTACAGGGTTTTTGTAACATGCAGTATAGACACCCCTTTTATGTAACTAGAAAACGGCATCCCAAAAAAATATCAAGCCAAAATGATACATCCAAATTTCCCATAAAATAACATGGCTTCGAGGGAACATAAACACCATTACAGCATTTCTATTAACCTGAGGGTCATTTCACTTTGTAAGCATTATACCTTTTGTCCGGGTGCCATGAATAATACATGGCTCGCGAGACGTTGAGATTTCAGCTTCAGCTGGCTTGAAAAGCTGGCCGTCTTTTGTATCGTTTCAAATTTAAATGGGTTTCTTTAAGTTTCCTTTGATGGTGGAATTCATTGCTGGAAATTGTCTAGTTTGCATTTTTAATTTTGTAGTGCTTGAGAAATTCTATCTTCTTTTGTTTATTTGTTAAAGACGGCTCCACGCGTTGGCACCAGCGTTGGTCCCAACAATGCACGTCTAAAGGTCGATTTACACCAAACGAGCGAATGCTCATTCTATGCCCACTGCATCAAATTCTTCAAGTGTAAACAGGCGTAGAGCATTCTTCCGTTGTTCTTAGTGCGTTCGCAAAGATTCTATAGAATATTCTAAGAATGCTCGCTCACTCGATGTAAACGGCGCAAGAGCGAGAGAACAGTTGCTTAGAGCATTCTAGCGTGTTCGGACGTGCTCACGCCACTGAGCGGTCTCCTCAAAGCGTTCTTGTGTTTTAGTGATGGCTCTAGCTCTATCTCTGTGTTTGTTTGATGTAAATGGATACGTCTAGCTTTCGTTTACACTAAAAAATTAAGAAAGAATGCTCTTGTTCTAGCTCTAGCTCTATGTTCGTTTGATGTAAATCGACCTTAACGAGTGGTTCTAGAAAATAGCATTGGCTCCAAACTTGGGCGAGCGTTTTTCTAGATTCACATGTTGGTCAAGTGGCGTTGAAGCCAACATGCGCAAGGGTCTCAGTTTTCATCAAGAAAGTTGAAGTGCGTGAGACGCAGATTTAGGTTTAGAAACGGTTTATGTCAGGCAAAAGACTGAACCTGGCTGGAAGTACACAAGTCTATATCATATAAAATCTTATGTCAGCTGCTAGGTGAAGTCAATAAACAACATCCAACAATTTATGCAAAATAAGCACGAAGCATTGTTTTCGTAGCTGCACAAATATCCAACAATTTAAGGTTAAGATCATACAAACAAAAAATGTATATTTATGTAAAAAGAGCAAGCTCCAAAACGAGGTTACCATTTTCTGCCACCATATGGCGATGTTTACACAAGAGCGTTTCATACACCGGTAGACATCCTCGCGTTTGAGAATACGTCCCAAATTGTACAAACAAACAATGTCAAGTAAAGGTGCGTTATGATGAAAGGTCACTCGGTAAATGTTTGTCTGGTCCTTGTGGGGTAGAAAAAGTTTGGAGAAGTCACATTTGGTGGACGATTGCGCGAGAACTTTGTAATGGCCTGTCGCCCTGCACTTAAAAGTATTTCATATAAGTAAAGTAGTATTGTGAGTATAAGTATTTTTGTTACAAATAAGTTCGCGTAAATTGTTGCTATCTCATTATGTTAGCTATACCAGATAACTGTATACGTACACAATAATATTTGAATTTGCTGTCTTCTTTTCACTAATGCAGTAAGTAGATTTTTTGTTTTTTGACAATATTTCAAATTATGCCATGACACTGCCTGCCACCTGCTGTACCAATCAAGCTTGCTTGAGTATCTTGCCTCTAGAAGCTCTATAGCCTCTATTAGAATTTAACAATTAACTTAGAAGCTGCTTCTAAGAAATATCTATTATCCCCAAATGTTTTCTTTTCACCGGCTTCAGCGTAACTCTAACAGTAATGTACTGTAAACAAATATCTGTTAGAAACTCACCTCACCCTTTGTGAGTGGACTGCAAGCAGGTGGACACAGCGGGCGGAACTGGGTGTTTACACTAGTTTACTGCCAAGTGTCGGCTGTAAACACTACGCACCTTGCTTTAGGTAGCCGACAAGGGGTGAACTATTGACATTTTGTGCGTTTAGTTAAAAATAAAATGTTGTAGACTTCTGATCTTTTTTTATTTTTAGTTGATTTGTTTTGTACTTCAATTAGCTGCGCTCCGCGGTGTGACCCGTAGTTTAAAAGCCTCCTATGTTTTAATCTACCACTGTCCTAAACTATCTATGTATCTAAATCAGTTAATCACACACACACACACTTACTTCGCTTTTATAATATACTAGCTGCGCTCCGCGTTGTTACCCGCGGTTAAAAGTAGCCTTTATGCTATGTATTCCAGACTATAATCTATCTCTGTGTCAAATTTCATCCAGATTTGTTTATCCGTTCTGGCGTGATTCACTAGCAAACATACATAATAACATGCATCCAAACTTTCACATTTAAGATATTAGTAGTGTGAAGTAGGAAAGAACTTTTTACACCACTATATAGAACACTAAGTAGGATGTCTACTTAGTAAGTTTGAATTTTAATAAAAGTATCTGCTATGTAAACCATCCATCTGCCATCTGCTAAAACCGCGCGATAAGACGACTTTCAAAGGCACCTCAAAACTTTACAACATCAAGAAAAACACGCGAGGTGCGTCGCGCCCATAAATTTCAGTTTGCGTCGTCTTGGCTTAGGCCCACTCCAGACGTCGAGTATGATCCGCATTGCAAATGCCCAATTTAACAAGTTACTCGTACTTTTCAGGCTGTGGCCAGCCTTATAGGGGGAGATTTATGGCTGGAAGATAAAGCCTGGATTTGGCGGACACCTTGCTTTGGAGCGATTACTGAGTTTGAATGGGATTGCTGTCTCACTCGTGTTAGTCATACACAATGAGATCACAATCACAGTATTGCAATTTTGTGATATTTAGGATTTTATTGATGAAAAATCAAAGTCAAAGTCAAAATATTTAGGATAAGTACATACAGTTCTTCAATATATAATTTAGTTCTGCCTATTTGTCAGATAACCTGACATGTGAATATGTTAAAATTTATATAATTATAATCGAAATATTAGTTAAAATCTGATGACCTATCAGTTTTTTGTTAGGTGCACGTGTACTTATCATTTACTTAGTTATGGATTCGCTTCCAATAATTTATCAGTCTTCGATTCAAGGCAGCTGAAGTAGACGTAAGGTTTTGTGTTTCCTATTGGCTTTAGTTTGCAAAGCTTTCTGAGCTTTAGTCACTCAAGGCTTTGAATAATGACTACCTAAAGAAGGAAAACCAATCTCTTGAGACACTGCACTGTTTTCACTATCTTGAGATCGTTAATTCTGGTCACAGTTCCAAATTGAGACCAGAAATAAACAACTCGATGCAATATTACTTTTTTGAACGCGTCATTAACTGCCAAAGGAAAGGAATATTAAAAGACATCATAAACATATTAAGCAGTCGAAATATTAATGACCGGCGGGGACGCAATAAAAGCCTCCTTCCAACCCTTAAGCGAAAAAAACCTATTTCGATTTCAATAATGTCTTACTTAACGCGTACAAAGGTGGTGAGTAAAGTACTCGAGGCCATTATAGCCCCTCATATTTTTCGCAGCCATTTTTACGAAGAGTTGAAACCACTATTACTGAGCAGGGGATCTTGAGAAAAACAGCTTCTGGGATAAATGTTGATATATAACAGTTTCCGAGATCCTTTGGGGTACCATCCATCCCATGGTCGAGTTCAACTTTTTGAAGGTTTCTGTTATTCCCGAAAATTCTGGATATGAATAATCATTTACTTGTTTGTTTTATTCTCCTTGAATTAGCTGATGTTCGCGTCTTTAAATGCGGTGATGCTTGACATTCAGCATGGCATCTTACGTTAGAAGGTGAATCTATCTACTTCAAGATAATAATAAAATGAATAATCTTCCTAAGGATAATAATCGGTTTTACACTAGAAAACGTATTAAGTTAAATACTTTTTCATGAAATCCAATGTTTCCTACTTTTTATTGCGAGAACACACAAAGGATTTATTTCATGGCCATTCTCGCAGGTAGATCGATCTGTTGCCGTAGGACTACTCTTATCTTTTTTCTTCTTTAGTAAATAATAAATAAATTCGGGACACTTACACACACGGTCGCCTGACCCCAAACTAAGCAAAGCTTGTACTATGGCTGCCAGGGACTGATATACATACATATATATTTTTAAATACGAGTACATACTTAAATACATATTAACACCCAGACATAGAACAAACACTAATGTTCATCGCATTAATGTTTGCCCTAGGTGAGAATCGAACCCACGCCTCCAAGCTCAGAAGGCAGGTTCACTACCAACTGAGCCACCGAGGCAGTCATAGTGTTAGTGTTATATTATTTTCCGTCCAGCTCTGATCTCGTACTCAAGATCCTTACGACACTGTCCATCTGACACTTTCCCATTGTTACCTATCGTCTGTTGCTAAATGTTAAAATATTAAATCTGTCTCTCTGTGAACGTTCTACTCCGTGCCGCTATGCAAATCCGACGTTCCTTACACCACTATTAAACGTTATTTGTTGGCTAAATTAAAACATTAAAAACGAAATATTAAGGTCTTACTTGCTGCAGACAATTGTAATGCAAAATAGGTGGTGCTTACACAGCGAGCCAAAAAAATGGCGCGCGAATTCACGCTTTCTCGGAGTTGGAAATAAAAATGTTTGGAGGTATTTATGAAATACTGTAACGTTGGTATTGTTTTTAATGTAGAACAGCCTAGAAAAAATAAGCTGTGGGGTACTTTTTTCTCAGTTGCACTACACTCTTGAAAAAAAAAAATTAATGTACATACAAATGTTATGGCTTGTTCTTCTACTGCCAAAAACATTTACACCTCACAACCTTGGAAAGATTCTGTTTCTCATTCGAAATCTGAGTGCAAATGTGCATTTTACCCGCTGGCGTGGTACGAGTTTTTAAAATTCGACTATCTATTCCATAATTTTCTACACAGCCAGTCTACTGCAAATACATTATTACTTATTTCATGTCAATCAATCAACCTCATTTGGCATAAACTGATCGCACTGGCCAGCACGACAACTGCATGAAAAAAACTTCTTAATTTTCTTCTCCTTATTTAATTTTTCCTTACCTAGTGTTTTCTTTGCTATACCTAGTGAGTAGGGAGGAAAAAGTTGTGTGTTTCCCTGGACAGCAAAGTTATTTTGCGCTTTTAAACACTCGCTATCTCGCCCAGGATTCTATATGTATTTGAACCATGAGCGAACAACTCTGCTGCCTTAAAAAAGACAGAGACAATTAGACAAACCTAATGGAGCGGAGAAAAAGCAGGCCAAACATAAAAATATAGAGGCAACGTATTCCAATATGTATACTTGCAGTTTAAGTATCGCAATAGACTTGCATAATAATGAAATAATGATCATGCTGTAATTTGCACCTCCGCTGGTTCACAAGAGGCAGTCAACCTAAATTTTACAACAAAACACAAACCACCGCAAGGTTCCGCAGCTAGACTCTTTTCAGACTACGCTACGCCAAACGAAATACGCAATAAGTAATATAAATAAAATAAAAGATTTTCTGCACTTTCAATTGCAAGTAAAATAGTTCTATTAAAATATTGTATGAATACGTTCACGCTAGAGTAGTGCCAAGTCCAAGCTTAGCTTCAATTTGATATCCTATATTGAACCTTATTACGGCGTCATACCATAGTACTATTATTTATTCTGTGGTAATACATTGGCTTCAATATCAGCTTTGTGTGCAAAGACCGATACACACATTGGCGTCTTGGCCTTAAGACTTAGATTGGTGTAAACATGGCCAAGGCATTACGCTGTAAAATTTGCGGCTTGGGCGTGAAGATAAGCACAATGGAGCATAGTCTGAATAGGGTTCTAAGAAATGAAGTTTTTATTCCCGCTAAGTATTGCTATAAAGGGCAGGAGCAAATGACGCAATACTGCGGGGTGAGGAATGGCGATATTTTTACGTTAATTCGCGGGGTTACTGACGTTTTACGAATCCCGGTATTTACCACCTTTGCAAATAGAATCTTGGGGTGGACTATTTATTAAAACTTCGGTTTAATCATTGTGATCATTCATGATGAAAATAATGTATGAAAACAAAAATGCATGTGTTTTGAGTACCTATCACAAAAGTGCTCTACTTCTTGTATTTAACGTAGGCACACTTACATGTCGTATTCTTGGGACTAAGTTGATTATTCGTTATAGTCCAATTAAACGCGAAATTTGTTTCAGAACTTACATTGTATAGCAATAATATAAGGCACTAATTGTTAAGACAATTGATCCTACTACCAAAAGGTGTTTCAAGTAACGGAAAAGCTACGATTTCGCTTATTTTATGGTACAAAGAAGAAATAGAAACATTTGTCTACAAATTTATATTTAACTAGCTGTCACCCCGCGACTTCGTTCGCGTTTATTATTTATATCTTAATATATATAAATCTCGTGTCACAATGTTTGTCCTCAATGAACTCCTAAACCACTTAACCGATTATAATAAAATTCGCACACCATGTGCAGTTCGATCCAACTTGAGAGATAGGATAGTTTGAATATATATATATATTTATATATATAAATAATAAACGCGAACGAAGTCGCGGGGGTGACAGCTAGTATATATATATATATGTGAGCTATCCTATCTGTTAAGTTAGATCGAACTGCACACGGTGTGCAAATTTGATTGAAATCGGTTAAGTAGTTTAGGAGTCTATAGCGGACAAACAACGTGACACGTAATTTATATATATTAAGATATTCAGATAACATTCGCATAAAGATGACTTTGAATTCTCCCAATCAGTACAAAACTCGTCTTCAAAGCTCACGGCAACCCTACGCGGGCTCGCAACAACGCAACTTTTTCACCAGTCACCGGCGTAATTGTGGCACTTTACATAATGTCTATTTTAGTGTCGGCACTCCGCACTCGGCACTAATGAGCCGCGAACATCGGTGATGCGCCGGAACGCACCGGAGGTTCAAAGGCTCTTTGGGAAAACTTAGGGGCTAAAGATAAAAGTCTTGCCATCATCATAATTTTCTTAGCCGGAAGACATCCTCTGCTGGACATATGTCTTTCCCAATGATCTCCATGACGACCGGTTTTGCGTAGTTCGTATCCAGTATCGCAACCCTTATCATCAGATCCTCGGTCCACCTTATGACCTTATGGGGCCTTCCCACGCTGCGTCTTCCTGTTCGTGGTCGCCACTCGAGAATCTTTTTGCCCCAACGGCTGTCGGCTCTACGGGCGATGTGCCCTGCTCACTGCCACTTCAGTTTGGCAATTCTTTGGTCTATGTCGTAAGTCTTCTGAAAGGGTGAAATTACAGTTGTGTAACAAATTGTTGTAACACAAATTAGATAGATAGATAAACTCTTTATTGTTCACACCACAGATAACAAAACAACAAGAGAAAAATAATGATAAAACTTATTAAATAGTGTTACAACTCGCGGCCTTATCACTAAAAGCGATCTCTTCCAGGCAACTTTAGGATGGAGAGGATACGACAAATGAGTATGGGACAGGGTGTGCAAAAAATAACAAAAATAAACCATAAGATTGATACAAAGAAACAACAAAACATCGAGTATTATACCTATACACCTACATAAACTAATTAAATAAAACTATTAATCATTAATTACTGATCAATTTGATACACAACTACCTCACAAGAACGGTAAAACCCAACATCACATAGCTGTTTATGCAAGATAGTGAAGTGTTAAACGTAAATATTATTTGAAGAAAATCTAAAACTTTCACTCTCAATTGCTTGTTGCTTTTCAATTCTTTCCCAAACATCGAACACTCATAGTTTAAATCGAAACAGCTATTTGTAAACTCAAGACTTCTGCTCTAAGTAAACGTTCATCTATATAGCAAAGGTGGGGAGATTTATGTAAGTGCTAAGTGAACACGATAGCCTTCCAATAAACCACTTCCCGTGACGGGCGCATGGGGGGTGGGTAGATTGTGGGAGACGTATTTGGGAGTGGAAAATTAAAACCTATCTTGTACTTAATGGGAAAGTTTTTCTGAGTTTTTTTGGGGCAAACTAAAAATATTCGTAACTGCTGTAAACGTAAACGTATTCTCAAGGACATTAGAAGTCTTGTTTTTGTGCTAAAAAAAATAACTCATGTTTTTTTATCAAGCTATATAAAAGTATACGATTATAAGATACCTACCTGTAAGTAAGATGTTAACCAAAACATATTACTTGGGTAGGTTCATCTTACTTAACTAAGACATCTTACTCAAATAATATTCTTATCGAAAATGCACTACATTTCATTACATAAAGCTTATCAATGCTCCCAAAATACTTATGTACGTTATCTAGACTGCCGAAGTTATAATAAAAAATACCAAGTACCAAGTTTGTAAACCCGAGGTGGCAAGTGAGATTTCCCCGCAAAGTGGATTGGCCAAATCCAGCGACTCATCGCTAATGAGTTTGAAGCCGGCCGCGGGATAAATCATGCAGTTTTCTACTGAGGAAATTTGAATGGAGCAAAGATCAAGTTAGAAACTAAGAATACCTTAGTAAAAATACTATGCGGAGTGATGATTCCGTTTGTTCGTGTCTACCCGACTGTACCGAAAAGAAGGTTATGTTTTTTTAATGGAAGTATATGTATAAAGTTTTTTTGGCATGGCCTACAACCTAAACAGCTTGATTGATTGTAGATTGCGAGTTGTTGCTAGATTCGCTTATGTAATGTGAGTCTTATCTTCTTCTTCTCTTCTTTAAACAATATAAAACAAAGTCTATAAAATTATTCAGACGTGGAAAGTGAACTTACTCGTATTTCTCGTTTTTTTTGAGAACTTATTTTACTCGTAGATAACTTTTCATAAAAGCAAGGTTAAGATTTTCTAATTTACACCCGTGCGAAGCCGAGGCAGGTCGCTAGTAGGCTACATTTTGGAGTCGAGTTTTTTGGTTTTCTCTTAACACAAGTACTTGTTAAAAGAGACAGGACGAAGTACATTCTCGAATGCGATTAGAAGTAGCTACGTTGAGGAAATTACTTGGGTGGGTGTCTTCAAATCTCAAGTTAAGAGGTTGATTCTAGGCAAGCGTGCTTCATTGTAGGCCGCATTACTGCTTATCATCAGGTGTGATGGCAACCAAACGCAAGCCGATCAAGCAATAAAAATAAACTTGGTCGATTGCTGTAAAATGGTTCTCGCTGCAGCCTCTACCTTGCACCGCACTCTCCCCGTGTACGCTCCAAGATCGTTGTAAATCAAGCCACGTTGCCTCTCATAAACATATTTCGCGCGTCCGCACTCTTTTGAAACGGTTTGTATCACACACGGCCCTCCTGCATCTGAAGGTACCTAATATGAAAATAGTAAGTAGGGTAAATGGCAGCAGATGATGACTTTGTTGTTTAGAAATTGAAAAAAATCAAAGATGTTTATTTTGTAGGAAAATAGTATTATACTTACTAATTCGTAAAGGTTGTTTATTAAAAGTTATTCGTAAAACGATGATAGCCTAGTTGGAGAAGGCCTGCCTCTCAAGCCAGAGGGAGTGGGTTCAAACCCAGCCGACGACACGCACCAATTTGTTAATTGTGGGAACAAATGTGCGTGTTGTATGTCATCTGCTACATGACCGGAGCCCGGTGTATGGCGACAGGCTCACCCCTGTCACATTTGGGACTGAATGTCGTCCGGCGAAGTGTGGGTGTTGTAATACACCTCTGCCAGCCCCCTCGGGGGAAAGGCGTGACGATTTAATTATGATTCGTAAAGGTATAAGGTTTACAGCAATATCAGAATGAGTCCGTAATACGTAAATGTTCAAGGTTTCTTTATAAATTACAGTAGGCGCACTAATATTATAAAGAGAAAAGTTTTGTATTTTTATATCTTGGTAACAAATAAACTCAAAAACAATTGGTCCGGTTTCAATAATTATTTTATCATTAGAAAGCTACATTATCCCTGAGTGACATAGGCTACGAAACGCGAGCGGAGCCGCGGGCGAAAAAACTAGTCAATGCATTAATGGCCGTAAAAATAAAAAAAAAGGAAAGGGCTCTTTTTTTTCTTTCACGTGTTCGTGTCTTGGTGAGCAGTTACCTGTTTTAGAACTTAAGAGCATTCGTCGGCGTTCGGTCGTTAACATAAATAAACTAAATTCTAAGTAACTTAAATAACTAAATAATAATTTAAATAACTAAATTCTTCAAAAAATGCTATTAACTATTTATTAAAATAAACTCAAGTCATTTAGTAGGTACACAAGAATTGCAGGCATTGCAATTTGTTTTTCTCATTCGTTCCCAATGTAAAAGAAATTTCATTGCAAAAGGTTTTTTGGAGTCTGCTTTGAAAGTTTGTAAATATGTGAACTGTAAAGTCACTCAATGTTGGATCGGACGTTTTGTTTGCGAATTTTATATTAGAGCACAAGTAAATGACCTTTATTATTTGATTTCTTGATGCCATTGATCTAAAAGCAAAAATCTGCCTGAGGCTCTTGCACTAGCTGCTTACAAAAAAGTTTAAAGTCGGCGGTAAAACACGGCACTTCGTCAAAAATCTAGATTTAAAACTGTTTTTCTGTTTGGTAAAACCAGTTTTAAATCGAGATTCAAGACTGAGTGTGGTTTTAGCATGCAGGCCTTAGTGTACATATGCTTGCTCATATATGAAATGAGACGTTAGAAATAAAATATAACTGAGCTATATTTAGATTCAAAGAAAAGTACCTAGATTGTACTATTCTGATAGTACGTAGGTATCTTTTAGATTTGGCACGACTAAACCTATAAAAAAAACCGAATAAATGAACTATATATATACACCTACGCGAGACAGCAATTAAAAAGCAGATACTGAATGTAAAGTTCTTAAAGTTATGCTCTTGTTGTTATTAGTTTATTTTGTTGTTGTTGTTAGTTAAAATATTGAATAGCCTCGGAATAGCTATACGGTGTTTTATCTTTAAAAACAGTGAAAGAAACATTGTAAGTAGATATTTAACTATTCCATAGCATTCAACGTTTATTGCTAAAGGGGTTGCATTTTATTGTACTAGTAGGCAGTAGGTAAGCAGAAGATACAGTTGCAGATTCGGAATAAACCTAACGAAGTTCTTTGGTAGAAATTAAATTTATCCCAAGCTCTAACTAATCTCAAGTCTAAACAAACTAAGTCGTACCATTAACTTACAAACTAGGCGAGGTGGCGACAGGTTAGGGGGGAGGGGGGAGGGGAAGGTCCGAGCGCGGGGGGAGGGGTGAATTATTCGCCTTAATTATACACTGCCAGCTTAACACGTGGTACCGTGGACACTTGGGTAAGGTGCTGACTGGGGGGCTTCAGGACAGAACATGGAACCAGTATTATTAAAAAGAACCGACTGCTATCATAGCTAAGGATTCTCTCGATGAAGTTACCTATCAGACAAAATAAATTAAATCTAATTCGGTTTCTCTCTTTGAGAGTTATAATGCCACAGACAGGCACACAGATATATACTCACATAAGCAGATGTACACATACACTTATAAAACTTATCTGTACTGCGTCGGGGGTTAAAAATTACCCATATGTTTTATTATGAAGCATTTGTTTGTCGCCGCTATCAATATAAATCGTTTTACTACCTACTAATGGGCAACATCTTTACTAAACTTTGTGTACGACACAAATCTAAAAAAGTTATTCTTGACTCCAAACGCGACTGTGTAGCTGAGTCCCGACAACTCACATTGCGGTCATATTCGAAGTCCAGACGTGACAAAGCTCTAACAACCAATCAACTTCAACAAATCTCAAGTCACGCCCGAGTCCCCCAGTTCGCACCACGACCAACAACAACCCAAGACTTAGAAGTCACAACTTTTCACCCGACTCCGATTGTCCTCTTGGATTAAATTAACATTAGGTGAAACTATCCGAGGGTGGCCATTGTGCCCTTTGCAACGATTCTGAGAAATTATAAATGTAGAACCGACACTGGGCGTAAAGGTCAACTTGTATGCCTACAAAACCTTTGCTGTTAAATTCGTATCCTGAATTAACTTAGTCAATGAAGTTAGTTGGACCTTTCAAACATGTTTTTTAATGCTCATAGAACTGTGTTTATTACACTAAAGCTTTTTATGAGAAATAAATATGAGTTGGTCCCATTTCTGACACAAAATTTAAATACAATTTTCACTCCCATTTCGGACAATGAATGGAAGTATAATCCTACCGTACTTTTTTTTTTGAATAAAATCGAAAGTTTGTATACATGTGCGTATGTTTGTTACTTCTTCGCGCTCAAACGAATAGACGGATTTTGAAAAAATTTTATACTATGTACTTGTTGACCGCAGGTAACACCGCGGGACGCGGACTAGTTATTTAGTAAATATTTACTGAGAACTATCTAATAGTTTGGCAATCAACATGAATACGGTGAAACCATGAGTAGTAAAAACATCCAGCTGGGCTAGCATGTTGTCTTTCCACCGATTTTATCCTGCGAGAAAGAGACAAACATATCCGTATTCTAGCTTTGTCGCATCTAAGCACGGATAAAAGAAAGACAATTTGTCTCCGGCCCGTGCTAGCCGCGCAGATTTTGATGTTGTAAGTAGAGCAGATGTAGTTTAGGAATATTATGACATAGTCACCTGATTATATCTAGTGAGCTGTTTCTATTTAACTCTATTTGATCTCTAGCTAAGGTGATTGGGTTTATGTACAGGTTGATTCAAACTGAATGGCGGCTGTGAAGCTAGGCGCGAAACGTTGCGTGGTAGCGAAAACGAAGGACGACGACGAAAGACAAAATACTCTTAAGCTATTCTGAGGTTACTCATCGTTTTCGCTAAAACGGTATTATGTTAGTTGGTGCAACTTCAAAGAAGAGTCACTTCTAAACACTACAATTGTTAATTAATCTATGCCCTCGCCCACCGTCCTTAGCCCCAACTGGCGTCTGGACCCTGCGGTCTGAGGAATCCTAATTAAAATTACAGCATGTAAATTCGGACTTGGACCTTCGCAAGATGTTTGTTTAAAAACAGCCGGTGCTTTGTTAGTGCGTGGTCGGTCGGAATACAGAAAGCTTTGGCTAAACAAATAGATGTTCATCATCATCACCATCTTCGAAATAACTACTAAGTATGTCACTAAGTATGCCACTAAGTATGTCACTAAGTATGCCACTAAGTATGCCACTTACTACAATTCTTAAATTCAGAGATCCTACTCCTTTTTTCTGTTACTCTTTCACGTCTCAACTACTTAACCGGTTATCATGAAATTTTGTATACACGTTGATACAGAAAAGGGTACCTTTTACCCCGAAAAGAATATGGTTCTTGTGGGACCGTGGGTGAAAGTGCTTGTATAATAAGACCTAGCCATCATCTGTCGGTTGCCACATACTTACATAATTTTATTCTATTTTTGTTTCCTAAAAATCTCATAGGAACTTTGACGATAACAAACGGACCTAACATCGGTTGGTAATTTACTACGTAACTTACCACGTTGTATTTTTTAATTTTAAATTCAAATTCAAATATTTATTTCAATTATGTACATCAGAGTACACTTATGATCAGAAAACCAAATTTGCCAAAATAATTATTAAATAAAATTAAATAATATAATGTTAGATAAAATTAAACATTAAAAAAGCACAAAAAAATAAATATAAAATAAAACATGTCAATAAAGTACATCCAATACAAATTTGATTTTGGCTTCTCGAGATTTATTCAGCATTATACTTCAGGTCGAATGCAAGTAAATTTTCGTACATTCACCTAGCTCTTTGATCCCTAATTTGTCAAGCTCTGGCACAGCATCTTAGCAAATCAGATTATTGGTCCGAGCACATGCGTCTCTTAGTTAAACCAAAACAAACCTCCGTACATATATCTCCTTAATTTAATAATTTCCGAGCATTTAGCTTGGGGTCCGCCATATTTGTCTTGGTCCAAACCGTCCTAAGATTAATCCGGAATTTTGTTAACCGGGTCCCTTTATCCCGGAACTATCCGGATTGTCCGGCTTGTAATAGAAAGGGTGGTCGCTGCACGTGTTGATAGGGTGTCCGCACGGCCTGGAAACACTCGGACACGGGTGCGTGGTCAAAGAATAGAAACGAGGATGGTAGCAGCTATCAATTTTGCAGGTTTGCGTTGGGTGAGGATTATAATTGTGAATGTTTGATGAAATATTAGTCAACGTTATATGAATTTCTACCTAGTGCAAAAATGAGAGTGTGATATTTCAGAAGACGATGCCGAGTATAGGGCTAAGTGGAGAAGAAAGGTAAGGAAGGATCGTCTATTACCAGTCGACCAAACACGCTGTCCACCTAGTTGGACGGTTAGTATATATTTATTTATAACCAACAACCTGGTTCCTCGGTTGACATATTTTATTCTTAACCAAAAATCTGGTTTGTCAGTTGATATATTTTATTCTTAACAGACAATCTGGTTTGTCACTACCATATGGGATACATAGTCGCGATAGAGTCGGATAAAAAGTCACATTAAGGTGGATGATTAGTTTCTTTTACAATCTGCAACGATCTTGAGTGTATGGTATAGTATACTATACCTGTATAGTTATTTTAAATATTCCTCATTTCGTTACAATAAAATCAAAGCGACACTCGATTGTCATTCATTGTCTTTTATTAGCAAGTTGAGATAAGATATGTTGCCTAATTTGTGAAGGGTTTGTCAGTGCCCCACAGACGCATTTGTACCAGTTGACCCTACTTTAAGAACTTTAGGTAGATCCTAAAAGTACATATGTAAGGAAGTAATAACTTTTTTTATTTTTACTTTATAATAAGTAGGCTTACATCAATTTTATGCTCTGTAGTTAATCTAAAGCTGCTAGGTATAATGATTAGTTTTGTCATACAGGGTGTTGCTTTTGGGTGTAGGAAAACTTCAAGGTGTCGTTCTGCCCGTCAAACTGAAATACTTTAAGAAGAGAAATTTGCAAAATTCGAAAGAAAAATAATCAAGTCTTCATGTAAATAACTAGTCACGTAATCAATTTTGTATATGGACACTTGATTTTTTTTGCAAACTTGTGTTCAAGCAGTTGTTCACTTTGACGGGTACAATAACACCCTGAAGTATTAGTACACTCGAGACCAGCACTTTGTATTCTTCTCACATATTCTGTAAGGTCAACAACATGCAGAGTTATACAGGGTGAAAACAAAAGTAGCAAGTTGTGTATAGTTTTTCGAGCTTGTACTTTTCCTTGAAAACAACAGCCATTCAATGTATCTGCGACTCACTTAGCATAAGTGGCGAGTTTACCTGAAATACACAGCCATAGTTTTACTGGATAGGCTGTTTCTATGTTACTTCAAAACAAGTATAAATAAAAATAAAAAACCTACGAACATAAAACAAAGCTAAGAAGACTTTCGACTAATTCACCTTTCAAACAAAAAACTAAATCAAAATTAATTCATCCGTTCGGGAGCTACGATGCCACAGACTGATAAACACACACACAGACACGTCAAACTAATAACACCCCGTAGCACTTGCGTCGGTGTTTAAAAATATAGAGAAACATAATTTGCATTGTCTAGTTATTTGGTTTACAACACAATTTTAAAATTATTTTTTGTTTAATTTCCAACCTTCGATTCTTTATTTTAATTTGACAATCATCTTTCAAACTCCACAAATGTGAATGTATATGTATATACTGTACGTTTTGTCTGAAATACTCTCCTCAAAAAGAAACAATTCCGTGATGAAAATCAATTCCAAAATCAGTCATTGCATAAAAAAATCACAGAAAACAGTTTCTTTCCTAAATAACTAAAATTTCGACTCGTTCATTGTGTAAACATATTATTATATGCGTACATATTTAAATTATACTGGAGCCTGGTGCAGCTTCGCCCGCTGTCATATTTGGAACTGAATATCGCCGGTGAAGTGTGGATGTCGCAATAGACCTCTGCCAGACCCTTCGGAGCAATGGCGTAACGATTTATCATGTTATGTCATATGACTTTTTCAGCCCTAAGTCCCTTCTATTTGTTCCAGCATCCACGCCTACAAGAGAACAACAGTCGTTACATAAATAATAATCTGGAGGGGACAACAAAACACGGTGTTTACCTCGATACCACCGCTCATAAAAATATATCGGACCGCGCATTATTCAATAGCACTACACGCAACCTTGTCGCACCAAAAAATATATCTACAACTCATTTGAAGAAGAAAAGGCCCAAAAGGCTGCAAAATTTTGTCGTTTATTTTGGCACTAAGTACTTTGGTACTCTTCTAACATGCTGTGCCCGACAGGGTCCGTTAGACTTATGTACAACCTAATACAATTTGTGTTATTCCATCATGTACCTACGGTACGGAAGAAGCAATTAATAAATCTGAAATCTGAAATCTGAAGTAGTCCTGTCTAAACTCTAAACATTACTATGCAACGGTATAAAGAGTAATGTTTTAATTAAGTGAGCATTACTTTAACAGTTTTGAAAATTAGTTGTCTTTTTCTTCTCTTGGTAAAATTTTTAGAAAATCTTACTACGAGTACATTGATGCCCTATTCAATATTTTAGGACGACGAACTCAGTTCAGTGCTCACCAACTAATTTATTTTTTTCAACATTTTCGTTACTTCCTCGGTGGCTCAGTTGGTAGTGAACCTGAATTTTGAGCCTAGGGGCGTGGGTTCGATTATTACCTAGGGCAAGCATTCATTTGACGAATATTTGTATTTGTTCTATGTCTGGGTGTAAATATCTTTTTAAGTAAATATTTAAAAATGTAAATGTATGTTTATCGGTCTCTGGCAGCCATAGTATAAGCTTTGCTTAGTTTGGGGTCAAAAAAGTCCTGAATTATTTATTTATTTATTATTTGATTTATATAAGGAATAGCGCTTACCATTAGATAAAAAATCTACTCGTTTTGTAACTCAATTGTATAGAAAAATCTTACTCAATTTCTATGTTTGTGAATCTTACTGTGACAAGGTGCGATAGCGGTGAAGAGATATAGTACGCACATAGGTTAATGGTGGATTAGATACATATTCAGATGTTATGAGATAAACAACTGGTTATGGGTGTTGTTTGTGGTGGAGGTAATTTCGGACTTCGTTTCAGTAGATTGTATTGGAGGAGAGATTGGATGGCTAGATTTTTTTAAGTTTCACGAGGCGATTGAACGAAATTGAATGTAGTGGATGAAACTGGCATGGCATGAAAAAATAACTCGCTGAATAGGAGATCTGTAGTCAGCTGTGGAGGAAAATTATTATAATTATTACTAGCTGTCACCCCGCGACTTCGTTCGCGTTTATTATTTATATATATAAATATATATATATATTTAAACTATCCTATCTCTCAATTTGGATCGAACTGCACATGGTGTGCGAATTTTATTATAATCGGTTAAGTGGTTTAGGAGTTCATTGAGGACAAACATTGTGACACGAGATTTATATATATTAAGATGACGATGTTAGTAGGTAACTGACTAAATAAAATAAATTTGGTAATATTACAAATTTTTGAATTTGATTTTTGCTTGTTAATAAGGACCATCAATATCAATTTAGAAAAATGCCACTCAAGTTCACTGCGTTCCCATCAGCGTCGTTCAAATCGCATACTCGTTATTCAAATTCCAAGACTTTCCACTTTACCTACCACACCACAGAATAAGCACCAGTCCCGCCCAATAGCCCATCTTTACCATCTCTAAGCTCATCTAAAAATACGCCAAACTCAAATATTTTCTTACAGAATCGAAGTGATCCAATAATCTGCATGGAGCCAGAGCGGGCATTCCTCGTGCGCGCAACTATGTTGAATATTTTTAATCAATACAAATTAGGTAGGAACGGCCTCGGGCGCTGGGGTGTATCTACGGCCGCACAGTGGGCTGGGAGCTTGGAGGTCGGATCACGGGATAAGATTTAGGTAGAAAATTTTCTTGCACCGTAAATTTTGAGTCTTGATGCTTAGTAGAGTTTAGTAGAGAAAATAGACAGACAAGAAGAGAGCTCGTCCAGTTAATAGAAAAATCACTGTGGCATATATCAAGTAGAGTTTTAATTATAATTGAAATGGGATACGGACTTCGTAAAGAAATCTTCTAATAGAACCTACCTGTCAAGCAAATGTTAACTGACATTTGGAATGAAAAAAAATGTATTCAAACTTTAGCCAGAAGAATTTGTAAATCTACGATTACCATTAGATTCGTAAAATATGCCATATTTGGGCTTATTAATACCAAAATTGTTTATTTATTTACAGGGAAGCGAAGTCCTGGTCGGTCACCAACTTTCTGGACCGGCTACATTAAAAAGGCCACGCAGACCACCAAGGTGCAGTGTGGCCGTAATGCAGTCAACCGCCGGATATGGAGACGCATTGCATGAAGAGTGGCAGCCCTGGGGAGGGACAAAGATAGCGAAGAGCCTTGTACCATTTACGGAACCACGACCACTCTGCCAACAGTGCACGGCTAAGAAGTAGATTCACACACCATGCCCTAAGTATACTTCATTCCTAAACTATAAAATTTATACAAGTAAATTTCCTCTTGATTAAATTTTTTTTTTGCCCACTAACTCTTCAGTATCAGTCCACAGTGCGCCTCGATGTGCATACGATACGGGCATCTCAAGATAAACTTAGTTAACAAGCTGATATTGATTTATGGCTCGCTCTTCCCCAGGTACTTGCTGTGAATACTCTCGATATGCTTCGATTACTGTTTGCGCTTATTCAAGTTCCTGCTGATTTTAGATGGCGAGTTTGTTTTGTTAGCAAATGTTTTTTGTTCGTCAATCCACTGATCAAATTAAACTTTAGGAGATGGCAGCCAAAAAAAAACTTAAATGCGTAAAAAAGTTAGGCCTATTTTTATTCATGTAAAAATAATTTAGGAATTTTAGCCAATACTGGCATGCTCTATCATACTCTAAACTTCAATGAAAAAGTTTGGTCTAAGTTCACCAAAACTTAAAACAAACAACAATAATTAACGGACTGTTTTTGACAGCTCTTTAAAAAGTTAATTGTGAACAATGGACAGTAAAATAAATAATCACCCAATTAAATATCTGTGAACTTAGGTCATAGTTTGTACCTACTAATAAATTTGTCAAATTGTTTTATGATTTTCCCATTCATCATAAGTCACACTTTGAGTCAGCTGCTCAAAGATTGAGCCGCGAGATTTTCTATGAATCATCAAACCATCTGTAGTGAAATATGAAGTAATCTTATTGTAAACTAGTGCCCCGCGGTGTCACCCGCGGCTAAAAAGTACCCTGCTTCCTTTTCTGTGATAAGACCCCTGATAACGTGAATGCTAAATTTTCATGACGACCATTTGTATTGTCAGGGCGTGAAAATGTAACAAACAAAAAATCGAACAAACTTACTTTTGCGTTTATCATATTATAGTTAGGATTAACTATAACGTAGAGGGCAAGAGATCACGCGGTAGATCCCCGATGAGGTGGTCAGACCAGCTCAAACAAAATAGCTCGTCCAGGTTTGAGGAAGTGGTGCGAATGGCTACAGACCGGAATAAGAGGAGGAGACTGACAAATCGCTGGGTGAAGCAAAAAGGTGGTCGCGATCTTCAGCCATGAAGGATCGACCAAGGAGAGAGAGAGAGAGAGAGAGAGAGAGAGAGTTAGGATTAGAACTTGGAAGTTCGGATTGTGACTATAGTAAGTCCTACTAATATTACTACAGTTTGTGTGTGAGTCTGTTTGTTACTTCTTCATCTTCACGCTCAAACGGATAAACGGATTTTGTTAAAATTTAAGCTTATATCCTGGATTAACACACTGTCTACTTTTTACCGCGGGTAACATCGCGGGGTGCAGCTAGTTTGCCATAAGAGTCTCGTACCTATTTCCAGTGGTCGACAAATGCCATGGCGACGCAACAAATCTTGAAGGCGAGCGTGTGGCCAACACTTAAATGGCAATCTTGTGTAGCACAGACAAAAGGAAAGTAACGGCGGTTTTACTTAGTTTTTTACTTGCCGGCTTTGAGACAGCTTTTTGCTGTTACGTGTGGGAGGTATCTGGGTACCTATTTAAGTTTTTGAAGAGGAGAATAAAACATTTAAAGTGCTCAGTAAGTTTGCTGTTACGCTTTGGGAAATAGTTATAGACAGATACGTACCTACGTCATTAGGTTTTCAATTAAAAAGTAATACAGTCATCTAGTACATTTTTAGCCTGCATGTGGATTTTGAACATTATATTGGAATCTTTTGAAAAACTTACACGAAACTTTGTTTTTGAACTTAATCAAGACTTACCAAATGTACATTTGATGGTAAGTCTTGATTAAGTTGATTAAATTTTCTCCAATTACAAGGATACGAGTATAATATATTTATGTGCCTATTTGAAAAAGTAGCCTATTAATAATAACATATCGTCACGTCTTTTCCCCGAGGGGGCTGGCAGAGGTGTAATACAACACCCACACTTAGCCTGACGATATTCAGTCCCAAATGTTACAGGGGGCGAGCCTGTCGCCATACACCGGGCTCCATTCATGTAGCAGATGACATACAATACGCACATATGTTCACACAATGAACAAATCGGTGCATGCCGTCGGCTGGTTTTGAACCCACTCCCTCTGGATTAAGAGGCGGCCTTCTCCCAACTAGGCTGTCATCGCTTTAACTACTACTAATATAAGTACGATTTCGATGTATATCGCTTCGGAATAATCAGGCAGTGTTTTGTGTTTCTTTTAAACATTCAACTTGATCGTAAAAGTCAAAACACTGCATAACTATTACTAGAATATACAACTATAATCAGTAAGAATAGAAGTATAACAATATTGTATCTTAGGCGTTGTAACATACGACTCAATTTCCTTCTCCATACTTAATTTTATTCTTTCAACCGCAAAACTTAACTGTATGTAAATAAACTTCAGTTTAAATAACACATTTAGCTCGTTACTAAACTTTATTAGAAACGTCTTTACGAACCAGTTCCTGTCTAAGTGAGATGTTAAGTTTAAGTTCGGTTTAAGTTTAGTTTAAGTAGAGGACAGTTCGGTGTACGCCTCCAGCGAACTAACTTTATGTGAGATCGATTTAGGATTAGATGCTAGAGAGTGTAAGTAAGTACGAGTACATGGTTTTTATTTTAAGTTGAATTTGGGGGATTTGAAAAGTTATGAACACACTTTGTTGTGAATTTAGGTAGTTTAGAAATGGTTTGGGATTGTCTCCTACGAGCGTGCTTTTATGCAGATGAATTTTACTTTTAGTTAAACATTAAAGTCAGATTATTTAACTTTTAATCATCATCATCATCATAATCAGCTCATAATCACTCATTGGTATGAGAATAGGCATCTCATATTTTGCGCTACACATTTTATGTAATTTACACCTATTAAGGATACGTTCACGGACATTTAAACTGACGTTTCAAATCGACAAAATCGGCAATTTTCATACAAATTTGTCGATTTTGTCGATTTGAAACGTCAGTTTGAATGCTCGTGCTTGCCCCCCATATCTTCTATGCTATACTTTAATATACTACGCGAGCCCTTTTTTTTCTGCACGCAAATCGAGTTACAAATATAATTTTCATATAAACACTAGGCCCTATATCCAGAACGGTTAGTTGCTAAAACTAAACAACCCAGAAGTATTGATGTGCTTTTCTAATACGCAGCATTAACAAAGACAGGTATATTTTTAGCTTGTTTAGATTTAGCAATTTAGCGTTCTGTATAACATGTCGTCACGCCTTTCCCCCGACGGGGCTGGCAGAGGTGTACAACACCCACACTTCGCCGGACGATATTCAGTCCCTAATGTGACAGGGGGCAAGCCTGTCGCCATACACCGGGCTCCAGTCGTGTAGCAGATGACATACAATCCGCACAAATGTTCACACAACGAACAAATTGGTGCGTGCCTTCGGCTGGGTCCGAACCCGCTCCCTCTGGCTTGAGAGGCGGGCCTTCTCCGGTTAGGCTATCATCGCTTCTGTATAGGGCCTACTATATTCTAGTAAAATGGCACTGCCATGGTATAATAAATACTTTAGCAGGTATGGAGTTCCGAGACAAAAATAGTCACGAGGGTGACACGCAGTGACGTCAATCGATGCGAAGCAGGACTGGAATAAGTAATTTACCATAAGTTCGAGAAAGACAATGACAATGACGAGTGACGTAGTCAGGTGTTAACTCCCGGAACACTAGACCTTATTTTTAATCTGTCATGTTTTAGCATAAGCAAGGTCTAGGTCATTCCGGGAGCCAACACGTCACTCGTCATCTCGTCATCGTCATCTGTCTCTTTCGCACTATTTATTGATGACTTATTTCGGTCTTCCATAAGCATTGATTCACGTCACTATGTGTTGCCCACGTGACCGAAATGCTATACCTGGCGGAGTATTTTATTGTACTATCGTTTTTAGAAAAAAACAAGGTGTCAAAAACAAAAATCCTTAAGAAAATAGCGCTTATGCAACCTATGCTTAACATCTGATAATATATCTAAAGCACAAGGCAAGCGTCTTCTTTAGATTACACTAAGCACTACCCAATTTGAATATCAACTTCAAAATAAGCGATAACTTGTCTCCGAAGCCGGAGTAATAAATTCGTTAGAAAACAGCGAGAGGGTGAAAACTACAAGTCATTATTGTACCTCCTAAAGGTGCGAGCCCACTAAAGTCCGTTGCAACGTTAGCGACAAACGCGACAGCGCGACAAGCGGCGCGATGTAGAATTATCAAACAGTAAACCTACACTATGGCCTGCATTGTTCAACTGGGATCCACATTGCGTATAACGACTACTTGATATTTTCGTGTCGCGTCACGTTGTCGCATTTGTCATTCACCTAGAACAACGGAGCAGACCCCATATAGCAGTTTCGTAGCAACGTACCCCATGCGCGGTACGTTGCTACGAAACTGAAATTCTGTGCAGAAAATATATTTAAAGTGGAACAAATATGTTAACGTGTTTTGTCTGGCATATTGAAGTAGGTAAGTATTTATATACGTTTTGATTTATATTAAGATTATTTATCAGGAAATAATCATTATTGTAACTCATTCACACTATCATTAAGATGGAAGTCTGGGTCTTTATTGAAAAATAGATGCAGGAGTGGTTTAGTTAACCTTAGAGCACTTGGTTGTATATTTTGGGTTCCTGGAACATTGGTTGAAACATCAAAACAAAATCCTACTACCATTACTACTGACTTTTGCGTTTGGCAACTGACCTGCCTGATACTTGTCTGTAATCAATGAATAGATGTAGTTTTGCTCGATGTCATTTTGTCGTGTCGCGTCGCACAGCGCTTTAGTGCGGTCAGACCTTTACTCTAACGGCAGGGGCCCACGGTTGTTGTTCAGCACTTGTTTATTCGATACTTTTTTATGGTAGCAATTGAAAGAGCAATGGAAAACTTGGAGAATTTAGTAAATACATTGGGGATTTGGAATTTATAATTCGGGCCGTGTTTTGGTTCTATTTGATATTTTTCAGCTTCATTTTGCCGAAAATATGAAAGTATTGATGCAGTCAGTATTACAATATGATACAGTCAGTATGTAGTTTTAAAAATTATATAAATAATGCTTAAAACTACACAATAAAACAATGTTGCTACACTACCGACTGCCTCGGTGGCTCAGTTGGTAGTGAACCTGCCTTCTGAGCTTGGGGGCGTGGGTTCGATTCCCACCTAGGGCAAACATTTATGCGATGAACATTTGTGTTTGTTCTATGTCTAGGTGTAAATATCTATTTAAGTATGTATTTAAAAATATATTTGTATTTATATCAGTCTCTGGCAGCCATAGTACAAGCTTTGCTTAGTTTGGGGTCAGACGACGGTGTGTGTAAGTGTCCTGATATTTATTTATTATTTATTTATTTTATTTACTAAGTCAGGAAAGGGAATATTAAGTTATCTCTAAACATCTCATAATGTTTTTTTTTGTATGTACTAAAATAGTCACGCTATGATATTAGAATAGTTATTCTAATAACGTAGCGTGACTATTTTGGTATTATTTTTACTGCAATTGCAGTAAAAATTATATTGATGAAAAGTTGGTGGGCAAACATTGAATAAGTATCAAATTTAATTTGGATTTAAAATAAAATTTTGAAGAAAAAAAAGGATATATAGATATATTTTATAACATTAGATACGTAATATTTGTAAAGTGCCAATTCTAGAGTTTCGTAGCTACTCTAACGATGCCTAAAGGTAATCACGGCTACCGGAAGTCTAGGGGAGCATTAACGGCCGGAAGCGTGGGTAAGACATCCTGTGTGTGCACCGGAAACGCGACTGTACTCTGCTCTAGTAGAGATGTAGAGGTGGACATTAGGGGTTGCCTAGCCTTACCCCAAACCTAAAAAAAAAATCACTTTATTATTTTAACCCGTGACTTTGTTCGCGTTTATTATATATTAAAATAGTATCCAAAAACCGTTCTCGTGAAACACTGTAAATAATAGTCAAATTTTGTAGTGTGTACTGTGTATGTGCTTGTACCGTGACATCACCAAGCGGTTCCAACGGAAGACCAGCGCCGGTTAACAGCCGGCATTATGCTGAGTTGGGGCCGTTTTGTGACCTTGTATACTTATTGTAAAATTCCCTTAATGATTTTAATTTCAATAGGTCACAAATAAACTTTTTTTCTTTCTTTCTTTTCTTTAAATTTCATCAAGATCCGCTCAGCCGTTTGGCCATGAAAAGCCTTCAAACAGACAGACAGAGGTACTTTCTACTTTACAATGATTATAAATGGTTTAAGAAAATACGAGTATAATGTACATGTTACACTAGCTGCGCCCCGCGGTTTCACCCGCGGTTCAAAAAGTATCCTATGTGCTATTCTACACTACAATCTATCTCTGTGCCAAATTTCATGCAGATCTGTTCAGCCGTTCTGGCGTAAAAGAGTAACAAACATCCATCCATGCATTCTTACAAACTTTCGCGTTTATAATATTACAAATGATATATATGGATATGTTACATAAAAATTTCAAATAATAAGAATAAAAAAATATTAATAAACCAAGAAATTATTATGTACGTATAAACGATCCAACAATGTATTCTATTGATTGCTAGCCAAGTCTTTGTTAATTCTGATTCTTCTTAACCATTATTGAAGTCAACAAAACAGCGACGCTCGTTGTCCGTTTAACGCCGTTATCGCCGTTGGCGCGGGTAACGGCGCAACTTGGTCAATAACTGTAACCGCGGCGCGGGACCCCTGTAAGGTGAGGAGATGATAACAGAAACTTAGAGATAAGAATTAATGTCTGTTTGTTACACAAATATCTTAGTATTTTGGATACATTGGTCTTATCGAGCAATGTATGGGTATAAAATCAACTCAAAAACAAGAATTTAGCTTAAGCCATATCGTCGCTTCTGCTAAGGCTATATACTTTAGCGGCCTTCGGCAATAATTCGGGCTATCGCGACAAGTGTAGCCGGTTAGTTCGTCACTCGGCGATGTATCGGGCGAATTATCGCCCACATCAACACTGCAGAAAGGCGACGAGTTGACCGCTTATGTAGACAAGAAAATCGTCGATAGCCGATTACGATGATTTTAGCGCGACGTGACACGAATTATCGCGCGCTAATGTATAGCTCCAGCATTCCTGTTGCCACACGGCTCAGTTAAGTACGCGCAGGGCCTCAGTTAAGTTTACGCACAGTTATAAGTGCGTGCAGAAATTGGAGCGTATGGTAGGCCATACGCATGGAGATCGGAGTTGTTGTCGAATGCGGCTATAATGTACTATCACTTTTCACGCTTTTTAATATTGACTATATTCCGCTACGATTCATTATTTCCCTTGATCAGATGACGGGAGATTTTTTTCCCTATATTTCCCTGTTATAAACAGAGAAGCGTACCACGAGCTCTTTCATGCCAGCCGCTTACCGTCTCTTCGTTTATGTGCTCTCGCTCAGATTTCTTAAAATTATAAGAATAACCAAACTTTATTACAGAATAATTGACAATGTTAAAAGACTTGGACATTATAGGGCTGGCCATGTGATCATATTGTATAGGCTTGCTTAAACCATTTTTTTCCTCTGATTTTGATGATCCAGTCTGGGTTACTCTATTCACAAAAAAGTCTTTATTGGAAAATAACAGCTAAGTCAATCATTTGTAGAGTCCATACAAAGATTTTGTAAGAGTTTTGCTTTTGGATGGTGAAAATCTTAAACAATTAATACAATATTAACCACCTTGCACTAAACAACAAATTTATATCTCTACCTTAGACGCTGCATTATGCTTTCATCGCCTGCTTACAGCTCGTCGCTTGCGGGTAATAGTACAACTTGGACAGTTACCCGGCGATTAACAGCCTCGCTCTGCCGGGTAAATACGTGCTTACCTTCCCTAGGGGAAATGAGAGGTGAAACGGAGGTAAACAGGGAGCAGTGATTAAGATTGAAAATTAATACCTACGAAGTGAATATTTGGACCAGTTTAAACAAAGCGTGTTTGGAATGATTCTGTATCTAGATATTTTATCTAGATATCTCATGTATAAGAAGGATAAATTATGAAAAGTTTTTCTCTGCATTAGTCATAACTCTTTTTTCTTTACAGCTTTATTAAAATGTGTTTAATGTGTGAACATAATTTGTCATCAGTCTGCATGGATGCAACCGGTCTTATTGGAGATCTATGGGGGAGGCCTATGTCCAGCAGTAGACGTCCTATGGCTGATGAATGGATGGAATTTGTTATCGGCTACATACCTAACTGCAGTCCGTTGTATGCATGGCGACTGGCTTGCCACCTGCTACATTTGGGAGAAGTGTGGGTGTTGTAATACACCTCTGCGAGGATAAGGCGTGCCAATTTATTGCTATGTTATGTAGCCATATTTAAATAAATTTTTAAATTTAGCGTACTTTGATTTAGCATAACATTGGCCGCTCAGTTTATATAAAGTTACTTGATTACATTATGTTATTATGTGAAATGAGCCTCGAACTTAATTGGGCAATCGAAGTCTATGGTGGCATTTCGGCTATTTCAAAATGAATTCGTAAAGTGTCGTTCTGTGACGACCCCAATTTTTCCCCACTGTTTGCTTCTTGTTTGCGGCTACTATCGCTCATCCAAATCCTTGCTTACCCTTAAGATTACCACAATAATGATTGTCATAGCCGCCATTTTTCTAACGATATCGGTTACAAAAGAAGACTGGGTCACTTACAATCAACGACTCGAGAAACAAAAATTGCTGAGTTATATTGTTTTTTTTTTCTGAATTTCGTGACGAGAGTTTTAAAACAAGTAAATGTCACACTTTAAATTAATATTAGGTACTTTTTTAATTTAAAAATTACACATCACGGACCCCAGGCACCGTGACCTTTGTTAACAATAATCTTAATTACTGGGGAATACAGGTAGAGGGGGGTTGGTTATTAAGTCATAAGCTAAGGTTAGGTTAAAGGTTATCAGATTTACTTTTTATATTAAATAAATAAATGTTCGGGACACTTGAACACACGGTCGTCTGACCCCAAACTAAGCAAAGCTTGTACTATGGCGGTCAGAGACTAATATACATACTTAAATACTTTTAAATACATACTTAAATAGATATTAACACCCAGACACAGAACAAACACAAATATTCACCATATGAATGTTTGCCCTAGGTGGGAATCGAACCCACGCCCCCTAGATCAGAAGGCAGGTTCACTACCGACTGAGCAACCGAGGCTGTCAATTACACATATTGTGAGTACACCACAACGAGACCAGCGACCCGCAAGCAGCACCCTATCACGAGTACGACGCATGTGTCAGCCATCGCTCTCCTCAACCATATTTGAGGAAAGGGACCCGATATACGACGCCACCGCCATATTAGGTACTTCATCATGTGAAAAATAATAGTAACAGAAATATTTCCTAGTTATAAACTTTAACAGTTTGATGAATTTCAGCTTGATGGGGGATGAAATTTTGGTGATACTATAATTGTCAGACAATAAATTGCGTTTCCTATTACAAGAAACCTCTTCATCTTGGCATTCAGTTTTGTAGGAAAAGCACTGACAAAAACTATCAGTGTAATGTCGCATAAAGTCGGGTCGTTAGCTATTGCAGTCGTAGTCGCCGGTCGTGTCGCAGTCGTCTCTCATAAAACAGTCTGCGGGTAATATTTCAAAGCGGCAATAAAAAAACAAGCAATTAGAAATGTTTTGTTTAGACGCGACGATTTTTCACTTTTAATCTCGCCTGTCGCGACTATTGTTTATAAGTTTTTCTTAATGACGTCACGTCTTATCCAGCTTTACGGTTGAAGGGCACTGAAAGGGAACTGAATTCGTTGTTTCTAAAATGGTTCGTTATCTTGGGATGCCTAATTGCGTGTTTGTTATTATTTGTAACAAACTTTTATTTACAACAAACTATCAACAAACATGGCATACTACAAATGGCATAATACTCGTACAAACATAATATGGCATACTTAAGTTAATTAAGGGTGAGAACTGTTTGTCCTAGACAAACCGCATTGGTTTTAAGGGCATATTTAGTTTAAACTGTAGTTATATTTATGTTAACAAAAAAATGATCTGAACATCTGGTTCATAAGTACTATGCACTATCTAATAAACGTTGTATAGCCTCGTAATAGTAGGTACATTACTAAGTGATGGCAGCCTAGTTGGGAGAAGGTCCGCCTCTCAAGCCAGAGGGAGCGGGTTCGAGCCCAGCCGACGGCACGCACCAATTTGTTCATTGTGTGAACATACGAGTATGTACGTATTGTATGTCATCTGCTGCATAACTGGAGCCCGCATGGCGTATGGTGTATGGCGACAGGCTCGCCCCCTGACACATTTGGGACTGAATATCGTCCGGCGAAATGTGGGTGTTGTATTACACCTCTGCCAACCCTCTCGGGGAAAAGGCGTGACGATATGTACTTTGTATTTTTTGTTTAAATTTTTAATTAGCTCGAAAAAGACTAAGCGTCATACCTATTCCGAGGCTATCATACAACGTTTATTAGTAAGTCTATAGACATCTACGTCAAATTCGCTGAATGTCTAATTACATTTACATCCAAAAATCGTCTTTTTTATCTATCCCGGATAAACTGTAAAACTACAGAGGCGTAGCTCAACTAAAACGGATTTTTTCCATGTTCAGTTTGAATTACGTTGAAACTTCCCACGCAGTCGTCCAGGTTGTCTCATCCATAAAAATGCGATTGCTCCCCGAAGTGTATAATTCAAAGAGACACCATCTTTAAAGTCCACAGACTAAGCTACGGCTCCGATACTTACACGAATAATAAACGGGTGCTATTTAATCGCACATCAAATATCTAGCTATTTAAACGTACATCAAATATCAGTGATGATAACCTAGTCGTAGAAGGTTCTCCTCTCAACCCAGAGGGAGCGGGTTCATTCATTTGTTCATTTGTGAACATAAATATGTGCATAAAATAATATCATGTCATCTGCTACATAACTGGAGCCCGGTTTTTTGCGACAGGCTCGCCCCCTGTCGGGAAAAAGGCGAAATGTCACGTTACGTAAATATCTACTTCTAGTTAAAGTCAAAAATCCACTTTTAACTAGTATTTCCTATCTAGGGCCTTATTGAGAACGTAGCTTGCTAAAAGTATTGATATCTTTAGCAAATACGAATCAATAACAAAGACAGTTTTCGATAATTTTAGTTAATTTATATGTAGCAATTTAGCGTTTTAATTGGCGTTTTTTTATGTCTCATTTAAATATAGGTAAAGACCAAGTTCACGACAAAATATACACGTCAAATAAAGTTATTGTATAAAGTAGAAATTTGTGAGGTACGAGTATAAACAAAACTTTTTTCCCTAACTCTCACACATTGTATCTCTAGCCTTCTAGCCTACTGCCTATTAGATGCTGATTTTGTCATTTTGATACGCATCAACTATTTCTGGCGCACAAATAAATTTCCAATAAATTATCAAGAAAGTTCTAGAACAGTCTAGAAAATAAAAGTGGAAAAACCGTCTGCCATGAATAACGCTGTGACGCTAAAACGTTTGAACATATTATAAAAGCTGCATATAAATAGTCTCATTTTGTATACAAAAATACTTAAATTATAATACCAAGTGTTTGCTCGTGAAAATATGAGGCAGGCTATTATGACGATGAGGCTGGATGGAGATAACTTACTGCGACCTTGGATTCGGAGACAGTTTTAAGAAAACGTCTGCAAATATTTTTGTGTACAACATTTTTGTGAACAAGTATTTTTATTAAGAGGAAAAACGGAAAACCCAACTGCAAAATGTATCCTATGCCACCCTAGAAACAAAGACCTTTCTTACGACACTTCGCAATCAAAAATCGGTTAAACCATTTATGCGGTAAGTCGTTACATAAGTAAATAAAAAAATAAGTACATACTTTGAAACCTACATACGCCCCAAAAACATTTTCTTCTACTGAAAAAAAAATTGAAAATCTTAACAAAATTGAAAATTTTAAATAATCGTAGTATGTGTAGGTTACCTTCGTTTTGTAATATAATTTGTATGTATTTATATGTATAGGCTCACCCCCTGTCACATTTGGGACAGAATATCGTCCAGCGAAGTGTGGGTGTTGTAATACACCTCTGCCAGCGTGCCAGAAAACGCGAGACAACATGGTATAATATTCTTAAACTATGCTACCACTACACCCACGCTCTGAATTGTACTCTCAGTTGAACAAAACATAACATCGTCACACCCACACTTCGCCGGACGATATTCAGTCCCAAATGTGACAGGGGGCGAGCCTGTCGCCATACACCGGGCGCCAGTCATGTAGCAGATGACATACGCACATATGTTTACACAATGAACAAATTGGTGCGTGCCGTCGGCTGGGCTCGAACCCGCTCCCTCTGGCTTGAGAGGCGGGCCTTCTCCCAACTAGGCTACCATCGCTTTTTGAACAAAACACCGTTTAAATGCTAGAAATTCCTACCACCTACCCCATCTTCCAGTATCAAGTTACTAAAATCAAATAAAAGAATCAATCTTCCCGACGCCGACGGTTCAGACAAACGTATGCACAGATGTAATAAATTGCATGGAGAATATCTCCCGGGCTACGGTGCGGGAGCCGAGGAAACCCGAAGGAAATGCACCCGGTGAATGTGCGGGTGTTACCGGTAAATATGCTGAAAAATGCTGTGACAGTATGAAAAGCTGAGACTCTATTCTGGAGCGTACCTACAACAATATTTCAGTCACTTTCAGCCGTATGACTTTGAAAATGAGAGAGACAGTGACCAAGATAAAATGAACGCGAGAGAACAGTGCTTCAGTCAGAAATTGTTTTACTATTTTCACGACTAGAAAAGTTGAAAATTAGACACCATTACTATAACAAGTATACTTAAATAAAAAATAAAAAAAACCCCGTCATCGATTTTCATCAACACTGATTTTTATCAAACATAAACACACTGCCTAAGAACACTGCCGGCTAGTTTACCTTTCAAACAAAAAAAAAGGAAATCAAAATCGGTTCATCCGTTCGGCAGCTTCTATGCCACAGGATGGATGGATGGATGGATGGATGGATGGATGTTTGTTACCCTTTCACGCCAGAACGGCTGAACAGATCTGGATGAAATTTTGGCACAGAGATAGATTATAGTGTAAAATAGCACATAGAGTACTTTTTAACCACGGGTGAAACCGCGGGGCGCAGCTAGTTCTTTATATTTATAACTTCTGGACCGATTTCCATAAAATTTATATGGGACCATCTGTATGATCTACGGAGTACATCCTCCTCCTTTTTGGAAGTCGGTTAAGTCGGTTAATAAGAAAACATCGCCCAGGACCACAAGTACCACAGCTGCTTAATAACGCAATTTGTATTAAAATGAGCAAGTCTCGTTACTGAACCTTGCCGAAATGTGTCTCGTCAGTCACAATGAAAAATGTCAGTCCAGTCACGGGACGCCGGGATGGACAGGTAGCCCACTCTGTTTATACGTTTTTTACGTCCTTGGTGAGTAATTTGACGGCTTTATTTGTGAATAAATAAACGTCGGTACGAATACTACGAGTCTTAGTTTGCGTGGTGTTCTGTTTATAGGTCCACGCCGTTTTTAATTCACAAAATACGCCCTATTACATAGGTCTTTTAATTATTATTTTTGTAAACACTATTGTAAATTTGTTTTGGCTGGGGTCAGTTATTTCGTTCATTTTAACCATAACTGCTTTAGCATCTAAATTTCGTACATTAGCTATGTTAATACAAGGAGTGGATTAAGAAATATGACTAGGTACATGGAATACCCATTTTGTAAATTTATAACAATATTTTTGGCCATGCAATGTCCCAATGGTGGAAAAAGACTTCCCTATCTTCTTTCCACGATTGGCTGTCCTGAACTACAATTGCAAGTCCCGAAGTCGTCCATTAATTTGCTGCCAACGCCAGCAAATTAAAAAGTTTTTAATATTGAAAAATGAAATGAAAATATAACCAAAACGTAGCGTGTTTACTATGACATTTCTAGCACAGTGTCCTACATAAGTTTAATTAGAATGAACCGCGTCAAACTCCATGCTAAAGGAGGTCCGCATTCAATAATGTGTGATAATGGCCCACACTTTAGTGTTGCAACGCATGCGTTTATAATCACCGCATTGTATTTCAGCGGAGCGCTGAAGTGTTTCGTATTTCGGATTGTTTAAATTACCCCATAAATACATGTAAACGATTCGCAACAAAGAGACGTCGCACAGCGCCGACGCCGGATCGGGACATAAATCTGCTACGCGAACAAACAAGAAATAACTCTCACGGCTGAAAATATCAAATGTAAAATGTAAATTTAACTACCTAATACGGAGTTAAGCCGCACGAAAGTGCGCTTTAAAGCGCTGTTTATTCGAAATTTGAGTGGTGTTTTTATGTTTGTGTCGCGCGCTGGGAAATAAAAACGTCTGGTAGCGCTGCACCGCCCGCCTCGTTATGAATGGCCTATGAGCTATCCAGTGCCGGCAAAGACTGCCCAGGCTTTATTAGTGCAGATGTGAGAAGCCTTTGATTGCCTCAAAAATTTGCCATGCAAAGTTGTTGCTAAGTTACAGTTTCCTTGAGTGTTAGCAGGAAGTCAAAGCAGTGTTAGATTCGTGTTTGGCTGTTTGCACAAATATCATTCTTTTCACCAACGGTTAACTTTTTTCAGAAATTAGAATAAACTGCTTCTGTAAATCGTGAAAACCTTCGTAAATTTTTGATACGCAAACTAAAAAAAACTTTCAACCTTCTCTTTTTTTTTAAATTCGATTTTGATGACCAATTTTCAAAGCATTGTAAAATTCGTAGTCCTTCATGTTTGCTCAGTCCCTTCTGCGTCCCTATATAATATAGTCTACACGGAGAGTATCTTAGGTGGCAGTGCAGTGAGGCAGTTTGTATGATGTAGAGCACGTCGTCGGCCGTTATGGCTGCAACCTACTTACTTTATAATTGTTGCTGGCCTCACCAGCTTAAGGTGAGCTCTCTAACGTCTTTCATGAGAGATGAGGACTAAAGAGTTTATCTATTTTATGGAAAACATAAGATGGTTTTAACTGTCTAAACTTACAGGTGAAGTTAGAGACAGATTATGCAGGCTTTCTTGAAATGTTCTAAACATTGCACATGTCATTGTAGGTACAGCAATCAATTACTCTTGTTCAAAATAACTATTCACGTGGTCAACTTTGTTTCATACAAAGTAGTAAGTAAGACTTGTGTTTTTTTCTTTCGGATTTTGCAAATTTGTGTTCTTAAAGTTGTTCACTTTGACGGGTTGAACAACACCCCTAAGTATTACTTACCTGTTCTTCTGAGTAGAGGCTCTTTATTCGAACAAGGCGGTCGAGTCTATTTAAAAAAAAACTTTGAAGTTTATAAGTGAATCTTTGATACTCAAATTGAATTAAAACATTTTGACTTTGACTTTGACTACACTCAAAACTAGCACATTGTAAACAGGTTATACATACTTCATTGGCACCACTTGACCTGTACACTTAGCTCAGTAAGTACTTCAGGGCAGCTCAGAGGTCAGCCTAAACCAGCCACATTTAAGGGTCCGCAGTAGCCAGCAAGGCCACACGGGCAATTGAGTCGTCTCTAACTGCGGCGTAACTGCCTTATTGCATTGCACTGGATGAGGGATCGTTGCCAGTTATTGCGGTAGTAATGGGCCGGTAGCTTTAAATCGGCCTGGCTTGGCGACATGTGGAAAAAGGTTGCTAGAAAAGATAATACGTTAAGATATACGTTTGGGGGCTGAGCTACCCACGTCCGTAGAAGTGTACTCTATTCTGATTCCCTACACGTGGTCCCCGGGTAGTGCTAACCGGGTAGCAAACTCTGGTGGGAGGCTTCGGCCGTGGCTAGTTACCACCCACCGGACCAAGCCATGCCGTGAAATGACCTAGTCGCGTGTTTCGGGATGTAGTCCGGTGTAACCGTTCCGAAGACGGGTCTGAGTAGTAGCGCACTTGTAGCGCCTCACTCAACTGCCGTCTTTGTACTTCTTCACTCTACAAAACTTCAAGGCTAGAGTGAATAAGTACCTTATAGGTCGTCGTGCTCCATCTTAGACTACAACGTCGCTTAACATCAGGCGAGTTGGTGGTCAAACGCCGACCTATTCTACATAAAAAAAAAAAAAAGATATGGTATCTACAATGCCACTCTTAAGTCTATTTTAGTAAGAGCTAGATGAAAAAGTTCATTGAAACTACAGGATGCAGTTGGACGCAGTAAGAGCAGGATCGTGATTTTGTATTGTAAAAATGCTACTGGTCGTTCAGGCCTCTGCAGCGTACACATAGATGACGTTGGGCCTTAATTTTTAAGGACGATTAGCGAAAATGGTATGTTCAATGATTTGACCTTAGGCCATCGCCAAGAATACGGAATCAGACTGGCCCATTGACCTCGAAAAACATCGCTTTGGTAGACATTATTGCCTTTATACATTACTAGCTGCGCCCCGCGGTCCCACAGAACCGTTAATTTTTTTTGGGATAAGTACCCTATGTCTTTTTCTGTACCCTAGACAATATGTATGCAAAATTTCAAGACGATCGGTTGAGTAGTTGAAACGTGAAATCGTTACAAACAAACAAACAAATAAACCCACTTTCGCGTTTAGTTGTTAGTTAGGATTAGGATTACTACATACATTACGACTACGACACACATACATACCTACATTAATACATTATACATTTTCAGTTTCATTATATTATGGTGAAGAAAGTTAAAAAAGACTTTGGGGGGAAAACGTGTGACAATACTATGCTACACGCCTACATTGAAAACGAAAAATCATTTTTTTTAAACGAAACATTCCATTTTCAAAATCCTACAAAATCACCTCCTTGTGTTACTCGTTATTTTCCGAACATTTTCCCGTTTTACAAAGCAGCCAAGTCGCGACAGTAACACAGTAGGTACGAGTGCCGGTGTCCCGCCGCGCGAGATTTAAATGTCCACTTTATATACAGGTTGTTACGCGTTAAGCTCTGTAAGTACAGCTAAAAAGCTCAAGTTTTATGGGCAAGATGTTGCACTGATTGTAATGGAAAGTTTTGAAGTTTTTGTGGAAAAGGTAAGTAGGTAGGTGCTTAGATCAGAAATAATATCAAGTCTCAATACGAAAAATGGCACCTTGAAAACAAGCTTTTTAAACACGACATCTATGTTCTTACTTATATGTGATCGAAGGGTAGGTATAAACAAAATGCCATAAATGCATAACAATAATTGGTTTTTTTACCAACTTGAGCCAAACAGACTGCTCAGTAGTCGTGCCGGTAGCTTTGGTGCGGCCGTTTTTTTTTTTCAGAACTTCATTAAACATAACATTCAATTAAATTTTATTAGTTGAGTATGTAGCACTAGCCACATACAAAACTTACGGTACGTTACGGTTACGGTGAGGTACAGTACGGTTTCAAATTAAGCCGGTATGATTCTCAATGTAATAAAAAAAAAACAGAAACTACTTACAAAGTAACAAGCAAACAGCATGAAATAAAGGTGGATCATTTATGAACTTTATAACCTGCGTCCGTATAGGGCAGTAGTAGGTAGAGATAATTTCCTTACAGAAAAGTACAATATATTTGAAACATGCTGTATCTGCTGTAAACAACGAATTTATGCAAAAGGTCGACGCAGTGACGCGCGATAAACCGAAGCGAAGTGGCCACTATTTCATATTCCACTGGAGAGGAGAGTAACTGGCGCGTTCAAACGCAGCAGGGTGGATGGAACAGTGTTTTCCACTACTTTGTATTGGGTTTTTAGATTTGAGCATAATTTCATTGTAAATATTTTTTTAAGTTTCTTTTGTTTTTTTTTTAAGGTTGTTGGTTATTTGCTAAAAAAAAGGCCAATGCCATACTTACTACTACTCTCATAGTGTACTTAATAAATATTAAAAAACTTTTGGTTGACATTTTTTTAATTTTATCCTCACACCAAAATATATTTTTTGAACTTTAGATAAAATTCATTTGGCGTTATATTTTATTCAACTTAACTGCTCCACAAACTTCAAAGTCGTCGGAGTAGGTAAGTACTTACTTCACCTCCCAATACCACAATTTCATTAAAACCGCAAACTTTCAGCTCTCCAGCTTTTGTTTCTGAGGAAACCGATTAATTTTATTGCCCGAGCTAATTCTATCAAAGACTCGTTCGCTTTAATAGCGCACAACAAAATAAGACCCTTAAAAACTAATGTTCAGCCTTAAGACCACCGCAAATACCTCTTTGTGACTCGGAGCGATACGCCACCACAGTCTTTGAGAAACCTGGCTATAAGGAATTTTCTCCCATCACACGCTACCGTTCAAAACGAAACTCTACCCCGCAAACCGTAGAGCCCATTTCACACTGGCCAGCAATAAAAACTTAAGGCGAACCAAGATACCGACCAGATTAAAAAGTTGGAGTTCGTTCTTGCGATGTCATTGTAAGTGGAAAATGAGTTAAATAAGGCAATACATTTTAATTAGGAAGGAAGGGTAGGTCCCTTTATTCGGAGCGCGATAACTCGCCGCTGCGTCTATTAATTGAATTTCATGTTTAATTAAGTCGAGACTCAAGACTGAAGATAATCCGACCGCTGATCTCGGTATTCCGATTCGAGACTCAATTTAAAGTTGCAGGCTTTACGATTGCCAAGTTTTTTGGGGACGCTGAAACAACATAGTATCGTATCTTGGGCCTAGAGGACGCTCTCACAAAAGATCGTATTAATTTGTATTCAGATGAAGGAATTCCAATTTCGAAATTTAAAATGAGAAGAGCTCTGAAATCCGGAAAATTTACAAAAAAAAAAAAAATGAGCGTCTAGTAAACGAAACATAAGTTGTACAGTTTTTAAGCATACTGATATTCTTAAGGTGCTTGTAGATGAGGCATATTTTACAGCAATATGTTGCTGCAATATGTTGCTGCAATATTGCCGATTGAAGCACGCCTGTCATTAACCATAGTAGAAGGGTTTGACGATATGGCCAGGCCACACTCAAAATATTCTCTGGAACATCGGTATAGGTGGTTGTAAAGGTTGTCTAATGATGCTGACAAATCGGTTGGTGAAGGAAAATGGTGTTCACGATCTTCAGCCATGAAGGATTGACCATAAAGAGAAAGGTCTGGAAGAGATCGCTCTTAAGCGATAAGACTACCCATTGCACCTATATTTTTGATAGATACCTTATTATGTTTAGTTTGATTTTAAATTTTGGTGGTGATTTAAAAAAAAACTTGGTGTCAATAAAAAAACGTGTTGTATTGTATTGTTGCAATATTGCCAGCAACAATATTTCAGTCACACATTGCTGTTAAAATATGGGCCGTCTAAGAGTACCTTTACTAACTTTAACTTCAACCGTCCCAATTAGGGCCCTAGACCAAACTCCTTCTGGGCTACCGAAGCAATTCGGCCGTACCGTAGAGGTGCCCATATGCTAGTCGCCCATAGCTTTAACCATACCTAAGGCCCAACGCCATCTGCGCTTGCCTAATGCCCGGTACGCCGCCGTAGAGGCCTCAGTGGCCAACAGCGTTAGTCATTCAAAACAAAATCGCCTTTACTCAATTGTCAACCTTATCCTCAACCTTATCCTCACCCTTTTTTTTTTAACGCAACTCATGATAATTATTTCAAAGTTAACTCCCTCAAACTGGAGGGCTATTCCTACGCGTGAGATGAGATGAGATTTTTTCTTGGTCACTCTCACACCTACGAGTATGACTATTCAAACGAGAGCAACAAGGACGAAAAAATGGTGAGAGTTAATCTCACTCCGTAAGAATAGCCCTTCTAAGCCGAGTTCTAAAACTCAAGTAAATAATCTTAATATTTCGCCCAAACCACAACAATATTAATTTAGCTATAACTAACTAATCCACAATTAGTGCACATGAGATATCACTAAGCTATAATTTATATTTACGGCCTGTCCGGGCCAGGGGGCTAGTGGCAATTACACCCTTAAGATGCGCGACCTACCCTTAATAGTGTCTATTCTGTGCCTTAATGCTGACTGATAAGATACAATAACCTTTATAGGTACGATTTGGGTTAATGCATTTAAAACTTAAACCCCCTTATTCCCCTATTAATAAACGTTGTATATTTATTACTTGTTTTATTCGATCGAGTAAAAAAATTAAACGAAAGAAAAAGAGAAAACACTGTATAACTATTCGGAGGCTATACAACGTTTATTGACAGAGCGAACATTAACGAGCGAAGCGTCTCTTCTTCAGCTCTGCTTCAGGCAAAATGTTTTCGCGAGTGTCTGTCCGGCTGGTCTCTCCACAAGTCTCATTTATCCATCGATTGTCGTGGAATTTGGTAAGCAGGTTCGTTATATACTCGTATGTACCTATGTACCTTCTTAGACTTTTTTGCCGATTTAATCTATGGTTTTTTTTTTTAATGGCAGAGATAATTTTTTTAAGTTCTTGCGAGGTTTTGAGAAGCCACTAGTTAGTAAGGAAGTTAGTTTAATTTCGCTTTCATATCTTAACTTAGGTGTTGCCATGTAGGTACATAAATTAGATCTACCTATCCATGGTATAATAATATACTCCGCATTCCGGTCACGTTGGCAACACATAGTGACGTCAATCGAGCAGTGAGTTTTTGGCGGGAACCGAAAAGATGGTGTCGTGATTTTGTATTATTTTCTAAAACTTGTGATTCTTCGAGTGTTAAAGTGTAATAATTGTGGATTATTAACCTTTGCCGATTCGTTAACGTGCACGAGTGTGGGCAAATGATACAAACATTAGGAAATGCTACTTTTCATGTTCTCTACAAAACTCGACTTAAAGTTTCAGTAAAGTATCTACGGCTTTACTGAAATTGGGAAAGGGGAGGGATTCATCTCAACTTTCACCACCCTGTCCTTTATCATCTCATCATCATCATTATCAAGACATGACAATTACTAAGTTAGGCATTAAGAACTTTGTATCCAGTTGCCAATAAAAAAAAAAAAAAAATCAATCGAGCAGTAATTTACAAATAGTTCGAATGACGATGACGAGTGACGAGTGACGTCATTATGTGTTTGGTCCCAGAACGCTAGACCTTATTTTTTTAGATCATCTAAATTGGACATAGTTTAGAAATTATTAACTTACAAAAGTGCATATTAATGGCCGCATGCGCCTCATCCTCTCGACAGCTAACAACCAGACTGCACAGAACTTGACTGATTTACAACTCAAAAGAAATTAAAAGTTTTACGCCTCACTTAATCGCTTCCTCAACGATAGCGGATCGTAAAACGTCACTCGCTCTCAAAAACAAAATGGCGGATTGACATTTAATGGGTCCGGCACAAAAAAGGTTAATAAATTATTGAATAAACAGTATTTTATCTACGGATGAGAAAGAACAATATTGTTTTGGATGTATGCCATCAGGTGATAGCTGTAAACTTGTCAGGGATTTTTATGTAGTCGAGACGGTCTGACAGACGGTGCCGTCTAGTAAGTAGTAGGTATTAGAAGGTACACGTGTATCTAGATTGTTTTTTAAGTAAAAAAATAAAAATGTGGAATGATTTTCAACGAACATGAGCATTTTATTCGTGATTTTGGTTAGGTATTCATTTATAAGCGATGATAACATTGATAGCCTAGTTGGAGAAGGCCCGTCTCTCAAGCCAAAGGGACCGGGTTCGAACCCAGCCGACGAAACGCACCAATTTGTGCATTGTGTGAACATAATAAAATGTACGTATATAATGTCATCTGCTTCATGACTGGAGCCCGGTGTATGGCGACAGGCTCGCCCCCTGTCACATTTGGGACTGAGTATCGTTCGGCGAAGTGTGGGTTCACCTCTGCCAGCTTCTTCGGGGGAAAGGCATGTACCTATTAATTAATTGACGTAAGATGCAAGACGCAATTTTGAAGTCGAGATGAGGTATAGCAAAAAATCTTATGAAGTACTTTTGAAGAATACATTTAAGTAGTTATTTAGGACGGTAAAGTTGCATATCAAATAGATGCATATTGTTTATTACTACTACCACAGAATACGCCCTATTACATATGACTACTACTTTACTTACTACTATTTTTAAAATGGGAAATTAATAACTTAGTACTTGCCTACTTAAAATTACAGAAACTTATCACCATTTCAGTAATAGATAATCCTAATCCTAGTCATAGATAAATAAATTGCCTGCAGTAAAATGTAATTTTTTAATTTGTTTTTAATATATATTTGATATATGTTTGTCAGCTACGATGCCACACACACACACACACACACACACTCACACTCACACACACACTCACACTCACACACACACTCACACATACTCACACTTTCACACACACACACTCACACATACTCACACTTTCACACACACACACGCACACACTGAAATATGACAGCTAGATAGAAGCTAGGAAAATTCAGAAGGAAGAGCAATAACTAGAGCTTCCCCACGTGAAGTAATGCCTACCGGCGGCGGTCCCGCGGGGGAAGTAGAGGTTGGTGCCAGAGGAAGGTTTTGGTCGGTAGGGATACTTATCGAGTCCGAGGCCTGATAATACGTAAGTGTATTTTTCCAAACCTTTGAAGAAAAAAAACACACTCACACACTCACACACTCACACACACACACACACACACACACACACACACACACACACACACACACACACACACACACGCGTCAAACTTATAAAACCCCGTCATTTTTGCATCAGGGCTTAAAAATATATTTCCTTGTCCATCCACCCAACTTTGCTATTATTTTAATATTATTTTTCGTCAATAAATGCCTCAGTGAGCAGAACTTTAAGCAAAGAGAAACAGATTAGTCATCTTCCCCTCCCGGCGTGAAATTAAAAACAACAGTAAGTAAACATGGAACAAAGAGGTCGGGACAAAGATCGACCCTAGCTCCCGCGTTAATTGATTACACGGTGAACTGAACCCGTACCTTTGAGTGAGGATGATATTTTGTTTTAAATCAATTCATTTAGAAAGATTTTTGTGAAAAACCTAGTAAAAATGACATTTAATTGCCGTAATTTCACGTAAAGATGCCTATCTACGCATTTTGTAGTTATTGATTAGCGTTGTCGGATTATTGGAAAAACAACTTGCCTTACCTAGCTACATAAAAGTAGGCACTTTTATGTAGCTGGCAAGTAAGTACATACAATACAAGAACTCTTTATTAAAAACATAAAATAATTACAACTATAGGTACACTTATAATAGGTACTATAAAGCTAAACTAAGGCCTTATCGCTCAAAGCGATCTTTTCCAGGCAACCTGTACGGACAGGAACATATAAATAAATAGTAAAGTAAAACTTAGGTTCTATTTAAGTAAAGTATACCCTTACACTTTTTAATGACGCCTGATGGTAAGCGATCACCGTTGTCTATGGATACCTATAATACCAGGGGCATCACAGGTACGTTGCTGACCTTTAAGTACTCTTTTGCCCTTTCGAAGATCCCCGTGTTGTAGTGACTCGAAAACACTGCAGGAAATACTCATTCCACAGAAATTTAAATAGAACTTAAATTTAAATAGAACCCAATAAGGTAATTATGATTTCGGTAAATAAAAAGTAAAACTACATCAAAATCCGTTGGCTAAAGAGGAGTCGATATAATATAGGCAGAGATACAGATAGACGTGGAAAGTGACTTTGTTTCATACTTATGTTAAATATAGAGATGTAGAAAAAAAATACTTTAAATTGTACAAACAATACTAAGTACTGTACTTACATACATTTTAAGACACTACTTGATAACTGATTTACTATTATAGTCATCCTATTTTCGAACCAACACAAACAATATTCTAAACACAGGCCATAAATAACTGAAACTCGATCGGAATCTGATTCCCAATCAAATAAAGCTAGATAATCAGCGTACTGCTATCGTGTCCAAGTATCTGCCATTGAACATTGTCTGTACACGTCTCAAGGGGCCCATAGCATATAGTAGCTATGGTTTAAGCTGTGACATGGCCGCAGGCGAGGGTGACCAGTTACCACTTTATCAGTAACCCGATCTGAACTGACCATGTCTTGGGTAGCTACGCAAGAAACTGTACATACATACGAGTACATGTTATGGGCATTTTGATTGTTGTGTATGTCTGTCACAAATTTTGTGACAAGTCCTGAGTACATTGTCTTTGTAAGCATAAAATTAAAAATAAAAATTGGTCACATAATTACCATTAAAATTAAAAAAAAAATAGTTATTCATATCATGTCTATTCTTTAGTCTTTTATTATGGTTTTATTTTTAAAAAGGTATTTTATTTAATGGGCAAGGTGTTTCAAATGCTGAACTATCGAATTTCATAGAATACAAAAAAAAATCTTATGCTGCTAAGCATATGCTTTCAGCTATGAGAAAAAAAATCTTGTTAGAAATTTCTTTAGGGAACGTCTTAGAAATAAAATCTCGTAGAAAAAGAGTGTCAATCAATTTTAATGTTTGACAAGGTTTCTTCCTATCACTCTCAAATACTCTCATTTGTATGAAAGGTATGGTTCGAAGGGATTCATTTAAAGACATTCGTTTTCAATATTTCTGTACGCTCAAAAACGCACGTAGCTGTCACGTACTTAGTACATGATAACTGTGTGTTTTTTTGAGCATCATTATTTTATTTACTTATTAGTAACAAAAAAATTAAATTAAAAAAAACACCCAACACCGATTTTTGTCTAAAATAGCTAAGAACACTCCCGACTAATACACCTTTCAAACAAAAAAATCAAAACGGTTCATCCGTTCGGAAGCTAAGATTCTACAGACAGACATACACACACAGACACGTCAAACTTATAACACTCTATCGTTTTTGCGTTGGGGTTAAAATATGTAAAGTAAATTACAAACTATACCCACTATTTATAAAACTGCATCCCAGCACAAGCGAACCCGACTGCGGCTACTACTTTCCACTGCCATAAATCGACATGTATCTGCGTGTCTAATTATCCGTTAACTGCCAGTTTTACTGCCGGCCGGCAGTTTAGGGTTATCTCTGTTAAGTTTAAACTGCCCGCCATATGTAGCCATGCAAGAATTATTGGGAGATCCAATGTCCGAGAGGGTGGGTTTATTCGTAGTTTGATTGGGTAAGAAGATACGGGATTAGATAACGATGATTATTATTTACTTTGGTGCTAGAAGATTTTTTTTAAGAGACAAACTTGAAGTTTCGTTTAGGTTGAGTAGAGTGTTACTTTGCCACCGATATAGTCGACTAGCTGCGCACTCACGGTGTTACCCTCAGTTATAATAATAATATAAATAAAAAATCGGGACACTTCCATATATCCATATTCCATATACTATGGCTGCCAGAGACTGATATACATACTTAGATATTTTTAAATACATACTTAGATATATATCAACCAGACATAGAACAAACACAAACGTTCATCACATAAATGTTTGCCCTAGGTGGGAATCGAACCCACGCCCTCAAGCTCAGAAGGCAGGTTCACTACCAACTGAGCCACCGAGGCAGTTAAAACTAGCTTATGTGTTACTAACACTAGGTATATACCTACACATACAATCTTGACGGTCAGTTGTACTGTGCGCCCTGCAACCGGACCTTTAAAACCAAGTTTGGGTTTGCGAGCCACATCCGTGTTCACAACTGTATCTAGCCAGGTTCGCCATTGACAGATACGTCAAGGAGGAGTTCATGTGTTATGTAAAACATAGGCTACTTTTTAACCCCTTTCCGGCACCGCTGCAGCGGAAGGAAAGTCCGAGGGCATACACCTTCTCCTTTAAAAAGGGTATTTGTAATATACTCGTAAGTAGTTTATTCCTCTAGACTCAATTTCATAAAAATCAGTCAATTCTTTGAGCGTGAAGAAGTAACAAACACAAACACACTCACACACAAACTTTTACCTTTAAAATATAAGTACGATAACCCTAGCGCAGTTTTTTTAGGAATACGATAATTCTAGCTCAGTTTTTTATTTGGGAGTAACTTTCAGTGATTTTCCTAATGGGAACTCTCTTGCTGGTACTTAGGGCAACCAACAGCATTTGGCATTTAGGGTAACCAACTATGCCACCTCAGCCTAACAATTTGCACCGCTTCAGCGTATTTTATCTTCCAGCCACGCTCTCTACCTTTAATTCCATTTTCCTTTGTTTTATTTTCTCCCAGTAATGTCACGCAATTTTCGAAGCACATTATTCAAGTACTCGGCGCGGAGTAAATAGATGCAAATCGACGTATTTGTGAAATGAAGTCGTTTGCCGACAAAGAGCTTTTAATAACAACAAAAAAGGAGGTATGGGAGGGCTTTGAGTGACGGTGAGGTATTTTCCTCTTAATTTAATCAAATGGTGGAAAGCGTTAAGGAAATTTTGTGCTTGGCTAAAAGCTCACTGTATTTGGCAGTTTTACTCAGGTGTGTTCATTGCCTAGTAATTCTATTATATTTTAGTTTATACAACGTTATTAACAACAACGTTATTAACAATTTGTAGAGGTAGGAATACTTCACTGGAAGAGCACGAATAAACTACGGGGCACCCTTAAAATCGAGAGAAAAAAAGCGGCTGTTTCATAAATTTTGTCGACGACCAACAAACTTTTTTATGGGTACAGCTGTTATTTTTTCTTAATTTCAAGGTTGCCTCAATTTCGTGCTCTGCTAGTGGAGTATACCTACCTCTAAAAATTCGGTGAGATTGGAAAACAACACGTTGTACAGTTAAACAAGTAGTATCGTATATTTTCTTCTTGATCCAAAGGAATTCTCTGATAATTTGTCAAAACCAGTTCAAAAGTAACTATACAATTCCCGTTTCTTGAAATAATAAAACCAGTTCAGTCGTAAGTTTTGAAAAGGCAAGTAACAGTCATACGGGAAGTGAGAAAGAGGTTTTCGAATTTGTAGTAAGCTCAACTAGTTCGACTATGCTGATAAGCCAGTCTGTCGGCCAGTTGGAAATTAAAAAGCGCATGATTTGACATGGCTTAATAGTAAATAGCAACTATATTAAGCCATGTTCAAGATACAGCAAAACAAGTCGGAAAACGCATACGTACCATCCCTACTTAAGTAGTCGACATTCCACCAACTCGTACTAAACGGTTTGCCTCCACCTTCCTGATTCCATCCGCTACGGAATGGAACACCTTGCCATCATCTGTATTCCCGACTAACTACAACCTGGGTATCTTCGAGACTAGAGTGAACAAGTACCTTCTAGGTCTTCGTGCTCCATTTTAGACCACAACTTCGCTAAACATCAGGCGAGTTGGTGGTCAAACGTCGACCAATTCTACATAAAAAAAAAAAACTGTCCTTCTTAGCAATAAACGTTGTAGAGAGAGCCTCAGAATGGCTACAGTCTTTTGTCTTTCTTGATTGATAAGAAAAAACACTGTGAATTATCCCGAGGCTGTACAACGTTTATTGCTAAGGAGGTAGGTATATCTACAAATTATAAAATAAGCTTTACCAATCTTGAGGTATTTTAGTCCTCTTAACAGGCCAAGTACTAAAGTCCGTTAATATGATAATATATCAGCTCATAAAGCATCATTAACACCCCCCACCACCCACCCCCCTCCTTCTACTAACATCTCCCTCGTATTACCTTAGAGGAGTGAAGTTTGCAACTTCGGCGATAAGTAAAGGTATACCTACAAATGATAATGTACTCGTAAGTGCAGTGATTAATATTAGCGTAGATAATTGGGTTTATAACTTTATCCTTATTTGTTATAATTTTGCCGCTACATAGCTGAACTGATTTTGATGTAGGTACAATATGGCAATACGCATTATTATCATCAACTAGCTGTTACCCGCGACTTCAATCGAGTTTATTCAGAATACTATTTTCTGAATAAACTCGATTGAAGTCGAAAAACCTTCTTCGTGACATACTGTACCTAATTATCAAATTTCATCAAGATCCATTTAGCCGTGGAAAGCCTACAAATAGATAGACATACAGACTTAGTCTTAGAGTTACTTTCGATTTTCTAATATTAGTATGGAACAACACGTGATTTTACGTTGAAGGAAAACATCGCAAGGAAAACGACATGTCCTAGAATGAACAATTGTCGGACATGTAACATCCACTAACTCGCACTGAGCCAGCGTGGTGAATAACAGCTCAATCACTCTCTATGCAGGGACACCGACCTGCCCTACGGTTGGTGTCCCTACAGTAGGACGTAAAATACAGTTTTGATGTTGATGATGATAATTTGGCAATAGGAAATGCATCAATAGGAAATATAATTATCAGGAATGCTTACCTTCAAAACGCAGGTAAGCTAGATCATGACGAGTGAATCAAGGAGGCACAACTAGTTCTTTCCTCCCTGTGTAGGTGTTGTCGCTACGTAAAGTACATTATGTACATGGAAATATGTATAGCAGGTGCCAAGAAAGATGAGACTTGACAAACCATGTGGTTTGATGTTTGCAGTAGATGAATTTTAGGTTTAGGTATGCAATCCTAATATTAATATTAAAAACGCGAAAGTTTGTAAGAATGGATGGATGTTCGTTACTCTTTCACTGAACAACTGTGGCTGAACAGATCTGAATGAAATTTGGCACAGAGATAGATTATAGTCTAGAATAGCACACAGGATACTTTTTAACCGCGGGTGAAACCGAGGGCGTAGCCAGTATTGAATAAATGATAAAATTAATATTGAATATTTTATTGAAATTTTTCCCAACACTGACGCTCATCGAGTGGAAGAAAGAACATTCTTTCGTGGAACGTATTATAAGTACTAAGTAGGTACATTAAGCAAGGTATATACGCCAAAAGTTTTCAAATTTTACATACTGAATAACAGTAGCTAGTAGGTGGCTAAGGTATCCAATATAGTAAGCGGTATCATTATTATCATTCGTTAGACAACAAAGAATGTGATAATATACCACATATTATAATGCTCATAAATTACCTATATACTCGTACCTACATAAGTGTTCTTGATTACAGCAATCGTAATCTAGTTCACCTTTCACCAAATAATCCGGTTGTAGCGCAGCATTAGTGGGGGCAATGCTTGACTTCACAGCCACTGACTATAGTTTCCGTGGTGTAGCGGTTATCACATCTGCCTAACACGCAGAAGGCCCCCGGTTCGATCCCGGGCGGAAACATAGTTTTTGCAGAATTCTTCTGTGGACAACCATATTTATTTAGCTTCCACAGCGATTTTTTTTGTATAACAAAAACTACTTAGTTATAAAACCATGTTACACCTCATCTTCTAAAGGTTCCTTTTTGAAGGTTCAAAACTACAAATTGTATAACTAAGACCACCAATCACAACAAGACCACAGACGCAACGGAACTCGAAACACCAAACAAGAAGCCGGAAACACAAGTCATGAGAAATAGTTCCCAATCCCAAACGCATCCATTTAAACAGAAACTTGAAATAACAATCAACGGGCTTCAGGTAGTCCTGTAGAATATAACAAGGTAATATATCAAAGTTTGCAAGTTAACCGACTCGGAGGTGCGAGGGTATGAGTTATGTGACCGCATACCTCTGGTGAGATGGCGCAAGGGATAGGTGACAAACAATAAGTCAGTAGAGGCATGTAGCGCTCGTGACGTTTTTGGTGTAACCAGTGGCTGCATCTTATCATTTCATACATGATTTTTGCCAGCACGCACGCATGCACTATCGCGCTGTCACACTCACGCAGACTAGCCCTCTAATTCTATTAAGCAATTGTTTTTGAATTGTTAAAGAATTGACTCAAATTGACACTTATTGAATGCCAGAAGTGTCGAATATAGACAATCCATTAACAATATAATAATAATCGATCCGTAGAATCGAGACCCATAATCCGCACGCGGGCGGCAATTAACAGAAAAAGAGCCCATAATTAACTCTGTGACTAGCGATTGGAAGGCCGAAGATCTGGTGCCCTATTTTGTAAGACGTTCGCGTACCGACTTGCTCTCGCTCGCGCTGTACGAATGAGCAATATATGAGAATAGATAATCCGTGATACCCAACCACAGGTATCAAGAGCGGCAACCTTTTTGCCTCTGGTCTAATTACAATTAAATAAAATTGATAATTTCATCTGATAGGCGATACTGGGAGCAAAATCCCAAATAAAAATGCTAATTTCTTTTAATTTAAAATACATAATTATGTATGTTAGTCTGTAAGGTATTCATAAAACGGGCCCGTGCTGTTATTTCATAACAACCTCCGCCTGAATTAAATGATGATAATTATTATTGTTACGCGGTCTTACTATAGCGTAAATAAGAGTTAGTGTATTTTGCAGTTCCAAATCATTATTTCCGCTTTCGGCCACAACTCGGTCCACTCACTCACATTTATCGCGGCGCGAGGTGTCGCGAGTAATTGAGTTACCGCTCGCGCCGGAACCGGAAACAGCTCGCTTGAGAGCAGCTCGCTTACTGTTGCTGTTGTGTACGAGCATTGTTGTTCTAATTCCTTAATTTATACTTACTAGATGATGATTAGAGATGATGGCCTAGTTGGAGAAGGCCCGCCTCTCAAGCCAGAGGGAGCGGGTTCAAACCCAGTCGACAGCACGCACAAATTTGTTCATTGTGTGAACATATGTGCGTATTGTATGTCATCTGCTACATGACTGGAGCCCGGTGTTCGGGCGACCGGCTCGCCCCCTGTCACATTTGGGACTGAATATCGTCCGGCGAAGTGTGGGTCTTGTATTACACCTCTGCCAGCCCCCTCGGGAGAAAAGCGTGACGATATAAATAATAAATAAATTCGGGACACTTCCACACACGGTCGCCTGACCCCAAACTAAGCAAAGCTTGTACTATGGCTGTCAGATACTGATATACATACTTAGATATTTTTAAATACATACTTAAATAGATATTAACACCCAGACATAGGACAAACACAAATATTCATCACATAAATGTTTGCCCTAGGTGGGAATCGAACCCACGCCCCCAAGCTCAGAAGGCAGGTTCACTACCAACTGAGCCACCGAGGCAGTCATATGTTATGTTGTACTTACTAGAATCAACATCGATACTTATTTACTTATATTATAAAATCGAAACTGTGTCCGTTCTGTCTGTTTGTAGGCTTTTCACGGCTGAACGGCGGACCGGATCTTAATGAAATTTGATAATTAGTTACAGTATATCACGAGGACGGATTTTGGATACTTTTTTTTAATATACGCGAATGAAGTCGCCCGTAACAGCTAGTAATTATTTTAGTGTAATATTTTTTTATTGCTAAATAGGCTTGCGTTTGGCCGCCAACATCTGACCACTACCGTCTGATAATAAGCAGTGATGCGGCTCACGATGGAGCACGCTTGCCTAGAAGAAATAATAATAATTATTAATAAAATATTTTTAGTATGAAAGTCTCTGTGTCTGTTTGTCTGTTATGACTAAGCCATGTAAGCTTGGATGTGGCCGGAGTCGCGAGTCATGTCAAAGGCTTTTGGGCGGTCTAAAAACTGCCATGACTCCAGGGCCAGGCCACGGCCTAATCGTACACACTTTTACTTCAATGATTGTAGATTAACGACATACCTACTTGATTATCTATACTATATACATTCAAATTACTTGCTTTCACAAAGAACGTATACTAAAACAAGTAACATTATTAGAAGAAAACAAAAACCCGACTGCAAACTGCAGTCTGACACTCCGAAGATAGTTTTATTTACAAGAGACGATTCAAATGACACCTCACATAAGGAAATTCATCAAGCTGTTTAGGCTGTAGGAAGTGCCGACGAAATCTCATACATACATAAGTACATACATACATAAATACACACACTCGAAAAACGTAACCCTCCTTCTTGCGCAGTCGGGTAAAAAAAACGCCTTTGATTTACATTGTTTTGTCTCGTCTTAAACTGCCCTCAATAAATAAACCCCTCCGTGTTTTTCAGCCCCCCGCAGCTCCGGAAGTGATACACGGACGGACAGACGATAGTTATCAATACGGATTATCAGAGCACCCTGTACACCTCTACAGGGAGCGGAGGACTCGGACGTGACGTGGCATACTGATACGGCGGTCCTGGCCCACAAACGATTATGGTGCTTGAATTTTTTCAGGAGAAAATGTTATTTTTAGAAAATTGATATTTGTTTCTAGCAATTCTGCTTCTGGAGTAGGTACTATATAAAAATTTGCTAGCCATAAGAAATGAGGTTTCACTAGCTGTTGAAAAGTGTACTATCTGCTATACCAGACTAAACTATCTCTGTGGCAAATTTCATTCTGATCCGTTTAGCCTTTTTGCCTTAATTAATCCATCCAAACTTTCACATTCATAAAATTATATATAAATAATGACTTGAGATTGAATACTAGCAGGTAATATGGTAAAAATATAAACGTTGAAAAGAATAGATGACAAACTTTTCTTCCTTCTTTTTTTAAATAGTCTAATTAGGATTCAATTGATCATACTATAATTAATTTTAAAAAAGAAAGATACAGACAGACGATTCGATCTTTCTCTTTTTTGGAAGTCAGTTAAAATAGCTTAAATACTCGTAGGTACTTAAGTACTCGTCTAGAAATCTTTTTCATTTCATATTAGCAAGTCTTTTGGCATTAACTCTACATTATCCACTTGCTACAATAAACTAGAGATAACTTTCAAAGTAACTTCAGAGCACTTTACAATAAGCCATTGCCCAACTCTAATCATAGCTCCATAATTCAGTATCCATAACCTGTTCTGCCAAAGATCAGAACAGTCGTAGAGCATTAACGACTTCTCGGTTATTAACTGGATCATTTACGATGTCCCCTCGTCCCCCCCTCGCCCCCCTTGTCCCCTTTACCGGTGAGCTGATCCTACGGGGAGTATTGATTGATTTGTTTTTATGGACCACTTTGAGGGTAGTTTCCGAAGTTTGAGACGTAGATTGGAGTTTTTTCGGGTAATGCTAGCAGGCAGTTACGAGTATGTGGTGAAAATTATTTTGAAATTTATAATTTTTTAATTTAAATTTATAATTAAATGTAGCACAAAAATTAATGTTTTTTTTTTAACAGAAAGCTCGTAAAAATATATGTTCTAATATTCCGACTAGGCATCAGCAGCTGTAAGAGTTTCAGAAGGAGGAAATTATGCCCACTTTGCTTAACAGCAGAATCAATTAAATTGCAGAAAATAATTATTTGTTTTGTCGTTTATTTCATAAATTTATTTTCTAATTTGGTCTTATTGAGTTCAGAACGTTAACTGCTAAATTTTTTTCAGAAAATTGGTACCTGGTATTGCAGAGGTACTATTCTATAATATCCGATATGTGATAATTCCGATTCATATGACCTTTAGAAGTCTAAAAAGACTAGTCTTTTGCCCCATAAATTTTTCCTTAATAAATAAATTCTTTATTTCATTCCATGGCACTGAATCGAATTAACATTGCTCTCCAATTCAATTAATTTTTAAAACCTCCCTCGTAATGGATTCCAATTCCATTATCTTCCATTAATCACTTAATTTGACGACATCTGATTAAGTTCTTAGCCCCGCCATTACCGTAATCATATCGTTATGGAGGGAAGAGGGAGGGGGCGGTTATGGCTTGAATAAAAACTTTTTATTGGCGCTCGGACAGATTGACACTTCAGGGCATGTGGTCGCTGGGAGTATTTGGTTTCCTTTTATTTACCTATTTGTCAAAAGCGAAAACTTGCTCGTTGGTTGAAGGTCGAAGGTTGGGATTTGTTGTCTTATAAAGAGACGGAACCCTAAATTACTGGTTATACTTTTTGAATAAAGAAGATAGGGCCTTATTTCATAGCCTTGGTTTTGTCCTACGGATGACCGTAGGAAAGAATAGGGTAAACATTATTTTATAAACTAATAAAAATAAATATATCTTATACCTTTTAAATAATGTCAAAGTGTAAATAGGAAAGCGTAAAAAAGTCTAGGGCGGATACAAACACAGTAGGTTGTAAGGTAACATTTAATTAGGTAAGTTGATTCATTATATGTTTGTTGGCGACTGAGTACTACCACACATCTATTGCGAAGTAAAAAAGAAAACAAGTCTGTGATTACTACACATTATTAATTGTAAAAAAAACAAAATGCATAATTCCCAGCTGCTATATCTACAACCAATGTTAGCATTAACCAAATTGCCCAACCAAAGCTACAAATCGCATCACGTGTCCAAACCGAGTCCATAAACCAATCAGCCTCACTCCACGTCTGATCAATCCGGCCTCTTCCTGCCCACTACACTGTCGCTAATGACTAATTATGCTTGTACAATCCCTGCACTACACTACACTGCTTGTATCGACAATTCATTGAAGGAGCCAAGCAAATATGTACCTTAACGTAGAATAGCTTGGAGAGGATTGTTCAGGAGTTGGTTGAGACGTTTCGACGTGAGCTGGATTCGAGGCACGCTCATTAGGTATTTAGTGCCATTGTCTTTCAGGAGTAGATAAAAGTGAACTGTCCAGTCTGAAGGATAAGGTTTAGTTAGCGTTGCGTGAAATGGGAGGAGTTAAGTCCTAAGTAGTGTCTGGATAGGTGAAGCTTCCTGAGGAAAGATATCGCCACGTAATGAGTTGAGTGGCATTCAAAACATCGTTATCTGTGTTCGCCACAGGAGCTCGCGTCTCGTCGGAGTTCTTAGTTCTGTTGAGAAAACCTTCAGTGAAAAGTTTGCATGGCTTTCTAACAATTATGTATTTCTTTTCAATTTTGTTTCGAATTCAATTGCAAGCAGTGGCAGCTAAGGACTATTATTGGTTCTTGATTTTGTTGGTGATATCTTGAAGCAAATTGTTTTATCAAAGGGTAATAAATATAAACTTGAGCGTTTTTTATTGATAGAATTGATAGGTTGATCTTTTATGGTTATGCTGATCCTGATATAATTTATACCATAAAGATAATTGAATGCTGATGAAAAAAAAAATGTGATCAAGACTTTAGGGTTGAAAAGTATATAGTTTCCGTGGTGTAGCGGTTATCACATCTGCCTAACACGCAGAAGGTCCCCGGTTCGATCCCGGGCGGAAACATAATTTTTTGTTTTTTCTTCTAAAAAACTTTTATAATTTTTTTTTCCATAATTTCCTTCGGTCACTACTGTAAGAATATGTACACTTTCTACATTCGTCAACAAATATGTCACTAATCATCTCAGAATTCACTCCCTCCCTTCTCATTCATGTCTATTCGTCTTTTACATAATGCACTCATACTTTCTCTTTTAAATGAATTAAAAAAACAAAAACAGTTTGGTTGAAAACATAGTCGTAGGCAAACAAAAATAGCGTCTCGCCCATGTTAAATTGTTGTAAAATAATAATTGTAAATGAGTAAAACCATTTTCCAATCATGTTTTTTTTTTAATTGATGATTTTTTTGTAGAAAAAAAAACACAAAGCTAAAATTTTCCCAGATCTGTGAAAAAAACTATATTCATGATTTTTTTGCAGAAAAAACCACAGAGCTAAAATTATCTCAGATCTGTGGAAAAAACTATGTTTCCGCCCGGGATCGAACCGGGGGCCTTCTGCGTGTTAGGCAGATGTGATAACCGCTACACCACGGAAACCATGAGTAGCGCTTTCCAATTAGTCTTGAAATTATTTCTTGATCGTTAATAACAGGTCTTGGGATAAATTAAAATTTTAGCTGATATATATATACTTATGTCACGGTCCAAACATCAGACTTACTTCTGCTCGACAGTAAATAAATTGAGCAGGATAGTTGATTGTGACTTTCAATTTCTTTACTAAGGCTTCGTCCTAAGTTCCAAATGAGCAAACTGTGAGCGTCTAATTCATTGTTGCCTCTAGTTCACCGGATACATCTTCTTAATATATATAAATTACGTGTCACGTTGTTTGTCCGCTATAGACTCCTAAACTACTTAACCGATTTCAATCAAATTTGCACACCGTGTGCAGTTTGATCTAACCTAACAGATCGATTGATCGTGTTCAGTTTGAGGCGTACGTATCGCTCGCTGCTGATTTGCATCGAGTTTGCTACAGTTCGTTGCTTGCACAATATGCTGCTCAGAGTCGGCCAACAGACAGTTAGCCGCTCACATTTTGCTAAATCAGGATGAAGCTATAGACGACGGTATTCACTCAGTACTGTATTCACTCAGTGTTCAACTGGTCCATTTGATTTGCCAATTGGTTAATTTGGTTGGTGACCACCTGTAGTATAAAAATATACTACCTATTGTGTTTAAATGTGTGTGTGCTACCTACAGTGTGTGTGTGTGTGCACCTACTGTGTGTGTTTGAATAAGAAGTTTATTTAATACAGATTTTGGAGAATAGAGAGTACTGACGGTTTGAATAAAAAAAAGTGCGTGGAGTCCCTCCGCGCGGAAGAAGTGAAACTTCTGTGTATCTTTCTTTCTCTCTCCCTCTTGCGTTGGAATATTGGACAAATGCGGTCGAGGGCCACGCATTCACTTTCGCTCTGACTCTCCCTTCTCCCCAGGAGCGTTAAACGTTTAACGCAACCTTGTTGGAAGTCGCATTAGAAGTTTCTCTCCAAAAAGTAGGTCAAATAGTTTTACTAACAAATGTTACTAGCGGACGATGTGTGAAGGCAGTCTATAATTATACTTACCCCCTTAGCAATAAACGTTGTTTAGCCTCGGAATAGTTAGACAGTCTTTTGTCTTATTTTATCGAGTTCAAAAATTTAAAAGAACGAAAAAGACAAAACACTGTGGAACTATTCAGAGGGTATACAATGTTTATTGCTAAGTGGGCTAGAATTTAACCACACAACCGATCAACATGAAAAATTTGCAAACAAGTTATCGGGCACATAGAAAATAACAGTAAGGATTTACCTTTTCTTAAATAAAAATAACGGTGTTTGTGGGAACAAACACCGTTATTTTTTTTCGAAATTTCGAAATTTATTTTTTTGCGGATTAAACCGCGAGACGTAGCCAGCTAAGCATAAATAATATTAAGATAGCCACTACTATTAGTCACCTAGCTCACATAGCTTAAACTAAGTAGGTAGGTATCTAATAACTACTCGTATCTCGGTTCCTATCTGCATTATACCTTCAATAATCCATCATACGCGACCGACTGCTAATTCAACCTCAAAGTTTATAACCGGATCATAGGCATCGATACTGCAACTATACAGGGTGTAACATAAACAACATTTTCTAAAAGTAAGTATGTACTTGTTTCCAAGTACGGATATACTTACATACTTACATGTTATAACATAATTATTGTCACTTTTCACCCCAAAGGGACTGGCAGAGGTATATTACAACACCTGTTATTATTACGAATTAAAAAAAATAATAAAAATAGCTTTTTAATAAATATTCAAGTAGTAAACGCGAAAGTGAGTTGGTTCGTTTGTTGGTTTGTAACGCTTTCACGCCGTAACTCTTCAACGAAACGTTATAAAATTTTGCATACACGTTAACAGGGGCACTGAAAAGGATACCTGTCATCCCGAAAAAAAAACCGCTGGACCGCTGGACCGGGACCGCGGAAGAAACCGCTGGACGCAACTAGTATCAAATGATTATCAAAATTCAAATTCAAAATGTAGTTCTTCATGCAAGACACCCATTAATAGGAAACTTTGTTTATGTGTGCTATTTATATTTTCCGAGAGACCAAAGAGACCGAAGTAGGAGGGTTATGTTTTTCGAGTGTATGTATGTACGAGTAAGTATGAGGTTTAATTGGCAGGCCCTACAGCCTAAACAGCTTGATAGATTTTGACATCGTCTTGATAGTGGAAGTGGAAGTGACTTGATAGGATACAACATTTTGCAGTCGGGTTTTTTTGTTTTTCTTTTAATAATGTTACTTGTCTAATCAAAACATTGGACCCTTATCATGAGTTTTGATCCATACGAAATTTTTTTTCGTTCTCGTTTGGCTCGATACATTTCAATTAAGCGCCGCTGGTGAAAACGTTAAGGAACTAGACTAAATGGGTTGAGCCAAACGAAAACGAAAAAGTTTTCGTTAACTATCAAAACTCGCAGTAAGCCCCCTGTATACAGCCTAGTGCAGGGGGCCTACCATGATGTTAAGGTTTTGTTGTCGACCGTGAACCATATCGCTGCGCAATATGCAATACTAGCTGCGCCCCGCGGTTTCACCCGCGGTTAAAAAGTATCCTATATGCTATTCTAGACTATAATCTATCTCTGTGCCAAATTTCATCCAGATCTGTTCAGCCGTTCTGGCGTTAAAGAGTAACAAACGTCCATCTATCCATCCATCGATTCTTACAAACTTTCGCGTTTATAATATTAGTAGGAAGTAGAATGGTTCATGGTCCCTCATCTTCGAGAACAAAACGTTACTTTCATGTCAATATGATGTCGTGGTAGGCCCCTGGGCCACAACATCATCTTAGACGTGGGTAGGTAACGTAGTTAGCTCGGACTGCACTATCGAGTTAGGTGTTCGAGGCTTGGCGCCAATCGGGTTAAGAGTCTAACTTAGGTAAGTCCTGAAAACAAAGGTAAATTGATTTTGTTTAAGAAGGGATTTTTTAAATTTGTTAAAAGGCTCATTTGGAACTGTTGGTGGTAATATTTCATTTACTTCATGGCATAATGGGTGTCTCGGTGGCTCAGTTGGTAGTGAACATGCCTTCTCAGATTGGGAACGTGGGTTCGTTTCCCGCTTAGGGTATACATTCATTTTATGAACAATTGCGTTTGTTCTGTGTTTTGGTGTTAATATTTATTTAAGTCAAAGTCAAAATGTTTATATTTAATTGGATATCAAAGATATGCTTAAGAACGTCAACGTTTTTTAATACACTCGACCGCCTTGTTCGGAAAAAAAAACTACTTAGAAGAAAAGGTAAGAAACTGAGGGCCATTATTTTTTTCAAGTTAGTGTGTATTCATAAAAACTTAAGTATGTCAATATTTGTTTCTGGCAGCCATAGTACAAACTTCGTTTAGTTTTGGGTCAGCTGACCCTGAGTGAAAAACTATAGAAAATGATGATAAACTATTAGTCAGTAGTCTTCTTCTACTTCGACCACATAACTTCAATAATCCGTAAGACTTATTTCAAGCCCTACTTACTCCGGGTTCCAGCAAAGCACAAGGCAGCGCTATTCTCGCTTGTGTTCTGGCCAAAGGGGCTAGTGTTCCGACGCTCCCAGTAGCCGGCCCAGAGAGCAAAAGATCAGAAGACATAGTTAATTTTATTAATTTCATTTACTCGTATGTGTATGTTAGTCTGTAAGGTATTTATTTTCTATGAGCTTCTGTAACTTGCATTGTATGTAAATTACATAGGCCTGAAAAAAATGATTCATTATCATAATATAATAATATCAGTAAACTTAACAACTTCATTATTGTGCCAACTATATAGCTTCTCATCTCACTATGGGCTCAGATATCTAAAACTTCTAATACCGTATAATGACAGATAGGAAAGCAAACAGTCGTACAGACCTTCAGCGCGGCGGTCGGATGACATTGTGAAGGCGACAGGAAGACAGTTGACGAGACTGGCACACGATCGGAAAAGATGGCGCACTGAAACCTCTTCCTTGAAATGATTGGTTGATAATTATAATGATGTATGTAAATTATTTATAAATTTTCGCAACATTTTTACAACACGTTCATCTGACCCCAAACCATGCAATGCTCACCCTTTTACAGCCAGAGACTGATATTCATACTTAAATATACTGTAAAACCAAGTCATAGAACAAACAGAAATGTTCATCACATGTTTGCCCTAGATGGAAATCGAACCAACGCCCCTAACCTCAGAAGATAGGCTCACTACCAACTTCGCCACCAAGGCACTCATAGGTAGAAAAGTACGATTACCTCATCCAGCTTCCAAAAATAAAAATGCAAATCAATCGTCAACAGTGCCCGAAGTGAGGCACGTAGAAAAAACACCAGATACTTTTATTGGCACATTTAAGGTGGATGAGTATAAACTGGATTTACCCGGATTATGTGGGAATGGTCTTCCAAGGGGCAAGGGGGGGCAGAAGCGGCTATATGGAAGGGAGGGGGAGAATATAGAGCCTTAATCTTTGCGAATGCCGTGAGCCTCGGAATTGAATTGGGTCTTATATGTAAATTGTCGCGTGCGAGTAAATAAATAAGTGAATCCATGATTTAGAAGCATTTGTGGAGGATCAGCGGAATGGCTACCTTGTATTTTTGGGAACGAAATTGAAAACTATTTGCGTGGATTGAGAAAGTGGCTGGAAACGTGTTAGCTATAGATATGGGTAGAGTTTTGATGGGTTTTTTTATGTAGAATAGGTCGGCGTTTGATCACCAACTCGCCTGATGTTAAGCGACATTGTGGTCTAAGATGGAGCACGACGACCTATAAGGTACTTATTCACTCTAGCCTTGAAGTTGTGTAGAGTGAAGAAGTACAAAGACGGCAGGTAAGTGAGGCGCTACAAGTGCGCTACTGCTCAGACCCGTCTTCGGAACGGTTACACCGGACTACATCCCGAAACACGACTAGGTCATTTCACGGCATGGCTTGGTCCGGTGGGTGGTAACTGGCCACGGCCGAAGCCTCCCACCAGAGTTTGCTACCCGGTTAGCACTACCCGGGGACCACTTGTAGGGAATCAGAATAGAGTACACTCCTACGGACGTGGGTAGCTCAGCCCTGTAGTCAGTCAGGGGAAAGTCTGATTCTGCAGCACGCTAGCACGGGCTAGCACGGGCCGGAGACAAATTGACTTTCCATCGTTTTATCTGCGATTGGATATGACAAGGCTAAAATTCGGATATGTTTGTTGTCCCTTTCTCGCGGAATAAAACTTTTCGAAAGACAATTTGTCTCGGGTCCGTGCTAGCCTTGCAACTGAAATAAGTAATTCAACAAAAACTATTTGAACAAAAAAAAACATGACCGTCGTTTAAGACTGATACTAAGGTTGGAAGGAACTTACTTAAGCATAACATCGTCACGCCTTTCCCCCGACGGAGCTGGCAGAGGTGTTATACAACACCCACACTTCGCCGGACGATATTCAGTCCTAAATATAACAGGGGGCGAGCCTGTCGCCGTACACCGTGCTCCAGTCATGTAGTAAATGGCATCCAATGCGCACATATGTTCAATGAACAAATTGTTGCGTACCGTCGGCTGAGTTCGAACCCGTTCCCTCTGGCTTGAGAGGCAGGCCTTCGTCAACTAGGCTATCATGGCTATCAGGTAACTTAATCATGCTTATAAAATAAGTTTTCGAAGATTTGATGCCGCAGAGCTATGTCTTACACATGACCTCCGCTGCGGCGTAGCGTATTTTGACGTTTACTTGAACGCCTCTGTTCCTGACTGACCTCTGCAGTAAATGTAGTATTCCCGATTTTCAGCGTCCACCATGGTATAGCAGAATAGCAATAAAATTGAATATGAATATCTAATAGGCGCATTTAATGCGCTATTAAGGCGCTCGCACACTACGAATACATTACCGGGCGCAAACGATTCCCGATATTTACGACTAAACACTTTACGGTGGTGATACGTATTTTTATTGACAGTTATTATTTAATATTTCTTCCTGAATTGCCTTACTTTGTTGATTGTAATGTTTGACTGTTAAGGTTTTGGGAAGAGGACGGCGCGTTTTATTATTGAAGTAACAGAGTATTTTTCTGATGAATATGAATCGACGAAATTGTGTCATCATTGTTACGGGATTTAAATTCACGTTTGTTATCTGTAACGTAACTAATGCGAATATTAGCATTTAGAAATCTTACGGTTAAATTCGTTCACATTTACAGGTTTTCAGGGTTTTAATGTTTAAAAAAATTACTTACTTAGAAGAAATATCGTTTCTATGAGTAAATGATGTCGCTCTTTTTTGTAAGTGCAAAGATGTATCAAATTCGCTATTTATTTATAAAAAATATCGGTTAAAAGTTTTACATTATTATATCAAAAGACTTTAATTAGATAAATTGCTAAATATAAGCTCGCTAGAATATACTTGTCCTTGTTGTTGCAGCAAATAAGACAAGGACATTAATGTTTTAACTAGTTTAGATTTAGCAATTTAGCGTTTTGATGTAGGGCTTAGAATAAAGTAACGATTTAAATAGGGTCAACTGGGGCAAATGCGACTGTGGGGCAATTGCGTCTTTCGAGAATTACTGACAAATTCTTCACAAATTAGGCAACTAACGCCATCTTGTTACGTTGTTGTCTAGTTGTTGATTATTGCGACTAAAGATTTAAAAAAATGTAGATGGCTCCCAATTTGTGGAGTGAATTCGAGAATTACTGATAAATGTCAGTAATTCTCGAAAGACGCATTTGCCCCATAGACGCATTTGCCCCTGTTGACCCCACATATTATTCCCACCCACGCTATCTTAGGCAATCACTTTCCTCACCAAAAAAACTGCCAAACTTCCCAAATCACCTCTCGTCTCGCCTCTCCCTCATAATATCCGTTTTATAAGCAATCATTGCGTTCTTAATATTCAATTAGTACTAATTGGAGGCGAGATGGACTGATACCGGATTAACGACGTATTATTCATTCCGGTAATGGAGTCCGGTTACGGCGACCGTAACGTTTTTACAGTGCGGTGTGGAGGCGGCTTTATTGGCGGAGTTTTGTCGAGATGATTGGTGATGATGTGGCTTATTTATTCGGTTTTTATTGTGATGAAGAGAGGTTTCTGTTTTGTCATGCTTAACTTAACTTAGGCAGTTGTATGTTGACGCTATAGGTACTTTAGGTGGCCATAACACTTTCACATTGGCAGTATGCTAACTAAGCTTGGCAATGCCCGTGCAATACTCAGATCAACCTAGAGAATAAGATGGCGCACGGCGTATAATTTAGGTGAAGCCAAAAACCATGCAAAAACTACGCTACTGTTGTATATGTACACAACACGCACACATTGACGCAAAAAAACTACGCTACTCGCTTGGTCATTCGTACCTAGACATTATGGCATTGGTTTATGGTATAATTTCGTGTACATAAATATGCTTAGTGCTTTATAAAAGTGTGGCCAGGACTACATTTTGAGGTTCTTTTTAAAAACTGTGCAGTTTTTTTACAAGTCAGTTTTGAAAAAGCCATACTCTTATATGTGCAATTTTAAAATATTAAATCTACTGAGGATGTATATTGGAACGGAAATGGCTTACGTAGAGTTTAGAAATAAATTATTTAGGAATAAATAATTTTTCGTGCAATTGTAAATGTTTTTCATGGCAACATTACCATGCACACACATTGAAAAATAAGTGGCTTCAGTGAGATATAACGCAGTGTTCCATCTTTTCCTCTAGGTTTATCTGAGGTGCAATATAAATAAATTTGATTGCTTACTGTCTAATTGCCATTATACTATTATGATCTAATTATTATTCATTATTATTAATGACCGCTTTCATAAGATCCCGGACGAGCCTTATAGGACGACTGTCCTATAATATAGCCTAATACTTATAATTCTTACTGATTTTTTCAAAGTCAAAGTCAAAATGTTTTTATTCAATTTAGGTATCAAAGATACACTTATGAACGTCAAAGTTTTTAATAGACTCGACCGTATTGTTCGGATAAAGAGCCTCTACTCAGAAGAACAGGCAAGAAACTGAGGGCATTATTTTTTCAAAGAGTAAATAAATTACAGTCTCACAAATTTTTACTTACAACTAGGTAATATCTATACATGCTAGTGGCTACTTGGCGGAAGTGGAAGGCTCCAGACATCTTTGTCTTCTAAATAATTCTTAACCTTATAAAACCCTCTTTTCATTGATGTAGTTTTTACATGTGATTTGAATTTTCCCTCAGTGAGCCCTGTTATTTTAAAAAAAAATATTGCTTTTTTCATAGCGCAAAGTTAACGACGTAGTTAGGGAAGTACTTTTCCCATATTATTTCTTGCAAACTATAATAAAAAATGGTATCAGGCCTAGAGCTGTAACTCCCTGAATTTCTTGCTAAGTGTCCTGAATTACTCTGGCTCAAGTTAGCCAACAATTGTTTATGTGTCTCCTAGGTGCCAGAAACAATTGACAGTCTCAATAAAAAACACATTTCCACACTGGCCACTGACAAACAATAAAAGAAGCAAGAAATAAAACGCCTCTACACAAAAAATGATTATCAGATTGCGCGATACCTATCTCTGAGTGGACAAGCGCAAAACTGCTCATAACTCAGAAACGCGCTAGTATTTCGTATTTAGAATAAGATAGGTCCATTTTGACAGAGAGAAAATCTCGCTTAGTCAGCCATCTTTGATGACTGTTTTAGTCTGTGACCTTCTCTTTATGTCCGTCGGTATAATGACATACGTCCATCCATAGGGTGTATTAACATAAATATGTAATAATAAAAAAGTCGTGTCGTCCGCCGAGCCCGTATGTCCACTGTTATCGTTGGCCCCCGACTATTAACTTATGAAAATAAGCTACAATAACACTTTGTTTATTTTGCGTTATTCCTTGCCAGGGAAATATGCGATGGACGGAGAAAAGGGCTGCGTTATCTCAAACTTTTGTAGGGTTTCCTTGTAAATGAAAAAATAGTTAAAAAGAAGAAAATTTAATTACTTATTATGATTTAAAACACGGGAATTACTCACGTACGATTCAGTCGATTGTTTTAAATCATAATGTGTGAAAACCACGTCAGTTTCCATAATTTAAATACTTACTTAAAAAAAATAAAGAAAAATATCACTACTCCGTCTTAACTCAGCATAATGATAATAATTCTTAAAGTACATTTTGTAAATCATTTACTACTAGGCGTAGGTAGCTACTAAGAACTAAGAATGTAACTTAACATATCGTCGTCACGCCTTTCCCCCGAGGGTGCTGGCAGAGGGGTAATACAACACCCACACTTCGCCGGACGATATTCATCCGTCCCATATGTGACAGGGGGCGAGCCTGTCGCCATACACCGGGCTTCAGTCATGTAGCATCAGATGACATACAATACGCACATATGTTCACACAATGAACAAATTGATGCGTGCCGTCGGCTGGGTTTGAACCCGCTCCCCCTTGCTTCACCAGCACTATTGCTAGGCTATCAACGCAAGAATGGAACATACTTTGCAAAATGGCATGTTCATTCAGCCCAATTCATTTTTGGGTGAGCAAAAATATCCGACAACATTAATATCAGTATAATAACACTTGTGTCCTGTAAAAAGAAATAGCATGTAAATTTAGCAAAACTATGTTTCCGCCCGGGATCGAACCGGGGGCCTTCTGCGTGTTAGGCAGATGTGATAACCGCTACACCACGGAAACGCTGAGCGTCAGTACAAAATTACGCTACACATACTTACGTCACACATGCGACTGCCCTACTTATCATGCGCGTGAGTGAATGTAGTCCGGTTTTGGATTACTGCCACCGATTGCGTGACTATCATAATTTATGGCATTATTGATTAACTTGACATTGGAACTGTTTATTGTTTCTTAAATTCGAGGTTTTTTTATTAATTAATAGGCTTGCGTTTGGCCGCCAACATGCCTGATGATAAGCAGTGAGGCGGCCTACGATGGTGTAAGCTTGCCTAGAAGAAACCGATTCACTCGAGACTTGAGGTTGTCATTGTCCAGACCTGCAGACAGAAACGTATATAAATATTCATCATTATGTAATTCATTTTTAAATAATATCACTTTGTTTGCTAATTTTATAATTTTGAATTCTGACGCAAAATAATAACTTCAATACACTACGAATACGAATACATACACTGTCACATGTACCTACACTAGTTTTAAAGCATTTTATTTATAATTTCTAGAGTAAACAATAGAGATACTTACACCATGTGAATATGATATAAGAAGTTTATGTAGGGATCTAAAAATAATGTGTGACGAGACTAAAAAATTGCTTGTATGATGTTGAGAGCTACGATTATCCATTTAACTATTTATAAATTAACAGTGGGTTAATTAGAAAAGTCAGTAGAGCTAAACAATTATCCATACCACTATTGACGAATTTTTATACATAGGAATATTTTTTATTGAAAGTCAGTTTTTGAGTTCCTTCGGACTCACTTACTATTATTCATTGTGTGATTTCTTCCAGAATTTGAATAAGTACACTTCAATGCCAATACTGGATTTTTTTTTCAAAATATTAATTGTGTTCGTCCGGCGAAGTGTGGGTATTCTGATACGCCTCTGCCAATCCATTCGGGGGAAAGGCGTGACGTTTATGTTTATGTAGGTATATTAACATGACAGTCTAGTTGGAGTAGGCCTGCCTCTCAACTCCCCCGAGGGTTCCCGCCTTGTCGTGGCGGGGGGGCTCAGTAGCCGTGGCTTCGTCAACCACGGTGAAGCCAAGAGGAATCCGAGGTGGGGCCGCTTCTTAGGGCTTTTAGCTCCAAAGCCCACATGGAAGCGGCCTAAGTAGGGTGTGGGTCTGTATGGGCAGACCCACAACTGAGGCGGGGTGCAGTGTCGCGTGTGCGACACTGCAAACGAAAGACTGGGGGCCGCGGCGGGAGAGGACTGTTGGTGTGTCGTTGCCACTTTCCCTACCTTCCGCGGCCCAAACGGGGTTGCCACCGTTTTGATGGCGGACGCGGTGGGGCCGCAGAGGAAGAGGCGTGTCGGTGTGTCGTTGCCGCTCTCCCTATCCTCTGCGGCCGAAGTGGCAGGCGGCGGGGCCACTCATCTGACCCGTCGCATGGGGACCATGGGCGCCTAGGCACGGGTGCTGGTTGGTGCCCACGGGCAAAATTGGTCCCCGAGGAGGTGGATGATGACGATGTGTCTGGTGTTCGACACATCGTCATCGAGAGGGAGAGAGCGCAAGCTCGAGGTGGTGCCCGAAGGGGCTGGCGCTGTCGGGGCTGCGGAGGAGTCCGGAAGCGTACCAGTTGCCCCGACATTTTGCGCCGAGGTGGAACACCCTTGGGTTTTTAGTGGGTAGGCCGTCAGTGGCGGGATTCCCACATAACCACTCTGTGCCCGCACCCGGGGCTGTTGGTGGTATCCATAAAGGATTTTCCCAAACTGAAAAAAAAAAAAAAAAAAAAAAAGGCCTGCCTCTCAAGCCAGAGGGAGCGGGTTCGAACCCAGCCGACGGCACGCACCAATTTCTTCATTGTGTGAACATAATTATATTAAGTGCGTATTGTATGTCATCTGCTACATGACTGGAGCCAGGTGTATGGCGACAGGCTCGCCCCCTGTCACATTTAGGACTGAATATCGTCCGGCGAAGTGTGGGTATTACACCTCTGCCAGACCTCTCGGGGGAAAGGCGTGACGTTGTTATGTAGGTATATTAATGTACTATGTGGTCCGCATTTATTTACTAAAAATCGTAACATACAATAAAACTATGTTTTTTAAAACATCTGTACGAGAAGCAGAAGACCTAGCACAAAAAAAAAACACTTGTTTTGGGTTCAACAGAGACCTAATGAAAGTTTGAGCACCACACCCCATAAGTTTTTGAGAATATGTTTAGAGTGCCCACGGCATTTGTACGGACGGACAGTCGGACACGCCTAATGGATGTTGATAGTGTAAACAAGGCGCAATACCTAGTGTTTTGATAACGGGTTATCAGAAGAAAATTATCGGGAAGATTTATTAGAGGCAGATAAGTAGGTACTCGTAGGTACTTACAGAGATAATTTTGCAAGTGGTTTTACCTAGATACGTTGTAAATAATTTACAATAAAATAACATAGGTTAACATTTCATAAATAAACATAGGTTTTTTGATCATGGTAATTAAATAAATAATTAAATAAATTCGGGACACTTCCACACACGGTGACCTCAAACTAAGTACTAGTACTATGGCTGCAGGATACTGATATACTTACATTACATACTTAGATATTTTCAAATACATACTTAAATAGATATTAATAACACCCAGACATAGAACAAACACAAATGTTCATCACACTGTACTGTACCGTTTTGACATGTATATCTGTGACGTGTAACTATCAATAAATTCTGATTTCTGATTTCACATAAATGTTTGCCCTAGGTGGGAATCGAACCCACGCACCCAAGCTCAGAAGGCAGGTTCACTACCAACTGAGCCACCGAGGGTTAGAATTTGGTGCGCCAGCGTCCCTATGTCGCTTGCATATTTCAAATTTTTGACGTGACAACGTCTAATAAATCGATGAAAGCCGGCTGCAGGCACGAAAAAGGATGACTCATTGTCCCGTTACGCTCGCTAGAGCACTACACGAGCGAGCGAAAGCACGATCGGCTTGAGCCTTTGGTTTGCGCCGCATCTTTCGCTCTTCCAATCGATTGGCCTATGCGTCCGAGGAGAAGATCTCATCAATGTTTTTTTATGACGTTGTCACGTTAAACTATCGTCCGTAAACCTACTTTACAGATAACCAATTGTTTTAAGGTATGAAATCGTTTCGAAAGATTGCAATCGGTAAATTGCTGAGAGTGACTAATATTTAAAGGTTCAGTAAAAACATCACCTCTAAGTTAAATAAGTTTCAGTACCTTACAATGAAATTTGCTCATTTTATGTAGTTATTATTAAGTCGTTAGTCAACTCGACCCCGAAGATCTCGACCGCGCGGTCGAGATGCCACCTGTCATTTTAATTTTATTTGACAGTAGTTGAACTCGACCGCTACCGGAAATTGTACAGTCAGAAAAGAAAGCGGGTTTAAAAAAGTCTAAAAAGAGTAAGTCTTCGAAACAAAAAATCTCTCAAACACACAGAAGTCAATTTAGCTTGCTTGCTCCAATCATCTCCTCAGAGTCAGAAAAAAATCACAGACACTCAGTAACCCCCTACACTTGCATACAATTACTTAATTCGCCACTTTCCTCCGTCGAGGGTCCTCAAGCTACCCTCACTCAATCTTACTTTGTAATCTTTTCCTCTTGATAACCTTCAATTTGTGCCTGTGCATTGGATTGCGCAGAGTTGAAAAGATTTTGGATTATAGATTTGAATATACCTTTGTAAGGGTGTGCAGGTACTTGTGTTGCAAGATGTTTGTTATTGACGTTGGTTGAGACTGCAATTTATTTATTGCTTGTATTTTGTGTATGCATAACATAATCGTCACGCCTTTCCCCCGAGGGGGCTGGCAGAGGTGTAATACAACACCCACACTTCACCGGACAATTTTCAGTCCCAAATGTGACAGGGGGCGAGCCTGTCGCCATACACCGGGCTCCAGTCATGTAGCAGATGACATACAATAGGCACATATATACGTTCACACAATGAACAAATTGGTGCGTGCCGTCGGCTGGGTTCGAACCCGCTCCCTCTGGCTTGAGAGGCGGGCCTTCTCCCAACTATGCTACCATCGCTTTTTGTGTTTTCATTAATGTTTTTTTTTTGTTTCAGGGGAATTTAGCGTCGCATGTCTTGTGCATTTGCCAGTGTCATGATAGGTGATATTGATGATGACGATGATGAATCCCTCCCCTTTCTCCATTTCAGTAAAGTGATGGATACTTTATAAAGCGATAAAAGCTAATAATCCACCATTTTTCCACTTTAACACTCGAAGAATCACAAGATTTAGTAAATAAAACAAAATTACGACAACACCTTTACGGTTCCCGCCAAAAAAATCTTCATAAATGTTACTAAAGGAAATAAATGACTTTTTTTTGCAAATTACAGTTAAACTGTTGTTTACCAAAAAAATAACCAAAAAAAAAACAAGTGACTTGGTTACCCTGAAATTTTGGAAGTTTTAAAAAAGTTGTGATTATTTTTTTCAAATTTTAACTATACATTTATATGATTAAATCAGAACAAGCCAAACATTTTAATTTTTTAAGATTCGTTATTTTACGAAAAGTATTGGTAAAAAAGATAAATAATAATCGATAATAATACTTAATAAAAAAGAATAGTACCGCCAGTAAAAAATCATCAACTGAGTTGACTGACACTGAGAAGCGGATCTTGGCACTGTATGACCATAAACCATAACAGAGCAGAACAAGAACTTGATCATCCACACTTAGTTTTCATTCTCATTCCCGTCAGGTCCGAAGCAAGCAATAGGCCCTAAGTGATGGCATACGTCGTAGTTTCGTGAGTTCATCACCATGATTAGCCAGTACCAGCCATGATGGCTCCATGGCTGGCGATGGTTTACGGGGCTCGGTGCTGGGTAATGCTCGCGGGCGCCGGCGGAGCGCTACGTGTAAGGATTACACAGGGCCTGCTTAGAGATGTAGGGCTTTTTAGGGCAGGGACGGATTGATGCGAAAAGGTTATTCGGAAAAGTTGAATAAAAAATATGATTGTTTGCTAAGTGAACATTTGAACAAGTAACATTACTAAGAGAAAAACCGAAAACCCGGCTGAAAAATGTTGTAGGTACCCTATGTAACTTCCACTATCAAGACGATTCAATTGAGACCTAGCATATCAAAATCCATCAAGCTTTTTAGTTTGTTGTTTGTTTAGGCTGTAGGGCGTGCCAAAGAAACCTCATACATTCATAACCACATACATACATACACTCGAAAAACTTACCGCTCCTTCTTGCGCAGTCGTGTAAAAAGTAGATAAAATAGTTGTAAGAAGTAAAGTGAACCTTGTTATTTATTCTTACACATACGAGTATTTACTCGTATTACGTGATTGGTTTACATATAGGTTTATTCTCATGTATTCGATCTAATCACGCAATAGATAGTTAATTGGAAGGTTCTAGGATTTGTTGATTGTTCAATTATGAATACTTAACAAAAAAAATTGACTGCTTACTTACACATTCACCAGAACACTCTACAGGTATCTAAGTATCCAACAAAAAATATTTTTCATAATACTTGTTATTTTCGTTTCCCTAACTGAGTACGTCCCCGTCGTCCGCACCTCCTTTTCATTTCATTCCATCCAGCGGAGGATAAACCGTAATGAATATCTTCGGCTCCTCCTCCTCCACAATAGTTCTCAGCATCAGGGTTTTTATACGCCAGTTTAGCAGATCTACATAATGCTGACTTATTGGGGACGCGAACTTTTTCGGCTTTTTTTTGCGTAAAACAGTTCTAGAAAGTCTAATTTCTTTGGAGGAATTATAGAGAATGTGAACGTGGGTTGAATGTGCTAGGGTAAGAAAAAGGCTGTCTATGATAAAAAGTCACAAATAGAGCTAATTTGGATATAAATACATACTAACGTCACTCCGAGACTTCGTTCGCGTTTATTATTTATATATATATACCTATATGTGAGCTATCCTATCTGATAAGTTAGATCGAACTGCACACGGTGTGCAAATTTGATTGAAATCGGTTAAGTAGTTTAGGAGTCTATATAGCGGACAAACAACGTGACACGTAATTTATATGTATTAAGAAGAAAGATTTATACCTTCAAAATATTAGTAATAGAAAGATCAAACAAACGACCAAAGGACTGGTGTTTACTTCCTTCAGAGAATTAGTATTGCTATTCAGCGAGATAACGTTGCCAGCCTTTGCTTTACCCGCGGATACTGATTTGAGCTCTGTTTATTTTTTATAATTTGTGATTTATGTTAACTGTTAATTAACAACATAAACCTATGTAGGTTTATGTTGTTAATAAAATACCTATTTTCGATAAAAATCGAAGTAACATTACAAAGTTATATTTCGATCACTTTGGCCGTCTAATATTTTATTTTATCGTTAATCCGTTGCCTTGCGATGCGATGCGTTGTCTTTGACGTTTAGTTTACGTTGGCGTAGGGCACACATACCTACCTACGTAATGACTAATTGATATATTCGCGTCGTGTCGCGTGGCGTTGATGCACTTGTCGTTCACGAAGGACAACGGTTCATCCTTCGTTATTTTGCATCAAACATTTTTTTCCACTTTTGTTTGTCTCTACTATTTAGCTGGGTAACCTCAATAATTTGTGAAATAACAACTTTAAATATTTTTTGCATAGTTTAACTAAATGTATATTTTCTTAAACACAATAAAATACCTACCAAATATGCAAATGGTGACAAACAGGCGTATGCGTTCGAATCGCACAATATACTTTTATGGGTTCAGGAAAACTCCAAATCTTACCAGTTTACATTTCCAGTTAAACTTTCCCATCTTCACCCTTATAGAAAACCACATACGAGTCAACAAAGAATTTCACAACTCGACCAATGATTAAAAGCTTACAGTACCGCGTGCGAACTTTAAAAGTGGAAATATGAATTTTATGACAGTTGAATAAGGGTTTGAGGAAGGTATTCGATAAGATTGTTTAAAGAAGGTGTGTTGAAGATATTGTTTCATGTGTTTTATGAGGTGACTCGAGATGCCACGGGGTTCCTGGGAGGCATTTTTGAGTGTTTCCCTTATTATAGTGTGAGGTGGAGGTCGTGTTTGATTGTCTGTAAGTCATGACCTGCTGTTTTGTTTATGGGTTTGCGTTTTGTATTGTTCGTTTGTGGATTTTATTTGTTGTTACAGATTTGGGAGAGATGACTCCCATACTAGTAGTGTAGAGATTGTAAGAAGTGTTTCTAGTGTTTTAATGGACATTAGGTTAAACATTTTAGAATAAGTAAAATCTTTGGCTATAGTTAACAAAGCTGATTGATGACTTGGTGACTGATGAAGGTTCGTACCTCGTTCGTTATGCTTCTTCACTTGGACACTTCCTTGAAATATCTAAGTGAAGTGAAGTAGCCTAAGTTACGAGTACGGCGCGGTACGCTCATACGGTGTGATGTAATTGTTATCAAAAATCTGAGGTAAGTTCACACACTACATGACAGATTTTTTTTTAGTAAAATAACTTTTTAGCGCAAATTGTATTACCATTTTCACGAAAAGACAAGAAAACAACATTTTTGGGACACAAAGGAAGAGGACTCAATTACTTACCGAGGTGTATCTACTTCGGAAATGAAGAATACAACATATGAAAGCTACATGCATGCTAAGTTTCAACCCATATGCCGGCCGAGACTGTAAACTTTGTTATCAAGCTGTATTTTGAAAAAAAAAAACAATACATAAAATTTCAAAAATTTGAGTAAGGCTGGACTGGAAGACTACGTGTCTACAGCACAGGTACAGTATAGGTACTTCCAACGTACTCAGTTTTCAAATTAAGGTACGTAAACTAACGTCAACCACGCTCATAGCTCCAAACAACCAACAATACAGTACATCTTTATTGCACACCAAAAATCAGTGTATCACCAACGTACCACGTACTACGTACCAACGTAGGTAGAAAGCAAATCGCTGGTGGAGCCGACTGTGACAGTTTCCAGTCCAAAACTCCGCGGCTGCCGGTGACACTGGCCCGTGTCCGGCTCTGATAGAGATACATTACAATAATAGAAGTGGCATCAGTTTTTGACTTGAAAATCGCTCATTTTATTTTTTAAGCTTAAGAAAGAAAGAAACAGAGAAGATTTATTTTGACACACAAGACACTACAAAGACAGTGACAATACTTAATACCAATACACAAATTAACGAAAACAGTGCTGTCACTGTAGTGTCCAGTACGTCAAAAAAGGTCAATGCTCGGATATAATGCTGAAAATTTCTTTCCAGCGCTGAATCTTATATCTTTAAATGAGCAATTCTTGTATATATATATATTTATATAATTGGAATCTCGGAATCGGCTCCAACGATTTTCATACAATTTAGTATATAGGGGGTTTCGGGGGCGATAAATCGATCTAGCTAGGAATCATTTTTAGAAAATGTCATTTTATTCGTGTTTTATCGATAATCAACTTAAACATAAACTTGGAAGAAAAATAACAAAAAGGAGGCGTTTGAGTAGTCTCAACTGAAAAATATGACTCTTCCTGACATGTATTGGCGAATAATAATACTATTTTTTGTGAGCAACTAATTGCTTTAACGACACAACAGCAGATGGCGTTGTTAAGTAACACGAAGTCAATGAGTGTTTGCTTTGAGGTTAGACTAAAATCAATTGTTTATTTTCCAAAAAAACACAATTAAAAAAAAAAATACCGAGCAAAGCTCGGTCATCCAGGTACTAATATATAATGGCAATGATCATCGGTGGCCCTCACGCTCTCATCTCGTAACGTGAGACGTTGGTGCCAGCGGGATGACACGCGATGACGATTGTCATTACGTTAAACAAAATAAGGCTACTGGGCTGTACGACTCTTATTATTATCATCATCACAAATTATTATGCTCTTTTTTTAATTGGTTAAAATTAAAAGGTAAAAAAAATATGATTTGAACTTTTGTAATGGAATGTTTACAGTGTGCGTTCGGTTACCATCGTGAGCGCACGTATTGTAAGCAAGTCCATATTCTGCCAACCGGTAAAATACAACTAGAGATGGATAATAAGTTATCGATAACTTGTCGATAACATGGAAAGATTCCTGTCTAGATCGTCGTCAAACCCCAACTTGGCTGCCAAGAGGCCACGAGATGAAGCATCTGCTGACCAGTGGCAGCAGCCTAAGAAGTTTGCGGTCTCAACAGCTAATGCTCCAAAGAAGAGGACCAGCGAATCTGAGACGAAAAACCGCTTTAGTGACCTACAAGTTGATGATTTAGCCTCGGAGACCTTCATAAAGGCGACAAAAAAGAAGGTGATTAATCAAATTCCGCCTATCCTAGTCGACCTTCAGGGAGATTGGAGCCATAAAAGCATCAAAGATACTATTGAAAAGTACGAGAAAGGCTTTCACCTACAGTATAGAGGTCGTAATAGAGTGAAGATTCAATGTTATACGACCAAAGGCCATCAACAAGTTAAAGAAGGACTTTTAAAGGAAAATGTATACTTTCACACATTTTCACGAAAAGACGAAAAACTGCCTAAAGTAGTCATAAAAGGACTGCCCAAATTCGCCCATGTCACTTTAGTCGCTGAATTAGCCTCATTTGGTTTTGACGGAGTCACTATAGCCGATATGAAAACACTACACCCTACTGAGTGCCCTCCACTACTTGCTCAGCTTCCCAGCGGAAGTGATATGGGCAAGTTCAAGCAAATAAAATACATCTCAAATTGTGTTGTCACCATTGAGAAATACAAGCCAAATAATAAGTTAGGCACTCAGTGTTTTCGCTGCCAAGGCTTTGGTCACGCTTCTAAAAACTGTAATAGACCTGCGAGATGCGTTAAATGTGCTCTAGACCACCCAACATGGGAATGTCAGAAAAAAGGCAGAGAAGAACCTGCGCGCTGCTGTAACTGCCATCAGAATCACCCAGCTAACTACGGACAATGCCCTGAGAGGCTAAAATACCTCGAACGTATTCAATCAAAGAGGGAAAACTTTCGTAAAACCATGGTACCAACAGTTGTCGCCACACCTTCCTCAAGAAATTCGAAGAAATCTACGTGGGCGCAAGTAACAAGCAAACCTAAGCTTCAAGCAATCAAGCAATCCAACTCCTTACAAACGTCATCTGTCTCGATCCAAGCCGAGCGAACTAAAGAAACACTCGTCGAGGAGACGCTCATTCATGACTTAGCTACCACTGAAATGTTAGAAATCCTTAATGCCATCAAGACCATCAAAAATGAATTCACAAGCTGCAAAACTTTTATGGAAAAAGTTACTTTAATCCTTACTCATTTGGGCCATTATGTCTAATAAATCTAAAGGACTGCAAATACTCTACTGGAACGCTGATGGTATTCACAATAAGCAGCAGGAACTCACGGAAACAGCAGTAAGTGCTTTAAATGTTGATATAATTGCCATCTGCGAAACGCGCTTGACCAAACGCCTTAAATTAAACATTCCGGGTTTTGCCTGCTATCGCATGGACAAGCACTTTAGTGGTACCGGCCAGGGTGTAGCAATACTGGTCAGACTTGATCTTCCACACAGCCTTGTGTCCACTCCAAGCACTGCGCATCTCGAAGCGATATGCATTTCCCTCAAACTACCTAGTAGTAACCTTGTGCTTGTATCGGCTTACCAGTCTCCTAACAAACCACTTCTTACGAGCGATCTTAATGCGCTTATGTCCACTGGAAGTCAAGTTCTAGTAATGGGCGACTTGAACGCCAAACACCCGTACTGGTCCCCAGGTCCTCCAAACACTCGTGGTAGAGTTCTATATAACCATATGCTAAATAGTGAGTTTGTTATTCATAGTCCACAGGAATCCACCCTAGTTCATTACCGCTCTGACCTAAAGCCTTCTATTCCAGATCTTCTACTAACTAAAAACTTTAACTATATTGATAATATAACAACAATACCCGCCTTGTCATCTAATCATTATCCGGTTCTTGCCAAGTTCAATGCCAATATTTCACGCAAATCCATAACAAAATTTAATTACTCGAAAGCTGATTGGACACAATACCGCCAACTCCTTAATAGTAACATTGTACTTTCTTCACAGGTTTTTCAAACCACTGAAGAAATTGATTTAATTATTACTAATTTCCAAAATTCCATCATTCTAACTAGAAACGCATGTATACCAACCACTACGCTTAAACCCTGGAATTCCTCAGCTGTACCACGACGAATAAAACGGCTAATTCAGCAGAAGAACCGCCTTCGTCGATACGCTGCAGTCGAACCAATAACCACCCTACGCAAACAACTTAAACTTCAAATAAGGATGCTACAGCTTGACATTAACAATGCTCTGAAAGCGTTCCATGACAGTGTATGGGACAAAAAACTTAAAAGAGTAGACAACCCTAACGCTGACCTATGGCGTGTTCTGAAAGGATTACGGTCCGATAGCTCTCCTCCTATTCCTACTCTTAAAACTAAAAATGGCTCACCTACAGTTAATCAGCAAGAACAATGTGATGCGCTTGCAGATTCCTTCCTGGAAAATATGTTATTAACGCATGATTGGTACAGTGACGCAAAAGTAACGATTGATGGCTCCTTAACAGTACTGAATGATAATTCTTCAGATAAACTTGCTGTGACCCCCGTCCGCCCTTTTGAGATTAAAAAATATATTACAAAATTAAAACCCCGCAAAGCACCTGGTACGGACGAAATTTCAAATCTCCTCATTAAAAACTTACCTCAAAAGTGTACAGTTCTGCTTACAAAAATATTTAACGCTTGTCTTTTCTTAAATTATTTTCCGAAAAATTGGAAAGTAGCTAAAGTAATCGCGATACATAAACCTGGAAAAAGCCCATCTGATCCTACATCTTACCGCCCGATTAGTTTACTCCCGTGCCTAGGTAAGTTGTTTGAAAAGGTTATCTCTACAAGATTGTCTCGTGTTACTGGTAAAATACTGATAGACGAGCAATTTGGTTTCAGGAGAGGTCATTCAACTGTACAACAACTGGCAAGGGTAGCTGAAGCTGTATCACATAACCTCAATCTCAAAAAATCTACTGGTATGTTCCTATTGGACATAGAAAAAGCGTTTGATACAGTCTGGCATGATGCCTTGCTATACAAGCTAATCAAACTCGATACTCCCCTATCAATAGTCAAAATTATAAAATCATACCTAACAGATCGATCATTCATGGTTCATATTGGTGATTTCTCTTCTTCTCCTAAACCTGTCCCAGCTGGGGTCCCCCAAGGCTCAATTCTGGGCCCTGAACTCTTTGTGGACTTCCTTAATGACATCCCGATTCAAACTCGCACAAGTCTAGCCTGCTTCGCTGATGATACAGCGTCTTTTACATCATCTGATGACGTTGACCTCATAATTAGCCGTCTGCAATTATCATTAGATCTGCTTCTAACATATTTCCAAAAGTGGAAACTGAAAATTAATGCATCAAAAACCGAAGCCATTCTTTTCACCAGGCAGCGATCTATTCCTGTGCGTAAGTTACAGATCGACGGCTACAACATTCCATGGAGTCACTCCGTGAAATACTTAGGCGTTCATTTGGACAACAAGCTAAACTGGACTGAAAACACGTCGAAGCTGTGCCTTAAAGGCATAAAGTCTCTGAATGCCTTAAGTCCGGTTCTAAACCGACGATCCTGTCTCAGTAGCTTAACTAAGCTTAGTATTTACCGCACCCTGGTCCGACCATGTCTAACATACGCATGCCCTGTATGGAGCAGCACATGTCCTACAAATATAAACAAGCTACAAATAATACAAAATAAAGCTATTAAATACTCTTTTAACCCTCCACTGTACACTAACCTCAAAAAATTACATGAAAATATTGGACTAATTAGCATGAGTTCTTATATTTACAAATTATCTAAAACATTCTATCTGTTCACTAACCCTAATAGTAAAAACAAAATAATTAAAACGATATGCAAATCACGAAAACGCAACCTAACTTATATCGATAAATACAAACGATACAAACTACCACATCACTTATTCCTCGATGAATAGGTACAGTTGCCTACGCAGGCGCGCGCCGCCGCAACCCGCCGGCGCGCGCGCCATACTCGCCCGTATTATCAGGTGATATGAGGAACAGTACGGCGCGCGCGTCTCCGGACCGGAGTGTGCGCGCTTGCGTGCACCTAGGTACATGACGCATTACACCGACGTTGCTTCTGCTGCTTATTGTGAATCGACCGCTCGGCGACTCTTTTATGATCTACCCCCAAAAGAGACTATTTCATTTCTTCTTTACTTTATATAACCCCTTTTATGTTAAGTTGCAATGCTATAACTAAAGCTTGCTAAATACCTTACTTCATAATTATGTTAAATTCTAATGTTAAATCCATGTGTAATTATGTGAAATATGTATAAGCAATAAGTTTTTACACAAGCTACTATTATAGCTTTATAAACGGATATATTTTATTTATATTGAGTCATATCTAGGAATTAATGTACACTAGATGTTGTGCCGCTGTATGTTTTATTGAATAATAAAGACTTTTAAAAACTAACTAAAACTAATGGAATGTTAGCGTAAAGTGTGGATTTTTATTGTCCGAAGTAGTCCGTTCTTCTATAAAACAACCAAGAGTACGAAAAAGCGGCATCGTTTTATGGTTGACATACCTACAACACGCACGAAACGCTTTGGTTCCTCATTTCTCATACGGACCGCTAGAGTGTGGAATACTCTGCCAGACTGTGTGTTCCCTGACACTTATAATCTGGATGTCTTCAAGTCTCGAGTGAATCGGTTTCTTCTAGGCAAGCGTGCTCCATCGTAGGCCGCATCACTGCTTATCATCAGGCATGTTGGTGGCCAAACGCAAGCCTATTATGTAATAATAAAAAAAAAGTAAATGAATTATTATTATTGTTATTTAATTTGAAATCTTTTATTTTCATTAAAAAAAAAGATTCCGACAAAATGATGCTGGGACTAAAGATAGCGGGACTAAAATATGCCTAAGCTTGGAGCGAGCGGTGTCGTGGGAGTAAACGTTATATAGAACAAACTCCACTTAGCGCGCTCTGGCAGCAGCAAAAAAAACCGTGGTCCCTCAATAAGGACCATGCCATGCCGTGAAATGACCTAGTCGTGTTTCGGGATGTAGTCCGGTGTAACGTTCCGAAGACGGGTCTGAGCAGTAGCGCACTTGTAGCGTCTCACTCAACTGCCGTCTTTGTACTTCTTCACTCTACAAAACTTCAAGGCTAGAGTGAATAAGTACCTTATAGGTCGTCGTGCTCCATCTTAGACCACAACGTCGCTTAACATCAGGCGAGTTGGTGGTCAAACGCCGACCTATTCTACATAAAAAAAAGGTCTATCCGTTCGTAGGTCTGCGTCCACAAATGATTAGACATAGGTCGGGTGCAATCCGGCCGACTGTGAAGAGATCTGTTGCTGACGTTACCGATGCTACGTTGACTCCGATGTGATACTTTAGGTAACGCAGTTAAGGATTACTCGCACGTCAAGCACGCAAAAAAATACGCAAAATGTCAAGGGACCATCAAGTTCTAAGTCTTCAACTATAGTCGGAACAAACGACTAATTTGTACTTGAGTAATTTCCATTTCATAAAATCATGTGTGAAAACTATGTTGGTTCCCATAATAAGACTATCAAGTTTTCGCAAATTGTCAAATACACATCTTTGCAGATCAGGTACGAGTATGTATATAATCTAAGTTGCAAACACGACGAAATTGACTTTTCGCGTGTTTGACAATTTACGTTCTGCGTTTCATTTCGTTTTAAGTAATGACGTTTGGTACGTTCCGAGGCGCGATGAATTCTGGCTTTTAATTATAATCCATACTAAACATTTAAAAATCAAAAGTAACTCTGTCTGTCTTTTGTAGACTTTTCACAGCTGAACAGATTTTGATGAAATTTGATAATTAGTTACAGTATTTCACGAGCAAGGTTCACACAATGAACAAATTGGTGCGTGCCGGCGGCTGGGTTTGAACCCGCTCCCTCTGGCTTGAGAGGCTGGCCTTCTCCAACTAGGCTGTCACGCCTTGCCAAACATAATAGGTATTAGGTAGGTACCTATCAAAAATCAAAACATAATAAAAAAACAAAACAATAAAAAAAACAAAACATAATAGGTAATACGAGTAGGTACGAGTACCTATGGATTAACTAAGAGGATCAGCTGTTAGCAACGCTTGTCGGTGTTGGCTGCAAGAATTACTTCCCCACTATCAATGAACACAGTATTCACTGAATTGGAATGTATGGCGCTGACTTCCCGATGCAGGGTCAAACCCTCTTACCAAGTTATTAGGGCCAATTCATACTGCGCGCAATCAGACTAGCGCAAGCAGCGCCAATTTAGACTATGCCACCTTATTTTCTACGGTAAATTCAAACGATTGTGAGACATTATAAAGATTTTCAGAATTTTCAGATTTTCTAGCCTGTTCTTAAAATCTTCTTCGATCGAAAACACCCTTATATTTCGAAAAATTAACATCAACATTTAGTATCGTCAATCAATATAAAAGTATACCTAGATATGAATATTGTTTTAGGTAAAAACTATTTTCGAGACGAAACCTTCAACATCATTAAATTTCCTGTCATCCTTTTCCTATATTATGAACGTAAACGAATGTAAACTGACGCAGAATTTTAAGTCCAATCAGATAGGTGTAATTAAGAGTGTGCACAAGAATCACAGCTATGGACTACATTTTTACGAGTAGAAATAAATCAGAGACAAGACACATTATTAAAAATAAAAACCCAGCTACAAAATGTTGTACTTACCCTATGTCACTTACACTTCAAGACGATTCAAATGACACCTCACATGTCAAAATCCATCAAGCTGTTTAGGCTGTAGGGCGTGCCAAAGAAACCTCATACATACATAAAAACTCTCGAAAAACATAACCTTCCTTCTTGCGCAGTAGGGTAAAAACTGCCTACTAATGTCTATTGGTCCCGCCCGCCCTTCAGCTAATCGTCACGGTCACGTGTGCAGCTTGTCGAGTGACTTCCTTCCGGCCTCGTGCTTGCTTAGAAGCTTGCTGGTAAGAAGTAATTGAAGGACTAAAATACCGTAGCACCGAGCCTTAGCTTTATTTAGCAAATTAAAAAAAAAGATTGTATATTAATCAAGTTGAAGCCAGAAATAATTACGAAAATGGCAAGTACTCAACTAGTAAAGTAGGTGCTATTCTAAAGCGCTTTTTACATTTGGCTAAGTTTAGTCATCTTAATTTGGTTTTTACTAAACTTAGTCCAGTATAATCGCTGTCAGGAAGCTAACATCCTAAATTCAGAAGCAACGCTGGCTTGTGACTGACTGAATAATTTAGAAGCTTCTAAATTTAGATGACAAAATTCAGCCGAAGTTGCTAGCGCAAAAAAATATTTACAGACTGTTAGACCCACTGGTGGTAGGTGAGCCTTTTCGTGTCTCTACTGTTTAATGTTATATCTACCTACTAGTCTAGTGAAGCATGAGTTATTTACTTACTATTCTCTTGCACATTATTATGTGTTAGTAGTTTGCATACTTATGGGAAATAAACAAATCCGCACGTCGAATATTCTACATTTGCTAATTTAATTTTTGTCTCTTTGCAAAAAATCTTGTGCAGCATAAATCAATTACATCCTGTGACTACTTATTGAACAATGCCTAATGGCATGAAGGCACGTGAGTATGAAATCACGTCACCCTAGGGGGAGAAGTCATGTCGAATGAGACGCATTGTATGCTGCTGACATCGGCTTCGTATGGCTAATCGATGCTGAGGGGAGGAGATGGCTATGAATGTGAGAAGGAAAGTTATCTGCTCATTCATTTATAACTAAACTAAAAGTTTTATTTTTTCTTTGATTTTACAAAAAAGTGTAAAATATTCCTCAATGGGGCAAACTTTGAATGCAAATACTAACGAGTAGATACTAAGAAGAGCTACATATAAGAGGAAGCGTTTTTTTTACAACAAACTAGGCATGCGTTTGACCATTGACTCGCCTGATGGGAAGCGTCGACGTGACCGAAGGTGTAACAGGTTTGCCTAGGAGTAACTATTCACTTTACTCTTAAACACCCCCGGATTGTATTTAGGTGGAAAGACAGACGCAGGCAACGAGTTCCACACCTCTGCAGTTCTTACAAGAAAAGTTGAAAAAAACGCTTAGTGCGTTTCAGCGGAATTTTCACCAAAACAGGGTGTCTTTTACTGGTGCGCCCGGTACAATTATAAAAAACGGCGATAGCGTAGCTGTCACTCAGTTGCGTAACGGCTGGACTTATTGGAATTATACTTACGCTACTTATGTCTTAAAAATGGCTAGTCATTATTAATACAGTAATTCTACAATTCGCCTGCGACATTTCTGGTAAAAAATCGTTTTTTAATCAAATAAGGTATCTAAACCACCTTTACTCATAAACGTTATAAAACGTTTATGAGTAAACTTTTACGGAGCTATAAAGCTCCGTAAAAGTTTTACTTACATTGTTTTGTATTAATCTTTCATTTCAATTTTCAACTCGATCGAAAACGACAAATCCAATTCACTAAAACTATTCCGAGGCTAATAATTCCTAGCTAATAAAACAATATTACAACTTTTATTATAACTATTATTAGCTAATAATAGTTATAATAAAAGTTGTGTTATAACTATTATAACTATTTTTATAACTATTATTAGCTAATAATAGTTATAAAAATAGTTATAATAGTTATATTAATGTCTTATTACAGGAAAATGCGGATTAAAGAAAGATATACTTACTTAAGTACATAAGCAAAATTCTAAATCTGTATTTGCAAGATGTTGCTGCTCAATTACGAAATTGTCGATCATTGTCAATCTGAAGAATGCTTCTAACTAGACAATGAATAAGACGAGAGGTAAGTAACAACTACCCATCAATAATTCAAAATCATAATAACTCGACGAGAGCTTCATATCTACGCCATTAATACATTTAACATTTGTCTGTCCGTCCGAGGGACTCAGGAAGCGATGCTCTTGATTTATACCTTTAGCTCACCTATTTGTCGACGCCGCGTGATGCGACTAGTTTTGTTGGTGCGCTTTGGTCAAGTGATTAATTCGCGGAATCACCTTTGCAGAAAATTACGATATGGCTAGGTATGTGTAGATATTTATTTTGATCGGTATGGCTCAGTGGTAGCGGTTCTTCCTTAGGCGCTGGAGATCCAGGTTTCTATAATAAAGAAATAATTGTTGTTCAGTGCGAGTCTCAATGGTTGTTCAATTCCCAATTGAAACCAAGACCTCCTGCTCTATTACACCGTTATTTTCAATAAACTAGGCTTAGGCTGATTCTGTTCATCGTAACAAACAACTTTTACTATGAGATCAACTCAAAAAACAAAAATCTGATGGTCCTTAAATTTTGTCGCCGGTAATTTAACTTTTGTGTATGGAACACCTGATTGTAGTTTTGGGATTTCACGGTTGACCTCATAGTAAAAGTTGTCCATAGTCATATTATAGTCATGTCATGACCTCGTATTCAAATGTTTGGCTGTGAATTAAAAATAGCGGTGTAGAAGAAGCACTACCACTGAACCATACCAGTCAAAATAAATATCTAGTCTACTCACAACTAGACATAAGTACAATAACAAGAAAATAATAGCAAAGAAGCTAGAAGCAACTAACTTCCAACTTTCTTCTCATTAACGACGAGGCTTTAGAAAGAAAAATACTCTCTATACTCTCACAAAGTTAAAGAGAGAGTAAGCCAATTTAGTAATTTTACGATTCATACATGTGTTCAAAGTCGCATTGAAAATCCTGACCAGCAGAAAGATCAATAGCAAAGGTATTTGTTTAGTCAAGACTGCTTTCCACAGCTCACAATATTGGCACGGAACCCGCACTAAATCAGAGATCCTTATCGATTGCGCCATCCGCCATTACCTCTGTAAATACACGGCCATTGATCAATAGTACTTTTTATTCGGCACTTAGCGCCACCCAAATACCTCGGTAATGATTGCGCACTATTGTTATTATCAGTACTTTAGCTTTGTTATAAGTCATTCTTGGCTGCCTCTTCTTACGCGTGAGATATTATCTTGGTCATAATCTCTCTTCCGAAAATTCATAGGAGTGAGAGTGACCAAGGTAACATCTCACGCGTGAGAACCAGAACGTTTACGTTGTGTTATGACTTCTAGGTAACTTTTTTGGTGTCTACTCTCTTCTTATTGATGGATACTCTTCTGGGTTATTTTATGAAATGAATAAAATCTATCTTCTGATAGATTGAACGCTTTATTGTTTACACTACTAAGCCGAAAATAAAAAAATGTTTGTTGATTGAAACTAACAATAATATTGATCAGCCTTTCTGTATCTCTGAGCCGAAGAATGACTGACCATCCTCATTACGTATCGAGTACGCGTATCGTTTTGTCCGTAACAGTTCGCCGTAACAATTCAACGAGCCGAGCCATCTGCCACAAGCACGCAAACCTCGGCTTTTTTGCGAACTATTTGAATTGCGCTCGCTGCGAGCCTCTAGTAAAGATGCACCGTGTCATCGTAGCGTATCGGGCCTCGCCGCGACTGTCAAACTGTTACACATACGCGACACATTACGACGAAATGTTATCAGCCAGTCCCCACCGTATAATCTGAAAACAGAGATACAAGCTCTAATTCTAGGAATCATGAAATAAACGCACACTAACTGCATTCATAACCCCAAATCCATTCTCACCTGTGCAATAAACACCCACAGCTTAAATTATTATTGTATCTACAAAATGTTGCATCTGATATACTGTCTGTGAAACCTACAGCGATGATAGTGGGAGATGAGCGATGTGTTTCCTTGAAATCAGTCTGTGCGCTTGCGCAAGTATAAATCAACCGTGTCTCCGAGAATAGCCGCGGCTGCGCCTGCGACGTTTTGTTGCCGATTTAGATACTGTTTTAATTGAAATAGATAAGTGGGTGGATAAGAATGCAGACGAAATTCTATGAAGGGTTACTCAGACGATGTTATAGGTAATTGTGTACCTTTATAGCGACATTCAGACAAGCGCTTTCAGAATTCCTTCATAAGAACTGCCAAGGAGTGAAACGCACTTCCTGCCTCGGTGTTCCCCAGCAATAGATACAACCTAGGTCTCTTCAACACAAAAGTGAATAGGCACCTTATGGGCAAGCTTGTTTCATCTTAAACCGCATCGTTACTTTCAAGTGTGTTCAAACGTGAGCCCATTCAATCATATAAAAAAAAAATTGTTCAATCTTTTTCGCACTAGCCCCTCCCTCGTTTATAATTGTTTGTTAAGTTTAAAAAAGTGTATCTCGCTAGGTCAATGTACTATTTAGGAATTTAGGGTATTGAAGTGAAAGGCATGTTTTATTTAGCTTCACTCGTTTATTTCATATAAGTTTATACGAAATAAAGAAACTAATTAAGGTTTCTTCAAATTTTGAGACAGATTTTTCGACTACTTCCGCTGAACCGATTCTTATGCAACTTTGCATTTACATTTAGCTCCGGTGACATTACAATATTATAACATTTAAGCCGCCTATCTTAAAGGTATTTACAGATACGTACTTGAAAAAGAACAATTTGCTCATCAAACATTGTCTCCATCACTATCATATCCAAATGAGAATGACGGAGACATGAATATAAAATCTATTAATCTACTGCTTCAAAATAAGTATGACGGCGCTTCGGTGTTTCAAGAGTGTCAAGAAACGTCAAAATTGATTATGACATTTGGCAGTGACATTTAGAAAAGTGCGGTCTGACGTTTCTTCACTCTGACGCAACTCCGAGCTCTTTTGTGCGCAGAGGCAAACGGTTCATAATCGGTTTGCATCTCGCCTAAGCAAGACGTGCTCGGTGGAGCGTCGATACTTTATAATTAAATTGAAAGTGCTGATTGTAATAACGCTCATATTTTCTCGAAATAATAATTATCAGATATTGTTAATTGTCAACCTCTAAACACGTGGTTTTAATTCTCCTCGCCCGCCTACCCGCGATCGCTCGGCAGCCGCTGATGGATACAGTGAACAATGATAAAGGCCCTGTGCCGTTATCAGAAGTGGGATTTCAAGGGCTTACTTCTGAGGGGAATACTCGTACCAGATCTTCAGCACCGGCACTAGAACAAGGCCTGTTGCAACAGATGGAGTCGTTTTTATCTCGAATGATGGTTTTATCACAACCGCAACCTGCGAGCAGCGCGTCTATCCAGTTGGTTGAGTTCGACCCGGATGACAAAGAAGCAGACATCGAAGGTTGGTGCAACGTAACCGAAATCGTAATCAACGACCGTAAGTTGCGAGGTGCAGACCTGCTGTTGTTACTTACACGTGCACTTAAAGGCCGAGCTAATACCTGTTTAACACGACTGCAGGCATCGCAGCTGACATGGCCTGAAATAAAAGAACTATTGCTCGCGAAGTTTGCCAAGCCTATGATGCCACAAGATTATTTCGATGAAATTCTACGTTTCCAAGTTGGTGTTAGAGAAACCGCGAGTGAGGCAGCCATACGCCTTTGGAACATCATCGGACGCATTCCGCGGACGGAAATGCCTGAAGACATTACCACGGGATTTGTATCGTCGGTTTTATGTCAAAAGGACGGAGTGATTCGTCGTGAGCTCCACTGTCATAACCCAAGTACTAGATCTCAACTACTGCGAATTCTCAACGGCATTTCGCTGAAACGAAAGAACGAGGGCAGTGATAACCATGATCCGGATGCGAAAAGGTCGGGTCCTTTTAACGAATCTCGCTTCACGGGAACATGTCACCACTGCGTTACTTCGGATCACAAAGCGATCGACTGCCGCAAGCGAAAAGAAGAGCCTGCTGCTTCGGACAAGATGCGCAATCAAGCATCCAGAGGCGCTGACAGACCAATCACCTGCTTCGTGTGTGGACGACCAGGACACGTGGCGTCGGCGTGCCCAGATCGAGCGAGCAGCAGCGGAGCAGCGGCGGTCAAGGAGGTCCATGCGTGTGAACGCAAGGCATAGAGGAGCACGCTGACTACATCATCCGGTGAGCCAGTTTCTTTTCTTTTTGATAGCGGATCTGCTTGTCCATTAGTAACTAATAGCTACGCCGATAAGTTCCCTGGTACTGCACAGAGTGAATTAGTGTATCTGACGGGCATTGGTAGCAGTGATGTAGAATGTGTTTCCCAGGTTATTAGTTCTATCAATGTTCAAAGGTCCTTTTCCTATAATCCGGGTATTAGATCACGATAGGTATGAGCTGCGAGACATTGATGGGTCTAACCGAACCTATAAATACGCCCATGAAAACTTACGTGCAGTGCCCGGGGGCTACGGTGGGTTGGTCGAAGTAGCTACTTCCTTAATTCATAATTCAGAAGAGGCCGAGACGGCGGCAGTCCATAGTCATGAGAATGGAATGGTACCATCTGATGATGATAGTGATACAGTGTCGGTATCTAGTTAACACACTTTGACTGCCAGCTCTGACACCCTCTCTGCCTCTGAACATGAATAATAATAAATGGTGAGTATATAATGATGTGTAAACCCTGTTCTTCTGCCGAGATTCGATCTAGAGCGTATGATATTGGTTAGGCAGTTGGGTATGATGTAGTTGATCTACTGGGCTGGCCTAAACCGGGTCGATGCCCAGGGTCAGACTACGACTTGAGTGTGAGCTGAGTGGCAGGAAATTGGTCTGGAACTGGCCTAGGTGGGTCGACGTTTCAGACCAGTTAATTGCAGCAGCCGTGTGTGGCTTTCTTGTGACTGGTGGAAGGGGCGCTGACTGGTTGTCCGGTCCATCTCACCATGCGACTTGGTGAGCTGGTCGAAGGGGCGCCTGAGGTCAGTTGTCCGCCCAGTGTGTTGGTAATTAATGTGGGGGAGATGAAGATCCAGATCTCTTTAAACAGGTGACATAACTGGGTAGCTAGTCAGAGATGGGCGAGCAGGCCTAGTCGAACACTACAGTTGTATTTTGTCTTTGCAGGCAACCCAGGATGTGAGCTGTCGCACGAGGACGTGCGAATGTCAGTCCGGCCGTGACGGCGCTTCGGTGTTTCAAGAGTGTCAAGAAACGTCAAAATTGATTATGACATTTGGCAGTGACATTTAGAAAAGTGCGGTCTGACGTTTCTTCACTCTGACGCAACTCCGAGCTCTTTTGTGCGCAGAGGCAAACGGTTCATAATCGGTTTGCATCTCGCCTAAGCAAGACGTGCTCGGTGGAGCGTCGATACTTTATAATTAAATTGAAAGTGCTGATTGTAATAACGCTCATATTTTCTCGAAATAATAATTATCAGATATTGTTAATTGTCAACCTCTAAACACGTGGTTTTAATTCTCCTCGCTCGCCTACCCGCGATCGCTCGGCAGCCGCTGATGGATACAGTGAACAATGATAAAGGCCCTGTGCCGTTAAGTACGATTTGCCAAAAACACTGTTAGCAAAACAAAGAACTACCTACGTCATCGGTCGAACACGATTGTCACCTTCACCGAGCGCCGGGAGTACAGGAGGGCTATTATATTCCTACGCGTGAGATGAGATGAGATTTTATCTTGGTCACTCTCACACCTATGACGTATCAAACGAGAGCAACAAGGACGAAAAAAGGTGAGATGAAAATCTCAAATCTCCGAATAGGGCTACAGGCCGATTGAAACTTAATAGCGGCTGTGAAGTTAGGCGCGAAACGCTGCGCAGTAGCGAAAACAAAGGTTTGCGCGGACGTCACAGAGACAAGACACCGCAAAGTCTCGCTTGCGGCGCACTTCACAGCCGTCATTATGTTTAAATCAGTCTTTACCTACCATGAAAGTAAAGCGTTTTGTCTAAACTCGTGTCTTGTGGCTCATTTAATCTCGTTGTATCTCGTTGTGTCGTTGCCGGGGGCTGATCCCGCAATCCATCAGCCTAATTGTTTGCGTCATCTTTAATCTGCTGCAACGAAACATGTCATTAGCCCATTGAGTCGGCCGAGGGAATTGTCTTTATAGCCGGTTCACCAATGTTTCTTAGAAGATGGTAAAGGACCCGCCAGTATATAGAGAGATTACGTTACGTGGAAAAGTATTTGCTTAAAAAATATGACAAAAATATTGGCACCAGTTTTTTTGCCATGTTTGTCAATCAAGCAAAAGGGAAGCCTGGTGAGAAGCCTACCTATTGACATATTATTATGTGTTACACATAGGTATACCATTAATAACTACCTGCATAATCGGAGGGATCACAAATACGTCGCCGAACTTTTTGCCTTGCTGCAAACAATTACAGCAAGGCAAAAGCAAGCAGTGGGGGCTGAGCTACCCACGTCCGTAGGAGTGTACTCTATTCTGATTCCCTACACGTGGTCCCCGGGTAGTGCTAACCGGGTAGCAAACTCTGGTGGGAGGCTTCGGCCGTGGCTAGTTACCACCTACCGGACCAAGCCATGCCGTGAAATGACCTAGTCGTGTTTCGGGATGTAGTTCGGTGTGACCGTTCCGAAGGCGGGTCTGAGTCAGTGGCGCACTTGTAGCGCCTCACTCAACTGCCGTCTTTGTACTTCTTCACTCTACAAAACTTCAAGGCTTGAGTGAATAAGTGCCTTATAGGTCGTCGTGCTCCATCTTAGACCACAACGTCGCTTAACATCAGGCGAGTTGGTGGTCAAACGCCGACCTATTCTACATAAAAAAAGCAACTTTAATAGCTTAATTGACTTCCTGCAAACCTTTGTGCAAAATTGTTGAATTTCAGGAAATATCTGGGTAATAAGTAAATAATAAATTATCCGTGTATAACTGTATAGATACCAAACTTCAGTCTTGCAAATACCCAGATTAATCTGCAATTCACAGAAGGTGTCCACACGAAAATCCGTCAACCCGTAAGCCTTTATCTGCCGCAACCAACACGTACCGTAATCGCACCGGAAACGGAAAGTCCACCATATTGTATGAAATCAGCTTGTCTGGCATTCCGCGCTGTTGCACCTGTATTCACTTGTACAAATCTATCCACAGGACAAAAACAACTGTTAGAGGAAAGCAATAAAGCTGAAATTTCTTCCTCGCATAGAAAATTTTCAAACCCAACTTGCAGTTTCAGAATTCGCAGTGAAATGAAATTAATGCCATTACGTTTAGGTTCAAATTGAATTGCACCCTAATTCAGGTGACAATTTGAATTGTGTTCCATTTGCAAAACCGTTTGGAGAGATCATCTTTTCAGTAACTCGCAATCCAAATTTGATTTTGTACTCATGAATTTACAGTTGATTTTCATTTGTTGTAGGAGAAATTTAACTGGGTATATGGATGGGACGAATTTGACTTTATGGCCTAAGGTTTTAAGGTTGTATTTAGGTTGTAATCGCGTAGTTTATAGGTGTAAATCCGCGTGTAAAATCCGCGGACAGGTTTCCGTTCGGGGCTATTGTTTGTGCGTCCGAATATGAATTAATAGGGATTTTCAGGTAAATCGCAGAGGGCTATGGCTATTGTTCTGACAGTTTGCGCTGTTGGAGCCCACTGTGGTGGAAGTGGTGAATTTATTTGCTAGTTTTTGGTAGTTATGTTACCGGATTTATGGTGTTGCGCAACTGCAATGTTGTTATGAGTAAATTTACGCTTTGGGCTCTGGTGCTAGAAATTTTAAGCCACACAATATGTATTGTATGTGTTTCTTTAAATTTCAAATTAAAAATAAAAAACAAATGACGGATCAGCCCCTTTAGTACTTAAGCGTAATGGATGGCAATGGTCATCGTGTGCCTTCACACTTTTTTTTGCTCCACCTTTCAGGGGAATTTGGCGTCGCACGTCTTGTGCATTTGCCACTGTCAAGTTAATATAGATTCTTAGTTAATGAATAGATGATTTAATATAAGTAGAGGTAAGTATTTAGAGATTTTGATTTTTTAATAGATTTTAGTTGATGGAGTGATGATGATGACGATGATGAATCCCTCCCGTTTCTCCATTTCAGTAAAGTAATGGATATCATACTGAAAGTTTAAGCGGTTTTTTAAATAGTTTTTGGCGGGAACCGAAAGGATGTTGTTGTAACTTTGTATTTTTTTCTTAATCTTGTGATTCTTTGAATGTTAAAGTGTAATAATGGTGGATTACTAACCTATAACGATTCGTAACGTGCACAAGTGAAGGCAAATTATTCAAACATTGCAAAACGTGACTTTTCGTGTTCTCTACAAAACTGCACGTAAAGTTTCAATAAAGTATTCATCACTTTACTGAAATTGGGAAAGGGGAGAGATTCATCATCAGCTTATCATCATTATTTCATCATTTGTAAAAAACTACATATATTAACTTGACACTGGCAAATGCACAAGACATGCGACGGTAAATTCCCCTGGATGGGGGAGCAAAAATAAAATAGTTAATTTTGTCAACTCTACAAATAATTTGGTTGTCAAATAAATTTCTTCAGCACCCTAGTGATCCAAAAGCTAAGCTATCGCCAACTCACGTTCGACTTTAAGATAAAAAACCTGCATCGTCACTCCAGCACAGTTTCCAGTCATTGTTCACCTGACAGTGTGACGTAATTAATTATATCACCCACCAGACCCCACCAGGCCCCACCCCACCATACGCTATCCGACGCTACCCCACTTCACTCACTGGATGCCTCCCGCCGTGTTGTGTCAAGGTGATGCTATTGTTTTGGAGGTCTGTGCCACCACTTAATTAACTGATGGTTAATAATTTTGAAATGGATGATTGACTGAATGTTGTTACTTACTTACTTAATTTTAGGTTAATTATATTTTCATAAGTACATACCACAAAAAACTAAGAAGTTTTTTCAACTAAGTACTTACTTACTTACTTTGTTTATTTAGTTTGCAATTCGTTACCTTTTTTTGATTCAACCGGATACGCTGATACTCTGATATTACTATATCATCGGAGAATTACAAACGGTGAATATTGATTTCAGTATGTCGTTGACGTATTACAACCAATGTCATTAATTAACTACACTTAACTTGATATTCTAACCTATATCAAACAAGCTTCAGATCTCCCAACGTTAACCTAACTTTAGTTGCTAGTTTAACCACCGGTTAGCACCGTAAAGCCGGCCCTGGAAGGTGAGCGGTGTCGTTGATTAACGATGGCCGAGACGTGTTTATTGTCACGCCGCGAGTCACCCAGTCACGGTGTCACGCTGTTATTAAGTTATTTCGTTTAGAAAATGCTGGCGGAAACATTCTTCCGAGCAACGTTTCTATTGGTAAAAGCTTGCCTGTAGCTAGCACTAGGTAAGCGTACTAAGGGTTTAGTGCTTACACTCAAAATATTTTAGGCAAAAAATTAAAGTTAATAATAATAAATAAATAAATTCGGGACATTGTCACACACGGTCGCCTGACCCCAAACTAAGCAAAGCTTGTACTATGGCTGCCAGAGACTGTTATACATACTTAGATATTTTTAAATACATACTTAAATAGATAATAACACCCAGCCATAGAACAAACACAAATGATCACCACATAAATGTTTGCCCTAGGTGGGAATCGAACCCACGCCCCCAAGCTCAGAAGGCAGGTTCACTACCAACTGAGCCACCGAGGCAGTCAACAATGTCCACATGTCATCATTAACATATCGTCACGCCTTTCCCCCGAGGGGGCTAGCAGAGGTGTAATACAACACCCACACTTCGAAGGACGATATTCAGTCCCAAATGTGACGGGGGCGAGCCTGTCGCCATACACCGGGCTCCAGTCATGTAGCAGATGACATACAATACGCACATATGCTCACACAATGAACAAATTGGTGCGTGCCGTCAGCTGGGTTCGAACCCGCTCCCTCTGGCTTGAAAGGCTGACCTTCTCCCAACTAGGCTGCCATCGCTTTATCAAATGTAAAACATAGAACTAGTGCCTCTTGTACTCGATTTTTCGGAGCCTGCCCGCAGGGACGGGGCAGTACAATTAAGACACAGGAAGTCAGGGTCCCTAAATCGAACTACCGAGTGGTTACAAGTTACGACATTGATGAACACAGCCTTTCCATTCCACATTGAAGATCAAGGAGGAATCCAAACAAAGTTTAAAAAAAAACAGTTGAAGGGCACACAGATACACAGATACACGCCATTCAAAAATCTGATGATGACGTGAAATTTACATTATTAAGTATCCAGGGATATTGGTATTCAATTAGCATTCTATTAGAGGCAATTAGGCATATTTTGTACATCAAAACAAACATTTTTTGTTCTACGACTGTTAAACATTCTTATTCATTTTCCTCCATACACAATTTAAAAAATTAAACTGACCGGTCTAAATATAATAAATCAATGTAAAAAGCGCGAGCGCACTTGAGGTGCGTGCCGAGAAGCTGAGAAGCGGGCAGCGGCTCGGATGCTATAAAGAATTATGATGTGTTAGAGAGAATCACAAAAACTTTATAAAAAGTTTTGGGAAATTTGTTGAGTTTTGGGAATAGCTGTAGAACAAAAGTTGCTTGTTTGGATGCACGGAATATGCTCTTAAAAGGATGCTTGGTTTTCAGTAACCCTAAAATGTATATCAGTAGTCTCTGGCAGCCAGCATAAGCCTGGAATAGTCGGGAAGATCGTAAAGTGAAAATGGATTGACTAGATTTATAAGAAAACAAGACTAATTTAACGACAAACTACTTCACCTACCATAACTTGTCTTAGTCTGGAAAGTTCCAAAATTCATTTCTAAATGACAGGCGATCAGAATCAGTTGACGAGCCCAAGTTCCAAACTATCAGTTACCTCAGCCGCGGAGGTTGTCTCTAACGAGGTGTCTCATCGTCTCCTGTACATCCGGTGGCTGCCGCGAGCTTCCGAGGCTTGCGAAACGAACCACGTGTGTAGAGTAGTTGGTAAGTTTAATGAGACATGGTAGTCTTACACGTTGCGTAGTTTTAGTTGACTCGTAGTTTGAAGTGTTTTAATGATGTTACGCATGGTATAAAAATATACTCCGACAGGTATACCATTCCGAGTCAAAAATGGTCACGTGGGCAAACGTAGTTACGTCAATCGATGCCTTAAGCCTAGTTTACACAGTGCGAGCTGGCGTACGAGTCAGCCTGCCGAGTAGCTGCACTGCAGTGACTCGCACTGTTTGGACGTCGCTTACGAGTAATTCGCACGTGCGAGTTGGACAGCATCCGAGTTACCTACTTCAACATTTTTTGTTTTCACTCGCATACTCGCCTGACAGCAACTCGTACATGACAGCAGCTTGGCCGTCGCTCGCATCGTTTAGACGCGGCAGTACCTCGCCGGTGCGTATCATAGAGCGTATCACAGTTTTTTTTATTTTAACACGTTCACTCGACATCGCGGTACTCGTAAGACTGGACAGCAGCTACTACTGTCGTGTAGACAGCAAAGGCGAGCCGAGCTATTGGCGTACGAGTAGACAAGCCGAGTAGCTGTCTACTTTCTGGTCAGCAGCTCGCACTGTGTAAACTAGGCTTAAACAAGACCGAAATATGTCATTTACAGGTAGTTCGAAGGAGACGATGACGTCATTACGTGTTGGCTGCCGGAATGCTAGAGCTAGGTTTCTTGGGTCATGATGTTACGCAACTTTTTGATCGTCTTCTTTTGACTTATTTTTTATTTGCACAACATCTTTGTTTCTAGTTAGTTTTTGTTGTTGTATTTTTTATCTAAATAGAAGCTCTTTATTCAAACAAGGTGGTCAAGTCTATTTAAATAACTTTGACGTTCATAAGTGATACCGAAATTGAATAAAAACATTTTGACTTTGACTTTGATACGCGGTGGCGTGTTAAGCTTAAGTTCCAGCTACCAGAACTGGCGAGCAGCACCGTGTGTTTTAATTTACACATTGAGGTTTAATCATTCAATGTCACGTCAGTTTTCATAGAAAATAACGCAAAGCTTCGTCCTAACTGAGCTAGCTGTGAGCTGTTTGCCTCCGGTTTGCCCGCCTATATCTTATCTTATCTTATCTTATTAATTAAATCTTTAAATGAGCAATTCTTGTATATATATATATAATTGGAATCTCAGAATTGGCTCCAACGATTTTCATACAATTTAGTATATACGGGGTTTCGGGGGCGATAAATCGATCTAGCTAGGAATCATTTTTAGAAAATGTCATTTTATTCGTGTTTTATCGATAATCAACATAAACATAAACTTGGAAGAAAAATAACAAAAAGGAGGCGTTTGAGTAGTCTTAACTGAAAAATATGACTCTTCCTGACATCTATTGGCGAATAATAATACTATTTTTTGTGAGCAACTAATTGCTTTAACGACACAACAGCAGATGGCGTTGTTAAGTAATACGAAGTCAATGAGTGTTTGCTTTGAGGTTAGACTAAAATCAATTGTTTATTTTCCAAAAAACACAATAAAAAAAAAAATACCGAGCAAAGCTCGGTCATCCAGGTACTTATATTTTAAATGGAGTGTCCGAATAGCGCGTACTCGTATTGCGATGTATTGTGACGAGCGGCTGATTCGCAATTGTTTGCTACAAGTCGCCGCTTGCTCTATATTGAGTTTGCTAAATAATTTTTCAGAGTCACCCAGCGGATACCCAGCTCACAGTTTTCTAAATCAGGACAAAGCCAATTCTACACTTAGCATTACAGGTAAAGTTTTAATTTTTGAATGCTCTTCATAACTACTGGTTCAATTTAAAAGAAAAATCACTAACAATAACCTTTACAATCACTGAGTGACGTAAGCTAGTTTAAACATCTAAACTTATAAAGAAATCTCAATGTTATGTAATGCAAATTAAACACAATAGCTACAAGATGAAATCCAATTTGAGAAAGAAGCAGAAGTATGTTACCGTCCGTAAATTGCTCGACCGAGGCGAGGTTGGATGGAACAATTAAACCTTTTGGACGAAACTATGCGAGTAGCGGCCTTAAGACGGAGGCCATTCGATCAGCGGGTTGATAAGAATAGAAACACACAAGAAAACATATAGGACATAACATATGGGCCGCGATTCGATTCAATTGTTTTTAAATTGTTAATAAATTGCTAATTTTTGGTACTTCTGTCATACAAAAGTGTCAATTTGAGGCAATTAATTAAAAATAAATAAATAAATGGTAAGTAGGATCAGGGGCAAGGTCTAACACAGGTGAAAATTTAAATTGAATTCTCTTTCTGAATTCTTTTCATTCTAGTAAAATTCAATCTTACATTTTATGTTACAATTTGATGCAGATACCAAACATTTTACAGTTTCCCGATTTTTCACGGTTGTCCTGAATACAAAAGAAGTGTTTGTAGTCAGAAATATGAGAAACTAGCTGCGCCCCGCGGTCTTACAGAAACTTTTTTTTCTACTCCTACAGGTCCTCCAGGAAAGTTTCTTTTCTGTACCCTGACAACGTGTATGCAAAATTTCATGAAGATCAGTCGAGTAGTTAGGGCATGTCAGCGTAACAAACAACAGGCGCCCTTACGCAAATCTAATTAATTTGATCAATTAATATTTCACAGTAGGTACCTCTCTCATTTAAATTCGCAACAAGTTAAAATTTTTAAACAAACCCAGGATGGCTAAAAAGAAAAAAAAAAAGATAAAATCTGCATCAAAATTGGACTTAGCCAGTTCTGTAGAAAAAGACAACATGGATTTGCACAAACAAACATCCTCTCACCCCCAACTCATATACCGTCTCCATTCCGTCGTGGCTAAAATTTTTTCCCACGACGCTATTTCTCTAGCCCGACAGCAGCCTACATCCGAACAGTAACTTCTGGCAAGGTATTTTACCCTCCCCGGGGATCGCACATTACGCACCGACATATTTAGTTGCAAACTTACTGAGTTCTGCTTACTCGTGAGGTAGAATGGCGCATTAGATTCTCATTATTGACTATAATGTGAACTTGAGCTTAGGGGTTTGTTGGCTGGAGGTGGTGTTATGAGATAAGGTTGTCTATTTTGTAGGTAGGTAGATTTCAAGAGATGGTATATGTTTGATGTTAGGTAATGATTATTAATTACCTTCAGGTTATTACATTCATTCACGTTGCATTAATTTGGAGTTGTTTGTTTATGAGATCTATTTTGAATTTTTTGAAGAAGTAAAGTTTGTAAGTCTGGATGTGATGGCGTATTCTACAAAACTACTGGTGCGATTAAAAAAACTAATTGAGATAGTCATTGAGTGCTTGAGTGTAACATGAGCAAAGCGGCGGGCTGATAACTAGTATAAAAACATTAGATACTTTCTTGATATGAAATGGTCCAGCATCTAAGCAACTAAAAACAGCCTAAATTATTAAATTTATTTTATTTCAGATAAATCCTCACTTATAAAAAGTTACCAAATATATACCTCATTGCATTGTAACAAAAGTATCTAATTAATTTATATGCCGGGTAGCAAACTCTAACATTAGGCCTGACCACTCAGCCCACTCCAACTCACTAATTCATTTATCAAATTAACTAAACCAATCCAAATAACCCGCAAATCCAACCTCAGCAAATACCGCCTAACGTAACGCGCCGTTACGTTACGTTAAGTAACGCGAAGTTACGCGCGTTCACGTATAACGCGCGTAATAACCGTTACATTATGCTAGCGATGAATAGGTATGCGGTGTGTGATCTACCTTTATTAGGGTGGGGGTTGCTTCTGTGACGCAATGGAATAATATCATAAGAAAATATAACAGAAAATCAGTGAGTTGTTCATCCTACAAATAATTATTTAAAAGACTACATTATTAATTTAAATAAAAAGATAGATAATGTCCAAAAATGTTGATTATGTTAGGAAATACTAATTCACGTTCACTTTCCTTCGTAACTTCTAACACCCACCTCGTTTGTGTCTGTGGTTAAAAACACGTTGATGGCAGATTTCATGAAACTAATTTAAAAAAAAAGATAATACATTACTTTTCATTTTAGAGAGCAAAAGGACGTCGGCAGTTTTAGACTAATTAAAACTAGTAATAAGATAAAACATAACATAAACATATCGTCATGTCTTTCCGCCGAGGGGGCTGGCAGAGGTGTAATACAATACCCACACTTCGCCGGAAGATATTTAGTCCCAAATGTGACAGGAGGCGAGCCTGTCGCTATACACCGTGCTCCAGTCATGTAGCAGATGACATACAATACGCACATATATGTTCACACAATGAACAAACTGGTGCGTGCCTTATTCGGCTGGGTTTGAACCCGCTCCCTCTGGCTTGAGAGGCGGGCCTTCCCCAACTATATAGGCTATCATCGCTTCTCAATCTAGTAATAGTATTAACTAAATCTAGTTATTCTTTTAGTTTACCCTTTCAGGTTTTTTCTTTTTTGTGACTTCAAGATGAAAGAAATCTAAATGTACCTTTGACTTCCTCCTGGCTTGCCAAGTGACAAACTATTATTAAATTCACGGGTGTATTGTAAAGCGATATAAGGCACGTCTCACACGGTGCGCTCGTAACTAACGCGCCGCGCCGCCGCCGTCTGCGACCTCCATATTTGAACACGGCTTTATTAATTCAGGTATGTATTGTACTTACGTTGTATTGTTTCAGATTGAAGACTGGAATCGTTAGTTCAATTGTTACCCAACTGCGGCGAAGCCAAAAAAGGATGATGATGTGTTTGACGTGTATTTAATGATTAAGTATGTGTGTATGTTTGTGTGTACGGCACGTCCCTATTTTCCTTCGTTCGTTCGAGCGGCTGAACCGATTTCGATGAGATTATGACTTTAGATTATGGTCAAAATTGCGAGAGTGTCATTGGGTATGCGTAAATTAATTTTCGTACCGCAGTCAGGTTATTTTGTTTTTCTAATTTACTCGTTACATATGAAGCTGAGATAGATTTGTGGTTGGCGGGGTGGGATGCCATGCTTCATGGCGCTTCTTCGATTCTTAACAATAAGCTAGATTTTTTTTAAATATAAATATAGCCAAATATCTGAACTAAAGCCTTACCTATATTCTTACTTGTGGCATACCTAATGAATGTATTGATCTATTAAACTAATTTAACTAATATGAATTAGGACAGTATCGAAAGAAACATCTTCCAAAACAACAAGAATAAAATAGAATTACAATAGATTCCACTCACCCTTAATTCACACCGTATCCTATAAGTACTAAAACTCATAAGTCATACTATTATATCTACCTACAATGTGTACGCACGTATGCTCAGCAAAAGTTATTAGTTTCACCACTTTCACCTGAGGGGCACAGGATGTATTCTCGCTGTTTGCCTGTCAAACAATAGATTGAGATTGTTATGAACCCCTCTACCATGCAAATATACATACACTGTCTCAAACTACAACCCTCGTGAACCGATCCTCACCCTTCAACGTTACAACTGTAAAAGTTTCGGACATAACGAAGCTTGTTGTATGAGTGTGTACGTGTCTACACCTCATAATACTTCGTCTCGGACTAGAACTGACATGAAATGAACTGCTTTGTTCAGTGTTACATCTGCTAAGGTTACGGACGTGCTGTGTGTTTGTGTGAGTTATGTAAATATGATACAAGTGTGTTACTTGTAAGGTGCCCGATGTTTGATCTTGGGTATCAATTAAAATTATGATAGTAGGGTGAGGTGGAGGAGAAATTAATAATTTTCTTACGTTGTAATTATAAGGCGGAATGTCTGAAAATTTGCTCTGTTATCATTACTTGAACCTATATTATTTATTTAGATGGTAAATAATTAAAGACTCGAACCTTCGCAGTTCAAAATATTCATTACGCCAATACTTATATGAAGTTTTTTTTATACAAAACATACATATCATTACGCCTTTCCCCCGAAGGGGCTGGCAGAGGTGTACAACACCCATACCTCGCCGGACAATATTCAGTCCCAAATGTGGCAGGGGGCGAGCTTGTCGCCATACACCGGGCTCAAGTTATGTAGCAGATGACATTAAAAATTGACACAAATTGCATTTAACGTATTATTTTTTGTTAAAAGCCATTAAATCAAAGCTCTGTTTAAAAATTAAAATTAGAAACTCTATAGAGTATACAAAGTATATGTATATTTAGAGAAACTATATAAGCGCAAAGAAACCCAAAATCTTTTATCTGTATATTGACGGTTAGTCGTTTGGCACACGACAACGAAATTTCCCTGATATTAATTTCCTTCAAACCCTTTTTCATTGTAATACAGTAATATCCTAATCTCCGAAATTACTTCCATAATCCCCGTAGCATCAAATATCAATATATTCGGCGCACGTTACCGGAATTACCTTCGAACGAGCAAACAACCGCTCCATTGTGAGAGGTTATTAAAACATCGCCCATCGACATACCGTTAATTACTTAAGCCGAAATTGGCCACAGTGGAGAAAATCAGTAGGATAATTAACAAATTGAGAGTGTCGGAATAATACTTCGAAATTAAGTCATACAGTTGATACACATCACATGCATGTGTTTACAACACGGGGTTCTTCAAAAGGGCTGTTAATAGAGTCCTTAAAGGTCGGCAACGTATCTGTGATGCTCCTGGTATTATCCTACTAATACATATACATACATATATGCATACATATCCATACATATTATAAAAGCAAAAGTTTGTAAGAATGGATGTATGTTTGTTCCTCTTTTACGCCAGAACGGCTAAACAGATCTGGATGAAATTTGGCACTGAGATAGATTATAGTCTAGAATAGCACATAGGATACTTTTTAACCGCGGGTGAAACCACGGGGCGCAGCTAGTATTTTATGTTATAAATAAGGTATCCGTAGGCAACGGTGATCGCTGACCACCAGGCGGCCCATCAGCTTGATAACCACCTCTAGCATTAAAAAAAGCGTAAGTTTTGAAAGGAAAGACTTTTGGTCAGCAGTGGGACATATTTTTGTTTTGAATGATTAAAAAGAGAGAGAGAGAGAAAAGAAGCCATCAGCACTGTTGCCGTTTTCGTGATGGTCGTTGGGAAACCTTTCCTTCGAGTGCAACGCGGGGACGTTAGATTGGACTCTAATTTGGCTCACTTACGTATTTTCAATGACAATGCAATGATATGCTACCACGGAGCCAGTCAGATGATGGAATCGGAAGGTGGCCATAGGAACTCTTCAATAGTTAATAGTTGACTGGCCGTGTTTGGCCTCATTTGGGTCAGATTACGGTTCTGCTTCTGACTTCCTCTTTGTTTGATAGACCTTAGATTACTGTAACTCAAAATCAGTGTCAACCAATCCTTCTGCTTCCCTCATTCTGTAACCCGTACATGTTTGCTGCGGGTCAGGAAGAGCCAGCGATTAATAAATTTAACCCGTGTTTGAGTTGAACAGTTTGAAGGTAAATGGGCTGGGGGTCATTGGTACCGTGTTTTACCGGTCGTATTAATGTACCCGGTATTTTAGCATTGTTTTGTATTCTATGAAAAAAAACGGTGCTATAGGATTTCGCCTTATTTTTTACTAACTGCGCCTCGCGGTTTCACCCACAATCCCGTGATAAAAAGTATCCTATGTCCTTTTCTGTACCTCTGAAAATTTGTATCCAAAATTTCATGATGATTGTTTCAGTCGTTAAAGCGTGAAAGCATATCCAATCATCTTTCATCGGCATAGTGGACATAGATAAATCAGACGCTTGCTAGCTTTTATAAAATGTCGAAAAATAAGTTTAATTTAAAACTTAACGGATTCGACACCAGTGGGTTTAAAATAAAATGATTTCAAAAATACTATACCTCTACATTACCGTCTCGACGTGGGTAATAATACCTAGGGGTTCTTTATTGCCGTCAATTGATGCTGCTGCATGCGGGCTGCAACGGAGGGCGTACAGATCCGGCGATAGTGCAGTTGGAATGGATTTTTTTGGCAAGAAAGTTGACTCATTGTGCTTTAGAATAGTGGAAAGTCGCTGGATGCGGGCAGCGTAAGACGCAAGGCGTTTTGTCCGGCAGTGGACGTCTTCTGACTGAGATGATGATGGTGACTTAAGTAGTATGATGACTAAATCATCAGCCTGTTGTCTAGGTACTAGGTTTAATTTAACAGAAAGCTGTTTCGCACGATAATTACTAACTAATAACAATATACATGAGATTGATTAAGCACTATTTTAAAAAACAAAAAAAAAACATCAAAGACGAATGCTAAGACATTAAATTGTTAATCTCATCACAGATTAATGCAAATCATAGATTAATTAAATTGTTAATCTAATCACAGATTAAAATAATGCCCCTCAGTTTCTTGCCTGTTCTTCTGAGTAGAAGCTCTTTATCTGAACAAGGCGGTCGAGTATATTTAAATAACTTTGACGTTCATAAGTGTATCTTTGATACCTAAATTGAATAAAAACATTTTGACTTTGACTTTGATAAAGTACATTCTGTAAGTATGTTAGACGCAAGGTCCGGAACAGCTAGAGGCCTGAAATAAATCTTTTTTAACAAAAGACAGCAAAGCAATCACTAAATGCATTATCCCGGCAACGGCCCAAGCCAAGGTCCGTGGTGGTGCCCTTGTGCTAGTCGCTCTTAGTTTTTAAACAACCAATTCTCTCAAGGCCCTGCGCCCTCCGCGCTTACCTTACGTGCGGTACGCTGTAGAGGCCTCAGTAGCCAACAGCGTTAGTTATTCACAAAATATAATATTTATATATGTATATGCCATCCTGCCATAGGCTACGATACGTGATCGAAGTGGTGGTTAGTCGCTAGTGGTTCATAAAGCAATATCATAGATAACAATTGAAGTCTCTACGTCAACGTCGTAGATTATGATAGCAGTTAGTACGGGTATCGCTTGATTGAAACACGCGCCCATACCTGCGCTGTAACTGCCTCTCAATTGACTCCGATGTACTGATGTGGGTCATATGAACAAAAATCTATGGAGAGGTTATTGGAATAAAACAAATGAAAGAATCAGAAATACCTCTAATCTTGTTATAGGTAACTAGTTTTCGAGTAAAAATTAAAATGCTTTACTACTTAGTTTTTTCTTTAATAAAATCATAATTATATTTTTTAAAGTTGTTATAGATTAAATTGAGTTTATTTTGATTTTTTTTAAGCAAAATTCAAAATTATTTAATGGGCAAAACAATAGAAGTAGGTACATTTTTAATATGAAGGGTCCGGCGACTACTTTAAACTAACTTCGTTTAAAAGAAGACGACAATCAAAGAGAGCATGTAAAGATATTGACGAGCTCTACAGGCTGTCAAAGTGCAATTTCAATCATTTTTATGACTTTTGCACTTCATAATAAAATTAATCATCACGAAAGTGATTAAAAATTTCCCTTGTTTAAAATTTAAACAAGGAAACAATTAAAAATTGTAGACAACCTTCCTATGTAAATTGATTTTAATTTGCTTTGTCTGTCTCATAAATAAATCAGTCAAAAGTGATCCCTTACAATTGCGGATATTTTCATAGCTCTATTTTCTTTTGAGGACCTTTTTTTTTAAAAAAACAAGAAAACAGTGGTGGAGATATTGTTTATTTAATTCTACGTGACAAATTTCATCATAATCTGGCAAATTGTTGCCAAGACATTTGACAAGGTTTGGAAAATTCAGAGCATCGCGGACTCTTAATCATTTATTTCCTTTAGCTAACAAACTAAGTCAAATCCCGTATCTTGGTGTCTAAAGATGTCGAACAGATAGCATTAAATGCTAATTAACTATGTCCTGATTCTTAGGAAACCACTTCCACTTCCATCTTACGCAGCTTCTAGATCTCTCTCAAATCTCTAGATCCATTCTCGGAGTGGAGTCAATTCTCTAAGACAGACCAATAAAACAATGCATGTTCAGCAAGAACAATGAAAAACAATGAAAGGTTCTATCAACTTGCAATTTTATCATAACTGTTTCTTCCTTCCCAAAGTTTCGACACCAACGGCATCTCCACCCCTGACTCTATTCTCACGTGTATTCTATTAAGTAAATTGTACCACTGAGTCACGGGCCACCTGGCGCGCTATCCACCTTAACTGCCAATTGAGATTATTTGACGTTACATCTGCGCTGCGTCACTGAACGACTATGAAACACGTGGATATTGGGAGGATAGTGGTTGTTTTTGTAACTTCGTTCCGAGGATTCAACCCAAGAAAAGAAAAGAAAATTGTGAGCGGTTTTACCGTGTTTTATATACCTAACAATATCACATTTCAAATTGGTCTTTCCTAATACTGAAGTTATGAAAATAATGTATAAGAATTAAAAATAATGAGTTGCTGACGACTCGGAGATTAAATACGCACGAAACGCTTTGGTTTCTCAGTTCTCGATACGGACCGCTACAGTGTGGAATACTCTGCCAGAGTGAGTGTTCCCTTGTGTTACCTTTCTTAAATCGGTTTCTTGGCAAGCGAGCTACATCATAAGCCGCATCACTGCTTGTCATCAAGCGTGTTGGTGGCCAAATGCAATGCAAAAAACTGAAAAAGTCGGATGCCTAGTCCGATTTGAAAATTTTTTTTACTTTAATATTTTTTCACTGACGATTCAGACACCATCCAAATAACGCAGTCAGATAAAAAGCTTTAAAATAACACGAGTCTAAGCGTAATACGTAGAAAATCTTTACTGTAAGATCATTATTTTAGCTGGCTTTTTTCTTAAATCACTCCTAAAACATTTTATTGACTCTTATGAGTAGAATAAGATCAAGTTATCTACAGATCATCTTATCTATCTATAGGAGAAAGGGCTCGTCTAATAAAATCAAATGTCAGTGGCACTAACTAAACAATGCTTGGCAATAATTTCATCGTCATTGCAATACCTTTCATCTGACTATGACGTCATCCTCACACAATCGCCCTCAATGGCCACGCAACAATACATTAAAATTCCCTCGAAATAAGTGAAAATACCTTCCAATTAAGAAACAAAGGGCTGAGGTCCGGCTATCGCCACACCATGCGGGCAACGTCGGAAATTATTAATTTGGACTATTAAAATTACCTACACAGCAATTGAGAAAGGAGACGGGCACAAAAAGGTCCCCCTGTGATACGCCGAGGAGAGATATTACAGAGAAGTAGCTCCTACGAGTCCAATGCAATACTGTTAACACTAATTTTTTTTGGATAATCTTAGTCTGTTTGCGTACTTCAGAATCAACACTTGCGTTCAGTTTTCTTTACGTTTGCAGAATTGTCGCGTCAAAACTTAAGTAGTTGCGTAATAAATATTTTTACTATATTTGTGAAATTCTGTGAAATCTATAAAATAACATTGCCTAATCATGTTGAAAACATTCTTAATATATATATTCTTAACAATGCTCGCGCGCATTGCCGTAGGCACTTAGTAATGAGTACCTGCAAATATGAGTAATTGAGTATACATATACTTCCTCGTATCCAAATTCCCGATGAACCGTGTGCACCATTGACTTGCATCAATGGTGCAGATAATACTGCGTTTTATTAGAGACTACACTTTTGTCTGGGTAAAAAAAAATTTGGATTTTGTTAACAATTGATTTGTGTTTGCCAGATGTTGGCTCTCTCTATAAAGAATATTAGTATTCATTTTCCTTTATGAAATTCAGTTGCACTGCGTTCGTCGGTGTCAGACTTGTTCCTTTATAATTTTTTCTATTCTCAAATGTGACGCTACCTTTTAAATGGTAAATGACTGCAGGGAATATGGCAAGGGCTTTGTCTTTGACATCGTGAATGATGAGTTTTAGGAGGCTTACCTTTAGTGTGTAGAGATTAGGACGTGGAGCTTGGAGATGATTAATACCTATTTGGAGAAAGTGCATGACCAGTGACCACATATTTTATAATGGTAGCTGTAGGCATCTTTTGTTGGATCTGGTATTGGAACAATTAGGGCTGCATGCTAAAACCACGATGCCTTAAATCTCAATTTAAAACTGGGTTTACCAAACATAAAACCAGTTATAAATCAAGATTCATGCCTAAGAGTCGTTTTTGAATACGGCCCTTAGACAAACATTTTAAGAATAAAGATTTATATGAGTAAAAATAATTTTGGTTGTAAAAATTCATCTATGCCCGAATCATAAGGAATAAGTTATATGGCTGCAATCAGGTTTACATGCGTGTTGACATTCTACAGCAACTGCTGTAACTTAACTTTTTCTAAGCTAGAAATGTTGCCTATGCTACTTTCTATGCAAGTAAATACTGTGCCCAGTATTTTAAGGTGAATTTTAATTAGTAGGTTAGATTTATTTGTTTTATTTTTGTCCTAACCTAACCTTGTCGCCATAACCTTGATCTGAAAACAAACCGAAAAACCCACTTCTGCATATTTTAAAATAAGTACCTGGATGACCGAGCTTTGCTCGGTATTTTTTTTTTTAATTGTGTTTTTTAGAAAATAAACAATTGATTTTAGTCTAACCTCAAAGCAAACACTCATTGACTTCGTGTTACTTAACAACGCCATCTGCTGTTGTGTCGTTAAAGCAATTAGTTGCTCACAAAAAATAGTATTATTATTCGCTAATAGATGTCAGGAAGAGTCATATTTTTCAGTTGAGACTACTCAAACGCCTCCTTTTTGTTATTTTTCTTCCAAGTTTATGTTTAAGTTGATTATCGATAAAACACGAATAAAATGACATTTTCTAAAAATGATTCCTAGCTAGATCGATTTATCGCCCCCGAAACCCTCTATATACTAATCTAATTGTATGAAAATCGTTGGAGCCGATTCCGAGATTCCAATTATATATATATATTATATATACAAGAATTGCTCATTTAAAGATATAAGATAAGATTATGTGGACAGAAAAACCCAATTAAAAACAACACTTTTCGTCGGGTTGTTCCTTACTCATCCTTAATTTCGTAAACTTTTGTCTTACATCGTCGTCATTTTAAAACCCATCTCATCAGCAGTGTCTAGTACAAGAACCTACCTATATTATAAAACTATGATAAACTAGGGTCCTGTCAGGGAGATAACTAAGACCGCCCTCACGCGGCCATTTTTACCTTTTGATGTGAAAACCTAACTATCCGGGATAAAGTTACCGAATGTGATGCGGGTCTACTGTACCCGCTCTAGTGATGAGAAAAGTACAACTACGAGTATTTTTTTTTTGTAGAGATTTTATTCATTGTAAAGTGTAGTTTTTAGCCCCCGACGCGAAAAACGACGGGTGTTAGAAGTGCGTGCGTGTGTGTGTGTGTGTGTGTGTGTGTGTGTGTGTGTGTGGCATCGTAGTTCCCGAACGTTTTAACCGATTTTGATTTAGTTTTTTTTTTGTTTGAAAGGTGAATTAGTCGGTAGTGTTTTTAGCTTTTTTTGATGAAAGTCAGTGATGATAAAATTCGGCTCCGACTGGACAGTTATTGCGACGACAAGTAAACCTTTTTCTTTCATGACTTTATTAATAATAAAAGGAGAGACTAAAAACTTAAAACAAAACTTTGTCCTTTTAGTCGGTAAAGATCGCTGCCATTAAATAACTGGGGGCTGAGCTACCCACGTCCGTAGGAGTGTACTCTATTCTGATTCCCTACACGTGGTCCCCGGGTAGTGCTAACCGCGTAGCAAACTCTGGTGGGAGGCTTCGGCCGTGGCTAGTTACCACCTACCGGACCAAGCCATGCCGTGAAATGACCTAGTCGTGTTTCGGGATGTAGTCCGGTGTAACCGTTTCGAAGACGGGTCTGAGCAGCAGCGCACTTGTAGCGCCTCACTCAACTGCCGTCTTTGTACTTGTTCACTCTACAAAACTCCAACTAGAGTGAATAAGTATCTTACAGGTTGTCGTGCTCCATCTTAGACCACAACGTCGCTTAACATCAGGCGAGTTGGTGGTCAAACGCCGACCTATTCTACATAAAAAAAAATTTAAAATAATTAAAGCTAGTTATTTATTCACAAATCTAAGCCAATTACTTACTGACTAGTTTTTTCTCGTCTCGTTGGAACTTAGCCTCGTAGGTTTTATATTTTACATGTGCGTATCTTAAAATCAAATAACTCAAACATTCCCATCACTAGCCCAGCCTACCCGAAGCACTGCGGGCGACACCTTTACAAAGTGCTTTTATTTAATTTTACACTACGTTTTAAGTTACACTTTGAACGTTAAGTTGCAGTGGACAAAGGATTTGAAAGGGTATAACTAGTTTAGGTACGGGCTGAGTTTAGTGAGGCTTACTGTACTGGAGATAAGTAAAAATGCTCACATAACAGAACAAATGTACTTAAATAACATTTTTATTATTTAGGTGCGTAAGAAAATTTAGTTTTATGGTAAGTTAACCCGTAACTCTATACGGACTAAAAGCCTTAAGCAGAAGTTACAATATGTCACGAAAAGCGTATTTTCTCAAATATTAAACCTACTCAGATCAATTAATCATTTTGACCATTCATATTCGAAAGCATATGATATTTCTTGGTCATTATCTCTGTCGTTTGAAAAGTCTTATGAGTGAGAGTGAGCGTCAGAATAGAAGGCCGTATACCTTTAATAAATTGAAGATAAATAATCAAATATCATTTTAAAATCATCATCTGCAGCCTTCTCTTTTCTATGGCTGGATCACAGAATAAATAATAAGGCTGAGTGGGTTTAGACAGGCCTCTTTCATATAATGCCATCTGCATCGGCCACCGTCATCAACTTCGACGAGTGGCCCTATTCGGAGATTTAAGATTTTCATCTCACCTTTTTTCGTCCTTGTTGCTCTCCTTTGCAATCTCATAGGTGTGAGAGTGACCAAGATAAAATCTCATCTCATCTCACGCGCAGGAAAAAGGGCTACAGAATTCGACGGGCTCAAATCGAATCTTAAGAATACACACGCCGATCAAGCCTATGCCAGATTCGACAAATGTGAGCGACAAAAGTCGAATCAGTGCATCAGTAAGTTTATTATTGTACTGGTACTTATGTATAAAGATAGCTATATTAAGAATTAATTGGGGTGTGTTCAGAGGATACGCCTGATCGCACCCAGAGTGTAACTTCGCATGTGCTTCGCATCTACACTGATGTTTTGAACCACAAAGTTGCTCTGTGGGTTGCGCTCCGGTCCTCTGAACGCACCCCAATTAATTCTTATTACAGTTATCTTTATACCTACCAATACAATAATAAGCTGACTGATGCACTGATTCGACTTTGGTCGCTCACATTTGACGCGCCACGTCGATCCACCTAGCTAGGGTGACAACAATGCCCCCATTCGCCGCGGACTGCGACCGTTACACAATAGTTACAAAAAGCTCCCACTTTTACACCTACTATAAATTCCGAATGATTTTTACTCCGTGTGACACATTCGAATGATTTACAACGGTGGAACAATACGAACCGGTTACGGTTATGAAATCCGTGTTCTGGGCTTTGTACACTGCACCAACTCGACATCTAACTGTATTAAGCGCAATTTCTATATTATATTTAAATGTGACAAAATTATTCATAATTATTGTTCTAATATTCATTTTTAATCATAAATATTCAACTGTGACTTGTAGGAGTTATCAAAAAATTTTGACTTTTGATTTCTGATTTCCATTTAATTAATATGACATTTGATTTGACACGTCTCCAGATGCGGTACCTATTTGTCATAATTGTCTCAAGGTTCAAAGTATTTGTGTAGAACAAAAGTTCAAATCACATACTCGTAGATGGCTTAAACACATTAGAAACCTTATACCTCGTACTCTTGTACTTACTTAAGTTTCAAATGATATAATAATAATTTAAAATAAAAGAAAACTTACGGCATTAGAAGTTTGTCGTTCGAAAATTATTTAAACTTCAGACGACATAGAGCTCACATTTCAATGTTTTTCTATTTATCTGTCCGGTGTCGAAATGATGCAGTTTAAAACTGCATTTGGTCTGTTACATAGTAACTATACTTTAATCTGTAGCATTACTATGAAAAGCGCGTTGTTTCCAAAAGCACGAATAGTAATTATTGCTTTAACATACGGTACAATGTTGCTTTTATTGTTTTCAGCTATTCAGAACGTGATTTTCGTTGCTGTGTTACGTTGAAATGTAAAGCCGTGATTTTGTGACCTGATTTAACAATGGCTTAATCGGTAGTTTATGTCGTTTGTGGGTAATAGGGAGAGATAAAACATCTGCTATAACTAAAGATATTTTACACGTCAAACTTTTTTAGTTCTAACTGAGTTCCAAAAAAGATCATGCAGGTTTTCAATAACAGGACTGATAATTTTAATTTATCTTTTGGATGTTAAAAAAATGCTAGGAGTTTATCACAGCTAAAGTAAATAGCGACGTTACCTTAATAATAAGTAAAGGCGCAGATGACAAATGTTTACTACGTTTGTATTCGATGAACTATTCAAAAGAAGATGCCAAATGAATTAAAAAATAACTTTATTTGGGACGCAAGTTACTCAACAAGCTGTCTATTACCTACTGAAAATAATAGCTACCTAATACAAATATTAAATATAATTTATAGAACGAGATATATATAATTTATATAATAATTTATAGAGAAGTAGAGTATCTACTTCTCCTAATTTCTCCTCAATTTAAGCAAAAAAATACCACCACCAACATCACACACTCGCTCAAAACTGCAAACAACATTTTCCTTCCACCCACAAAAACAAAAATATTCCTCGCAGATAAGAAATCATCATTACCCCGGGGGGATTCAAAAATCCGTTCCCATCATTACTCTCGCGACATTGACTCTCAGCGTGCCCAATAAAAACACGCGGGACCTCCTGCTTGGATGTTTATTTTGTCACACCGGAGCCACCCCTTGCCTTGCCAAGGTATTATAATTAAGCGCATTTGTTATTCCTGGCAGTGCAGTTGTTGGGACTGTGTCGTAGTGATCGTTTGATATTTTTTCGTTGCTGAAATTTTGAGTCAAACTTCACTGGCAATTTTGTCAATGTAGCGTAGAAAATGGAACGTTTACTGCTAAAATTTTGTCAGCACTATTTTACCTGTTTAATTACGACCTTAATCTAAGAATTATAATATCACGGCGGCGAAAAAATAAAAGGATGGCATAACTTTGTTGTTTGTTATAACTTTCTGAAATAACACCGCAGTGTAAAGATTCAAATCCCAAAATAAATACTGTTCTTTTTTAATGATGCGGCTACATTAGCGCGCGATAATTGCTGTCGCGTTGTCGCGCTAAAATCATCGTTATCGGTTATCGGCGATGTTCTTGTCTACATTAGCGGTCAACTCGTCGCATTTCGGCGGAATTGACGTGAGCAATAATTCGCCCGATACATCACCGAGTGACGAACTAACCAGCTACACTTGTCGCGATAGCCCGAATCATCGCTGAAGGCCGTTAGAGTAGCTGTACCATAAAAAAATGGACAGTACTTCATTTAGGACCCTATTGCATTTGAAGTTCTTCATTGTGACAAAGTACGTACTGACTACAGTAACTGTATAACTGACAGGGAGTAGAGAAGGGCGCAGGCGCGATAAGCCGGCCGACTATAGGTGCGTCATTAGAGCGCGTTTTTTGTGCGCACGCGACGACTGCCCGCATTATCTTTTTATCGTCGCAACCCCATGCAAACGGATTACTGGGGCAGGGGTCGTCAACTTTATTAAGGTTAGAGAAAAAAAGTCGTTGTATAAACTGTTGAAGTCATCTGAAAAAATATCAGATTTATTTAATTTTCACATGGTGTGTGTGATACACACCATGCTAAAATTAAAGCTCGGATACATTGATTAGTTAGATTACAATTATTAAATGTAAATGAAGTAAGTAATTATAATTATCTGCTACACTATTTTTTTTTAAAGTACGAGTAAAGGTTCTTAATTTCTTAAATGACCATTTCTAAAAAACAAATTGAATGCATTTTTAATAGCTAAAGTAGAAACAGATTTTTGTACTTGCTAGCTGTTTAAGAAAGTATTAAATTGATAAAAAGATTTTGCCAAGTAAATAAACCAGTACCTACAAGTATCTATTATTATAACAAAAATATATACTTAGCTAAGAAGCTTACAGTTACAAACATACATTTTTTTTTTAAATAAGCACTACAGCATTCACAGTTCACGACCTCTGGCCATAGGTGCACAATAGGACACGGCGCGTGTCACCCGTGTGTCGCCGAACAAATATTGCATTACCCCTGCCCCCCTCCCCCCGACCTTGCCCCCTGCCACGTGACACACGGCATTGTCTGTCCCCCTGTCCCAGGGTACGCTGCGCCATGGACACCCTACTCACTAATCCCGCGGAAATTGCATTGTAAATGCCACTGATTTTTCTTTCGTTAATTTCAGTTCTTTATTTTTAATTCTAGGTAAGGGAGCTGAATAGATTTGGCTTGTATGAGTAAAAATGTTTTATATTGTTACCAGCCAACAGCCGCACCTCGCGGTGTCACTCGCGGTTAAAAATTAACCCGTGTGTTTTAATACGGGGCATAAGATATCTCAAACAAACTTTCGCAAAAAAATATGACTGAGGCAAGACTATTCTACGCCAGAGTTACGTTAAATTCAATTTCAATTGTCGAATTTCATTTTAATAAAATCCTCGTAGCTGTCAGATAGCTTTGGCACTGCACTCCACTCCACTGCTTCAGGCAATCTTTTTTTTTACAACAAACGTGCGTTTGACCTGACTGACTCGCCTGATGGGCAGCGTCGACGTGATCGAAGGTGTAACACGCTTGCCTCGGAGATACCTATTCACTTCACTCTTGAACATCCCCGGATTGTACCTATTTAGGTGTACAGACAGACGCAGGCAACGAGTTCAATCTACTGCCGATTGTCCTTCTTTTATTCATGCAGCTAAATTAGCTATGCAATTTGCCTCTATCCTGCGTTTATTAAGGGTTTCGCGACGCTCTGAATTTTTCATACAAACACGCTTGCAAATTTCTTGGAAACCATTCGTCAGATTATGATGAAATTTGTATGTCATCTGCTATATGACTGGAGCTCGGTGTATGGCAACAGGCTTGCCCCCTGTCACATTTGGGACTGAATATCGTCCGGCGAAATGTGGGTGATGTATTACACCTCTGCTAGCCCCCTCGGGGGAAAGGCGTGACGATATGTTATGTTATGATGAAATTTAACTTGTAAAATTAATTTAACTAAATCTCCGCGCCTATGTTCTTGATTTTTTTCTAAAAACGTCCTCAAAAGAAAATAGAGCTACGAGTATGAAAAGTAACATAGTAAAATAAAGTAGCCATTTGTAAGGGGTCACTTTTGACTGATTTATTTAATAAAAAAACAAAGTGAATCAAAAATTCCTTTACATAGGGGATTGTTTCCATCATTAGCTTTTAAATTTATCCATAATACAAGGACATTTTTTAGTTTTATTACGGAAGTGCAAAAGTCGTAAAAAATGATTGAAATTGCACTTTGTCACTCTGTAGATAACTTTAGAGGCTCATCAGTACCTTTACGTGCTCTCTTCGCTCGTCGTCTTTCTCTAGACAAGATGGCAATAAAAACCTTTAGCCAATGAATGCCAAGTTAGCCTGAAGTGCTCACTGGACCCTTAAGGTTCAGTTTCAATTGAAATCTGATAAATGTATTGCTATGATTACTTTTTCTCCATCATCACAATACGTCTTCTAATATGCTTTCACCGTCCTATTAACTCTGCACATCCTCACATTCACCAGACAATAATTTGATTACAATTTCAATTTTACCGCGGCATGGGAGTGGCCCAAGGATCGCCATGCCGTTCAGTATACATTTTGCAGAGAAATAGATCCTATAAGAAGGTGGAACTGAACTGGTACTTCATGCGCATACATTTTCGAAGATAGAACCCATGATCCAAAAAAAACAAGGTCTAGCATTCAGCAAACACGTAATGACGTCATCGTCATCCGTCTTTTTCGAACTTGTAAATGACTGATTTCACTCTTACTAACACGTAGTGACGTCAATCGGCGATGCAATTGACGTCACTACGTGTTGCTAAATGCTATAACCTGGCGAAGTATACAGGGAGTTAGTGGACCCCTAATACCTTGGTAGATCCGAAATAACAGGTGAACTTTACATCAACGTATCTATAAAGGTCTCATACGAGGGTCTATAGACTTCTAGAAATGAATTCTTGACAAGTGTGACAAGAATTTATGTGTGTGTGCAGTTAAATCACGTTTATCAAAAATTCGTGATTACCAATATCGACACTTTTGTTCCCACACAAAAACTTATAAGGAAACAGTTTGAGGCAGTGGATATCGTTACCTATTTGAATTAGGTAGGTATTTGCTGTAATTCGTTGTCGTAAATCCATACTTGAGATCCGTTAGCAAAGTGTGCAATTTCAGATTAAAAGTGCAGTCTTACTTTATGACGCATTAGGTAAGACACGAGAGGGCAAATAGGGTAATAGAGGAAATAGGGCACAAGCTAAGAAGAACAGAATAATGCGTTTGTAAAGTACCTTAGCTTTGAGCTACTCCTCTCTTGGTTTCCTATTCCGTGGTCATATCGCCGTAGTATTAATCAGAGTAGGGTAACAAGGTTTGTATGTAATCGGCCGGACGCAGCGGGAGGACACCGAATTAGATTGTCGCCATAACCTGCCGCAGGAATGGTGAAAAAATGAATGTTTATTGTATATATATATATATATAATAACGTTGTAAAGACGTAACGAAAACAGTGATCATTATTAATATGCGTGTAATGTCTGTAGCTGGACTAGGTGTTCGTAACCGATCACCGATGTTAAGCAACTGACGACACGGTCAGTCCTAGGATGGGTGACCGCAGGTGGCATTTATAGCTGAACGCTACCGTGGCTTGGATGACACGTTAAATTGTAGGCCCCGGTGGTTTGTTCTAAAACAACAATCGTCAAGCCATGTCTGAGGTCTTCAGGCGGCCTAGTAACTTTGACACCAGGGCTTGGCTCATCTGAATCTGCTTGTTTTTTAATGTCTTCGAAACATTTTTCATCTATCTAAATTTTATTTGACGCAGAGGGCGAGCCTGTCGCTGTTGTATGGCAACAGGCTTGCCCTACTCTGTCACATTTGGGACTGAATGTCATCTGGGAAAGTGTGGGTGTTGCAATTTAACTCTGCTAGCCTCTTCGGGGAAAAGACGTGACGATACGTACCTACTAGTTTACATAGGAAATCATTCAACGTAATTTTGCTTGAAAACTGATATGGTTTATCTGTAGTTTTTGGATGCAAAATAAAGACCAATCTCGTGTAACTATTTAAGATGTTCTCAGTAAATGTTTCCTGGTAGTTATTACTTAACATACATAAAATCTTCAGTAGAACACGCTATTTGAATATGTCACACCCCACAAACAAAACGCGAGGCAGTAAACTATCAATGAGAATCAAAGCCCTGAGCTTTACGACTCGTAAAATGGCTGTAACATGCTAAACACACCTATGAGGTAGTATACTTTACAAATAGATGTCTCTGTGGAACATGAAAATCTCGAAATGGTGTTAGAAATAAACAAACATTTTGCTGAACGCATTATTGTGGAATGCGCCATCTATCTTAATTTGTTTCCGAACTAAAACGAGTTAACACTTAGTTCGTAATTTCTAACGACTAGTTTTTTTTAATTATAATTGGTTTGTAATTATCACTGGATTATTCTGGCCTATAGTAAGGAATTTATTATTTATTATACTTGGTTATTTGGAACTTACCAGAAACCTCTCAAGGGTTCATTGTACTCATCAATATGAACAACTTTTACTATGGGGCGAACTCCGAATCGCGAAAAAAAAATCAGCTGTTCCATACATTTTGTCAAAGGTGATTGAACTTTTTGTATGGAACAGCTGTTTTTTTTTCGCGATTACAGGATTGGCTTCATAGTAAAAGTAGTTCGTACTGATGAGTACAATGAACCGTTAAGAGGTTTTTGATTAGGTACAAATAACCCTGTATATATACAGAGACAAGTATAATAAAAGCAAAGCTTTAAAAACTGACTTCCGGTCATCCATGTGCACAATTTTTGACTTTTGTTGATATTTTAAAAACTGCTTGAGCGATTTCGATAAAATGTACATGAGAACCACCTCTAAAGTATGATATCTACAAAAAAATAATTAAAATCGATTTACAATTGGCGATATAATCGCGTAACATTTATTAAAAAAAAACAATTATATAAACAAAATAATATACAGTCGAATTGAGAACCTCCTCCTAATTGGAAATCGGTTAAAAAGTAGTTCAAATATCAATCGATCTGTAAATGCTTTGCACCAAATACAAAAAAGTGTTCTTGGACTCCGAAAACTGATATCACTTTAAAATCCAAAAGAGAAGACTAAGATTTTTTCATATTACGGTGGACTGTATACTGTATACTTTACTGTATTTAGTTATTAACTGTGGTCGAGAGCCAGTTCTATTTACCTACAGCTCTATGCCTAAACTACTCATTTGAATACTCGAAGAGATGGGGATTTTCCCGCTGGTTTATCGATATATATCTAGATTATATTTTAGACTTTATAAGGGTTTTTGCTCAATGTGACGAATAAAATCCTAACTAATATTATAAAATGCGAAAGTGAGTTTGTTTGTTTATTCGTTTGTTTGTAACGCTTTCGCGCTCAATTACTCAACCGATCGTTTTGAAATTTTGCATACATGTTGTCTGGGGTACACAAAAGGGCATGGGTACTTTTTATCCCAAAAAATTACCAGTACCTGTAGGGCCGCAGGCGAAACCGCGAGGCGCAGCTAGTTATTTATATTGCCGGCAAGGCGAGGAGAATTTAACGAAATTTTTCGTTTCTCTCTCCTCAATCATCATCATCAATCATGATTGATCAGAGTCTCCTCAACTCGCCGCTAATTTAAATTAGGGCTAAGCAGTAATTAGCAGTAGTGCACCGGCACTATGTGATTTTATTAAATGTATGAATGTAAGCACGTGAGCGAAAGCGAGACAAAACTGAGATACACATGACCCATAATGTTGGCACCTCTAAAGGACAGACTTTTAAGTCTCCAGTAGGGCTAGTAAGGGCAGGAGACATATTGTCTTCCCACCGTTTTTATCCGCGCTTAGATGTGACAAAGCTATTTAGAATACGGATATGCTTCTCTCTTTCTCGCGTTACAAAAACGGTCGAAAGACAATTTTTCTCCGGCTCGTGCTTGCTGACGTATAATTCTTATTATAAACGCATATTTCTATCCTTTACACTTTTACACAGTTTTTATTCACCGATTAAAAGACTGTTGTCTGTGTTAGCCCTTGGAGTCTGAGTTTATTTCGCCGAGCCACCAATCTCCATAATATCGACATCGGCATCGCTACCCCATCACTACGCCCGGTGAAGGAGTGTGCGTGGCAGGCCGAGTTTGCATAAAAGCATCGTTTGTCACAGCACTAATGCCGTCCTGCGCAGCCCCTCGCGACGATATGAGTGACGTCACATGGACCGTTAGCTACCACCTACCACTAATGATTCTAACGTGGATTTACTTATTTATTACCATAATAATAAATACATTTTGTTATTTTATTTTAAATGCATTATGAGCATTTTCGGAAGATTTCTCTATATTATAAGTAAAAGCGATGACAGCCAAGCTGGAGAAGGCCTGCCTCTCAAGCCAGAGGGAGCGGGTTCGAACCTAGTCGGCGGCACGCAGCAATTTGTTCATTGTGTGAACATTTGTGCGTATTGTATGTCATCTGCTACATGACTGGAGCCCGGTGTATGGCGACAAGCTATTCCCCTGTCGCATTTGGGACTGAATGTCGTTCGGCAAAGTGTGGGTGTTGTAATACATCTCTGCCAGCCCCCTCGGGGGAAAAGCGTGACGATATGTATAAATAAAAGTGTTTAAGTTAAATATTCAGTCCACTAGTAGACATAGATTACTTCAGGTCACTTGGTATTTCTAAATCTCACAAGCAAATAAAAAATACTTCATCCATAAAAGGCAAACTGGGCTGTATCGTAGACTGCATCATTCTTTAACATCAGGCAACTTGGCGATCAAATTCATGCCTGTCAATGATTTAAACAAGCGTACTATGGCATTAACATAGTAAATAAATACCCACCTACCAAGGGTATCTATAGTCACTTATGCCAGTAAGCAAATCTTTCAAATCCCACCTCTAGACAAATCAATTTCCATTTAATACGCAACGAATCTAATACAACCGTGTTTTCAGCAGCACAAAATTCAATCAGCACACATTTGAGAGAGCATCGCTCGACGCAAGGTAACACCACCTTCAAAGGATTAAACATTTCTCCAAGATAAAGGGCCTTAACACATTTATTCGAGCATTCATCGAATAACAACGTTACCCTCGCAAAGGGATGGAATATCGCAAATTAACGGTTTCCAAGAGATAGATCCGTCTTCTCGATTTGATTCGCGAGTGCTCAGTGCTCGTTCGTGTTTATGTTAATTTAATATTTTGTAGGGGGATAGGGTGTTTAGCAGCGGGCCGGAGTGATCACCTTGCGGTACCCCTGCTGAACAATGTAAGTAGTGAGTGGTGTTTACCTGCGTGTATTGACATTTGTGACTGCAAATGTGCATTTGTCATTTAAATAATCCTTAAAAACAAAATACTTTGAATTTTAAAATAATTACTTTAGTTTTTTACTTTAGTGTTTAATGGGAAAGCAATCAAATCAAATGCTTGCCGTAGATCATGATTTCTATGTACATATTTAGGAACTTTTACATACTTAACTCAAAAGTTTTTGAGCATTCCTTATAGTATATAAATAAAAATCTTACAAAGTAACTACCCAGAATACTCAGCCTAATACACCACAGCAGTTAAATTACCTAAAGACTGACTAGGTCTACAAATCTACAAATAGCATTCAAGCCTACCAAAACTTCAAAGCGAATAGCTTTAAATTAGGGTAGAAATGTTGGCTAGTCCATCATGTCATCGCTGAATGAAAATTCTTTAACGTGGAGCCAAAAAGCGTGTTTATTTAATCCATATTTTATACTGTAATTTTCATTAACATTAATAAGACCTAATTAAACTAAAGTTACCTTCATTATTCCATTCATTGCCTCCCATCATTTTGATGTCCCATCTATCGCGTCCATAAAGATTATTATCAACAAACGATTAATAAAAATTTCATAAGGGTCAGGAAATGTGCGTTTTGTGGTCATGGTAGATTTAATGCATATTGTTTGAGTGTTGTCGTAAACCTTCAAGTACCTACGTGTCTTTTAGGTATGATGATAATGAAATAATAAAAAAAAACATTTCTTAAGACGCTACATAACGATTGTAAATTACGGAATGTGCATGAAAAGTTAAAGCACTTTTATTAAAGCTTAATTAAAGTTGTGTATACCTTTAATTGTATTTTTCATTATAATTGTTTTAATTGAAATTATGTTACATAGAGACCTTTGTGTTAAGATGTGCTTACTTATTTACTTACTTTATTTTTTATCATACTATACATATATATCATTGTCTTTTTTGCTCACTACTTATGACATAACAGTTACAACAATCAATTTCAAAATCTATAAGTACCTCAAATATATTAATCGTTCCACATCCTTGTCAAATTAAATTAGATCGTAAATAAAAAAATAGATATGTGCCACTTTAATGATATTAGTCACAAGCCATAAAGAAACTGAAATTTATTAAAATCTCTCACCTACCCATCTTCCCCTCACTCGTTGCACCGAAGAAATAGTCAAATCGAACTTTATTGACGGAATAAAAGTGCATATAAATTTTATGAAGTATAAACGAGACATTTCTGAGTTTATGGGGCGAGCACTCGCAGGGGCCTAACTAAAACTATGATCGGCCATCTTTCTGAATTATACACATTTATAGCTTCACTACTTTCTTAACACACCATTGCTGCTTAAATAAGTTGCAACTCAAACAGTTCCGAAATAAACGCGCAATGGTTGATGATGTTCTTCAAAGTGATCGTTATAAGGGCGGCCTAAGGTTATGGTGACCATAAATTCAAGTTAAATTGGAGACGTATCTTTTAATGTGCGTTTATTGAAGTGTTTATGCGTAAGTCTTCAACGTCGGTGATCGTTTTATTTAATGGATTGTTTGGACCTATTATTATGCTTCCTACATATATGAAATTTAAGTTCTTAAAATTAATTTAGCTTTACGACTTTTGTAGAGTTACATATGCATCCCAGACATAAACAAATGCAATTAATTAAATTATTAATTTGATGATAATTTGGCACTACACACTTTCATACCACCAGTTAATGAACATTTCACATACTTTGTACTTATCTTTTCTTTTATCTTGTTATTTAATTTACTTTTTAACGACACTAATGTCGTGTAGTTTAAAACGATGGCAAAAGTGATAAGAAAAATTGAGTTTATTGTTACTTCGTCTTGATTGAAACTTAAACAATTAAAAAACGTCGTGGTGTGGTAGAGGATGTAGGGATAAAGATTAAGAAAGGGATGCTTAGATGGTTCGGACACTTTGAGAGAATGAATGAAAGGAGATTGACGAAAAAGGTTTACAAGGCGAGTGTGGATGGTGAAGTTGGTCAGGGTCGACCTAGGCGCACGTATGCTGACCAAATCGAAGACGTATTGAAGAAAGGCCAGGTCAAGAATATCCGTAACCGACGAGCGTGTATGAAAAGACTCATCGAAGTGGAATAAGCGAAAGAGGTATGCCAGGATCGTAGCAAGTGGAGAGAAGTGGTCTCTACCTACCCCTATGGAAAAAAGGCGTGATTATAATATGTATGTATAATGGAATGATGAAAGGCACCGTAATTTAAAATTAAGAAATCTTTTTTAGAAGTGCGTGTCCCGACGCATCTATTTTATTTTTCTATCCTCAAAAATCAAGCTCCAGAATCCGAATCGGTAAATCAAAATCATAAACAAGTAACCGGTCACTTCCCCCCTGGGTGCTACCAGGGGCGCAGGATGCAGTGGGGTGCAAACAGAAGGGTGACAGCGCTGGGCACAGATTTCGCACGCATCGTATAGATCGATAGAAATAAATTTAATTAAAGGTTAAGTCAGTGATTAAGTTAGATTTGAAATGGTGGATGAGTATGGTATGAAGTAATTTTCTAATGATGCGTTATTGACAGACTTCAAAACATTTGATCCTTTTTTTGAACTGCTTTTATAATAGAACTTCTGATATCATTATTTTAGTCTTCTAGACTAAAATGATATAATGTGAGAATAATGAAATAAGAAGGGTTTTTAGATTCAATTTTCAGCTGTTTTTTATTCAATATCTAAATATGTATGTTAGCGACTGCCTGGAGGTTGGCCTTCTTCTACTTGTTGGAGAACAGTTTCTTTTGTATTTATTTAGTAATATTATATTTAAAAGACAGATGACACGGCCAGTGTGTTCTTTCGTTGTCTACCACAAAAAACCCTGTTTTACTTGTCCTGTATTATGTAAATTAATTTTACCACCATCGTTTAATTCCATACAATAATTACCCATAGGTACAGTTCAGACATCCTCAATAATAAATTTCTCATTTATTTCTGTTAGTATAAAATAATTCTGAGTAATTTTCACAATGTGATAGTTTGAACTTAGTAATTGTACGAAACGCACAATTTAACAAAAAATAATTTCCAAATCGGTTCAGGAGTCTTCAAAAATAATGGCATCATTCATTTAAAAAAATCCAATGAATTGATAACCTCCTTCTGAAGTAGATTAAGAAAAGGTGAACTGTATGAGGTGTATCTAGCTAGACCCTATAATTTAATACTTAGATGAAAACAGAAAACAATTTCTGCAAGTAAAAGGCAAACTCCACGAACTTTTAATCAACGACCGACAATACAGCATCGGTTGCGATCCTGGCGGCAGGTGGACTTATCGGTTTGGCTTGAACTGCTGGTTCTCCAAATCCCTCTTCACGTAAAGCGGCACAGAGACATGGACATTGAAGTTTGATGGAGGTCCATTATTCTAGAAAAAAAGACTTTGCGCGCGCATCATGTGTGGATGACGGGTGCGTTTAATGCGAATCGCAATGACAGTGGCTTCTATCGATATGAGAATTGATGGAGCAAATTTTCCATCATTTTGCTTGCAGAGTCCCGTGTGAACCGTAAGTCTTTGATAAAATTACTTCTCAAAGCATTGAGTATTGCTTTAGAAAAAATGGATATTCTTAGATCCTCTGTTCCCTGATGCAGTTCTGCAGTCTACAGTCATATGTAAACAATGGGAGGTGCACCTTCTATTGTTTACATATGACTGCAGACTGATATAAAATCTAAAAATCACAGAACGGAGTGTTTTTTAAGTTTTCTTTTATCGAGACCTAGACCGTTATTTATAAATAAATTAAAATTGTGATTACACTTTTTTACAAAGGCAAAAACAGAAAATACGTTATCCCACATATACAAAAAAAAGTTTGCTTTCAATAACAATGCTGGCTGATTCCATACAATCGCATCTCACCTCGGCACACCGCATCAAAAATCAGGGGATCTAACAAAGGCAAGGTGCACACGGTGCGTCCGATCGCACGCGTCAGCTCACAGTTAAATAACAGTTACTACGTCAACTCACCATTGTCGCGTCGCATCACCCTCGCGATCATGCGACAGTTAAATATTATTATTAGAAGATTTATCGCGCGGAAAATTGCACTTATTGTTGCAGCGACTGCTATATTTCATGTGATTATGATTTTTATGTTAATTATGCATGTGTGACTGTAACGTGTAGTAAGGGGTGGTAATGGGTAACGGTTATAGTTTTTCTCACAGTTATTACACTTCGATCTCCTCAAATAATCTCGATAATAAAAAAAAAAAATTAAAAAAATATATTTTCATTAAAATTGAAACAGACATAACTGCTTTAAATAAAAATAAATAAAAGCAAATTTTTATGACAAAAAATAAATAAACCATAGGTAACTCCCCTTAAAAGTCCTAATGTAAATCAAACAACTTATCCTTTTCGAATACCCTTTACAAAAACAATCCTTTTTAATCGGTCGCTATCCTAAATGAGAAGCGGTGAGCGTCGGTCCGGCTTGCTGTCTCCCCTCGTTTTAGCCAAATACCTTGAACAATAGCGATTGTGAGTGACGTGCTGATTCGCACGCGCGAACGATTTGCGACAGTCGGTGTAGCCCTCGCTTTAGTTTGTGCGAAGGTGTGGGCTTGAAAAGATTTCAGGCCAGTACTTTATTAATGCACTTTAAAATATTATATCTACATATACTCAAATTTAAAAGTGTTATTTCAAACCTTGATATCATTAAAATTAAATTTTTCATTCAATTTATTGTTTGCCTGAGCAGGCTGACATAGAGATCAAACTAAGCAGTTTTTTTCACTTTTAAATATTGATTCTGTTGAAGTTAACATTTACAAAATATCAAATTTATCACTCTAGATTTGAAAACATGACATTTAGTTAACATATTTTTATATCAAAATTATTGACATAAGCTCTTCCATCCCCCGTCGATCAAACAATACGCTAGGTGAGTGAGGGGAACACCGGGAATAATCGCCTTTTGAGCCGCGCAGCCGAATTACACACGCTTTTATTAATATCTAGATGTTGCCCTTACGCGTGGCTTCATTTGATACGAGTCACTAGGCTACAATGAGCTTTTAAAATGGCTTTTTACCCTACTGCACAACGAGAAGGATTATGTTTTTCGAGTGTATGTACTCGTATGTGTGTTGGTGTGTCTGCTGAGGTTTCTTTGGCACGCCCTACAGCCTAAACAGCTTGATGGATTTCGCCATGTGAGGTGTCATTTGAATCGTCTTGATAGTGGAAGTGACAGAGGTTACAATATTTAGCAGCCGGTTTTTTTATTTGTGTTACTTGTTTATTAAATTTTTTTTTCCAGTCTTTGAACCCATTTTAAATTAAATAATAATAAAAATAATAGATTCGGGACACTTCCACACAGAGTCGCCTGACCCCATACTAAGCAAAGCTTGTATTATGGCAGCCACTGATTTACATATATACTTTAAATACATACTTAAATAGATATTAACACGTTCTAAATATAATGCTTAATATTAAACTTGAATATTTACGTTCTCTCGATGTTGTTAGGTAATACGATTTTTAACGTGTTTAGCTATAAGCACAGAACATATTATTATGATACTACCTATTAAAAGTACGAGATAAGGCTAAATGACGAAATGCGGAATCGCGGGTAGTTGAGCGAATTTTGTATTATTTTAAGAGAGCAGTAATAAGAATTTACATTGGTAAGTTTATTATATGCCCTCGGTGGCCGGCGTTTATGTTTGTCAAGTCCCAAATGAGTCGGTTTCGTCTAGGCAAGCGTACTCTGAGCAGTTTTTCCGAGTGGGTAGGACTGCGTCTTCCAATCCGGAGCTCATGAGTTCGATCCTGGACGAGTACCAGTAGAAAGAGGCCCATAGAAAATAAATACCTTACAGACTAACATACATATAAATAATATCAATAAATTTAACTAAATCTTCTGGGCTTTTGCTCCTTGTGCGGCCTCCCAATAGCGCCGGAACACTAGCCCTTTTGGCCAGAACTCAGGCGCTACTACAACTCACTACTCTTAGTGCCGCCTTGTGTTTCGCTGGAACCCGTAGTAAGACTTTAAATAAGTCTTACGGACAGTCGACTCCAGGCGCTGCATCGCCACCACCGGCGCCTCTACTGGGAGTAGAGGCGCCGGTGGGGGCGATGCAGGTGTCGGTTCTGAGAATTAAAATATAACTCGTGCTCTTACGGTTAAGGAAAAACATCGTGAGAAAACCGACTAGAATTAATAATTTGAAAGACTTGTGACATTCAACAACCCGCATTGAGCCAGCGTGACGGATAACGTCTCAATCATCCTCAATGTAAGGTAGGTGGGTGCAGAAGCGGCGTAAGGCGAGGGCGACGTGGGCCACCGCCTACGGCCTCGCGGTACAAGGGGCCTCGCGCCTCAAAAATTTTTAAGCATTGCTTTAAAGCGAGAATAAAATAAAAAACGATGTAAATTAATTTTTCATTAATATTAATCTTATTTGTATTTTTTTGAATAAAAACTTGGCAGTGTTAATTGTTTTGTTTCGTTTTTATTATTTTATAAAATCCGTCTTCAGGTCGCCATTGAACGGGGCCTTGCGAAATCCGTCTTGCCTACATTAGATTTAGGTCTTGCCCCGCCACTGGGTGGGATGTCCCTTCAGTGGGACGTTAAATACTGTACTAATAATGAAGAAGCTACTCCATGCTGCATCACAATTGCTTTAGTTCAGGTTGAGATAGCAACCAAGCATAAGTCTAAACCAAATGAATTAACAAATCGGGATCTAAGGCTAAGAACCATACCTACCTACAAAGTGACCCCTGATACACTGTGTTGAGTGTGTGTGAGTGGATTGAAGATCGTTTGTGGACAATTGAGAGCGCATCTGTCAAATGCACGAGTAGCCGAGTGCTCAAGCCAGTTCCTGTCTCTGATTGCTATCATGTGATACGTTGATACCAATCACGGACACAGGGTCTCAGCTGGACTGTTCGTTGCAAAGGTACATAATACTTGCAACTGAACGCTGAAAACGTTCGCTTTTTATAAATTCCAACAAACTTGGAAGATTTTTTTGCTAAATCTAACTGCTTATCATCAGGCGTGATGGCAGCTACATACGCGCATGTCTATTATATGATTTGAAAAAAAAAAAAAGATTTAAGACTGTCCTTCTGCAAACGGTAGCGTTTAGTTATAAACGCCACTCGTGGTTACCCATTCTGGAATTAAATTGATTGGTCAGGACGCGGTACACGAAAGCTTTAACTGTAACTACCCCATCTAGACCAGCCTAAAAATAATGAGTTCTCTTTTATCTTTTATGTGGTAGGTACCTTTTATAATATGTGTTTTATAATCTCCGGCGGGGATCTTTTCATTAAGGTTATCTCCGATTGAATCTCAAAACTGGCACGTGGACCGTATGCTGAGTGGTTTTGCACATATGACATTGGATTTTAATGATGCCTTTTAAAGAGTTCTGACAAAGGCCTTGATTCCGTTGTCATCTGTATTAAAGAAAGTTAGTGCTATCGCCATCTTTTACTACTAAAAGTACAAGCACGAGACAGCATGAATTTTAATGCTGTCAAAGGTTTTAATTTGTTTTTAGTTGACATTTGTAACGACATTGAAAAAAGTAAGATTCGACTTATTCGGTAGCACTAAAACTCATGCTGTCCCTTTACTTCCATTAGTAAAATATAGCGATATCAGGTTATATAAGATGGATCACCCTAATATTATAAAGGCGAAAGTTTGTGAGTGTGTGTTTTAGTGTGTATGTTTGTTACTTCTTCACGCTCAAACGGATGGACGGATTTTGATAAAATTTGGCATGGAGGTAGCTTATACCCTAGATTAACACATATACTACTTTTTAACCGCGGGTACAACCGCAGGGCGCAGCTAGTATTAGATAAGTTTCGTTTCGTTTTGGGGGCTGAGCTACCTACGTCCGTATATAGGAGTGTACTCTATTCTGATTCCCTACACGTGGTCCCCGGGTAGTGCTAACCGGGTAGCAAACTCTGGTGGGAGGCTTCGTCTGTGGCTAGTTACCACCCACCGTACCAAGCCATGCCGTGAAATGACCTAGTCGTGTTTCGGGATGTAGTCCGGTGTAACCGTTCCGAAGACGGGTCTGAGCAGTGGCGCACTTTAGCGCCTCACTCAACTGCCGTCTTTGTACTTCTTCACTCTACAAAACTTCAAGGCTTGAGTGAATAAGTACCTACCTTATAGGTCGCCGTGCTCCATCTTAGACCACAACGTCGCTTAACATCAGGCGAGTTGGTGGTCAAACGCCGACCTATTCTACATTTAAAAAAAAATAAGTTTAGTGAGTTGACAATAATATCGAGGCCATTTTTAAGCAAGCTGAATGAAAACCATAGCAAAACAAGCCGCTACTCATTCATCAAAAATGATTAAAGTTCTAAGTAATTGAACCCTAGACATCTGTTAATAAGGCAAAGTTACAACTAAACTAGGAGGGGTCCAACAATTTCTCTAAAACCATCATCATCTCAATCAACGAGATAAGATCAGAATGCGCCTCACTCACGCGTTCTCACGGGCAGTCGAGTAGAAGAATAGGGTGAACGAGACAGAAGAGCGTAATTAATAATCGCCGCGCAGTGAGCACAGAAAGGTTTTCAATTTGCACCACACGTGCGCGACGAATAGGTGCGCGTGCGCGCAGTACGCAGGGGCACTTGTGAAAGGATGGCGTACTCTCTTACCTCAATGTGTGCTTAAATAAATGTAAATTTTAAGCGAATGGTTGAACAGTGGGCGAAATTAGCTTGGGTCATTGTAAAGCGATCAAGTTTGATGAATGAAAAGTTTTGTATTTTTTTTGCTTGATGAAATTCGTTTTTGTTCTTTAGTTGCCACTGATGATGGTACGAGTATGTTGTTGTGCATTCTTTTGATCATTTTCACCATTGTCCATGTATTTCAATGAGTACGCGATTTTATTGCCCAGTTAAAAATAAGTCATTGGCTTAATTCAGTTATCAGTTATAGTTAACTATGTACCTATTAAAAACAATGATTAAAAAGTTAATATTTCTAGTATTGCATAATTTTCAAATGATGCCTAGCTTTTATTGATATTGCTTGCTTTTCAAACGAAATAACTTTTTTAAGCCAACCTCACAGTAACTTCCGGAAAAGTTATCCCAGATTTGGCAGTATTTCAACCGCGACTGTTTACATGAAGCGACGAACACCCACTGACCGTCCGTCCTCGTGTCGCTTATATCAATGTTCGCTTTTCAAATCCAACAAACTGGCTAGTTGACTCGCAGCTTTTTTCCGCCAATAGAGGCGCTTCCGGCCCGACCGGAAGTGGCCCGGTTACGCGGACGGGCCACAACAGGAGCGCTTACCTTAGTTTTTTATTTGTGCTCGTGATTTATATCCTGAATTTGTTCAGTGCTAGCGCCAAAATGCTTTCGACGGTCGCAGGAAATCTGGTGGCGTTTTTTGGTGCTGTTCCCTCGGAGGCGGGGCTTGGAAGGAAAAGTTTGTTTAGGAGTGCTTGTTGTACAGATTTTTGGGGCATTGTGATCGTTCTCATGCTTTACTAGATAATTTATCTGTGTCAAATTTTATTCACTGGCTTCTTGTGAAGTGAGTTTTGACTTGGAAGAAAACTTGAAGAAATTGCTGCAAGTAGCAGGATGATGATGTACACTTTGGCATGTTTTAGTTGCATTACTTACTTCTTCAACGTTGATTACTTTTTCAAATTTTACCTACCATGGATAATTAAAAGTCTTTGTATTTCATATCTTTGCCACGTATAACTTACTTCTGTCAGCCTCTTCGGGGAAAGGGCGTGACGATATGTTATGTATTTCATGTCGATCTGTGCACAATTCTCATTACCTAATGTTTACATCTTTCTTAATATATATAAATCTCGTGTCACAATGTTTGTCCTCAATGAACTCCTAAACCACTTAACCGATTATAATAAAATTCGCACACCATGTGCAGTTCGATCCAACTTGAGAGATAGGATAGTTTAAATATATATATATATATTTATATAAATAATAAACGCGAACGAAGTCGCGGGGTGACAGCTAGTCTTAATACATATAAATTACGTGTCACGTTGTTTGTCCGCTATAGACTCCTAAACTACTTAACCGATTTCAATCAAATTTGCACACCGTGTGTAGTTCGATCTAACTTACCAGATAGGATAGCTCACATATCCTACTAATATTATAAACGCGAAAGTTTGTAATAATGGATGTATGGATGTTTGTTACTCTTTCACGCCAAAACGGCTGGACAGATCTGGATGAAATTTGGCACAGAGATAGATTATAGTCTAGAATAGCACATAGGATACTTTTTAACCGCGGGTGAAACCGCGAGGAGCAGCTTAATATAGCAGTCAGCAGTAATAGAGCAGTCTTAATATATATAAATCTCGTGTCACAATGTTTGTCCTCAATGAACTCCTAAACCATTTAACCGATTATAATAAAATTCGCACACCATGTGCAGTTCGATCCAACTTGAGAGATAGGATAGTTTAAATCTCAAATTATAGTCGCAATTTTAATTTATTGCTAATTTATTTATAACGCGAACGAAGTCGCGGGGTGACAGCTAGTATATATATAAATATAAATAATAAACGCGAACGAAGTCGCGGGGTGACAGCTAGTATATATATAAATATAAATAATAAACGCGAACGAAGTCGCGGGGTGACAGCTAGTATATATATAAATATAAATAATAAACGCGAACGAAGTCGCGGGGTGACAGCTAGTATATATATAAATATAAATAATAAACGCGAACGAAGTCGCGGGGTGACAGCTAGTATATATATAAATATAAATAATAAACGCGAACGAAGTCGCGGGGTGACAGCTAGTATATATATAAATATAAATAATAAACGCGAACGAAGTCGCGGGGTGACAGCTAGTATATATATAAATATAAATAATAAACGCGAACGAAGTCGCGGGGTGACAGCTAGTATATATATAAATATAAATAATAAACGCGAACGAAGTCGCGGGGTGACAGCTAGTATATATATAAATATAAATAATAAACGCGAACGAAGTCGCGGGGTGACAGCTAGTATATATATAAATATAAATAATAAACGCGAACGAAGTCGCGGGGTGACAGCTAGTATATATATAAATATAAATAATAAACGCGAACGAAGTCGCGGGGTGACAGCTAGTATATATATAAATATAAATAATAAACGCGAACGAAGTCGCGGGGTGACAGCTAGTATATATATAAATATAAATAATAAACGCGAACGAAGTCGCGGGGTGACAGCTAGTATATATATAAATATAAATAATAAACGCGAACGAAGTCGCGGGGTGACAGCTAGTATATATATAAATATAAATAATAAACGCGAACGAAGTCGCGGGGTGACAGCTAGTATATATATAAATATAAATAATAAACGCGAACGAAGTCGCGGGGTGACAGCTAGTATATATATAAATATAAATAATAAACGCGAACGAAGTCGCGGGGTGACAGCTAGTATATATATAAATATAAATAATAAACGCGAACGAAGTCGCGGGGTGACAGCTAGTATATATATAAATATAAATAATAAACGCGAACGAAGTCGCGGGGTGACAGCTAGTATATATATAAATATAAATAATAAACGCGAACGAAGTCGCGGGGTGACAGCTAGTATATATATAAATATAAATAATAAACGCGAACGAAGTCGCGGGGTGACAGCTAGTATATATATAAATATAAATAATAAACGCGAACGAAGTCGCGGGGTGACAGCTAGTTGAATAATATAATGAAGTATGAGAGAAACGCAAAAGTATTTCTACTCGTATCATACACTAGAACAGATTCTCAAACGTTACCAACCTACAGAGAAAATTGAAAACTTTTTTAATAAACTCGACACGTCTCATTTTATCCTTTAATATTATTCCATCAAACCTCAGAAGCACAATAGGACAAGAACCACTTGAAAAAGGACAACAATACTAGATATATTTTTCATTAGGGCATCCAAACAAGAGGGAAGAGAATGGGCCCGTCGGTCGTTCGATTACTAAATGTACAGAGAAAGAGCTCCTGCAATTGTAGAGACCAACTTTTCAACACTACGAGACTGAGTAGTTTTTTAATAAGGTACACACTCAAGGTACACAGGTACACATGGTAAGAGAAGACAGGCATAAAATTTAAACAAGAGTTCAAGTTCTTGGTGCTTTTCATTACGGATGTTCCTAATACCTCGTTGGTCGATTTTATAACAATATACCGTCACGTCTTTCCCCCGAAGGGGCTGGTAGAGGTGTAATAAAACTGTCGTCCGGCGAAGTATGGGTGTTGTATTACCAAATTATATATTATTATTCAGTGCCAAATGTATTATGTTTCAAAAATGTTGTGTTCTTACTTGTAGATAAATAAATAATAAATAAATGAAAATGTGTTTATTGCCTAAAACTAAAAGACAAAATACTTTTAAAAAAAATTGAAATAACAACAATTTTAGTTTGGCAATTGGGATATTTGCGGAGGCTAGCCAGCCTATATACGCATAGCACGCTAGATAGGTAGTGATATTTTTAAAGGAGCGTAAATTTTTGCTACGCAGTTTGACAGAATTATTTAGGTATAAAAATAAAATAAAAATGTATGTTATTCAATTGGATGAATAAATTAATAACAGTAATTATAAATAAAATTTGACGCGGTGATTGTAGGATGGAAATAGTGGCCACGCGAAGTAAACGTAGCCTTAAGGCTGCAAAAGTCATTACGGCAATTAAGTTATCCGATTCAGAAGTGGTGCCTAATTAGAAATTGCTAAAAGAGGAAAGATACCTACTTTATGCTCATATAGCCTATGATTAAGATCTGTCAAGCTTAACTCGTCTACCCGGTAAAGTAAGAGATTGAACAGCTAAGTCAGTTTAACCATTTAATTTCTTCAAACAATGTCATAAAAAATAATAAGGTACCTATTATGTGCAGCATTGCATGCGTTAAATGACATTTGTGAAATTAATATAATTACGGTGTTAAACTGTTGATTCTCTGTTGATTTTCTACTCGGTATCCATACCTTCTCCGGATTACTTGCCACCACTCCGCTCAAAGGAATAATATGTCTTTATAAGGATCCAAAGGCTTTCCCTGCCTTACTTCTTACACATTTTTCAGTGAAATGCGAGAGCGCCTTTACTTTTTCTTCCACCCACCTCAGTGAGCTTTTAACCTTATTCGCACCAAGCTAGAGTTTAGTTTCAAATATATTTCGTGAGTTAGGTTTTCAGAATAGATTGCATTGTCTTGAAACGTAAATCATTGTAGAGTAAGACGTGTCGTTTCAACCACTTGAATTTCAGACTTCATTTTGAAGTGGTAGAGTCACGTTTACATTGTAACAGCTGTGAATGTTTGCTAGAGCAGGTCTGGAGAGAGGTAGATATTACCGTGTGCTGTGCATGTACAAAGAGATACTAAAGTTCTAAGAAGGAGTATTAAGTACTTTAAGCCTATTGGAGAAGGCTCGCTTCTCAAGCCAGAGGGAGCAGGATCGATCCCAGCCGAAGGCTCGCACCATTTTTTTTTAATTACTAGGCTTGCGTTTGGCCGCCAACATGCCTGATGATAAGCAGTGTTGCGGCCTACGATGGAGCGCGCTTGCCTAGAAGAAACCGATTCACTCGAGACTTGAAGACTCCCAGATTAAATGTAAGTGTCAGGGAACAAACACTCTGGTAGAGTTCATTATGCAAACATATGAGCGTAATTTATGTCATCTGCAGCTACATAACTGGAGCCCGGTGTGTAGCGACAGGCTTGCCCCTGTCACATTTGGGATTGAATATCGTCCGGCGAAGTGTGTGTGTTGTAATACACCTCTGCCAGCTCCTTCGGCTGAAAGGCGTGACGATATTTTATGTTAATGTTAAACGCGGCTGGTATTCTCATGTGCTCCTGTGGCGTAAAAGGTAGCGCGGCTACCTTATGATCAGAAGGTCTCGGGTTTGATTTTAGACCGGGCAGTAATTTGGATGGTGAACTTTAATATCGACTACCTAGGTTCAGTTGCTAGTTATTTGTCTGTGTCTTTGTGTGCATTTCATGGCATCTTCAATGCAGAAAAACCTACTGTACTATGAGACTGAGTTTGAAAAAAAGTATCTAGTACTACTTGTGTAAATGGAAGAAAATGGCAAAAATGCCGCAAAACGCAAAGAGCAGAAACCAATAAAAACAATGGAAAAAGGCAAGTTCTTGCACTTGTTCAAAAAAGGTTCAGTGGCCCTATTCGGAGATTTGAGATTTTCATCTCACCTTTTTTCGTCCTTGTTGCTCTCGTTTGAAACGTCATAGGTGTGAGAGTGACCAAGATAAAATCTCATTTCATCTCACGCGCAGCAATAGCCCCCCTTGACTCCTATGCATGTCTATAAAAATGTCATCAATCAAAATTATCAAATAATGTGTTTTTTTACAATCTTATTATTCTAAGCCATCCAGTTAACTATAACCATCAAGTAACTTCCACTTAAGGTCCGCACAGACTACGAAAAAAATCCAATAGAAACTTGCAAGTTATACTCGCAGAGGGAATAAACCCGTAATTTTATTAGGCCCGCCGCACACAACACCTTACTATAAACCTACTATAAACATAATCTTTCATTTGGCCGAATTGTTTACGATGCCTGTCCCATTTACGGTGCCCTTTTCGTTTGTGGTTACCTTTTTCTAGCTACGCAAGATATTGGTATGGAATAGTGTATTGTGTGTCAGTGTTTTTTAGTTTTTATTTTTGACTGCCTCGGTGGCTCAGTTGGTAGAGAACCTGCCTTCTGAGCTTGGGGGCGTGGGTTCGATTCCCACCTAGGGCAAACATTTATGTGATGAACATTTGTGTTTGTTCTATGGCTGGGTGTTAATATCTATTTAAGTATGTATTTAAAATATCTAAGTATGTATAGCAGTCTCTGGCAGCCATAATACAAGCTTTGCTTAGTTTGGGGTCAGGCGACCGTGTGTGGAAGTGTCCCGAATTTTTTTGTTTATTTTATTTATTAGAATAGGCTTTTTTCTACAGGTTTAAATTTTAACACTGCAATATTAAGTAGCTGCCCAGGGGTTTTATCAGCGATAAAAAAGTATGTTATGTGCTATTCTAGACTAAAATCTATGCCTGGGCAAAATTTCATCCAGATCCTTTCAGCCGTTCTGGTGTGAGTAACAAACATCCATTTATACGTCCAACTTTGGTATTTATAATATTAGTAAGTAAGATTATTCTTATTCTGAGACTTTTTTAACCAAAGAATGGAGTACGAAATAACCAATTATAATCTTAATATATATAAATCTCGTGTCACAATGTTTGTCCTCAATGAACTCCTAAACCACTTAACCGATTATAATAAAATTCGCACACCATGTGCAGTTCGATCCAACTAGAGAGATAGGATAGTTTAAATATATATATATATATAAATAATAAACGCGAACGAAGTCGCGGGGTGACAGCTAGTTATTTATATATAAATAAAAGTTTTGTTACCTAGTATGTAGTATATATGTACTTATTTTTAGTGTATAGTAACTAAGAGAGATTGCTAAATTTGTAATTATTTTTATTCGAGTATTTTTTTCTAAATGTGTGTTCATACTTTCACAATAACAAGCACATCCACAAAACAACACTAGCCAAAAAAGGTGCTGTAGAAACCTTGTTTCCCTGACCCTTTACAAATGATGATTGGTTTGGTTGAATCGTAGGTGGCGTGTACACACGAATTCACTTATCGTGTGTCGTGTTGTGGCGTATATTCACTTATTGGCGTACCGCGCGGTGGGCAGGGGGCTTAATGGATGTTGATTGTTTTTTTACCTGTATTAAGTTTGATTCACACTACTTCGATTTAATTTTTATAACTTTTGAAGTAGTGTTTTCACATTTTTGTAAATAGACGAAGGTATAAATGCTGTATCCTATGTTACTTCCACTATCAAGACGATTCAAATGACACCTCACATGTCGAAATCCATCAAGCTTTAAGGCTGTAGGGCGTGCCAAGAAATCCTCATACATACATACACACATACATACTTACGTACATACATACATCCATTAACTCGCTTTTCGAGTGTATGGATGTATGTAAATAAGTATGTATGTATGTATGAGGATTTTTTGGCATGCCCTACAGCCTAAACACCTTGATGGATTTCGACATGTGAGGTGTCATTTGAATCGTCTTGATAGTGGAAGTGACATAGGGTACAGCATTGTCATTAGGTAGGTATATTCGGAGTGACAGACCACATTTTGCAGTCGGATTTTTATATTTATCTTTTGATAATGTTACTTGTTATTGTGTTTATTTTCATTAATCTTTAAATTTGTATTACCAAAAAAAAAAAACTTAGTTCCACTCATAAATATTTTCGTCTTAATTGAACGAGAAAAAACCATAAAATAAATGTAAATAGTAAATACCTATTACATTTATTCATTGATAGTATTTTGTTACAACTCCAATAATACTAAAACATTTACTGCAATCCTTACAATCAGATACATTAACATTACTGCTTCGCGTTCAGTAATACCTACATACGTCACGTCAATACAGCCTGCTCAATAAGGAGCCTTCACACGAAACCACTCCATCTGTTTTTATAGGCATTAACACAAAACCTGATGAATATTTATTATTATCCCTCCATAGAAGCTCCCTAATAGCGCGTGTCGATTCACACACACACATGATATAACGTACAATAATTTATACACGATTTGTATGGATTCATAGCAATCTCGCGTCATTACCTTTCTATAGATTTGTTTTTGTGGAATAATATTTTCATTTAATGTTGAACGTCAAGAGGTTGCGTTGGTTTTCTATTGGCAGCTTTTCTTGTGTATTGGTAGGGAAAAATCTAGTTGTTTGCTGTTGGTAATGTGAATGTGTATCACTGAGAAAGAGTAATCTTTAAGGTTTACAAAATAAGTATAATCTCCATACTAATTACTAAACTTAGTTAGCTTAACTTAGTTAAGCCTTATTTAAGTACTATTGTAATTATTTTATGTTTTTAATAAAGAGTTGTTGTTGTTGTTGTTGTAATTACTGCACAACTATATGATAACTACTGATAAGACTTTAGTGTAATATTAGTATCTATCCCCCATGTGACATAATATTGTATTGAATTTAATTAATTGTTTTCAAAGATTGACATTGTACCATGACATGATATTTTATGACCATTTAAATTTAATTTTCCACATACTATTTCCTAAATTTGCACGCTCCGTAGGGGTTGAATATAGTGATACTCTTATAATTTATGACCAACTATCCCGTATGTACCTATATTTCTGCAAATAAATGATTTTGAATTTGAATTTGAATTTGAACTATTATAAGTTTTTTTTATGATTGAATGGGCCCATGTTTGACCACAACACACCTGATGGAAAGTGACGATGCGGTCTAAGATGGAGCACGCTTGCCCATGAGGTGCCATCTCACTCTTGTCTTGAAGAGGTTGTTTTGAAGTCATTAACCACTTAAATAAGGTTGTGGTTTTTTTAACGTAATCGGATAATCATTCATTGTTATTGTAGAATGAAGCAAATTTGAATGAAGTTTTAAAGTAATTTAAGTCATACTGTTTGTTTGTTTGTTTTATGACTGACCGTCTGAATTGATATGATCATTTAGCAACGAACAATACATACTTATTAGTTACTATATAGTTACGCCCGCTGTTAAAAAGTAGTCTATGTGCTTATCCAAGTTTTAAAAAGGTATAAGCTACCTCCATATTAAATTTCATCAAAATCCTTCCGTCCGCTTGAGTAACAAGTGACAATCAATCACACACACACAAACTTTAGTCTTTATAATCTAAGTAGTATTTCGAATATTACAACAAACATGTAAAATTACATCATTAAAATTTACAAAGGCCACGCCCAAACAGATGCATAAAATCGAAACTAATATGTTTTACACAAATGTATAAGACCTGTGACGTAGTTCTATTAAAATTAGTGTAATTTATGAGTTTGTCCAAAGCGATGACATTTTTTTTTTGGCAGGATTCCCGTCTGAAATGAATACGCTGCATCTATTGCGTGGGGTAAAAACATTTCTAGTTAGGTGTCAACACTTTTATAATATCAATGTTTTAACTGGTTGACAATCCCTGACAATTTGTTGGTGTCTTTGGAAAATTATGTAGTTTGCAATTAGGTTTTTTTAAAAGGATTTCAGATATCTCAACACGTGCTATTTAACTATTTGTAAAGAATTTAAATTATATTTCAAAACGTGTATCATCTACAGCTAAAAACAATTTTTCGTCTATTAATTCAGGAATAAGAAATAAGTATTAATTTTATGAGTTACGACTACAAATTTAAAATAGGTAGAATTTTACTACAAAAACTGACACATTTTATCTTAATAACACAGGAATAATAAGACGTTTCGTTGAACATCGTGAAATTTTTCACGGGTACGTAATGAAATTAATAAAGTCAATATAGCCAAAATCGAAACGTCCAAGTTCAAAATGACCAAAATGAGAATGTACAATGATTTATACGCCAATACATCAAAATAAATAATGGTCAAAATGTCTTAATTTAAAATTTAACGACCTCAAAATATTTAAAATTAATTGAAATGACCAACATTCTAAAGGTACAAACTGAGCCTGCCCACGGCTGCGCGGGTGAAATTATTACTAGATGTGGTGATATAATGATGTACTTAATATATTATAAGGAGTGGTGAAATGATATTTGTATGGCCCAGCTAACAATGCACCGCCAATTATGGACATTGGCCCGTTTTATACAGTCTGATCAGTCAGTCTACTATGAAATCTCGCGATTGAAATAATAAAATTGAAGTACATGGAACGGTGAACGGAGAAAAAGATTGAATGATTGCAACAATAACGCATGAAATAACTCGTTGAAAGAGGTCACCAGAAGTGATCCAAATTATAGATTGTATCCTCTACTTCTTCTTGTAATATCCAGTGATCTACAAAGGATAATTACAAGCGAGTCGCGAAAATGGTCACTAGATAATTACTCGTATAATAAGATCTAAAGAGAAGCCTATACCTCCTAACTACCTACCTACATTTTTATTTTGAACTTGAGCATAAGGACGATGGATGGAGTGATGTATAATTTCCAACAGTATATTTCTATAATTTCGTATCTAATAAAATGACCTATCATAAAAAGTTCTCACAACATTAGATTTGAACAATTAATTCATCTATTTCATTGCCAGTCAAGTGCGGAAAAAGGCCGCCTGTTCCAGCACGCGACCGCAACAAAGAAAAGACGCCCGTGAATAGCGCGCCTAATTGTCAACTACGCTTGACACGTGTGTGATGCGCTTTACTGATACGCCAACCAGATTTACGTCATTACATAACCATTACCTTGCAAGCGAATATGAATCTTTGTCCGTTCTTTTTATAGTAGATTTTTATGTGAATGGGTAATGTTGTTAAGATGTTTGGTTGTGAATTGGTCAAAGGAAACTGTGACAAATGAACGTGAGTTTGAACTTTGAAACGCAATTTCATATTGTTTCTAAACGCGATTTATTTCGCAGTTATACCGAGTATTTTGAATCAAATTCTGGAAGGTTTTTTTGACGTTTTTTTTTTGTTTATTAACACTAAGGTAATCTAACCAATTCGACTGTATGTTGTTTTTTGTACGTATGATATGCGATCACTCCACCATTTGTGAATCAATTTTAAGTTTTTTCTGTTTTAAACGCGAAAGTTTGTAAGAATGGATGGATGGATGGATGGATGGATGGATGGATGTTTGTTACTCTTTCACGCCAGAACGGCTGAACAGATCGGGATGAAATTTGGCATAGATATAGATTACAGTCTAGAATAGCACATAGGATACTTATTAACTGCGGGTGAAACCGCGGGGCGCAGCTAGTAGATCATACTTTAAAGGTGGTCCCACATAAATGATATCGGCAGTTTTTAACATATCAACAAATAGGCATCTAAAAATTGTTTAGGTACATGAATGACGGCCTGACAGGAAGTCGGTTTTAAAGTTTTTTTATATTACTCGGATCATGCTTTTTCTCATGTTTTCAATTCGTCATTTTCTAATCAATCATTTTTCTTTATAATTTGTCTCTCCTACCCACCTGTCCGCAAAACGACACGACACCACAGATGCAATATTCTCGTGTTAAAAAAGGAATCACATCACTCACCTATTCAGAACTTTGGATAAAACACATCACATCACTAATCTACACTTTAGCCCTTTAAAATAGAGCTAGTTTTCCCTTATCGTAGGAAGCTTACTGTTCAGGTAAAAGATGGTGAGTGATTTTGAACTGTGATGACGAGTGAATAGGGTTTGCTTTTGGTTGGAACAGAAAAATACTGCCAGTAAAAGCAATGTCCGGCAAAATGAGCTGCAGAAGATGTATGAGACGTAGGATTAAAAATATTTGCACGCCCCATTATACATGGTGTAATGAAAGAGCTAACGTGCCTCTTTATTAACCATACAGGGTGGTTTTAATTGAAGCTCCGGGTTTCAATATACTGACCCTTGCCTGACGGAGGTTTGACGTAATGTGTTGATCAAAAGATTTAAAATTGTAATTAGAAAGGATTTGACGGTTTTTTGGGTATTACAGTTGGTAATCTTGGGTCGGTGTGTTTTGAGGTATGTTGCTGAGTTATACCTACTATACACGACATGTATAAATATTTGTACATATAACATAACATAACATATCGTCACGCCTTTTCCCCGAGGGGGCTGGCAGAGGTTGTCGCGACGTTTCGCGATACCATAGATAAGTTGAAGATGGCAACACAGAGAGATTGGAGAGAGGGCCGGAGTTTTGGCGGGAACCGAAAAGATGGTGTCGTGTTTTTGTATTATTTTCTAAAACTTGTGATTCTTCGAGTGTTAAAGTGTAATAATGGTGGATTATTAACGTTTACCGGTTCGTCAACGTGCACGAGTGTGGGCAAATGATACAAACATCGCGAAACGCGATTTTTCGTGTTCTCTACAAAACTTCACTTAAAGTTTCAGTAAAGTATCCATAACTTTACTGGAATGGGGAAAGGGGAGGGATTCATCGTCTTCATCATCACCTCATCATCATCATCCCATCATCTGTTACTGAAGGAAAAATTATTACTAAGAATCCGACTGAAGGACGAGTATCCATGGTCATGAATAATTTAAAAAAAAAAAAAAAAAAGGAGAGAGGGCCAGTGTGCGCAACCAAGTGAGTCATTTTTCGTTCTCTGTCTCGGTAGTACGGTCGTTATTACTCAAATATGGTGGACGTCGCCAGAGTCAGTGTAATGCTAAGCTAGTTAAATTTTTTTTTGTGCATCTGTATCCTGAGGGAGCCTGGATCACCGGAAGAATGTTAAGTACCTAGGCTAAGTGTTTTACTTGCATTTACTGAACTAGACAGATAACTTACCTATATCATGACTACCCTCTTTTCGTATCTGAATACCTTTTATATTATGTTTTGCGGCACATGGTAACAAGGCCATGAAGCCCAATTTCACCTAGCATTACGTTACCTATTTGGGATACTAGGTGTCGGAACTGATATGCTGCCTGATGAGGCACTGGTAGGTGGAATATCAGTATGTACTGCCTGATGAGGCAATCGGAATCGGAACTGATATAAGGCCTGATGAGGCATGGGTATGCGGAATATCAGTATGTACTGCCTGATGAGGCAATCGGAATCGGAACTGATATAAGGCCTGATGAGGCATGGGTATGCGGAATATCAGTATGTACTGCCTGATGAGGCAATCGGGGTCGGAACTGATGTAAGGCCTGATGAGGCATGGGTAGGCGGAATATCAGTATGTACTGCCTGATGAGGCAATCGGAGTCGGAACGGATATACTGCCTGATGAGGCAACGGAACTCGGAACTGATACTGCCTGACGAGGCACGGGTAGGCAGAGTATCACTATGTACTGCCTGATGAGGCAATAGTAGGCGGATTTCGTGCAGCCTGATGAGGCACTGGTAAGCTGATGTTGTAGAGACTGCCTGATGAGGCATGATTCAGTTTAGCTTATATGTGTGAGATGACTCAACAACCTCTAGCCTAATACTTGGGATTCACTGCTCGGCTAACACCTTGAGTGAACCCCGTTACCGGTGGCACCTCATACCGTGGTGTCACCGGTCCCAACTTTTTACAGATTGCACAGCGATTCCAATCTCTACCAAAACATCGTCAGTCATCAATCATCAAACGTCATCAATTCATTGCGAAGCAGAATTAGTAAAGGAGAAGAGAGCAAGGGGAATGAAGGTCCTCACAGCCATCGGACTTAATGGTAAGCTAGACACACGCCCAATTACTACAATTCATTTTTTATTTCCCCACGAGTATACAACGCAAAGTTATAAATCTATCTAACCGGATCGCGACGGTCTCCGAGTGTGTGTGTGGCCAGCATACATTCGGGGGCCGATCGCGACAGAGGTGTAATACAACACCCACACTTCACCAAATTCGCCAAATATTCAGTCCCAAATGTCGTCATACACCGGTCTCCAGTCATATTGCAGATGACATACAATACACACATAAATGTTCACACAATGAACAAATTGGTGCGTGCCGTCGGCTGGGTGCGATCCCGCTCCATCTGGCTTGAGAGGCGAGCCTTCTCCCAACTAGGCTGCCATCGCTTCTTACAGTAAGTAAGTACTTACTTTTTTTTGTATAAAACTATTTTATTCTTACTAAGGTTAAATACGATTTTATGAATGTAAAGATCATAGCTGCCCAATGTTTTTCACTCAGCACATAGATCTCACAAAAGTTTGTATAACAGTATTTTAAGTAACTAGGTAATGAGGTACCTACATTCTACAATTTTTACTTACCCAAGAACCAATAAGACTAGTAGCTAATAAGACTAGTAACATCCGGACAGAGATCTAGACAGAAATCGGACATACGAAAGCATTTTCGTCGAAGCTATAGCATAGACGCATCGCACGCTAACACTAGCTTGCAAAATTAAGTTAGATGTACCTAAGTCAGTTTGTTAAAATCAAGTTTTGCAATTTCACATCTACAAAAGAGATTTCTTCTTAAACCTGAGTTAAAAAGTCTAATTATAATTCACATAAAAGGCGCACTACCTACAGGGTGCTCACAAAGCGCGCTGTATATAAAGCACCCTGTATACTCGTTCCGTGCTCTGGCATTCATTACGCGCCGTAATGAGCTGCACCCGTCACAGAGTAGACAGCGCCATAGTTGGACAGACGGTTCAGGTCTTTGAAGTAGATTGTTTGTTAAAATTACATACATATAGTTAGCTATGTTTTATCGAAAGATACAAATACAAGAAAGTGTCTCTGCGTTTTTTATTACACAAAATAGTAACTAAAATATTACTGTTTTTCTCTTTAACAGAGTATTCTGGCAAAATGAGAATCTGACCATTTGCGAATCCGACCAAATGCTAATAAATGCTTTACTTGATTGTATATTAAATCTGTCGATAGTAAAACAAATACTTATACATCAGCTGAAGTGAACCAAAATGTAAGTTTTATGTGAAAAAATAACCACAGTATTCTCTAGTACTAACCTAATATTTCAAGACAATCAATAAACAAACGAAATATGATTAATAAAAGGTTAACAAATCAATTATAATTTAATAAATAAATTGAATATACAATTTATTGACTGACGTCTTACATAGGTACCTAGACAAGTTTTATGCAGCCCTATACACCTAATAAAATTTCATCTCTCAATAGCTTACATAATTATATCCCTGTTCACAGATCACGTCCATCTCTGAGACGTAATATGAGACTACGAGAGTAACAGCTACAATACTAACAGTAACTACTATTGCTTAGAAATAAACTAGGTAGCTGATCTTTGCCTCGGTTGAATACATCGGCACCTTTCAAGGCTTTTAACGGCTCTCAGGGCTAATCACGAGCCCGCGGCGCTCGCAGATTACCGCGCCACGACAAATGTAACTGAACCTTCTGCTTGTTTATTATTCTTTGTCTTTGTTAGTTTTTTAAAGTTTTTTTTAAGATTAGTAAGCTGTATTAAACTAAAAAGTAAGTGAAATAGTAAGATTGATAAGTAATTTAAAAAAAATACAAGGTAGCTGACAACAAATAACTAAGGTGTATAAACTCATTTATTCAATCACTTAAATAACAATATAAGCCTAACAAAAATAACAAACTACAAATAATAAACAGAGCTCAAGTCAGTATCCGCGGGTAAAGTACCCAAAAGGCTGGTAAAGTTACGTCGCTGAATAGCAATGCTAATTCGCTGACCGAGGTAAGCACCAGCCCTTTGGTCGTTTGTTCTCTTTAGGTGTATAATAAAATAATAATAAATATTCCATAAGGTGATTCTGTAGGTAGTAGTTAATTTACAATATTCTTACATTTATATCCTATCAAAAGCATTACATGTTTACTTGTAACCAGTAACATTATTAAAAGAAAAACACAAAACCCGGCTGCAAAATATTGTACCCTATGTCACTTTCACTATCAAGACAATTCAAATGACACCTCACATGTCGAAATCCATCAAGCTGTTCTGGCTGTAGGCCGTGCTAAAGAAACCTCACAGATACAAACATACATACACTCGAAAAACATAACCCTCCGCAGTCTACCTGCGCTACTACCCTGCGCAGTCGGGTAAAAAGCGCAAGTCTCGCAACGCAAACTATCCTTAAAAGTGAGACTTACCTAATGTAAAACTAAATAATTTATTCATACCTGCCTATTGAAGCTTCTATCAAATTATTCATTGAATAACTCGCCTATCGTATACACACCTCATCACCGCATGCATAAGTACCTGGATATTGATAACGTATTAGGTATACCTATTGGTACAATTGCCATGTTTCTCACTCAGCAATTAACTTGATACTCAGGATTCCAGATACCAGATACCTTGTAAACAAAGTGGAATAATCTAGTCTTTATAAAACACTAAAGCTTAGGTACTCAATTTCCACATTTTGTATTTTGAACTGCCAAGGAGTGGAACGCGCTTCCTGCCTCAGTGTTCCCCAGCAATGGATACAACCTGGGTCTCTTCAAGACAAGAGTGAATAGGCACCTCATGGGCAAGCGTGCTCCATCTTAGACCGCATCCTCACTTTCCATCAGGTGTGTTGTGGTCAAACGTGGGCCCATTCAATCATAAAAAAAAAACATCAAAAACCAGCATCAATCCAGCCCAGTCTGATCCCATGCAAATAATTTCCAAATGACGTAAAAAGGCAGGTGGTGATAAACAAAATATTAAAACGAGTTTACATGAAACCCAAAATAACTTGACACGAATAAATAGCATAGAAAGCTGCGCAATCATTCTACTAATCTAAAACAGAGAGATGATTTATTTGAATTAAATATTTGAAAGAGTAACGCAAGGTTAGCTAATAGAAAAACCCAATCAGCCGCTTCCTTAGTATTCCAGACACTGAATACGTTTTAGTTTGACCGTGTGTGTGTCTGTTAATTCTAAAATATCGCATCCGGCACTTTGATGCTGAAAAACCGAGATTCTTAGGTGAAAATTACGTTAAAATATTTATTATCGAAGTGTTATATTAAGAACTGTAAATTAAAACGTGTGACACGTTCGATAAATTTTATTTGATACTGAAATTGTTTATGGCATGAGGAGGCTATATTTTTTGTGGACCGTGGGATATCTGATTGGCGATGAGTTACTTATCCGCTGATTGAGTTAGCAGTTTATTTCCAAACTAGCGATCTGCCCAGGCTTTACACAGAAACTTCAAAACCGCTTTTAACCTTTCGTGAAAAATTATCTAACTAATGGTGAAAACCACATCAAAATCCGTTGCTTGGTTTAGGAGGAATTAGTAGAAATACGCAGACAGAAAGATAGACAGATGCGGAAAGCGACTTTGTTCTATATCTTATATCTTTAAATGAGCAATTCTTGTATATATATATATATATATAATTGGAATCTCTGAATCGGCTCCAACGATTTTCATACAATTTAGTATTTAGGGGGTTTCGGGGGCGATAAATCGATCTAGCTAGGAATCATTTTTAGAAAATGTCATTTTATTCGTGTTTTATCGATAATCAACTTAAACATAAACTTGGAAGAAAAATAACAGAAAGGAGGCGTTTGAGTAGTCTCAACTAAAAAATATGACTCTTCCTGACATCTATTGGCGAATAATAATACTATTTTTTGTGAGCAACTAATTGCTATAGCGACACAACAGCAGATGTCGTTGTTAAGTAACACGAAGTCAATGAGTGTTTGCTTTGAGGTTAGACTAAAATCAATTGTTTATTTTCCAAAAAACACAATTTAAAAAAAAAATACCGAGCAAAGCTCGGTCATCCAGGTACTTATAATAATAGGTATATTGTATTATGTCGATGTAGTGATTATCAAAATTAAATTTTTTATTATCAATTTTACAAAACTCAGTACTAATTACAGCCACACTCAGAGACCTTGATTACATAAGTTACTAAGTAAAAACTTTTTATGAAAATTACTCCTTAGTGATACGAGTAGTTTAAGTAATCATTAACGTCTTTGTATGCAGTGGTATTCCAAACATTAAAAACAATAAAATATTAGAAATTTATATTAATTTAGAAAAGAAAAGAGAATAAGTGCCAATACATAACTACCACAAACACTGCAAGCACAGAATAAACAAGTAACATTATTAAAAGAAAAACAAAAACCCGGCTGCGAAATGATGTACCCTACGTCACTTTCTATCACTGTCATTATCAAGACGATTCATATGACACCTCGCATGTCGAAAACCATGAAGCTGTTAAGGGCTATAGGGCGTACCAAAAAAAACTTATACAAACATACCCAAACATACCCACATACAAACATATATATATATATACATACACTCGAAAAACATAACCCTTCTTCTTGCGCAGTCGGGTAATAATAGTACTACGCTGCAAGGCTTTAAACAAATCATACGTCTCACACCCTGAAATGGATACTCCACTACCGAAATACCTTGTCGTAAGCAAATGGAAACAAAATTAGATAGATTGATCCATGATCCAAAAAAACAAGGTCTATCATACTCGTACCAGGAGCTGACACCTGGCTACGTCACTCGTCATCGTCATCATCTTTCGCGAACTTGTTGTAAATTACTTATTCTGATCTTGCTTATGCATCGATTGACGTCACTGCGTGACACCCACGTGACCATTTTTGTCTCAGAACGCTATAGAACCTGGCGGCTTAGAATATTTACTCTGCCTGACAGAGTATACCTATTATTATACCGTGGGTTGATCCATAACTAAACGGAACTTCAAAACATTAGCAGATTAAAACCTTAACACAAAGAGAATAAGCATGCTCTCAATATAAGAGCCAAGACAAAACCAGACTAAAACTCAACCACAAAGAGACCAAAAATCTGCTCCATCCAGGAGCCAAGCTCTAAATATGAAACCGAAATTAGTTAGGTAAATAATTAACAGCAGCCAATTTAATTTGACCGCCGGCGCCAGCGCGACTTGTAGGTGTTTCCGTCAAATTAGTCGAGCAGAAATAGTCGCCGTAAAGCATACGCTCTCACGCGCAATTAGAGCTCATTTGTGAAAATTATTGAGGTTATTTCAGAATATCCTGACCTGTGGAACTTTTTTTGGTTGGCACCTTTTGACGTCATCGGTGGGATGCGCGTCATACTTGTTTATGAAAAGTTAGCTGTAATTCATTTTATGAGTTTATCACCATCATCCATAGACTTTACATCCTACAGCTGGGGCTCTCTCATAGGGTTCTCTCTAATTGTGTCACCTACCTCGGTTCTTTGGCATTCGGGTCCCGTCATTCTAACAATATCGTCGAACAAAATCACCTTACGAATTCCGGGTTTTGGCTAAATAAAATTAAATGCTTAAAAATGTCACACAAGCAAATCACACTAATATTCTATATGCAATCATGCTTGAAGGGCTGAAGGGATCGAGATGAAATTTAGCGAAGCGAAAGATTATAGTCTGGAATAGTATAAAAGCTATTTTAAGCCGCGTGTACGACCGCGGAGCGCAGCTAGTTGTTCATACAAACTAAAATTTGTCTCTTGTCAATCAGATCAGTTCACCAATGGTATATTAATATACTCCGCCAGGCATAACATTCAGCAACACATAGTGACGTCAATCGATGCTTAAGTAAGATTGAAATAGGTCATTTACTACAAGTTCGAAAGAGACGAATGACGATGACGTCATTGCGTGTTTGCTGAATGCTAGACCATGTTTTTTCTTATGAGTTCACCTATTCCTACCACCTAGCCCGACAGTAGTCTAATGGTAAGCTCCACAGCCAGTATTGCATGTTCTTCCAAGATGAGACAATAGATCAGTGCTGCTATAAACCTCCACATCTCATTAGTCTGTGTACGGAACAGTCTCCGCTAATTGTCGACAATAATAAACCCATAATCGCACCATTTTTCCGAGAGAAGTGCCCGCTAATGTGTACAACATTAACATTTGTGTGGGGTCTCAGTTGCGGCGATAGAATTCTTGATTTTCCACTACTAATTCTAGAAATATTATGTTCTATAGTCAATCAATAGTCTGAATCAAGTCAATAAGCTGAAGATACTATCGTATCTGACTTTTGCAACATGGTTATCATCAGTCTATTATCTGAAAGGCTATTCCTACAATTCGAGACATTTTCTAATCTTTGTCTCTCTCGTCTGAAAAGGCATAGGAGTGAAAGGGACCAGGTTTCATCTCACGCGTCAAGAGAAAGAGGCTAGGACTGATTTTATGCAGATGCTTCTGTGAAATAGGTAAAAAATATATGTATTAATGATCTATTTCAGTTTGTATTTAAAAATATTTATGTATGTTTAACAGTCTCTGGCAGCCATAGTACAAGCTTTGCTTAGTTTGGGGTCAGACGACCGTGTGTGCAAGTGTCCCGAATAGTACTACTATACAACTATATGTTGTTTGCTGAAATTTTGGTAGTTCAAATTCAAATTTTCTTTATTTCAGGCCTTTTACCCATAAACATTGTTATATAATTAAATTGAATAAATTAAAATTAAAATGATGTACTTATTAACAATTAAAGTTAGTGTAATTAAAATAATGTAATTAAGATAGTGTAATTATAGGTAGTGTAATTCTGTAAGCTATTTAATTTAAATTACTGACATTTTGTTTGTGTTTAAACTCAAATGAATTCGGATTCGATGACGAAATAAAAACACGTGGGCTCTTGGTAGCGTCTGTTTATTGACTTCCCTTATATTGTATTAATTAATACAAAACAAAACCAATATTGCTCATTAAGGCTTATTGAGGTAAACTGATACTAATTGCACAATTGCATTGAGATTTATGTAGGATAGCTCCTTGTATATTATTCCGTGTAAGGTATTTCAATATCGCTTACTCTAGCTCCACACGTCTCTATCAATGTTGACGTCACTACTTGAGTCGAGGTAATTGCTCAGTTCCTGTAGTTTTTGCTGAAATAAGCTGGTGAAGTAGTCCTGGCTGATGTCTTTAGTGTTTCTGGAACCTATGTTTGAGAGCAATCTAGTGAAGACCTAATATAAGTGGGACATTGATAGCTGACTTTTTTATTTATTTTAAAAATAACAGTGCCTCGCGTTTTGCCTGCGGTTAAAAAGTACCTGGATGTGCTATTCTAGACCATAGTCTATCCCTATGCTAAATTTCGTCCAGATCCGTTCGGCCGTACTGGCGTGATTGAGTAACAAACATCCATCCATCTATCCTATCTATCTATCCAATTATCCATCCATCCAAGCTTTCGCATATTTTATAATGTTGGTGTGATGGTGTAATGTGATCTGTCCCCTTGAGTAATAAATTGGTAAAAAACATCATAATTTTTTTATGTTTCTTCATTTTTTTTAAAGAATATAAGTTGTATTTTGAAGTAAGGAGCAAAAAGCGCGAAGAGCGTTTTTCCAATATGTTCTTCTTAAAAAAATTAGGAAATTGACACTTCAAACCAAATCTAAAATTAGAACACCTTTTTCGCATCTAAAACTGAACATATTCCATAACCACACCACATATTCCATAAGTATACCGAACACTCCAGAGTTCAAATCAAACACCATCGTTTTTATAGGTCAGCGCGAACGGCAAACATTTTAACTGGGCAAACAGCGCGAGTAAATGACCTGCAAACAGTGAGTGGGGCAAACCTAACAGGTTTTCGAGGGTGGGATAGGTAGTGTAAAATAGGGAAGTGGAAAATGACGAAGTTTGAAGTAGATTTCAGAAATATTGAGACTTCAAACATACAAATATAAGGGTTGGTCGTGTGGTGGCGAGGTGAGTCGGCGATGTAGTCAGAATGACACGTCGGACTTGCATTGCAAGTAATGAAACATTGATCAATAACCTAAAGTTTATAGAGTTCAATTTTGTTCAGACCATATAAAGAATCCATGATTTTGTCAAGCTGTAATGTACCGTCGGTTTATCGACCGAATCAATTCCATACTTTAATTCTAGACTTTTAGGTATTAGCGTTAGCGTAGGACCACGGGAGATGGCACAGTAAGAGATATGTAGCCTAGCGATAATTCAAAACCGATACATGCATAACGTGTCTCAACTCATCAACTTTACCATCAAAAGTTAAAGTCAAAGTCAAAATGTCTTTATTCCATTGGGTATCGAAGATACTCTTATGCATGCTATAATAATATATTCCGCCAGGTATAGCATTCAGCAATACTTAGTGACGTCAATCGATGCAAAAGCAAGATGGAAATAAATTATTTACAACAAGTTTGAAAGAGACGGATGCCGATGACGTCATTACGTGTTTACTGAATGCTAGACCTTTTTGGAGTATGCAATTATGAACATCAAAGTTATTAAAAAATGGCTCAACCGCCTCACCCTTACTTGAAAACAGCAAGAGTTTTTTATCTATATTCCGAAATCGACTCGAAATAATAATTAGTGATACTCAAAGTTCTTACTAAAATCGTAAAACATTCAAATCCTAAGGTGAAATCAACTAACGTCATAACAAATCTTGATCCTAGCATGCTCTCTAAGTCTACACAACCAGTCTTGATATCAGGTCCTCAGATTGGACGCCATTCAGTTCTCAACTGAGTTATGAGTTGAAGCTCGCTCAATAAAGGTGCACACTCGTCGTGAGCATTCGCTTGTAATGTAACAAACAATTCAAGTTTTTTTTTTCATATCGACTCTCATCACTTAACACTGTTACACATCGTACAAATACATGATTATATTTTCTATCGGTTCTCCTCACTCATCACTAATGTTACATAGATTGTCATTAACATCTGTACATCATTCAAATAGCCCCCCAGTACAGACTGGGGGGCTATTCCTGCGCGTGAGATGAGATGAGATTTTATCTTGGTCACTCTCACGCCTAAGACGTTTCAAACGAGAGCAACAAGGACGAAAACAGGTGAGATGAAAATCTCTAATCTCCGAATAGGGCCACTGATCTATATCTGTAACGCTCGGATGTCCTCTCTTACTGTTTTAATCCTCAAACATCCACTGTTACATTACACGCGAATGATCCCAGTGAAGGAACATCTTAACTTTTTACCAAAGGTAGAACTCGAGACGTCAATACTTCTGCAGTGAAATCTAGATAGACGATATGAAATTGCGCGCAAGATTACTTTTCTCTGAATTCTTCTTCTAACTTCGTCAGTTTTTTGCTGAAAAACCGTTGTAGCGATCTTCAAATTTAAAATAAAATCTTCTACACGTTTAACCGCACTTATGCCCACTTGAACGAAATAAAATAATTGCCCTTGCTTAACTTGTTTTGAACTACTCCCAGCGATATACTAACTTATCGAGCACCTAAAGTTAAGATTCTCATAAGAAATGGCTTAAAACATTTAAGTAGGACCTTGCTAGGAGTAGAATAAACTAGTTAGACAAGAACTTAGGCAATTTTTAAAATCAGTGCAAGTGGGCATTAGAGTAATTAATGATTACTCAAACTCAGACCATCACTAAGGGCTACATTTCCATGGAAAATCTTTACTTAGTCATAGTTAAAGTAGTCTTTAACGGCTCTAAGCGCGGCAGTTAGTCTTAATTTTAATTTCATTTATATGTATGCTAGTCTGTAAGGTATTTATTTTCTATGGGCCTCTGTAACTTGCATTGTATGCAAGTTATATTGCCTGAAATAAATGGATTATTATTATTATTATTATTAATAAAGCATTTTCTAGACTAATAGTAAAACTCATGCCATAGATTAAAAAATATTCCTGAAAACTTAATAACGATGTCGTTCAAAGCATAATCTTTAAAATTTAATTTCCAAGCCACCTATCTCACGAGCATTACGTTACCACTCAATCTTCTTTCATAATTAAAGTGGCTTTTACACCCCCTCCCCCTTTCAACCTCCGCCACCCTCTCACCCCCTACGGGCCTTTGAGCTCGTTCTCATTACCTAGGACTTAGGTATAGGTACGCTTTAGTGCTTTTAGTGCTTAATTAGGTGGAGAGAAGTTTTAGTGTTTTGGTAGAAGGCGTGTGTTTTTGAAAAGTAAGTATTTGATAAATAATTAGCTTTGGATGGTATTTATTTCAAAAGATATCTCCACACTACCTAGCCACTTATAATTATAATTATATGTTATTAAAGTCGTTTGTAAATATATTTTTAGTTCTGAAAAAGACATTTGTTATCCTTGCCATCCTAATGAAAACCCTCATTATAATTTTATACTTTTACCCTACCTACACTACGGATAGTATAGTACAAATAATAATAATTATAATCTTAAAGACCATTTATTTATTTATATCCCTAAGACTTATCATATTACTCCATTCTACTTTGTGTACGAGCAGGGGTACCTTTGAAATAATTCTAGGTCGATTTTGAGACGTTTTTACAACGTAAAAGTCAAATAAAAAAAGTAATATTCTTTTGAATAATAACTCATGCTAGGTACAATGATTCCAATACTCACCGGACCTCCAGCCCCATCCCTCCGCAACCTCTCGACCTCCAAGGCCGCACCCTCCACCTAGCTAAATTTAGCACACCTCAAGAAAACATCAATCGCCCAACACATGCGCACGAAACACACCTTTAGAACACCTTTTTACATCAAAAAACACGTGCACACACCTTCGTCACCGTTAAAAGACTGTTTTGAATTTGGAATGCGTAGGTGCGCGTCACACCTGTAGCTTTAGCAGGTATACCTGTGGTGTGGACCAATCGGTGCGCAGCTCACCTGCGCAGCTCGATAAAGCGGGGCGGGGTTTCCGCGAGGCGTACACCTGCGCGCGGTTAGTACCTGCGCCTACCTTTGGTACCTGGCAGGTGTTATTGGTTGCCAGCGATCCAATGGCAGCCTGTTGCTAGCCAGGTAAGAGATTGGCGAAGATTGAACAGGTATGTACCAGGTGGGCTATGTAGGTCGCTGTAAATGGGTCACGGGAGCGTTGACTCGGCTCCCGACGCGGGCTATGTAGAGCTCTGTAGGTACTTTAGTTGTGGGTAGGTTGGGTTTATGTGCCGCGTTTTAGAGTGGAGTATTTTGCTGAAATTGCGTATTACTTGAAGATGTTTTAAGATGGTAGAGCTGGAAATAACCTCCTGAACATTTTTGGCGTAGAAAGGTATTCACACAATGACGACCTTCAAATCAATTAAGCGACTCATATAATTTGATATGATGGGTTTCAGGAAAATAGTTTTTCCAGACATAATATTATAATGGAAAGTTATATGATTTGATTTGATTACTTTGATGAAAATTGAGAGACCTAGACAGACAGTACCTATTGTTTTAGATAGTGTCACTTTAAATACCTACAATATTTTGACAATGTTTGTACCTATTGGTACAAACATTGTCAAAATCAGCAAACAGATCCTTTCAGACCTTTTTGCGTGCCTAGATCCGTAAAAAACGACCTTTACTAAAAGCTTATTCAGAAAAGGCTGTGTAACAAACAACCTTTCTGTGCCCTTCTCGTAAAGTCAAGACCCTAGGTATTGCAGGCATTTCTACGTAAAATACAAACTTTACCTCACTATCACCTAAGGCCGTACATAAGCCCAGGGGGGCTGAAATCCTGATTACGTTGGGTGGTGCCCCCATCCCCCCACTCCCCCTTTTCAGGTCGCAAGTTTGAAGACAAATTGTGTAGCGGAGTGAGGAGGGGGGCTAAAAAAATGGCGGCGGAATGACGTCTCAGGTTGGAGTTTAAAAATAAATAATGGAAAAACTGAATGGAACTTTTACAAAATTTTCAAGAGAGCATGTAACTAATGAGAGAGCGACGAACTGAAGGTTAACCTTTAGGATCCAGACTTAAGCAGTTTAAATTAGATTACACTAAGATTTAGATTAAGCACCTTCTTTGTTCTTAGGTGCAAGCTCTAAATAAGTAGGTACCTGCCTACGTTCGTTTTTCACGAATGTCATGGCAGGTTAGATTTTAGATTTTAATATCATCAAATCTAAAAGTAATCTGGAAGCGATGATAGCCTAGTTGGAGAAGGCCCGGTTCTCAAGCTAGAGGGAGCGGATTCGATCCCAGCCGACGGCACGCACCAATTTGTTCATTGTGTGAACATATGTGCGTAGTTCGTAAGTACCTATTGTATGTCATCTGCTATTTGACTGGAGGCCGGTATTTGGCGTCAGGCTTGCCGCGTCACATTTGAGACTGAATATCGTCCGGCAAAGTGTAGGTGTTGTCAGGAGCAAGGCGTGACGATATGTTATGTTATGATAAACCTAACTCGCCCACTCAATTTCAAAGAGATAGGTATGTACCTACATCATTCTTTATCTTATTATGTAACTAGCTCTGCCCGCAGTTGTACCCATGGTCCCACGGTAACCACTATTTTTTTGGGATGAAAACGCCCAGAAAAGAACGCAGGATACCCTGTGTTAGACTCCTGGCAACCTGAATGCAAAATTTCATGATTATCGGTTGAATAGTTGAAGTGTGAGAGCGTAAGAAACAAATATTCAAACTCACTTTCGCTTTTATAATATTAGTAAGATTAGGATTATTGTAGGAGAGCAATTATATTGAGCAATGATAAATAAGGAGGTATGTAGTTCAGAGAAAATTCTACTTAAGTACTTACCTACGTAAATAAATGGCTCAGTTAACTTAAATTCCTAAATTGTGTAATTATTCATAACATATCGTCACGCCTTTCCCCCGAGGGGGCTGGCAGAGGGGGGTGTAATACAACACCCACACTTCGCCGGACGATATTCAGTCCCAAATGTGACAGGGCACGAGCCTGTCGCCATACACCGGGCTCCAGTAGCAGATGACATACAATACGCACAAATGCTGAGTAATGATAAATAAGTAGGTTTGTAGTTTAGAGATAATTCTACTTAAGTATTTACCTACGTGAATGGTTTCATTTACTTAAACGCGTAATTATTTACGTAGCAAAAAATGCAAACTTCACAATTAAGAGGTTAAGATGCGCCAATGACATTTGGCATTCGACGCTCAGTTGGTTTTAGCGCCTCTAGTGATCAACGCTCGAAGCTTTTGAACATTGAGCTAGCATTTCTCAAAGACTAAACAAATTCAGACGAAACACCGTGAAAAAAATATTTTTGCCTAAAAATGAATGCCCTCTGTGATGTTATGCTTTATTGTAATGTTTTGTTACTAAATTATTTGAAGCCAACGGCGTTTTAAAGACTTGAGCCTTTTAAGCAGCATGAGTGCGGTAGTTTGTTTATAAGTATAGGTAGATTAAGTATGTACTCACAAATATCCTGCATCTAAAGGTTTTGATTCCCTTTGGTCGTGCGTGTAAAATCTAAAAAAACAATCGTAGACCACGGACTCTCTGAAGTGTGAGATATTATCTTGGTCCTTCTCACTTTCATGATTTTTCAAACGAGAGAGACATTGACCAAAAAATATCTCGTGTGTAGGAATACGGGGAATAATATAATATCGTAAGAATAGCCCTGGAGGGCTATTCTTGACGCGTGAGATGTTTCTTGGTCACTCTCACTATGACTTTTAAAACGAGAGAGACATTGATCAGAAAATATCTTTCGTAAGAATAGGGCTCCTGATGGGCATCCTAAGAACTCCGGTACCAGGGATAAATCACTCAACCTATCCTAAACCAATGCTTACAACATTTCAAAAATCTCATAACAAAAAACATATTTACTAGGACTAGCAGAGCTGTTCAATCGACGGCCCGCTTTAAAAATGTATTCTACGAGTTGGTAGTACTAATCTGTTTTAGATAATCAGTAGGTAGTATAAAAATGACTAAAATTGTTGAAAATATAGTGGACCTAGAACTTACAACCTCATTATTATCTCGATAGTTTCTTGCCTGATTTTGCTGAAATGTTCCTACTTGAAGTTAAAAACGCGTTTGTGTTTAATATCTTTTTCATCACTCTCGCTCGTAAAAAGGACTTTATTACATCAGTTTTAGCTCATAATCCGAGCTATTAAGCACGTGTGCTGTTACTTTACCATTATCGCACTAGTAACTAAACTAGACTTTTTTAAAAATAAATCAACAGAAGTTTTTTTTTTACTTTTCTTAAATTCTTGACTTCAAGTATCATAACTACGTTATAACAGTAAATAAACATTATTTTTTTATCAAAATATTGACAATTAATTAGGTATGATAATTTAAACAAAGTATTCGCTATTATTTTGCCTAGGAAAATTTTGATAAGTGATTAGAAAAAGGAAAAGCAGCAAAATGCGCATACATTTTCAGAAAAATGTATTGACTAATGCTAATGACTAATTTAATAATAAGTCTGTGTTTTTTCCCCTCGCATGTGTGATGAAAAACGTCACATGAAACGCGTGTGCGTTAATAATTAGACTATTGGCTCCATTAGTGGGCTCGCATACGGCCCGCGCTATAATACCTCCTCGAGTGAATGAGAAATACAAGAAACTAACGGAACGAGCTTTTTTTTATCTACGCGTACGAAATCGTGAGCAACAGCTAGTAGTTAATATAGTAAAAAAATCCTCTCTAGCTGGACTAAAGGGGTCTTAGATTGGATATTGAAAAACCTTTTGTAGCTGAAATACATGTATAGTACTTAGATTTTAGCAAACACCAAAAAAATAATCAAAATAAACCGAGATTCAAAAAATATCAATAAATCAAATGCTTTGAAGGCAGTAATCGCTCAGACTAGCACATCCTTAATCTAACACATGAAACTCAAATGTTGGTTTTATAGATGAAACATAAATTCGAGCGAAGCTTGTAGTTGGGAGTTTCCGAGCAAAGAGGTTAACATTGAATGAAAACTCAGAATAAGCACTGTAAGAAGAGTTTATTTGAAAATTGAACTAGCTACCAAGAAAAAAATACGAGCACATGCTCCACGAGCTGCACGAAATTTAAAATAAAAGACTGTACCTTACTAGTACCTTTTTATTAGTTATGAGAGAGTATAATATTAGACAGTATTTTTAGAAGAGGATTCGCTAAAGCAGTGTTTTTGTCTTGGGCGGCTTGAACCCCTCGCTGCCCTCAGGACTCATCTTCCCTTGATGCATCCGGGAGTTAACTCTAGATTCCCTCGTTACGCTCAGGGTACAATATGCCGCCCGCGACGTAAGGCACTGCTTTGTGCCCTCGGTACATAATCTACTATTGTTACTCTTTATTCACAAAAAGGTGAATTTAGAAGCAAGACCTGTTTGCTTTTCTCCAATCAAGTCTATCGATTGTTTGTCGCAACCAAATCCATTGTGTCTTGATATTTCCTTCAATTTTACGAAGAAGAAGCTAATGGTATAATACGCCAATAACTTTTGTCTTTCTGTTCTTGTTCTGCTTCTTCTTCGACGATGAGATTCGGCAATGAAGACTGATATTGTTGTTCCTAAAAACAATATTAAATGATAATTAATTTGCAACCATACTAAGTTCCAACGCTCGTATCAATAATTTATTTATGTACATTGTGTAGGTACACAAAAAAATAAAAAAAGATTACCAGTTTATTCGAAGGTGAAAAAGTCCCTGTTCCTCGGGTGCTCTGATACCCTTCGGCTGATTTTGAACTAGGCATCTGTAGATGAAAATATAGGAAAAATTTTTAGTATTTTTATTAACTGAAACGGAAGTTCTTCACTCGCGCTTAACCACCCTGGGCCCGCACCCAGGGCTGTTGGTGGTATCCATAAAGGAAGGTGGTTTTTGTTTTTGGTATCAAAAACAAAAATATAGTAATTAGTATTAGTCATTTACACCGTTCGCACGCAACGACCGCTTTCCGATATTGACATCGTAAGTACACATAATAATTATCATTATTTTATTTTTACCCGATTGTTCAAGAAGGATTATTTATTATTATTAACTATAGAATACTCCCCATTTCTATGTTATTAACTAGGTGTTGGGGCATCAGCAAGTATGCCACAGCTTCAATTTGAAATGGCTTAGGTATATTGACCTTAGTATAATTTTTGTGAATAATTGAATCAAATGAAATCACGAGAAAAAAAACAGCTGTTTCATACAAAAAGCTCATCGATCGTCGACAAAATGTAAGCAGATGCTTTTTTCCCCGATTTAATTTACAAATAAAAAAGTTTAAAAAGTAATCGTTGTTTATAATGAAGAGTACAATGACCCCCGTTTGGCTTAGTACACCCTATACCGATAACCCTGTGCAATGTACAAATATGACACATAAAGGTACATTTGTACATAACAAAACAAAAACACAGTTCTGACAAGTCTTGCACTTGGATAATTATCATGAGCAACATGTACAATGGGGCCCGTGCCGTGACGTGATGATTGTAGTACAGCACGACGCTGCGCGACCGCGGCTCGTATCACAGCAAAATAAGGTCCATGGTCGCACAGCGTCGGCGGGTAAATCCAACAATCATCGCAATAAGGTGTAATGGACGGTGAAGCCCTGAGAGTTAACATAGGTCGGAGGACACGTCTGTAGTTTTCTATTACTTTTATCAGGAAAACAAACGTCAGACCGAATCATATGCCACTAAAAACTCAGACACTAGGGTTAGTCACTTCAGTCTACACAATAAGAACAAACGGGTAAAAATATTGATGTGGTAATTAAATATTAATAGGTAGGTAGGTACTTACCACTTAGCTAGTTGGAGTCCAATTTTTTTCTTACGTCTAGCTGCCTTGGTGACATCTCCCATTTTCATCGGATCAGCCTTCTGTACCCTCTACTCACAACGCGATCAATTATTGTCCAAATAATTTCACTAGTAGTAAAGTCACTAAAAACTTATCAAATGTCTTGAAAAACTACTTTTTTTGATTGTCTCTGGATAATTAAGCACTGTTTAATTGATGATTTACGTACAAATAGAAAAAAAATGCGAAAATATTTTTCGGCAAGGCGAGTACGTCCCTCCTTCGTGAGGCGCTAGCGCCGACTGGCCCGTCCCTCGCAAAGGAGCTCGCGGGTGTCAGTGGTCACGTGATCTGACGAAATACTTCAAAATAACACAAAATATTACTAAACTAACTCAATTTTAGCTCTAAAAATATGGTAAAAGAACGATCAATCATATTTTTAAATTTCCTATCCGAAGGTGTAAAAATATATAGTAACGTAATCTCCGTAAGCACGGTATTGCACGCCATGAGAACGACAACAACGTTCATTTAATATTTTTTTACTCGCAATCTAGTAAGTAATATAATATTTTAATCAGACTAATTAATAGGTAACAGAATGATCTTATTGGTGATATTTTTTTCATATCGGTAGGGTCCGCAGCTTCTTCACAACGACGAGTTGAAAAGACGCATTTGGCGAATATTCAAGGCTTAAGATATTAATAAAAAACCAAGCAACTTTTATACAACAGTACACACCTAAACGTAGAAGTTAAAACTTTGCAATTCTCTTAAAAGCCTCAGCACAGCAGTTAAGCACATTGTTAATACTAAAGGTAAACACTGCGCACCGAGCTAACAATAACGGAATAACGGAGCAACGATATAACGGAACGCTCGATGGAGCGGAAGCGGGAGCGAAGCGAGCGAAGTTATAACGAGGCGCGCGCGGAGCGAAAATAAAAACTTCGTGTTTCGCGTCGCTGAGTTACTAGTTTTAAGTCTATGGCATACTTAGTTTGGCTTACCTAGGCAATATTATAATATTGGAAATTGTAATGGGATGATTACCATACAAGCTACGTTTGGCAGTTCACTCGATATTTTGGGAAATTTAGTGGGTTATGAGTGAGAAACGTTATTTATTTAAATTTTTCTCCGTCTTCTAGGAGAAAAAAAAATTAATTAATTAATTGAAACGGCACATACCAATTATATTAACAAATTACGTACATACACATTACAAACCAAAAATGTAACATTTAAAATTGCATTACATATTAAGTTATGTCCGGGGAGATGCCAAGTTCATTAAATTTGGTTCAAGTGACAGCAGGCCTTAATTATTGCAAATTATAGTTAAGGTACTATCCTGCCTATTTGATAAACTAAAATGTAAGCAACCTAGCTGACACCAAACAATTACACAATACAAGAAATTTCTTTGTAAAAATTCCTAGATTCAGAAACCCCATTCTACCGTTTCTGCGCTACAAAAATACAAGCCCCTCTATCTTGCAAAGCATCCCGTATCTCAAAGAATACAACTAGGTAGATAAATACGGTATACGTCCCACGGGCAAGGAACAATCTGCGCGGGCAAAACCGGAAAATTAGACACAGTCCCGGACGCGTTTTAATAAGCTACTGCAGAATGTTTGTGGTGAACTGTACGTAGGGTGCAATACTCTGCATGTTTAGTTTAACTACGTTATTTAGTTAGTTCTCGAAAGCAGCTTTATTAGCTGGTCAAAGTAGATTGGAAAATTGTAAAAGTTTTGATTCGATAGCTTTTTAGTGTAAGCCTTAAGCTGTGTTGTAATCTTCTTCTTCTTGAGGTGAAAAAATATCAGCACTTATAGTCAACTGTCACTGTTAGGTTTGGCTGTAATTCTCGAAAGACGCAATTTCCCCACTGATGCATTTGCCCCAGTTGACCCTAACACTTTTTTATATATAGCTAGTACTGTTATCATGAAAAAAAACTGTATTTGGGATACCAAGGAGGGATAAACTAGGGGAAACAAATCGTTCTTGTTGTTCTACTTTGGAACTGAATATCATCCTACTAATATTATAAACGCGAAAGTTTGTAAGAATGGATGGATGGATGGATCGATGGATGGATGTTTGTTACTCTCTTATGTTAGAAAGCTGAATAGATCTGTATGAAATTTGGCACAGAGATAGATTATAGTCTAGAATAGCACATAGGATACTTTTTAACCGCGGGTGAAACCGTGGGGCGCAGCTAGTACGAGTATAAATGAGAGCTACACGCGCATGCTAAGTTCAGCCCTTCTGCCAGGATCTGATCTGATCTGATAAAGCCGGACTATAATAGTAGACACTGCTTAAATTATCTACTAAATCAATGAGATATTAATAACAAAAATAATAATAAAGCCCATTTATTTCCCATCTCATTGTTATATTATATATTAAAATAAAAATATCAATTAAAAAATTCACATGCATTTTTTCCTTAAAATATCACATACAGTACTAATAACGACGTAAGTACAAAATAAAAAATAAAGGTTATTTTAACGTTTTTTTCTTGTATGCAAACTGACGTGGTCCTGTCACATTGTGTTTTGATTAAACGGGAACACCGACACTCGCCAGATAATAGCACTTCTAGCTGGTAGAAAAAACACCAAACGAATCGGCAATAAAGCGCCAAAAAGTGTCAAACTAGCCAAACACCTCCTTCCAATAGCGGGCTAAAGCCGCAGCCACACTGCCAGCATAAATTGGAGGACAACACGGCCCGCCACCTCGCAATACCCGAAACTGCGACTTTTTTACCAACACTGACTTTTTCACTGAGATAAATAAATCGTAGGACATGAAATGACGCAAAATAAACATAAGTCAAAATTATTTTGATTTACTTCGGCATGATAGGAAGAATGAGTTATTCGTTTTTAACCGACTTCCAAAGTCAAAAAAGTCAAAATATTTTTATTCAATTTAGGTATCAAAGATTTGTATCTTTATGTGTTATGAACGTCAAAGTTATTTAAATAGACTCGACCAAAAAAAAGGAGGTTCTCAATTCGATTGTATGGTTTTGTTTTGTTAGTTTGTTACGCGATTCAGTTCTCTGGCAATTGTTAATCGATTTTAATGAATCTTTTTTGTTTGGTAGATTATAATTTAGAGGTGGTCCTATATAAGTTTCATTGAAATCGGTCAAGCAGTTTTTAAAATTTCAACAAACGTCTAAAAATTGTGTACATGGATGACAGGAAGACGGTTTTTAAGCTTTGTTTTTTATATTATTACGTCTAGTTAATGATACGAGGCGTAATCAGTAATAATCAACCAAAATAACCAGCTCTCTTTGCAAATAATTTCTAAAAATTATATAAACAAAGTAGATAAGAAAAAAGATATTTAAGATTTTAATTTTTGAAATAAGTACTTGGTTAATTATCTTCTTCGTCTTCTGTGCCAGTTCACTATGCAGATGACTACTATTAAAATTATATAGGTACTAACCAGTATAGGCATTCACAATCATTCAGAAACGTTTCCGTTCGGATTTCAAAAATTTTAAACTCAAATTATTCGAATCTCAATCCGTATTTACAAGTTACGGATTTGTACTCGATTCCCTATTCCAAAATTTATAAAACGAGACTGAGATTCGAAAAAAAATAGTTTGAACTTTGTGGGATTCGATCGGACACGTTTCCGAATTGTTGTGTGTTCGAATGATTGTGAATCCGCAGGTCTAGTAATATATGCTTGTGTCCACATATTTATTCGTCCAACCTCTCCGCCGACCGCAGCGTGAATTCATTTCAACTTGCCCGCCGAAAAACTGGCGAACACCTTTTTTCTGCGCCGAACTGAATATGAAATCGCGGACCAAGTTACGACGAAAATATTCTACGTGAACGATGTTTTAGTAAAGCTGGAACGAGATGCTTGTTTTATATTTTTAGCAGTTTTAAAAATATTTCAAATGAGTAGTCACTTTTTGTTTCTCATTTATATTTCAGTGGATTCGAGATCGTCACAGATAGTTTTGATTTTGGTTTTTCTGTGAAATAGTAGTAGCTATTAAACTAATTTGTAGTCTAGCTAAAATGAATTCGAGAAGAAGTGTGTTAGAAAATATAATATAATTATTTAGGTATAGTTAGATTGTATGGTTTGGATTCGTTGCTGCGCCCTTAGTAAAATAACGATTTTTGTAAATAATATTATAAGATATTTTCAAAATGAAGGTCATCATAAATTAAACAGTTACACTCGTTTCTTAGAAGCTTCAGACAACATTTTAAATATTTTTTTCAGTTAATAAGGAGAGTGCAAGAAGAGCCCATTATGGATTTGTGACCCGGATGTACTTATCTATGAGCAATGGCAGCCTATTTGGGAAAAGGCCCTCCTCCCAAGCTAGAGGGAGCGAGTTCGAACCCAGCCGACGGCACGCACCAATTTGTTCATTGTGAGAGCATAATTATGTGCGTATTGTATGTCATCTGCTACATGATTGGCGCCCGGTGTATGGCGACAGGCTCGCCCCCTGTCACATTTGGGACTGAATATCGTCCGGCGAAGTGTGGGTGTTGTATTACACCTCTGCCAGCCCCTTCAGGGGAAAGGCGTGACGATATGTTATGTACTTATCTAAGGACGTACTACATCTCCTAACAAAGTGCCCGGTTCATGCAGTACGGAGATTTAACCTGGAGCTTTCTGCTCCAGGTTAAATCTCCGTACTGGGGAATAAGTAATAAAGTAAATAAAGTAAACATAGACATACGACAGTCTCAGTAAAGTGATAACCAACAAAAATAGCAGTACAGACTTTGTGAACTACTGTACTGAAATATATAAAATTGTGAATAGAAAAAATTCGACATTAGGATAAATAATGAAGTAGATTATTTGTTAAGTTAAAAAGTGTTATTTAAACCTTAGCAAAACGAAGACCTAGTATAGTAATAAATTGTAAATTCTCTTAGCTTATGTAGCATTTAAATATTAATTAAGTAAGTTAATTTTAAGTTAGTTACATTTGTGGAATTAATAAATAATATAATAAATAAATTCGGGACACTTCTACACACGGTCGCCTGACCCCAAACTAAGGAAAGCTTGTACTATGGCTGCCAGAGACTGATATACGAGTACCTACATACTTAAATATTTTTAAATACATATTAACACCCAGACATAGAACAAACACACATTTTCATCACATAAATGTTTGCCCTAGGTGGGAATCGAACCCACGCCCCCAAGCTCAGAAGGCAGGCTCACTACCAACTGAGCCACCGAGGAATTAGTCACTAGAATAAGAAAGTAGTTTATAAATAAAATTACATGTAGCAGAATAGGAGACTTATCCCGAATAATGTTGAGGATTAACCTAAACATTATTTGGGGATAAGAAGACTATTAATAAAAAAGTAGTAAAAAAAAGCCTGTCTTTTGGTAGTGGTGGTGGTGTACAACTGTATCTGTTAAAACTGTCTGATATTTACTGATACTCATTCATTATTAGAACTCTATTGACTGCTATCAACCTTTACATCGACAGTACAGCTTAATAAGTAAGTATGGAGTCCTCATATCCACGTCGCATCCATGTCGAAGGGCTGTAGCTTTTTCGCCTTAAGGTATTTCGGCTTACAATCTCCATTACCAAAACATCACTCTACTTCTTACACACTAATGCACTTACAAACTAAGTGTACCTTTTAGCCTCGAGCTCCTCTTGACCTCATTCCCGAGACAGTGACTAAATTTACCACAGTGACTGTCATCTATTCTGTGCCTAGAGTGGGTCTTGGAGGCTAACGCGCCGTGACGTCATCAAAGGGGGCGTGTGACGTCACGAAGTGGGCTAATGACGTGTCCTGTTGCCGTAATTGACCGTGACTGACTCCTGGGAGCTCTACATAGGAGATGGTTTAATGAAGTTGGATAGTCTGTTTGTTATTAGTCAGGAGTGGGATGTGAATTTATTTTAACGAACTTTTGTCAGTTATTTTACCTACCATGTTATGTACGTAGTAGCACAGCCTACTAGTAGTAAATATTTATTACCTAAGTACCTGCTGAAAGTCAATGTTTTGAGTAAAATTTATATTAAAAATCATAACGAGATTTAGCACACCTGTTTTAATCTTAAAGTTAAATGTCTAGATTTAAAGAGAGTTCCGTACTGTTTAAGAACGAAAATGACAGTCCAACTTTTTATACTAGTGTACGTGACAGGTACGTCTTTTACTTGGGTTGCATACATTTTGTTCATTGAGAAGCCAACAGTCGGCGGTAATATTTTTTTGGCCTGTGCAATTTTTTTTCCAATCCATTTGAACATAATATTTATCAAAGGGTGATAATTAAGCGCAGTGTATTTATATTTAGAATTTAAAAAATCATATTTTCAGGAACTGAACGCAAGGTACTGATACAGTAGATGTTCAATAGAAAACCAACAAATTTCCAATCTTAGCCTCTTAGCAATAAACGTTCTACAGCCTCGAAAAAGTTAATTTGTTTTTTTCGATCGAGTTTAAAAATGTAACAGAAAAATAAGTCAAATTACTGTATAACTATTCCGAGCTTATACAACGTGTATTGCTAAGGAGTTAGAGTTTACAAAACGTTTGTTTTCTACGACATATTACATTAGCTAGTGTCATACACAACCTTCTTTACCGTTCCAATCCCCAGAACCCCACCAATTCTCGCGCCAATTTCATTAATATTTCCCTACAAACACCTAAATCAAGTAGGTGGCGATCTGTATGTAAATCCTCTACATATCTCGTATACAACGCACTCAATCGAATTACAACATTACCGCGTATCGCACTACATCTTACAGATGAAATGTGGACGAGGAAACGTCGTGAGGTATTCTCAGCCTCATAAAAAAAACTGTCGCATGAATTGTTAGCGTTTGCTCTTATAGGTCTTCTGCTATAAATAAGGTAAGGAAAGGCTGGAAGAATTGTTTTTGTTAGGAATGGCTAGAAATATTTTTAAGCCCGACGCAAAAACGACTGGCTGTTATTAGTTGTGTGTGTGTGTGTGTGTGTGTATGTGTGAGTGTGTGTGTATGTGTGTGTATGTGTGTGTGTGTGTGAGTGTGTGTGTGTGTGTGTGTGACATCGTTGCCCCCGAACGAATAAACCGATTTTGTTTTGCTTTTTTCTGTTTGAAAGGTAAATTAGTCGGTAGTGTTCACTTACTATGTTTGATGGAAATCGGTGTCGGAATTTAAAAAATAAATAAATGTATACTTGCGGATTTTCGACCATTTGTGATCTTCTTCTTTGTATCCCAATTTATTTAGGATTAGTCCTCTTAGTATTTCTGCGCCACTATACGGTTGTAGGTTGTCTCTATTGTAGTGTTGCTTGCTATCATGTCATTTTTAATTGTTTGCAGCGAAATTATTGGTGGTCGTCCACTAATATTTTTTTTAACTATCTGAGCCCTGCGGTTTCCCCCGCAGGCCCACAGGAACCATTTTTTTTTCTAAGATAAAAAGTACCCTATTTCCTTCTCCGTACCCCCCACAACGTGCATGCAAACTTTCAAGATAATCGGTTGAGTAATTAAGATGTGAAAGCGTTACAAATAAACAAACAAACTTAATTTCTAATTTATAAAATTAGTTAGGATTAGAATAGAGGTGTGGAACTCCTTGCCTGCGTCTGTCTTTCCATCTAAATACAATCCGGGGGTGTGTAAGAGTAAAGTGAATAGGTATCTCCTAGGCAAGCGTGTTACACCTTCGATCACGTCGACGCTTCCCATAAGGCGAGTCAGTGGTCAAACGCATGCTGAGTCTGTTATAAAAAAAAGTGATTGTTAAACATTTTAGAGTGCAAGTTTGTGGTCAAAAGCAAACATTCATCATACTCGTACATAGTTAATTTTCGGGGAACAAAGTTTTAAGTTATACCTACTTATTATGTATACCAAGGTAGATGCTCTCTATATAACGTCAGACAAAAAGCAGGATAGAACCAGACCATGAACTGTGTACAACGTCACATTTTGGAAGACGCAAGACGGAAATTACACCTACGAGAAAACTTTGAGGTTTCAAGTCGATCAACATGACGAAGACTGCTAGAACTCAGTGGACGATACTGGCACAGAACCGGAACAGAACATGGAAAAGATCAATTCTCATTTGTGTAGGAATCAGTCATTATTTAGCTACAATGTAGGCACGAACTCAAATAGACCGAACCTAAGTTCACCGACCAAACTACTAAGTTATGATCATTACCCGCCGAAGGTGACTCGCCAACAAATCCAAACGTCCCAACTTCTCCAGCCATAAACGGATAGTTCCAAGATCTGCGAGCTCCAAGTTTTCCAATCTCGCCGGCCGACACTGTCATATTATTTTCTAACTATTTTACCACCGAGCTGGGTATAGAATTTACGAAGAAACAGCTTCAAAAGTTTGTGGGAGACATATAGGTGAGTACTTTATAAGTTACGGAATTTACCTATGTAAATTCCGAAGAGAAGAGAATAGAAACACATAACAGCACGTATAGACGTGCTGTTATGTGTTTTTTCTAATCAAACTTAACGTATCAGCAATCAAATGTTTTAAGACGGAAAATCTTTGGAGCAACAATCGTTTTTCACACGTTGTTTAAACGCAGCGGTTCAGAAGTGGTTGGGTGTGATGTAGAGTCGCTGCATGCGAGAGGTTTTAGTTTGATTAAAAACAGCCCTGCAAGTATGCATATTGTCTCTAAATAATACGAGTAAGTAAGAATATAATTTATTTTCACAGTGAAAAACAGATCATCTTATGATAGGTAAATTGACCCACTACAATAGCCTGTTGTCGGTGGTTTGTTTGTTCAACAGAGGCTTATCTGCACTTAGCCATTTCATTGGGCTATTATGCGTGTCTTTTTTTCATTTCCCTCGTGTGTTGTAGGTGGTATACTCGTACAACGTAGTTGACTGCCTCGGTGGCTCAGTTGGTAGTGAACCTGCCTGCTGAGCTTGGGGGCGTGGGTTCGATTCCCACCTAGGGCAAACATTTATGTGATGAACATTTGTGTTTGTTCCATGTCTGGGTGTTAATATGTATTTAAGTATGTATTTAAAAATATCTAAGTATGTATATCAGTCCCTGGCAGCCATTTGGCTTTGCTTAGTTTGGGGTTAGGCGACCGTGTGTGGAAGTGTCCCGAATTTATTTATTTAATACTTTAAATGTGCAACTACATTCACATAGTAGTGAAGTATCAGGTATACGTTCTTATACAGGCTGATCTTCTGTAAGTCTTCTTCTCTGAGTCTTTACTGCAGGCTGCAATCCCTAGCTGGAAAATAACTCAGTTATAACATTCGCGCTCGCGACAATGTCACCTAGAGAAAGTTCTAGAGTCGTAAAATCGGCTGTTCGAATATTGAAAGGATGGCGGTTACTTGCGAGGTATTGTGACTTATGAGACTTTTTATGGAGAGATAAATAATGTGTATGTATTATCTGTCATGAAAACTTGTAAGTGTTACCTACTCTCGTGGTATAGGTATTGTATTGATCGTATCTAACGTGGTGATTTTTTTTTTTTATGTAAAATAGGTCGGCGTTTGACCACCAACTCGCCTGATGTTAAGCGACGTTGTGGTCTAAGATGGAGCACGACGACCTATAGGGTACTTATTCACTCTAGCATTGAAGTTTTGTAGAGTGAAGAAGTACAAAGACGGCAGTTGAGTGAGGAGCTACAAGCGCGCTACTGCATGCTCAGACCCGTCTTCGGAACGGTTACACCGGACTACATCCCGAAACACGACTAGGTCATTTCACGGCATGGCTTGGTCCGGTGGGTGGTAACTAGCCACGGCCGAAGCCTCCCACCAGAGTTTGCTACCCGGTTAGCACTACCCGGGGACCACGTGTAGGGAATCAGAATGGAGTACACTCCTACGGACGTGGGTAGCTCAGCCCCCAAAAATTGATCTTTAATTTTGATTGTATTGATCTTTACTGTAGGTAACTATTATTATAACGCTGACCCGGGATGAGTGGTGTACGGGCCTACCGTACATTTCAGCGTCCATTAGGTACACTGTCCAATTTGCAGTATGCTAACAGCGTGGCAGTGCCCAGGCAATAGAATTGAATTGGATTGCTAACCATCTAACTGCCTAACTAAATTTGTCTAACTACACTTTGATGGTTTTGATGGTGGTCACACCATCCAAATAGCTCTAGTTCACCTAGCGTACTGGATAACGTAATGGCCGCTTTCCTTAGTAGTTAACAATAAATCAGTTGACGTGAACACTCGTTTGTTGTTACCGCCAGCGTTGATCGCCGCCAAACTATGAATTTATCAACTTATGTAAGGTTAAGCATACAAAGTCCGTACAATATTATATATTATACTAGCTGTCTCCCTGCGACTTCATTCGCGTTTATTATTATTTATATATAAATATATCTAAATAAATATATGTGAGCTATCCTATCGGTTAAGTAGTTTAGGAGTCTATAGCGGACAAACAACGTGACACGTAATTTATATATATTAAGATTAGCCCTTCGAGCTAGATATGAACCAACGACGCCCGTACAAGTGTCGTACTCCAAACTGACCTCTGCTTATATTACGGCTGATAATGATGTTGACGACGATCAGATTGATAATCATTACCTAAAATAATTTTGTATCATTAAGTTTTATTCTCGTATTTTGTACAATCGTATTTTTTGTTTGAATATACATAGATGTACTTAACATGATTATACACTAAACTATAACACATGGCAACAGCTGCTGGACAAAAATATCTTCTAGGCTTGACTGTGTGTGCCTACCTATCCTATAATTATATCTAAGTATTAAATAATAATAATAATATAGCTTTATTTCAGACACGAGATCCATAACATTTGTTTACGTAACAAGTAACAGTCAAATTAAATTAAAATAAAATAAAATTATTAAAATTAAAATTGGTACAATAATAGTATATATACCCCCCTACGTTCAAGCTGCAATTTGCAGCCATCATCCGTACACAGGTGTCAAAAAAATTCTTTCTGACAGACTGCTAATAATAGTGTTTTTACACTTGAGAACTCTGGACATAAACTTCGCTATTCGGCTCCTCTGTATGGCCTGGAAGGAATTAACGCGCGCTTCCAGGAACATGCCAGAGGCACTGCAATAGCGTTTGAGCCCCATTAGTTGCCTAAAATACCTGGATACAATTTCACATTCGCGTATTTGCACAACACGCACACACCTCCATGAGCCAGTTGCAAATCTAATAAGTAAGTATGTACAGATAATACTCGTAATATCAGACTAGCTAGCGAGGTATGTCCCACACGTGTGGCCGCACAAAAAACGCGCCTTAATAAAACGAGCCAGGGGCGGAATAGGGACGTTCACCTCGCGACGATATGAATTTAATACTTTGAGTTATTGGGCAAGGATCATAGCGATTGCAATTTGTGAATAGGTTTCCATTGAGAGAAGAACTTTATAACTTATAGATAGATAACCTTGGATTTGTTTTACAACAAAAGTAAAAATACACTTTGTCCATCTTATCCCAATCCTAATCCTATAATAATTGACTGCCTCGGTGGCTCAGTTGGTAGTGAACCTACCTTCTGAGCTTGGGGGCGTGGGTTCGATTCCCACCTAGGGCAAACATTTATGCGGTGAACATTTGTGTTTTTTCTATGTCTGGATGTTAAATATCTATTTAAGTATGTATTTAAAATCATATAAGTATGTATATCAGTCTCTGGCAGCCATAGTACAAGCTTTGCTTAGTTTGGGGTCAGGCGACCGTGTGTGGAAATGTTCTGAATTTATTTATTTATTTATTATAAGTAATATTATAAATGCGAAAGTGAGTTTGTTAGTTATGCTTTCAGGCCTCATTTAATCAACAGATCATCAGTGACTTTTGCATACACGTTGTCGGGAGTACAGAAAAAGACATAGGATACTTTTTATCCAGAAAAAATAACGGTTCCTGTGGTACTACCCGGTGAAACCGCGGGGCGCAGCTAGTAAGTTTATAATTTTTGGCTCTACTAGCTAGAGCTACCAATCAACCTACCAACTCTGAATTATTACTCTAATTAATGCTCTTACTGTATTATGTGCAATAAACTGTTATTATTTATTTTAAACTCAACTAATAAATGAAATGCGATAATGAAGCGATGATAGCCTTGTTGGAGAAGGCCCGCCTCTCAAGCAAGAGGGAGCGGGTTCAAACCCAACCGAAGGCACGTACCAATTTGTTCATTGTGTGAACTGTGAACATTGTGCGTATTGTATGTCATCTGCTAAATTACTGGAGCCTGGTGTATATCGATAAGACTTTTCGCCTTTTGACTGAATATCGTTCGGCGAAGTGTGGATGTTGTATTACACCTCTACCAGCCCCCTCGAGAGAAAGGCGTGATATGTTGAGTAAATTCAACTAAAAAAAACTCATCTCTTGCTAACATTATTCAAACTAGAAGAATCGGCGTCTTCAAAGCAAGCGAGCTCCATCGTAATTTTAGTTCACATCAATGCTTAAAATCATGAGATTGTAGCCAAACGCAAGCTTATTGTTTGATAAAAAAACCTCTTGCTAGGAAAGTTTCTCAATATTTATTTTTCAAATCAAAGCCAAACGTCACACCTCATTAAGCAATTTTTTTTTTACCGAGTAAAAGTCAATCGTCCCACGCTTTGTTCATCGACAATGTCACCTCCCTAGCGGGATTAATTACAAGCGGGCGACAGGTTGTCGCGTGACGTCATCACACGCCTTTAGGTGTTTGTATGACCTCTGTATGTGTTGTGTATACATCTACTGTTTATGTAACTAAGTGTAGGTATCCCTATTCATCGCACCTACTGATTACGCAGTGAATAGTGTACCTTATGTAAAGTACTGTTGTCGAAGGAAATGTGGCAATGTAACACTTTTATTTAATGCTGTTTGTGTTTTATACTTATTCACGTCTACTACTCGTAGAATCCTATCCTACTAATATTATAAACGCGAAAGTTTGTATGTATGGATGGATGGATGTTTGTTACTCTTTCACGCCAGAACGGCTGAACAGATCTGGATGAAATTTGGCACAGAGATAGATTATAGTCTAGAATAGCACATAGGAAACTTTTTAACCGCGGGTGAAACCGCAGAGCGCAGCTAGTGAATTCTAATGCTTTAAGTAAAATTAGAGTTTTAGTGAACACGGTGTTTTTGTTGGTCCTTTTATAATTTCGACTTCATCTAATACAGTATGTCAGGCAGAGTACCCTATTATGTTTTAGAAATATTACTACATCTTTCAAGAGCTATTGTGAGATACTTAAATACTTACATTTATCACACATAAAAATCAAACAACTGTATGAATGTTTTTGAAAATATTAATCTTTTGCGAATTTGACATACACTGCTTAAAGGTTACTTACTCTATTCGTTTCCTATTTTGATGACTGAGCGACAAAACTACTCTTAGATTTTGGACAGTGATATTAAGTTGTAATATAATTTCAATTTAGGTAGGTACCTAATTTAGCTTTTATTTTTGAAAAATGTGATGGAACCAAGCTTATCAACGAGGAAACTTGTTGCGTAAAGCGTTTATTACACTTTTATTACTTATTATTACACACAGTCAGTCACAAGCCATCGTTGCTTCTGAATTTAGGATATATTAAATAAAAATAAATAGCTTCCTGAATGCGACTAAATACTGGACTAAATTCAGTAACAACTGAATTAAGATTACTAAATTCAACCAAGTGTAATAAGGGCTTAAAATAAAAGCGTGTAGAGTCTGTAGGTTTTTGTTGTTTTTTGGTCTTAACCTGAAATCAGTCTGTAACCTAAATATTTCTATTTTATCTCACCACCAACCTTTTTTTACCAAAACCCATTTCCGTAACTGCCTCTAGCCTCGTAAACCAGAGCTGCATTTTATTTAAAGGAGGCAATTAAACAAAACTATCAGCAACAAAGTATGCGTTGTTCCTTGGCCGTTAATACCTCGTTAAAGTGCAGACGTGAGCGATAAGAAACTTATAAAGTAGGTAGTCGTTCGCCACGTACTATGACCTCGCGACGCGACCCCTAAGTATAACCCGCATCATTAAAGAGCCTGCTACACTGACAACCACGTCCCTGACAGAACTGACTCATGGTTATAGAGCGGTTTCGAAATTTGCTGTAAACCACTTTCCACACGGCAGTAAACCACCGAAGTCGCCTTTCGCGGGGCGCGGTTGTCTATCGTGTAGCAGGCCCATAAAGAAACGAATCAAACGAAGCAGTAGGTATACTAATCAGGTCATCTCACTATTTCAAATAAACAATATTCCTAGTGCAAATGAGAAGACATTATTAGCGTCGCTTCATTTAAATTAGTTTCTTTATTGGCGCGACTTACAATAATTATCACAACACCTCTCCAGACCGATTTCCTCGTTTTCATACTCAAAGACTGTATTCATGAACAAACTCCCAAAACTTCATAAAGATCGGATCAGCTGAGACCTCAGTAGTCAAGTCAAAGTCAAAGTCAAAATGGTTTTATTCAATTTAGGTTTTAAGATACACTTATGGACGTCAAAGTTATTTAAATAGACTCGACCGCCATGTTCGGATAAAGAGCCTCTATTCAGAAGAACAGGCAAGAAACTGAGGGGCATTATTTTTTCAAATAATAAATGAATTACAGTCTCACAAATTTTGGCTTAGAACTAGGTAATATCTACAAATACTAGTGGCTACTTGACGGAAGTGGAAGGCTCCAGACATCTTTATCTTACTTACTATCTTACTTAGTAACTTCGTTAACCTAAGTTGAAGTTATTACTGGATAAATATTGCTACGCCAGTCGCGGAAACTATACGCTAATCTGTGGCGATGTTGTTTACAACTACCGATAGGTAACGCAGATTAGACAATAGTAGCCGCTCGAGCCGCGCGTTCCATTGTAAAATCCGGAACAAAAGAAATCTTTCTGGAAAGCAATTATCGTGCACCGTTTTTATGATGTTTTTGTCTTTTTAATAATGGGGTGTTTATTTGAATCCGAATGTTCTAGATTGAACGCGTGGCTCCGCGTGATAAACAACTTTTTGTGTGTTTGCGCTATTGTTTAATCGGATGTTCTGGATATCTTAAATTGTATAAATACGCGGACGACCGACGACTCGGGAGTCCCTCAGTTTCTTGCCTGTTCTTCTGAGGTGAGGTTCCCTTTCCGAACAAGGCGGTCGAGTCATTGTTAATAATAATTTATTTTGTTTTTAACCTTAACTTCAACCGTCCCCGTTAGGGCCCTAGAGCAAGCCCCTTCTGGGCTGCCAGGGCAATTCGACGCCCCTCCCTCGGCGACAGCCCAAGCCGAGGCCGTACCTCAGAGGTGCCCTTGCGCTCGTCGCCCATAGTTTGTAAGCATTTTTGAGGCCCTGCGCCATCTGCGCTTGCCTAATGCCCGGTACGCTGTCGAGGCCTCAGTGGCCAACAGCATAGAGTCATCAAAAAAAAAAAAAAAAAAAAAAAAACGACTCGGGAGTCAGTTTTGATTACGCGTTCAAAGTGTTAACATCGAAGTGATTGTACGAGAAGTGTTCAGAGTGTTTTAGTGCAAGTGTCTAGTGTAGTATAACAGTGTTTGTGTGTGTGTAACTGGTGAATAAAGTGAATCTTCGGATACATCGACGTTTCATTCCTTTTATCCTAACCCAGCTTGTAACATTTGGTGTCAGAAGTGGGATAAAAGGAAAATGCCGATAACTCCGCACGACGACGATTCGCTTCGCACCAGGAGCCAACGCCGACAGGAGGAGGCACGCCGGCTAGAGGACCAGACACGGCGACAAGAAGACGTTGACCAGAGTCGGTTTGGAAACAACTCGTTATTGGTTGATGTGAGTGAACCAGCGACCGACGATCCATCAGAGAATTTGGGAGCGGCTTCATTGACAGCTGCGGCGCCAACTTCATTCGACATGGCTGCCTTGGTGGCAATGCTAAGGAAGGATATGGAGGAAAATGCTCGTCGCCAGGAGGAAAATGCTCGTCGCCGAGAAGAAGAAAACGCCCGTCAACTGCAAGGAATTACTCTCCAGCTGAAGGAAGGACAGGAGGAAAATGCTCGTCGTCAAGAAGAAAATGCTCGTCGTCTGGAGGAGAATGCTCGTCAGCTGTAAGAAGAGATGACTAGCCTGCGGACATCATTGAAGACTGAGTTCAAAGAGTTAAAGGACCAAGTTGACCAGCATGAAACCACCATGAAAGAACATGACATCGCTATCAAGGACTACTCAACTCGCATCTTTGAGGCTGAGACACAGATCGCTGACGTGAGAAAATCTTTAAATGTTCTCAAGTCTGGAGATGGAATAACAGCTCCTGTGTTTTCTGCACCTGTAACACATGGATTCAAGGTGACACCTTTCGACGGAAGTTCCTCGTGGTCAGCTTACAAAATCCAATTTGATGCCATAGTTGAGGCCAATGGATGGAATAAGAAGCAAGCCATGACTGCTCTCACAGTAAGCCTCCGCGACCAGGCTTTGACTGTGCTTGAAGCACTGGGCAAGGACGTCACTTATGAGAAGCTTCTAGAAACTTTGGAAAGTCGTTACGGAGACGAACACCTAGAGCATGTCTTTCGAGCACAAATGAAAAACAGAGTTCAAGGCCGCCGAGAAAATCTGCAAGAGTGGGCTCTCGAGATAGAAAAACTATTTAGGAAGGCTCACCAGTCTTCACCTACACCCAACGACGAGCAGCTGGTTGAAGCATTCGCCGATGGAATACGTGACAGTGAAGTGAGGGTAGCAGTACAGCTTCGACATCACAAATCTCTGAAGGACGCTTTAGCTCACGCTTTAGAAGTAGAAGCTGTACGAAGTCCAACGGGAGAAACTCAACGCATCAGGGAAGTGAGCGAAACATCCCAAAATCGTTTCCGGTTTAGCCCTAGATGCTACAACTGCGACGAAAGAGGCCATCTATCGCGCAACTGTTCGAAGCCACGGCAAAGGAGAGACCATCGTCAAATTGAGGAAAAAGTGGATAATAACGCCGCCCAGCAGCAGGGAAACGAATAAACGCCAGGACCAAGGGGCGGGTGCTGGCCGGTGATTTAAAAGCCCCGAAGATTTCGATCTCACAAGTTCAAGATGGAAATAGCCTGATCATCAAAGGCGAAATTAATGGAACACCATGCAAGCTGACTTTGGATACTGGAGCATCTCGAACAGTGATCAGTTCCCGATTTGCCAAACGTTACCTTCAGGATTTTCGGGGCTGCAACAAAGTTCAACTCCTGACAGCAACCGGTCAGAACATACCCGTCCGAGGCGAGGAATCAGTGGCATTGAAGCTGGGTGAAGAGACTTTCCAACACAAAGTGATTGTGGCTGATATAGTCGATGATTGCATTCTGGGACTCGACTTTATGCGAGAACATCATTGTGAGATCGATGTCGATCAAGGAATCTTAAAGTGTAGATCAGAAGAGATCTTTATGGAAGGTGCTACGGCAGGAAAAGTGTACTGTCTGAGGAGGACTATCCTTCCACCCAAGTCGGAAACCATTGTGGTAGTAAGATTACCACCAAAGTTAAGACACCAACGACGATGTGTGCTAATTGAACAATTGGAAAATAATCATCCATGGATAGTGGCACGGACTCTAGTGAAGACAACTAATACTGGCGTAGTGCGTGTATTGAATCCCAGTAATGAGGAGCATCTCATAAAAGGTGGAACCCTAATGGGCACTTGCGAGGAAGTAGATTGGATGCGCGGATGTCAAGAACTACCGAGCAAAAGTGTACCTCGTGAGAATTACGACGTGTCCACGCTTTTAGAAGATTGTAAGGATCTTACTGGAAAGGAGCGTTTAATGGCAAAGAAGATGTTACTGCATTACGCCGATATTTTTGCTTCGACCGATGCGGACAATGGAAAAACTGGCCTAGTAAAGCACACGATAAATACAGGGGACCAGCAACCGATACGCCAGCGGCCACGAAGAATACCAGTTGCTAAGGAAAAGGAAGTGGAGATCATGATTGAGGATATGGCGAAAAACGAGATCATCGAGCCCTCAGCCAGTCCATGGTGTTCTCCTGTGGTGCTAGTAAAGAAGAAAGATGGCAGTATGCGGTTTTGTGTGGACTACCGACGACTGAACGATGTAACTAAGAAAGACAGTTACCCTCTGCCCAGAATTGATGACACATTGGATACGCTGACGGGAATGAAGTGGTTCACAACTTTGGACTTGAAAAGTGGTTACTGGCAAGTGGAAATTGACCCTAAAGACAAAGAGAAAACCGCATTTTCTACGGGAAAAGGGCTTTGGCAATTCAATGTGATGCCATTCGGATTGTGCAATGCCCCTGCAACTTTTGAAAGATTAATGGAGCTAGTGCTTGCAGGGTTGATTGGAGACGCTTGCCTGGTCTATTTGGATGACATCATAATTGTTGGAAAAACCTATGAAGACCACCTCAGAAACCTGGAACTAGTGTTGACGAAAATCCGTGCAGCCAACCTCAAGTTGAGCCCGAAGAAATGCTCATTCTTCAAACGACAAGTTAACTTTTTGGGCCATGTAGTTTCTGAAGATGGTGTGCGGACAGATCCGGAGAAAATCAGCGCGGTCAAAGATTGGCCGGTTCCAAAAGACAAGAAGGAAATCAGATCATTTTTGGGTCTATGCTCTTACTACCGACGATTCGTGAAGGGCTTCTCTGATATAGCAAAACCGTTGCATAGACTAACTGAAGAAAAACGACTCTTCCACTGGGATGAAGACTGCGACACCTCTTTCCGAGAACTGAAGAAGCATCTGTGTGAAACACCAATCCTTGGATTCCCAGACACCGAGAATGAATTCATCGTTGACACCGATGCCAGTAATATTGGTATAGGCGGCGTGCTATCACAACGAAAAGGAGATCAAGAGGTTGTGATAGCTTACTACAGCAAATCCTTATCCAAACCAGAAAGGAATTACTGCGTGACAAGGAGAGAACTGCTGGCAGTAGTGAAGACTTTGCGACATTTTAGCAAATACCTGCTGGGAAGAAAATTCCGCCTGAGGACCGATCACGCTGCATTAACTTGGTTGCTGCAATTCAAGGACCCTGAAGGACAGGTAGCAAGATGGATTGAGCAGCTGCAGGAGTTTGATTTTAAAGCGGAGCATCGCAGTGGCAGGGCACATGGTAACGCGGACGCATTGTCTAGAAGGCCTTGCCCGGAAGACTGTAAGCATTGTCTAAAGCAAGAGTCTAAGGAAATTGTACCCGTCAGGATGCTCAAAACAGATCTTAGTGATGAATGGAAGCAAACTCTCCAGATAGCACAACAAGATGACACAGACATAAAGCCAATTTTCGAGTGGATGGAGTCTGGTGCCTGTAAACCAAATTGGAGTGATGTGGCTGGCATGAGTATAACGACGAAGAGTTATTGGGCGCAATGGGACAGTCTTCTTATCCATGAAGGAGTATTGTGCCGCAAATGGGAAAATACACGAGGCAATCGCTGTCATCTACAAATGATTGTGCCTAAAGCTAAGATACCTGACGTATTGCATCTGTACCATGGATATTCAGGAGGACATCTGGGAGTAAAACGGACGCTGCTAAAGATACGAGAACGATTTTACTGGATCAATTGCAGAGACGACGTAGAAGACTGGGTGCGTAAATGTACAAGCTGTGCTGCAGTGAAAGGCCCACACACCCGTAGCAGAGGTGCATTGAAGCTGTATAATGTCGGAGCACCATGGGAACGAATAGCGTTAGACGTGGCGGGCCCATTTCCTGTCACTGATAATGGCAACAAGTACTTCGTGGTTGTTATGGATTATTTTACCAAGTGGCCAGAAGTCTTTGCAATTCCAAATCAAGAGGCTCCTACAATAGCCGACAAATTAGTGCATGAGGTGTTCTGCCGTTTTGGAGTACCACTGGAAATTCACAGCGATCAGGGAAGGAATTTTGAATCTCAACTGTTTAAGGAGGTATGTCAAGTGATGGGTGCTCACAAAACAAGGACTACGTCATACCACCCACAGTCCGACGGAATGGTGGAACGGTACAACCGCACTCTTGTGACCTATCTAGCAAAAGTGGTCGAAAACAATCAGCGAGATTGGGACAAGCACATCCAGCCATTTCTACTGTCGTACCGTAGTGCTGTTCACGAAAGCACCAACGTCACTCCAGCCTTTGCAAACTTTGGAAGAGAGTTACGGCTGCCTGCGGATTTAATAACCGGCATTCCACCAGACTCGCCACAACCAATAAACGAGTACGCCAGGGATCTACGGAATAAGATGAACGACATCTACGAGCTTGTTAGAAATTCTGGCCTACAAGCATCGGAAAAGATGAAGACTCGATATGACAGGAAGTTCAACGACCCTGGGTTTGATGAAGGATCGCTAGTATGGCTTCATAATCCTGTACGCAAGAAAGGGAAATCTCCAAAGCTGCAACCCAAATGGGATGGACCATACCGTGTGGTGACCAAAATCAACGACGTCACATATCGCATACAGAAGGGTCAGCGAGGCGCACCTAAGATTGTCCACGTTGATCGACTGGCGCGATATCACGGGACTAACGATGCTCGGGACGAGCATGTCTTAGGAGGGGGTAGTGCTACGCCAGTCGCGGAAACTATACGCTAATCTGTGGCGATGTTGTTTACAACTACCGATAGGTAACGCAGATTAGACAATAGTAGCCGCTCGAGCCGCGCGTTCCATTGTTAAATCCGGAACAAAAGAAATCATTCTGGAAAGCAATTATCGTGCACAGTTTTTATGATGTTTTTGTCTATTTAATAATGGGGTGTTTATTTGAATCCGAATGTTCTAGATTGAACGCGTGGCTCCGCGTGATAAACAACTTTTTGTGTGTTTGCGCTATTGTTTAATCGGATGTTCTGGATATCTTAAATTGTATAAATACGCGGACGACCGACGACTCGGGAGTCAGTTTTGATTACGCGTTCAAAGTGTTAACATCGAAGTGATTGTACGAGAAGTGTTCAGAGTGTTTTAGTGCAAGTGTCTAGTGTAGTATAACAGTGTTTGTGTGTGTGTAACTGGTGAATAAAGTGAATCTTCGGATACATCGACGTTTCATTCCTTTTATCCTAACCCAGCTTGTAACAATATGTAACACACCCCATCATCCCAGTAGGCTCTTGAGTTTTGCTTTGCTCAGTCTGTTCCGCCATTCGTTTGGAAGCTACGAAGCTGCATACAGACATAGACGTCAAATTAAAAACTCCTCGATTTTCAACGTCAAGACTTACCTCAAGACTTTTTTTTATGGATGACTCTATGCTGTTGGCCAATGAGGCCTCGACAGCGTACCGGGCAACCTCAAGACTTTTTTTTAAATAAATTAATAGGCCTGAGTCTGGCCGCCAACATGCCTGATGATAAGCAGTGATGCGGCCTACGACGGAGCACGCTTGCCTAGAAGAAACCGATTCACTCGAGACTTGAAGACACCCAGATTAAAAGTGTCAGGGAACACACACTCTGGCAGAGTATTCCACACTCTAGCGGTCCGTATAAGAAATGAGGAACCAAAGCGTTTTGTGCATGTTGTTGGTATGTCGACCATAAAACGACTGCAGTGACCTATCAAGACATATATTTCCACGCATTTGACATTTCCCATCCATAATGAAGCAATATCTTCTCCGCTCTTCGGCTACACTAGCTACCCAAGAGAGTTACAAAGTAGCACCTCCGCAATGAAAGTTGTGAGGTTTCAAGCAATCACACAGATTGGAAATATACCTTACATTGCATTTTAATACGGCTTCTCAAGCTTTGTCGTTGCTTAAAGGGATTCCAGTTTTATTCACGCTTTTTACAACCGAACAGACGATATTGAAGAGTAGAGACGAATGGAGTAAGCGTACATACTGGGGGGCTATTCCTGCGCGTGAGATGAGATTTTATCTTGGTCACTCTCACACCTATGACGTTTCAAACGAGAGCAACAAGGACGAAAAAAAGTGAGATGAAAATCTCAAATCTCCGAATAGGGTCCCTGTACTTACCGACTTCATACAAGTGTGTTTAGTTTTGAAAAAGTATGATGATTTTTATCATCCCCCGACGCAGAAACGACGGGGTGGTATAAGTTTGACGTGTGTGTGTGTGTGTGTGTGTGTGTGTGTGTGTGTGTGTGTCCTTGTGTGTGTTTGTGGCATCGTAGCTATCGTACGAATGATTCGATTTTAATTTCGTTTTTTTTTTGTTTGATAGGTGAGTTAATTAAGTTTACTTTTTTTACATTTTTCTATATGTTATTCTATTATTGTTGTTAGAGCGATGTTATTAGAGCGATGGCAGCCTAGTTGGGAGAAGGTCCGCCTCTCAAGCCAGAGGGAGCGGGTTCGAACCTAGCCGACGGCACGTACCTACCAATTTGTTCATTGTGTAATCATATGTGCGTAATGTATGTCATCTGTTACATGACTGGAGCCCTATGTATGGCGACAGGTTCGCCCCCTGTCACATTTGGGACTGAATATCGTCCGGCAAAGTGTGGGTGTTGTATTACACCTCTGCCAACCCCCTCGGGGGAAAGGCGTGACGATATGTATGTATGTTATTCTATTTTATAATTTTTGAAGATAGTTTTTGATCTAATTGTTTTCATGAATAAATTGCTCTTAGCGATTAGACCGACACTTTTTGTAATACTATTTTAAGTTATTTATAAGTTTATATTTATAAGTTCAATTTTGTAGTGAACAATAAGCAAACATTTAAATTTTAAGCTGTATGAATTTATTTTGACAATATTGCGATGATACTAAAATAGATATTACACTTAAATTAAAATTGACACTACTTAAATAAATATGTATATTGATTACTAATTCTCAAATTAGTAAGTTTATTTAATATTTATTTAACCTTAATTATTATTATTTTTCTTTAGCACACACCACCGTCCATGCTGAATCATAATGTTTTTATTCCATCCAAAGGTTGTCTGGAAGAGATCGCTCTTAAGCGATAAGACCACCCATTGCGCCTTTATTTTTGAGTGTTTAGTTTAGATTTATATGTATTTGGTGTCAATAAAGAGTTTTTGTATTGTATTGTATTGATAATTAAAATTGATACTACTTACAACAAATAAGTATAATACTGACGAAAAAATTTCATTATTTATCGAAATCATTTTTTTTACTGATGACGTTAATACGTATTTTATCGTGACACTTGAGCGCAAAAGACGCAAAGAAAACAACAACTGATACAAGAATGTACAAAACAAGGCTTAGGCCTAATTTTAGCTCAATAACATTCAGTAAATAAACATAATATTTTTATACTACATATAATATTATATTGTGTACGTTTTACTAACATAAAGTTATATAGATAAGTTTGATTAAACACAGAAGGTGTACCATCGCTATCAGGGGTCACGCCTTCACTAAATAATTTTGACAGCTGATAACGCAATGACGTACGCTGTTATCAGTGCTCTGAATGGGTTTATAGTTATACTACTATAAGCAGAGAGGTGAGTGACTCTTCTACCTCTTGTATTTCATCACTTTTAATCTATAAAAAACGAGAGCATTTAAAGAGAGCCTTTTTAGGATTCTGCATACCCAAAGGGTAATACGGGACCCTATTATTAAGAGTCTGCTGCCCGTCCGTCTGTCACCAGGCTGTATCTCATGAACCGTGATAGATAGATTAAACAGATGAAATTTTGACTGTGTTTTTTTATGCATTTCTGTTGCCGCTAACATATACTAAAAACAGAATAAAAAAATATTTAAGGGTCTCCCATACAACAAACGAGTTTATTTGCCGTTTTTATAAATTAATGGTTCAGAACCCTTCGTGCGCGAGTCCGACTCGCACTTGGCCGGTTTTCTTTAACATCACTTATGTTTAATTTTGTTTTAGCAGATAGTTCCTTATAATCTGGGTGTCTATAAGTCGTGAGTAGATAATGTTTCTTCTAGGCAAGTGTGCTTTGTAAACATAATAATACATATAAATTACAGAACAGATACAATTAGAACCGTATAAAAGCATTATACAATTATTATTATAAGGCATAGTGAAACGGAAATATTGGTGTCACTAGTCCCATAGGACTACTAAAACAAAATTTTACCCTTCTTGCGCAGTCGGGTAAATATAGTATCAGTCGTCCTGTCCCGGGCAACGGAACTAGTGGGTACGACCCCATTTTGAATTTGATTTGGTCTTTAAAATTATAAAAATAAACAAAAGAGATTGCTGACGATTAACTGTATTAACCTATAATTCCTTTTAATTACTATAATTATGACTGAAAAATTTACAGGTAAGTAGGCAAAATAATAACTGTAACTAGTATACGCCTGAGGTATGTCAAAACGGTACCGGGTCAGAGGAAACAGGTTATCCTTTGTTTACTCCATTATTGTGGTACGACATATTATTCTCTTATAAATAACTATTTAACTGTGTCAAAATAGATATATCTACCCATATAACTAACATAACTAACGCTTGCTTAACCCTTGACACAAAATAGAGGGATGTTATAAGTTGTCGATGTTAGTTGATGTTTAATTTTATGTCTGTTTAAATAATCGTAAATCCCAATCGAATAAACCGATTTTGATTTACTTTTATTAGTTTGATAGGTGGATTGATTGGGAGTTTCTAGCTATGATGTCGGGGATATTTTTATATTATAATTATATTTCATAATTTGAATAGGCTTGCATTTGACCGCATCTGGCCTGATGTTTAGCAACGATGCGTGTTACGATGGAGTACGCCGCGCTTGCCTAGAAGACGCCGGTGGCACGGCATCTGCAAAGCCGTCATTGAAATGGTAATAGCATTGAAATAGTTAAAATATGATTAGCAGTCCACATGACGTAAAGGCGCTGGCCCACCGCGGCGCACGTTTGGCACGGCCACGCGGCGACCTAAGACCATAGGTCTTAGGAAACATTTCTGAGATACAGCAAATATTGTAATGGCGGTTGTACATTCTCGACGAGGGCTCACGAGACATGGAGGATGATAATGTACAGGATACATTCGCTTATACTCGCCTCCCCTCGCCTCGTCTCGCGTGATCTCGCTCTCGTGTCGGTTTTTTGTGCGCGAGTCAAAGGGCCTCGCCTTCCCTTGCGAGTGGAGACGAGTGCATCCCTGTACACTCTCGCTCATAGCGCATAGCGCTACAGCTGCCTTGACTTGGAGCGCATCCACGTCCATCTCCTCGCCGTCGCTCGTCGTGTAATGTACAGGGTCTCACTCGTGTAGCGCTTACTCGTGCGAGAGGTTCGCGCGAGACATAGCGAGGGCACTCGCGCGAGAATGTACAACCGCCATAACACTTGGAAGCATATTATGTAAATTCTAAACACCCCTACTTAGTACTCACTACCCAGTCAACATGACGTAAGTCCCACACCTCGGCTCCGCAGCGGTGAGTCGCACGATAACCCCCGACCTTTCTTCCTCGAAACCGACTGAGAGATATCTCATGCCGTACTGATAGCTATAACTTGCGTAGGACGGTTATCTCCTCTTATCGTCATAGAGTTCTTAGTAGGTACCAGAATGGGCTAAATGGAAATCTTCTGTTATAATTGTAAAATAAAACTACGGAAGAAAAAAGTCAGGCACCTACTTGCTTATGTCTGGGTTTTAGTTTGCACACAAAATGGAGCTAAAATGAAAAACTTACTGTACTTAGTGAATAATGCGATTAAGACTATTTTTAGACCCCGACGCGTGCCGCTCTGTGCGTGTGTGTGCGTGTGTCAGAGAGTGTGTGTGTGTGTGTTAGTGTGTTTGTGTGTGGATCTGTCTGTGGCATTGTAGCTCCTGAACGGATCATCCGATTTTGATTTGACCGACTGCCTCGGTGGCTCAGTTGGTAGTGAACCTGTCTTCTGAAAGTGGGCACACCTGGCTGCCCACCTAGGGCAAATAAATATTCATGTGGTGAACATTAGTTTTTGTTTTATGTCTGGGTGTTAATACATATTTCAGTATATTTTTAAAAATATCTAAGTATGTGTAGCAGTCTCCAGCAGCCATAATAGTATAAGCTTTGCTTAGTTTGGGGTCAGGCGACCGCGTGTGAAAGTGTCCCGAATTTATTTATTTTGTTTATTTTTATTTTAAGTTTTTTTTTTCATACTTTTCATTTGGACAGCTCTGTACTTTGCCCTACAACTTTGGCTGTTTCTATATACCACTCTAATTATCCTCAATTTACGTAAATGTTACCCGCATTTCGATTATTTAAGTACCTAAGTAGAACGATGTTTGAAATTTTTAATTGAATTTTTAGTACCAATTTTTTTTTAATTGGAGTTGTAAGGCGTAAAATGGATAGGTACAGGAAGTACTGGCAATAATACTATTGAAAAATTCAAGGAATTAGGTAAAAACACAATTCTGTCACAGATAATTTTGGCTCAACGAAAAATGTTTTCTTGTTTTTTTTTCGTCCTTTAAGGTGGTTTCTCAGCTTATGGTACAGTTTGACGTTCCTACCATGGTTATAAAATATCAAATAACAAAAAAAAAACTCATTCAAAAGAACCTGCCGCCATTATTTTTCTTAACAAAAACCAAATGGTCTCCACATGGCCACACCTTTGTCAGGTAATCGTACATACGTTCCATCGGTTCACAACAAATTGAACTTTAAAATAAAGCTCCCAAAACATAAAATTGATGCCACGTTTTTGTCAGGTAATCGTATTTTTTACCTACCCACTAACTCAAACAAATTTAATACTTATCACTATGTGTTAAAGTATAGTTTCGTGTGTAAATAGACAAACAGACTAACCTTTGTCATGACCACATGTGCCGGTTTCTGGAATTGCTAATTATTGATTAAAATATTAACATTGTGTAGGAGTTTCTGAGAAATGTGAGTAAAAACTAACATAGCAGGTAAAACCGACTCTATTTTAGTACGAAGTAGGTAAATTTATCTAAAATAAAATATTGGTCACGTCACAACCTACTGTTCATTAGTCAAAAGCTTAAAAAATTGATAATATTTTTTTAGAATTTTATGGGTAGGTACAAAACGTGAACTTGGGTAGATCTGTACAATTAGCAGTAAATAAAAAATACTTAGATAGCTAGACTGTTCTAAAAGATCTCAAAATGGCTTAATTAAATTTAAAGTCAATGAATTTCGTATTCACAATGATTACTGAATATCTAAGTATTTATTCTTCAAAGTAAATTACATTATTTAAAAAACCAGAAATTATAAAACCATTGCATGAAAATCTGGAGCAAGGAAAAAAGGTATCATTTTTATAAATCTTAATTTACAAGTAGCGCCATCTAGCGGGAAGTAGAATCACTAAATCTAACCGCAACGAAAAATGTCTTAAAACGCTCTACGACTGTACTGTTTGCCCGAACTTGAGGACTTTATATTTCAAGAAAAATACTTTTTAAGAAACACCACAGAATTACCGATTTTTCTTTCTCTCGGTTTAAATTAGGAACAATAAGGATGTTCCTAGGGCCATATTTTTACTGCATAACAGGCTCGGCAATATATTGGGACAACATTTTTAAAACGCGGTCTTACCACGATTTTCCACCAACACACACGTTTACTTAAGCCGCTTCATTTAGAGTTGATAATCGTATATCATATTTGATTTCATGATTGATTTGAAATTAATTTTTTTTGCCGTTTTTATTGGTATTATTCGGATAAACTTTAGAGAACTAATCTGGCTATTATAATAGTCGAAAAAAAATTGTGTTGTAATCGCTGAAAATTTTGAGACACACTGATTTCATGGTTGATTTGAAATTAGTATTTTTTGCCGTTTTTATTGGTAAGTATTAAGTAATCGGATAAACTTTAGAGAACTAATCTGGCTATGTAATAATCGAAAAAAAAGAATCTGTTGTAATCGCTGAAAATTTAGACCACGCTCAATAAGTTTTTTTGGGGATATTTTTTGGCATTTTTTTTTCTAAAATAATAATGATCCTGATCATCATAATTCGATTTATCAAACTAGGCGCAAAAAATACTTATTTTCTGTGATTTCGTGTAATGCCGGGCCTTAATGTGGCCCGGCCATGTAGTCATACATTTCTAGCATGGCCATGGCTGATGATGGCCGGGGTACCGCCGCTAATATTGCCAGTTGGCTATACTGTAGTATTGACCAGTATTGCAGTAAAGATATAGCTAGTCTAGGAGCACCCTAAGTATTTCAAAAGGAAAACTTCAGAGCGCAGAATGCACGGTGGTCTATTCAGTCTATTCAGGTGTCCATTACTCGGAACTGGGTATACATTTGACAATATATCAAAACATCGTTTGTACATGTCTGGGTACACCTAACGAGTGCTTATGAGAGGGAATTCTTGGACCTATCCTGGGAATTATTCTGGAAATCGAGAGGTAACTTGCTGCTGATTTTTACCCGACTACGCAAGAAGGAGGGTTACGTTTTTCAAGTGTATGTATGTATGCGGGTATGTATGCATGTATGAGGTATCTTTGCCACGTCCTATACCTACCTCCTCCTCGACATATTGTGAGGTTTCAAAAAAAAAAAATCGTGACATAGAGTACAATATTTTGCAGCCGGGTTTTTGTTTTTCATTTAATAATGTTACTTGTTGATAGGTATAATAGGTAAGTAAGTATGTAAAATGGATAATATTCATCGATTGTGCTAAAACTATACTCCATTTTTTTTTACATGGGCACTATTTACGCACGGAAAATACGAGTAAGCACCAATTAAAAAATTGTATTTTCTATTTGTTTTTTATTTAGGAGAGTACGTAAGTACAATAAAATTGTAAATAGAAAAAAACGCACCTGAAAATGCTGATTTTGACACTTGTGCACATTTTACAAAGTGCACATTTCAAATCCAACATCTTGAGCTGATTTTTAACTGTAAAATTCTGATTCTGCCAGAATCCTTACTCCCAGAATACCGTCCTTGCTGATGCCGTACTGGATAAATGGTCGTGCATTAGTTCACACGTCTATGTCTATTAATTACAACGCGCCGGCGTATTTTATCATCGGAAGTGCTTCGAAAATAACGCGTACAAAATAAGGCGCTGTCTACACGGGCGAACAGTATTTGTACTTCCATACAAGTAAGTATAGATCAAAATCAAATCCAATCAAATTTCTTTAATGATTTTCAGCGAATAGTACAAAGGTAAGTTGTATACGCTGAGGGCCCCAAACTCAGCTCAAACCAAAATAGGGTGCATGGTCGCGCGCTTCATTGTCAAAGCAAAGCAAAATCGCTTACATTGAGTATAAATTAAATATAAAAAAAGAAAGAAAAGAAGTTCTACGTATAGCTCATACGCAATCCTGTCGTTAATCTAAATTTTTCCTAAACCATATCTTACTATCTTTTTCTTTTTAAAGAATAACGGGCAGGCATGCAGCGAGAAGTTTGTATTTACCAAAGTACGGAATTTAAAAAAAAACTGTCTTTCAGTACGAGTCAGAGTGAGTCCGAGATACCTACTTTTTAACTATGGAAAGATATAGGTATATGACAATTAACCTTCCATATCCATCTCAACTAATCCCAACAAAGGCGCGTTAGCTCCGCTCATGGAAATAACCCCTAAGTGAGCATGAACCTAGTCTGGAGAAATTAATCATTAGATTATAATTTGATCTATTTTTTACGCAAAACATTGAACGAAGGTCACTTTGGTAGGTAGTAAAAGAATTTATACAAACATATATCTTTCTAAGACACGCCTACTGACCGAATTATGATAGAGATCACGTTTTAATGAAGATTTATTATATTTATTACTAAAACCGATTTCTAAGCATTTAGTTAAATTAAAAATAAAGAATTTATAAACGAAAAAACCTGCTCTAAGAAAAGTTTAAGTTAGTTCTAACTTATATACTAATGCGCCTATATGCGCCTTAGTGCCTATTCAATTACACAGCAAACTTAAAAATTTAAGGTCTCTATAGTTCTACGAAATTCTGAACAAGTGAAGAAAAGAGAAGTGGATTAGTAAGAATAACACATAACACTGCGATGAGTGAGAAGAGGCCTATACTTAACCGTGAATGATTAAGAGCTGAGAATGGCAATGAGTATTGGCGGTCATTTGCGTATGCAAACGACTGCCAATACTTCATCATCGCTACAGAAATTAGAAACTCACAAAGCGCGATAACGTGTAGTTAAAAATATCTAATTGCAAACCGACCTACGACAACATTCCTTACCACCACAGAATAAACAATACCTACTAAGTAGGCACTCTTCACTAAATTCAAAACTAAAAGAATTTGAGTGCACCAAAAGTAATCTTAACTCACCTCTCGAATAAGATTAGTCAACGTCAAACAATTACTGTAACGAGATTGTAAGGAACGAGTCGAGGCGTTCCAACGTCGCAGATCAAAACAACGACGCCGTAAAGTGCATGTGCGTCGCTACAAATTAGTGGATACAGAATACTTTTACGAGTATCTCTACCTACAGTGAGGAAAAATATTTATTTCACCTCAGAAGCTCGGAAAGATTCTGTTTGTCATTCGAAATCTGTGTGCAAAAGTTTTTCCGCTCACGTGGACAGAGTTTTTAAAATTAGAACCTTAGAATAATCGTATCGGCCAGCACGACTGCATTAAAAAAAAACATAATTTTCCTCGCTGTAGTGAGGTGAAAAGTTGGGTATTTCGACAAAGTTATTCGAATGCTCGCACTTTTGAAACCCTTGCTACGCCCAGGGTTCAATACAACTACTCGCGCCAAAAAACTACTTTGCAGCCTTGCACAACAAATAACTATAATTATTTATTAATCTTCAGCCTGAAATGGTCCACCGCTGAACAAGGGCATTCCCTTCCGTCCCTCTTTCCAGACATATGCTTTTCGGCTTTAGTGACCCAGTCTTTGTCGTGAGTTAACCACCTTCATCTGGGTCGACCTAGTCGTAGACAAAAAAAAAACGACAGCAAAAACTATTATCTGACGGTAGGGAAACTAATTTGTTGTACCAGTACACATGAGTGCCATGTACATACTAATTTACTTGTTTGTTGTTTACATATTTGTTGAAATACCTAGAAGTTTATTTTAACGCGACGCGAATTCCGTGCACGTGTAACACAAGTCTGTACGCAGCATTATTAGAGGAGACCGCACGCTCGACAACCGCTAATACGATAGCTGGAGATGTAATCATATACCAGGTCACCATCATCAGGCATTAGTAGCAGTTTTTACATAGGTACCTACACATTATTATAGTCACACCTTTTTTCCGTATGGGTAGGCAAAGACTACTTCTGTCTACTTGCTACGATCCTGGCATCTTTCGTGTCTTCTATTTCCATGAGTCTTTTTCATACATGCATATGTACATGCTCGTCGGTTACTCGACCTAGCATTTCTTCAAAACATGAGGTTAAACTTTAAACTAAATTTTATAATTTGTATTCAACACGTACCTATTCAATAGATAACACTTTTATTTAGGTTGTATAGACTTATATGGTATATATACAAACGTTTCCAACAGGGTTTTCCCATGCAATTTGACGTGAACTGTGAAACGTGAACGTGTAAATAACTTTCACTTAGAATTCTAAAAAAGTGAGACGAGTGTAAAATTGCATAAGAAACCCTAAAGCATGTATTTAATTTTATTACTATGTTACCAGCATTATCTGTCTAATTGTCTATACCTACACTGTATAGGTTTGTTCGTCAATCTTTATTCTATATCCACTCGAACAAATACCAAATAATTTCCCGATCGGCTACCGAAAGGCATCCGTCGTCACCTCGTCTGACCGGGAACGGCAGGACGGTCGAATTTTTGCTCGAGATTTATCGCGTGCATAGAAATAAACGTTGCATTCCCGAGGTGGAAAAAACGAAAAAAATTGGCACAGAACTATCGCCCAGGTATCATAAATTAGGGGGAATAAATAACAGGGATAAATAACATTCGGGCGTTCATGACGACGAATGTTACGTTTTTGAAAATATTATGCATTTGAAATGCAATCTTAGTGAAAATAAATCATAATCGCTTGCTGACATAATCGTTTGGTTTAAAAGCCAGTACTTATTTATTATATGCCGTAGTCTCACATTGGCTTAACCTTGGGTCCAAGCTTGGCTTCAATTTGAAATTGTCAATATTGGACCTTATTGCTGCGTGACACATTGCCTACAATATCAAATTTGTGTCCAACACTGATCAACAATGACCTTAGTGTCATGGCTCCAAGACTTATATTCGTGCAAATATGACAACACATACACGACAAGTCATATTATAACAAACATAATAACAATAGTTTTCAAAATTGTAGTTATAGTTATATAGTTATAGTTCAAGTAACAATTTTGAAGATGAACTTCCGCAAAATTAACGCCTGATTTAATCAACTATAACAATAGTTTTATTGAATCTGCGACTATATCGAGCAAATTTTTCCATCGTCACTGTTTTCTTTACCCAGGCACCTTACCGGAAAAGTTGTTCATTTCACATTAGTGATTTTGACTTCCCAACGTCGATACGTGTTCAGTTGTTTACCTTTAGCTATTCAGTCGCAAGCGCATTCCTTCACGGACGGGAGAAGTTGAGGAGTTTTGGTCTCGGTGGTTTGTAGAAATAAACTGCTTTGACATACTTAAGCCGATGATCTGGTAGAGAAAGTATGGTGGATAGGAAACCAAAAGGTATGCAAATGAAAAGAGAAAGTAATAATAGAGTTCAAATCCATCTTGATTATTTTGTTTATTTGTAAATGGGGATACCCACCCCACTTTTGTGTCAACAGAATGATGATGTAGCATGATTTTAAGTCCATGATGTCCACAGACACAATAGACGAAATTCATTCAAATTTCATTTCAAAACTGAGTTAATACAGTACCACCACAAAATGCACATACTACTCAAGGCGCGTTGAAGAAAAAAAAATATGTATGAAAAAGTAGCCTTACTATGTTTACTATTTCATTCTAAAATGAAGTACGGTTCCCAATATACACATCTTGATAAATTCATCCTATCATCTTGAAATTATACCATAACTTTTTTCAAAATTATTTTGCAAATGTTTCAGCCACGATATGAAAAAAAGAAGTTTCATGCTCTCACGACTACGAACGACCTTGAATTAGTCCACCCAGCTGATGTTCCCGCACACATGTCAGCCCGTACAGTGGATCGTTGTCCGATGTAGGACGCGTCGATATATCGAATGATTCCGCGAATCTGTCCGTCCGTCCGGTGTGCTAATTCCTGTACCACCGTCCGGTTAACGTTTCACTATGTAATTATGATTATGACATTAAAATTTAAGCTTTAGATGCAGGATTATTGCAACTAAATCAAGGAAGATAAGCATTTAGCAATATTTCATTTGACGGACCATTCGTTTTAATAACACCTTCGAATTGAAAATATAGTCTTACTATACTCATTGGTGTGAATTTCATGGGTTAATTTTCACCTAAACCCATTTTCCTGTGAAATTTAACTATGAGATTAGAATTATTTGTTCATAGAATAAATTAGATTTTTTAATTTGATCAAATTTTACCCTAAATTCTATAATAGCATTTGTTAGACTTATTTTAAGCAAAACAAATGTTTTGAAACACACTCCACCATGACCACCTGTTCTCCTATACCTACTCTCCACCACCAGCCACATTGTAGTTTTATAGGGGTGTAATAATAACTTTACCACCAGCTAAAAAAAGCTAGCTTTGGTGCAGCTACAAAAAATAATTTATATTGCAATTCTCGCCAATATAAAAGTGTCAAAGGGAATTGTATGTCGTCACTCTCACTATAACATTTAAAGGCGGTCATTACATGATTCAATTTGCTGTAGGTACGCTAGTTGAGAAAGCATGCTAAAATTGGATAGTGTTATGGCTGTTACACAGTTAGCATTTTTTTTTTTTCCACGGGCTTCCAGCATACTGCAAATTGGAAAGTCTAATGGCCACTTAACTTTCGTATGTAACTTTATAATTTCGTGTGTATGATCTTGAGGGAAAAAAACCAAAGACGAAATCGACGAGCAGGGGCCTATTCCTGCGCGTGAGATGAGATGAGATTTTATCTTGGTCACTCTCACACCTATGACGTTTTAAACGAGAGCAACAAAGACGAAAAAAGGTGAGATGAAAATCTCAAATCTCCGAATAGGGCCACAGATCAGAGAGGTCCGCTATTTTGTCCGACTATTTTTTATTATTTCTAGTTGTCTTATCGGCTGATGATGATGATGATGAGCCCTAAACCTGATCCGCCAGGTCCCAGGATGCTCGCATCCGGCCGCGGCGGATGCGCCACAACGGTCCTCTGTACCGGGCAGATTAGACATACGATATCACATGGGTCTTAATAACCTCGATTTGATGAAGGTATCTTTATCGAAATTAGCTGGAAAACGTTTTTTGTACGTACCTAATGTTGAATTGAAAGATATTGCTGGTTATTTATTGTGTGTGCAATTGTGTAGAGAGCTGAGTTTATCGACTTGCAGGGTTCGGAGCTCCAATTTCAGGCTTCATCTTCTTCAATTATCATTTTTAACCCCCAACGTAATAACGACGGGGTGTTATAAGTTTGACGTGTCTCTCTGTCTGTGTGTCTGTCTGTGACATCGTAGCTCCCGATCGGATGAACCAAATTTGATTTTGTTTGAAAGGTGGATTAGTTGGGAGTGTTTTTAGCTATTTTTGATGAAAATCGGTGTTGAAAGTTTTTTTAATTTTAAATTTTATTTTTAATATATAGCGATGATGGCCTAGTTGGAGAAGGCCCGCCTCTCAAGCCAGAGAGAGCGGGTTCAAACCCAGCCGACGGCACGCACCACCTTGTTCATTGTGTGAACATATGTGCGTATTGAATATCATCTGCTACACGACTGGAGCCCGGTGTATGGCGACAGGCTTGTCCCCTGCCACTTTTGGGACTAAATATCGTCCGGCGAAGTTTTTAAAATATCTCTGCCAGCCCCATCGGGGGAAAGGCGTGACTATATGTTATGTAAAAACATATTATCTTTATAGAACTATTAGTTATCGCTCCTTATTAAGTTTTGACACAGTTTCACACCTCATTGGGCTACGTTTCTCCTCTAATGACCACTTACACTGAGTGTTCCTTGCGTTTTAAACTACTCCCAGCGAAATATTAGACAATAGATAATATACAAATATTTATTTGTTGCAAAAACATACAAAAACAAAATACAAATTACACAGTTATAAAAAAAGAACAAAGTTTTTGCCACAAACCGGTCCCAACTCAGCATAATGCCGGCTGCTGTAGACAACCGGCGCTGGTCTTCCGTTGGAACCGGCAGGTGACGTCACGTACGGATGTCGCGTAATATAATAGCAAAAATAATAAAAAACAAACCAATTACATTAAAATAGGACTTACTTACAAATACAAATATCTTTATTAGCCAACCATTTGCACAATACACAAGCACTGTGGACCCCACACTTGGAAAAACCAGTATCGTGGGCGTCCACTTGACTTAAACACTAAAAGACGCAAACAACCCTGAAAATTTAAAACAATACTAAAAAACGAACATAACCAACACATCATAATCACATCACATAGGATACACACAAAAAATAAAAATACATTAACTAAAAAAAATAAAAATAGCATCACAAACAGCTGGTGTCATTTTTGAGGTGTTCCTCGCCCTCCTGGTGTTTATAAATTAGTGTCTTAAGTTTTGATCTAAAACTATTTAAACAATGCAGGTCCCTTATTGTTCCTTATTATTCGCATAATACGCACAAAAAGTTGAGATTCTCATAAGGAAAGGCCTAAGGTTCATGCAAGAAAATTTAGCTAGGAGCAGCTAGGAGTAGATTAAACTAGTTATTTCAGGACTTAGGCAGTTCTTATACTTAGTGAAAATGGCCATAAGACATCAGTTTCTATAGAAGTTACTTATAATTTTCACGATGTATCTTTCTCGCGATATTCTGGTAAAAACTGCGCCAATATTGTGTCTGTTATATACTCCGCCTAAAATGATTTATTCACTGTATGTGTTTAGTCTCGCCCCGGAGCTATCATTGTAATTTATCTAAGTAGTGTTGATAAATATCTTCGCTAATAAACGCAAAGATACAATAAATCTTGCTGCTACATTGTGATTGTGCAGTGAAAGATATTCGCACTAGTTTCCTTTTTTTCTTAAAATATTATGATGCCTACTTAGTTATTTTGCTGGGTTAGTTTTAGGGTTTGTGTTTAAAAATTAACTTTTATGAAATCTTTGCGTTTGAATTGATTTAATTGCCTTTTTTAATTGGAGTGTACTCATATTTCGTAAAATAAATAATCAATAAGCACTCTTTCTCGCTTGATAGTACTAAAATATTTTCACGTGATTATGTGACAGAAAAAAAAAAGTAATCAAAGTATGTTTGATAAAATGTTAATCATTTGCTGCGCCCTGCGGTTTCACCCATAGTTATCTTCATCACCCATCTTGAGTGCCGTTCCAGTCTTTAATCTGCCTCTGTGTCAAATTTCATCCAGACCCGTTGAGCCGTTCAGTCGTGATTGAGTAACAAACCTCCATCCAAACTTTCACATTTTAAATACTAGACTAGTATTCACATCACACATGACTAGTGTACACTTCCACATCACACTTGTGTGATGTGATGTGGAAGTGTGATGTGATGTGGATGTGTACACTTAGTGTGATGTGATGTGTACACTACTCATGTGTGATGTGCATACTAGTCTAGTATTTAAAATGTGAAAGTTTGGATGGATGTTTGTTACTCAATCACGACTGAACTGGCTCAATTCACTCAACTGACTCAATTTCAACTGGAAATAATGTTGTATATATCTATCACATCACATCACACTAAGTGTGAACATAGGAAGTACCTATAGTTTTCATAAAAAAAGCACCAACACTTTTCCTCTCAACGATACCGGTGAGATGTGAAAGTTATCGGAGAGGTAGGGCGCGGGGAGGTTCAATTGTCGTTGATTGCCTTCAATTGGTCGCAATCGAGCTGCAGAGGTACGGCTAATGGCCACTGGCTGGACGCCGGTCTCAGACAAATTTAAAATATTAACATGGGTATTTTTATTTGCTCGTACAAGGAAAATCCGCTCCTTGAGCTGTGTTACTATTATAGTGATAAGCTTATGAGTTCAATACGCAATAGGTACTGTACCATACTGTACTGTACCATACCGTACTGTAGGTGTGTAATAGGTAGGTATTGTAGATGTTACGTATTCTTGATGTGTTACCTATTGTTTATTAGATTATGTCATTTTTATTTTTTCAGCAATTTTTTTTAAATAATCATTGTGCCTACACCATACCCAACACACTTTTTTTGTTTCTTTTATCATCAAAATTATTTTTAAATTTAATATTTAATATAATTTGACTGTCTCGGTGGCTCAGTTTGTAGTGAACCTGCCTTCTGAGCTTGGGGGCTTGGGTTCGATTCCCACCTAGGGCAAACATTTATGTGATGAACATTTGTGTTTGTTCGTAACGTTTAGACCGTGTCTACATGTTTGTGCCGTTTGCGGTGGAAACTTTAGGTCCGTGGGGCCCAGCGGCCCTATCTCTCTACAAAACGGTTGGTGGAGGCGTCAGGTGTTCAGAATGCTGGCATTTATTTCGGCCAGAAATTGAGCATTTCCATCCAGCGAGGCAATGATGCTAGCATTCTGGGCACCTTTCCCTCTGCCAACGGGCTTTTAGATTAGTTCTAGTTTTTAGTTAATATTTTAAGTTTTTTTTTTTTTTTATAAACATAAATGTTATAAATATTAATTTTTAATATGTAATATCCCCAAAATAATGTCTTCTGTGTTTGTTCTATGTCTGGGTGTTATTATCTATTTAAGTATGTTAAAAATATCTAAGTATGTATGTATATCAGTCTCTGGCAGCCATAGTACAAGCTTTGCTTAGTTTGGTGTCAGGCGACCGTGTGTGGAAGTGTCCCGAATTTATTTATTTATTTATATATTTTACATTATTAGTCGTACTGTAAACATGTAAACATTACTATGGAGATAGGCATGTACGTATTGTACGTTTCTACCCACTCAGAACACCTTTTTTCCACCCACAACTGGACAATGGAGGTCGAGGACCTCGCCGGATGAAGCCAATTGGTTCAGCGATAAAGGTGCGCTGCCCCGTGACCCGCCTTGAACTTCGCTGGGTGCCACTGCGGCCTGGGACACACTGCTGAATGTCTGTACGTCTGTACCAATTCATGGTGTCTTTTTACCCGACTGCGCAAGAAGGAGGGTTCGTTTTTTGAGTGTGTATGTATGTTGAGGCTTCTTTGGCACGCCCTACAGCCTTAACATATAGCCCTAACGTACCTATATTATTTTATAAAACTTGTGATTGTGATTTCGATTGTTAAATTAACTTTTGTCGGTTCTTAACATACACGAGTGAGAGCAAATGTAAACAGTGTAAACATTGCGAAATACGACTTCTGGTATTCCCTACAAAATTCGATTTGATAGGGGAGGGATTTATCGTTGAAATCACTTTGTTATACGAGTAATTACAACTAAGAAGATACTGGCAAATGCACACGACGTGCGGCGCCAAAAATGAGTAGAATAGAAAAACAGCGTTTTTTGTTTTAAATTTTCATGCGTTCTTTTTTTTGTGGCGGCCAGTTCGATTTTCGAATAACTCGTCCCATGCTGAGTTTTAACCTCTTTGCTCGAAAACTCCATTGGGAGTTTCACACAACATCATATCCCTTGGGAGGCGATGCCTTGCTTTACGTTGAGTCTACGTGATACTCGTTTGTAATTGGTCATTGTCGAGCAGGTGGTATAAAAATATATTTATTAAATCTAAGATATGTAGTCCCCGCACTAGGGCCAACCTGTATCGAGGGAGACTAACCAATTTCAAAAATTATAAGTTACGTTCTTATATTTACTTTACTCTATCCTTCCTAACTAATATTGAGGGGGCTGAGCTACCCACGTCCGTAGGAGTGTACTCTATTTTGATTCCCTACACGTGGTCCCCGGGTAGTGCTAACCGGGTAGCAAACTCTGGTGGGAGGCTTCGGCCGTGGCTAGTTACCACCCACCGGACCAAGCCATGCCGTGAAATGACCTAGTCGTGTTTCGGGATGTAGTCCGGTGTAACCGTTCCGAAGACGGGTCTGAGCAGTGGCGCACTTGTAGCGCCTCACTCAACTGCCGTCTTTGTACTTCTTCACTCTAGTAAACTTCAAGGCTAGAGTGAAAAAGTACCTTCGGCTAGGTCGTCGTGCTCCATCTTAGACCACAACGTCGCTTAACATCAGGTGAGTTGGTGGTCAAACGCCGACCTATTATACATAAAAAAAAAAAAAAAAAAAAAAAAAAAAAATTATAAATGCGAAGAAAGTGAGTGTGTTTGTTTGTTTATTTGTTACGCTTTCACGCTTTAACTACTCAACCAGTCATCATGAAATTTCGCTTGCACCCTATGAGGGGTACTGAAAAAGACATAGTAACTGTCATTCCGAAAAAATCTACTTTAGCGCAAGGTTTTCGTGCCATTTCATCTAGAATTTATGTGTTTGGAATGATGTGTCATGGACGGCACGCTTGCCCATGAGGTGCCGTCTCACTCTTGTCTTGAAGAGACCCAGGTTGTATCTATTGCTGGGGAAAACCGAGGCATGAAGTGCGTTCCACTCCTTGGCAATCATTGGTAATTAATAATTGGCAGTCATTCTCGAAAGACGCAATTGCCCTATAGTCGCATTTGCCTCAGTAGACCCTAGATAGTATTTTCTTCACTATGGCTTTAGTGTTCGACTGCACCAATCAAGAAGACAGGTCTACCACCTTTTATTGTCGCTTTCATATCTCCCGGTGTCCGGTTGCCATCCGTGCTCCACAATTGTCTCTGCAGAACCATAAAGCCACAACATACATTTCCATCATCACATTTCGGACTTTATTTCTTTAGGAATTAGAGGTAGTGTTAATTGAAGTTTGTGATGGAGTCGGAAAGGTCAGTTACAGTTGCTATAAATTCAGAGAATTGATCAAGTACGTGAATGGCTGTTGTTACCTTTGTTTTGTGATTTGCGGGAGGAACAATTTTGTCAAGCAATTTGATATGGCTGTGTTAGAAGCTTCTAGATTCTTACATGTATACATTCAACACTCAAATATTTGTAGGAAATTTATGAATTATCGTATCTCCTTTTCTGTAGCTAGATTGTAAATCTACGTTAGGTATGTACTCTGTGTACCTATTTACTTATACTATTAGTTAGGTACTTTTAAGGTTCCGTAGGAAACTATTATTTTGCTAGAGAAGTTAAATCTTTACTACTATTTTTAGCTAATTGGTTTTATAAAAATATAAACCAGAAGTTACAAAATATATTTTTAGTTATTTACATAATTACAGATTCAACAATGTGCATTGCAGTACAGTTAATAATTTGACTGCCTCGGTGGCTGTTGGTAGTGAACCTGCCTTCTGAGCTAGAGGGCGTGGGTTCGATTCCCACATAGGGCAAACATTTGTGTGATGAGCATTTGTGTTTGTTATATTATTATGTCTTGGTGTTAATATCTATAGTTAAGTATATATTATATTTAAAAAAATGTATGTTTATTTGTCTCTGGAAACCTTAGTACAAGTTTTGCTTAGTTTGGGGTCAGACGACCATGTGTGCAAGTGTCCCGGATATGGGTAATAAAAATAAAAATATAAATTATTATAATTATATTGTTGAGAACATATTTAACGATAAAATAATATACTAATTATTAACGATAGAATATTGTTACCTTTATAATTTAAAAAAATATCTATTTTTATTTTAAATGGCACACCCTATATTTTCCTGAAATATAATAAGCCGCGTTCAAAACAGCGCATCAGCGTAATAAAAACTAAAGTTCACGCTCTCAAAATTGCTGTTTTAGGTTAGGGCTCTCCCATACGAGAAAGCAAAGTTTTTCTCAACTAGCCAAACAAAATTCGTATAAATCCAGTAATGTGGTCAGTTTCCACCATGTATCATCAGGGAGGCTGGAGTGGAGCACAACTTTACCTATTAACGGAAGTTTGGAATATGTGAACCAAGAGTTGGTATAACCGACTAGATTATTATAGAGGTACGAGTAAGTATACGTAACGCCTTCGAAAGTTATCTGGAAATTGCTATTTGATTTCGTACGTTAACCTACATGGAAAGCGCAAATGGTAATGTTACCTAATTTGTTTTTAACCCTCGACGCTAAAAACGACATGATGTTATAAGTTTGACGTGTCTGTGTGTGTGTGTGTGTGTGTGTAATTGTGACATCGTAGCTCCCGAACGGATAAACCAATTTTTTTTTTGTTTTAAAGGTGAAGTTTATTAATGAAGTTATTAGAATGGCTGAGAGCTCTAGTGGTAGAAAAAACACGTCAACTCATCTTGCTTCCTGTTTGGCTTTTCCTACGCGTGAGATGAGATGAGATTTTATCGTGGTCACTCTCATACCTATGACGTTTCAAACGAGAGCAACAAGAACGAAAAAAGGTGAGATGTAAATTTCAAATCTCCGAAAAGGGTCTTCCATCTCGACTGGCCGTCCACCTTTTTGATGTTTCACAGTACTGAAATATTAATATGCCGATGGATCTATTAAATTTGATTTTGAAACACGATGATTTTAAGATTTTGTATTTTTATGCAAGCAATTGATGTTTACAATAGCGGGGTATAGCTGAGATCGATGGAGCATAGTAATGGCGAGAGGTCGTGCGCTATCTAACCTCATTTTGCTAACAGCCAAATTATGAAGGAAAAAACTACTTTTACAAAATACCTACACAACACTGTCACTAATTGTTTAAGAGGTTATTATAATGAAATGCGGGGTTTCAACAGGAGAAGCAGTCGGTTAATAATACACCTACTTTGCTATGTTTCATGAAAGTTGGTACCGGAGGTGTTAAATTTTTAACTTTAACTTATGTGGTTAGGTACATATAGAAGGCCCAATTTATATCGCGAAATCTTGCACAAAATATACCTGTCTTTGTTAATAGCCCGTATTAGACAAGAACATCAACTTTTAGCTAGTTTATATTTGTCAATTTAGCGTTTTGAATAGGGTACTACGGCCCTACTTGCTTATTTTAATCATGATACATTGTAGTTACTTTTAGTTAATTTTATATACCAGTGTATGCCCGGTTTTCAGCTTTCAGGTCTGGGTATTGCGTAATTTTTTTTTTCAAATTGATTTAGTTATTCTAAGTGATGCGCTTACCAACGAACAACATTTAATGTTTACTGTTAAAGTTATTTTTACAGTAAACATTAAAACGTTTTATTTAAGGTGAAACGTTTCAAAATAGCGGGAAATTTAAATTTTAAACTGTTTTTTTGTTTTTAGTGTCAGCCCGGATAACTAATTTTGGGAATGATTGCATTTGCGCCATCATTCTTTTCAATATTTAGCAGAAATAGTGAACAGTAATGCACTAGATTGCTCTAAAATGTCACTTAACCGATAAACTGAAGACTTAAGTGTTTATTGACTTTTTTTTTAATCAGGTGCGTATTTTTCTAGAACGTCTGTAAAATAACGAGAGAAATATTCTATTATACTACAATTGTTATCCGATCTAGTTACAAAAATAAAAAATAACTGTTTAAAATTCGAATTTCGCGCCATAAGTGAAACGTTGGCCCTTAATAAAAAACCGTAGGCTGCAACTAGCTTGAAAGGTGAAAAAGAAAACCACATTTATGTATAAATATGGTTATATTTTTACATTATTCTAAAACCCCACGAACATCGCCCCAACGAAAATCTCTTGGAGATCAGCGATGCGTCGCGGCCGGAAATTAAGACGCTCTGACCCCCGCGTCTCTGTTTCCGGTCGGACATCACCTTGCACGGTGATGGTTATCGCTCGAGGTGCTCTATCAGGGGCTTCAGGGGTCTTATTCTGAAAAGAGCAATACTATCTGGGTCGCTCTCACTCGCATGTGTTTTATAACAAGAGAGACGGTGAAAGAAGTCATGTTGTACGACTTGCTCTTGCCATTATAGGGATGCTTTGGATTAAGGTTTATTAAACCGCAATATAATAGATATTATGAAGGTTTTGTTTGAACGTATATTTTATTTCGACTAACATTTCTATAGTTCGTATTTTTTACGATAGATTACGGTTATTTTCTAACTAGCGCGGTATCACTTGCGGTCTCCATGAACCGTAATGTTTTGGGATGAAATATACCATTTGTCCTTTTCTGTACCCCTGACAACAATTATGCAAAATTTCATGATGATCCGTGGAGTAGTTAAGGCGTGAAGGCGTAACAAACAAATAAACGTAGTTAAGGCGTGAAGGCTAACAAACAAATAAACAAACTCATTTTCACATTTTGATTTTTTTATGAAAAAATTCCAACAAAAGGACTGCATGAAAAAAAAGGCTGTATAATTATCGTACCTACTCACAAAATTTCACGATAATCGTTTGAGGAATGCAACCTGTAGAGCAGGACAAACGTCGGCTGCGTCTACAGCTCACAGAGATAGATAGATAGATAGATAGATAAACTATTTATTGTTCACACCACAGATAACAAAACAACAAGAGAAAAATAATGATAAAACTTATTAAATAGTGTAACAACTGGCGGCCTTATCACTAAAAGCGATCTCTTCCAGGCAACCTTAAGATGGAGAGGATACGACAAATGAGTATGGTAGTCTATTAATATTAGTTAGGATTAGGATTGAATTCTCTATCATGAAAAATAATAATCATGAATGTGGGCAAGGTATAGTTTGTTACCGCGTCCATACCTACAAGACACCTTCCAATATCCTCGACGCATCAAGTCCAGCGGGTGTCCGTTTTACGACGTCCGCAAGGAACCCTAATCTTGCGGACCCACCTTTATCTACAAACAAACTGTCATGCAAACTGTGACTTGATGGTATAATACCGTCACGTGGACGCACGTCGTAAACTTTATCTGATGAACGACCCTCGGGGTTATGATTCCCTGGTACCTGGTTCTCTGATTGTGAAGAATATTCAAAAGTGAAAATACACATCTCTCTCTTTCTGGTCTATCCTATATAGCTGAAGATCGCGACCATCTTTTTCCTTCACCCAGCGATTTTCACTTCCACTTGTTTCAGGCTGTAGCCATGCGCACCACTTCCTCGAACCTGGAGAGCTGTTTTGTTTTAGCCGGTCTGACCAACTCTTCGGGGATCTACCGCGTGGCTTCTTGCCCTGCAAAATACACATAGTATTGTAAATGTTATGAAAATATAACATCAAACGCCAAATTGAGGGTTTTGACAGGATTATTGAGAATAGTTATTTTAAACACTTGTTACCGTCTTACACCATACTAACTAAAGTACTTGTCATTTATACTGCAAAAGGGTGCAAACTCGAAGACAATCCTACCATAATTCTTCGCTAAATTATATATTATTATAAATAATTATAATTAATTATAAATAAAATATTAAGTTTTTCGTTGTTATCACATAAACCATAACATATTGTCACGCCTTTCACCTGAAGGGGCTGGCAGAGGTGTACATCACCGGACGATATTCAGTCCCAAAATGTGACAGGGGGCGAGACTGTCGGTATACACAAGGCTCCAGTTATGTAGCAGAATGCACATGTGTTCACAATGAACAATTTGGTGCGTGTCTTCGGCTCCCTCTGGCTTGAGAGGCCAGTCTTCTCCGACTAGGCTGTAATCGCTGTTAACCATGTAGGTCATTGTAGGTACAAATCATTTTTTACTTGATTAATTTTCCAACTGTTTTTTTACACAGTTGGGAGAACAATAAATAAACGAACTGTTGTAGCGATTCAGAATGTTTTGGCCTCCAATACTAAGAAGCGCAATTTTTGTTTACGATAGAAGAATATTTTATCTTTTAGTCTGAAACTATTTCAACTATTGGAATCGAAGCCACAAAATACCATCAGCGGTGGTCAATAAGACCACACAACTCATAAAAACTGTACACCTAACTCCCAACAAAAAGTCCCGTATTTTTTTAGTATCCAGGGCCGCATGAGGGAACAAGTTGGGGTAATAAATGCGGCCAGGGCCGGATCGGTGCGCCGAAACATATAAAATATATAAAGTTTGACCGGCGGCGGCGATGTCAGGCGACCACCTACGGAAAGTTTGGCTTGTATGGTGGGAAAGGTAAATTTTGGAAATAATGTATCTGTTTGTTTTCAGGTTGAGGTTTTTAGAGCTAGTCTACAAAATACTTGTGTAAGTTTACCGATTGGTACATAAAGAACATTTTCATTGTTTTTATTTTATTTTTTAACTTTGTAATTTGGGTTTGAAACCAAGACAAAAAGGCAAAAATGAATTAGGCATTTAGGTTTTTTTGTCTACACAATAATAGGCAAATATCATCTTCATAATTCATCTTCAAAATTTCATCCAGATCTGTTCAGCCGTTCTGGCATGAAAGAGTAACAAACATCCATCCATCCATCAATCCATTCTTACATACTTTCGCGTTTATAATATTAGTAGGATTATTGTGATAATAATTAATGTCACTTTACCGAGTATTTGTAATAACATCCGCAAATAAAAAGTATCATAATAATATGTGCTATTTTGGACTATATTCTAACTCTGTGCCAATTTTCATCCAGATCTATTCAGCCGTTCTGATGCGAAAGAGTAACAAACATCCATCCATCCATACATCCATTCTAACAAACTTTCGCGTTTATAATATTAGTAGGATTATTGTGATAATAATTAATGTGGCGTTACCGAGTATTTGTAATAACTTATGCACCAAGTTTGCAATGCTAAAATTTCAAAATTCTTGACCACAACATTACGAACAAAATGTTTAATGGTAACAAAAATGTCTTACAATTTTGTTTTACTCTTTAGCGCCATGTAAGCCCACCGAGACCTACCAATATTGTATCAAGTAGAAGTGTCCACGTAGAGACGTGTTTGTATGAAAAATATTCCAATATCCCGACCACCTCCACCCTCCGCCGCGGGTGGACAGAGATAATATTGTAGCTATGGACAATTTAGACCTCGTGTCTGTCTGTTTACTTTTAATAATGCAATTTAGCCTAATAGGTAAAATAAGCTATAAAGGGTAAGCTAACGCAAAATTATAACGTTTTATTTTTAAATCTGTTAATTTTAACCTTTTTTTTTCTGCTAGATAGAGTGTGAAATACTCTGCCAGAGTGTGTGTTCTTTGACTCTGAAGATGGCTGCCTTTAGTTTAGAGATCATTCAACGTGATGGCATTTAAACGAAAGCCTTTCAACTATTTATAAAAAACCGTCTTAGGTACTCCTCTGGAGCACCGACCTACAATACAATACATCTTTATTGCACACCAAAAATACAAAGAAAATAATGGAATAAAATATCATTCGGCAGCACAAGGGCGGCCTTATCGCCTAAAGCGATTACTTCCAGGCAACCTTTGGATGGACAGGACAGAACGAAATATGACAAACCGCGCTCTGGCGATATTCACAATCGAATTTCCAGAATATGATGCAGTTTGATCAGAACCAAATTTAAAAATTGCGGTTCAAGCACAGTCGAGTGCTAGTCTAGTATAGCACACAAGGTGATCGCAACAAGATGGCCTTTTTGAGGGCTTAAGGTCGGTCTCTTGTCAAATTATATGTTTTCATTCGGCAAAGGACGGGTTTGATATACAGCCGGGCGGTCGACGATATTGTACCCATTGAGGGATATCGGGCGATTGTGAGAACTGATCTCTTTCGGGTTTAAATCTAGGCATCAGATTTATGAGCTAGGTATGAATAATTTTATAAAGGAGGCTTCATAGCGTTGTAGAAATAATCTTATGTAAAAAGTTTTTCCATTGTCAATGCAAATTTTGAGATTGAAGTTATCTTTGTCATTTGGTAAAATGTAAGAATACTAGGTGCGCTTCGCAGTGCTGCCTGCGGTTAAAAAGAAGCCTATGTGCTAGTACAAATTATATGCCATCTCTGTGCCAAATTTCACCCAGATTCGTTAAGTCGTTCTAGGGTGATTAAGTAACAAACATCTATCCATCCAAATTTTCGCAAGTATAAAAAGTACCTATTAGTGTGAACTGTGATAATACTGTGAAAGCAACACTGAAGTTTCCAAAAAATAATCAAGATCTCACAGGTTGAAAAATAAAAACGAAATGGCAACAAAACAAAGATCTTCCAACTACGCAAAAGGTTAACAAACTCGACGACTTAAAATTCAACATACAAATTTGCGAAAACACAATTTTTCCTTCTATCAACTCGCGCCAATCCAATTTAGAATAAATACGCAATCAAACCCAAAAGCAGGGGAAGGTGGGCGAACGCGGACATACCAATAAAAGTAATAAAACCGACGGACGGCGCCACTGGCGACATGTGGTCGACCACTTGCATTTTTTAAAAATAAAATTTGCATACGTTTAGGGTCCCGCACGGTCGCTTCTGGACGTTGGACGAGACATTTTTAAACAATATTACGGACGTACGGGTAAGGAGTGTATGAAACGCTCCCTTTATAAGTTTATACACCGATGGTCCACGGCTAAGGGTCCTCTAATGAAATTGTTTGCCGGCGGTGCGCTGCTGTAAAGTTTTATTAGGATTACACGGAATTTTTATTCCAGTTAAAACGGTTTTGTGAGACAGGAATTTAAATTGTTTGGAATAAGAATATCTCAGAAACGATCCAATTTTAAACGGAAGTTTTTGCAATTGGCTAGGTGTAGTGAAAAAAAAAAAAACAATTACCAAAACACATAATCATGACATTTTTGATTAATAGAGTTTTACAGTCATCTTACAGTTTCACAATTTCACACTTTAACACTTATTTTTACCATAATTATGGTAGGCCGGATATGCCGAATCATAATAATCATAAATCTTTATAAAAAATTACTACACCCAACTTTATTAAGTACTCACTGTGTTTTCGTCTAAAATTAAACACGAAAATTGTAACAAAACCTAAAAGTAACTAAGTAATGCAGTATCAATTCAGTACTGTACCATAGAGCTTTTAATAAAAAAAGACGGGAAAATGTGGTTCACAACAGAACACACACACTTTATAAACATTTTTATCGAGTTCCTTTTTAAGTTCTAACACAACACAATCATGTCCTTCAATACCTCTATCCCCTTTTAACTTGTCAAAACCATTCATCTCAAGCGTGTATCTGTGGAACTACTTAACCGGCTATTTTCAGCCAATCTCCGTTTTAATAACCGAATTAAAAGGCCCATTTAGAACCGCCTGTGAAAGCGCCACTGCTGTGTTCACACGTCTGTCACTTCACAGCGTCATTACGTTACACTTTAAAAACAAAACCACCTCAAGATTAATCGAAATCGTTTCGAATATCAACCTTGACGCTGAAGCTATAAGGTGTATCTGGTCCTTTGGTAGGTTATCGTTCATGTCCGTTTCTACATCTCCCACGGTGTTGTATCTATTTGCGTTTGTGTGTGTCGCCGTGTGCATGTCATTACGATTACAGGAATGTGTTTAATGTTTCAGCGTAACTCATGGGTCATTGATTAAATTGATGGTCAATGTATACTTTTTCTTTGCATATGACATGGACTCACAATTTTTCCCTTTTTTCTACTTAACCTATTTAAAAAGTTTGCACGATTAAGATATCGTGTCTAAGTACGTATGCATAAATGTTGTTTTTTTTATTACAAGTTGTTATTAATTAGCATAAATAAATAAGTCGCATGCATTGTTATGATATCATAGAGCTGATCTAATGATGAATTATGTTGTTGTAATAAGATTTAAAAGCTTGTTTTTAAAAACCTTTCTAAAATTAAACTTATTATTATTTCATTGGTGGGTGTGTTCATGGCGATGTCGTCTGACTCAACATATATTATACTCACATCACTGAGTATCCAAGCATCGACCATTCACCTCGCGCCTCAACGTGTGTTTCATCGTCTTTTTCTTTAAAAAACGTTTTTTGTTTTAATTTCGCAGGCGGTACACATGTGGCGCCTTTACCCTTCCCACGTCACCTTTGCGGGGTTCTGACACATAGTTCTGCAATTACTTACGTGCTTAACTTAATAGCTCTAAGGTTTAGTTTTGTTTGGTTTGATTGTGGATTACATTTTTGTGAGATGTTTATAAGCGTTAAATTAACATGAGTTAAGCGCAGACACGTTTATGGAATAACGTCCTAAACACCTGGGCTTATATGCAACTAACGTATTTATTTGATTTCGGAGAAGGGGATCGTTTGTTTTTAAGCTTTCAGAGTATTTTGATCATTAGGGACTAAGAACCATGTTTTTTGGTTGCCAATCCTTCTTAGAAAATCTTTAGGATTTTTATTTATTTTAATATGACCTTGTGTTGAGGAATATATTAGTAACTTACTTTACTTTTTAAGTTAAACAGGATCAAATTACCTACTTGTATTATTTAGATACTTAAAAGTCACTTTTATAATTATTTGATTTCTGCTATGATTTTGTCGTTTTATTGTGGTCTGATACAACTTACTTAGTCCATATTCTGTTCCATATAGGTGCACTCAATAGTGAAAAATAGACCTTTTTATCCTTGACTGCGCAAGAAGGAGGGTTATGTTTTTCGAGTGTATGTAAAAATGTATGAGTTTTTTTTGGCACGCCCTACAGCCCAAACAGCTTGATGGATTTCGACATGTGAGGTATCATTTGAACCGTCTTGATAGCGGAAGTGACATAGGGTACAACATTTTGCAGCTAAGTTTTTGTTTTTCTTTTATAATGCTACTTGTTTCATGTCAATGACTATAATACATTCTGCCACGCGTCTTGATAAACTTCTCGAACTACACGCTTCCTAGCTCTCTCACTAAGATCGTACAGCCGGAGTAACAATTAACACTAGACGCTACTAATGATCCCACCAGTCACAGATTCAGTATGTCCGTCCGTACGTCCGTACAGCAATAAATCAAGGCGTGATGACAGGCCGCTAATGTGCGACCGAGTCGCCTGAGCAAACAGCGGCCGAGGTGCGGCGAGGTGAGGTGATACAACATGTGCTAGATCTATGATGGAATCTAATGGAGCAGCTCATGGATGAAGTAAGAATCAAAAGGTAAAAGGAAATAATACCTAAATAAGCAAAGCTTAATAACCGACTCCCCGTCAAGCTGTCATCCATGTGAGCAATTTTTAGATTTTTGTTGATATTTTAAAAACCGCTTGACCGATTTTGATAAAATTTATATGGAACTACTTACCTCAAAAATATTATCTTCCAAACATAAAAAAATCAATAAAATCCATTCACAACTGGCGAAGAAATCGCGTAACATACATACAAACAAAAAAACATACAGTCCAATTGAGAACCTCCTCTTTCTTGGAAGTCAGTTAAAATGTTAAGCAAGCAATAACGAAAAATGCATGGGCAGCACTGATAACCGAGATTTTAGACCGCCTGAAGACTGGCTTGACAACATAACAAAATTGTGTTATAAGACAAACATAACCATAGTTTAAAAAAAAACAACTGGATCCTACACTTAAGTGTCATTCGACCAACGATAGTGCTCAACGAAAATAATAGAACTCAAAATTAAAGCTGTTAAACAGTCTCACAATTTAGGCTGCAGATACGGCTTACCATTTCCAAATTCAAAACAAAAACCGACAGCCCGGCTTTAGTAATCCGGAAACACCGACAACAGAAGAAATAGACACCAACAAGCACCGATATGTAGGTGCGTCCAAAAATACGCGTTTTTCCAGAACACGAGACGTGGACACGACAGGTGTGGACACGGAGCACCGGCGGGAGCGTGGATCGCGTGGGGATACATCACTGTCAGACTGTCCGCTCGATGTTGGAACATTCGATGCCTTTAAAGTGAGAGCGAAGAATTTAACTTTAGATAGGTAGGAATATAAAGATAATATAGTTACCGAAAATTGTACTGATAAAGAACATGAGAGACAAGTAGTAAACAGAGCTACGTAAGTAGAGAAGTAAAGTAAGGGAGACTGGCCTACCACCATGTGGGGAATAGAGACGGAGAGTTATAACAGGGTGCCTTCAAGTTTTGAGTGAATTTATTCCTTCTAGGCAAGCATCTTCCATACTTTATTCATCATTCTTCCATACTTTATTTTTTCATCATCAATACTTTACGTTAGGCGAGATGGTGGCCAAACGCAAATCTATCAACGAATAAAACAAGTAATTATCACTGCACATTAATATTATAAATGCAAAAGTGTATAAGGATGAATGTCACGCCAGAAAAGCTAAACGCGCCAGGATGAAATTTGGCACAAAGATAGATTACCATCCCGGAATAGCACATAAATACTTTTTAACCACCACTGTGGGCTGCAGCCAGTTGTACCTAATACTACTCTTTTTTAATCCACTTGTAAACAAAGAAAATTGTAAGAAAAAAGTACATTTCGTTTGAAGATTTGTTTAAACGGCAAAGAAGGACATACTCCACTACCCTAAGTTTGTACTTGATTGATGTTACTGATAGCGTATTGCACATGACACGTGTCTGTTACTTAGGAAATCACTCAAGTATTGCTCCAACGCTAAAATGTGATGTGTTTTAGATAAGTGTAAACATGCACCGTGCACTTTCGTTTACTTTTCTTCAGATATAGAGTAGAAAAGATACAGAGATATCCTTTCATTATATACCGCTAATAGTAGTAACCTGAAAAGGCTAAGAATACTTGCTTATTAACACAGTACCTAAGTAAATTATTAATTTTTTATTTATTGTCTCTTAAATTTTGGTACAAAAAAATATTTAGGTGTTGCACCAAAAAAACCAAATGGTTTTAATTTAAAGTAAGTAATATGTTTGAAATGTGAATAAGTAGTAAAAAATTAAATAGTATTCTGATTTAAATTCACAGTCAAAGTTTAAGCTATTTGATTGACATCATAAAATTAAATCTTGTAAGTATATGAACTTTGCTACAAAAATCTGTTGTCTCTGAAAAATCTTTAGTCTGCAATTAATTTCGGTGAACATAAAGGTTATTGCACACAGCAGTCAACGGTTATGCATTAGCCAGTCACTTGCGACAAGTGTGAACCAACCTTTAATCAATCTCGATCAGTTTACGGCTAGATCTGGATTATTTATCGGACCAAAGTGTTGCTATTACAGTTGCAGACAAGTACAATTTTTTATGAAGAAACGAACGTATCTTGACCAAGTCGAAGACGTTTTAAACAAAGGCCAGCGGTGCTATTCACAACCATTCGGAAACGTTTCACAAATTTCAAACTCAAATTGTTCGAATTTCACCTTTATACACTTTGGAATAGGGAATCAAGTATAAATTTGATCGGAATAATAAATCACGTTTAAAAACTTATGAAAATGGACTGAGATTTGTATAATTTATTTATTGTTAAAATTTTTGGAATCTGAACGGAAACGAAACTGAACTGGTCAGGAGTACCTACCCGTAACCGACGAGCATGTATGAAAAGACTCATGGAAGTAGAAGAAGCGAAAGATGCCAGGATCGTAGCAAGTGGATAGAAGTGGTCTCTGCCTACCCCTATTGGAAACAGGCGTTACTGTATGTATGTATAAAGAAATCTTCAGTATTTGTTATGAATTAAACTGACCGTTTCTTAGGCCATGCTAGTTGCGTATCGCGGTGTTACTGCGTTGTAAAGTAGCTTATGTGCAATTCTAGACTACAGTCTATCTCTGAGCTAAATTTCATCCAGATCCGTTCAACCGTTGGTTGAGTAAGAATTAATAAACATCCAATAATCTAAACTTTCGCATTTATATTAATAGTGTGAAGTGTGATTACAATTTGACGGTTGAAATAGGACCAAATCATAGTAGAGAAGGTACCTATTATAGTGCGGTTGTTAGCGCAAGAAAATGACGTTGAAACAAAGCAGAAAGTTTAGGTAAAGATGAATATTTTTTCGATGTTTTTTTCGACGAGATGTCTAAATCGGCTATACAAAAAGTAAGAACTATGACGTCATCCAAAACTCTTGCAACCGCAAAATCAAAAATAAGTATAAACCTAAAACCAATAATCTCATTTCTTGCTAGAAACTTCCACTATCAAAACGATAGCAATACAGTACCGCTGCTAATAAAATTTTTATTAATCCGAACCAAGAAAACGTAGCATAAGCGTATTTTAGAATATACCTATCCAATATCCAGCGTATTCGACGTACAATAATAAACAGACGAACCGACGGTATATTTGTTTAGTATATTTGTTTTGTTAACATATATTTTTATACGGAACACGTGTACATGATATCGTTAACCGAAATGTGTGTTTACGCGAATTTTTCCAAATTTATTGTATTAGGGGTTTTGAGGAGTTATTGTCTGAAGGTTAGAACATCTCATAACTCAGTGCTGTAAACAAAATCGTAATTGAGATTGAATACCTTCGGGAACAGTATTCTTATGAAGAGCTGATGTTAATGGACGTGTTTTTGTTTGCTTTCGAGAGAATTTATTGGTTTTTGTTTGATTTACCTGTTGCTATCCTAAAGATAAGTTGAACTTTTGTCTTGCAATATTTTAAGTAATTATTACCCACTAATTTTACTAAGTTTTTCCGTAGGCCTCCGTGAAATTCTATTATTATTATCCTAGCTATCGAAGATGTATTTTGTAGGGCACAAATTTGGTAGAGCTACCAAATTTGTGGAGTAGACAACTAACCACAGACAGTTTGATTTTTGGCCTACAAAACTGGCCTTCCCAAACTTGTGGAGGGTTCGACTCATATATAGGTGCAAATAAACAAGCAAATTCATGTAAGCCGAGTGGATAGTCCTGTGGGCTATTTTTTTTTACAGTTGGAATATCTGCGTTTCGGCGGTGTGGGGTTGCCATGTTGAACACAAGTTTGCAAAATTCAAGTCTTCATTGATCACTTAACTAGTAATTTTGTGTGGAGGCTCGATTAGTTTACTTTTGAATTTGGCAAACTTATGTAGTAAAACTTCACTTTGACGGTAGAACTTCATCCTTAAGTATTAGGTACTACACCCAAAACCAACACCTTGTATACCTCCTACTCATGAAATAGGTAGGCAGTTGAGTATAGGATAGATAAGATGCGAGTACCACAACAAAGGTTACCCCAAAGGTATGAAAATCCATCTCCCAAATCAAATATCAGGCCGCTATACAATATAGCCGCGGCAGATTGTCAGAATAACAATGGAAGACGGACAATGCAGCCGGTGGTCGAAACAACCGCGCTCTTTGTTGGACAGAGCAGAGAGTAAAGAGCAGAGGGGACAACGATGGCACGACCAGAATCACGCAGAAGTGACATAAGGCAGACACAAAGCACGCGCGGTGCTGTTTCAAAACTGGTTCATACAATAGTTATTAAAGCAAATGTGTCGTGCGCTGAAGGGCTATTCTCTCGTTCGTTCGCTCTCTTGTTTCAATAGTCTTTGGAGTAAGGGTGACCAAGAACCATCTCGTGCGTCAAGAATAGTGAATAAAATAAATATTTGGGACACTTGAACACACGGTCGTCTGACCCCAAACTAAGCAAAGCTTGTACTATGGCGGCCAGAGTCTGATATACATACACATATACTTTTAAATAAATACTTAAATAGATATCAACACCCAGACATAGAACAAACACAAATGTTCATCACATGAATGTTTGCTCTAGGTGGGAATGGAACCCACGCCCCCTAGCTCAGAAGGCAGGTTGACTACTGAATGAGCCACCGAGGCAGTGGGTCTGCACCTTTATTTTAACATCGGTTTTGGGTAATTTAAGCCGTATATTACATTCTCAGTTTGTTAGGTAAGCTAGGCATTATTATTATTTTCTGTTTTAATGTCGCTTCTATGCGGATAATAGTCCACCTACTCTTTGACACTACACGTAGACGGACATGCCTGAAAGGTGCTACGGTGCGAACGAAACATACCTTTCACACAATAGTACGATTCACCCCTGTTAATTCCTCTGTTGATACAACCTAAAATGTTTCCTAATGACTGTGCAATAGAGTAGAATTTAAGTCTGAAACTTTTGATATAATTGATAAATATCACTTTAGGTAAATTAATGTTACCAAGATTTACATAACAATGGAGCATCTAGATTGTTATTCTCTTGGAAATTAGTGAAGCATTTTTGCGTTGGAAATAAGTGTTGTTGCGTTTTCTCAGTACACATTTTTAAATATTTTAATTTAAAATTAACTTATTACGATACTATAGGAAAGCATTAGCAAATTTCTGAAACTCTGCATAAATTTATCGTTTCATTTTCGCAATTCGTTCAACTGCAACATTGTCGTCTTAATAAACAATCCGTGGCCGCGAGTGCTAATACTATGAGCTAGTTATATTTATATGTATACAGTTAATGTAACTGTATACAGAATTATAGTAACAATTTCCTTTGATGTTTAGCTGGGCACTAAATGATGACTCCACGCCATTGGACCACTACCATTGGTTTTATAATTTCAGGAACATTAATCATTTTTATGCAAAACCTTAATACATATATTTTTTTAAATCCAAGTTTATGTCTAGCTTGTTGACTCAAAATATGGCAAGTATCATCAATCCGGCAAAAAATATTAAACTTGGATATGCATGTGCATTGTGCAAATAGATTTCGTATGTTTTTCTTTGGCTAGTATAGTGTGTATAAGTACGTGTAAATTTTGAAGTATCTTTAAGTAAAGCTAGTAATGTAAGTTCTACAATTGTTAGCTTTACCTATTTATTATTAACTTTATTTATTATTCATTTACGCACGTAAGTACAAACAAAGATACAGAATTTAAACTTAATTATTTTACCATTACTTACTACCTAGCGTGTGACAAATGATAATTATGTTAACAAATGAGAGCTTAAATTTGGATTGACTTGATTTGATTTTGATAAATTTGACTGCCTCGGTGGGTAGTGAACCTGCCTTCTGTGCTAGGGGGCGTAGGTTTCATTCCCGCCTAGGGCAAACATTCATGTGGTGAACATTTGTGTTTGTTCTAAATCTGGGTGCTAATAATCTATTTAAGTATGTATTTTAAAATACACATATTTGTTTGTATATCAGTCTCTGGCCGCCATAGTACATGCTTTGCTTAGTTTGGGGTCAGACGACCGTGTGTGCACACAGTGTCCCGAATATTATTTTTATTTTATTTTAAAAACAGTAAGCCTTGCGAAGTAGTCCTCTCTAGGTTGACGCGTATCGACAACTACTGTAATCCGTCTATCTAAGTCATTAAATAGCCGAGCAGACATCGCACTAACAAAAATATTTTATTAGAATAAGTTTCCATAGAATTACAAATAAACTAAAAACAAATAACGACTATGTCAATAAAAATTACACTAATTTGACATTACTACTTATGACTACTTATGTCAAATTTCAAGCTGAAAAAAGAAAAAAGGCTGAAAGGCCTGAGGTAGCTGAAGGAAACCCAATCATTTCTGAAAGACACTAAATCCTATATTATATTTTCGTTAATTTTTGCACACCCTGTCCCATACTCTTTTATATGTATCCTCTCCATCTTAAGGTTACCTGGAAGAGATCGCTCTTTCTCTTAAGTTTTTAAGGCCGCTAGTTGTTACACAGTTGTTACAGTTTAAGTTTTCCTGTTCTGTTTTTTTTTGTCATTACTGGGGTGAACAATAAAGTGTTTATCTATCTAAATATCTAAAGACACTATCTCTTCCATTTCTCTTTCATCATAGTAATCGTAAATGTATCACTAAAACTAATAAAGTACTTTCAAACGACCAACAGTCATTGTTTCATGCAATTTATTCGCCTTTCTCAAATAAATAGCTGACATTATGGCTCTTCCAGTCCTAACCTGCCACACGTCAAATGTTACGCGGACTTTAAAGCGGCCATCGGTTTACGAGCAATAAATTATAACAGCGCTTAAAGCGAGCGGTAAATAAAAGTATCGTTTCGGTCAGGTGATGTCTCGCCTGAGATAGGTTTATGGGTAAAGCGCTGCAGCCGCTAAATGGCGCGTGGCTGGTGGCTTCATTTACTTGCTATTTTGGGAGGATGTAAGAGATGCTAAATTCTAGAATGTCGTGCTAACTGTTTGAGTATTGTCTTACATTTGTTATTTATTTAGTTAATAAGTACTTTTTTCTTAATTTATTATAAAAGTTACGTTTTTGAAAATCATCTTTGGCTATAGGTAGTTTAGGTTTATCAAGTAAGATCATTACGTTTTTTTTTTAAATTATTATTACAAAATTGTAGAAGTCAGTCAATCTGTTTTTTACAATCTTTGTTCGTGTTAGTGTCACTATTTAAATTGTTTTTAGGTAAGCTCTTTTAGTTTTGTAATAGAAAACTGACTCCTGACTGACAGCCGCACGCGCATTCTCTTTGATAAAGACCGCCGAATGCGGCTGAAATGATAGTCGGAGTAAATTATTCAAATAGTACGTAAGCAGTTCCCGTTATACGAATATAATCATAATTAATAGGTCCTATTATATTGTTTGCAGTTAGGTAGGTACTGCATATGGCCTTTTAAATAAACAACATTTCGATAAACGTCATCAACTACCACAGAGCTATTATTTATTATTTACCTCATTTAAACAGAGTGTAAATCAAACGCTTTGTTGACGTCGCTTGCGACAACTGAGCGACAAAGTTGTGTCCACTATGGCTAGGGTTGGCAGGAGAAAACTGCAAGTAATCGATTGGTCTAGAAAACGTGACCATGATCCAACATAACAAGGTCTAGCACTCAGCAAACACATAATGACGTCATCGTCATCAGTCTCTTTCGAACTTGTTATAATGACTTATTTTGGTCTTGCTTAAGCATCGATTGATGTCACTACGTGTTTCTGAATGCCATACCTATTATACCGCGGTACTGTCTTATGTTTATATGTATCATCCTCTTTGTATCTGTCATATACGTAACTGTACGTATCTGTCAATAGTGAACTAGGCTGGTGTAGGTCATGAGCACGGATGTAGCTCGCAAACACTTTGGTATTATAAGCCTAAGTAACATAGACATAGGGCTTACAGTGCAACAGCCCATCGAGGTTGCGTGTGTAAGAACCTATAGGAAGACTCGGACGGGTCTTGGTGATTTTGATTTTAATTAAAGCGCTTTACACTTAGATCTTACCTTTAGTTTAGTTGGGACGATGTCAAATCTTTATTGTTCATCTAAAATCTACAGCTATGTAGAGCTCCACTCTGAATTCCAGGCAAATCCGTTGAGACGTTTCGGCGTGAAGAAGCAACATACGCTGTCGCAACTTTCACATGTGTGTATATGTGTGGTGATAATGATAGTACCTTACCTACATTTAGGGTCGATTTGCTCACACATGTCTTCAAACAGTATTCCAATTCTAAAACTAACAGCAGTAGGCAACCCTACTCGGTCCCAAAATACCCCGTCCCAGTACCGCGTGATTTATCCCGTGTACAGCTCCAGGTTAATTGACACACTGCGAAATAAATTTGAAACGGCGAATTTGAGTGTAGCGCTGCTGTCACACGGAGTTTAGGAAATAATTAGTTACGAGCTCGCTGCTAGATTTACAACGCTGGCTTAGGCTAAATGGTTTAACCAGCCCAGTACAGGTAGGTAAATGTTATATGGCGTCAACTATATGCTAAAACTAGGTGCGCCTCGCAGTTTCACTCACTCAACTACAGGAGCCGTACATATTTTTGAGCTAAAAAGTTCTTTTTGTAACAATGTAATGTGATGTAAATTGTTTTTTTTTTTTGCTTCCTCATCCTTTGTGACCTTATCGACTTTTTAACCTGATTGACCTTTGAACTCTGTGCCGGTGCTTTTGCCAATGCTGCTCCTAACCGGAATCTGTCCGAGTAGCCGTCCGCCGAGCTAAGAGCAAGGCAAGGCGAGTCCTCATTTTCTGGTTATTCTCTCTTCAATGCACAGACTCACGCAAGTCTCACATTTCATTAAATTCTTCCCGCATCCGCAATCTGCATCACCATATTACTGTTGTATGTATTTTTCAAGCCACACACCAAAGTTAGCACTACCGACACATCCCGCCGACAAGACGTGTGCGGCTTTTCCTCTTTTGAAATAGGGCCGCCGACATCATGCCGCTGTCGGAGAGTTTTTTTATGTTAACTTGCTTCTCTTACGATATCCCGTAATTGAAAACCAACACATCTGTTCTATCAATTAATACTTTTACTAATGAATAAATCTTTTAGACTTCTTTTGCCATTATAGAAGTCAATAACTTCTTTAAAGTCGTAATTCCAACCACAAACTGAACAAAATAGAGTTTATTTCGATCTCTGCGCTACACAAAGCCATCATTTTAAAACTAACCTACATCGTCCAGCCAATATGTCTGAACAATAGCCCGTGTCCGCTGTATATTGGTCTATAGATCTACTGTCAGCACATTTGGACTCGCGCGAGAAATTTGTCGATGCCACGTGAAGTATGGGAAAATTTGTCGACGCGATCTGTGAGTATATTGCTTGAAAAGAAGATTTTACATTACATTAATTCGTAGCATGCTTCGGTTACCTTATGGTCCTAGTTTTACTATGGCATGACTTGATAGCCTATAGGGCGATGATGGCCTAGTTGGAGAAGGCCCGCCTCTCAAGCCAGAGAGAGCGAGCTCAAACCCAGCCGACGGCACGCACCAATTTGTTCATTGTGTGAACATACGTGCGTATTGTATGTCATCTACTACATGACTAGAGCCCGGTGTGTGGCGACAGGCTCGCCCCCTGTCACATTTGGGACAGAATATCGTCCGGAAAAGTGTGGGTGTTGTATTACACCTCTACCAGCCCCTTCGGGGGAAAGGCTTGACGATATGTGTATGTGACTTGACCCGTAACTCAAATGAAAATCCTTCTAAGCTGAACCGCAGATGCTAGAGGTACGAGTATAACGTTATGTGACATCAATAATTCAATATGTCTTGAACTCAAAACATCTTCTACTCAAACTTGTTAAATGGGAGAGCTCATAGCGTAGCCCATTTATCTTATACTATCCAAATTCTAACAAATGCGAAGGTGGGTTTGTTCGTTTGTTTGTTTGTTATGCTTTCATGCTCTAACTATACAACCGATGATCTTGTAATTTTGTACACATGCTATCAGGGGTACAAAAAAGACATAAGGGGGTCACCCATCCCATCCCAAAAAAAATTACCACGGGGGTCACGAAGCATTTCATATCTATATCGAGATAAATAGTTAGTCACAAATACTGGTTCTGGCGCCCCCTGAATCTGCCGCTTGGGGCAAGTGTCCCGTTTAGCCCCGGTTAGCACTAGATCCTGGCCTACCAGCTAGAAATCTATAACCTCGATTGTAGTGTTGTAACACTTGTAACCGATCACCGATGAGTCTTCGGATGGGTATCCCCAAGTGGCATTTACAACTGACCACTACCATGTGCTGGATGACACTTTGTAGGTTCTTTAGCGCAACTTTTGTGTTTTCTAAGAACAACCGACAAGCCCTATCAGAGATCTTTGGGCAGCCTAGATTCTCTGACACTGACACGAATATTATTTCATCATTCAATCTCCAGCGAGACCCGAAACGTTTTACACCAAAACGAAAGGCGCACATTATTCGAAATGAGATCATTTCGTACCAAGAATCGATTTCTTCAAGCCACACACGATGGTGATCAAAATATTAACGAGCCCAATAGCCAGGTGTTAGAACTTTCAGCTTTCCATGAAATAGTCGTTTGGACTATATTTTATTGGCTTTTGGCTGGTACTATAAAGTTTATAGGAGTTTCTATATAATCGCCATTATTATGTTAATAACGGCCTTATATTTTAAACGATGTTTAGACTGGCAAATATAGGTTAAAATTTGCTTAATACATAACATAACTAACATAACATATCGTTACGCATTTCCCCTGAAAGGACTGGCAAGGGTGTATCCCAACACTCACACTTCGCAGTACGATATTCAGTTCTACATGTGACAGGGGGCTAGCCTGTCATCGTACACGATGCTTCAGTTATATGGCAGATGACATTAGTTAAATACGAAAATATAAACCAATTGGTGCCTGGTATTGAACCTGCACCCTCTGGTTTCAGAGGCGAGCCTTCTTCCAACTATGTTATCAGCGCCTTTTGAATGAAAGTAACTGTCTGTTATAAGTATGGCCCAGCACAAAAAACTAAAGTGGACAAGTAGGTAAAGTCTAAATTATGACGTATGGTAGAAGAATGACGGTATAAAACCAAAAAAAACACGGATATTTAGGAATTGAACTAACCAATTCCAATTATCTTCTGTCAAGAGTACTGGGATACCTTCCAACTCAGTTAATTAATTTCCCTATGTACTAATACCAATAGTTTACACAGCAAATAAAAATCACTAAAATGAAACAAAAATTTCAAACAGGACTTTCATTATAACAAGAAAGTAAGGAGGTAGGTATGATTTACTCGTAGACTTCATGACTCATTCAATAAATCTTTGCGCTAGGTAGGTCAACTGGCTTACATCATTCAGCTAACTTCAAACATTAAAATTTTACAGCACACTAAATACCCCGGATTCACCTGTCTCCTAAACATGGCTTAGAGCGAAGATGGATCTTATTTCTGCGAATCGCACCTGGTACTCGTATCTGGCTTCTGTCCTCATAAATATTCAGCCAACTCGAGATCAAAGAATGAAACGTTTGTAGCCAAAATGGTGTCTTCATTTTGTAGTTTGGTGAATTGTAATTAATATTTTGACGTGATGGAACTGGTATGCGGTTCATTCATCTGGGATTGTGTAATACGTACGAGCGTAGTTTCATTAATTATGATAAGTAACATAGTATATTTTTTGAAGAAGTTAATTTAAAAAATGTTCTGCATAGTCTTTCAAGATAGTCTTATTTGGTAAGTCTATTTTAGAGTCATCGACATTGTTTCTTACCCCTGACACTTTCATGTCTATTTCAGTAAAATTGCACGTATTGTCTGAAGCGCGCTCTAAGTATTTTTTTTTGTTACGGGTTGATTCTATCTTATTGCTTCTGTCCTCGTCACTCTAATATATAAGAGAATAAGAATACGAATAAGAATATAGCTATTGTAAAACTGCGTATTTACAAAAAGATGTTACAAGTTGTAAATTGAGTATCAACAGTCTGCCCATTTCCAACGTACAATTTTCGTCGTTTTTTGAAATAAAGTTACTTCAATGTGATTCATTTCCGGTCTTCAACATATTGAGTAGTAAAGAAGTAGAGTAGAGAAGAATACTTACGAAGAGTTGTCTGAAGCGCTAGGAATTTATGTATTTTATTTTATTTTATTTTATTGTACAGGGAAAACAGACGGCAGCTAATTTTACACAGTAGATAAACGATAAGTGTTAACACAAAAGCCAAAGTAGTTTTCACTTATAAACACTTATACAGTTGCAAGTAAAAAACCCTAAATACATATTATAAGTAAGTATTGTAAGATTTATTCAAATCACATCTGTTTTGCCTATGTAGGTATTTGCATGATATTCTCATGTGACGTACTCTTGTCATAGTAGTTCCTTAATTAATATAAAACCGTTGTCCACCGCCACATGTTGCGCGGCGCTTCAAACGAATTCCCATAATTTAAGGCGACACCAATCATTCAACAAACTGGGTTTATCGAGCTATAAATCATAATTATTTACCTTTTTTAATAACACTTGCTTTGCAAAACTGTGCTTTATCACTGCGTGATAAGGTTGATAGAGTGCGACAAGTGTTTGATAGTAAAACACTTGACTTCAAAGCATCGATTAACATTGTGACATGTGTATCACAGACGGTCTATCGTCTCAGGATTAGTTTGAGTTGGGTAAATTAAAGAGGTTTTATTTGACTGACCAAATGCTCAGGAATGTAGGTAAATAGCACAGAGTACTACCTGTTACATACAATCGTAAATAGGCACGCCAAAGACTGGTGAGGAAAGCTTATTTGGTTTCTCAAAGCTTTCCGAAGAGCCAGGAACATCTATTTACGATTGAGTATCTTTTACATCTTTATCTACTTAGATAAAAAAACAAGAAATTCTTCAACGCAATTTTTATTTTATTTCACTAGTTTCACTAACAAGTAATTCATTACATTAATACCTATAAATACATAATAAACAATAAAGTTTTTAAAATACTCGTACCCATACAAATAAATAAAATAAACACGCTTGTAACGCGCTTAAAATTGTAAAACGTCCATCAAAAACCGACCAGCAACTAATCAAAACTCTTTGATTCAAAATTACCTATTAAAATACCGTGTCTACAAAAACTTTTTAACGAAACAGGAGCAGTTATCCAAAACATATGGCCCATTTTCACCCACATAACTATTCTATATTTCACTCCATAATTATTCATCAGTCATTTCCTAACGAGCATATTTACTTTCGAAATGGCTCTGGAATTCCCTTGATTGCGGTGAGGTAGTTTCAAAAATCTGATGTTTACATAAATAATTTGAGTTTAAACTTAGCAATGTGGATCGATTTGTCAAGACATACAATTTAAGAGGGCCGCGACGTACTGAAATTTCCATACAAACGCACTACTGAAATTTCTTGAAAACCGTTTGTCAGATTATGACGAAATTTAGCATGTACAATTAAATTAACAATATCTTCGCCCCTATGTCCTTGGTTTTTTTTTAAAACGTTCTCAAGCGAAAATAGAGCTATGAAAAATATCCGCATTTTAAGGGGTCACTTTTGACTGATTTATTCAATAGGTAGACAAAGCAAATCAAAAATTCCATTAAATAGGGAGGTTGTCTACATCATTAGCTGTTAAATGAATCAATTATACAAGGGAAATTCTTAGTTACTTAAGAATGATTATGGTAGTGCAAAAGTCATAAAAAAAAATGAAATTGCACTTTGTCACTCTGTAGGTAAGTTTAGAGGCTCGTCAGGTATCATTACTCGCTCTCTTCACTCGTCTTCTTCTTCTAGACGAAATGGCGATAGAATACCTTAAGCCAATGCGAAGTTAGTCTAGGTCGCCTAGGTCGAAATTAGTTAGGTCGCCGGACTCTTAATGGTTGAAATGCGCTGGAGGCCATTTTGATAGATCATGTCATTTCTTTTTTTTATCCAAATTATAATCTATTCTCTGTATCATTGTGCCGGTGATGGCCGTTTTTGTTTCTTTTATTGTTGAATTGACTAGAAAGATCTATTGAAGAGTTATTTTGTACAAGATGCGCCCCGCGGTTTCACCCGCGGTTAAAAAATTAAGCTAAAGCTATTCTAGACTATAATCTATCTCTGTACCAAATTTCATCCAGATCGGTTCAGCCTATCTGGCATGAAAGAGTAACAAACATCCATCCATCCATTCTTACAAACTTTCGCGTTTATAATTTTAGTAGGATTTTAAGGTGCTTCAATGTTAGGTGCTGTAAGGTAATGCTCTTAATGTTGTTTTCAGTGACATTTAATGTACTACGTACTTTTTAAAGTCAAATTGCGAGAAACAATTTATCTGCACCATCCTACAATGAACATTTAATCGGTTGTCGTAGCTCTAAACACTGTCTGTCAAAGGCGACATAATAAAAAAAACTTCAAGGCTAGAGTGAATAAGTACCTTATAGGTCGTCGTGCTCCATCTTGGACCACACAACGTCGCTTAACATCAGGCGAGTTGGTGGTCAAACGCTGAACTATTCTACATTAAAAAAAATATTATATATTAGATACAGAAATTACATAAATATTCTATTATGTTTTGTTTGTATAGTTCTGGTATTTTTTCTAATATTTTAATGTAATTACTTGTTATTGTTAACAGATTGCAACGCCATCTAGTTATGGTGAAACAAACTGAACGCAATGCTAAGTTGTAAAAATGAAAACTACTCAAATCTTAGAAATGAAGATTTCTTCATCTGTGTCGATACACAAGTTAAGAAAATTATTTAAAAAAAATTGCGAACATGACTGTGTTTGCATAGTTCTGAGTTCTGCGCTACGTTGCCTAATAAGTTGGTAGATAAGTTTGATCAACTCTTAATAGGCTTACCACACGCACCAGCTTCACCAGACTTTTATCTGCGCATGCCAGATTGAACACGGAACATCGTGCCTGTTGGTAAAACTGTACATGGGCGATCTTAGACTTACCACACGGCTCAGTTAAGTACGTGCAGGCCTCAGTTGCACAGTTAGAAGTCTAGTGAAGCTTGTGCGTGTGGTAATTGGTGGAAATTTCGCTAGAACGCACTAAGCGTTTCAAGTCAACTTTTTTTGTAAGAACTGCAGAGGTGTGGAACTCGTTGCCAGCGTCTATCTTTCCACCTAAATACTATCCGGGGGTATTCAAGAGTAAAGTGAACAAGTATCTCTTAGGTAAGCGTGTTACACCTTCGATCACATCGACGCTGCCCATCAGGCGAGTCAGTGGTCAAACGCAGCCTAATCTATTGTAAAAAAAAAAATACGACCGATGAAGCAGAAAGGTTTACGATTGACGACCATTAATCGGAAGATGCCACGTAATGCGAACAAGGTGGACCGATGATCTGATGAGGGTCGCGATAAGCCGCTGGATACGAGATGCGCAAGACCGGTCGTTGTCGAGATCATTGGAAGAGACCTTTGTCCAACAGTGGTCTTCTTCCTGGCTGATATGATGATGGTGATTTGTTTTACGATGATTATAACTGAAGAACAGCTTTGTTTAGAATTGTAGATACTCAAATAATATAAAAAAAATTAAGTGGGTACCTAAGCTTAATAATAATAACAATAATCCACTTATTTCAGGCAATTTAACTTACATACAATGCAAGTTACAGAGGTCCATAGAAAATAAATACTTTACAGATTAACATAGATATAAATAACTTCAATAAAATTAACTTAATCTTCTTCATAATCCCTAGCGCCGGAACACTAGCCCTTTTGGCCAGAAGTCAGGCGAGAGTAGTGCTGCCTTGTGTTTCGCTGGAACCCGTAGTAAGTAAGACTTGAAATAAGTCTTACGGACAGTCGACTCCAGGCGCTGCATCGCCACCACCGGCGCCTCTACTCCCAGTCGGTTCTGCACAAACTTGTGCACGTCGGCTCCTGACGTAGTCGGGTCCACCCGGGACAAGTACATAAGAAATGTCGGCTCTACGGCTTTGAGACCGGGTTCAGTCGAGGTACCCTGTTTGTTGAGGTTATAACGACGTTGACGATTTTTCTTTCGGTCTACTGGTGTGTAAATAATTTATTTTATTTTTAAAGACTTTCCAAGATCTTTCAAACGAACATAATTTTAGCCATACAATATTTTAAATCCTCCTAAAATCCACATAGTTGTTAATCCATAACTAAGGATTAGTTTTACATTAACATTAATGATAGTATTTAACATGTTTTCTATCGTGTTAACAATGTAATAAAGTTCACAAAGCTGTGTAACATAACTTTTTATACCGGGAAATAAATCGTTTGCGATTTAATATAGATTATTTCTATGTTAATAATAATAGTGGAAATACTTTTCAGTAAAAGCATTTCTGTAGCAGGGGGCCCTATTCTTACGCATGATATTTATCTTGGTCACTCTCATTCCTACGACTTTTCAAACTAGATAGACAATGACCGAGATAATGTCTCAGGCGTAAGAATAGGAGGGCCAGTTTGGACATACATTTTGGGACTACTGCGTTTATACTAAGACGGCCAATCTTCTCGGGCGGTGGCACTTTTGGCAGGTGTTGCCGGTAACACGCGAAGGTGCTGGTGCATGGTTGTGAATGCCATTTCCGGACAGTGCTCTGGACACGATGGAAGTGGGGTACCGGTACGTTCCGTTCCGTCTATGGCGACGCTTGTCGCCATAGACCGGGCTCCAGTCATGTAGCAGATAACATACAATACGCATATATGTTCACACAATGAGCAAATTGGTGCATGCTGTCGGCTGGGTTCGAACCCAAATCACACTAATATTATAAATGCGAAAGTTTGGATCGATGGATGGATGTTTGTTACTCAATCACGGATGAACGGCTGAACGGATCTGAATGAAATTTAGCACAGAGATAGGTTATAGTCTGGAAAAGCACACAGGCTATACTTTTCAATCGCGGGTAACACAGCGGAGAATAATATGTCAATAAATGAGACATATGTTTGCTTTCGATCATAACAATGTCGTTGTATACCTCTTAGAATGAAAATAGCGATTTTATTTCAGTCACTTTCCCGCTTATGAGTTTTCTATCGAGAAAGACAATGACCGAGCATGTTGCACACGGATATTGTTCCTAATCTTCCTAGGTAAGTTGGTGGTCGCTCGCGGACATATTTACCTAATTATTTACGATATTTTTCGTACAATTTCAAAAATAACGACGTCATGGTATATTTTTACTCCAAAAGTTATTTACCTTTCGTAACTAACCCAATCCAGGCTAACATCGCCCATCGAACTCTACCTAATCCCTTCTAAAAATTAAAAATGTGGAGCACAAATCCGCTGCAGAGCAAATTGCCAATTTGTTAGGAAGTTACGAGCCGGGAAGCGAACCCACTATCACGCACGATCTCGATAAACAAAGTTAATCTGCGCTACAAATTGGGTGTTACATTGCGGATGGTTTAGTTTTTTAGATGGGATTATATTTGTGGCTCAATCCACCGTTAGAAACTGTTTACTATCTTTTAAGTCTTCGTTTTAAGAACGTTCTTGCTAATCTAACGATTCTGTTGGAACAATTCTTATTAACTTCTCTAACATGTAGGACAAAGGTGTCTTTACTTTTTTTGAACTTTTAAATAGTTTTGAATTCTCTTTGTTATTGGGTTTTTAAAAAACTGAATCGTATTGGAAGTTATTATTTTACATGATTACTTACCAAGTTTTACCGAAACCGGATAAGTAGTTCTTAAATCATTAGAATGGCACATTTGTATGGAATGATTCACTTCGATTTTTAACGAAGTTCGGGCAGTTTTGATCCGAGGGGTTATTTCGAAAATACTCCAATTTTTTTAAAGATAACATTATATTATAGGGTAATTGGAATCCAGACCGTATGCTATAAAAAGGTTTTTCTGCTCATCCTGTACTACCTCTAAAACGTTCCTTTAATTTAGCAAACATTTTTAACTTTTAAGTTGTGTGACAGTTTCGATAAAAATGTTATACATATAACAAAATCCTATCCTTCCTAACTAAATTATAAATGTGAAAATGAGTTTGTTCGTTTATTTGTTTGTAACGCTTTCACGTCTCAATCACTGATCTAATCATCATGATAGATAGATAGATAGATAGATAAACTCTTTATTGTTTACACTACAAATGACTAAACAACAAGAGAAAAATTTAAATAAAACTTATTATACAGTGTAACAACTGGCGGCCTTAACACTAAAAGCGACATAAATTTGCGTACAGGTTGTCGGGGGTACGGAAAAGGACATAGGGTACTTTTTATCATGAAAAAAATAATGATTCCTATAGAACCGCGGGTGTAACCGCGGGGCGCGGCTAGTATAAAATAACTCGAAAACTTAAAATATTTTAACGCTTAAAAGATAACCCAGGATCAGTAGAAAAACCCCTTGAAAGATTGCAGTCTGGATTGCAGTCACCCTGTACCTACAACAATAAATGAACCGACCTGTGCCTTGGGATATACAACATATTTTTTTCTGGTTTACTTACATAGTAATGCACGTTAATTCGTTTTCATCACGCGAACATCTCAAACGATCCGCTAAGATGATCAGCGGCCGGAAGAGGAAACTCACGAGGGTGCTGCCGTCGCATCCGCCCACCATCCGTCCGCCCAACGTCCGCCCAAGCCCAACTTCCGGTCAAGTTACGCGTCTTGGGCAACTTTACACAAAGTGCTTAGATAGCGTGCGGTGTGCTTGAGCGAAATTGTTTAAGTTCATACTCTGTAATTAAATTGAGAATTCGATTAACATACATTAATTTGTTTTAATGACATTTTTAATTTGTAAAAAAAAATTGGTGTGATTGATGACCTTTGTCCAAAATACAGTACCCTTGATAGCGGATACTTGTTTCAGCCTTCTGGCGTCGAAACGCTGGGGCCGTGGGGGCCAGGAGCCCACAATTTTTTTGAAGATTAGTCTAGGCGTCTGGTCGAAGCAACACGTGACCAGAATGCTGGCATATATCTTGCACAAAGATTAAGCATTACCATACAACATGGCAATGCTGCCAGCATATTAGGAACGCTACCCACTGGTAGCGATTTATTAGATTCGGTTATTTTATTTTAAGTTTATTTTAGTTTACCTTTATTATACACACATATATATGTCAAATGCAGTAGCAGTACATCCAAGGTTGCCGACAGTCACCGACATGAATGAAGGGTATATTGCTTGATGTCAGAGACCATATTTCAAAATAAATCAAGACGCACATCTCCTGTCAGCGGATCGGTTTTTGTATAGACTCCTCAATAAATATGTACTTGCAAAAACTATAATCACAGTAAATAATTAAAACAATTTCAATACCCTCATTTACAAAGTGACTTTCGTCAGAATCGCCATTGAATAGTTACAGCGCATATTTCTGTCGACAACCTGTCCAATGCAAATGATACTAACGACGCATTCGCACTTGGCATAGCGTAGTCGAAAAGTCGGAATGCAGCAATAATGGGCGAAAACGAAGTTTTTATGCATGTTGAATGCGAATAAAACTGAATGTTTCTTATTTGTAACATAACAATAATAGCTACGTTTTAGAAAATAGTTTTAGGTATTTTTCGTTTTATAAGTAAACAAACAGTTTTCAACTAATACGCAAAATACAGTTCTTAAGAGGGCCGCGACGCTCTGAAATTTCCATACAAACGCGCTACTCAAGTTTCTTGAAAACCGTTTGTCAGATATGATGAAATTTAGCATGTACAATTGAATTAACAATATCTCCGCCCTTATTTTTTTTTTTTTTTAAAAAGCTTGCAGTTTTCAACAGCGCAAAAAGCAGTCAATGTTTGAATTCGTTTGGAAACTGCTTTTTTTTGGACAAGCGTGCTCCATCGTAGGCCGCAACATTGCTTTACATTTATGTAAGGCAAGATGGCGCCAAAGGCAAGCTAAATGCAGAATTTACAAAAAAAAAAAACGTTTCGGGCAGTAGCGCTGTTGACGTAATACAACTGAATGCAACTAAATTCAAATTTTCGAGGTTTTCGGATTTAATAATCGTATTATCATTAAGAATGGCTTATGTTTATTAATTTGATTCAGAATTTTATTCTGGATGTTTTCAACGAGTAAATGTACGTACTTGAAAAACGGACTATGAATCCATTATTTACGTACTGCTAAGGATTGACTGCCAATAACATTACTGCATGACGACCACGACCGCTCTGTCAAGAGCGTAGCGACCAAGAAGGAGAAGGATTGACTAAATACTGATTGACGAATGCCAGTATTTAGTTTAATTATAAATTAATAAAGATCTTTAGAAATTGAACTAAATTATAATCAATTCTACCTACCTACTATAACATTTCAAACAATACTACACTAGCAACAGCAGACAATGCGGCGTGGCATCCCTATAAAACACAACACAATATTGCTAACAACCCACAAAAAAACTACACAAACATTATTAACAAAATAAAGGAAAATAAATCTAAGCAAATGACCTGGCATAATGCCTGACCAAACGTAATTATGCTAGTTAAAAAACCTAACACTCAGTTTCAGAAATTCGCACCTGAAATTTTAAAAACTGTCTGAGAAAATTCGGTGGCATTGAACTGTCGAAAATACACTGAAAACTTCGATCGTGAAGTATTAAAAGCATCGCTGAAAAGTTTATTTGGTGCAGATGGGATTTATTGGATTCTCAGTTGAGATTCACAAAAAATGTTTGGTTCTCAGGTAAATCTGTCAGAGCTTGTAAACATTTTCCGTAGCTTTTATCGCTCTAGAGTGATATTTTCAGAGTTCAGTCACTATAGCAAACAATTGCTACTCACGTTGTTAATACGTATCTATCTATAAGCTTATGAGAAAATGGGTTTCTCGTCTGATCATCAGCATAAATACTGTAAGAAGAGCGTGAAACGAGCACGTTTCTCCTAAACGGCTACCTGTTTCTCAGTAATTAGCATGTAATTCGATTCCTTGACCTCGGGAATAGCGACAAACTTAATATTTATGGTTTTGGATGTATAATTTTTGTATAATAAGCAAGATACAATCGCAAGTTCAAATTTCGAACCAATAGAGATTATATTAGAGAGCCAATAAAATCGCCGGCTTGCTCGAGGTCGGGGTCGGGGTCGCGTTCAGAGGATAGGCTCTCAGCGCACCCCGTGTGCAACTCTGCCGTTCAAAACATAAGTGTAAAAATTATTAAATTACATTGAATAAATTTAAACTGTATTACAACTGAAAAAAAAAACATATTTTCAAGCAAAGTTATAGAACAACTTAGTCGTTTCGTAAGGCGAGTGAAACAACGGAGCCGTTAGAAAACAACGGAGAAACAGGTTTCTATCCTTTGCATAGAACACACCCGTCTAGAACGTCTATTTCAGTGTTACACGTTATTGCTCTATCTGGCTCAAAATGGGCAAATGTTATGCAAATTTACAAAAAAAGTCGCATCTTAGTGGATTTATTTAAGCCAGTGGCATGTCAAGTATTTTGATAGTCACAATCAAAGTTAAGTAAGTATTATATTCAGAGTCAAGTCGAAGTCATGGTCTTGCAAAGAGATAAGATTTTAAGTAGAATAATCGGTTTAAGAGATAAGATTTTAAGTAGAATAATCGGTTTAAGATGCTGAAATATTAGTTTGAGAATATTAAATTACTTAGGAAAACAATAACTTCTTTTTTGTACAGGTGTTTGTTTCATCAAACAGTGTACTTTTCTCGCTAAACTGTATATATTAATAAAGACAGCACTGCATGATGTGGCAACACTGCTTAGAGAAACAAAAAACAATTTCGATGTTTGTTTTGAATTTTAATTCATCTGGTATGCCTTTATTTGAAAGTTGGTGCAATTATTATGTTACTGAAAAATTTTGGTAATAAAAGAAGGACTAAGTAACGGTACCAGGCTTTTCGCAATTGAAATGGAAGAAATCAACCAATTAATCATCTTACAGGAAGATTATATTTTAACCACCTAACCACATTATGTCTGCGTCTGTGTGCGTGATAAGGCAAATAAACACAGCACACTTAGCGAATTTGTGGCTTGCATATTGAGGTGTCATTTGGAAACCTACCTTGTCGATGTAGTTATTGTAAGCTACCGATAATTGTGAAATAAACATGACATAACATAGCATCACGCCTTTCCCTCGAAGGGGCTAGAAGAGGTGTAATACAACATCCACACTTCGCCGGACGACATTCAGTCTCAAATGTATAAGGGGGTGAGCCTGTCGCCATACACCGGGCTCAATTTATGTAGCAGATGACATAGTTACAATACACACATACGTTCACACAATGAACACATTGGTGCGTGTCATCGGCTGGGTTTGAACCCGCTCCCTCTGGCTTGAGAGGCGGTCCTTCTGCAACTAGGCTATCAATATATTTTAATTTCTTAATTATATTTTAAAATTTACCTATAGGTATATTGTGTACGTATTCGTTTCTTAGATGTATTTGTATCATTTTAAAAACAATAAACAAGAATACTTATGTTTTTGCTGAACATTTTATTATTTACATCACTGTACTTATAATATAGTAGCTAACTGTTACTTAACCACTAAAACTACTGAATGGATTTACATAATAGGTAATTAATTGCTATGCAATAGATTCCACGCGGGCAGAGCCGCGGGCAAACTCTAGTTATATTTATATAATTAAATAAAAGTTAATATTTTAACAAAATTTATTATTTTGTATTTACGGCCCATTTGTACTGCAATACTGGCCTGTCTGGGAAGTACCCTAATCAAATATTACATAACAATGTCGTCATATCGTCACGCCTTTCCCCCGAAGGAGCTGGCAGAGGTGTAATACAACACCCACACTTCGCCGAACGATATTAAGTCGTCCCAAATGTGACAGGGGGCGAGCCTATCACCATACACCGGGCTCCAGTCATGTAGCAGATGACATACAATGCGCACTTATGTTCATACAATGAAAAAATTGGTGCGTGCCGTCGGCTGGGTTCGTATTATCAAATATTAATATCTGTGAAATAGGGTCAACTGGGGCAAATGTGTCTGTGGGGCAATTGCGTCTTTCGAGAATTAGTGACAAACCCTTTACAAATTAGGCAAGTAACGCCACGCCATCTTGTACCGATTATTGCAACTAAAGAAAACAAAATTTAGGTGGCACCTAATTTGTGAAGGGTAATTCTCGAAAGACGCAATTGCCCCACAGACGCATTTGCCCCAGTTGACCCTAGTAGGTAAATCACCATCACCAACGATTTTCCACCCACTGCTGAGTATAGCTCTCCAATTAAGAGATAGGTAAATACAAAGATAAATTTATTAGCTTTTATTATAGTTCTCAAACAAGTTTAGGGTTTTATATTAATCCAATTACCCAATAATCAGCCATTACCGTAATCTATGTTAATTCTAACAACTCAACCTATTTTGAGTCGTCAATATCATAAAGTATACCTTTAATCTCAGCCGTTTGTAAATTAGCTTTTATTTTAATGCAGACAGGGTTCCAAATCGCTCTGAGCTCTCGTTTTGACAACTATTAGTGTCATCATTACGGGGTTTTATTTTAACAAACTACCTTCGTATCAAATTTTTGCGAGATATATTTTTTATCAGATTATTTGAGTATTTTTGTGGGTTTGATCTAATTTTATGGACTAAGTACTTTATTTTTTTTCTATTGTTTATCTTAATTGGTTTTATCTTTTTTTACATTAAATTTAAGTGGACATTTTAGGTGAAAAATATTGTTAGGTTTATAAGTCAGTCTGCAGTTAATTTTTCTTAAAATTAATAATTAAATGTACTTCATTCGCGCTTATTCAGGAAACCGTATCCAAAAATCTTCCTCGTGAAATACTGTTGCTATTTCTCAAATTTCATCAGGATACGTTCAGCCGTTTAGCCATTAAAAGTCTGCAAACAGACAGAGAGACATACAGAGTTACTTTCGATTTTACAATGCTTAGTCTCAGATCAACTAGAATATCAGATGGCGCACGGCGTTTGATTTAGGTGAAGCCAAGAACCATCCAAAAACTACGCTACTGTCGTATATGTACACAACACTCACACATTGACGCAAAAAAACTACGCTACTCGCTTCATCAGTACTAACCTGGACGTCACGCTGAGAACATACAAAAAAATTCTGGAACGATGCCGTCATGTGCTGTGAAATAATTTTCCATATGTAAGTATTGTTAATAACATCTCATCATATAGTAAACAGCATTGTTTTAGGTTATAATTTCGGACATATATATTTACATAGTGCTTTTTATTTTATTTTATTGGCAACTGGATACAAAGTTCATAATGCCATTTTAGGACTTGACAATGACATTACATGAATTTGTGGAATGTCGTGCAGTGTTGTCATAATCGCATTTTTTTCTCCAAAATATTATTTTAAATCCTAAGACTTTTTTAGGTTCCCAATTAAGATTGAAAAAGCGACATTAAAAGAATGGGTGGTTGCCATACAAAAAAGTCGAAATGATCAAAAATGGCAACCATCAAAAAGAGATGTTGTCTTTTCAGACCATTTTAATGAAAGAGACTTTTACCTGACCAAGCTTGGCCTTCGCCGTCTGAAAAGGACTGCGTATCCCATCAGGGTAAGTTTTAATTTTTTACCAACGAAAAGTTGTTTTCAATTCAACGCGTATAATTTTTTTTTTCTGATTACGTATTATGGTTCCATACTCAAGGGGTGCTACCAGAACCCCAATACTAAGTCTACTATATTGCCTTCCGTTGATTAATTAAAAAAATCTTTATTTCAAAACTGTCGTCCTGTTTAGGTATTATGATTAAGGTATGATGATGATTTTTTGGCAATTGATATTTGGCAAACATTTGATTAATTAACCTGGGAACTATTACATGAATTCAGTGGAATGCGGAAACATACGTTGGAAAACTACAATACTCAGGGTATTTTTTTTTTCATGGCAACACTTCCACAGCACACATGTAACAAGAAGTGGCTTCACCTACATCATACGCCGTGCGCCATCTGATATTCTAGTTGATCTGAGTGCTTAGTACGGATGTTTGGGTTGTATCTACTTCAAAAAAACGATGGTCATTTGAAAAATAATCTTTAGTGACAAAACTAGGTAGTAGTAGTAGTCAGAGAGTAAGTTTTTAATTACTAAAATAATTTCCATCTGCTTTTTTTATCATAATTTTCTACAAATGTCTAACACTTGTTAGGAAATTATTAATTGCACTTAAGGCGAGGCTTTCCCAGAACTTTAGGTATTTTACTCTACCTCAGGCCGCACTTTTTGGGAGCGCGACGTATTCATTCACGCGACACAAAAGTTGTGTTCGATGCGCCGCGCGCACGTCTTTCACCCGTCAGTCACTTTATGGTATCGAGTACCTAAACACCCATTTTTAGGAAATCGATAAAATAATCCGTCCGTCATTGTACTCATCCATTTTATGAACATTTTTTATTTGATGCCAACCAAAAAAAAATCTAAAAAATGCCGTTCAAGCCAATATAGGTACAACCAATCTCATGTCCACGAGTTGTATTTTTGATGTGTGAGCAGTCGTGGCATTAGTTTCATTTTACCGGTAGTGTCATATTTCCATTTTATCACACTTCACACTCATAAATACAAAAGATTGCGATTGTGTGTGGAAGTTAGGTACTTACTCGTATTTCACTTATTCACACCTAAACGGCTAGACGGATGAGGATCATATTTGGAACGGAGTTAGCTTATGCCCTGGATTGACACATAGGCTACTTGTTATCCTTATTAGGACAAATATTTATACAGGGTGTTGGAATAATTGTGTAACTACCGGTATTCATTAAATAATACAACATAGTAAATTTCATTATTTTTGGGTAGGTATATTGTATAACAATGGTAATAACAATTTTAATTACCTTAATTTACCATTAGGTGCGTACTAATAATATTGTATGGTTTGTTAAATGTTACAAAATTAAAAAACTACACGATTCAGGTATAATTTTGAACAATAATTATGAAAGAATCGAGTAAACTTATACCGGATATATACATACCCTGGGTACGAAGTGGCGGACATTCTGCTAGTACTAACAAAACATCCAATACAAAAATATACATTCACAATATTTACATTTATATATTATTATACAATTGAGCTATAGGTAGGTACGTAGTATTATTATCTGTTCTGTGATATAGTTGTAGAATCGATGGCAGCCTAGTTGGGAGTGGCAATTTTGCTCTGCTGGATTCGAACCCAGCCGACGGCACGCACCAATTTGTTCATTGTGTGAACATATGTGCGTATTGTGTGTCATCTGACATAACTGGAGCCCGGTGTATGGCGACAGGCTCGCCCCCTGTCACATTTGGGACTGAATATCGTCCGGCGAAATGTGGGTGTTGTATTACACCGCTGCCAGCCCCCTCGGGGAAAAGCGTGACGATATGTATGCATGTCTAGCCATAAGTTCTGTTACAAATGAAAATGCATTTATTTTTATATACAGTAATGTAATGTTAATAAAAGTTATATTTACATATGTATTGAAGTCTTAACAAAAATGTGTTTGTTCTATGTCTGGGTATTATTATCTATTTAAGTATGTATTTAAAAAATATCTAAGTATGTATATCAGTCTCTGACAGCCATAGTACAAGCTTTGCTTAGTTTGGGGTCAGGCGACCGTGTGTGACAATGTCCCGAATTTAATATAACTATTATTTTATTCAAAATTACCACATTTGGCCTTGATAGAGGCCTTTAGTCGGTCTGGCCAAGAATCTATGGATTTACGGACTGTTTCCATAGGAAATTTAGCCACTGCTTGCTTCAAAGATTTCTTAAGTGACTCTTTGTCGGCGTGTCGTTTAGAGCAGGCCATGCCCTCTAAACCTGACCATAATTTGTAGTCCAGGGGGTTTTGATCTGGGCTAGAGGAGGGCCAGTCTTCAGTCCTTATAAAGTCCGGAACATTGGCTTCCAGCCAGGCTTGGGTAGTTCGCGCCTTGTGACCATGTGCAGAGTCTAGTTGGAAACTCCACGGTAGATTTTTAAAAAGTGTATTGCTAAGGGGTTGTACAACACCATATAAGACGGTCTCTTGATACACTTTGGCAGAAGTTTTAACCCCCTTTTCACAAAAACTAAGCTTTGTGACGCCGTGATAGGATACCCCCCACCAAACCATGACTGACGCAGGATGATGACCACGCTGAGTGAAACAGGGTCAATGTCATCCCCGTGCCTAAAACAAAATAAAAATAAATATTTATAAGTATGATGTCCAAAAGATCAAAATATAAAAATTCTAAAAAACCGACCAAGTTCGAGTCGGACTCGCGCACGGAAGCTGTCGTTCAAGCTTGTTGGTATGTATGTACATAATTATATAACAACTACATTACAAATAAATGAGCTTTCAAATGACACCTCAAACAACTGATTTGATGAGATAGAACTCGAGATATAAGCAATAATCTACAACGGTCGGCGGCCATCTTTGTGACGTATATACATAGCTTCGCGTGTCCCCGCTATCGCTTCTTACAACCGGCAGTTTCGAATTTCAAAGGCAACGACGAACACATCCATACCAGTCGTAGGTTTATAAAAGCTGTACTTACAAGATTTACCGAAATGCTCGATTTTCGCTAATCGTTAAAAACGAATATACAACTTTACGAGTTTTCTTCAAAACAGCCAAAATCACGTTGCAGTACTAATTAGGCCTAGATGTGTTCAAATCATACGGCTATAACTCAAACGCTACCAAACACTCGTGTAGTACAGATTGCTCAGTCAAAAATGAAAGTATGAACGACGTCCCCTATCTCACCTAACACCCTATATAATTTACATACATACAGTACAGTCAAAACTTAGCGAAGATCCGCCACCTTGCATGTTACAAAAAGAAGGTAGGTACTTACGTTTCGTCAATTGCAATGTCATCAGATTTTATTACATTCTCTTGAAGTACTCTTCTGCAAAAAAAAAACGAAGATAAGTATTCATGTAGGTAAGTATAACTACGTAAATATCACTACTAGATATACCACTAGGCCGGGTATTTACTCGTTGTGCAGTTCAGATTGCTCAGTAAAAATGAAAGTATGAACGTCGCCCCGTATCTTACCTAACATCCTGTATAGTTAAAACTTAGCGAAGATCCGCCGCCCTGCATGTTACAAAAGGTAGGTAGGTACTTACGTTTCATCAATTCCAATGTCATCAGAGTTTATTACATTTGGTTATAGTACTCTTCTGAAAAAAAAACAAAACTGTAAGATAGGTATTCGTGTAATTATGTATAACTATATAAATATCACTGGTATGCCACTAGGTCGGGTATTTACTCGTTGTGCAGTTCAGATTGCTCAGTAAAAATGAAAGTATGAACGTCTTCCCGTATCTCACCTAACATCCTACATATATAGTCAAAACTTAGCGAAGATCCGCAGCCTGCATGTTACAAAAGGTAGGTAGGTACTTACGTTTCGTCAATTCCAATGTCATCGGAGTTTATTAAATTTGGTTGTAGTACTCTTCTGAAAAAAAAAACAAAACTGTAAGATAGGTATTCGTGTAAGTAGGTATAACTATATAAATATAAATATCACTGGTATGCCACTAGGGCGGGTATTTACTCGTTGTGCAGTTTAGAATGCTCAGGAAAAATGAAAGTATGAACGTCGCTCCGTATCCGTATCTCACAAGTTGTCTGGGTGAAATAATAAATGGTGACCGACATAGTCAAAACTTCGCAGAACACCCGCTTCCCTGCGTGATACAAAAGGTAGATAGGTACTTACGTTTCGTCAATTCCAAAGTCATTGGAGTTTGTTACGTAGTAGTCTTCTGCAAAAAAAAACTGTAACTGTAGGTAGGTATAACTACATAAATATCACTGGTAGGTATACCACTAGGCCGGGTATTTACATCGTGAATACACGTAAAGAGACAAAAAAGTATCTATGATGATGAGTATAATATTTGAAAACACTAAAACGAATATAAGTAGGTACTAATAGATTTGTTGATACATCATCTGACTACAAAAAGCAATGCAAGAAATGTCGATTCTAGTAAATAAAAACAATGATTACCAATTTAATCTAGTAGAAGTTTATCTACTTACCGACGTTTGCTCCTTGACTCGTACGATTTTCTAAAAGCCAGACTTGAGCATTTTTTTCGTTTATTATGTTTGTTACCCATTATGGCAAAACTAAATGCTTGGTTGGTATTGGTGTGTGCGGCACTGCGGAGATCACAAAAATTTGGCACACGTCCGGCGTCGACGGGGTCTGCGGGCGGACTGGCGGTCACGCAAACGCGCCTTTTTACCATGAATTCGTGATAAAAAAATCATATAAAATTACTATGTTAACTTTTTAGCATTTTTATTTATGATTCCATTTTTTTATTGCGTTGTAATTCGTAAAAAAAATAAAAAAGCAATATGATTTGTAAAAATTAAGTCGCAAATCGCGTTTAAAATACCAAATAGAGGTGACTTTGGATTTTTTTTCTATCGAGTGAAGTTATTCATTACATGTATCAGATTTATGATTCCACTTAAAAACATGCTTAAGAATAACATATTTTTTTTTACACAGTAAAAACCATGGTTTATCTTAGAGGAAAGTTGATTCTTGCTAGACGTTTTCTGGCCAGGCTCGCCTTAATAAAACTATTGTGATGTTAAAAACACGTGTGTAATAACATGGACAACAATTAATTCGCGGCAGGAGGTGAGGTCGATCGCAGTATAAAGTGGAACAGTACAGCAAGTTACTTACATTCACTCAGTACTTACTCAGTATGGTAAAACAATTGAAAAAGTAGAAAAAGTTTTTACATTTATTTTCGTGTTTACAAGAACTTATCATAAAGTTTGATCTGAAAACTTAGTTATTTTACTTACAAGTTTAAGGAATTTTAGTTTTTTTTTTTCCAAACCTCACAATAATATCTTAGATTACACTAAAGTTTAAACAGGAATTTATTTTTTCAATAATAAATCATTATTATCGTTTACTGTAGACACAGGTGGTTATAAAGAAAAGATCCCTTGCACACATCATTACAAATGCCTTACAGACTAACATAACATTTAGGTGTACAGTTTTAGTCAAATGTATTGTCATTTATCTATTTTAAGAATAATAAAAAAAATGCTGTACATTAAAAAAGTAAACAGTTGACCTACTGCATTTATACAGTAGGTACTTCTAAAAATTCGTTTATACATTCATAAATTGTATCAAGAATAGCTCAGCTTACCGGTGACCCACGTGGGTATGTGTTTTTATTATAGTGGTAGATATTATAATACTTACTGCTTTAATAAAAACATCACAATGTTTATTGCGTTATAATAATAGCTATTTTATTACTCAAATTATAAAAATAGCGTTATAGTAGTAAGTAGTGGTGTATAGTTTTGTGTTAGCTGATGTTACTTTTGGTTAATTTGGTTTTTCTAACATTAACCAATCAGCGTTGGGTAGACCAAAGTGTACACGAGTAACGCGTAACGGGCAGCATTACCCTTAACATAATTATATACTACGTAGTACATAAAATATCTCAATGTTCCGGTGCGTGTCTATTTAGATCCCGTCATTCCGTCAGGCATAAAGGCAGGCTAGGTTACCGAAGGGTTACTAGCTCGGTTATCTTTGAAAGTTTAATAACCATTTTTTCACCTCAGAAGCTCAGAAAGATTATAAAAAAAAAAAATTAAAAAAAAATTCGGGACACTTCCACACACGGTCGCCTAACCCCAAACTAAGCAAAGCTTGTACTAATGGCTGCCAGAGACTGATATACATACTTACATATTTTTAAATACATACAAATACATTATCAAACCATTTGCACAATTTACAAACACTGTGGACCCCGCACTTGGAAAACCCAGTATCGCGGGCGTCCACTTGAACGTCTTTGCACAAAATTAATGGCAGACTAAAACAAAGTAAAATTTAGAAATTTAAAGACAAATTTGAAGTAAAATGAAATAAAATTAAATCGGACTGACATATTGAAAGATAAACAGGGTGATTGTGAGTGTGTGTGAGTGTATGTGTGTGTGAAGTGTGTAAGGATGTGTGAAAGCGGTGGGGGAGTAAGTAAGGAAAGTAGGATGGGAATTGGTAGGTATGAATTTGCGAGACGCAAACCGAGAGTTTATTTGACGATGGATATGAGTTTCTCCGTTTTGTCGTAGGACAGTGAGCGCAGGTAACACTCAATAACTCTCTTGGCCTCACGGACAGTGCTATGCCGAATGTCACAGAGTCGAAGTACTTTATTGTAAACAGCTGCAAATAAGAAATTTGGTAGGCGCTGAGAGAATACCGATTTCACACTGATCGGGTGAACCCTGAAAATCCGTTTTTTCAACATTTTGGGGTTTCTTGTGAATTTAATACCGATCGATGCATCAACAAGACGACCATTCTGACTTATAGTTGTGAACATACTTAAATACACGGGAAATTACTCACGTACGATTCAGTCGATTATTCCGACTATAGTTTCAACCGCATTCGGCGGTCTTCATCAGGGCGAGTGCGCGCGCGCGGCTGCGTCTCGCATAGCACTCGCATAATTTCCCGTGTTTTAAATCATAATGTGTGAAAACCACGTCAGTTTCCATAATAATACTTAAATACATATCAACACCCAGACATAGAACAAACACAAATGTTCATCACATAAATGTTTGCCCTAGGTGGGAATCGAACCCACGCCCCCAAGCTCAGAAGGCCGGTTCACTACCAACTGAGCCACCGAGGCAGTCATAATATGGTTATAATCATTTAAAATCCGAGTGCAAAAGTGCTCTTTATCTGTTAGTCTCAGATCAGTCTAGAGGAAAAGATGGAACACTGCGTTATATCTCGCTGAAGCCACTTCTTTTCCAATGTGGTGGTAATGTTGCCATGAAAAAACATTGCTCTACCATTCGTTAGCCATTTCGTTCCAATATACAACCTTAAGAGATTTAATATTTTAAAAACTGCACATATTTGTAAGAGTTTAATGTTACGGCTTTTTCAAAATTGACTTGAAAAAAAAACTGTACAGTTTTTAAAAATAACCTCAAAATGTAGTCCAGGCCACACATTTATAATGCACTATGTATTTAAGTACACGAAATTATACCATAAACCAATGTACATAATGTCGAGGTAAGTATGACCAAGCGAGTAGCGTAGTTTTTTTGCGTCAATGTGTGAGTGTTGTGTATCTATACGACAGTAGCGTAGTTTTAGGATGATTTTGGCTTCGCTTAGATCATACGCCGTGGGGCATCTTATTCTCCAGGTTGATCTGAGCTGCTAGCGTTGAAAGAGTTTTTAAAATTCGAATAAAACCTTAGAATAGTCGTATTGGCTTAGCCAGCACAATTGCATGAAAAAAAAAACATACTTAACTTTCCTAGCTGTAGTGAGGTGAAAAGTTGTGGGTTTCGCTCGGCAGGAAAGTTTTTCGACGTCTCGTAGTTTTGCAATCTTGCATAACAAAATAACCTATTGTTCTGTATTGTGCAGTAGTTCAACTGCAGTAGGTTATAACACGTCACTGATTACCTTCTTTCTTCTTGGCTGACATCCAATTTCGACTAGGCTTCGTATAGCCCCTGTGGCCTAATGGATAAGGCATCGGCCTCCTAAGCCGGGGATTGTGGGTTCGAGTCCCATCAGGGGTAGCAATAACTTCGTTTTGGCAATTTTTTCATTATTTTAACAAGGAAAATTCTATAAAAAGTAAAGTTGCGATTACTTCATATTCCAGTCCTTTGCGAATTTGGTAAATTATGCTTGACATTAAATCTGTTGAACAGTTTTTGTTTAATCAGGTTGATTAACCTATATTGATTCTTATTTCATAGGTAGCAGAAGTTACAGAGCTTCGGCTATCAAAACATATTCCTAGACAGATACATTGTTACTCTATAACGTCTCAATCATTCTATTTACCTAGTAAAATAATATTCAAAGTATCTGCGGCGGATACACTCTCAATAAAACGCTAGTTCAAAGCATTCTAAATGTTTTATAGTCCGGTATGACCGTCGCTTTAATGATAGAAGTGCTGATACTAAAATATTATGTACCTTGTTTATTATGTGGAGTGATTCCGCTGGAAACGTGGGATAGTTGCTGTGCTTCGAAGATGTACAGAGTGTGCAGATAGCAACCACGCCCATAAAGCTTGAATGATAAAAATTGATTATTTCCTGCATCTTTGCAGTGATCATAGCCTAGTATGTGGCGCAAACTTGGCGAAAATCTTAATCTGAAGAGCGCAGGTTCAAATTCTATGAGTTGAAATTGAAAAGAAAGGTCTCGAAAAAAATCACAGCATGGTTGTGGTATGTCTTTGTCTAATACCTGCTAGCTAACTGCTGCATTCAAGTTGAAAATTTATCGTTAAGCACGTAACGGTAATCAGTACTAGAATCTAGATTGTAAACCGATTCTCGGTTTACAATCTAGACTAAAAAACACAACATATTATTTCATCCAAGTCGAGTTTAGAAAGCCACAGCCGTACCTTCCTTTTTTCGAAGCCTTTCAAGCTATTGTCAACCCTCTTGCAACTTTGTAGTGGATAAAGCTAGAAGTCTGATAAGAAACAAAAACGGGTTAATACGAGTATTTCTAGATAATTTTATTCCCAAATTTCAATCAATTTGAGCCATTAGCCTATGAATTATTGCAATTCAAAATTCCTTCATTTTGTCACTGACACACTCACTCGCTCACTGACAGATCATCATAATTTCTAAGGTGATTGTAATAGATTTGCAATCTCCAAATTTTGTACATAATTAGTACTTAGCCTTTACAGCATGGTTAAATAATGCTTACGTACCCTTTTAGTCTAGTTTCCTAGTTATAAAAACTGCATAAATAAGTTTGTAATCCTGGATACTTTTATGTGGTAAGGGGGTTTTTAGCTTAAGGAAAGAACCATTTCCTTACGTTAAGTTGGGATTATATTATTGGCATAGGTACTTGCGTATCTTTAGTGACAATGCAATTATATGGTATCATGAAGCTGGCCTGATGATGGAATCAAAAGCTGTCCATAGAAACTCCTTGTTTGTTAACAGTAAACTAGCCGTGTTTGGGCTCAATTTGATCAGCTCACGGTTCTCCTACTAATTTCATTGTCATCATCAGTAGTCTTATGTACAGTTCTTAAAAGCTTGTTTTGACTTGTCTGTGCGTAATTTGATGTACGTAATAATGCTTGCTATGATATAAGAACACAGGGTGGTAAAAAATTATTACCTGCAGTATAAACCCCGTCTGAAATCGGTTAATTAGGTAGGTATTACAGAGAATATTTTATGGAGTTGTAAAAGCAAATCGCGCGTTAAAAGTTGGCAGGTTACAGGTTTCTAAATATAAACAAGTGTGTTGCGAAATATTGTCTTGTCTCCTTCGAAGTTTACGCTAAACTGTTCCAAATAATAAAATTTACCAACCTGTTCATAATTACGACTGATTTCGACATAATCTACGGACCCCTTAGGGTTCCAAAGGTTTTGTGGAAGTCGTCTATTTTTACCCGACTGCGCCAGAAAGAGTTTTTCGAGTGTATGTATGTATGTGGGTATTTCTTTGGCACGACAGCAGCCTAAACAGCTTGATGCATTTCGACATGCGAGGTGTCATTTTGAATTGTCTTGATAGCGGAAGTGACAGAGTACAACACATTGCAGCTGAGTTTTTTGTTTTTCTTTTAATAGTGTTACTTGTTTAGAAATTGTTGTACTATGTCTACGATTTAAAACCGCTGAAATATATTAGTAAGTTTTGTACTTGACCATTATAACTTTTTTTTTCTGTTTTATGATTTATGCTGTAATAGACTAAGGCCTGGTTCTAAAATGAATTAATGTTTTTAGTTTTACAAATTAAAAGTAAATCAAGTCAGATCTACACTAATATTGTAAGCAAAGGTGTTTGTTTGTAAATTTGTAAGTAGGAAGGTATTTCCGGAAATACTGATTGTGGTCCGGCAATTATAGTCATACATTTCTAACATGGCTGATAATGGCCGGGCTACAGTCAAAAATATTGCCAGTATTGCCGGGACAGAACAAGATAAATTCACTGAATTCATACCATAAAACGTTGGCGAAGCAGCGTGCAGATAGGTAAGTTAGTAAAACCATAATTATAATATATACCTCTACAATACGAAAAAACATACCAAAAAATACTTATTAAGATTTGAAAAAAATAATTCTAATTTCAAATTTACAACCTGCACTACCACCGCCCTCAGGTGCGCTCGGCCCGCCCTGTGATCGATCGCACAGGTGTACGCGCTCTGATTGGTCGAGAGTTGAGGTGAGACAGGTGCTTCGAGAGTTGACCAATAAGAAGCCAGCATTAGCACTCAGGTAGATAAAGCCTTCACGCCTCTTGTATAGCAAACAAATGACACCTACAGCGTGAAGGATATTCAGAGAACTGATAAAGATTGTTGTTGGTTCTTAGCAAAAAAACAAAACAAATTACGTACATTTACTGTTGTTTTTATTTGAATTTTGCTATTGGACTTCTAAAAGCACTAAACGAAATACTTATTACTAGCTGTTAAGATATTTCCGTTTCAAAATATAATTCAAATCCATCAATCCGTTTGAGCATAAAAAGGAACCAACTAACATCAATACAAACTTGCATTTATATTAATCATTAAATATCATTATAAAATCCTTAAGACTAGTTGCACCCGCGGTTTCACCCGCTGTCCTAGAGAAACCATTAATATTTCGGGAGAACAAGCAAATTATATTAATCAAAAGTTTATGCTACGTTAACCTATACTCAATTTTGTCTAAGTCCGTTCAGCTGATTTTAATTGATTGAGTAACAAATATCCTAACAGAAATTTCCTTCAGTTTCTAGCATTACTTACAATTACGTCAATGACGTCTTCACATGTTGCTTCTGTTCTCGAACATTCACTGCAAACATTGGGTATATGTTCTTTTGTCAAAAATAATTTATATTTCATTTGTAATATAAAATCTTTCTTTTGTAAAATATTTTTGAAGTTCTAGACATACGCATTAAATCTGTATACCCCACCTTAATAATAGCATGTTTTCTAATAGTGTATATGTAATGGCTCTTAAAATGTATAATACCTTGACATAAAATTATTGGAAGGAAATAGATTCAAAAATAAACTTAAATCCTGGCTTATCCATAAAGTTTTTTACACTACTAAAGAATATTTTGAGGACCGGAAATTAATCTCATTTAATATATTAGATCTTTAAGTACTTGTATTACTAAGAAGAAACTAGATTTCGAAAAACAACGAAAATTGTACGCTCGAAATGGGCAGGCTGTTGATACTAATTTACAACTTGTAACATCTGTTGTACATAGTTATACAATAAAAATATTCTTATTCTTATCAGCCATGTGAGGACGCACAATCAGTAGCCTCCCAGTTACAGCAATTGGTCGCCGTAGCCAAAATCTGTTTGGACTGCATCATCATACCTGTTACGTGCTAGCGGCCCTGTGAACTTTAGACCTCGCCGCCAACTTCTGTCTCCTCTACAGGTTGCATTCGCTTTGGTTCCTCATTTCTCATACGGACTGCTAGAGTATGGAATACTCTGCCAGACTGTGTGTTCCCTGACACTTATACTCTGGGTGTCTTCAAGTCTCGAGTGAATCGTTTTCTTCTAGGCAAGCGTGCTCCATCGTAGGCCGCATCACTGCTTATCATCAGGCATGTTGGCCAAACGCAAGCCTATTAAGTAATAAAAAAAAAAAATGAAACCGATTCACTTGAAATTTTGCGAAGGTCCTACTGATCGCTATAAATTCTTATAAATTCTTCTTATCTTCTTATTCTGTGTAATTACACAGAATTAATAACGATTAGTAAACGAAAACAGATCCAGACAAAATTCGGACATACGAAAGCATTGTTGAAACTGAAGCGTAGACAATTCGTTCGCTAACGCTCACTCGGTCGAAAAGTTAAAACAGAAATACACCTACCTACTTATACATTACCTACATAATATACGCTTTCCGTTTCTCAACCCGTTATTTTCCCGTTTCCCAGCAGGAACTATCACCCAATTAGAACTAGCATAAATCATAATAAATACGTGTGTTTTATCACTCCCATGTCATTTGGCAGCATTTTTATCTCACCTCTTGTATTACACGGTGTTTCAGGACGGATATCCGGCGTCTAACGAGCGGTAACGACGTGCGGAGTGCCGACGGCTTACCTGTGTCGCTCGTTAGTAGAGATGAGATGTCGATGGAATGGGGTATCGATTTGTCGATGGATTTTTTATTGAGTTTGGGCCTTGAAAAAAAGTTTTGATGACCCTGCCTTTATAGCTACGTAGTTATTTTCGTATTCTTCCTGTTACTATCATGTGTATTGACCTTATGTTGTTAATAAAATGATATATTGTATTGAAACAAAATACCTTGCCTTCCACCAGCCTAAGGAGTTTTAAAATTAATTATTCAGTAGTTTCTAACAATCTTTACCGACAAATAAATTGTATGTTTAAATGACTCTAAATGCAAGTCAAAGACTACTAATATTGATGCAGGTCACGAAATGAATTAGGAGGTTATTAATGTGGTGTGAAATTATGAAAGCGGTAAGATAGACTACCGTTTGATTACTATTTATATATTGATTATTATTTATATTTAGTATGATAATTATTTTCGTAATGGTACCACTAATAAGTACAGTAAGTTTGTTTAAAATGTGGAGCCGTGCACACTTCAATTTACATTGATATCTTAATTTTACACTAAAACTTTATTGTGCCACAAATAGATTTACACCTGCCCTCACTCTCAGCTTTTATGAGAGCTCTCTCAGACTGAGGTATTTTTGTGTCAATAGCCAACAGTTTAAAAAGTAATTTCTCTATTCCCTCACAAATGTCATCAAACAGTCTACCTACGATAGAACCATCAAATAAGATGCCTTAGACCATTTTTCACCCATTTTATTTCGAACTAGAATCATTACCGATGTATTTTTAAAGACTATCAGCAGGCAAATTAAAGTTTTGACGTCCATTTTGTAAGTCGTATATTTTCTTCCGAATGAACGTTAATTAATCGTAAAATTTGTAGTTGTCTGTCTGTCTCTCAAACTCTCTGAGCGAGTTTTTTCAGAGAAAATCCGGACAGGTGTTGTGTTACACCCGTTAGGAATGGTAGGGCGGTGCCAAGACAAACCATCGATAATAATAGCGCGACGTGTCGCATCTCTACGAGGCGCCATTGCCAAAACTCACGTTCAATGAAAGGTGTCTTTGACAGCTCCCGGAGAGCTCACGTGTGAAGATACTGAAGACACTCAGAATAAACCGCAACCAGATCAGAACCTTATCTCAATAAAAATCACAACTTCAATCTTGAAATATCGAATAAAAATTCAACATTTTCACAACGACGTAGTCCTAAACAAATTTTCTGTTTTTCGTAGAAATGCACCGAAGTAGTGACGTTTTAGAGTTGTCATTTTCTTGGCACTGCGTTTGAGGAAACCGCAAGTCGAGCGTGAGATTGGCGGTTTTACACGTGTTATAATTGACGGTGAGATTTGTTGGATGTCTGTAATTAGTCTGGATATTACGAGGCAGGTGGGTCATTTGGAAGAATAACGGCTTTTTTTCTTACTTTACAGAAAGTACGTAACTATAGGTATAAAATAGACGACTCGGCACAACCGGCATGTTTAGTTAATGCGATAGCGTTCTGAGCAGATAGTTCCCGGTTTTGATCTTAACTAGGGAAGCTATTATTTTGATGAATATTAGCTTTATTTTTGTTTTAGCTTTGTTTTAATCATTAAAGCTCTGATGATTCTAGAACCAAGAACGTATGTCAGCCCATTCAGGTCCATTTCCCTCCCTAAAATCAAATAAGTGGGGTGGGGGTGGGCAGCGCCCTCTCCAATTTGACTATCTGGTACTCTACTACGCCGGGACCGAAGACTGAGAGAAGACTGAAGAGGTGACCAAAGAAGTTTAACCTCCCCGCCCCTTTCCCGTCATGAGATACTTCCTCAGTCCTTGTGTTAGGCCGTAGGACACCTCCAAGTAGCTGTAAATTAATCTTCATCATCATCATCATCCCAAATAGTGCGCCATTTTTCCAATATTGCGCATCATTCACTGCCGTCTTTTCTTCTTTTCTTAATATTTTCTTACACATTTCTTTCCCATAGAGGCAGGCAGAGATCACTTCTCTGCACTTGCTACGACCCTAGACACTCTTATCCTTTTCTCTCGTTTCTTCTACTACCATGAGCCTATGTACAGTATTTTCATACAGTTGAAAGATGTTATTGAAATTTTCTTTTAGTTTTACCTTCGCGTCATCGTATAATAATATACTCCGCCAGGTATAGCATTCAGCAACACGTAGTGACGTCAATCGATGCTTAAGCAACCGAAGTAAGTCATTTACAACAAGTTCGAAAGAGACGGATGACGATGACGTCATTCCGTGTTTGCTGAAGCTTAGACCTTGTTTTTTTGGATCATGTTTCGCGTATGACATACGTACCTATCCTATCAGTTGAAAAATCGAGACGACGCCACCCCGGTGAGTAGCTACCTCTTCTCTCCAGGGTGTTGTATTTTTCATCGGTACCCCAATTTTCCGGTAAATTGCTACCCGATAGCCAGTTTACGGGTTCCGTACGGTGGGAGCACTTTAAACTGTAGGTGGTTTTATATTTAGCTTGGGATTGGCAATGTGGGTGTGTATCTGCGAGTTAGAGAGAAGAACGACGTACTCGTAAGTGCCTGTTTTAATTAATCTTCTAATGAAACTTTATCGATGTAGGTATTTGATATAAATCTTTTAATTGAGAAGTTTACTGTTAAAAAAACATTTGTTTTTCGTTAGGTGATAATTTTGGGTACTTGGAATAATAATTATTATGAAAAAACACGTAATTTACAGGACGATGTCACTTTAAAACCTTAAAATCAAAGTTTAAGGTTTTATTCTAACCTAATCCTAACTAATATTATAATGGCGAAAGTGAGTCTGTTTGTTTGTTGATTCAAAGTCAAAGTCAAAATGTTTTTATTCAATTGTGTTTCAAGGATATATTTGTGAACTTTGTTTGTTTGTTTGTACGCCTTTATGCCTGAACTAATTAACGGATCTTAACTAAATTAGTCAGGGGTTAAGGAAAGGACGTAGGGTAATTTTTTATTTCGAAAAAAAAAAAGTTCCTGTGGGACCGCGGGTATAACCTCGGGATGCAGCTAGTACTAAATAAATTAAAATTGAACCGTTCTTTTTTGGAACCTTGTCTAAGAATAAAAAGGTAAACGCTTTACTTACCCAATCGTACTAGCTGCGCCCCGCGGTATCACCCGCGATTAAAAATCCTATATAGAATAGCATATAGGATTTTTAATCGCCTAGAAACTTTAAACTATAGTCTAGAAAGACTATAGTCTATCTCTGAGCCAAATTTCATCCAGATCTGTTCATCCGTTTTGGCGTGAAAGAGTAACAAACATCCATCCATCCATTCTTACAAACTTTCGCGTTTATAATATTAGTAGGATAATTAATAACAGTAAGGTAAGTAACCCCGTGAGTACTAATTCAAATGAAATGCCGCGTGAATTTCAAAACAGTATTTTTAGCAGTAACTTTATTTTCTTAGCTTCCAGGTTGATAAAGTATCCATGAATGTAGACGTCATAACAAATTAATTCTCTCCAAAGAAACACATTTACGATCAACTGCGCTTCAAAAGACTCACCTTCACAAATGAAGAAAAATTGCAAACGCAGAAAACGTTTCTCCGCAACTCACTAACTATAATGGCATTCTTCTCATTTCATTGCGAAATGAAAGAGAAAAAGCTAAATAAATCTCGCATTGAACAGCTGTTGTCTGTAAGCCACATTACCTGAGAAATATCGTTGTGAAAAAACTAATATTTGACTGCCAAAAAATGTTTGGCACACGCAACTAAGGTGTTTAGAATACATTCCCTGAAATAGTGTGCGCTCTATAATAGTGTACCATCAACAAATTAAACAAACGAGATACGGCTTTGTCTCAGTAAGTTAAAGAAAATCTTTCTAAGAAAGCAACCAGCAAGGGCTCAGTTTCTTAAACAGATATGGGTTTAAAAGTGCTAGTAGCTATTAGTTGTGCAGTGAACTTCATTCGTTCCGACTCAACGACCGTGATGTATGATTATGATGTATCAAAATTAAAACTTTCTAACGATTGCGATAACTTAGAATCGTTCGTTCTTTTCGGTCAATTTGTTTTGAATGTTTACGATGCTTTCGAATGAAGAGAGTGCGTCCTGTTGCGACATTTTTTTACTAAAATTATAGCAAAAAGTGCATAAAGGTTGCAGAAAATAGTCTTAAGTGCAACTATCTTTTGTTGGATATATTAGTAATTTAGGTTAGATTACAAGTGAACATTTTCGTGTTCTTTTTTTTTTTTCGAAAACCAAATTATCCTGAGCGTATTATTATGCACTAGCTGCGCCCCGCGGTTTCACCCGCGGTTAAAAAGTATCCTATGTGTTATTCTAGACTATAATCTATCTCTGTGCCAAATTTTATCCAGATCTGTTCAGCCGTTCTGGCGTGAAAGAGTAACAAACATCCATTCTTACAAACTTTCGCGTTTATAATATTAGTAGGAGGATAAGAGTCTTGCACAATTCCATCACGAAAAGGTAACGTAAGGTAGTGTTTAAGAAAAATGTTGTCTATTATACTGAACTGAACTGATTTTGTCTATTATACTGTTCACTACATAGGGGAAAAGGGGTTTAGATACTACCATATACATCTTTGAGTGCAATATTAGTATTTTATTTGATCATTTGTGCTGGAAACATCCGCTACTTTATAGTTTTGAACACTTGTATACAACACCGCTAGAACCGTAATCAATCGTTTGTACAGCTTTTTACAAAAATTAGCTTAAACTAAGGGAGGCTCGTCGAAATAATATAAGGAAGAAGCGGTACAAGTCTAATTTCTAGTACTCCGACTGGGTTATCATCGCTATAAAAAGAAGCAAAACATAAATAAAAAAATCAACTTAAATAACACTCTTTTAATACCTAACAACGAAAAACAAAGTGCAAATGCTGTTTTCCCACGCTAGGACGTTTTTTCCAACATTCCGTACTAATTTTTCAGTGGATGCACCTCATAACTCAGAACCCACGTAAATTGAAACATGAGTGCGTCCAATTATAATAACTTCTTTTTATATTGCATCCGTACACTTCGCGACGAAAAAATTAATGCTAAGCCGTTTTTTACGAAACTGTAATGATATTGTTGGCGCCAAAACGTTATTATAACCTGTTGAAAAGAGTTAAAATGAAATATTGTGTAGAAGAACGTCTTTTGAATTATGTTTTATTGAATAATTTAATTTTGTACTCTACACTGTTATAATGTGGTACTTACTTGTAGTTGAACTAAAGTTAAATTCTAACCGCCTTACTATTAAACCTGGAATAGTATTAAAATTTGTGTAAAATTGTTTTAACATTCATGTCTTGTGATGATGAACATTTGTGTTTGTTTTATGTCTGGGTGTTAATACCTATTTTAGTATGTATTTAAAATACATACGTATGTACGTATCAGTCTCTGGCAGTCATAGTATAAGCTTTGCTTAGTTTGGGGTCAGGCGATCGTGTGTGACGATGTCCCAAATTTATTTATTAATTATAATTTATTGTAATATCTATTTATGTATGTGTTAAAAATATATATGTACGTATATCAGTCTCTGGCAGCCATAGTACGAGCTTTGCTTAGTTTAGGGTCAAGCGACCGTGTGTCAAAATGTCCCGAATTTATTTATTTATTTATTTTATTATACTTATAATTTAGAATTATTTTTAAAAGAAAGGAACAAAACACGAAAAAATTCTGAACCTATTCCGCGTCTATTGGTTTGGTATTAAAATATTTAAGCCGTTACAATTTAAAAAAAAAAGAGATGAATATAAAATACGTCTACAAAAGCGTAGTAATTATAACACCAAACAGGCAAACACTGCGACTTTTTAATTCCGCAGGTGTGTCACCATGACAGTTGACAGCTGTCAGTTATCAGGTGACAGCGGCGCCGCCGTGACAGATTGGGGCGGCGGACGCCTGCGGACGCGACACCGCTCTTTTGTTTCCTCGTACCTGTTTTAATTTTTTTTTTCTTTTGTTCTTTTGGAATTCGGAGGGAACGCAGATGGGCGCGCGGTGTGATTTTTCCTGTATTTTGTCGCGCGTTTCAGTGACGTTAATGTTGGTGATTTTTTTATTTACTTGTAGAAAGCAAGCTCAAATTAAATATATGGAAAAAAATACTTGCGGATTAGTTTGTAGTTTTGGTTTTATCATACATTTATTAAATTAAATTGTGGCCGATTTTTTGCATTTTGATGCAAAATTTGCGTCGTACAATATATCAGTTATTAATAATAGAACCTACGAACTTAAAGCGTAGGTAGTTAACATAAAATTAAAAAACCTATGGCCAAATTATTTTGAGCAAAAGTTTAATTCATCATTGGTTTGACCAAAATTCCTTTATAATTAAGAAATCAAGGACTACCCACTTTATATTCCGGAAAAGTCTACAAAATGACGTCAGGAAAATCGTCGAAGGGTATAATTTTATGAGAACGAATGACGTCACTCAATCCTAATCAAACTCCTTGTTTCGTCATTAATGGCCACCTACAAAGTAGAGCCTCTTATTTACGCCTTCTTTGACATTCTGTCGTAGATCCACGCAAAAATGGATGTGACATTTTATTGTTCTGCGGAAGACGGAACGCGGATACCGAATTCTTAGCAAGGAAAGCTAATGAAGACGGTCTGCTTTTTAATAAAAAAAAATGAGTAAAATGAAAGGATCGCTATAGCAAGGTGAAAATCGGAAATGGGACATCGGACATCGGACATCTATTTGAAGTAATTTTTTTTATAGATACGTGATTAGGTAAAAAAGCAGGTAATAGTGTACACAAATGATTGTTTGACCTTACATGCCTTCGAAAGGTCGAATAGCATCATCTATCTGTCTATATTTTAGCCATTCATTTTCTTCCACGATCATTGAACGTCGTAATACCTGCGCGATGACGGATCTATAGCTATAATTCATCTCAGCCTTCAGTCGCGGTTTCATTAGCTGTCTTATTTGCACGCCGCTAATTACTCCATTTGGACGCTCTGTTTTTAACATCAGATAGATAGATAGATAAACTCTTTATTGTTCACACCACAGATAACAAAACAACAAGAGAAAAATAATGATAAAACTTATTAAATAGTGTAACAACTCGCGGCCTTATCACTAAAAGCGATCTCTTCCAGGCAACCTTAGGATGGAGAGGATACGACAAATGAGTATGGGACAGGGTGTGCAAAAATAACTAAAATAAACATAAGATTGATACAAAGAAACAACAAAACATCGAGTATTATACCTATACACCTACATAAATTATTTACATAAAACTTACATAAAAGTACATCATACTACTATAATACATTCTAGTACTTTAAATACCTATAGTTAATAAAATATACTAATTATTACATACATATATCACCATATACATATAATTAATATTACATACATACAACACTGATAAATTAAACAATCAAGGCAATTTTGATAAATACAGCTTTTTTACGGCATCTTTAAAAATAGCAAGTGAGGGAGCATGTCTAGTAGCGACGGGCAGCTCGTTCCACAGTTGGACTGCCTGAAATGCAGCTACATTACAGCTGATTTTATCGCAGATAACTAAGGATGTTATGTACTAGCGACTCAGTCCGGCTTAGCACGGTACTTATAAAACTTCCGTGAAAAAACTGGTGGTGAAACCTGAATTAAAACCGATTGTGTGGTTTAAGTGGAGTTTGGGGATATGCAGTCAGAGAGACAGATAGACACGGAAAGTCACTTTGTTTTATACATGGTATAATAATATACTCCTCCAGGTATATAGGCATTCCGGTTACGTGGCCAACACGTAGTGACGTCAATCGACGCCTAAAGCATTAATGAAATAAGTCATTTGGAAAATTCAAAAACAAGTTTGAAAGAGACGGATGACGATAACGCGTGACGTCATTACGTGTTTGCTCCCGGAATAGGAATAGACCTTGTTTTTTTTAATCATGGTTTTATACTGTGTAGAGAAGAGAAACTGCGCGTTGACTTGTGCGTATGTTATAGTAGGTTTTTATAGATTGCAATACTGTGCTTTGTTTTGGTTCCCTGCAATTTTTATCATGTATAGTATATCATGAACAGTAGGAAGCGCGAACATGTTTCCCCAAAAATTTGGTACAACTAAATTAAGACCAAAAACAAAACAGTCTCTTCTTCTTTTTTTTTACAGAATTAAGGGTCACTTATTCTCAAGTCACAATCTTTCCCTTCTTTTCAGTCTAATAAAGTTGTTCACGCTGGCGATACTAGTTCACTCGCAGATATTGAATTTACTGGTTCATATTACGCAGTCAAAACTTTTTACTTCTTCAAAAACGTTGTTTACTTTACCTTTAAAAAAGAGAGAGAAAAATGTATTTCTTACAGTTTCAATTTTAAGTATGCCGTCAGACTTTAAGTGTCCATTACCTATGATGTATGTTAAACGACGCGTAGTGTCGTTCGGTTATTAAGGGCCGTATCAAAGGAAACTATAAACTTTGAAGATAATTGGCACTTGTTTTCAAGGTTGGCAGTTACAGCTTAGGTGTGGACAAAGAATAGGAAGATGGGTACAGAAGTGACTTTTCAATTGTTGTTTGCTACAAGTAGATCCTAAATCTACTGCTGTTTTTTTTTTTTTGGAATTCATAGTTCACAAAGAACTCTTAAGGTTTCCGCGATGCTCTTAATTTTCTATACAAACGCGTTTGTCAAATTTCTTGGAAACAATTTGTCAGATTGTGATGAAATTTGGCATGTACAATTGCAAGCAATGAACTATATCTCCGCCTCTATGTTCATTGCTTTTTTTTAAAAAAAAACGTCCTCAAGACTAAATAGAGCTATGAAAAATATCTGCATTTGTATGGGGTCACTTTTGACGATTTATTTATTAGATAGAAAAAGCAAATCAATATACCTATACTTTAAAATAGGGAGGTTGTCTTTTATCACTCGCTTTTAAATTAATCTATAATACAAGGGAATTTTTATTTTATTTTAAAATGATTAAAGAAGTACAAAAGTCATTAAAAATGATTGAAATTGCATTTTGACACTGTAGATAACTTTAGCGGCTCGTCAGTATCTTTACTTGCTCTCTTCGCTCGTCATCTTTTTCTGGACAAAATAGCGATAGAAAACCTTTAGCCAATGTAAAGTTAGTCTAAAGAGGACGCCAGACCCTTAAGATCAGAAGGCAGTATCTTTAGAATTTAGCAGTCAATTTTAGCTCGAAATTGGCAAACTTTTTATTTCCGTTAAGGGGCTCATTTTCGTCACATGGCTTAATAATTTCCAAGTTCATGGCATCATCTAGTCTTTGAATAGTACATTGAGGCTCTTAACTCTGTTAGCACGCAAATTTGCAGTTCGCATAAGGATTAAAAGGATGCTGGCCCACTGTTGCACACTCAGTATGCTAGCACGCGCGCATTTCACTTGCCATTTGTCCGTTTGTTAGAAAACGTGGGTCTACTTTTCGTTACACACACTATATACGATTTCTGACCTACGGCTATGTACGATAATTGTAATTCAGCTTCCGTGTTTCACATGCATAGCGTTCACACTGTCACAGCGTTAAAAAGCGTGGGTACCATATTCGTGCAGGACACGTGTACCAACAATTATTCTAGCGTGTGTAGCGTGTTCCTGGGTTGCTGTGGACGTCATTACCTGCATATATTTTAATACAAAACGAAGCTAAGTTAAGGTGCGTAGCGTGCCTGTGCGCAACAGTGGGATACCGCCTTTAAACTGGGCTACGCTACCATTACCGTGGGCTAATATTAATTCTTTGTGTGTCTGCAGTGGTATTTAGACCCACCTTGCGTGCCCAACAAATGGAACCACGCATGCGTGCCCGTTTGCAGTGCAACAGCGCCTTTAGAGGTCACGCATAGATAAAATTTAACGGCTACATTACAGCGCGTGTCACTATATCCGCTCACTTCAAAGGTTATTAAATTATAAACTGGTAGGTAACTACCTGCCTTTGATCTGGCGATGGTGGTAAACAGATTGATAATGGCTTAATGGCTAATGGTAGAGATCCTGTTGATACTTTTGTTTAGGTAAACATGCCCGTGGCGTTGCAATGTTTATCGTTTTCCTTAATTAACTAATGTAGGGAGTATACATAATGGTACGGAAAGATATAATTACGTATCTAACTGAAATAGTAAATAAATTCGTAGTTGTAAATTTTTATTCCAATTCATAGCACTGATTTTGGATTTTATGAGGCTGTACAAAAGCTTTGATTCTACTTATTGGAAAATAAACTACCCAACTAGATGGTGAGTAAGCGAGTTCTAAAGTACATAGTACCACGAACCGAAAAGATTTAATCGAATAACATTGATTGATTGAAGATTGATCAAAGTATGGGATGTACCACGATAAGATAAAGTGTTGATATTATAGGGCCAATGCAATGTCGACCAATAATGAGAAATAAATTACCTACGACTTTTATTTACTTGTGCCTAGGTATAAGTACGAGTAGGTGCTTATCTTGGACAAAAATATCATTGTCTCCAAACCAAATCTCCGTAACCTAAATCCCGCATTATCATGCGCGCGATCTATGAAATGTGAAAACCGGAAATTGGGTCAGGGCGGGCACTTATCCGCCGGAAGCGGCCGCCCTGGGCGCCGTATTTCCGGTCTGACGTGCGCACACCTCCGAGATTATCGCTGTTCGTACCGCTGTTTTGAGCGATTGTTTGATATTTTGTTTTAGTTTGTTTGTTTTCACCTTACCTAAGAAGCAATGGTTATATAACCTCTACATTTAAGACTAGCACAGGACCGAAGAAGACAGTGCGCTGAAGACCTAACACTCAGCAGTAGGTGGACAACAACGATGATCCTACTAATATTATAAACACAAAAGTTTGTAAGAATAGATGGATGGATGGATGGATGTTTGTTACTCTTTCACGCCAGAACGGCTAAACAGATCTAGATAAAATTTAGCACAGAGATAGATTATGGTCTAGAATAGCACATAGGATACTTTTTAACCGCGGGTGAAACCGCGGGGCGCAGCTAGTATTAAAAAAATAAATTGTAAAACATCTTGATCATCCAAGTTTTAAAGTACTTTACGGAGTAATATATCGGATGTTTGATAAACGTCGGACATATTATAATGATAATATTGAACTCAGCATTAAGACCAACTTCTATTAAGGGAACAGAAATGAAGTTTCGAAAAAAACAGCTGTCCCATACAAAAAATTAATTTAATCTCGACAAAGTATATGGAACAGCTGATTTTGTTTTCACGATTTCAGTGTTGGTTCTATAATAAAAGTGGGTTATGATGTACGATTTTAGTGTTGGTTTTATGTAGGTATAAGTAATAAAAATTGGTCAAAATAAGGAGTACAATGATATCTTAGAATATGAAATCAGAAATCAGAATTTATTTATAACTCCTATAGTTACACATCACAGTTGAATATTTATAATTAAAAACGAAAGTCAGAACAATAATAATTGATAAATATGTCAAATATAAAAATTATTAATTCATTTCATTTTACAGTTAAGTTAAGTAAAAATAGTTAAATTTATTAGCTATTATTATTATTATTTTGAAGTAAGTTTAAATGTCATAAAATATATTTTTAAAACCAATCTCTCAGCTTGATTTTGGTTTTTGTATGTCCGTCGTTCAAAGAACACTCTGTCAACAACACTGTGTGTAGTAAGTAAAATATTTAATTAGCATTACCATAAACTAACTGAGATACTCGTATCTACCAAGCTACATCCTGCAAAGCTAGATTACCTTCTAAATTGTAAATTCTCAAACTACCCTCTAACCGCGTTCCGCGAAACAGAAAATAAATAAAAAGCCAATTTAAATGCTATTAAAACTAGATGTGTCCCAAACTCCCAAGATTTAAGGCGCAGCCACCTCATTATATCGCTCTCCCTCAGAGGGCGTAGCGCAGGAATTTTAAACAAGGCTGATTTATTTGTTGTTTGCTATTGACGTAAGTGAAACCACATTATGCCGTAATGAGGTAAAAGGTTCCTTTAAAAAAAAGTATATTCATATAGAGCAGTAGCTAGCCTTAAGCCAGAGTTTTCTGAAGTGGCTTGAAAGTTCTTTTTGTAAAATAACATAAGGAAATGTCATGCTTAAATTTGTTAAAAGTATTAAAGCAGTGTTGCATCGCTGAAACAATAATTACTTACTTGAATTATATGTTGTAACACACACGAAGACTTAAGGGTCTGGCAACCACTTGAGGCTAACTTCGCATTGGTTTCTATTGTCGAGAAGAAGACGACAAGTGAAGAGAGCAAGTAAAGATACTGACGAGCCTTTATAGTTATCTACAGAGTGAAAAAGTGCAATTTTAATATTTTTTTATGACTTTTGCACTTTCTTAATCATTCTTAAATAACTAAAAATTTCCCTTGTTTTATAGATTAATTTAAAAGTTAATGAAGTAGACAACCTTGTAGAACCAAACCTATGTAGAAAGATTTTAGACTTGCTTTGTCTATCTATTAAATAAATCAGTCAAAAGTGACCCCTTACAAATGCCGATATTTTTCGTAGCTCTATTTTCTCTTGATGACATTCTTTACAAAATCCAAGAACATAGGGGCGGAGATATACATAGTTAATTTAATTGTTCATGCTAATTTTTTTTCATGATCTGACAAAGGTTTCCAAGATATTTGACTAGCGCGTTTTGTATGGAAAATTCAGCGCGTCGAGGAACCCTTGAAATTTATATCATGTTTTTTTAAAGTCGTGAAAAGGTAGATAGTATGATACGATTGTCCTAAATAGTCCTGATAGGAGTAGGTACTGATTTTTTCGAAAATATCAGGATAAATCACTAAATAACGTACTTGCGATTTAATACGATTTTTAATGATATTTAATCCGAAATCCGTAAACATTCGATTTATTCCATTTAAGTGTAATATAGCACGGATCACAGTTACTTTAGCACATTTTATCAACGTCCGTGCAGCCGTTCATTAGTGCAAAATTGAGTTCTAAAAATCTAGTGTTCTCAGAATTGCAGAATTGCACACCGCCTATTCGGAAGTTTATTTTCAAACTGGAATCCTAAGTCAAAACACCCTCAAACACGTTTTATGCGCCGTCAAATTACCAATCAAGAATGAGGTAAGTACTTGCTCTCCGCAGTTAGATATCGCTCTAAAATCATCCAAATGTCACCATTTTACTACCTCTAAAATCCAGAACTAAGGGCGTAAATCAATGCTAATTTTTGATTAGGATTAATATCGTGTTTACGATCACGTTACTAGGTACTAGACTACTAAGTACTTACAAATGCTTTAGTTGGAAAGAATGTTTGTAACTACCATCTCTTGAAAAAGTATCTAAGCTCAATTTTTTACTTCAAAATGATGGACCCAGTTACCGGTCAAATCGAATGGATCCGACCATTTTTTTTTTTCTAAAGATTATATTAGCATTCCATAATGAGAATATAGAAAAAACTTTGTCGTTTTCGCTATGTTCTTACGCAATTTCGGAAAAAAATGTGGTTGGATCTGATTCGCCTAACTAAGACAAAAAGATTTAAACTAAGATTTAAAAAACATAGTTTGTTTTGTAGACTAAAAGTTAGGTTACGTTTTGTTTCAGGAAATGTTTGGGAAATGTTGAAAATTACAAGTAAAGCCGCGGGTCGTTCTAGTGGTCAATACGTTACCTGTTTTATTTATCTGTCTGGTGCTTGTAAACGTCGGGAGTGATGCGAAAGGACACGTGTGGAAGTTATACGGGAAGGAGAGTAGGGATGGGGAAGATGAGTTCGGACTTGTCGGTAGGTCTCAAGACTGAAGTTTCTTTTTTTTATGTCTCTTATTGCACTGTCTGTGCTTTTGGGACAATTAAATAATGGGTTGGGTTGGTTTGGTTTGTGTTTGTCATGCTCGGCATGCGACATATTGCAGCCTACTTTATTTCATTATAAGAAGCGGAATATGCCCTAGAAAACTGTGCTACACTGAGAATTTTTCACTTTTTTAATCAGTATTTTCTAACTACTTTGATTTGCTTCTTAAAATCAACAGCAAAACAAAATATCAACAAAAACGCACCTTGTTTACAATCACCAAAAAAATCATGAGTTGAGAATAAGAGCTTTTTTTTATTACATAATAGGCTTGCGTTTGGCCGCCAACATGCCTGATGATAAGCAATGATGCGGCCTACGATGGAGCACGCTTGCCTAGAAGAAACCGATTCACTCGAGACTTGAGTCTTCAAGTCTGGGTGTCTACCCAGATTATAAGTGCCAGGGAACACACAGTCTGGCAAAGTATTCCACATTCTAGCGGTCCGTATGAGAAATGAGGAACCAAAGCGTTTCACATTTTCACTCTTCAATAAGTATTAATTTTGTTCAATTCATGCACCTGATTGTTTACTAATAAAAATGTTTAATGATCTAAATTTTATTGTTGAAGCAATGTAATAATACTAATAATCATTATAGAAATATATATTCATCAAAAAGGAGGAATAGTGCGTAGTCTCTTTGCTCAAATACCGACAAAGAATCTGGTCTTGGAATCTAGTTATCAACATAAATCAAGACCGACACAAGTCTTGCCTTTCACCTGCCTACAGAAATCGTTCAGGCGTTCCCTGTGATCACCATCAGTGTAAAATATATAAAATATCGACGTGCCCGCAAACTGAACTTATTTTTGGAAGGTAAATTAGTGAGATGAAAGTGCAGATGGGCCATAATTTCACAACGATATGGCAGAAACGCTTTTATTTTATTGTTTTCTTTAAAATTTTACTGTGGGTTTTGTAATAGTTGAAAAAGCTGAAAAACTCTAAAAAACTTATACACTCGTTTAATGACTCTGTCAGAGAAACTTTGTATTTGTACGATGAAATTTATTGGCCTATGATTTGGTCGTAAAATCTCTGTTGATAAAAATGAAAAGTAATGTCCAATGAGTGTCGTATATTTTTCTTTAGAATAGTTTATTTTAATATTTGAATAATTGATCCGCAAACTCAAACGACTTTATTTTTGTAATTTTGAAACGGCTATAACTGGTTTATGCCGCTTTCGCGAGCTCCGTCCTCTCAGAGTCAAGGCGAGAGTAGGCAAGTTTTTCCTTTGAAAAGTTTGTCTATTCTCTTTGTTTAGCTGCGATCGAGGTTACGAGCGGAAGTGTTACATTTCAAAGGGGCATTCTTGTTACCTGTGCACTAAATATAGCTGCCAACGACCGGATAGTTCCAAACGTACGGGATGCGATTAGCCACGGACGGCGCGCCGACTTTGATGTCGCTAAGGTGCGCCAAAATGTTTTTGTAACTGATGTCAGAGGTTTGCCATCTGTGCCTGCGTGCCCTTTGTTTTTGTGTGGCTGGTTGCTGTGTTTTATTTGCTTTTTTACTAATTAAATAATATTTTTGAAGTATCTATTTGAAGCGAATTGCACAACTTCTAATCGGTGACGATGTATAACAAATATGAAAGCAGTTATTAATGTAAAGTTTAATCATCATTTAGGGTCAACTGGTACAAATGCGTCTGTGGAGCAATTACGTCTTTCGAGAACTACTGACAACCCTTCACAAATATTTCACTGTTTATTGTGTAGTATGAACCAAAGATGTTTTTACAACTCATTGTCAAAAGACATCATCATATTTTGAAGATTTTTTTAATGTTTTTTTTTTAACAGGTTTGTAAACATTTACTCAAGTTTACAGATTTCACTATTTTCTTCCGGAACACAAGCGGCTTTTGAAAAACAAACATGTCTCAAATATCACACTATGTTGTAAATAATAAATAAGCAAGCAAGTTTGGATAGGACGAGTGCCTAGCCCTGAAGTCAAAGTTTCTAGCCCGTTGATGGCCTCTGACATGGCTTGGCGATTGTTGTCATAAAACAAACAACCAGAGCCTACAATTGAACGTGTCATCCGAGCCACGGTAGCACTCAGTTGTAAATGCCACTCGAAGTCACCCATCCTAGGACTGACCGTGTCGTCCGTTGCTTAATATCGGTGATCTTAACAAAAAGAATTCATGTCCATAATAGAGTACTACTACAAAAATGTTAGGAGCAAAAAAGGTAGAGTCCCGTACAAAGTTGGTTTAATTATAAAATTTTCACTTACTCCAAATGATTTTAAACTTTACCGACTGGACTGTAGATGTTCAATACATCGCTTTAAAAATTAGACGGAACCAATATTCTTTAGAGTAAAAATTACTTTATTTTTATGAAATATCTGTTATGTTATTGCTGAAACATGATTTTCCTCTCGCAACATGTCCACCTGTCATTTCTAGTGCCAGACTTTATCCTCACCTTGCGAAAGTAGATGACATTATCGCTAAGTTCGCTAACCATTGCTAGTTAATTTCCAAAAAGTAAAGCGCTGAAAGTTTTTAGCCTGCCAAAGGCATCTTGGTCTAACGATTGTAAGTGCTGATAGTCCGAAAAAAACATTTGAGAAGCTACGCCATCTTGCTTTTAGGTCTCTTCGGCGGAGCGAAGCGATTTCGTCCTATCTAGATTACATGTGCCGAATTTTCTCAAACTTCACAGTTTTGACAGCGAATGACAGATAGCTAAGTTTTAGTTAAGTAGCTAATAGTAATGAATCGATCAAAATAATGTTTGTTTAACAGACTATTGTTGACGTGTTCTAACCGATTGAAAAAGGTATGTTACCGTCTGCCCTCACGTTTTGGCAGACGGTAACTTATGACTCGGACCCCACATATGAAAAATGGGGGCAGATGGGGCAGATGGGGGTAATCTTTATTTCACCTTTTATCAATCTTTAGATTACCGTCTGCCACTGCGTCAATGACGCGGTGACAGGCGCTAAAAATTATGAGCCAACCGCCGCCGGAGTAGATCCTAACTAAGATTTAAAAAGTAAAAAAGTGAGCTGTCAAGAACAATTACCAAAAAATTTAACCGCCTTGTGCAGTTTCTGTGAACTTGACAATGAGTTAAAAGAGATAACTAAGCGAACGAAACTAGAGCCTGCACACAAAATTTGCCGACTTGTATGTATACATGTTTCTTAATTTTGGCGACATGTTTCAAACGATGTCAAGCTGCACACATTTTGTCGGTTGGCTGTGTCGGTTAATCGACGACTTTGGAGGGCCTACTCCCTAAATATTACCATTTAAAACTATTTTCTTTACAAAATCAACAAAGTAGTAATGGATGCCGAAGCAATATTTACAAAGCCAGTGGTACGAGGTTTGCATTAGTATACATTTTCGTACGTTCGTCCGTCACCAAGCGACTTGTACGTATTACGTACGGAAATCGTTTGAGGTTACTAGTTTCTACGTACTGCTGTGGTTAATGCGGCGGACAAATTAACCGGTCAAAGACTAAGTGTAGGCTATACAGCGAGCGAAGATATGTCAAGTGAGCTGCGTATGACGCCGCGCATCGCTTTTCGGTTAAATGACTTGACGCACTATAACATGTGTATATGTATGTACTTACCTCTATGTATTTAGAAATCAGAAATCAGAAATCAGAATTTATTGATAACTCCAATAGTTACACGTCACAGTTCGATAAATGTCAAAAGTGTATACATGTCAAAACAGTAATTACATATGTCAAATGAAATAAATAATTAATGTCAACAAAATAAATTGCTTACCTATTATTCTTAATAATATAACTATCATTATATAAAATAATAATAATAATTTAAAAGTCTCTTATTTTAAAATAAGATTCAAGGTCATAAAACAGATTATCTAGTGACCAAGCTCTGAGCTTGGTTTTGAAGCACGCTGTAGAAGGTGCATCCCGAACGGTAGCTGGTATACGGTTATAGATTGCGGGCCCTAAAATATATACTGACCTCTTCGACTTGACGAGACGGTGTGATGGCGTCATCAGTTGGTCTTTCTTTTTAGTACTACGCAAATTAAACCTGCTATGGACGCCCCTACGTCGAAATTTATCTAGGTTCGCATGGGTGAAGAGGGCTAACTGGTAAACGAGCTCACATGGTAGGGGCAATATCTGGAGTTCCCGAAACAGCTCCACGCATGAGACGTCGTCCTGTACCCCGTATATGGCACGTATAGCTCGCTTCTGTATGACAAACGCTCTGTTACGATCGGCAGCACGGCCCCACAGCTCCAGCCCGTACGTGATGTTACTGTGGACGGTCGCGAAGTAGCAGGAGCGCACAACGTCGCGGGTGGCGGTGCTGGTGTTTACAAAAAAACGGCATCGTTTTATGGTTACGCTCGAAACGCTTTGGTTCCTCATTTCTCATACGGACAGCTAGAGTGTGGAATACTCTGCCAGAGTGGGTGTTCCCTAACACTTATAATCTGGGTATCTTCAAGTCTCGAGTGAGTTCTTCTAGGCAAACGTGCTCCATCGTAAGCATCACTGCTTCTCATCAGTTGGTATGTAGGCGGCCAAATGCAAGCCTATTTTGCAAAAAAAATCATCACTAAAGGCTACACTTCCATGGGAAATTTTTATATACCTAGTGAGAGTTTGAGTAATCATTAACGACTTTGAGTGCGGTGATCAATGCTTGTTTACCCGTCTAATTAGAGTTCATTGATTGTAGCTTCGCGACATCTCTACATAGCACCTGGAGAAGTAGGCATGAACAAGCGTAGCTTAACTTCTATCGAAATAAGCGAAAATCGTAGGCAAAACTATGTAAAATGGAACAGCTTTTATAGCGTCGCTAAGCTTGCAGTGTGACTAGCACCTTATAGACGGTTATTAATATGATCGCTGGTCAAAGTTTCATATGAGTAGCATTAATTAGCAGGTTTACGCTGGTCGATTTATTTCGCGTGGAAGGTGTGAGGAAACGTTGCTGATATAAACACACACTTTTACAGTTTTTTTTTTATAAATTCAGACAATTTCAGTTGTGCATAATCTTTCTGCATTATACGAGTATAAATGACTAGCGTCCTACCCTGCAGGCCTAACATGCGCAACGCAACAACGGTATGTCGATACGTTTTATCGAGACAGACGTATGTTTACACATAGCCTTGTCACTTTCCCACGCGATAAAAAGTAACGAGAAGAATTTTGTCGCGCGCGCACGCTTGTCCTGCTGGTGGGTGATAGGTAAAACCGCAATAATTGCATGGAATAGGATGAGTTCGCGGCTTAGCGGATATACAGACAGAGAGACAGATAGACGTGTGAAAAGCAAATTTGCTTTACACTATGCAGGCAGATAGAGAGGCAGATTTGGGGACTGAGCTACCCACGTCCGTAAGAGTGTACTCTATTCTGGTTCCCTACACGTAGTCCCCGGGTAGTGCTAACCGGGTAGCAAACTCTGGTTGGAAGCTTCGGCCGTGGCTAGTTACCACCCACCGGACCAAGCCATGCCGTGAAATTACCTAGTCGTGTTTCGGGATGTAGTCCGGTGTAACCGTTCCGAAGACGGGTCTGAGCAGTAGCGCACTTGCGTAGCGCCTCGTTCAACTGCAGTCTTTGTACTTCTTTACTCTACAAAACTTCAAGGTTATAGTGAATAGGTCGTCGTGCTCCATCTTAGATCACAACGTCGTTTAACATCAGGCGAGTTGGTGGTCTAACACCGACCTATTCTACATAAAAAAAAAGATAGGTACAGAGTCGTATTGAGGAAAATCACGTGATTTCAAAAAAAATGCAGGTTTCATCGTAATTGTCCTTATGTACAAGGCTTGAAGAACATTAGACGGTCTCAAAACCCTGAGACGCAGGCCAGGATTCAACTTATGCGAACTTACTTAATTACAAAAAAACACCACAATGTGCTTTGTTCTACAGTACTTTTTGAAAACTATACTTAATGTAATTCCCATATATCTAAAAATTAAATCTCAATATTACTCAGCTCTAAATTACCCGCCTTATTAGTCATCAACAAGCACCTGAAATAATCACAAAGGAGACACACAAAGAAACTGAAATGTATCTTCAGTAATGAGTCAGGAAGGTATGCGTACTTTGTGTCTGAGACAGGTTTCAGACTAAAAAGGAACATATTTTATCCTAACGAGATAGTGACAGATGGTCTTAAGTCTTAACTGTGCACGGATTTAAACGTTGTCATACATTGTTTCGGTTTATGAGTTTTGTGGGTGACTGTTCGCTGCTTAGGCTCACCCTCAGAAGCTTGAGTTATCTTTTTAACTTGGTTAAAAAGTATAATGGCTATAAATCGGTTTTCGTACCTTTTTAAACATTTTAATTCTCAGCTAATTAAGCCAGGTTTAAGAACTTAAGTACTTAACCCTGCGTTTAAGAACTTAAGTCAGTATTTTCTGCAAGTGAGCCTTACTGGATTGAGAAGACCAAAAACAAATTTTGTAGTGATGATAGCTCATAGTAGCTATGTGATTGGACGCCACGCTACAGCGTTATTCAAATTCTTTTTTAGACAAAAAGCGGAAAAACGATCTAGCAGCAACACTCAAAGCTGTGAGAATAGAGTATACAAAATCTACATATGGTCATGCTAACTCTGTGACTTAGGCCTCCGCGAGAAATGCCCAAGAGTCAGTCTGACAGCAACTTGCAAGTGTAAACTTCGTAGCAAGTGCTGATGCAACATCACTTACAGTTACTGCTGTCGGACTAACTACAAAACATTTTTCGCGAGAATTTTCTTGCAAATGGACACACGACCTTACCATGGTAAAAATATAATCACCTATCTAGGTAACTTATAAGTGGATAACAGCCTAGTACATTATTTACTTACTTTAAAAACCGTCTGTGAACTTTACTAACTTTAATGTTTGTTTGTTTTGATCTACTTTTGTTCCACCTAGACAACCAGAGTAATTAGACCTCAGGAACTTTGAGATGAACGTTAAGCAAAGTTTTAGACTGAAGTCCCGTTATAGCCTATATAGCTTGGTCATAGACATTCAGCCGGCTTCCGTGTAAACACTGAGGCGGCGGTGAGGCGTTCAGGAACTGGTCCCGGGGCGGTTTCTTGCTGAATGTGTGTCGGATTTTATATCAGGACGGCGTCATACATTAAGTAGCAGAAAAATATTGTAAAATCATAGATCTATTGTGCTCGATTCTAATGAATGGTAAAAGAAACGAATTTAAAAGACAATTTATTTTTTATTAAACGACCCTTTATAACCTACATTGATTTGTCTGATGGACGTGCTCTAAGTAATGTCCGAGCGAGGCGAGGTTCTCAGAGATACAACAATGGCACTCATAATTTTTATTGGATAGTTAAGCACGAGTAAGATTACTCATTGGGTAGTTAGTTAGTAACTTGGCTCCTTTAAAGGTTCCGCGACGCTCTCAATCTTCCATACAAACGCACTTCAAATTTCTTGGAAACCATTTGTCAGATTATCATGAAATTTGGCATTTATAATTAAATGAACTATTTCTCCATCCCTATGTTCTTGGTTTTTTTAAAAACGTCCTCAAGATAAAATAGAGCTATGAAAAATATATTTCCAACGGGTCATTTTTAACCGATTTCATGAATAGATAAACAAAGCAAGTCAAAAATTCCTCACATCGGGAGGTTGTCTACATTATTAGCTTTTAAATTAATCCATAATACAAGGTAAATTTTTAGTTATTGAAGAATGATTAGAAATGTGCAAAAATCATAAAAAATATTTGAAATTGCACTTTGTAACTAATTTAAGAGTCTCGTCAGCATCTTTACTGCTCTCTTGGCTCGTCGTCTTCTTCTAGGCGAAATGGCAATAGAAAACCTTTAGCCAATGCGAAGATAGTCTAAAATGATCGTCGGACCTTTTAGATTTCAAATAGCACAAATCGATCAGTTTTTAAAAATATTATTTTTTATCTAACCGTGCACTTTTTGAATAATCTGCCTGTCAACTGACTATCAATAGTGCAATCTCGTCCATGACCATCCACTCACGGGACACATCCCGCGACCTGGTGCATAACTCACACCCTTCCGCTGTAATGTGCGTTACGACTCCGGGAACAATCGAATGGTCTCTAAACACGCCACACTGTTCACTACACATGATGATGACCGAGCGAAGTCTCAGAGTCAAACTCTAGAACAACTCTATTTTTACTTACAGCTCTAGAATATATATGAATTTTTATATAGGAAAAAGTAGTGCACCATTAATCTTGATACTTTACAAGCAAGTTCAATGAAAATACAATTTTATATTTAAATAATAGTTACAATAGTTACACGTCACAGTTCGATAAATGTCAAAAATACAAGAGTTTATAAATGTCAAAACAGTAATTACATTAAAAAGAAACTGCACTATGAATAATGAAATAAAATGCACTAATTATGCTCGTGAAATGCACTAATTATGCTGCTGGGTCCTGATAAAAGGTCGTACAACAATTTTAGAAATTATTTAAAAACAATTCATAATAATCAATTTTAAAATTAAGAAATTATTTTTTAATTGTTTTAGATAAAATAATTTTCAACCAATTCAGAAATGTATGTTCATGAATCTTTCATAAGTAAGTATAGTAAGTATAAAAGTTGCAAAAGTCAACAAGATTGTATATAAAGACAGGGTAGCCCTGATGTTAAAGTCTCTAGGCCGCTCGAGGGCCTCTTTTCATGAAAAATTATTTCTAAAATTATTCTACCTTGCTATTGATGTCAGCTGATAGTCATCCAGCTCTATTAGATCTGAATTACAAAAGAAGCTGAACAAAATCGAAGTGCATTAAAAATCTGTCACTACACAACACACACATCTCATCCAGCAGATGTACACACTGCACTGCATAGTGCTACCATTGTTTCTAAACTCATTCGCTACTCGATCGACACGAATTAGAAAACCTAAAGAAAAACAGCTACCGGGGTTAGCGGGATAAATTGGATTGTACTGTGAAGATTTTTATATGACCTAGTAGTTTTTTTTTCTTACTTTTGGATCAAAGTACCACATGAAAAGTTGCTTGCTGCTATTCGAATAAAATCAGGTTTTCTTTTTTATGGTAAAATTGGTAATCTTGTGAAGAATCTCGACATACAAAATTTGGTAACTTGTGAATTATTAACATTTGCGCACAAACTACACAGAGTCGCATTTTAACTTTAGATCCTGCTTGTAGAAATCTAAAATCAGTTTAGTAACTGCCACGAGCACTGCAAAGTTGGAGACCTCCCACTGCTACTTAAACAATGTTTAAGAAGAGAATACAATATGATGAATGATTTTTATTGTCATTCAGTAACAGTTCCTTAACAATTTTAACTAAAAAATGAATTAAGGATTTTCCTACAATGGACTCGTTGAAAAATAATTCAAAAAAAAAAAACAACTGAAGCCTTGTGTTTCCATCAAAAAACAACAACGACAATTTTGTGCGAATTGCAAGACTATTCTTATTATGTTATTACAATTAAATAAATTGAAAATAAAACAAATTCTAAGTCAGCTGTATAGGGGCTTCGGCAAATAATAAAAATATGTAATACCAAAATTTTATAGGTACTTCAAGCCTTTTTCTTAGCCAACTTAAGTGTAGTAAACCCCTATCCTACGCACATCGTGTCATAGTAACCACGTCACCAACACATCGCCGCGCCTGTAGTGAAATACCAACAGTTTTGAGCTCTTACTAGCAGTTTCTCTGTAAATTTTCTACTCCCCCATCAATACTCGCAGGGGGCCGTTAAATCGGACCACCCGCGAGTTAATAGCCGTTTAATGCAAGCAATTAATGCGAGTAGACAGATGTAATTGGTATCGAATGCGCTTCTCAATTTCCGCGTGTCTTTGTTTAGGGAAGTGGTCAGATGGTACTATGGAAAGTCTGAAATAAATCACTCGATGTTGGCGATGTATTATCAAGCATTGACAAGAAATCATAGACTCGTTTCTCTGTGAGGGCCTTTAACCAAGTTGCATTCTGATTCTATTTTTACAATTGCTAGTTAATATTCGAACCCTAGCTGCCGATTGGCTCAAATGCGAGATAATTATATAAATGTCAAATGATTTTATTGTCATCTCGTCAAATTTTAAGGTAACGTTCGAACTTTAACGAAAGTAAAAATAGAATCGGTTGGTAACGATTGCAAATAGTCTAGGGCGTATGGTTTTTGAGCAGTGAAAATTATAATTATCAACTACTTATTGTGTTATTCATTAAGAATTATCTTTTATTTTGTTCAAGTTAACCTCAGTTTCCGCAGATTTTATGTTACGTTATCCTACTACTACTTTGGTTATGGATGTATTACCTATTGTATGACGACTACAAAAATACTTTTAGGTACATCTGTTACCTTATTTCTTTTATTTTTAAAATTTTATACAGGGCTATTATGGGTAACTCACCAAAAACCTCGTAAAGAGTCATTGTACTTATCGATATGAACAACTTTTACTATGAAGCCGAAATCGCGAAAAAAAAAAAACAGCTGTTTCACCCAAAAAGTTCATTGGTCTAAGACAAAATGTATGGAACAGCTGATTTTTATTTTCGCAATTTAGTGTTCGCGCCATAGTAAAACCGTAAACACGAGCACACGGAGGGCGCCGCGCGAACGGGCGTCATCTCCGTTGATGAAGAGGTCCGTACGATTCATTACACGAGTACGGTAAAGTAAAGAGTGAAGTCGTCATAACACGATATAAATTTTACGTAAGTGCTGGCTGTTATAATATTTATTACCGTTTTGACATAATTTATTGTTAAACATGCATCTATAATTTTGATTCTTATCACAACTAGCCAAAAGAACCACTCGGTGGATGCCAGATCGCAGTGGAAGTTGCGGCAGACCCAGGAAGCGATGGCAGGACGACCTTGACAAGCATCGGAGGGACTGGCCAATTTTAGCTCAAGATAGAGACCAATGAAAAGAGGGTACCTTTACCCAACATTGGGACAGCGCAGGCTCATAATAATAAAATTATTATTAAAATCACAACTACCTACAGTCAAATTTGTGTAAAGTGACTCCAGTCAAATATTATAATAAAACTTAATACTTACCTACTTACTTGAACATGATATAATGCGATGGCAGCCTGGTTGGGAGAAGGCCTGCCTCTCAAGCCAGAAGGAGCGGGTTCGGACCCAGCCGACGGCACGCAAGAATATGTGCGTATTGTATGTCATCTGCTACATTATTGGAGCCCGGTGTATGGCGACAGGCTCGCCCCCTGTCACATTTGGGACTGAATATCGTCTGGCGAAGCGTGGGTGTTTTTTAACACCTCTGCCAGCTCCTTCGGGGGAAAGGCGTGACGATATGTATGTTTATGTATGTACTTAAATATTTTCAAAGTATCAATTTAAGTTGCAAAATGTAAGAATATTACGCAGCTGATTTCTTCGATAATTTCAATAAGCAAAGCAAAGGAAGCGGCAGCGGGTGTTTTGCAATAAAACCTGTGCTCATGTTACTGGTAGATGTTGGAAATGAAAGAAAAATATCTAGAATTTGCTAGTTATCTAAAAACAACGATCTATTCCTTTCTAGTTCTAATTTTAACATTAATTTACATTTTATTAACATTCCTAGTCATTTTATTACTCTTTATAATTATGTTATTGCGATGCCCAGAAATTTACTAGTTATACGATTAATTTTTAATTTTATTTTTTGCTCGGTAACGTTAGTTTTTTATGGATGCCTATAATTGTGTTAGCATTCAGTTTTTGATATTATTTTCTATGTATTTTATGTGAACGTGTGTGTGTATAGCATGTTGGTATCCTAAAAGATAAATAAATACCAAATATGAATGCTAATGGTTTTTGTTTAGTGTCATAATTAAAACAAACTCCACAATAATCAGTAATATAAATCAGTTAGACTTTGTTTTGGTAAAAAAAAAATACAGCTGTCAAAATTCAGTCAAGCTATTAGAAGACTCGAATATTTTATTATTTTAAAGTTAAGTAATTTTTGAGAGCATTAGATTTTAATAGGAAGTCTTCACGGTTAATTTTAGGTTCAAACAAGACATACTTTTAAAATTTTAAAATTTATTTTTCATTTTTCATCTTCATATTTTTTAATCATTTTATGATTCGTTTTGGTTTTTTTTAAACCGAGGCATTCATTTTCTGACAACAGTGAACAAGACACGAAATAATTGGATTTTAGAATTAAGTTATTTGAAAACCTATTACTCTACCAATTTAAAAAATTAGGTAAGTAAGTTTTCTACTTTATTAACGTTTTTGTTTTTTTTTTTCAACGCACTGTTTTAGGATCGGTAGACGCTTTTTCCATTTCCATAGTTTCACTGCAACGGAAATAGGACTGTTCCTTTCTGCTCAGCATTATTAAAATTTTCTTCGCAATAGGTAACAGTGCATTTATTTTTCCGTGTATCTTAATAAAAGTTACTTGGCGTTTAAATTCAATACTGAATATTAAGTATTTTCTTTAAAATTGATCTACAGTGTATTTCAATTTTTGGCTGGTATTAAAAAAAATAATAGAGTTTACAGCGTTTACAATCTTTGACCACATAATTACGATGGTCAAGCCGTCTAGCCTTGATAACTATAAAAATTCAACAAGTACGAGTACCTACCTAATATAGTACTACCTAGTATAGTACCTAATTAATATCATGATTTTTTAAAATAAGTAATAGTATTTTTTAGTCTTAATCATAAAAAACCGCTCGAACGATTTAGATTAGTAAAATCGGTTCAGGCGTCTAGGATTATTCGGTAAGACTCCGCTGATTTCGGAACCTCCTCCTGTAGTCGGTTAAAACTATTTGTCTTTTAAAAGAATAATTAAACAGTGAAATAATAATTTAATAGTGAATCATGTAGTCAACATGTATGATGTGTGTGACGATTTGACCGAATGAGCGTCAGCGAGCGAAGCGTCTATCCTTCAGCCTTGGCAAAAATTCTTTCCGGGTGAATAAATGTCCGGATTTCTGTTCGTTTGTTCTGTCTTCCTCTACAGGGCGGCTATTCCTGCGCGCGAGATGAGATGACATTTTATCTTGGTCACTTTCACACCTACGAGGTTTCAAACGAGAGCAACAAGGACGAGAAAAAGTGAGATGAAAATCTCAAATCTCCGAATAGGGTTCCAGGTCGCATTTCTAAACCGATTCTCTTGACATTTTGTGGGACAGTTTCGAAATTTGATAGAGGTAGGTACCTAAGTAAATAGTTTTTTTTTATCAATTCAATTTATCAATAATTGGACATTTTTGAAAACATCTTAGCTACGAGAATCGGTTCAGAAATGCGATAGATGCGACAGACGCCGACCGCAAAATCTTCAGCTCACAGAGCCTTTAGTTAATAAAACTGGTAGGTACTTTCAAGATGTTTAAGTAAATTAATTTACAAACATACATCGTCACGCCTTTCCCCCGAGGCTGGCAGAGGTGTAATACAACACCCACACTTCGCCGGACGATATTCAGTCCCAAATGTGACAGGGGGCGAGCCTGTCGCCATACACCGGGCTCCAGTCATGTAGCAGATGACATACAATACGCACATTTGTTCACACAATGAACGAATTGGTGCGTGCCCTCGGCTAGACCGTCGGCGGGCCTTCAACTCCAACTTAGTTAATAAGCGCTAAGTTAAATAAATTTATAGCACATAAAAAGCTGCATTTTCCTAAACTAAATCTAGAATCTTGTCAGAATAAAACCTTGACTTTACGTCAATTTAATAAAACTATCGAGGTCTTTATAGCGAGACCACAGGTATGCTCGCATTTGAAGTTATTTAAAGACGTAATTTCAATTTACGATAGTCATTAACCAGTTAGCGTGCAAATTTAGTTTATAAATTTTATGCTACGCTGGTTGTGTCTCGCCGTTTCATCTGGGGGGCTATTCCTGCGCGTGAGATGAGATGAGATATTATCTTAGTCACTCTCACACCTGTGACGTTTCAAACGAGAGCAACAAGGACAAAAATGGTGAGATGAAAATCTCAAATCTCCGAAAAGGGCCACTGGGGGCTTACAATGAGTTTTGATAATTACGAAAACTTTTTTCGTTTTTGTTGGTTTCATTTCAATAAAGCGCCCCTGGCGGAAACGTTAAGGAACTAGACTTAATGTATGGAGCCAAACGAAAACGAAAAATGTTTTCGTAAACTATTAAAACTCGTAGTAAGCCCCTAGCTTATTTGCTGTAGAATATTTTATAGAAACGAAATAATGAAGACAAACAATACAAGCCTTTTAAAACAAAATGTGGATGAGACGAGCATAGGGCCAGAGGCCCTATTCGCGAGATTTGAGATTTGTTAAAATCTCATCTCATTTCACGTCATTATTTTATAGGAGATTTTATCTTGGTCACTCTCACACCTATGACGTTTCAAACGAGAGCAACAAGGACGAAAAAAGGTGAGATGAAAATCTCAAATCTCTGAACAGGGCCACAGGCCTCTGTACTCGACGCTCGAGATGTTTCGTGATCACTCTCATCGTTTGACTTTTCAAACGAGGGAGATAATGACCTTACTACCTAAATAATGATACCTTTATAAAAACCTTCCTCGTGAACTACCGGAACTAACATCGAAATAATATAAGGAAGAAGCAGCATGAGTCTTACACAGCGCGTGGACCCAATATAACTACAAGCAAACGGACACTACACAGCTCTGTTGATAGTATTACGAGTATGTTACGTGTACTTATCAATGACAAAAATAGAGAGACGTTCAAAATACTAAAGTGAAAACGAGACAACAATAATTATCACTGTTGCGACTGGTTGCGTTTGTTTGTGACTACGGTAAATTCACAAATTGTGTGCAGCACCTAATTTTTGCGGCCTAATTTTAGGTTATAGTACCGCATCTTCCTTATACCTACTTGACCGAACGGAACTAAGCATCAAATTTCATTAAGATCCGTCCAGCGGCTTAACCGTGAAAAGCCTACAAACAGACAAACAGAGTTACTTTCGATTTAAAACATTAGTATTTAGTATGGATGGATGGATGTTCGCGGCTGTGACTTTGGTTTGTAAACTCCCTAAGGTAAACAGACCGTCAAGCATACCCTATTATTTGACTGTTAGTGAGGTTAGTACTCTTGGTAGGCAGATATTTAGTCCGTAGGTGTGATATCAAAGTCTATTGATGATATAATGAGGGTGTAAACAACATTACCTGTGAGTTATAGGCTGTGGTGGACTACGGCTCTGGCTTTGAATGCTGTGACCACGCGTTACGGGCTATGGGATAAGGACAAAGCTAGGAAATAAAACTTTGTATCGTCATTTAAAAAAAAAACAAATTGGATTTTCCATAAGAAAATTATTTACTTACTTACTTTATTTACTTACTTTATTTACTACTAAACTTAGCAAGCTTCATAAAAATAGGAGTAGTCGTTTCCGAAAATTTTCAATGATTCGATTTTTTGACGCACAGCTGATGGATGCCACTGTCGAGCACGCACTATTTTTGGACTGTTATATAGGAGTTAAATGGTCCATATAATCCTTATTTAGAATACGGAAAATAATGGGTAAGTGGTAACACACAAAATCGTTGTTCTGAACAAATTTAAAAAAAGTTTTGTTTGCTTAAAAAAGTAACTCATAAAAATGATCACACGTCAAATTTTAAGATTTTAGAATAAAACTAATTTCCATTACCTCTTCTTCTTGGTCGCTACGCTCTTGACAGAGCGGTCGTGGTCGTCATGCAGTATTGTTATTGGCAGGGGCTGATGTAATGCGCCTCACAATATCTCGCCATGTCTCTCTGCTCGAGGTCATTCTTGTGCACTCATGCACGGGACCGCCCACAGCAGATTTGACCTGATCGGTCCATCGCATAGGTGACCTGCCGCGCGGTTCCATTACCTACCTAATGCAAAATTTTCCAAATTAATTTCCTCCATAAATCCTACTGAAGCTGTGGTCACCGTTCCGTGTTGGCAGGTTAACTGGCCGGTCGCCAGGCGCGCTATATTTGCTTATAATTTGGAATCAATATGAGTGCACTGCACGTGGTGCGTGATGCCGGCTTCGGGGAACTAAACTTTATTGCACGGATATTCCTACTTATTCTACTTACTTCACACTAATCCGTACTTCGAAACTAAGCTTCCATTTACTATAATATTATTAAATCGAAAATTACTCTGTCTATCTTCTTTTTGTATGCTTTTCATGGCTAAACGGCTAAATCTTGATGAAATTTGATAATCAGTTACAGTATATCACGATGAAGCTTTTTAGATACTATTTTCTGAATAAACGCAAACGATGTAGCGGGTAACATAATATATTATAATATTACTAAAACCAGAAGTTAACCAGGGTAAAGATACTTCTTATTTCCTGGATAACTCATGCGCATTACCACTGTTTAATCACTTGTTTAGGAGTCTCCCAGTTTAAGAGTCCTTTGTTACTCCGTCTATCTAGGTCTACCAGGCTCAGCTCGTCAGGTCGTTCGGCTGCCCACGCACAGAAAACGTGGAGGAACCTCCTTTTGTGGCTAAACCTTTAAGCATTTAAACATCTAGTTATCATTCAATTTGTAAACAGGTATTTCATTTCGAAATAACTACTTCTTTACACATTATACTTGAGCTAGTAGGTAATCAAAATACCAATTTTCTATCCACATTTTCATCATCCAAGCACGAAAACACTATTCGTTTGCAAAATCCACTCAAAATATTTAAAGCTTTTCGACGCCGTTGATTTATAATCCCGAAATAATGTTCTGTGTGGAAAAACAAAACATTCCCGCCCAGAGCCCACTACAAAACATATTCCGCCCAGTTCCACATCTAGGAACAAATGTGTTGTTAATCGTGCATTTCGTTTGAGACAGGTGCCAAGGCGCGGTTATAGAACTACAATGTAGGTAGATTGCTCTACTGCCAGGGTAAAGGTTCTTTTACACTGTAAGTACCTAGGTAGGAAACGAGGCGCGTTTGCTCGGGTTAGAGTACATCTCGCCACCTCAAAATCTGGCCCATCCCGGGCGGATGCTCTGCCTGTCTGTGTTTTATTAGATATGTAGTTTGATTTAAACCGAGACCTTGCAACCTCCGTCATTATCCCCACAACCTCTTGTCTGATTTGTAAAATACTAAAATTGTATTGAAAGAATGTTTTATGTTATAAGCATTACAATTTTACTGTAGTTTCATGCTTTTTACCTACTTTTACTTGCCAGCAAATTATGAATGAAGATAAAATCAACGATACTAAAGTTATCGTCGAAAAATTCAGGCATAAAACAACGAATAGAACAGAATGAAGTGATGACAGCCTAGTCGGAGAAGGCTTGCCACTCAAGCCAGAGGGAGCGGGTTCGGACCCAGCCGAATGCACGCACCAATTGGTTTTCTGTGTGAACATAATTATGTCCCTATTTAATGTCATCTGCTCCATAACTGAAGCCCAGTGTCACATTTGGGACTGAATATCTTCGAAAACGTAGATACAAATAGGTAACTGAGTTTATTTATGTAGAATCTAAAAACGAGCAATGGCTATTAGTTATACGTCCATCAGGTAAAAATATAGTTACCTAAACTCTAGCTATTGGTATGTAGATAATAAAATGCTAAAGAAATTTTAATTCCCGAGCGAACCTTGTTTATTTTCAAAACTGTGTCGCCAGATTAATTACTATTCCTCCAATTTTGCGGGCTGTCAAACAAACTAACAACTCAAAAGAGTTCACCTACACGTTGTTGATTAAAAAGCATAACAACTGTTCCAACTTACACCCCACACATTACTATTTTCGCTAGCAACTAATTAACGATTTACACGCAAAGCCGGCGATGTATTTTGAATGCAGAACGTAAAAAGTCGTGCACGTAAGCTGATTATAAATAGAACGATATTTCGACTGCGTAGCGTGAACATTGCTATTTTTATTCGCCAATGTTGATCCTCCTACTTTGAAAACCAGCAATGAGTGCTTTGTATAGTTGTTTGAGGAAAATACCACGTTTTTTTTTTGTGTGACATAGAAAATGTTCGTTCAGACGTATTTTACGTGTTCTAATTTAGTTTTCGTATCACGAAACGGAAATGATTGGGTAGTGAATGGCGGAACTTTACGAACACCGGTAAGGTTGTTTATACTAATTAATTAGGATCTGTTCTATTTATCAAATAAAATACTATTTGTCAGATCTATAAAACTTCTGTCAACTATTTATCAATACATCAGGTGATAAGGGAGTAGGAGCAGGAGTATACATACCAGATCCGATGCTTGTTTTAGAATATCTTGAAATGGAAAAGACCTGTAAGAATTTTTTTTTAATTGATAAGTTTTTTTTTAATTTTCTTCTGAAAGTATAAACCCCCTTTACTTAACTTTTGGCGACAGGCTCGCCCCTTAGCACATTTGGGACTGAATATCGTCCGGCGAAGTGTGGGTGTTGTATCACACCTGTAGCCCCCTGGGGGAAAGGCGTGACAATATGTTATTCAACTTTTCTGGTAGGTAGCTTGAAAACCAAATTCCATAAGTACCTCTTTTATCATCTTTTCAGTTGTATAGCTTAAAAACCAACTGTCTCTTTTTTATCTTTTCGGTTAGTTCCAAAACCAACAAACCAGATACTTTATAAAAAGAACCCGAGACTATCCAATCTCCTGAGCCACCTCGGACGGTAATAGCCAATCGTGCGGTTGTCGCCGCCAGTCGACATCTAAACGAGATCTTGTCTGTCCGTCTGTCAGTGCGCCACACAGGTGGAATGAGCTTCAATTTGGACTGAGATGGGTTCTGTATATAAACGTTGCGATTTTTATTTACCAACTACAATAACAGATAGTCAAGACAAGATAGGCAAGATGGACAATTTAGTTTTAGAGTTTGTTCCTCCTTGATTTCCTGTGGAATCCTTTATTCGGGAATTGAGTATAGATTCCATTTTTAACCTTTTTTTTTTTATCTAGAATAGGTCGACGTTTGACCACCAACTCGCCTGATGTTAAGCGACATTGTGGTCTAAGATGGAGCACGACGACCTAGAAGGTACTTATTCACTCTAGCCTTGAAGATACCCAGGTTATAGTTAGTCGGGAATACAGACGATGGCAAGGTGTTCCATACCCTAGCGGTTCACCTAACCATAACCATATTGTATTTATATATGTAAAATTGTCACCTTGTTGTTGCTAAAAAACTAGTTTAGGTTAGCTTAGGTAATTCAAAGAGTTTTTGGTTGAATAACTTTACTCATTAAAAAGTAGTTGAAGACATTCATTCACGCAAACAGACACTGCCTGTATTTACCTAATTTTCTGTGCAATTGCAATAAACGATTTCTGATTCTAATCCCCTAATATCATGACTGTAGATCCGCCGGTTATTGTAAAGATATTATTTATCACGCAAAACAATAAAAATGCATTGTAAAGAAAATAGATTTACCGTATTCTGGTTAAAGAGTATGTACCTACTATGCAGATACAGGTAGATTGTAAAATCGTGCCGCGACGTTACCCACATAGCGCGTCCAAATATAGCGTTCTAAATTAACTCCCGAATAGGTGTGCCGAGGTGCAGCGCTCTTTGTTCCGAGTTTAGTCAACTTTTGTGTGTTTTGTTTTATTGTCATCTTCATCATCATCAGCCTTTCATTTGCTTTGAGACGTAGGAATTTGATGCTGCACATTTCTGTGCGCTAAACTCTTCTCAAAACTTCGGTTCTCTGAGATCAGTCTAGATTGCCCGCTGTTTGGTAGTTCGATACTCTACTCGACCTTGATTTCTCTCAAATTCTTTCTAATCAAATCATCTAAATAATTCTTTCTTTCAAATATCTGACAATGGTATCAGAAGAAATTAGTACATTGGTCTATTCTTACAGGTCGAAATATTCTTTGTCATTGTCTCTCTCGTTTCAAAAGTCTTATGTATGAAAGTGACCAAGAAACATCTCAAGCGTCAAGAATAAGGTGGCTTGGTCTCTTGTACTCATTTTCTTATTTTTAGCTACTTACCTATAATTTTCTTTCTGTGTCTCTCAATTCTCTGAAAATATAGACTAATAATTTTACTAACAAATTCAAAATTATCGTACTCAATTGTTCAATAAACACAATTCTACCCATTCAAACATTTCCAAACAACCTGGAATGCCGTAAATCTAGACAATAACAAGCAGAATGTACGGCACTAGTAATTTAATTTGACACGAATTCTAAAATTAAATTTATTGCCTAGTAAAAAGTCCGAATGTCCGAGATGCCGTACCTACACCTTTTGAACACCTGGCGGGGACGTAAACCTGGGATGTAAAGCTAGTTTAAACGTAAGGCCAAGAACACACATACTTTGAAGTTATAAATTGGCATGCAAGAACTTTGCATGCGGATTTGTGAATTTTAGGTGAGTTCGTTTAAATGTTTGATGTGAGACAAGAGAGTTATTATATAAAGGCAAAAAACCTAGTTTACTACTTCGACTTTTTGTTACATAGGTGCATACATATGAGGTGTAATACAACACCCACACTTTGCCGGACGATGTCCAGTCCCAAAAGTGACAGGGGGCGAGCCTGTCGCCATACACCGGGCTCCAGTCATGTAGCAGATGACATACAATACGCACATATTATGTTCACAAATTGGTGCATGCCGTCGGCTAGGTTTGAACCCGCTCCCTCTGGCTTGAGAGGCGGGCCTTCTTCAACTAGGTAAAATTACATTAAAATTGTTATCTAGTTGGTGACATACCTAAAAGGTTACTCACATGGTGACATATACACATAGACATATTGTGCATTCTTTCGCATTGCAAAGAAACATTCAAATGTAATTTATAATGTAGTTAAGTGGAGATTTAACAACATTTAGCATGCGTCTTTCAGCTAAAGGCATCAAATAACTTGACATTTTTACTTCGCCATGCCATTCTATGCATGCAAAATTACCTGCCAACATTCCTGACATGCCTAAGTTCGTGTACTCTCGCTTTATCATAAACGTGCTAGATCATGTAAACAGCGAGAATGGTCGTCTTTAATTGCGCCTGTGTAAATAAATCTAAGAAAATTGCTCACATTATGATAGTTCCAGCGTCTCAGTGTTGGTAATAAGAGTTTTTATGGCTTTAAGAATAGAGCTGATATCCGATTGCATAGAAAATTGTTTCATTAAAATTGACATTAATATCATAACATAAACATAATCACAAACACGCTTACCGTATAACCTAGGAATAGTCATAAAGTGTTTTGTCCATATCTTTCTCTTACATTTTTAACTCGATCATAAAAGAAAAAATGCTGTAGGTATTTTTTTTTTTTTTTATGGACAAATAGTCGGCGTTTGACCACCAACTCGCCTGATGTTAAGCGACGTTGCGGTCTAAGATGGAGCACGACGACCTATATGGTACTTATTCACTCTAGCCTTGAAGTTTTGTAGAGTGAAGAAGTACAAAAACGGCAGTTGAGTGAGGCGCTACAAGTGCGCTACTGCTCAGACCCGTCTTCGGAACGGTTACACCGGACTACATCCCGAAACACGACTAGGTCATTTCACATAGTAGCTCTTATAAAGCTATACAATGTTTAGGTTATAGTAAGAGGGAAAGCACATATATTTTTTTTTTTATTAATTATTTAATTATAGGCGAGCAGCCTAGGGCTGTTGTGCCTACATCACACTGTGTTGAATTAAAATTGTCCAAATTCACTAATAGTTTGCACAAATATTGTTTTATCCACATTTAAATGTCTGTCAGAGACATTTGCTTTTGGTGCAACCAGCCATCAAGCCGGTTCTTAAATGCGTTGATGGATTTAGCAGTGACCACATCCTCAGGCAACCTATTCCATGTATAAACAACTCTGTTGCTGAGAATGTGGCGAGCAGTATTTGTGTTGGCTGATACACGCTTGATCTTCAAGCTATGGCCTCTGACAGTCATTGATCGATTTGTTTGCTCTACGGGCGCTAGTATAAATCAGTGCATCGATTTGACTCGCCCCCTGTGACATTTGGGACTGAATATCGTTCGGCGAAGTGTGGGTGTTGCATTATACCTCTGCCAGCCCCCTCGGGGGAAAGGCGTGACGATACGTATGTATGTTAAAATGGAAAAGAAATAAATAACAAAACATTGTAAAACTATTCAGAGGTTATACAACGTTCATCACTGATGGTATAATTCTTTAATCATTACATTTTCTTTCTTCGTCAAAAGGCTTGCAATTGGTGTAACTATGTACAAAATAATGATTAGATTTACTACTAATAATTACTTTTCTATGGTAGTCTGTTTAATCCATTTACAGCCCAAACTATATAACTAACTATAACTATATAGCTAACTATGACGTTATTACGTATCTACAAGGTGGTGCGCAGTTTATTTACACGTTTAGAAAGCTCTCAACTACAAAGCAGATTAAAGTACATCAACAATTAATATACTCTTTAGTATTAGGCTCAGAACTCATGAAAAACGATAGAGCATCAAAGAGTTCGCGGATAGGTTTCAGTCGTCACTTGCAAGACTGGCAAAAGATGGTGATATAAATGGCTTTCGCATTGGTGCAGTTTGAATGCTGTAATGTAACACACACATACACTACTAACGCAATACAGTGTGTGTGCAGTGTACTACAGTGTATGTGCAGTGTAGTAGGTACACTGCATAGAAGTGGGATTAGGTTAGGTTAGGTTGGGTGTATCTAGGCATAACTAGGCATTTTTACGTCTCCAATGTGCTTACGAGGTGCTTATTGATTATTCTACTAAATGTTTTTAATAATAATAATATTTATTGACAATATTGAAAGTATACATACAAAAACACAATATTCAAATACGTGACACTTAACACTCAGTTCGAGTACTCAAATGAATAGCAGTGGGTCCCAAACTAGGCGAAGCCTGTATTTTGGGCACCCAGTGCCCAAAATACAGTGTACGATACTAAGTAATAAGTGGGTGTAATAAGTGGGTGATACTGTTTACCAAATACAATTTCCGTGCTTGTTAGTGGACACATTTTTCATATCCTACTTTGAATATTTGTTTGTTATTTTGTTTTAATTTTTAATGTGTAGTTTTTATTTCCAATGTATGTATGTATGCGCACACTTTTCGTGCGTGACGTCACTTGCCGGGCCCAACAGAAAACCAGCGCTGGTTGTGTACAATCAGCAACACGCTGAGTTGGGGCCGGTTCTGTGACAATGTGCTTGTATTTCTATTTTGTGTGTTTAATATTTGTCTTCCTCTTTTATGTATATTGTCACAATAAAGTATTCTGTATTCTGTAATTAAAAACAATATTATGAACTTATACGTCTGTTCATAATATAATGTGTACCAACTTAAATACGAGTACTATTATTATTTTAGCAAGCATTCTAGGATTATATTATTTAATAAAAAAACTTAAAGTATCTAATCGTTGACAAGAAAGGGCCAATGTTAAGACTTTAGATTAGACGATCGAGTCGATCGATAAAATTGATGCTGCTTGACAGTTGAGTTGACATTAGGAGTGAAGTACGAACGTTCGCGCGTACGCGAACTTTCAAATACAAGGTCGCAAATACGGCGCGAACACACAGATATAGGTAAAACAAAACGCTTTAAACTGGTGATGATGACAATGTTTAGTTCCGTAGCAAAACGCAAATGACTGCGTCTAAACAGCTCCACTACGAATCTCTAAGTAAAATTTCCGCACCTCGGCGCCAGCGGCCAGACATAACAATCGTCGCGTCAGAAATAAAACACTTAAACCGACATTCATCAAAACGTGGCTTTAGGCACTGTGTACGCGACCTGGATTAGTGTTGCTAAGACAAGTGTGCGGTGACCTTAATTTTTAAGAACAATTAGCGGAGTCCGATTGTTTCGTGTCCCATTTTTGTGTTACTGAATGTTGAGTTTGTGATTCAGTGAATGTGTGTTGTTTAACAGGCAAGACCGTAGCTCATCTGATTGTAAGTGACGGTGTTATCAAACAAGTAACATGTACATTAAAAATTTTAAGAACCCCCGTACTAATTTTCATCAAACAACTCATTAACTTACTAAGAACATTCCCGACTAATTCACCTTTAAAAAAAACAAAATCAAAATCGGTTTATCCGTTCGGGAGCTACGATGTCACAGACAGACACACACAGAGAGACACATGAAACTTATAACATCCCTTCGTTTTTGCGTCGGGGGTCAAAAAGTGACACATAAGCCAGGATATGAAATTGACCGAACACACAGTTAGGTAAGTGCTTGGCGTTACTATTTTCAACCCAAGCATGACGGCTAGATAATTAATAAGGACTAGAAACTATGAGTTGCTGACGACTCGGACACGAAATATCCGGAGACCTAGTGTGAGTTGACACTTTTAATAAAAATATTCTTTCACTGACGATTTGGACACCATCAATAGTAGATTGTTAACCGAGGGTCGAAAGAATCAATCCCCGAGGTATTTAGGAGATGGCTATAGTCCGAGTAGGAATTGATTCTTTTACCTGTGTTAAACACTCTACTGTTCATTTCGAATATAAGAAAAACGAAACTATGTAGTTGTTAATCTAAACTATTTATTGAAAATCTTTTGATACACAATTTGCCTCGTCTTTATTAATTGAATCTGGTATCAACATTTTAGAATCGCTTGAACTCATTTTTAATAATCAAATCTTAGCGTAAAAAAATTGACTGCCTCGGTGGCTCAGTTGGTAGTGAACTTGCCTTCTGAGCTTGGGGGCGTAGGTTCGATTCCCACCTAGGGCAAACATATATGTGGTGAACATTTGTGTTTGTTCTATGTCTGGGTGTTATTATCTATTTAAGTATGTATTTAAAAATATCTAAGTATGTATATCAGTCTCTGGCAGCCATAGTACAAGCTTTGCTTAGTTTGGGGTCAGACGACCGTGTGTGACAATGTCCCGAATTTATTTATTATATATTTATATTTATTATTATTATTAAAAGATTATTACCTATTTTTTTAATTCGGTCACAGATACATAACAGATTAGTTTCCCGCCAATTTATTTTGACTTTTTAAATTTTAATTATGGAACTCTCCGCGTAATTGTTGCGGTTTATTGCGCTCAAAGTAGTTTGCGCTAAGTGCACACTGGCTATTTAGAAAGTCACATGGCCGCAGCATTTTTTTTAATTACTTTTTTTGTATAAACTCTTCACAGCTGACAGCAGTTCTATTTTTAAAGTTCATTCCGGCCCTTAGGTGGGATGTAATTTGTATGAGTTTTTCCCTCTCTATGGAGGGAAGCAGTATTTTCCACCCAATAATCAGATCAAAACAACACTACTTTCGGAGTATGAGAAATGAAAAATATTGTAAAGCTTATCACCATTCTGAAAGTTTTTCACGATGTTTAATTCTTTCACCAGTAACTAAAGCTGATTAACTGGTGAAAGAAAACCAATTTGGTGTTCAAATTCTAATAATGAACTTAAGCTGTCAACACGTCTTCTGCATGGAAATCGAACACTCAAATGGCAAGAAAAAAATACACTAGACAGTCAGTTAAGACTATTGTCATCGGATCTGGCAATCTCTTACTTCAATTCTACGGCTCATGGTCATAATCTAAAACTTAGGTTAAAATACCTTTCAAAATAACACCTAAAGCTTAGAATAACTACCTGTAGAAGGTGGCTTTCCAAACAACGCCTTCTCAAAACTCAAGCCACAAACTTGCTACTCGTACTGTGTTTACTTGCCTTGTCACGCACACAGACGCAAACTTAATGTGGTTAGTTAAAATGTTTTCCCCCTAAAAGTTAGATAATTGATTAATTGTCAAATCTGTTTTATATAATTTAAAGGTAGCGTACACGTAGCGTCGTACGGTGCCGTTCGTGGCACCAATTTAACGGTTTACATTTCGAGAGTGTAGGTACTCGGTTTCTATAGATAGTGATTGTAAGACGGACATTCACAGACCGCACTTCGACTTTACTTTGATGGGAAGTGCGACTTTCCGGGCAAGATTCTTTACCTTTGCATCAAAGTAAAGTCGAAGTGCGGTCTGTGAATCTCTCCTGGCCTGAAGATACCGCACAAATCACCGTCCATCGCCAGATAGTACAGGAAACGGTAACTGGGTGTAAACAAGTAAACAGGCGTGAAAGGTGCATTTGTGCCGCGAATCGAAAGTCGAATGGTAAACAGTGACGTCAGAAGATATAAGTACCTATAAAAGGACTGGCTGCAGTGGGCGCATTTTAGAAATAATTACTATATCTGTGTCATCCAAAAAGAAGGAGTTCTTCTACGTTCTTAAATTATTTGTTTCCATTTTTACTTGAATTTATTAATTTATTTTAATTTAAATTTTTGTATTTATTTTGCTTCATATAAGTTTTGATTGAATTTTGGAATATACTTAATTCTTAGAACTACTTACTTATTTTAAATAAATTTATTTAAGTGTTTTAATAATTATTTGCCTCCATTCTCACCTCGCATCGATTACACGATTCCGTTATTTACGTTTTTTCCACTTTAATTAATCAACAATTTCTCCTCTCTAACTTGCATTGAGTACAAGTTATTTTGCCTGAAATTAGTGGATTCTTTTATAAGATTTCGATTTTGGTTAACATTTTGTCAAACAACTCATTTTTGAAGAAAGTTTTTCTGTGACACATTTTAATAAATAACCTCTGACGTAAGTAAATACGAGCACTATAATATAATATTATTTTAAGAAAACGTAATTAAATCCAGTACACAAAGTATGTATTTTTTACAGAAAGCAGATAATTTTAGTTTGCTTAGAAACGTAAAAAAAATGTTTTTTTTTGTAATTTTGCGTCCACTGTGGAGCGCGCGCGTCCGCAGCGATTACAGTGCGCGGGCGCACATCCGGCTGTAAAAACGCGTTCGCGGGTGACAGCTGTTTACCTCTCCGTCCGTAACTAGGTGAACTCGACGGTAACGCAGAATAGATCACAGTTAATGCTACTAACTAGGTAGAGCCGGATAATGGACACAAAGATGGAAATGGGCTTCCTGAAAATCACGTTATGGAAGTCTTCACGTCAGGAATGAATCAGTTTCTTTTAGTTTAGAATCGCGTCTTAGCTCGAGTATGAGATAGATTTTTAGGTCAAATGAAAACGTAAGTAAAGAAAATTATTAAGGTATTAATAAATTAAAGTATTCCCGACTAACTACAACCTGGGTATCTTCAAGGCTAAAATAAGTAACTTCTAAGTCGTCGTGCTCCATCTTAGACCACAATGTCGCTTAACATCAGGCGAGTTGGTCGTCAAAAGTCGACCGATTCTAGATTTAAAAAAAAGAATAAAAATACCTGTCATGGAAATATACTTGTTTACCTAACTAAATGTATCCCCAACAGTATTTTCATTTTAGTTTAAACAAAGTCCATCTGACGGTCAGTCTCGCGATCAGCGGGCGACGCAGCGGGTAGCCGGCTCCAGCAGCGAGCGCGATGGGTGTTCGATTCCTAAGTGCACCTTCTGTTAACCTAATGCGATTCCCATTTAAGTGCTGTAAAGTGAGAAGTCTTGTTATGGGTAAATTCTATTGAAATTACATTTTATATTTCAGTTATGTAGGTGAAACAATGAAATTAACGTTTCACACGTTGACTGCATCGATGGCTCAGTTGATAGTAAACCTGCATTCTGAGCTTGGGGGCGTGGGTTCGATTACCATCTTGGGCAAACATTTATGTGGTGAGCATTTGTGTTTGTTCTATATCTGGGTGTGAACATCTATTTAAGTATGTATGTGTTTAGACTTTTAAATGTATGTTTATGTTTATTTGTCTTTGGCAGCCATAGTAAAAGCTCTGCTTTGTTTGGGGTCAGACGGCCGTGTGTGCAAGTGTCCCAAATATGTATTTTTTACTATTTTTTATACACCTTAAGTAGGATCCAGTAGTAGGTCTCCAGTAGGATTCCCTGTGTCGTAAAAGCCATGGAACAAACACATAGAGACAGACCAATTACCAACCCAGGACATACAGATATTTTAACTCAGTATTTAAACATCCGCCTGGTCGGGAATCGAACCCGCCCAACCTCTGAACTTATCCTTATAACTCCTACTTTTAACTTTTCAGATTTTTATATTTTGTAGGTGAATTTATAGTAGAGGTACGAGTACTTTGTGACGTTAGATTGATATTGTACAAAAATAGATCATTTTTGTAGCTTTACGACTACGTAAGAAGGTAATGAATACGACTGGCTGGCGTATGAGAGTGACCCAATCTATCGAGCATCATCAGGACTAATGATGAAGCACCAATGCTGCTGGTATGTAAAAATGATCAGCACCATTTTCTGGTAATTTACAAGAGCTTTCTAAGAAAGCTTTAGTGTCAAAACTTTTAGGGTGTTTGCAGACCTTCAATATATTTAATATCTGAAACCTTAAACTTTATTATTTTGAATCCGTAATTTTTTTCACAAACCTGATACAATTTGGTACACTTTGGTAATCAAGCAACACAAAAATAGTACTATTATAATAATGGTACCAGTACCAATAGGACTAAAATTTAATAGCACCCAGCAATGGTACCATCCAAATCAAGTAGTAAGCAGGTAGTGTATTCGGCGATGACATATGTAATAACCAGATCGATCGATGCTCTATTTCTCTGACCTATTAAGACAGACTTGAGCTAAACCACGAGCGCTACACCACTTACAGCAGATTATCAATCAACAGTCGTCACAGTAATTAGTCGCCGTCTACCTCAAAGAGCGCAATCATGATAAATCTACTGTGACTCTATTACATGCAAACTGTTACGGTGGGCTGCGAGATTTCAGCGTAAAATCACTACAGATTATTAAGAATGTTCATTGAAGTACGAGTAGGTATCTACTATTTGTGTTCACAGAATATCCATCCATCTTGGATCATCACTACATAGTATAAAACAAAGTCGCTCTCTCTGTCCCTATGTCCCTTTGTATGCTTAAATCTTTAAAACTACGCAACGGATTTTGATGCGGTTTTTTTTAATAGATAGAGTGATTCAAGAGCAAGGTTTATATGTATAATAACATACATTAAATAGTAGAAAAATATTGTTATTTTTGAAATTTCTAATGTGATGTCGTTAATAATAATTTTTTTTTCCGTTTACATTGCAAACGCAGGCTGAATCCTACGAGATTTATCAAAGTAATGTACTAATTATTTGTCATTGAAAAGGTCTACAGAAAACTCCGCGATGGTATATTTTTATCTCTTAAGGATATCCCACAATATTTTTTTTTGTTATTTACTTTTTACGACAAATAATGGCTAATATTCGAAGCGATTTGAACCAATACAGCATTAATCCTTATCCAATTAAATAGCTTAAATACATTGTTGATTGAATATAGATCTATATGGTCCTTGCAGCACAAGAATTAAAACAGTTTTTCTGTAGTGTATTTGGTATCAGCATTGCACCCGTGCGAAGCCGGAGCGGGTCGCTAGTAATTATACAAGAAAGAAGAAAAGGTACGAGAACCTAAAAATGGACCACATTAATTAGGTGCTGCACATGATTTACCATAGACACAAACAAACGTAACCAGCCGCAACAGTGATAATGATTGTTGTCTCGTTCTCGCTATTATCTCTTGTACGTCTCTCTATCTCTATTATTGATACGCGTAACATAATACTGTCAACAGAGCTGTGTAGTGTCCGTTTGCTTGTAGTTATATTGGGAAAACGCTGTGTATTATCTTGTGTAATATCTTCCAGGCAACCTTTGATTCAATTCCAATTTGAGAAGTTTTTGAAAATAAGATCTAATTAGACGAGAAACATATGTCGTTCTTAGACCCTACTATAAAATAGATAAATACGTACTAAAGCATTGTTAAAAACCCCAGTTTCCTTCCTTCTTCCGTTCATTACGCGGAACGGAGCGACAACAGCGTCTTACAAAGGAACTTGTTTACCTCTAATTAATATTCCGGTAGGTAGGATAGCATCTGTGGAGTAGCTATTGTGTCTTCACATTTTGGAAAACAAGACAGTTCACTTTTTACCCGACTGCGCAAAAAGGAGGGTTATGTTTATTAATTATTTTTATATTTGACATAATTATCAATTATTATTGTTCTGATATTTGTTTTTAATTATAAATTTTCAACTGTGGCCTGTAACTATAGGAGTTATCAATTAATTCTGATTTTTATTTTTCGAGTGTATGTACTAAATATGTATGTATGTGGGTTTTATGTATGAAGTTTTTTTAGCACGGTCTACAGACTAAACAGCTTGATGGATGTCGACATGCGAGATGTCATTTGAATCGTCTTGATAGCGGAAGTGACATAGGGTACAACATTTTTCAGCCGGGTTTTATGTTTTTCTTTTAATAATGTTATTTGTTGAACTAGTCACGCTATCACATCACACTAATATGTCCTCGAACTGTCACCATGACATTCATGACATTAGACCAATTTCGCTCATGCTCGAAGTTGAAATTGTATTTGCGTGTACTAGGTACTTGCCTGAAAAATGTCATGAAGATCCAATCAATGGTACTCAATTTATTGTTCATTTAAATTCCATTTTTCCCCAGTAGAATCTGAAATCTCGCTTTGGCTTCTTCGATTACAAATGAAAAAAAAAATGTTAGGGTGTGTGTGTGTGTGTGTGTATGTGTGTGTGTGTGCATGTGTGGCGAATTAAGTAAAAATTAAGTTAAATTTTAAAATAAATTTTAAAATTTGAAATTTTTAGCTACTTTTTATCTTGGTTAAATTAACAGATCCTGTTGTGTAGTTTGCGGGTGACATCGTGGGACGCAGCTAGTGAATAGTTAAATAACAAGAACTCATTATTTCCTTATTTACGTTTGAAGTTTTGGTATAAAGCTATTTTGGTATAAGGCTATTTTCCTTATTTATTCACCTGTCTGACATCATCGTGGTTACTATGATGTCATAAACAGAGTATATTAAAACCGAGTTTATAAGATTAAGGAAGACTTATTAGAGACTCATCTGTAGAAGACTTGTGCCTCTGTGAGCTGTAGATCTTGCGGCCGACGTCTGTCCTCCTATACATGTCGCATTCGTTAACCGATTCTTGGGTTTTTTATTTTTTTATTACTTAATAGGCTTGCGTTTGGCCGCCAACATGCCTGATGATAAGCAGTGATGCGGCCTACGATGGAGCACGCTTGCCTAGAAGAAACAGATTCACTCGAGACTTGAAGACACCCAGATTATAACAGGGAACACACACTCTGGCAGAGTATTCCACACTCTAGCGGTCCGAAATGAGGAACCCAAGCGTTTCGTGCGTGTTGTAGGTATGTCAACCATATTTGTATATATATATTTATGCAGGTTCGATAATTATTCAGGTTTTTTTGTTGCCAAGTCAGTTTTTGGAAATTTTTAAAAATTGCGGCGATATAATATTTGAACACTGATGCAACAAAACAATTCTATGTAATTATTGAATTTACCTACTTACAAATTTCAAGAAAATCGTTTGAGAAATACGATCTGTAGAGGAAGACAGAACCGGACAGATATCCAGACAGAATTCGGACATACGAAAGCATTTTTGTCGAAGCTGAAGCACATACGATATGCTCGCTAACGCTCGCTCGGTCGATTCTTACCAATTAATAATAATAAATAAATAAATTCGGGACACTTCCACACACGGTCGCCTGACCCCAAACTAAGCAAAGCTTGTACTATGGCTGTCAGAGACTGATATACATACATATATATTTTAAATACATACTTAAGTAAATATTAACACCCAGACATACCTAGGACAAACACAAATGTTCATCACATAAATGTTTGCCCTAGGTGGGAATTGAAACCACGCCCCCAAGCTCAGAAGGCAGGTTCACTACCAACTGAGCCACCGAGGCAGTCAAACACGAAATTTCGAAATCTAAGGGGCATACCTACGAAGCTGAAATTTGGCAGGTAGACTATAGACAGTTTGAAGGTAGGTACTACAGGAGACGTCAGCCAAGATCGAATGAAGGGGGCCCACGAGAGAAGCCGAGAGGCGCTAGTAATCTATATAAGTAAACAAACTTTGGGGGCTGAGCTACCCCGTAGGAGTGTACTCTATTCTGGTTCCCTACACGTGGTCCCCGGGTAGTGCTGACCGGGTAGCAAACTCTGGTGGGAGGCTTCGGCCGTGGCTAGTTACAACCCACCGGACTAAGCCATGCCGTGAAATGACCTAGTCGTGTTTCGGGATGTAGTCCGGTGTAACCGTTTTGAAGACGGGTCTGAGCAGTAGCGCACTTGTAGCGCCTCACTCAACTGCCGTCATTGTACTTCTTCACTCTAGTAAACTTCAAGGCTTGAGTGAATAAGCTCCATCTTAGACCACCCACGCAAGCCTATAGCTCCATTCGCTCCTGTTTATCGCAGGACCGTGCTAGGTGCAAACTCACCTGTTCCTAGGATAAGTAGGCTCATTAATGAATACCAATCCTGTACAAATATAGATGTTTTCGGTGACTCATTAGCTAAATTTAAAATTAATGTAAACTCAAATTTAGCCATCAAAAACAGGTCTTAGGATAAAGTGTTTAAAATTTATTTTTTTGATTATTTTAAGTTTATATTATGTTTATGTAATATGTATGTTTTTTTTTTAAGTTAGTATTAGCATAATGAACGATGTAATCTTATAACGCACGCTGTGCTTCCTTTAAAAGATAACACATTAAGTTAAAATAGTTCGTAAGTTTAAATTATAAGAGTATTGATGTAGTTATCATTGCGAAGCCATAATAAATAAAATAAAAATAGACTACAACGTCGCTTAACATCAGGCGAGTTGGTGGTCAAACGCCGACCTATTCTACATAAAAAAAAAATAGAAAAAAAAAAAAAAAACGACCAAGCGAGTGTTCAGTTACAGTTCAGTTTATAGCGCCTCTGCTTCAACTTCGGCAAAAATGCTTTCATTTGTCCGTCTGGTGTCTGTACTTCAGCTCACAGAACCACTACAAGATAAGTAGAGACAGATAGACCAACATTTCAAGAACGATGGAGGGAGACAAAGAGAAAGAGGATTGATGATAATTTTAGTACGATTCCAAAAACTAAATATAAAAGTAAGTAAACGAATGTAGCGCCTATCTGAGAACTAGTGATAGTAGATCGACTCTACGGGTTCCCTGACGGGACAATGACATCAACCCATTAGCGGTGAGCAGTCATCGCTGCCGAGCGTACGCGACCCGTTCTTATACCATACGAGACGACTCATAATCTAATGATTTTAACATTCAGAATATTTCATAACTACTCTACCAATTTAGTTCGATAATCAAAAGTTTACAGGTCGATTTGGATGGTCGCTTCCAACTTTGCACTAGGGGATTTCAAAAGACAAGCACACGAGACCGTGCTGAAATTCAGTGCCGTGCGCATTGCGTGATCTGGTTTAGAAATCTGTGTAGTACTGTAAATTATTTTGTTTTGACTGACAAAAGCAATGTGTATCTCTACGCGCACAAAATGTGCAGCTCTTCAATAATTTATACTCAACTGACTTAGGAGATGAGCAAGTTACTTGCCTGATGATAAGATGGCAAGATAGTATCCACTTGGTGGTAAAAATTGCAGTGCTTTCCAAGCTTTTGATCTTCAACATTTTTTGCAACTGAACTGCGTTATTTGCTATCCTAAACGTCATTGTACCACGCTCGTCACTCTGCAATCAGCTGTCCAATCTAAAACAACGAAAAGAATAAAAATCTAACCCGATGAAAACATCGTACCCTCTAAATCTTCCGAACCATTCTCCCACGTACATCCAGGTTGCGTTTAATCAACCCTCAAGTAATGAGGGGTGACTCGAGGGGTAGGAATCAATTAATGAATATTTTACTAAGAACGCGAGATCTTAATAAACGTTCCTTGTTCGGGATTTTTGGGGATTTCCCGTGATTTATTGTGCCAGTGACGGATCTAGCTTGATTGAGATATAATTTGGAAGATTGCGATGAGATTAGTAATGGAGCTCGTTTTTTAATTGATTTAGAGTGAGAGTGATTAAGTTATCTTGTTAGTTCGATTTAGTAAGCTTGGAAGCTTCTATAATTGTACGTATTTTTAACCGACTTTCAAAAAAAAGAGGAACACAATTCGACTGTGTGTATTTTTTTGTATGTGTGTTAAGCGATAACTGCGTCAATTGTGAGTCGATTTTAATGATTATTTTTTGTTTGGTAGACCGTACTTTAGATGTGGTCCCATATAAATTTTATTGACCTACCCTTTTCGTATTTCTATAAGTTCCTGTCCATCCAAAGTTACCTGGTTACCGCTTTAGGCGATAAGGTCGCCCTTGTACTGCCGAAAAATGTATTTTAGTTTTTAAGATTTTCATGTAGTTTTTTGGTGTGCAATAAAGTTATATTGTATTGTATTGAAATCGGTCAAGCAGTAAATCGGCTTTTTAAGCTTTGCTCATTATATTACTTTGTTTTTTTTTTTTTTTACGTACAATAGGTCGGCGTTTGACCACCAACTCACCTGATGTTAAGCGACGTTGTGGTCTAAGATGGAGTACGACGACCTATAAGGTACTTATTCACTCTAGCCTTGAAGTTTTGTAGAGTGAAGAAGTACAAAGACGGCAGTTGAGTGAGGCGCTACAAGTGCGCCACTGCTCAGACCCGTCTTCGGAACGGTTACACCGGACTACATCCCGAAACACGACTAGGTCATTTCACGGCATGGCTTGGTCCGGTGGGTGGTAACTAGCCACGGCCGAAGCCTCCCACCGGAGTTTGCTACCCGGTTAGCACTACCCGGGGACCACGTGTAGGGAATCAGAATAGAGTACACTCCTACGGACGTGGGTAGCTCAGCCCCCAAGTTTAAGTATTGTTGAACATTACTATTCGATAAAGCAGTACAGCTTTTTGATTTTACGTTCCACTGTTCAATAGAACAATTGCTCTTATCCTCGTCTATACATACATATAAAAGAGAGAAAATTACCTATTTGCAGCAAATAAACATACTTCGTCCTTTTTAGGGTTCCGTACCCGAAGGATATAACGGGACCCTGTTACTAAGACTCCACTGTCTGTCCGTCCATCTGTCCGTCTGCCGATATAAAAACAAATACTAACACCGGAATAAAATAAATATTTAGGGGAGTTCCTATACAACAGACTTGCTTTTTTTTATAGATAATGGTACGGATCCTTTTGTGCACGAGTCCGACTTGCACTTGGCCGGTTTTTTATTATGTCTAAATAGAGATGTGTTGAGCAGATAGATAGTTGAATTCTTTATTACTAAGATATTACAAACAAAAGACAATAATATCGTTTTAAACTAGAGCAACAACGGCAAGTCATCCAGCTAACAGCGACCGCTTTCAAGCAGCTTTAGCAAGAAAATAAATTAATAAATTATACAGAATAGGTCACCGTACACTTTTATCATTAACCCAACACTAAAAATCTATCTCTTTCGTCTAACACCTGCCCATTAATTTCGCTTCAAGAAATATTGTAAATGCTTAAACATAAACAAACTAAAATGCTCCATACATCACCGTCACGTCGTTATTTAGTTCGGAACGGTCGCGCAATGACGTGAACACCTCTTTATTTACATTAAAAACATACATCACCTATGTAGTTAATAATTCTGAAACACAGTTAGAATTAATAACAATCCTTTTAAAATTAGGCAAGACAATATTTTTTTCAATAACCAACTCTATTTCCAAAACTGTAAAGACGAAACTTAAAAGACGAAGACTCTCAAACGTGCAAACAAAAGCTAAGAATACAAAATTAATGTTGTTCAAGTCACCTGAATGTTTTTAAATTTACGATTTTCCCGCCAAATATTCGAAATTTGTTTAGTGAGACATGGTGGTAAAACATTATGTTGGCATAATGTGGTTTAATGATGCTAAAAGCTTTTTTATTGATCCTCTAGGATATATTTATGCACTAAAAGACGCAGTTATAGGACTTGCTGATCTGTTCTTTTGATCTTTGATGGAATATGACAATTCTGATGGGAACTGAAAATGGGAGATCAAAGGACTGTAGCTATTTAGTATTTTTCTAGAGTTCTCGTTTCATAGGTGTTGCAACATTATGACAGCTAATTTTTAATTTGTAATTACTGAGGTTTATTAGAATGTCTTTAAAGTTTGCGTTTGAATCATATTTTTAAACCATGCGATCTAGGTGTTATAAGTTTAATGTAAAGGTATGTATGTGTATCTCTGTATGTGTGTGTATCTGTGACATCGTGCCTCTCAAAGTCATGAACGGATTTTTTTTTTTAGTGACCTGCAGGGCTATTCACAACCATTCGGAATCATTTCCGTTCGGATTTCAAAAATTTTAAAACTAAATTATTCGAATCTCAGGCTACATTCATGTTCTCTTCCGATCGGATTTATAGTTCAACCGCGGTTAAAAAGTATCCTATGTGCTATTCTAGACTTTAATCTATCTCTGTGCCAAATTTCATCCAGATCTGTTCAGCCGTTCTGGCGTGAAAGAGTAACAAATATCCATCCATCCATCTATCCATCCATCCATTCTCACAAACTTTCGCGATAATATTAGTAGGATTCCCTATTCCAAAATGTACATAAATAAAGGTAGACTGAGATTCGAACAATTTCAGTTTCAACTTCAGTATAGATGATGCGATAAGCGATCTTCATTACATTTTGCAGACAAGTAGCTTACCTCAACAGAATTTTTAAGTTTGTATATTAGTTCAATTGGACGAGGTATATACAGCGTTATAGGTACCTAATCAAAAACCTCTTAAGGGTTCATTGTACTCATCAATATGAACAACTTTTACTATGGGGCGAACTCCGAAATCGCGAAAAAAAATCAGTTGTTCCATACATTTTGTCTCAGGTGATTGAACTTTTTGTATGGAACAGCTGTTTTTTTTTCGCGATTACAGGATTGGCTTCATAGTAAAAGTTGTTCGTATTGATGAGTACAGTGAACCCTTTAAGAGGTTTTTGATTAGGTACCTATAACCCTGTATATGGAGAAATATGCAAGGCCTTCGCTCGAGACGAGCTACTAGTTTTTTTACTAGGATATAACATACACCCACAGTTTGCCGGTCAATATTCAGTCCCAAATGTGACAGGGGGCGAGCCTGTCGCCATACACCGGGCTCCAGTCATGTAGCACATGACATACAATACGCACATATGTTCACACAATGAACAAATTGGTGCGTGCCGTCGGCTAGGTTTGAACCCGCTCCCTTTGGCTTGAGAGGCGGGCCGTCTCCAACTATCTATCTTTTTTTACTAGGACACACGTTGAAAAACTTGTAACAATCCATCTTATCCATAAACACATTAACTTAGTCCAAGTATTTTCTGTTCAATCTAACCTCGTCCAATAACTCAGAGTAATCTCGCTGTATTTCTTCCGACCACTAAAAGCGACCTCCTTTCTTAAATTATGAGCTTAGAGCTAATCGGGCCATTTGTCTGTACACTTCGGTTCGTGGGAACTGCATCTTTCTTAGAAACGCCACAAAGTACCTGGAGATCAAGAATCGAGATGCTACAGTTTAGTGGGATGCAGTTTAGTGTTAACTAGTAGCGCAATACGGTTTTATTCAGCTTAAGGTCAGCTTAAGGCCCTTTTGAATGTCGAGTTGTTGACTCAGTTTACCGACATCGAGACAACGTATTTTTAATTGAGAACCAAATTTCGTCTATGTGGAAGGACAATCTTGAATGTTTTTACGAAACTTTTTTATGTTCGTTCGTTGAACGTCATGCACGTTGAAAACGTTAACGTACGTAAACGATACAGGACCTAAACGTAACGTACGTAATAATGATAATAGTACTTGGCGAAGCCGTGTGTGGCGCGTCCTTGCGAATTGAAAGCGTTGAATACTTATCGACCGGCTATACTTATAGTTGTCGATGTTAGCTCATCTGCGATACATTATACTTTATGCTAAGGTATAGGAACTGATAAAGGAGAATAGGGACCACAAAACGAAGCGGTGCGCAGCTTTTATGATGGTGTAATTATTATTAAGTAAACGTAAATTAAATATAAACCGAACCCGCTTAATAATAAACGTTGTGTAGCCTCGGATTAGATTTACAGTGTTTTGTCTTTTTCTTTCTTTTAGATATTTAACCCCCGACGCAAAAACAACGGGTATTATAAGTTTGTCGTGTCTGTGTATGCGGCCGTCTTTGTGTGTGTCTGTGGCACTGTAGTTCCCGATGAACCAATCTTTATTTTAATTGTTTTTTTATTTTTTTTATTTTTTCTCGAATTTAAAATGTTAAATGGCAATAAATTTAAACTTATCTTGAAAGATTGGTTAGTAAATAAAGTATTCTACAGTATAAAAGAATATTTTGACGAGTAAATGTTACGTTTTAGTGATAATTGCTTAATTTGTCCTTACGTTGTTGTTCTTATTAAAAATAAGTATTTTTAAGCTCATTAAGTTTAGTTAGATTACACTAGTTAAATTATTGTATGTTCGATATGAGCAAAACTGTTGTTACTAATCTTTACACATACCACCTTGTACCTACACAGTTTCACAATAAAAAATATTCTATTCTATTCTATTCTATTCTATTCTATTCTATTCTATTCTATTCTATTCTATTCTATTCTATTCTATTCTATTCTATTCTATTCTATTCTATTCTATTCTATTCTATTCTATTCTATTCTATTCTATTCTATTCTATTCTATTCTATTCTATTCTATTCTATTCTATTCTATTCTATTCTATTCTATTCTATTCTATTCTATTCTATTCTATTCTATTCTATTCTATTCTATTCTATTCTATTCTATTCTATTCTATTCTATTCTATTCTATTCTATTCTATTCTATTCTATTCTATTCTATTCTATTCTATTCTATTCTATTCTATTCTATTCTATTCTATTCTATTCTATTCTATTCTATTCTATTCTATTCTATTCTATTCTATTCTATTCTATTCTATTCTATTCTATTCTATTCTATTCTATTCTATTCTATTCTATTCTATTCTATTCTATTCTATTCTATTCTATTCTATTCTATTCTATTCTATTCTATTCTATTCTATTCTATTCTATTCTATTCTATTCTATTCTATTCTATTCTATTCTATTCTATTCTATTCTATTCTATTCTATTCTATTCTATTCTATTCTATTCTATTCTATTCTATTCTATTCTATTCTATTCTATTCTATTCTATTCTATTCTATTCTATTCTATTCTATTCTATTCTATTCTATTCTATTCTATTCTATTCTATTCTATTCTATTCTATTCTATTCTATTCTAGTTTGAAAAGTGAATTAGTCAGGAGTGTTCTTAGTTAGCTATGTTTGATGAAAATCGGTGTCAGGGACTTTTTAAATTTTAAATCTACACTTGTTACCCGATCAAAAAAATGAAACAAATATTATATTCTATTCCGAGGCTATACGAGTACAACGTTTAGAAGTATAGGGGATAATTTATTCAGCTTATTCCAATTTGTTCAAAACTGTTTCTTGAAACAAATTCTACTGTATTTCCGCTCTAACGTCACATTAAGTACGTCAAAGAATATTAATTTGTGAAATGTAATTCTTCAAGTACTTCTTCGACACGTGTTTCGCCTCTCCACGAGGCATCCTCAGGGCGTGTTGACTCTCCGAGCGCGTGGCCGAGAATGAGAGTCTCATGTGCGAAATCATGAGAGAATATACAACTAGAAATTGGTTCAAGAAACAGTTTTGAAGATGAACTATCGCAAAGTAACGCCTGATTCAATTAACTAACCAATTTGTTCAGTTATGTAAAAGAGTACCTTTATAATTATTATACTATAGGCTCAACTAAATCAGCCCGCTTAGAAAGTAATACAATTATTCAGCAAACTTATCATAATTATCTAAAAATATCACCAAAACTCAACGATCAGTTGCTGCTAATAAATTTCCCTTTACGCTGGAGAACTAATAACTTCATTCACAATGCACATTATGATGACAAGCTACAAATGGGAACCAATAAAATATATCAAAACTGGTTTACGGCCCAGCTCGGCCATTCAGCTTCAGAGGTTTGAAGTTAGAACAAAGATTTATAATTTTTTTGGAAGCTACAACTGTTTTTATTGGTTTAGGAAACAGTGGGGCTATTCCTACGCGTGAGATCAGATGAGATTTTATCTTGGTCACTCTCACACCTATGACGTTTTAAATGAGAGCAACAAGGACGTAAAAAAGTGAGATGAAAATCTCAAATCTCCCTGATCTCAATTTGAAAAACGCAATAACGTCGCTGTCATGCTTGAGATCGGCGAGAGTGTTGTCAGAGAAACATGCGTACGCTCGGTGAACACAGCGGTCTACCGCGGCTCACGCGAACCCTAAAAAATAACTTCGCATTAGGAAAGACTTTCTATTGCCATTTCATCTAGAAGGAGACGATGGACAGACACAGTCGTGATGGCCTTCTAAAGACTTGTAAGAAAGAGTAACCAATAGCTATTTTTACCATAATTATAATTTTAGTTACAACTATAGTTAGGTGTCTAAAACTAGAAATTTCCCTATTATTTTTAAAGGATAATATTATTTCTTCTGTCTCTAAAAAATGCAGGATCGTCAAAGTAAAGCAAGAATGCCTCATAAATATAGTGTTTTGCATTGGCACTAAATATTTTATGCAGTTTTATGTTTACTATTTACCTCGTATTTCCTCTAAAATACTCTAAATCATTTATCAAACCATCAATAAAACTAATTTACAATCTTTAACACGTGTCCTAACTAATAAAATATTAATTCTCCGAAGCAGTGTAAAGTTGAAGAAAATTGGAAGATTGCCTCATCCATTCATGACATCGCATTTGTACCGACGCCGATGGTCGCGCGCCCAGCGGCGAGTAGCGAAAACTGACTCGGGTTTGTATAGTTGTTTGATGGTGGCGTTTTGGGTAAAAAGGTATTTTTGTGAAGAAGGTAAAATACGTTCTAATTTGAAGTTTTATTATTATTTCTAACTACGAATTATGTAATTTAAATTGTATGACAAATAATTAGTCTATATTTTTAAAGAATCAATGAACTTTACTCCTCACTTATTTTGATGAAACTTACCTACTCGTTAGAAGATAATAATAGTTTTATTAAATTATTAGGGATTATAATAGCTTACTCATAAAGTATAAGACTTTGTTTAAGTGTGCTATTGAGTACCAACAGCTACCGATACCTAATAGATAAGATAGTTTAATTTACCGACCAGTTTAATCTGGTCCATTCCAGAATACACACTAATCATGTTAAAAGAAAAGTACCTAAGTCACTCTTTTTTTAACAAACAGCAATTATTTTTATTAAAATTCTGTTCCAATTTTACTTTCAACCATAAATCACACTGACCACTAATAATAAAAATCCGAGCAAACAATGCTCCATTATTCCCAAAATAATTCAATTCTTTATTGCCAGCACACGTTCAAAATTTTATTAACCTATCCTAGCCACCTTCATTGCTTTATAATCCCCGTTGCAAATAAAATAAATATAAAAAATCGTAATGTCTGTATGACCGTTACGCCCGCAGCGACGCTTAGAGAGGGAGCTTTCACACTGGTGCAGTAAGTTGGACGATAGTTCCAACATACAATTTGGAACCTAAGGAAACTGATGATTTTGTTATGCTAAATTTGGCTATGGCTTTTCTTGTTTATTTGATTCTGGTATGATATTGTGGCAGTTTTAGTGCATATAAATGCTACATACCTAATTATTAAATAAATATGATTAAACCACTAATTAATTTTTAAAACTATGGTTTGGTTTTTTCTGTAATCAATCTTTGTTTGTGAAGTAATCTTTATTGAGTTCAATATAAAATCTAAAAAACATTTTTACATGCCTATAGTTAAATTCTAATCTAAAAGCCGGTTGGCAGAGGGAAAGGTGCCCAGAATGCTAGCAGTATTGCCACGCTGGATGGCAATGCTCAATTTCTGGCCGAAATAAATGCCAGCATTCATTTCTTTTTTTTTTGACGTTTATTAGACACTAGCTGCGCCCCGCGGTTTCACCCGCGGTTAAAAAGTGTCCTATGTGCTATTCTAGACTACAATCTATCTCTGTGCCAAATTCCATCCAGATCTGTTCAGCCGTTCTGGCGTGAAAGAGTAACAAACATCCATCCATTCATCCATCCATTCTTACAAACTTTCGCATTTATAATATTAGTATCTAGCATTAGGATCTAGCAGGTTTTTCTCAATTTACTAAGCTATCAATTACGTAAGTAAGTTTACAAATGTTTTAAAAATTAATGTATGTTTTGTCTTAATTTTGAATAAGTGAGTACTAAATCTATGAAATTCTTCAAAAATAAACAATGATACTTAAATGCATCTCAGCATTTGTTTGTTCGACGATATCTTGAGTAGATCCAATCTATACAAAACTTTGCAGGCCCTAACTTCAATAGAATTTTTAGGTTCGAATATGAGTATTATCGGACGAGAACTTATGAAGAAATGCGAGGTCTCGGCGAAGGTTCTAGGCGAAACTAGCTAGTGTTACATAAACATCGAAATAACAAGAATGGAAATAAACTAGATACAAACATAAATAGTAGAAAAACCTAATACATAAAACCCTGAGTAAAGGACTGTAACATAAAGCTGTACCATATCAATTTATAAAAAAAAAATAGAAACAATTATAAAAAGTAGAACAAATGTTTATTGCACAAAAAAATTTGGAAAATATGTAATTTTTAAAGTAATTTTGTCTCGTATTAAATAAGTCAGTGTTCTCGGAATAGTTAACATTAAAGTTGTAACATAAACGTATAAAGTATGTATTAATTAATACTGGTAATATAGAAGAACTGCATTTAGTATCGAGCGTTTTCCAAAACAAAAAGTAATTTGTCTTTGACTTTGAACTGTCCATTGAACTTTGTCCTGTTTCAACAGGACACCAACACTCATTGCACATCGCACCAGTGCGAAAGTCCCATTCAATACTCGTTCTATTTACCAAGCTCAGTACACTTAAGGTGGACTCGAAATTAAAACTTGCGAACAATAGTTGGACTCGCCCGCGGGCGGAATAATAAGGGATGAGGGTGCAGAGGGTGAAAGTGCTAGGGTGGTATCGATTTTTTAACATCTGCGAATTTGAGTGGGTTAATTTTTTGTGGGTGAGAATTAAGAATAAAATTACAGTGAATTAAGTTTTTAAACTTAACTATGCCTAAGTTTTTACATTTGGCCGTTGTGACTATTTTTTCTATAATCCTACTAATATTATAAACGCGAAAGTTTGTAAAAATGGATGGATGGATGTTTTTTACTCTTTCACGCCAGAACGGCTGAACAGATCTGGATGAAATTTGGCACAGAGATAGATTATAGAATAGCACATACGATACTTTAACCGCGGGTGGAAACGCGGGGCGCAGCTAGTTATATTATATTACTAAATATTTCATTTGTCATTTAACCAAGACCTGTTTAACCGATAAACTACTGACTAAAACTTTCAAAATGAGGTCATTCTACAATTTTTGTAGGTCTTAGACGGAGAATTCATTCCCCGTCTACGCTGTAGGTAAACATACACGCGTACGCACACACACGCACACTAAGCCGTCAGCAACACATCAGCCATCAGCTTACAACGAACAGTCCGTATTCATCGCGTATGTGCAATCATATACTGTGCGGTATCTGTTCTTTAAAAAAACATTACTTGTCAAGTCAAAAATTATCTTTTGCATTTTTTAAATCGCAATTCAAAAAGGTTTGTATAATTACCTACATCCAGGGTGAAAATTCTTCAGCACCCGCGGACGGTTCTCAAACTATCGATCACTGTAATCTCCATTATATCTAATCGCATCCCTCGGTATTACCTCCGTCCCCTACACTCGCTACCCTGGAAAGCAGTGCGACACAGTATTGATGCATACAGAAATGAAACTGATGAGTTTTTTTATCAAGCTTACCTTTCTTCTTGCGTGCTCTTCTGGTTGGTAACCGAACAAGGTGTTAAGTAATGGTGGCTAGGATAAGTTAATAAAATTTTAAACGTGTGCTGGCAATAAAGAATTGAATTATTTTGGGAATAATGGAGCATTGTTTGCTCGGATTTTTATTATTAGTGGTCAGTGTGATTTATGGTTGAAATTAAATTTGGAACAGGATTTAAATAAAAATAATTGCTGGCTGTTAAAAAAAGAGTGAGTTAGGTACTTTTCTTTGAACATGAGTAGTGTGTATTCTGGAATGGACTAAATTATACATGTCGTTAAAATTAAACTATCTTGTCTATTAGGTATCGGTAGCTGTTGGTACTTAAGAGCATACTTAAACAAAGCACCTGATGGAAAGTCACGATGCGTTCTAAGATGGAGCAAATTTGATAATGCATTCAGATATTAACTATCACTAAAGGCTATATTTCCATGGGAAATCTATAGTTAGTAATTCTTTATGTAATTATTAACGACTCTCAGTGCAGCGGTTCGACCCTGGAGTGTCTATTTCTATCTACTTTGTGTTTAAATATTATGTTCATATTGTTGTGAAGTGAATATGAAATTGTTTAAGTCTCATACTAATAATCACGATGAGATATTTTAGAGTAGAATCTAATTATTTTGAAAAAAATATCTTAAATTGCATTTTAATCCGCAAGTTTCGAGTGTTGCTCATCAAACTTATCATACGAACATTATACACAATATATATCGATGGTGCAAAACGTATTGTAAGAAAATAATGTACTGGCTGTAAGTGTATGGTTACACTGAGCCCCTGCATAACTGCACAGCATAATCCCACATTGTATACCTGCCCTAACGGGATTGGGAACTGACGCGATCGCATGCGGATGATTGATTTTTTTGATGCATTCCGCCAATACGCATGCATGGACACACGGCCAGAGATATTATAACATCCGGTTAGACACGCCAGAAGCCTTCGGGTTACAAACTTTACAGAGTTTACTAAGTAATAAGAGCTGAATAAGAATTAACAAAATTTAATTTGGATTATACTTAATTTGCAATAAATTAAATCACCGCTTTACCATTTAATCTTTTTTGTTTTATATTGATACTTGCTGTAGTATTCTTACTTAATCTATACTAAAATTATAAATCCAAAAATAAACGGCTGAACGGATCTTCATGAAATTTAATTATTAGTTACAGTATTTCACGAGGAAGGTTTCTGGATACTATTTTCTAAATAAACGAAGTCGACGAACGATAACAAAGTCGCGGGTAAGGATACCTTTAACATAAGTGCTACGGAATCCTTAATAGTTGAAGTATATCTACCCTCAGCTAGTTGGTATAGCAAGTTGTATCTGCCAGTATCGACAACAAATCTATGACAATGATAAAGAGCGTTCATTATCAAATCAAATGAAAGTCGCCATCAACCATTTATTACCAAAGGTGATCACTGATCAGCAACAAGCTCTCAGACAGTTCTAGGTTATATTTAGTTGCACTCTACCTGCAGCAGTACAGTTCTGTAGGAGGGTAATTCAACTAACTATAGCCGATTTTTAACTAAACCGTTGACGTTGCGTTAGCTTTAAAAACGAACGGAGAACGGCTCCGTTTCACTAATGCTTTACAAACGTGGCAGCTGGACTACACCGGTAACACGTTGTGAAACACTAGTGATACTGAACCGTTTCCTATCGTTTATTATGGCTTACGCTGAGTAAACGGTATAGTTAAGTGCCTATGGTTAGCTAATTTGTACCCTGTTTTCCGGTTTTTTATAGCTAACTCTGATCACCTAGTTGGAGAAGGCACATCTCTCAAGCCAGAGGGAGATGGTTTTATTCCAGCTAGGCACAAACCAATTTGTGTATGTAATATGAACTAATGTGCGTATTTAATGTCTCTGCTACATAATTCTGCGAGTGTCCGACGAAGTGTAGGTGTTAATGTTATAATACACCTCTTTCGGGGGGAAAGCATTACGATATGTCGACGATATAACTCAACGTCAACGGTCAGTTAAGTATCGCTTATGATTACCTGAATTGCCCTCCTAGTGACATTGATGTAGAGCAGCCATCAATATGTCTAATGGAGTACTGTTAATAAGCTAATTTGAGAGCAGAAGTGGGATGAACCGTCTGAAAGTTCATTTGGCTAGATCATTATTAGGTACATCATACTTATCAGGTGTATCATCATATACCTTTTTTATACTTTATAATTACCAGGTTCTTCAACCTTCAGTTCTAAAATGCAACAGAATGACCGCAAAAATCCAACTTGTAAACAAAAATTCACTCGATAAAACATGAGGAAGCCTACCCACTATCCTTGTAGGCCGGTCGGTTTATAATAAAGAGGCATACATTTGTCAGCGATACCTTGCGGGTGACTTCTGAAAAACAAAATTTTACGCAACACATATCATAGTGGACAGGGGTCGGGTTAGATACGCACTGGGATGAATTTACGCTGCGTTTTTTCACTGTGGCAAGTCGATTCATCGCGATTAATATCATACCCAGTTCAGTAAGCCCACTGCAGAACATAAGCTCTCTTCTTCCTCTTTCTCGCAACTTCTCTGTTTAGCAACTTAATGCCTTCACCTGTTTAAGCCTTTCTAAAGTAGTTTTTATGATTTGATTTAAAACTTTAAATGTATTTATTTTGTAAATTAGATAAGTCATTATTTTTACTGAAGTTTTAGTAATTGTTAAAACGCAAAGTGTAAGTTAATAACGTCTTTTAATTAAACAAAGCCATAAACATTACAATACTCGTAGTTATTTTTAGTGAAAGATATGTACGATATGTTTGGATTATTGTTTGCTTATGTTAAATTTTGTTACGACGTAAAGATAAATAGCTACCTAGTTACAATAAAACATAACCTGTAAGTATAGTTTTATTATTTAATGCATGTACAAGATTTTAAAACATAAGTTATTATTTATTATTATTGTACATCCTCATCCTAAGGTCTCTAAGGACAGGCTTTTACGTCTAGTTCGGGGCTAAGCCAGTAATTTGAAGCTACAAAACACAAAAGTTCCACACAATAAACTGTTGATTTTTTTAAATTTCATTTCATTATTAAAACTAAATTTAAAAACTAAAAAAGCGGAGTAAAGTATCCCAGTGCGTGATACTGGGGTGACCACACGAGGGGTCTGCAGACACGGTCAGTGCGCTCGCTCTAAAGAAGTGAATAAATCTGCCGTGCTCACGACAAGGTGAATATAAATATAAAGAATCCGCGGACAAACTTCCGGATTCTTAGGGTTGACACGCAGGCCGCAAGAATATTTTTAAAGCTTGTTTTAAAATAAACTTTGTATATACCGCGGTAGCCAGCGACAGGCAAATAGTGTATATTTTTTTTGTAGCAATAAATATTTTTAATACTATTTATGTTATTATATTGGACCCAGAAAACTAAAGAAACTTTGACGATATGCATCAACTGTTAAGATGAATGGCGCTAAACTAAGCTATAAAATTAAAAGAGCATAACGAAAAACATTTTCATTAACCCCTTTGAAATTACCATGGTAATATAAAATGATTGATAAATCGATTGATGCTGCCATTTTCATGCACAATAAACTGATTTGTATCTTCTGTTTCTGTTCATAGCCATTAAAATACATAAATATCACTAACAAATTTAATAAAACTAGCACAGAAATAATTTGACCTCAGTTTGAAAGGTAAAGTAGAAAAAAACAATATCTTGGTAGATAGAAAGTAGCTAGTAGTAGCTACTAGCTGTAGTATACTAAACACCTATCTATCAAGATATTGATGTTTAGTATACTAAAATTAGTAGTTACTAGTTCTCGTAGATATACTAAACATCTATTATTTATTAATTTTATATATTTAGTAGGAGATCAATGAAGAAAGCATTTAGCAGAATATAAAGTTAGAACAGGTATATTTATTAATAGTAATAGTGATAATAATAAAAAATAGTAAGTTTTTATGGCTTAGGAGAGTCTACAACTTAATACACAAATCATGTCGGTGGGCTGTGTCGGTGGACCGCTGACTTCTTAAGTGGCGTTTGATAGTACGCAACGCTATTTCAAAATACATAATTGCGCTTAGTTTATAACCGACATCCAAACAAAAGGAGGTTCTCAATTCGACTGTATGTTTCTTTTAATGTATGTTGCTCGATTACTCCGCCAATTGTGAATCGATGTAAGTGTTTTTTTGTAAATCATATTTTATGGGGGGTCCCATATAAATTTTATCGAAATGGGTTACGCACTTTTTAAAATATCAACAAAAAACTAAAAACAGCTTACATGGATGACGGCCTGACGGGAAGCCGGTTTTTTAAGCTTTTTTTTTTTTAATAACAGACAGCTAGCATCCCTGATGTTTGCAACGCGGCAGACCGGTCACCGTGAAAGGCGAGGTGATCATAAAGCCTCGCGCATGTTCTTACATAATAATATTCTTGAAATATTAGTCCTCTAGGGGGGCAGACAAACTAGCAGGGCACAAGGAAATCCATAGATACACCTTATTATAAGAAGACATTCTAAAAACTTCCAAGATCGCTTGTTGTATGTGATTATATGGCATGCGAGACTTCATACATACAAAAAGTGATTAAGCACAAAAATGTGTTTTGTTAAGAAAATACAATAATCTAGCACATTTCACGATATTAGACCTTAGATAACCTTAGATTAAGCTTATTGATAAATTAGTATGCACCAAATCTTACAGCGTACTATTACGGCTATTTATTGGTTATTCAACTAGCTTGGATAACCAAGAAGAGCAACGAAAATATATTCAAATCTATTTAATTTATAACCTAATAATCTTTTAACTTTACCAAAAAAAATATATTTGTCCCAATTTCTCAAGACCATAGAAAACTCTAATCAAATTCTATAATTTTATAACGATCCTAACTAAAACATTGCCGTCATAATTTTACTGTTGAAAACAATATTTTTTGGTGGGTACCACTCGCTAGCAGGAAACTAAACACATTCTACCAACATTCCAAATTTGAAACCAACATAGAACATCTCCAACATCTCCATGGTTTTTTTGTCCTCCGGGCAGCAGGGATGTCCCGGAAACGGTCAACGCGGAGACAAACTACTCGGCCGCGCGACACGCGTCATAACGTCCCTCTCTCCCCTCTTCTCTTCTCTCCTTCCTCTCCGCTGTAGACGAGTGTGCAGAAGCCTTTACATTTGGAAATTTACTAACATTGTTTATTCAGGTTATGGTTTTGAATTTTGTTTATTTATTATCGTCATGCACTACGTAGTTTGCATTTTAAAATAGCGAATGCATTACTTATCCTGTTTCCATGAAAAATGTGAAAGTTTTTTTTTGTAGAGCCTGTAAAAGTGATCTAAATTTTCAAAGTAGGATTATTTACTAGGAAGTATATTTGCGAAATCATAGTTAACATTATAATATTGGGAGTTACATAGAAAGTGCTTAAGTAGGTACTTAATTAAACAAAGAAAAGAAGATAAGTATATTTCAATGCAGTGTACAGGATCTTTACGTCCAGGCAAGCAAATAACACTATATTGTACAACACACTCATTTGCCTCATTCTGCTTTAGGTATTATAAGAATTGGTGACTCTGAATGATGAACTAGAGACCTCGCGGCCGACGTCTCTTCAGGTCGCATTTCTCAACCTATTCTCGTGAAATGTTGTGTGGCAAAATAAAATGTCAGTCGGTTTGAAGAATTTCCAATAAACCTGCTTAATTCCTTGATTATAGAATCGATTAAGACATGCAATGAGTAGAGGAAGACAAGATCCAGAATTTGGACATACGAAAGCATTGTCGAAGCTGAAGCATAGACGCTTCGCTCGCTAACGTTCGCTTGGTTGATAAGAACAAGAAAAAAAATTGCAGCAGTACTTACTGTATACAAAGTTCTTAATAAAATTTTCTCTCAACAGTAGACCCAATTTAATTTAGAAAAGACGTGCTATAAATCTTTAAAAACTGAAACATAAAGGTCACCTCACACGTTGCGACTTGCGACAAAAAGAACATACCATTGTCACCGACGCGATTCTAGCCAATCGAGCGTGATGTCTCGATTGACAAATCTACTAATGTTGGAAAATGACCTGTCAACTTTGGTCGTATTTCATTGGTAGTGGATTGGAAAAGGACCACACAGCGTTTGAAAGAAAGCTGACTGTTTAAAAAATCTAAGGAGAATTATATGAATTTTTGTTTAGGATAAGGATATATGAATACGACAAGTAGGTACCTAAAATAATACCAAAAAGTACTTTAGTACTGAGTATAAAAGATTATATGCCATCTTTTATGTATCTTATTATCTTTTGTTTGAAATTTTATAGTTATGTATTTTAATTTGTTTTAATTTTTAACCAACGAATGGTATAATTTGACTACTTATTTATTATTATTATTACTATTATTTTTAATTGCTTTCCGTAAATTGGTTTTTATGTATTTAAATTTTTTAGTCATTAGCTTTTCACACGCCTTGGCGTTGCTGTAAGTGTGTTAAGTAATTGTTAATAAATGAAATGAAATGTAACGACAATTATGTAACTTACTTAATAGTCGGATCAATCCGTTCCGCTCTTTACTAGGTAGGTATATTTCCTTTAGAAATAGCATGGAACCATGATGTTGATGATAAACATAAAGAACCCAAATTTGTAACTAAATTTGAATACTGTTTTTTGCTAAATTAATCGAAAACGTATAACGCATATAAAGTAAGGTTAGAGCAAGAAATAAACTAATATTTCTTCTATTTTAAATGTTTATTGAAACGTGGGTAGACCGGAATGAATGCGAGCTAGTCTAAAGTCACGTAATGAAAATGAAAAATCAGGTGACTCTCTCTTGATACACGACTAAAAAAACGCAACATGAACCAACATTCCGTACCTTTGAAGCAATGCTGCCTGAGGCAGTAGCTCACTGAACTGTCTCATGCTATGGTATTTTTTTCATGTTTTTATACATCGACAGTTATAACCTGACTCAAAATTACTCATACTAGAATAGATTTCAAATGAAAATACACTGATAAGCAGCGAATTCAATTTCGCAGCATTATTGTGTCAAACCACGCTTACGCTGATCATAAATTTAACAACATTAAAATTGAATTATTTTATTTACTTGATTAAATTCAAACGTAGTTACTATTTTAGTTTAGGTGTTGTTTAGTTCGTTGATTGTGTCTTGCCCCTATTCTGACGGGTAAGATGTTTTCATAGTCATTCTCACTCACTGGTATGACTTTTCAAACGAGAGAGACAATGACTAGAAAATATCTCAGGCGTAAAAATAGGGTCCTTAGTCTTGCCTTGGTCACTGAAAATGATAGTTTCAGTCGACCGACTCAACGCTCTCTCTTTCTAACTCCTATAGGCTAATTTACCTATGTACTCGTATATCAATCACACTTTTGAAGATTTAGGACTGCATTATAATACGATGCTAAATCATGAATCTCGATTTAAAACTAGTTTTTAGACCAAAAACTAGATTAGTTTTTTTTAATGAGATATTTTCTGGTCGTTGTCTCTCGTTTGAAAAGTCACAGAAGTAAGTTGCATGACTATGAAAACATATCGCTTTCTTATTTTAGACTAAAAACTAGATTTAAATCGAGATTTATGAATGGGCGTCGTTTAAGAAAGCGGTCATGAGTTTGTTTATACATCCTACTAATATTATAAACGCAAAAGCTTATAAGAATGGATGGATGGATGGATGTTTGTTACTCTTTCACGCCAGAACGGCTGAACAGATCTGGATGAAATTTGGCACAGAGATAGATTATAGTCTAGAATAGCACATAGGATACTTTTTAAACGCGGGTGAAACCGCAGGGCGCAGTTAGTAGCAATATAAAAATCCGTCGTCTATGATTGCTCTTACTGTTATTATGGTTTCCATTCACTTGAATGAACGCAGCATTTTCTCTTTCTACCCGCGCCGGCACCGCAATCACACACTTATTCAAACATTTTCCATTTTTTAATGTGTTTTTTATAAACAAGGGTGGGTTCTGCATATTAACGCGCGCTCAAAGGAGCCTTATGAGCCGTGGACTGAATGGGTAGAGGAAATGTTTGAGTCTCTTTATTAAATGGAATTGCAGACGTAATGACCTACATGGCGAAATTTCTAAGCTAGTTTAGGTGTAGTTTGATAGAAAAGTTTAGTTCACGGCTTAGTTAATGCAGAACTTGGGATTCTATGGTTTGGGATAGTGATCTGGGTGTTTTTTTTTTAAATTTTTTTTATGTAAAATAGGTCGACGTTTGACCACCAACTCGCCTGATGTTAAGCAAGATCTAAGATGGACCACGACGACCTATAAGGTACTTATTCACTCTAGCCTTGAAGTTTTGTCGAGTGAAGAAGTACAAAGACGGCAGTTGAGTGAGGCGCTACAAGTGCGCTACTGCTCAGACCCGTCTTCGGAACGGTTATGGGGTTTACTGAGGTAATGTTTGATGGTCTAATGATAGGTCGATTTCTTTTTAACCCCCGACGTTAGAACGACAGGGTGTTATAAGTTTGACGTGTGTGTGTGTGTGTCTTTTTGTGTTTTGTGTGTGTGTGTATGTGGCATCGTAGCTCCCGAACGGATGAACCGATTTTGATTTAGTTTCTTTTTTGTTTGAAAGGGGTATTAGTTAGGAGTGTTCTTAGCTATGTTTGAAGAAAATTGGTGTTGATGAAAATCGGTGTCGGGGGTTTTTTTAAGTTTTTAATTCATACTTGTCCTTTTTTGTTTGTCTAACTCGGTGCTCAATTGGTAGTGAACCTGCCTTCTGATCTCAGGGGCGTGGGTTCGATTCCCACCTAGGGAAAAAGGGTCTTATTTTTTGGTGTTAATAATGTATCGATTTATGTAATATGTATTTAAAATAAAAATATATATCATGATATTGTATATCAATCTCTGAAAACCAGAATAGTACAAACTTTGCTTATATAGTTTGCGGTCAGACGACCGACCGTGTGAGCCAAAATGTAGCAAACATTTATTTATACATACGTATATAATTTGCTTTCTAAGCTCTAAACCTACACCATTACTTATGAACAAATTTTGATTTGCTAAAAAAAACTTCAGGTAAAATTTGTAAAAAATCATTTCCATCTCGTAAATATGGCAACAAAAATTTTGCTACATTATAGCAAAGAAATCTGTGGCCCTATTCGGAGATTTGATATTTACATCTCACCTTTTTTCGTCCTTGTTGCTCTCGTTTGAAACGTCATAGGTGTGAGAGTGACCAAGATAAAATCTCATCTCATCTCACGCGCAGAAATAGCCCCCCAGGAGAGTCAGTAGAAATAAAATGCATCAAAATATCTCATTTCGTAACATAATACGACCACAAAAAGTTTCAAAACTAACCCCAACCCAAAAACTTTAATTTATCGAACAAAAAGCAATCAAACACGGTGTATAAACACAAGTGCCAGGACGCCATAGAAGCACATCTGTCCACCTATACTTTCATATAAAAATATCATGAAACCTTATCGCAATAAAATGTATCCACAATTCTTTACAATAGGTTCAAAATTTGAGAGCTACTTATTTAGACATAGTTCTAAAAAGGATGTAAGTATAGTTTGCCTTCAGCACAATTTTCCCCACCTTTAAACGATTGCTCTCGCTCGGGGCAATCATATCGAGGACTATTGTGGGAGATAAAAAGGTAAAAATACTGGAGGGAGAGTTAGGGAGAAATTGGATACGGCAGTTGTAGAAATACTTTGTGATTTTCATTTAAATTGTAAAACTGAAGCATCAGTTTTGGTGCGCGTGGTTACAGAAAAAAAATCTAGTTTGTACAATGCCTATATAAGCACATAATTACAATAAAAAAATGCATAACTAAGTTTTTAAATTCTACCCTTTACTAATTGACATTTGATCTCTTCCCGCTTCGATGTATTCTTATGAACACGGATTGTTTTTCCAATTCTCTTGTTCAACACTTTCTTTTAATCATCAAGCCAACTCTAAAATCCTAACAATATTGTATTTGTATACTCGATCCACAATCATTATTGGCACGTATGCTATTTCATCCTAGTGCACTTTTGGCATAAGGCATCTCTGAAAGTTACAGTTGAAAAGTATTGAGAGCTGACAACGGCCCTGAGTGGGTAACTATAGAATGCCATGTCCATCATTGTTTTGTCTTCTGTCCCTGAACGATGCATTTCCCCCAGCTCGCTACAAGAGGCACTCGAGTGACGAGGTGTGCTCTCGACGATCGATCTCTCTACATTATAATAGTGCTATTATTGAATTTTTCTCGTTTTGTACTTTAGACAAGACTTTTTGAAATTGGGTTGCAAAATTATATGCAGTAAGAATCGGCTGTGAACGAAAAATTGCGAAACTTTTCGGTAATGTTATTAACATAACGTGCATAACGAATCGCCACGCCTTTCTCTCTAGGGGCTGGCAGAGGTGTATTACAACACTCACACTTCCCCGGACGATATTCAGTCCCAGATGTAACAGGGGGTGAGCTTGTCCCCATACGCGCTCCAGTTTTATCGCACATAAATGTTCACACAATGGACAAATTGGTGCGTGCCTTCGGCTGGGATCGAACCCGCTTTCTCTAGCTTGAGAGACGAGTCTACTCCAAATAGGCTATCATCATCGCTTATAATGTTATTTTATTTTTAATGTTATTAAACGTAGAAAAGAACGCGAAAATTTAAAATGGCTTCAGTGGCGGTCATCGTCCAAAAACTCTTGATCCCTGACCAATAAAATCCAAAATGAATGCCAGCCACCTTTTTATCACTCACAAAATCGGTCACCAGGAAACCTCCGTTCTCTGCCCACTGACATTTTGTATTTAATTACACAAATTCGACCGTTGTAACCTCCAATCGTCCAACTTTTTCACATCTGATCGCGTGGAAAATTCCACGATTATAGCAAAAAGGTTTCTCGTTAAATTCGTGTGAATCCGAATATAATTCCAAAGTATTTGGTTGGAAGGCGAACGTTTTAAATTAAATAAAATGTCCGTAATTCAAATAATTGTAATTGCTTTTAGATGGAAAATTGTGCAAAAGGTGAGCGTTTGTTTAGTCATTAGATGGATAATCGATGTACCTTTGTGTCAGGTATGTTTGTGTGTGAATAACGAAATGACGAAAATGCGAAAGAATAACATTGAGGTGAAGTTGATATTATGTTGTACCACAGCACGTAGAGTTATAGTAATGCATATTTCTATCAATTTTTTTTTACAAGTATTTACCTGTCTTCTAGTATATTGAAAAATATATGACTTTCCCTACAAATAATAAGATTTTAAACATCATTAAACAAGACACACGATTTAGATTACGTAAGATAGGAATTGATGAGCCTAGCTCGGAAAAGGCTCGCCTCTCAAGCCAGAGGTACGCACGAATTTGTTTATTGTGTGAACATAATATGTGCGTATTTAATGTTATTTGCTACATAACTGGAGCCGGTGTATGGCGACAGGCTCGTCCCCTGTCATATTTGGGACTGACTGTTGTCTGGCGAAGTGTGGGTTTTGTACTCCTCTGCCAGCCCCTTCAGCGAAAAGGCGTGACGAAATGTAATGTTATGTAAGATAGGAACCTTTTTAACATAATTACCATATTTAGGTTAATAAATCCCAATGTTTGTGAAGACTCGAACTCGCCTCCCCTCATTGAATTTAAGGTCCAATCCTCGAATTCAGACACCATTAATTACCGAACATGGGAGACCTTATCTTCCGCAACAAAGTCCAACTGCATTTAAATTTAAATCTACCATCCACCTTGGCAGTAAGTTTTCAAGTAATTTACGAGTGAATATTTAAGTATCACCTACCAGGGGCTCAGAACACGCCAGGGGTGGAGTTTTGTGTGTTTTACTAATTGCCAAAAGATGTTAATCAGGTACCCGAGACGTAGAGCTTTCTCGGTCTATCGCGTGGCCTTAGCCATCATCCCTCTCTGTCGTTCTTGAAGATGTAACTCAAAAGTCGAAGCAAAAACCATGACAAGGAATTAATTAGAACTCAAGGTAAATAATGAAGATTGTCGCCGGTACTAATGAGTTTTCTGCTATAAGTCCTCGGTTGGTAAAATAATTATGGGGCAGGTAATTAAGAAGTTTTGGGGCGGTATGCAAATGGGGAGTTAATTGTCCAGAAAAATGTGACGTTTCGGGAATAATGGCCTTTCGGAGATCGGAATGTTTTGATGGTACCGAAATAGCTCGGGAAATGCTGATTTCTGAGACGATTTGTAAAAAGTGTATTAATATTAGTATACCTATACCTATTTGATATTATTTTATTATTACACTAGCTGCGCCCCGCGGTTTCACCCACGGTTAAAAAGTATCCTATCTAGACTATAATCTATCTCTGTGCTAATTTTCATCCAGATCTGTTTAGCCGTTCTGGCGTGAAAGAGTAACAAACATCCATCCGTCCATCTATCCATCAATTCTTACAAACTTTAGCGTTTATAATATTAGTAGGACTAGCTGCGCCCCGCGGTTTCACCCACGGTTGAAAGCATCCTATGTGCCATTCTAGACTATAATCTATCTCTGTGCTAATTTTCATCCAGATCTGTTCAGCCGTTCTGGCGTGAAAGAATAACAAACATCCATCAATCTATCAATCCATCCATTCTCACAAACTTTCGCGTTTATAATATTAGTAGGATCACACTTACAAATTTTATAAATGTAGAAGTACGAATGGATGGATAGATGGACGAATGTTTGTTAGTCAATCACGCCAGAATAACTGAACAGATATTGATGGAATTTAGCGCAAAGATAGATTGATGTCTGGAATAACACATAGGCTACTTTTAAACCGTGGGTAACAGCGCGGGGCGCAACGAGTAACAATTAGTTATAACGAGTAACAATAGTAAGGCAATTCTTATATTGCCTAAGTCCTTGCTTAACTAGTTTTAAACTACTCCTAGCGAAGTCAAAGTCAAAATGTTTTTATTCAATTTAGCTATCAAAGATACACTTATGAACTTCTTATCGGATGGAATTATCGGGGGAACTGCTTATCGAGCAGATTAAGGTAAAGTTCTCGTAAGGAATGGCTTAAGGTTCACGTTAAAAAAAGTCGATAGTAGCTAGCGAGGAGTAGATTAAACTACTTAAGCATGGACTTAGGCAATTCTAATATTTAGTGCAATTTGGCAAAAGATTCGTAAAGGATATTACTCATTAGGCAGGTAGGTGTACTAATTCAAAGTTTTTGTATTCTCTACAGTTTTTGACAAAATATAGTTGCGCTTGTATAGCAAAATATCCTCCATAGTCGATATACCACCTACTCGTAATAAGCGGTTCGCCTCCACCTTCTTAATACGAACGGCTAGGGACTGGAATCGTTTGCCACCATCTGCTTTTCTGACTAACTACAACCTAGGTATCTTCAAAGCCAGAGTGAATAAGTACCTACTAGGTCTTCGTGCTTCATCTTGGGCCACAATGTCGCTTCACATCAGGCGAGTTGGTGGTCAAATGTTGACCTATCCTACTAATATTATAAACGCGAAAGCTTGTAAGAATGGATGGATGGATGTTTGTTACTCTTTCACGCCAGAACGGCTGAACAGAACTGCATGAAGTTTGGCACACAGATAGATTATAGTCTAGAATAGCACATAGGATTTTTAACCGTGGGTGAAACCGTGGGGTGCAGCTAGTTCTTTATAAAAATAAATATGCCTGAAGACAAACTGCCAAAACAGAGTTTCCGCCAATCATCCAGCCAAAGTTGGCTATACCTCACAACTTCTCGCCAAAGTTCTCACCACCTGATCCCTTATCCGTTATTGAAGGTACGACGGACAGACAGACGACAAACTGGATTATACCTCTTGATTGATGATGACCGCTCATAGGAAAATAAGGTGGAATCGAGCAAAATGTTTAAGGAACGTTTGGGTGCTGTATTTGCTTTTGGATAGGGTCGAAAATTTCTAGGCAATTAAAGTTTATGAAGATAGAATAATCTACAAGATTACAAGAGTAATATTGCTAAGGTCGGTTGGAAAGTAATCAGTGGATTTAAAAATTGATGTTCTAAACAAGATGAAGAAGAATTAGGAAGCTGGAAAATCCGTGGCTTGAAAATTGTAGGTGATGAAGTTTTTTAAGTTATTTTAGTTTGAAATGAAATTTTCGCCAGAAGTATTGAGAAATTGGAAATTTAATAAGAAAGAAAACGGCCTATTAAACACAAGTCCAGAATTATGCTCATACAAATAGTAGACGGACTCAAAGCTAATAATTATTATTAACTTTGGATTTATTAAAATAAAAATGGTTATAAAAATTAAATCGTTTTAAAGAAAGGCCAGTGGCCCTATTCGGAGATTTGAGATTTTCATCTCATCATTTTTCGTCCTTGTTGCTCCCGTTTGAAACGTCATAGGCGTGAGAGTGACCAAGATAAAATCTCATCTCATCTCACGCGCAGGAATAGCCCCCCAGGTCAAGAGTACCCGTAACCTACGAGTGTGAATGAAAAGACTCATGAAAGTGGAAGAAGCGGAAGATGTATGCCAGGAAAGTGGAGAGAAGTGGTCTCTGCCTACCCCTATGGGTAGGTATCATAATCATTTAATTCACTCGGAGGTTGTTTAAAAACAACAATACTGGTTTATAGTATAAATATCTTAAAGGCTAACATACATACTAAAATTTAAAAATTAAAAAAAAACGATTTTAATCAAACGCAGCTAAGAATCGTATCTAAGATTACTCCCGACTAATTCACCTGTAAAATAAGAACTCAATCAAAATCGGTATGAACCGATTTTGATTCAGTTCTTATTTTGATCGGAGTTTGGCAGCTACGATGCTACAGACAGACACACACATACAGACACGTCAAACTTATAACACCCTGTCGTTTTTGCGTCGGGGGTTAAAAATTAAATAGAATTAACTATTTCATCTGATTATCTATTACTTTCTTATTATTTTCTATTTCTCCCATTGTCCTGATATAAAAGGATATAAGTTATTAAAGTTAGTTAGTTTATGGCAATTACCTTGATTGGTAATTGCCATAAACATAATATCATGTAGTGTGAAGATATCATGCAAGCGAGCGACTTCAGCGTCAAAACAAAGTCAAAGTCAAACTCAAAATCTTTATTCACATATTTAGGGTAAATAGATACAGTTCTTCAATATAAATAAAATAAATAAATTCGGGACACTTCCACACACGGTTGCCTGACCCCAAACTAAGCAAAGCTTGTACTATGGCTGCCAGAGACTGATATACTTAGATATTTTTAAATACATACTTAAATAGATATTAACACCCAGACATAGAACAAACACAAATGTTCATCGTATAAATGTTTGCCCTAGGTGGGAATCGAACTCACGCCCCCAAGCTCAGAAGGCAGTCAAAATGTTAATACAATAATTATGTTAAAGTTAATATCTATCATTATTTATTTAAAATATTACGTCTATTCAAAATTATTTAAGTTTTGTCAATAAGTCAATACTATTTTGAATTAAAAGTTACACAATATTATTGAATTTATTTAGTTATATCGATCAGTCAATCTCATACAAAAAAATTACAATAGAAAACCCAGAAAAGAAACATTATCTGCCTACATTAGCAGTTGCTCACAAAATTGCTTGAAAAAATTCACTTTCAACCCCAACCCCCAAATTTCTAATTCCATTCCCATTAGAACCACCTCAGTCGGTCTCTAGCCGGCGTGACGTCTAGACGCATCGAAACGAGGTATTTATATCCCATTACACCTATAACTACGTTTTAAATGGTAATGAAACGACCGCGGCCTCTTGGGGACTGTACAATTATATAGGATACGAGGTTTCTTTTTCTGGGGGAGATTTTTACTGAGGAGATAAGGTATTGATTCAATTTGTTACAGAACTTGCAGTGACATTAGGCTCTACCTCTACAAATACCTCTATCCGTGTACCTCTACCTCTATACCTATAAATACCTCTCCATAAATATCTCTATCCTAATTCGTGGCTCGAATGACACGTTAAATTGTAGGGCCCGGTTATTTGTTCTTTATCAATAATCGTCAAGCTATGTCAGAGGCCTTCGCACTCGAAGGCCTCTGACATAGCCAAATCTGATGTCAAAGTTTCAAGGCCACTGCCTAGAAACTTTGACATCAGGGCGCTAGCTACTCGGCCTATATGGACTTGCTTGCTTAAAACCTCTATGGCACCATAAATATGACTTGGTTCCTAAAAATTGAATCTACACCATCTTTTGACCCTACAACACCAAAAATTTACCTACATAAATTAAGCGTGAGCGAAAATTAAGGTGCCTCCATGGTATACTTCCTCTTGATACTTTTGACGAGATTATAATATAACTATACACTATTGTAAAGTGCTAATATAATTGGCGTTACTGCGGCTACAAAAATAATAGTAATATATGCTTTCGTGAAATAAATACGAAATTGCGTTTTCAGAAATAACAAATACAGGAATAAAAAATAAATGCTCTAATGTGTAAGCCTTTTTTGTAAGCTAGCTAAAGTAGTCTTTACTGCTATTTCAAACGTGTCATTATCAGAAAATCCATTGTTCATTAAAAAAAATCCACCGGTCCCTGTAAAACGATATATTCCTAAAAGCCGTTACTGTACCGATAAAATCTAATGCGTGCACTCTGTATTGCTATGATTTATAATATTTATTATGAAGGGCCGTTATTACGGGAGGAATTACTGACAATGGGGTCAGGTTACGATTGGAGGTGACTTCGTCTCGTGGGTAATAATTATGAAGACCCCTTAGCAATAAACGTTGTACTCAGAATAGTTATACGGTGTTTTGTCTTTTTCTTTCTTTTATATTTTTGAACTCGATCGAAAAAGACAAAACGCTAAATAACTATTTTTTTTTACATCATACTAGGCATGCGTTTGACCACTGACTCGCCTGATGGGAAGCGTCGACGTGATCGATGGTGTAACACGCTTGCCTAGGAGATATCTATTCACTTTACTCTTAAACACCCCCGGTTTGTATTTAGGTGGAAAGACAGACGCAGGCAAGGAGTTCCACACCTCTGCAGTTCTATTCAGAGCTATACAACGTTTATTGCTAAAGGGGCTTGACCAAGCACCTATGTGGTAAATGACAGAATAACACAAATCAAAGGTAGCACACCAAAACAGAAACCAATTTTATTGCGGAAATTTTCCTGATGTAACCACTTTTTCATTAGACGGATTGGTGTCATTGTCGCATTTAAACTAACCATCGACGTGAAAAAAAATCTATAATGAATTAACTACCAATGATAATCCTATCCTACTAATATTATAAAAGCGAAAGTTTGTAAGAATGGATGGATGGATGGATGGATGTTTGTTACTCTTTCACGCCAGAACGGCTGAACAGATCTGGATGAAATTTGGCACAGAGATAGATTTTAGTCTAGAATAGCACATAGGATACTTTTTAACCGCGGGTGAAACCGCGGGGCGCAGCTAGTATTGAATAAAATTTAGTACTTACTTGAATCTGAAAATGAACTAGAATAGTCACACACTTGCTAGTTGAATGATATTGCAATGATTAGGAAAGCAGTGTGTAAAACAGTAGACCAAAACTTACGCCGCATCAAAGAAAGGACCTAACATTTAACTGCAAAATGATTAATGATGATGATCACGTGCAATGAAAATGCAACTTAATAATTAACGTGGCTAGATCCAAATTAGATAACTCATTGCAAAGTTCCACGACTCATCCATCTGCAACCATCTCGCACGTCAATTCAGCCAACCTGTTACTCGCTGACATATGGCACCAATAAGATAATCACATAAAACAGATAATGCTAGCACCTAATTAGCGAATGCATTAATCAACCGCAACTGGCGACTGTTGCTAACGTAATTACCACTTCTAGGAATGTGTTGACTGTTTGTGTGTATTTGTATCTGTATTTGGAATAGGTATTTCCGTGGTAGTTGCGGCGTTTTTCACAAAGATCGGATTCACCACGGCAGCCTCCGACAGATAGGTTTTTTCTATTATTATGGCGTACTAGCCACGCCCCGCGGTTTCACCCGCGGTTAAAAAGTATCCTATGTGCTATTCTAGACTATAATCTATCTCTGTGACAAATTTCATCCAGATCTGTTCAGGCGTTCTAGCGTGAAAGAGTAAGAAACATCCATCCATCCATCCGCATTCTTACAAACTTTTGCGTTTATAATATTATTAGGAAGTAGGATACACACCAAAGTCGCCGACCGGTAGAGACAGCCCGATGACAAGGCCAGGGCGCGCGGTTTGATTTCTTTTAGGATATGGAACTGACATCAAGAAACATAGCCTCCGACATGATGTCGGCGGTTGTCGGTGACTTTGGTGGGTTGTTCTAAATAAAAATAACCTAAAAAGCTAATTTTAAAAATAAATATTTTGAGTTTAGCTTTTTTTTTTTTTTTTTGCAAGCAGTTACAAACCCTGATCGCATACAAATATTGCAGTAGAGCTAAGAATACAAAAAGGTTGCCGTCGGCTGGATTCGAACCCACTCCATGTGGCTTGAAAGGCGAGCCTTCTCCCAACTAGGCTGCCATCGCTGTGGCGCTGAAAAGAAAACCAACGAAGTTTACGTGCATTTAAATTTGATGAATGCTCTTATGGTAAAGGAAAAACATCGTGGCGAGACCGACATGTCTTAGAACTAATAATTCGAAGACATGTTACATCCACCAACTCGCTCTGAGCCAGCGTGGTGAATAACGACACAATGTAGGCTCAATGTAGGGTAGGTCAGTGTCCCCGCAGTAGGACGTAGAAGACTGTAATGATAATGCTAACGAGTGAAAACTACGCCAGCTACTTGACTTAACTGAAGTAGTTTTCACACCTGTCATAAGTCTGCCCAGAATATGTACTCCGCCTCAAGATACTCCGTCTACATACATCACCACTTGTTTTCGTCAAACCTCTTCCCGTATGACCAAGAACATAGATCTACAAAATTGTGTAACGATATATTATTTAGACCAATATAAATCATCTCGTTAGCAAACATTGTCTCCATAAGTCACCGCGCACACGCGCCACAAAAAGTTGGTCACAGACAAACGCGCATACTTGCGATTTACGCACACTAATTAACGTGACAAATAGCCGCACACGATTTGCTATTAATTGGTGCGGAATTGTGGCGCAACTGTTGTGTTCTTAGCTTTGAACAATGGAGGTATATTTTGTAATTGTATAAGTAATTGGATAGGTAGGTATTGTGATGGACATCCCAATACATAAAAAACTTTTTTTTTAATGTGACAACCTAGCTGCGTGTTATTTTGTTGTATAATGAATTAACCTTTCCTCACTTAGTAAAATTAACTAAAGTACAGTAACAGTTTTACTAAACGAAAAAATGGATAATGTGAACTTGAGGTTTAAATCCATAGAAAACGCGTATCAGATTCCTGCGATACAGGCTTTACCTAGTGCAGGAATCGTCGTTATTATCAATTTGACTTATACATCCATAAACATTATCCTTAAGTACTTGTGTGTTTCTGGTATCCCTGTTTTATGTATATGTTTATGCTAAATAAATCTTTTTTCATTTTTATTTTTTTCATTTATTTAGTATTTGTGTAATATCTCATAAACAACGAATTTACAAAAACTTTGTACGGACAAAGATTTTATTGACATTATCACAGTCTTACTTTAGATGAGTAGTCTATTTCTTAAGTCGTCCATTCACACATTCTCCTGGACTTCCCAGAAACGTCGTGAAGAGGAATGGCTCTCTTTGAAATGTTACGTGACAATTTGTAAAGCAAAGTGTCGGGTAAAATTATATTTAGTGACCAAACATGAGATAACTTTGGTTTAGGAATATAAAATATCGATCAGTCTCTAACCAACGCCAACTGTTGGTTAAGTTTACCTACAAGAGGTAAGGTACATGTTAACAGAGCTTTATCTGGGCGATTTATTTATTTATCCGTCCATTGTTCATATTATGTAACTTATTAAATAGCTGTCAAAAACCGACTCAAAAATGTAATCATCTTGGCAAGTTTTGATGCACTTTGGTCTAATGTTTTTCGGTTTTTGTCTTAACTGTTAATTGACATTAACTTAATGGAGAGCTATCAAAAACAGTTGTTTAAAAATTTATTCTTTTCCGTAAATTTTGATAAACCCTGACTTAAAAATTAAACCAACTGTTTATCAACTTAGCCGAAAGTATAGCGCTAAAGGTAACCAAATAACCTAATAAGGTCCATTATGAGATAGTTATATTTTAACTTTTAAGATCTTGTGAACTAATGTAACAATCACCATAATGCGCAATAAATACTTTGACTTTAACTTTGAAATCTTTATCTCTAAAATCAGGCCTAGTTCACCAAAACTTAAAAATTAGGGGCATGGGTTCGATTCCCACCTAGAGCAAACATTCATGTGATGAACATTTGTGTTTGTTCTATGTCTGGGTGTTGATATCTATTTAAGTATGTATTTAAAAATATCTAAGTATGTCTATCAGTCCCTGGCAGCCATAGTATAAGCTTTGCTTAGTTTGGGGTCAGGCGACCGTGTGTGGAAGTGTCCCGAATTTATTTATTTATTTATTACTTAAAAACACAATCAAATTTGTAACCAACAGTTTTTGACTGCTCTTCAGTAAGCTAAATCTCAACAATGGACAGTTAAATTAAATAATCACCCATCATGTAATCACTATTGAGGACGTGTGGACTGTATAGGTGAAATGAAAACGATGGTGGTAAACTAAAATCGTATTATACACGATCAGAGGAACAGGACTTGTTTTGTGCGAGACAATGAATAGAACACTAATAATAGAAAAACAAAAGCTAAAACAAAATATGGCATCTGCATTTTAAAAACAATATTTTACTTTTAAAATATAAAGGAGGCCGTTCTCCAACTAGTTGAAGAAGGCCGACTTCCAGCCAGTCGCTAACAATCACAATATATTGAGTTCAGTGAACATGAGCCTCAGACGCTTACAACATCTAAAGGTAAGTATTTATCCCAAACAGGAAAAATAGATGAGTAATTTGGATCAGCATTCAGCACATGTGTCCACTAACAGGTTTAATTTATTCCCGGCCTTATCCCTGCAATCCAATCAGCATATTGAGTGCGCGGGAGTGGACGGGAGCTGGGAGCTGGGAGCTGGGAGCTGGGAGATTCTGACAGATGCCGTGTAATTGTGCCTGTGACTATTTTTTGTTGGCCGCCCCCTCTAATGTGTGTGATCGAATCTGTTTAAAACGGAGCTCAATTGTGTGGAGTCTGCTTTTCACTGGAATTCACACTAATAATATTGTACAATTCAAAGTAAGTCTGTCTGTCTGTTTGTAGGCTTTTCACGGCTGAACGGATCTTGATGAAAGATAATTAGTTACAGTATTTCACGTCAGGAACGTTTTTGTATTAATTTAAATAAAAATAAAATAAATAAAAAGGTATTTATTGCCAAAACTAAAAAAATAAAAAAGACAAATCATTAAACAAAAATAAATAACAAGCAACAATTTTAGTTTGGCAATTGTATCCCAATTGCCAATTGTTCTCAGCAATGTACTGCGGAGGCTGATTACGATTACGAGTTAATTTCTGATTACGAGTAAACGCGAGCGACGTCGCGGGTTACTATCAGGTCCCATCTATAGCATACAAAAATTGGAAAAATATACATTTTGGTACATAAAAATTACAGAAATTTTACTGAAACTCATGCTAAGGCGTTTTTCCCTTTGACGGCACGGGTCCGGCCCGGCACGGCACGGTGCCGGTGAGTGCATAAGCGGGCCATACATTTTAAAAAACTTTTTTTTTATTGTATGACGTGCCGTACCCATGGAAAACGCCAATAGTATTGTATTTTGACACGCTGTTGTCATATTTTATTAAAAACCTTCGTTCACTTAAATAAATCTATGCCTAGTTGTCTCCTGTTTCAAAATAATGTTTAATGTCAAAGTATTCAAAACTATCTTCTTTCTTTTGCTGTCGGGCTTACGTCTCTCGTCCATTTACGTAGCATTCCTCCTCTCGATTTGAGTCAAAGGTAATTAAAAAGTAGTGGTTCTATGAAAAGAAGACCTCGTGAGTCTGTAACCCTCATATCTCCGCGAAAAACTATTTATTTATCGAATTTGACCACAAAATTTCACGAGAATCGGTTGAGAAATGTGACCCGCGTATTAGAAGAACATCCGGACAGACGCCCGCCGGCCGGACACACATACGAAAGCATTTTTGCCTCGGCTAGAGCAGAGACGCTTTTGATCAATGACTCAATGAAACAATTATTACATGCCTGCTATTTTAAATAAATAATCTGAAGCCTCTTCCACACTGTTTACCTTTTCATCCCCCCGTAACAAATGCAGGGGAGCAGTGTACTCAGGTGTCGAATCGCGACTCGCGAGGTATGTGTGCACCGGTTCTAATGATGTCTACGCGCTAAACTTGTGTGTGTCCAGTTGTCCATATTTATAAGATTTTGGATGAGTTTGATTGTAGTTTTTTCTACTACTACCTAGTCACACATTAAACTACACTCCTACCCCATTACTTATAAACGTTATATAGCCTCGGAAATACTTGGAATCATGGTATAATAATATACTTCGCCAGGTGTAGCATTCCGGTCACGTGGGCAACACTTAATGACGTCAATCGATGCCTAAGCAAGACCGAAATAAGTCATTCACAAAAAGTTTGAAAGAGACAGGTGACGATGGCAAGTGACGTCATTACGTGTTTGCTCCCGAAATGCCAGACCTTGTTTTTTAGGATCATGCTCGGAATAGTTACACAGTCTTAAAGGACTTAAACAAAAAATACTACGCTGTATAACTGTTTCAGAGCTATACAACGTTTATTAATCAGAGAGTTAGACTTCAGACATCTGAATTTCAGGTAGTCGGTGTGGTTTTTATGCTTTCCTGAGATTAGGTCAATTTCTGTCACATTTTCCTTTCTAGGAAAGTAATTATACTAACTAAACTATACTTTTTATTAAGATTACAGATACTTTTACATTCAGCAGGATTGACCTATTTTAGATTAACGAATACAGTTCGACAACAATTTGAACGGACCATGTACAAAAATCCACAGTACTGCTGCTCTCGATTTTTAATCATCGCTCCTAAGTTCGTCGTACAACCTACCCCCACACCTACAGTAGATAGGCACTGGGGTGGATTGTCCGAGGGTTGTTCCCTTGGAACTCTTTGATGCGGTCTCCGTGACCGTGAAAATGTGACGTCATTTCAGCCCGCCATCACAGGAATCCGTAATTGCTTGCAAATTGCACTCTTTGTTGGAATTTCTTTGTTTTGAAAGCAATTTGGAAGGCCAGGTGACTTTAATTTGTAGTGAATTAGTGGCAACTGCCGATGTAGGAGAAATTTAATCTTTATCTATTATCTTTATTACCTACATGAAATAAATAAAATAAAAATAAAATAAAATTATCTATCTCTGCCATTTCCAATGTAAATACATATTGTGTAAAAAGAGTGAAAGTAATGTAAACATTTTTTTTTTGCATTTCATCCAGGGGATTTTGGCGTCACACGTCTTGTGCATTTGCCAGTGTCAAGTTATTTAGGAGAAATGTAATCTTTATCTATCTCTGCCATTTCCAATGTAAGTACATATTGTGTAAAAAGAGTGAAAGTAATGTAAACATATTTTTTTTGCTCTCCCATCCAGGGGATTTTGGCGTCGCACGTCTTATACATTTGCCAGTGTCAATTTATTATAGTATTTTACAGATGATGGAGTAATGATGAATCCGTTCCCTTTCCCCATTTCAGTAAAGTGATGGATACTTTACTGAAACTTTAAGTGGAGTTTTGTAGATAACTCGATAAGACACGTTTTGCAAAGTTTGCATAATTTGCCCACACTCGTGCACGTTAACGAACCGATAAAGGTTAGTAATCCACCATGATTACACTTTAGCACTCGAAGAATCACAAGATTTTGAAAATTAAACAAAATTACGACAACACCTTTTCTGTTCCCGCCAACAACTCATGTAAACATTAGATTGCTTGATAACTTATACATTTCAGATTGTTTTGATAATTTCTGTCAATTTCTAACAGCAAACTTAGGCTTGAATTACACAGCAACGACGTAACGCGAAGACGTGTCGTCAGCGGTCGTTTTCATAGATTTTGTATTAGCTAGTTACAAAGCAGCAACGCACCTACATCATCCTGCACCGTGCCGCGTAATGTAGGCCTTATTTTTATTTTTTTTATAAAGAATAGGTCAGCGTTTGACCACCAACTCTCCTGATGTTAAGCGACGTTGTGGTCTAAGATGGAGCACGATGACCTATAAGGTACTTATTCACTCTAGCCTTGAAGTTTTGTAGAGTGAAAAAGTACAAAGACGGCAGTTGAGAGAAGCGCTACAAGTGCGCTACTGCTCAGACCCGTCTTCGGAACGGTTACACCCGACCACATCCCGAAACACGACTAGGTCATTTCACGGCATGGCTTGGTTCGGTGGGTGGTAACTAGCCACGGCCGAAGCCTCCCACCAGAGTTTGCTACCCGGTTAGCACTACCCGGGGACCACGTGTAGGGAATCAGAATAGAGTACACTCCTACGGACGTCGGTAGCTCAGCCCCCAAAAAATAATAAATAAATAGTCGTGAAAACCTTTAGAGCAACTAAAGTACCTAAGTACTTAGATTTTTTTTTCTTTTTTTATTACCTAATAGGCTTGCGTTTGGCCGCCAACATGCTTGATGAAGCAGTGATGCGGCCCACGACGGAACACGCTTGCCTAAAAGAAACCGATTTACTCGAGACTTGAAGACACCCAGATTTTAAGTGTCAGGGAACACACACTCTGGCAGAGTATTTTAGGTACATTGGAACTCAAAAAACTTAACTAACGTCATATCAAAAAACCTCAGATCAACCTAGAGGAAAAGATGGAACACTGCGTTTTATCTTGCTGAAGCCACTTCTTTTTAATCGTGGTAATGTTTCCATGAAAAACATTTACAAATTGCACGAAAACTAATATTAATTCCCAAACTCTACGTTAGCCATTTCCGTTCCAATATACAACCTTAGTAGATTTAATATTCTAAAACCGCACATATTTATAAGAGTTTAATGTTACGGCGTTTTTAAAAGAACCTCAAAATGTAGTCCTGGCCCCACTTTTATAATACACTATGTATATTTATGTACACGAAATTATACCATAAACCAATGCACACAATGTCGAGATAAGAATGACCAAGCGAGTAGCGTAGTTTTTTTGCGTCAGTATGTGCGCATATACGACAGTAGCGTAGTTTTTAGATGGTTGTTGGCTTCACCTAAATGATACGCCGTACGCCATCAGACTCTGTAGGTTTATCTGAGCAAAAAACTTAACATTCTGGATTCAAATAAACACCAGCAGTATTTCCGAACTATCCCATATATAAGACACGATAATTAAATTTTATAATCAGATTGGAATCAATAGCCATTAAAGCCGTGCAGTTAGCTGCGCTCTGGCGCAGTGCCAAGACGCACCGGCTGGTAATGTAGCAGGTAGGGGGCTTGCGGTGCGTTTGCACGTACTTAGTAAGAGTAAACTCATTACCTATGTTATGTATAGTAGTAATCATCTGTGGGAAATCAAGATCATGGATATGTCAGTGGCCTTCAGGTCATGTCAGTGGCGTTGGACTAGATTTCGCGACACAGGTTCGCCTAGTGCGAAATCTAGGGTACTCTAGTTATATTTTCTCTTTTTACTTTAATCTCTACATTTAGATATACATTATATACATTATTGAAATCGGTAAGTAGTTTAGGAGTCTATAGCGGACAAACAACGTGACACGTAATTTATATATATTAAGACTAGCTGTCACCCCGCGACTTCGTTCGCGTTTATTATTTATATAATACACGTGATATGATATGTGAGCTATCCTATCTGTTAAGTTAGATCGAACAGCACACGGTGTGCAAATTTGATTGAAATCGGTTAAGTAATTTAGAAGTCTATAACGGACAAACAACGTGATGCACAATTTATATATATTAAAAAGATAGCCTAACTGAATGATAATCAAATTTATGTAAATGTATATACCTATCATATAGTTAAGTCTAAAAGTTTGTCCTAACCACTACTACTGGCGACCGTTTTGATGGTGGTTATTGGGAGTAAGTCTTAGACAACAAGGCTGCTGGTTTTGTCAGTTCTATAACTGAACAAGCCAGAATATAAGGCCCCTATGGGCCTTATATTCTGGCTTGATTTTTTATTTCTGATTTCATGTGCAAAATAATTTCGATCACTGCATTTGTCGTTGAAAAGTCATATGAGAGTGACTAACTGAGAAAATTACCTACCTAAGTACATAGTATAAAAATATTTTTTTCACTTACGAATGCCTACTTACCTAACTCTATCATGATCATATTTTGATTGAATTAAATAAGCCAAAAGAGTTCATGCACTTTTTTAATAATAAATAAATAAATAAATTCGGGACACTTCCACACACGGTCGCCTGACCCAAAACTAAGCAAAACTTGTACTATGGCTGCCAAAGACTGATTTACATACTTAGATATTTTTAAATTCATACTTAAATAGATATTAACACCCAGACATAGAACAAGCACAAATGTTCATCACATAAATGTTTGCTCTAGGTGGGAATCGAACCCACGTCCCCAAGCTCAGAAGGCAGGCTATCAATGTAATAGTTAAGGCAGTTAATGTAATAGTTGATTGAATCAGGCGTTACTTTGCGGAAGTTCATCTTCAAAACAGGGCTCACTGAGGGAAAATTCAAATCACATGTAAAAACTACATTAATGAAATGAGGGTATTATAAAGTTAAGAATTATTTAGAAGACAAAGATGTCTGGAGACTTCCACTTCCGCCAAGTAGCCACTAGTATTATAATTTAGATATTACTTAGTTGTAAGCCAAAATTTGTGAGACTGTAATTTATTTATTATTTGAAAAAATAATGCCCCTCAGTTTCTTGCCTGTTCTTCTGAGTAGAGGCTCTTTATCCGAACAAGGCGGTCGAGTCTATTTAAATAACTTTGACGTTCATAAGTGTATCTTTGATACCTAAATTGAATAAAAACATTTTGACTTTTTGACTTTTGACTGTTACTTTAACAACTCTCTACTGATATACACTACAGATTTATCAAAGTAACAATTTTGCTAATTTGAGTTCAAGTAGGTATACCAGCTACTATCCCCGCAACTGTTCTCTGTAAACGCACCCACTGGTGTGATAAAACGCAGGTATTTACGATCGGCCTGCGGTCTATTGTTTCGATATGGCGCTAGCTGCACCCTCCTGTGTTGTAAATTTAAAAATGTAATCATGATTTTAATTTATTGTAATACTAACGCCGCTTTGCGATTTGAACTGAAGTTTACCTTATTTACACATTTTCCAGGTTTTCATAGCTTTGTAGTCGATTTTGGAAATGTAAGGCAATAACGGCTCAGTTGGTAGTGGACTTGTCTTCTGAGCTTGGGGGCGTGGATTCGATGCCCACCTGAGCAAACGTTAATGTGATAAACATTTGTGTTTGTTTTGTTTGAGTGGAACTGTGTACCTATAGGTGGGTATGTTTTGTAAAAAAAATAATATGTATGTACCTATTATCAGTCTTTGGTAGTCATAGTAAAAGCTTTGCTTAGTTGGGCTTGGGGGTCAAACGACTGAGTGTGTGCAAAAAAAAAACTGAACATTCAAATTTAAATTTATTTAAGTATCTGTACCTTATTAGGTATGTTAGGTATTATCTTTATGATAACAATAAAAATATTAAACTTGTAACAGATTAGTCTTAATTTTTTTTTTTTTTTTTATAAATTCGGGACACTTCCACACACGGTCGCCTGACCCCAAACTAAGCAAAGCTTGTACTATGGCTGCCAGGGACTGATATACATACTTAGATATTTTAAATACATACTTAAATACATATTAACACCCAGACATAGAACAAACACAAATGTTCACCACATACGAGTAAATGTTTGTCCTAGGTGGGAATCGAACCCACGCCCCCAAGCTCAGAAGGCAGGTTCACTACCAACTGAGCCACCGAGGCAGTCGATAATATGTATAATATTACTCAGAATACTTAAACATAGCTTCTTCAGTCTCAAAGTGTTTTAAAAGATAAAAATTTTATAAACCCACGTCTCCACTTCAACTTTTAAAATCCCAATCGAGCCAAATTGCTGTTCCTCATAAAGTTCCGAATCCAATAGTATCTGCAAATAATAACATCTGCAGAGATCCGGTACGACTAGTACCGTATCACCAACTTATCTTCAGAGTAGATTGATGAGAGCCAGTATCGCAAATTCTGAACAAAACTGCAGCCTTCCGTGGAAAACTTTTAGTTCCATCCTTTGCCCGACTGCAAAAATAAGTTGGTCAGTCTTTACGCAGTAGGTACTCCCAAGTTAGTCGAGCGACCGGCATTCCCGGTAAAAGTACCGGAATAAATTCAGTAAAGGTATTTTGGAATAATGCAAGGATCAGTACAGAGTTGGTAACACCACTAAAATATTTAATAACATTAGTGCCTGTCCTATGACGTTCCTAAGTGTATCTTCGATACCCAACTGGGTAAAGACGTTTTGACTTTTACTTTTTTTCAAGGTTTAGACAGTTTCAGAGAAGAAGGAAAGAAAGAAAAAGGGAAAGAATATGGTTTATAAAGAGATATTGTGACATTTAGGTAGAGAACAAGCTGTTTTCTTTTATCAACAAAAATCTTTGAGACGAGGAATTTTAAAAATCTGTCTGTGTTTTTTGGTGTGTGTGTTTTTTAAAAACTTTCTATTTAGAACAAATGCCAAAAACTCAAATTATTATTCTACCATGTATACCTACTTCAAGTACGACTATACATATGTATAGTTAATAATTATTATAATGTTATTAATAGGATCGTCAGCTCATTGCGATTTTACAGCTCTGTAAACTTCAAATAAGTACAGTCAAGCACAAAACGGCCACGTGGCACCGAGAGCCAGGTGCGCCAACCGCACGCCTCTAAATTTAACGTCTTTATTTCTGTTTCTGACCGTACCTAACTGCAGCAATGTTTTTACATTTCTGCGGACCCTAGTTTCTAATTGAAACCGATTTAAAGTAACGTAAATTAGTGCTTCGATGTACGTTTGCAAAAGTTGGTAGCTAGGTGGCTCGGTTGTAAGCGTACCTGCCTTCTGAGCTTGGGGGCGTGGGTTCGATTACTACCCAAAGCAAACATTAATGTGATGAACATTTGTGTATGTTCTTTAGCTGGGTGTTAATATCTATTTATATCGTCACGCCTTTCCCTCAAGGGGGCTGGCAGAGGTGTAATACAACACCCACACTTCGCCGGACGATATTCAGTCCCAAATGTGACAGGGGGCGAGTCTGTCGCCATATACCGGGCTCCAGTCATGTAGCAGATGACATACAATACGCACATATTGTCACACAATGAACAAATTGGTGCGTGCCGTCGGCTGGTTTCGAACCCGCTCCCTCTGGCTTGAGAGGCGGGTATTCTCCCAACTAAAAACTTTTAAAATTATATTATGTACTTAAATTCATGTAAGTATGTCATCAGAAGTATGTATCATAAGTAATCATAAGTATGTATCAGTCTCAGGCCATAGCTCAAGATTTGCTTAGTTGGGGGTCAGGCGACCGTGGTGTGTGCAAAAATGTCCCAAAATATTTATGCCGGATCGTCCTCTTATTAAAAAACCTTACTTACTCTTGTTTGTGCTGCAGAATCCATACGTTTGTTGTATTCGATAGAAATCTGTATGAAAAATGGATAGCGCTCCTTGTCGGAGGTATATGGAAACTGCAGTTTTCATACATATTTCTATCGAATATCAATTACGGAGGGTAGTACCTACAGATATCTCAACGTACGTTACGTAGATATTTACCTACAAAATGTATGCTAAGAATGAATCATAGCCTCATACATCTGAGGTTTTAGAATACTGCTTCCGTATTTCTTACCTGTTATATGAGTCCAAAAAAGACAAAAGGAAGGACTCAAGGGGCTTGTAGATGGTCAAACTTAGGTATCAGATTGTCTCCGTTTCAAAAAAGCTCAGGGAAGACAATGGTGCACAGTACAGGCTCTGTTAAAATCTTAACCAAAAACAGAGTAATTAACCAAACCTTCGTCAAAATGTGACCACGAATGCATGTAAGTACAAGAACTGCAGCTGTAAAACTTAAGCCCTACATAGAGGTAGTCCAGAAATAGCCCAGTTCAGTATAATATTATTTTCGTATCACCTTAGCAGGGGCGATGTTTCTCAGAGTTGCGTTACACCTGGTCATTTGGAAGGATGTTTTAAATCTGTGCTAATTTCGTTTTACGATTGCGCATTAAAAGGCATTGGTTTTTCTTTTAAATACATCTGTGGAACTGTTTCTGAGAAAGAAAGGTGCTAAAAGTTTTGTTGTGTTGTATTTTCGTTGACAAAAAGTGTAAATGCAAAGTTGTGTGAGTTCGTTAGCAGCTCGGTGTTAATGTTTTGTTTGTTTTATGTCAAATATTATAGGCTGTCGTTTAACTACTCTTTTAAAAACAAAATGATGATGGGTGATCGCGGTGGTATTTACAACTGAGCGCTACCGTGGCTTAGACGACACGTTCAATTGTAGGCTCGGTTGTTTGTTCTATGACAACTACCGTCAAGCCATGTCAGGCCTTCGGGCGGCCTAGAAACTCTGACTTCAGGGGTTAGCCCTCATGTCTATACGAACTTGCTTGCTTGCTTACTTTTCTTATTTCATTGGTTTAGGTAAGGTTAAGTTACGTCGATCGATTGTATTTAGTTTATACCCGACTGCGGAGAAGCCAAAAAAATTGTATTACGTAATTACCTGTGTGTGTGTATGTATTTCCATCTTAATATTCCCATCGTGCGAGTGTCTTATGATACATTTCGCAGTCAAGTTTTGTATAATGAATTATAGGTTCTATTGAATTAATACTTCCCACAATTTCTTAACCTAATTCATCTTCTACTTCTTAAACTCAGAAGCCGCAGAATTCAATTAAAAGTATTCATAACTAAATGATTCGTATCAAAAGACCACCGACCTGAGGATCAGACGAGTGAAGTAACGAAATTTCAGAACACGGTAATTATACCGGCCGAGATACCACATTAATACTTGATAACACAATTAATTCCAACGCGGAAAGGGTGCGGTTATAGTCATAGCGAAAAGGGAAAAATAATTTGAGTAGGTGCGTTCCGCAGTTTCACCTGCGATCCCAAATAAACCTTTCTTTTTTTCGGAATGGAAAGCTTATGTTCCTATGTCATTTTTGCACCCATGACAACGTGTGTGCAAAATTTCATGATGATCGGTTGAGTAGTTGAGGGTTGAAAGCGTAACAAACAAACATATTGTACATATTATAAATGCAAATTAAAGTGAACTCACTTAAATTTGTCATATTAGCTAGGATAGTCTGAGCTAGAAAAGAAACATGTTATAAAACATTCTAGACTGCCTCGGTAGCTCAGTTGGTAGTGAACCTGCCTTCTGAGCGTGGGGGCGTGGGTTCGATTCCCACCTAGGGCAAACATTCATGTGATGAACATTAGTGTTTGTTCTATGTCGGGGTGTTAATATCTATTTAAGTATGCCTTTAAAAATATCTAAGTATGTATTTCAGTTTCTGGCAGCCATAGTACAAGCTTTGCTTAGTTTGGGGTCAGGCGACCGTGTGTGAAAGTGTCCGGAATTTATTTATTTATTATTATTATTACTAGTAAGAAGTAAGAATTCATTAAGTTACATTTATGATAAAGCAAGAAATATAAATAAAAAAACAAAAAGCAAACAAACTATGTAAGTGCCTACTTAACACACCAGCTAATCTAATAAACTTCCACAAATTTTAATGCTGGCCGCATTGCATTACTTAGGTTTTGGAAAAACTAGACTGGGAAGAATATAAGACTGAGCTTAATAGGTACGGCTTCTTTTTATAAGAAATTTGATTTAATTTATAAAACTTCATTTGTAAATTGCCCGTTGTAACAGTCACACGGAGCTCGAGTATTTGCATACAAACGCATCTATCTATATTTTCGGAATATAATCGTTAGATGTTTATAAACCCTAATTTGCTTATACAATCAAATCGGACACCGGATCATCATTTCGGAACCAGCCCTACCAGCTATGAAAATCGTGTTTTTCTCCTATTCTCCTTTCCCGCTACCCGCTGTAACAGTAACCTCTACGAAACTCGTAAAATTTTCAATTTGCTACGCGAAAGTTTCACCTGATAATCCCGGAGTTAGGTGCGGTAAAAGGAAAAGTATTTTGCAGATAAGAGCGGAACGTTACGCCATTACTTTTGCACTGGCAATTAAAGTATCTACTGAAGGACTATTTCTTGAGATATTTTCAGCAAAGGTATTCTGAATCATTCGGTAACGTTTTCGTTCGGATTCTCAAAATTTGAAACTCCAATAATAAAAAAAAAAAAATCGGGACATTTGCACACACGGTCGCCTGACCCCAAACTAAGCAAAGCTTGTACTAAGGCTGCCAGAGACTGATATATTTACTTAGATATTTTTAAATACATACTTAAATAGATATTAACACCGATACATAGAACAAACACAATTTTTTATCACATAAATGTTTGCCCTGGGTGGGAATCAAACCCACGCCCCCAAGCTCAGAAGGCAGGTTCACTACCAACTGAGCCACCGAGGCAGTCAAATTATCCGAATCTCTGTCCGCATCCATATGTTTTTAAACGTGATCCATTCTTTCAATCGATTTCCTATTCCAAGACTTATGAAAGTAGGTTGAGACTCAAATAATTTGTTTTAAAAAAATTGCAATGTGATCCGAATCGTGACGTTTCCGAATGATTGAGAATATGAGTGTTGGGGACCATGAGACCTGTTTCTATGACGATTACGCGGCGATACGATGCGCGACCGCGAATCGTATCGCCGCGCAATAAGGTCAATGATCGTGCAGTGTCGAAAACAAAACGTACCTAACCATCATGGCAATGAGATGTCATTGTGTAGGCCCTCTGGTCTTTGTCTCTCTCGTTTGAAAAGTCATAGGAGTGAAAGTTTAGTGACCAGATCTTATTTCACGCGCCATACCTTGTAGATTGTAAAATTCCCTTAATGTTTTAATTTTAAAAGGTCACAAATAAACTTTTTTTTCTTTCTTCTTAATTTCAAGTCTTTTTTTCAGTCAACTTTCAAATAAAGCTTTTGTTTTTCAGATCCCTTGATGGAAATCTGATTTCTTCGGGTGGCTCTATTTTCGTTCAATGAAAATTTAGATATTTAAAAGTAGTTTTTTTTGCTTGCCATTTTTTTCTGCCACATCAGGCCACTTTTTTAACAAAGGTTAGTTTTTTTGACTGCCTCGGTGGCTCAGTTGGTAGTCAACCTGCCTTCTGAGCTTTGGGGCGTGGGTTCGATTCCCACCTAGGGATCATTTATGTGATGAACATTTGTGTTTGTTCTATGTCTGGGTGTTAATATGTATTTAAAAATATCTAAGTATGTATATCAGTCTCTGGCCGCCATAGTACAAGCTTTGCTTAGTTTGGGGTCAGGTGACCGTGTGTGGAAGTGTCCCGAATTTATTATTATTATTAAAGTAAACTAAACCTTTTTTCTTTTAAATATTTAACTCGATCAAAAAAGTACTGTAATAATAACTATTTCGAGGTTTTAGATACAACGTATATTAGTAACTAGTTAGTCTGTAGGTGAGTAGATTGTATGACTTGTAGTTTAGAACTAAGATGTACTTATAAACATCGTACAAATGATTATTAATTAGGATTAATCACTTGAGGAGTATGTGAGAGCAAAAGGAATTGAAACATGGCCGCTGGATAGCGACCTTTCGCCACCTGTCTCTCGTGTTTGGACTATACACAGAGACAATACTGAATGTCCAGAGTAGCCGGGCTGAACTTCCGCAGGGCTCCGATCAAGAGTTTAGCACAAAATATTTAAAAAGGAAACTTAAAAATAAGACACTAGCCGCGCCCCGCTGTTTCACCCGCGGTCCCATAGAAACCGTTATTTTTTTCTGTATAAAAAGTACCCTATGTCCTTTTCTGTACCCCAGACAATATGTATGCAAAATTTCAAGACGATCGGTTCAGTAGTTGAGTCGTGAAAACGTTACAAACAAACTCACTTTCTCATTTATAATATTAGTTAAGATTGGGATTACCTTACAAACCAGGAGTACCCTTAACTGACGAGCTTGTATGAAAAGCCTTATGGAAGTAGAAGAAGCGAAAGATCTATGCCAGGATCGTACCAAGTGGAGAGAAAGACTCTCTGCCTACGACTATGGGAAACAGGCCTGATTATAATTATGTTTGTATGCAAGTATTTCTTCATCATTCAGTTGTCTTCTTCATGGTCAAATTAATGAATGAATGGCTGAATGTAACATTAAACTCAATGATGAAAGAGTGAGAGGATGAATGAATGAATTTAATAATGAATGAGACCAATGAAAGATTATTTAATGAATTATTAAATGAATTGATGGAACTTTGATGAATCTCTGTCTTATAATGATAATTTTGCTCTTTTTTTCTGCTGCACGCAGTCACGCACTAACGCTGATTTGATCTGACCTAAATGTTAATGTTAATGTCAAGATGTTACTTATTACAGGGTAATTATTTAGTAAATTTAAGTAGAAAGCCTACACTCGTTTTCATTAAGTACCTCATCATCATCATTTCAGCCTAGAAAACGGCCGCTGCTGGACAAAGGCCTACCCCAATGATAAGCGCAAGAAGGTCTACACTGTGTCTTCTTGTTCGTGTTCGCCACTCGAGAATTAGAAGAGAGTAATCAAGCAAGCAAGTTCGCATAGGCCGAATGGCTAGCCCTGCACCACTAGCATGCGCGCGCGACAAAATTCTTCTTGTCAGTTTTTGTCCTGCTAGAACGTGACCAGGCTATGTGCATACATACGTCTGTCTCGCTAAAAAGAGTCGACATACCTTCGTCGCATTGCGCATACTAGGCCTTCTGGTGTCAGAGCTACTAGGCCGCCCGAAGGCCGAAATGTTTGTAAAATGAGTACTTACATATAAGTGTTGAGTAGTACATTGGTAGTATTTTATTTATTATAACTTTGTTAAGTAGTTTAACAGAGAGCAAGATGATGTAAGAGTTTAACCTATTAAATTTTGCACGCCCGACTTGGGTCCACTATTGGGACTTCACACTATATTTAAGATCTTGTAGACAGTGTAGCAAATAAACGTTTCTGATGGCCTCTGACATGGCTTGACGATTGTTTGACGATTGTTTGTTATCCGTTGTTGTTTGTTAAACAACCAGGGCCTACAGCTTAACAATTTAACGTGTCATCCGAGCCACGATAGCGCTCAGTCATAAATGCCACAAAAGAGTAAGTAACCACAGAGTCGTAAATGACATAGTAATGTCTACTTTTTTACCCGATAACATTTATACATCAAATCGTTTAAGAGGATTAAAAATCCAGCAACATCATTAAACATTATCCATTGCTAATCCCTGGCAGCCCTGAGCTCACCAACTAGCACCTAATCTGTGTTGACAGGGCATTAGTAACTATTAGTACTTGACAACTAAGCCGAGGTAATGGAGACTAATCGGGAATTAATTCAACAGGTTAGCTCATTGGATCGTTACATACTGGGTAGTTAGTTGCAGTCGTCTAAAAAAGATCTTTAAGAATAAGATTAAGATAAAGATATTTAGATTAGAGATTAAGATGCGGAGTAGGCAGATGTCCAATCAATTCACAACATTTAAAATTACAAACTGAATGTTTAATAACAAGTATTTCTGATCGACGTGTTTTAAACAATGTCGAGGCGAGAAAATTACTCGCTCAATAGTAAGTGCTTAACTCACTCATTAGTTCAGAGTACCTACATAGAAGAATTTTGAGTTTCAACGTATTGAAAGTATGAAATATTTAAAAAAATCTTTGTAAGTACTTTCTAATTTCTCAGGAATTTCAAAGACAAAGTCAAAGTGAAAATGTTTTTATTCAAATGTGTTTCAAAGATACACTTATGAACGTCAAAATATGACAGTAATGTTGCATACTATACGGCTTAACAATTAACTAAGGCTTTTTTTTTTAAATAGTTCCGCCTATATATTTATTACATCAATATCTCATGCATAGCAATATTTCGGCCTAAAATGAAGCACGTAGGTTTCGAAGCTGCTAGGTGCTACCGCAAAGATGGTAAGTAAGTACAAGTAGTTTTTATCTGTATCTGAATTCTGTGTTTATTTGTCCCAAATAAATGATTGTCTATTGTACATAATTCTCCAAGCGGACACTACAAAGTCCCATCCCCATCACTCCAAAAACAGTCTCATGACTAACTAGTTCAACTCTAGACTGTCTAGACTAAACCTTAGTCTAGTCTATACAAGACACGTTCACATTTAGCCCGTATTCCACGAAATAACCGACTGTCTCAATAAAACGGAAATAAAATCGTTTGAGTGGCTCTCGCGGCCGCAGTCCAAACACGCAGGTACATTAAATATGGCGGTACATCATTCTATAATAGACTTGGATAAACAATTTCTCTTCGTGGAGTGTAGAGATGAGCTAATATACCTACGAGATAAATAGTAAAGTGAGTAAGGCATTGGATGAGACTACCAGCAAGCACTAGACCGGAAAAGATGGCGCGCTGAGGAGATTTGCAATCAGATTAGCGGGTGGAAAATGGTTAGTAAAAAAAATGGGACATTTTTGCACACACGGTTGTCTGACCTTAAACTTAGCATACTATGACTGCTAGAGACTGATAAACATACATACATAATATATGACGGGGAAAGTCGGGAAGGCCGAGGTGTCGCGTCTGATTTCTGATCCGTGAGCTCGTCTTCACAGGTATATATGGTGGGCGTTAGACTTCAGGAACGTCAAATAAGGGGGCTGCAGTGTTGACTTTTCATTATTTTAATTATACAGACACTTAGATTACTTAATTAGTGAAGGATTTCATTTGTAATTAGCGATTTAGAGCTAATTACGTTAAGTTTTGCGAATGACCATTGCGTGCGGCCGACGTCAACCAAGTCAAGTGAATCAATCACAATGACTGACAGACATGATGTTCGCCCGCCATCCCAAACGCAACTCCATTCGGTGTTAACCGCTCTAAATTACCATTTAGTCTACATCGCATAACCGTTAAAAACATAACAGAAAAATAATACCATAACTCTCAGAATAAACCGATTTTCATTCGTTAATGATGTCACGTTCCGTCATATTTTTTGTAAATATATACATAAATAAAAAAAACATCACCCAGCCATAGAACAAACACAAATATCCATCACATAAATATTTGCCCTAGGTGGGCAAATCAAACTCACGCCCCCAAGCTCAGAAGGCAGCTTCACTGAGTAATAATAATGATGAGCCAGCATTTACAGCGATGCTTAGGATGGCCGAAGCCTTCTTATGTACTTTGCTCATTTCACATATTCAAGTATTGAGCTCTACTATCACGGCAAAACATGGACCCACCAAAGCCATACACGGAAGGATACACGGAAGCACTATACACTAGAATAGTATCGAGTGTCGGTGTCGTCGTGTATCCAGACCATAACAGTCTGGAAAGAGGGACGGAAGACGCAGGAGTGCGAGACTTCAGGCTGATAAAAAACTTTGTGTATTTACACAGCGTTTTAATAGTTAAGTACCTCACTAAAATTATAAAACTATAACCTACTTTACATATTATTAAAAGAAAAAAAAAAACAGAAATTTTTGATAGATAATCTACATACATATTTTTAAACTTCATTGAGCTCTGTAAAATTATGAGCTCATCCTGCGGGATTGCCGAGTAACTACAACACGGGGTTCTTTAAAAGGGCTGTCGATGTGGCGATATATCTGTGATGCCTCTAGTATTACAGGTAACCATAGACGACGTAATCGCTTAGCATCAGGCGGTCGGTTAGCTTGTTTGTCGTAAAAGGCAAAACATTTGAAAAAAAAAACATTAGGGACTACAATTATAAGGTACGCTTATGGTAAGTTTATTCGTTTAAAAGTTTTCAATCCCCGATATCCGTTAAAAGTTACGCATTTCTTCAATTTAAACCAAAACTCTAATTTTGTAGAAATGTTACAGCTTTTGCGGCTTTCCCGTTCATCTCTACATAAGACATAAACATGAAACATTGTCATTACATTGCTCAACTAAATGCTAGTTACTACAGTAAATCAACATCGTACAATGTTGCCAGCAAGCAATGTTGCAACTCAATTCAGAGCAAGCTCCTTACAACTAACCTGTGATTAATTTCATTTGATAATTGAGTTTCTGAGAAAATTTGCTTCCTCTACATTCAGTTCTAGTATGCCGTCTCAGTTTATTGGGTGTTAATTGTAAGATAATTAGTTGGGCTGCAAATTGATTTATAATAATAGTTTATAGTGCTCATTTTGAAGCACTGCTAGACGTTCCTGATAGATCATCAAAGTCAACTTAGAATCGTGTGTCTGTGTTGGTTATGAATTTGGTAAACAAGCTTAAGTTGGGTGGATTAATTTTTAAGCTGGATTCGATTTTCGATTGTTGTATTCGCCATCTTTGACTGCAGATGAGCTGTGAGCAAACATCAAGGTTGTAAAAAAAAACATATTTCTATTTCCCTAAAAAACTGTGAAATTAAAGCCTAGTCTATTCTATAGGGCTGTCAAAACCCTTTTACGTTAACGCTAAAATGTCAGATGCCTTTAGCCATCTCCAGTTACAATGCATCATTAATAAATAAATCAAATCATCAGTCAAATTCAAACAAAAAGTCATTAAAACCAAAAAGTACTTAGCTACCTAGATACCTACACCTGCCAAAGAAACAAAAGACATTCACGTACCAAAACATCACGATACACCCCAAAAATTAATCCAAACCTTAATTATTCTCCATAACAAGGTAATCTCTCTCCCACAGCCACATAACATTATACAAATCCGCAAAGCAAAATTAACAACACATCTCAGCCGAAATAATAAACCACGCGACGTCACCTTAAGATAAAAGGAGCTCACACGTGAAACAGGTTGTCTTAACTTTCCTATTACAAACTTATCATAAACAATCTTTTTCAAGCCTATAGATCTTGTAAAGTCCAAAATAGAGTCGAAAACTGCGAAAGTAGGTGGTAGAGCTAAAGTTGTAAGAATTAACTGGTATATTATTTGCAAGTGCGCGTGGCTCTTTGTATAATTTCGTTTTGTGACAACCCTAAGTTAGTAGTGATGTGCGAAAACGGAGGAATTCAAGGAAAGGAGCTGAAACAGTTTTGTGATAAGTACCAAAATATGTACAGTGACTTACAGTGTTATTTACAGTGACTCGGAACAAATAATCACTAGTGATTAGAAACTGAGTCTTCTTCTGTAAAACCAATTAGAGTTTTTCAGTGCAAAAAAATACTTTGGTTCTAGCCCAATAAAGCTAGAAGTATTTTGTTCATCTTCAACTTATTGGTTGAAGATGAACAAAAGACTCATCTGGTCATGGTAGAGACAAAATAGTGCTTCATAATGTCAGATGCTAAAACACTATTTGAATTGCTGCGCCAAAAACATATTGTAAGTTATATTTAGTAAGCTCTGTTACCCAAACGCAGGAATTGTCGGCTACCTACAAAGCATTAAGCAAATTCAATTTAAAACATGCTAGCCACAACATTTTTCAAACGGACACCAAAGATGTTGTAAAAAAAATCAGAACCCACTATTTTTAATGAAGTGCCTTGCCTTTAATGCTTTTTCAAAAGATTCCATTTCCCTTCTCTAACGATATACATCAGCAGTTCATAACAAGGGCGCAAGTGGGTCACATTTGAAAGGAGTTGGTTTTGTCTTTCCCCGACGATTACCAAATTAACTGTACCGTTGGCAAAATTGGGGAACTGGAAATTTTCAACGGAAGTTTTCAGATTTGTTCACGAAATACGACGGTGGCGGTTCACACTCAAATGTAGAGATAGGTTGGTTGATGGAAGCGGAACAGGTGAATTTACTTTCATAGCTTCGTAGAAGATTTTACACGGAGTTTGAAGCAACAATGTCGCTTTATGGGTATCTCATTCATGATCTCATTCTTGTTAACTGGTTTGGATAGCTTTGTAAGCCTGGAAGCGATTTTCTCACCTACTGCTCTATGTTCAAAAGCTAGGCTAGAATTACATTTCCGATTTGATTTACTTATCATTTTTTTAAATATTAGTTTGAATAAGATTTATTTTGTCTTGATATCATAATCATATCATATCATAATCATCTCGCCCTCCAATAAATGATGTTACAATGTAGTAGTGTCATGTAATGTGTATGTGTAATGTATGTAATGAGTGTATCTATTTATGATGTATTTAGCTACCAAATCATGATGTTACCAATAAACCTTAGTAAAACGGAGACTGGTTGGTGATTTTAACATTATTTTGGTACCTACTTTATTTATTTGTTCCATAGTAGGTACCTATCATTTCAATAATACATACATACCTCTTTTCCACCTTTTCAGTATGTGTCTACTTTTTCAACGATTTCACACTCACCTTATATAAAACTTGCAATCAGTTAAGAGAACTCGTATATATTTAATACAAAACTGTGCAAATCCTAACCGTCCTTAAAAATAATTTTGCTCGCAAACGTGAATTTACAAACATCCCGTGCAAATCGGCTCGAATAAAAAATTATAAAAACAACGTGTATCTAAACATGTGTCGAAACGCATATAAAAATATCGTATCGAGCAGGTAGATAGGTAGTGATAGCAGGCAAATTGTGGCGCTCGCGCACCGACACGAAACACATGGCTGGGCATTCGGGACGCGGCACGAGGAGTCTTGATCCATGGTTCATCACACCAATATTATAAAGGCGAAAGTTTGTGAGTGTGTTTGTGTATGTGTGTTAGTTCTTCACGGTCAAACGGCTGTACCAAGTTGAATGAAATTTGGTATGGACGTAGCGGGATTAACACATAGGCTACTTTTTATCCCTCAAAAATTTAATTAAACACCAGTCATGTATACCTTTTACCCGCGGGTAGCACCTATGTTTTATATTCGGTGTAATTATGTTTTTGTGTCTAACTAACTCTGATTTTATGCACCTGTAAAATATTTTTTTATCCGCAGGTAGCACTGCGGGACGCAGCTAGTTGGTTATAAAATAGCTAGCTGTATCCGCAGTTTCGCCTGCAGTCCATAGAGCGTTAGCTTCTTCGTGATGAAAGATACTATTTAGGTAGGAATCTTTTTTGTATCGCTGACAACGTGTGTGCAAAATTTCGTTGAGTAATTAGAGCGTGACAGCATAACTAACAAACTTGCTTTTGCTGTTATAATACTAGTTAAGATAAAGAGCTTTTAGATTAGTTCTAGTTTTTAGTTAATATTTTTAAGTTTTTTTTTTTTTATAAACATAAGTAAATGTGTTTTATGGCATACATATTGATAAATAAATAAATAGTGCGATAGGATACACTTAAATAAATATTTTTAATAGATAAGGATAATTATTAAATCTCTCTATATCTTCCTTGTCTCTCCGTTACGATAACTGTTGAATACTGAGAGTCGTGACCTATCATCAACTTGTTCTCGGTCGATCAATGTGATTCGCGTTAGCGTTCACTTTATTTGACCACTTCTGCGATGACGTAAGTAATCCATTATGCTTCTCCATTCAGTCACTATTATGTGGATTACAAAACTTAGAAAAAAGCTAGGTTTTAAAAAACAACCATCACAAGGTATAATTTATTTCTTTAATTATCTACTACTTTACTTGAATTAACGCCAAATGAAAAATTAGGGAAAGTAAGAAATTGCAGAACAAATAGCATTATCTAGCGTTAGAATAAAATTCACTCTAGTCTACTGCAACGTAGGACGTAATTTACCGCATCTGTAATTAACCAAGCATCAAACCGAGTCAGTCGCGCCACGCACGTCGATCAAGCGCAAACGCATCAACATTTCAGTAAAACCAACAGGTAATATCGGCACCGGACGCGGTACATCCACGTTTATTTTCGTTCTAAATCTATTTATTTTCCTTCGCCCGGTATCGGCTGATTACGTTTTATTATTCTACAGATGAATATAAAATTTTATGTGAAAGATTCACACCTGTTTTTAGGTGAGAAATCGTGGAAATGTGGCCCGTTCGTTTCGGCGGGTGATTCGTTAATTTAAATAGGTTGTCTTGCGGTTAAGAATGTTTTTTGCGCGCAATATTTTGTGTTTGTCAACGGGCCTATATTTTAGTAGGTAATTTTGAATGGGTTTGTGTACCAACGTAGGACGTGTTTACGTCATAATTTATTTTATTTTTGTTTATGACAGTACGCGGCATTCTACGTCATTTGTCTGGATTATCAAGCACAATGATTTTAGGTAACCGTAACGAATTCATAAAGCATAATTTTTTAAAAGTCATTTTGTGCGTTTAAAATGTCACAGGTCGTTTCAGTCTGCAAATGTTATGAATGAACGAATCGAAATTAATTATTGTTGCTTCAATTCCGGGGGCCTACTACGATATCAAAGATTTTATCACGACCACTTTACTGTTGTGAAGGGGAGACTAAGTTCAGTCTTATTGTATCATGTTTAAAAGTCTTAATCCACAGTAGAGAGAACTTGATTAGAACAGAACATAATTGCGCATTAAAATTAAAATGTATTAGAATTTAATAAAGGAAATTTTTGAAATTGTTGTAGCCCCCCAGGATCTGATTCATTCAGCCGTCTACTAATTTAACGCTCACCTTTACAAAACAATGCGTTGAATAAATCGCCAACACCTCCCACTGTCATCGAAGCGCGACGCTCGCGCGCGCCGCTGCGTGCCCGCTGCGTTCCCGCCGCGTAGCCGCTGCGTATCGAATACCAATGGGGCCTACTTAGCGTCAAGGTGTGAATGATTGGTGTCCGGTTTATTTAAAGGTGAGATGTAGAGTGCTTGCTTGCTTGGTATGGGTGGTATCTAGTTGGACATAGTTGGAGCTAGGAAATGTAGATGACCTGAGACGGTATGCAAGGTAGGTGAGGCGAGGTGCCGATGGAGTTACGAGGTAATGAACAATTGGGTTGGAAATAGCTGATACATTGTTGTTTTCAATTTAAAACAATATGGGTTTTTACCCGATTGCGTGATAGCCAAAAAAGAGGGTTATTTAAGCAAGGCAGGTTAACCCTCATCCGCGCGTGTGGGTTACAAAAAGTCGGTTCGAGAGAGAGAGAGAAAGACAAGTTTAGGTAACTTCTTGCAATAAATTTGCTACATTATAAATATATTATTATCAAAAGCAATCTAATAGGTACTTATTTCACAATAAATTAATAAATAAGTTTAAAATTAAACACCGACATTCTGTAGTAGATACCTATCTTGTTAATTCTCAGATGAGATAATAATATCATCCACCATTTGTTGGCAAACATTTTTAAAGTTTTTTTTTAAGAAAACTCTTGATATTACACTATACCTACTTATCTATACTTAGGTACTCTCTCCTCTCGTTTGACCACCAACTCGCCTGTAACGTAAGCGATAATGTGGTCGAAGAGGAAACAAGCAGACCCATAAGATACTTGATCATTCTGGCCTAAGGCCTAATCAATGTATATCTTAGAGGCATATCTATTTGAGAAACAAAATATAAATATAGACATAAAAATTACACGTAAACAACGAAAAACCCGCAAAACATAATAAGTATTACCCCTCCAGGGTTTGAAAACTAAGCTCTATGACAATCTATTTATGTAATATGCACAAAATTATTTAATCATCTATCAGACACAATTAAAGTCATATTTAGAAATTTTAAATAAAATCTAACAAACCTAATAAGAGTAATTGACAAATGTTATTATAATATTGACAAATTCCTTAATGATAAAACTTTTGAAATTCCAACCAAAGAAAAAACTAAATGTAATTGACATTAATTGTATCTTTAACTGTAATCAATTCTTGACTGATCTCATAGTATTGTATGGCCAATAAGATACCTGTGGAAACCTATAGTATTCAATGTGACTTATCATAACACAGCTGACAATAAATGAATTTTACATCTCTCATAGTCGGTAAGTAGGTCTTTATTACTCCCAAATGGGGCTTGTAGGTGACCAATTAGCGCTCTAGGGTAATAATGTTGCTAGAAAAGCCCTAGGGCGGTAAGTAATGAAAAAAAAAGTCACTCTTTCAAAAAGTTCGCGTACATCTAAACATCATACTGGCAATAGACATCATGCATTCAGCCCAATGACAAAAGAGGTCATCAATTTTAAATATAGAACGGCGAAGCTCAATTTCGTTCTTGAAAAAAATAATTTTAAAAAAAGATGAAAAAAGGCGGGAATAGAAAAGTTTTACTTTAAATATTGTTTTGGGATTTTTTTATAATTATTATTAGTCTTTATCTGAGACTGTATTCTTAACATACTTTAGTGAACTATCAAAAAAGCTGCAGCCATCTAGTTTGTGGTGCATTTATTCAATGTTAAAAGCAACTATGAGTACTATACTTATTTACTTTTACAAACTAATAAAATGTTTTATTCTTGTAATGCCGGTTTTTTTCTACTTACCTCACAATCGAGATGTAAAGCAGAGTAGTTAGCTCGCGGGTGTAAGCATCAATTGCACCCTCGAACTATAGGCGCCCTCGCTGCGCTCGTGCGCCTAAATATTTCGGGCTGCAATTGATGCCTTACAGCCCTTGGCTACTAATCTACTATGAATTTTGAAGGACCTAGAATATAACTTTCAAGAAACAATGAAGCCGGAAGGTTGTACCAATCCCTTCAGCATTACAAGAAACATTACACACACGTCTCAAAAACGTGTTGCTCCAAATATAACCGTCTTGTTTCTTAACACTTTCTCCCACCTTCAACTTTCAACACAAAATTCCAAAACACAATTCGAATATAAACCGCCACCGTTTAAACGAACGTGCGCCACACGGCTGCGAAGGTAAACATTATTATTTTAAAATAATGTCTCACAGCTGTTCTTATTATAATAGCACTTATGGCAATAATAATTACAAACACATGCGCCTTGTTTTTATCTGTTTGCGAGGTAAATGCGCGGAATCAGAGGTTATAATGTTGAATAAATATAACCAAATTATCTTTAAAGCTGACTAAGAGAAGCTCCATCGCATTTACTGAACAATGATGACAGTGATCTGTGAAACAATTTTAGTTTCAGCATTTGGCCAACTGCAAAGTTAAGTTTGTCGTCTTTAAATACGATTGCAATAATCGTAAGCTAGGGTTGAACTTATGGGTTTAATTTCTTATTTCGGACTGATAATGCTCAGGCTTTATACACAGAATAATTATTATTGTTCAGTAAACAAATCCATGTACTTATTACCATTTTGTTAACCTCATGTAGTTAAATAGAAAGAAAGCGAAAGGCTCCGAAAAGCTTCTGATGTACTTTTATGTAAGTTTTATTTAAATTTTAACAATCATATGTTTATTTTTGTTATTTTTGCACACCCTGTCACATACTCACTTGTCGTATCCTCTCCATCCTAAGGTTGCCTGGAAGAGATCGCTTTTAGTGATAAGGCCGCCAGTTGTTACACTATTTAATAAGTTTTATTATAATTTTTCTCTTTTTGTTTTGTAATTTGTGGTGTGAACAATAAAGAGTTTATTTATTTATCTTCTTTAAAACAATACGTCTCATGTTTTTTTTTTGCATCTGTATTTTCATCTCATCTTTTTCCGTCCTTGTTGCGCTTGCTTGAAACGTCATAGATGTGAGAGTGACCAAGATAAAATCTCATCTCATCGCCAGTGCACACTGGCCTAGTGTATTCTGTAGAATACCGACAGACTGGCTACTTCACGCCGGTGTGACAAGCTCTGAAGCTTGGATTCAACCAACGAGTATTTCATATTAACTGTTATAAACTGTTTATAACAGTAAATACTTTAAGTCCATCAAAAAGCGTGCCAAATAGCTCATTATCGTTGGCAATGTGTAATGTGTGTAATGACTCGTTGGTTGAATCCAAGCTTCAGAGCTTTTTGTTTTAGAATTGATTTATCGAAGGAGGAGCACAGTTACTGTGCTCCTTCTTCGACCAACCTTCTCTTAAGTATTTGTTTTAGAGAAGATTTGTTTGATGAGCCAGAAAAGAAAATATGCATAGCTTTTTTTATTTATTTAAATAATTACACTCCACGGACTCCGGGGACCGTGACTTTTGTCAACATAAATCTTAAATTATTATTTAAGGGGAATACAGGTAGAGGGGGGTTAGTTATTAAGTCTTAATCTAAGGTTAGGATTATAGGTTTTCAGATTTACTTATTGCATTGTGAGTACACCACGAGCAGACCAGCGACCCGCAAGCAGCACCCGATCACGAGTATGACGCAATATGCATAGCTTGCAATGTCTAGCATACAGGATGCTAATTAATGCGGATGCGCCTCCCCAAAAGTGCGTAACTAATTTAGCAGGTGCGTCTCCGAACTCTCCGAGCGTGCCAAATCCTGTAAGCAATAACAATGATACTAGGTAGAGTACAGTCTACTGCAAAACTCTTACAACTTTGTATTTTCATTGTAACCTTTTATCAAGTGGTTTTGTATGGGTTCATCATGTAGTGTTTAAGGGTGTCATTTTATTATAACCCTGGATAAATGAACAAATGGAAAAAAAAAAAATTTTCGACACCGCTAGAGCTGCAGTCAGGTTTGCGTAAGTATAAAAAAGCTCGTACCAAATTAATGCCGGAAACGCCCGCTAAAGTTTTCTTATTGGTTGTTAATGGCTTTTTAACCAATAGAAAACCGTATCGGCACTTTTGTATCAATACGTTCGGCGTACGTAATACGGTCGACGTTTGACCACCAACACGCCTGATGTTAAGCGACGTTGTGGTCTAAGATGGAGCACGACGACCTATAAGGCACTTATTCACTCCAGCCTTGAAGTTCTGTACAGTGAAGAAGTACAAAGACGGCAGTTGAGTGAGGCACTACAAGTGCGCTACTGCTCAGACCCGTCCTCGGAACGGTTACACCGGACTACATCCCGAAACACGACTAGGGACCCTATTCGGAGATTTGAAATTCTCATCTCACCTTCTTTCGTCCTTGTTGCTCTCATTTAAAACGTCATAGGTGTGAGAGTGACCAAGATAAAATCTCATCTCATCTCACGCGCAGGAATAGCCCCCTAGGTCATTTCACAGCATGGCTTGGTCCGGTGGGTGGTAACTAGCCACGGCCGAAGCCTCCCACCAGAGTTTGCTACCTGGTTAGCACTACCCGGGGACCACGTGTAGGGAATCAGAATAGAGTACACTCCTACGGACGTGGGTAGCTCAGCCCCCAAATAAGGCGAAATAAGGTGAAAATAAGCGATGATAGCCTAGTTGGAATAGGCCTGCCTTTGTATAAACGTATTGTGTGTCATCTGCTACATGACTGGAGCCCGTCGTATGGCGACAGGCTCGCCCCCTGTCACATTTGGGTCTGAATATCATCCGGCGAAGTGTGGGTGCTGTATTTATTACACATCTGCCAGCCCCCTCGTGTGAAATGCGTGACGATATGTGAAAATATACAGCAGTCAAAATAAGGAAATATACATAATGTTTTTAGAATACCTATCCAAGTGTCTATTTTTTCAAACTAAGCGCAATGAAAATAGAAATAGAAATAGTTTTATTTACCAAAAATATTACATTAAACCTTAAAAACTAAACTTATAAATAAATAAAAACGAGCTACATTAGAGAATGTTTATAAGGTCAGCAGAGTGCTTGAGAGTACTGCAGTAGGCGAACCTGTATCGCAGGACTCTCGACGGCTGCGTTTAATGTTAAGTGAAAAACTAGATATGGTGCAGAAATGGTACATAGAGCAATTAATGAAAATGATTATACAGAATTCACAAGTGAAGAGTCATATTAAAACAATAATTAAGAAAATTATGTTAAACTAACAGTACGCACCTATCCGCTGCGCACATACCTAAAGCACCTGCAGAATTTTGGAGACGATTTTTTCAATACTCAAGTAAAACTTTCATTAAGTCTAGAACCGTATTTGGTGATAACTGTACGCTACAATATGTGTGTACAGTCAACGGCAGCGATGCCCACATTACCAGCAAGTGTGCGTAATGGCACGCCGTGGCGGCACTATTTATGCTGTAAAGGTGTTGTGCTGTCTTCGAACAGGATAGTGCACTGCGACTAGATTAGAAGCGATAGTCTAGCTGCTAAAATGTGAGGCATTAATTTTTCAGTTACTTAACTACAAAAATATTTAATTATAAACCTGTCGCCGAAAAACAAAGCCATTACAGTTTTGTTAAGAAGCATCTAATAAGATTTTTACTGATACAATTAAGTTTTGTCGATTTTGAGATGAAGTTTACGACATATTTCTGTCATTTTGAAAATATGCAAAAACTTTTTTTTTTTCGAACTATCAAGAGAATCAGTTGAGAAACGCGACCTGTAGAGGTTCCAGACATACGAAAGTATTTTTGTCGAAGCTGAAGCATAGACGCTTCGCTCACCAACGCCCGCTCGGCCGATTATAAATTATTTTCTCAAAACCATAATGAGCAAACCTGATCACACACGATGTTGCTACTCCAGGGTCACCAGGGCCCAGGGTCCTAAAATGTAAATTTTACAATGGTTGCGATAAAAATGTACCTATTGGTTATTTAACCATCCACTGGATCAAGAACTGTCCCGTCCAAACGCTCCCGCAATAAACGCAGGTATTTACGAGCAACGCGTGAGCTGCCATGATTGTTTCAATTGCACTTAGCTGTTTAGACTGGAGCGATGTAAACGCGCACTAGTCGTAAATAGACAAAATGATATTATGACCACCGTGGTCGGATACTCATGCTGTTGAATTGATACTCTCAATGTTATTTTTATACAGGGTGTTTGGTTAAACGACGGAACGGCTTGCTTCTGAATAATGTAAAGTGTTCACAACTATAGGTATACATTTTTTTTTTTTTAAATTACACTCACACTTAAATTTACTTACGGACTCCGGGGGCCGTGACTTTTGTTAACATAAATCTTAAATTATTATTTAAGGGGAATACAGGTAGAGGGGTGTTAGTTATTAAGTCTTAATCTAAGGTTAGGTTAAAGGTTTTCACTTATTGCATTGTGAGTACACCACGAGCAGACCAGCGACCCGCAAGCAGCACCCGATAGATATTACATTTCTTAGTGGTTTTTTTTTTTTTGTAAAAACATTTTCTCTTCTTTTCTATTCATGTGCTTACTGTATTATTTAGCTAGTAAATTAATTGATTGTTTGTCTAATTAGCGCACCGTATTCTACACATTATGACATGTAATTCTTACCAGACGTGGCCCCTGCGATATGCATAGGTTTAGCCTAGTGCAGGGGTTACAAGAAAGATATTTGTAACTTATTGGCAATTAAAGTATTTATAATTAGTATTAATTAAAGGATTTTTTGAGAATAAGTACCTAATCGTCGCCAAAGTTTGTGAGATACTATTCTGTGCTATTGTAGTTTTTTTTTGTCCATAGTAAGACAGAGATACCTACTTCTCGACTTCTTTCATTTAATTGGAAAAGCAATTTCTTCAATAAGGAACTTGCATAAATCTTTTTTTAAGCTTATTGTAAAGAATAATTTCTAAAATAAACCTATCAAAAACAAAAATATTAAAATATGCAAAATCAATTTTACAACCCTGATTTGAAATTTGAATTTCTAGAGTCCCCACCAAAAAGCAGGGTCACGTGACGAGCACAATATCTATGGCATGGCTCACACTGGCGGGGCACGGGACGACGCGGCTAAGGACGTTTGTCGCGTACAATTTTTTTTTACTTTATTTCAATGAAGTGTGCACTGTAATTTCTTTATGAATTTACATGAATAGACCAAAACGTCTTACGTGATGCCGCGGCATGTCGCTTCATCGTCGCGTCCGGCCATGGGCTTATCTTTAGAGTAGCACAGCGCTAATCTGAATGAGTGAGCGAAATTCGGTTGCTTTCGTGACGACGCGGGATGCCACAACACAGGAACCTTCGACAGGCCGAAGCGTGCCGTGCCGCACCTTCAGTGTGTGCCGGACCTTATCGTATGGAGTGACGTCACTATACAAGCTTTTTGGTGGTTCAAATTACGTTCCGTTTTACATAATTTGTAATTACAATATTTTGTAGGAAAACAATAGTTTTTCATTAGACATGTCACAGTAGTACTTTTACTGTATTCTTATGTGAATTTTTAACCTAATTTGTCATTAAAATTTTGATGCAAGTTCCCTATTGACTCAGAAGCCTCCTTCGTTTCAAAATTTGGTAGTGAGTAAGTAACTCTACTAAGTCGATCTGAGGCCCTATTCCAACAATTCAGGATATTTTCTTTTGTCCTTTTTTGTCTTTGTCTCTCTCGTTTGAAAAGTCATAGAAGTGAAAGTGACCAGATCTCTTCTCACGGATCAAGAATAGGGGGCTTGCACACCACTCGAGACACTTTTCTGAATTTCCCTACTTGTCCTTAGAATACTTAGTCAGAAATAGAATATCCGATTTAAGAACTAGAACTGAGTAACTAGAACTTCTTAGGGTTATCTTTTGAACTCGGAGCTAACTGCTCATCCTAAAGTTTAACTGATAAACCGTCTTGCACACCAAGAGTTAGAAACTAACCTTGAGTTAACACAACAACAGAGTGATTTTAGTTACATTATGTGAGTTAATGAAGCTTGCGTTTAAGAATTTAACTCTGTATCTTCCGCAAAAGAAGATACGAAGGAATCTGGGCCTTAGTCAACAGATTTAAGAACTGTAACCTGTATATTTATCTAGGTACCAAATACCGCGACGAAACAATTATAAACCAATCTCAACGCACTCATCAATAACTCAACAACCTTTAAATCATCAAGTTCGTAATAAACTCGTCGATTTGCCAACACAAGCTCACGCCTCTGGCGCCGTCCATTGATCAGGTATTTGGCACGGGGTTTTCCATTGTGGCGTCGATGTCTTCCCTGTTGCCTTTGGCATACGATGCCAATGGTTGCGATTCGGAATATTGCTCGTGAAATGGTGGGGAAATGGACTGCTATTTTTGCGTACCTATGCTAAGAAGCGTTGAGCTCGAAATGTATGGCGTAGAATAAGCAGTGTGGGTTCAAATCATCCAGTAGTGCTTGTAGTACTTAGGCCGAGAGTTGGTAGACTAAGACGACTAAGAAGACTAAGAAGACTAAAAAGACTAAGAAGACTAAGAAAACTAAGAAGACTAAGAAGACTAAGAAGACTAAGAAGACTAAGACGACTAAGAAGACTAAGAAGACTAAGAAGACTAAGAAGACTAAGAAGACTAAGAAGACTAAGAATACTAAGAAGACTAAGAAGACTTAGAAGACTAAGAAGACTAAGAATACTAAGAAGACTAAGAAGCCTATGAAGACTAAGACGACTAAGAAGACAACAAGTTGCGATTAAAAAAGTGAGGTTGTCAAAGCCAAGCTCAGTTATTCAACATCACCCAAAAAGTTTGATCTTTGTACATATTCTCGTTGTAGAGTTAGAAGATTTCTCGACTAGATTATTAAACCGATGAACACTGATGCAACAGACGACACGGTTGACCTTCAAATCGGTTGGATTGAACGCTACCGTGGGTCGGATGACACCATACATTGTCAGCTAAGCCCCGAATGCTTATCATATAGGTTACAATAACTGCCAAACCACTAAAAACACGCTTAGTCATGAATCTCTATTAAAAACGGGTTTTAATCAGTGTATAATTTTTTTATCACGCTTAAAAACAGATTTAAATCGAGATTCATGACCAAGAGCCGTTTTTGAATACGGCCCTAAGACTTGCCACACGCGACATCACTTATAAAAAAAACTAGCTGCAAATCCCGCTGTTTCAGCCGCGGTCCAACAGTATAACCGCTATTTTTTTTTAGGATAAAGGCTATTGGACAGAACGTGACCTTTTCTGTACCTACCCTTAAAATGCGTATGCAAAATTTCACGATGACCGATGTAGTAGTTAAGGCGTGAAAGCGAAACAAACAAACAACATTATTATTTTTATTTATTGTCTATTGAACAAAATACATGATGATATTTACGTGCACCAAAAAACCATTTTAATAAAAAAATGGTTTACTAAAAGTTTTAATAATTGTGATGTCTGTATTTTTTTTCGATGTGCTTTCTACCGATAAAAAAAATACAGTAAAAGATATTTTTTGCCGAAGATAAAAAATAATAAAAAGACAAATTACTTAACAAAAATAAATTACAAGCAAACAATTTTTTTTGGCAAATTGGTTTATAACGATAAAGCCATTTCCACACTCTGAAGCTAGGCGCCGTACACACACGTGCAATTATATTTAGCGCTACACCTAGGAAGTTCATTAGTCCACACTATGTCTGTAATGTGAGCGCGTTCTAATTGACCATTTTGTAGCATCAGGCGCAAGCTCCCGTCACATTAATAAAATGAGCAAAAAATGGCTTGAACTTCTATTTAGGTATAAGTACTTAGTTATATAATTAGTTTTCTTTTTAACCGTCTACGCAAAAACGACGGGATGTTATAAGTTTGACGTGTCTATGCGTGTGTGTGTATGTCTGTGGCATTGTAGCTCCAGAAGGGATATACCAATTTGATTTTGTTGTTTACGTTTGGAAGGTGAAAATCTGTGTCGGGTTTTTTTTTTTTATTAATACTTGTTTAATGTGACTTACTCGTAGGTTGAGTTGCACCAAATAACTAAAACTAAATATGCCCAAAGCTTAAACGGCCCCAAAATCTCTTTATGCCTGGCTACACTTCTTCTTTACGGCCAAAGCGTAAAAAACGTTTTTGATATTGCTATAGTCAGTTGATGCAACTCAGCCTTAGAAAAGTTTGCAGTTTGCACAATACTTGCACAAATAGAAATTTTAAGTATGTATAAACCTTCCGTAAAATGTATCTACCTAACCCTACTGATGGTGAAAACCGCATCAAAGTGAATAACTAAACAAAAAGTTGTAAGTACTTACTCAGTTGTGTGTTGTTAAGTGTTCTTCTTGTGTGTTGTTGTATGTTTAAGCCGTCTACAATCGTATACCTACAACCCAACCACGTTACACTACAACCACATTCCCAAATCGTACCAGTATCTTTATTTTTTTTAATTTATTTTTTTTACATTTCAGGTCAACCAACGACCTTACAATAACAGAATAGTACATTTAATTTAATTACTAAAAAAGTCATTTAGAGGGAGACACTTCTAAGAAATATAGTAGAAAAAAAGACAACTGGTTAACTTTACTGGTTTCTTTACTGGTTAACATTATTTAAACTCAAACTCATGTTTCCTTCCATAAATCGAAAAACCATATAAAATATGTGTACAAGTATGGTATAATAAATTATGTTCATCTTTATACGCTCCTGCAGTCTCTTGCAGGCCCGTGATGAATAGTCTCAAGGCGAGCCGCAGTCATTTACTAGTCTAATTTATGAGCTCTCTATTATAACTGGCTACTGGATATTAGTAAAACGGCGAACGAAGATATTATGTTTTTCCTAAATCTTTTTTTTTTTTAATTCTCTTGACTCTTGAATCTCGAACTCTTGAAATTTGACGCATTTTTTTGGTCCAGCTAGATTTTAAACTCATGGAAAAGTTAACCTACTTTAGTTAGGTTGCCAGAGTTTTGGGATTTTTTTTAATTTAAAAATTACACTCCATGGACTCCGGGCACCGTGACTTTTGTTAACATAAATCTTTAATTATTATTTAAGGGGAATACAGGAAGAGGGGGGTTAGTTATTAAGTCTTAATCTAAGGTTATGTTAAAGGTTTTCAGTTTTACTTATTGCATTGTGAGTACACCACGAGCAGACCAGCGACCCGCAAGCAGCACCCGATCACGAGTATGACGCATGTGCCAGCCATCGCTCTCCTCAACCATATTTGAGGGAATAAAGCTTAAAGTTTAGGGTTTGGTAATTAACTAAGAAACCCTTACTTTTAAAATAGGTTACGTTACCTTAAAGTACGTTGCAAATGCATATGTTAATTTGATCCTTCACTTCACTGCATAATGCATATAATTGAGTTAGAAATACACATCTTTCATTTAAGAAAATCCTGACTACCTAACTAATATTATAAAAAGCGAAAGTGAGTTTGTTGGTTAACTTGTTTGTTTGTAACACTTTCACGCCTCAACTACTCAACAAATCATTATAAAATTTTGCACACACCTTGTCGGGGGTACGGAAAAGTACATAGGGTACTTTTTATCCCGAAAAAAATGTCAGTTCCCCGCGGGTGAAACCGCGAAGTGCAGCTAGTAATTCATAATTATAGCCTGGATGTCTTCAAGTCTAGTGTGAATCGATTCGTCCTGACCAAGCGTACTCCATCGTAGACCGTATCATTCAATTTAATTCACGTCTGCCAAGAGAAGCCTTTAATAATAATTATAATAATTGTATAAAAATACGCTTGTTAAAATTATCTACCCAACCATAAAAAACTACCTACTTTTTCAATAAACATTCTTCATCCCACATTTTTCTCTGTCTGCCATTAGTCTAGAATTCGCTACGGAAATCATGTATTTGTAACACAAAAGTCAGGTAAACTACCCATGACTTCTTTTCTTCTATTTCTCAACTGGTCTAATTTTCAGAAATTCCACCTTTGTTCCTGTCCAGTCTCGTTGGCCTATTTCACCTAATAGCAAACTGTGATTTTCAACGGATGGTGGACGAACTCAGGAGAAGCAAAAAGGGGGGATTCACCCTCCTTAACAATAATTACCTAAATTGAAACAATCGCAGTTATTGGACTTTATTACGTTATTACGCCTAAAAATATTTATTTCATTCAATACGTCCTTATTTAGTCTAATTTTATGTTTTTCCTATGAACATTCTTGCATAGAATGTATTATTAGTTTTATTTAAATCTAGACGTCACCCCAGTGTATCTATTTATGTTCATTTATTAGATGATGCAAAAGATTATCTCTGAAGCCTTTGAAATAATTAGTACGGATTTAAAAAAAATTAACTGAATTTATTTGAATCTCAGTCCGTACTCATAAATTTTTAAACGTGATACATTCTTTCGGTCGGATTTAAACTCGATTCCCTATTCCAAAATGTATAAAAGTAGACTGAGGTTCGAACAATTTGAGTTTGAAATTTGTGGGATCCGATCGGAAACGTTTCCAAATGATCACAAATAGCAAAAAACAAAACCAAAAGAATTAAATTACAACTTAATCGATAGTGTAACAACTGGTGGCTTAACACTAAAAGCGAACTCTTCCAGGCAACCTTAACATGTCATCCTTATTTTGCAGACCCAATTCTTACTTATAATTTAGGGGATACAATTAAATAGTAACAGTTTTGAAATGACGAACTATCCTTATTTCGTCCACATGACGGATATTATTTATTAGAGCGCCTGCTTTCATGTGTCCGGTATAATTGGTTGTGACAAGGTTACGTGTATTGTTCACGCGTCGTTTGCCCACGACACAATATTGCGATATCGGGAAGACGGTGACAAAATGGTTTAAATGAAAAATAAATAAATTTTTGGAAGTTTTTACAAAGTACCAAGGAACTAATATCCACTTAATGGAGTGAAATAATTAACACTGTTTCAGTTCAGCTGAATTGCAATAATAATAATAATAATAATAATCCATTTATTTCAGGCAATATAACTTGCATACAATGCAAGTTACAGAGGCCCATAGAAAATAAATACCTTACAGACTAGCATACATATAAATGAAATTAACAAAATTAACTACGTCTTCTGGGCTTTTGCTCCCTGTGCGGGCTCCCAGTAGCGCCGGAACACTAGCCCTTTTGGCCAGAACTCAGGCGAGAGTAGTGCTGCCTTGTGTTTCGCTGGAACCCGTAGTAAGTAAGACTTGAAATAAGTCTCACGTATAAAACGCTTATTTCTATAAAGTTACATTAATCAACTATTTTTTACCCGACTGCGCAAGAAGAAGGGTAAGGTTTTCGAGTGTATGTATGTATGTATGTATGTATGAGGTTTCTTCGGCACGCCCTACAACTTATACAGACAGCTTGATGGATTTTTACATGTGAGGTGTCATTTGAATCGTCTTGATAGTGGAAGTGACATAGGGTACAATATTTTGCAGCCGGTTTTTTTGTTTTTGTTTTAATAACGTTGCTTGTTAATAACTAAGCTCACAGCCAAACCAATGACATAAAGATCGCCATCTAATCTCTATATTCTTAGGTCACTATAACCATGACAGTTGTTGCTGTGTAATATTTAATTAAAATTCCGAACACTTCTAATTGTATTATTTTTAATATACACACTTATTTGTGATCCACCTTTATATGACAACGTTTTAGATAGGTATATAAACACTTTATTGTTCACATCAGAAATAACAAAACAAAAGAACAGAAAAAACTTAAGCTGTAGTGTAACAACTGGCGGCCTTATCACTAAGAGCGATCTCTTCCAGGTAGGTTTTGTTAGTGTTAGGTGTCAATGTGATAAGATTCCCATTTTGTCAAAAATTCTTTATCGATCAACATTAACCAAAAATTACCTTCAAAATAACCATTTGGAAGTGTGAGTGTTGTATTGCACCTCTGTCAGTCCCCTCGGAGGAAAGGCGTGATGATATGTTATGTTTTGCTCTATTACCTATTTGTTTCTGCATATTTTAATGTTTTTGTTTCGGATGATGTTTGAGACATTATTCTTTACGATAAACTAAAAAAAGAAAAATCTTGCAAGTTTCCTATTGAGACTTAAGAAACGTAGTAATTGTGAGTGATACTTTAGGACTATTCGAAGTATTATGGACCAATAACAAAAAACATTTTGACAGTTTGGATCTTCATGTCTCAAAATACCACTAAAACAGTTTTATTCTATTTCTCTTTCAATACCCTATTATAAGATGAAGGAAAATATTCGGATTGAATTATAATGTTTCCAAACAATGTCTCCGAAATAAATTACGAGAAATATTTCTATATTAAAGCAAGGTGATAACGTCTGATAGTTTTTTACATTCATAATAATTTTTCAGAACATAAATTTTTTTTCTCTTGTCAAATGTTTACGAAATTAAAACAGTTTTATTTCCAGTCAGCAGAACGTAAATTTTGTCGTATTGTTTGGATGTCATTGATTTTTACTCTCTTTATTTTATGAAAGCAATATATTAGCCTAGTTACTAACAATTTTTAAGTAGCACGTTCTTTTTGCGTGTTTTTTTAAGCGATGGCAGCCTAGTTAGAAGAAGGCCCGCCTCTCAAGCCAGAGGGAGCAGGTTCGAACTCAGCCGACGGCACGCACCAATTTGTTCATTGTGTGAACACATGTGCGTATTGTATGTCATCTGCTACATGACTGGAGCCCGGTGTATGGCGACACTCGCCCCCTGTCACGTTTGGGACTGAATATCGTCCGGCGAAGAGATGGTGTTGTATTACACCTCTGCCAGACTCCTCGGAGGAAAGGCGTGACGACATGTTATGTTATGTTTTATTTGTAATGCAGGCTGTATTACAAAAACGTGCAAAGATTCGTAATCGTGTTTTTAGTGTTTTTGGTTTCATGCTGAAAATATAAATACCTAGTAGATACCCATTTACTTATAATATTTCTAAAAAAAAACCTCTTCATCTTCGAACAATGACGATATTATCCTATGTAGGTATTATTCCGAGTTATTAATTGAATCAGGTGTTACTTTGCGGAAGTTCAGTACTTAAATAAAACCGGCCAAATGCGAGTCGGGCTCGTGTACGAAGGGTTCCGTATCTATAAAAACGGCAAAAAAAACACGTTTGTTGTGTGGGAGCCCCCTGGAGCGGTTTCTTTTGCCGCTACAAATACTAAAATACAGAGTAAAATAAATGTATAAGGGGTTATACATTTATTTTACTCTGTATTTTAGTATTTGTAGCGGCAAAAGAAATACAGCATCTGTGAAAATTTCAACTTTCTAACCATCACGGTTCATCAGAAACAGCCTAGTGACAGATGGGCAGACAGACAGACGAACTGATAGCCAAGTCTTAGTAGTAGGGTCCCGTTTTATCCTTTAGGTACAGAACTCTAATAAAGCAAGTTTAGTTTCAGGACTTACTTCAAAACTGTTTTTTCGACAAAAAAAGTTTATTCGAAGAAGAAGAAATTTCATGGTTTATTAGAAAAAACTTTCGAATTTCCTATGAACGTATTTTTAAAATCTATAAAAAAGAGGCGTAGATTTTTTGTTTATTTCAGTAAAGGTTCCTCATACTCAGGTATTCATGGCAAATTAAAGTATCCACCTTAATACTAAAATATAACTTACCTATCAAGTAGAGTAAGTGATCGTTTATATAAAATGAAAAACTATTAACCTCGCCGCCCACCTAGCCTCGCCGCGAGGGGCTAATGGCCCCCAGAGTGGTTTCACGTGTACCCACCTCTGTCTGCGGGGGGCTTAATCCGTACTTTCAGTTTTTTACTCTGCTTAGGTAAGTGCTGTGTATCGCTTGGGTAAGAGGATTTATTGCCGGCTACTTGTTACTTTGGAGTATTTATAACACACGGGAAGTAAGAATTAAACTAAAGACAGCTTAAAAATTGTTTTTTTAGTCTAAACTATGTATTACTAGCTGCGCCCCGCAGTTTCACCCGCGGTTAAAAAGTATCCTATGTGCTATTCTAGACTATAATCTATCTCTGTGCCAAATTTCATCCAGATATGTTCAGCCGTTCTGGCGTGAAAGAGTAACAAACATCCATCCATCCACCCATCCATTCTTACAAACTTTCGCACTTTCGCGTTTATTATATTAATAGGAAGTAGGATATGCTTCTGAAAGTAGATACACGCGAGTATCTACCTATAGAGATTTTAATAATTAATTTAATTTAAATAATAATATTGCACATACGAGTTCGATAATGTTCACACAAGGCGAACAAATTAGTGCGTGCCTTCGGCTGGGTCCGAACCCGCTCCCTCTGGCTTAAAAAAAGCAGCAACAAAAAAAAGTAGTTTATCGTAATTAGCAGTGATCTTAATTATTACCGAGTTGGCATCAAAACGATATTACTGCAAATTACTGCAAGAAAACATTGTTCAAATTGTGCAGCTGTTCGATCCGCGGACGTAATTCACTTTATTTCTGTTCACACCGTTTATCATGCCACATTTTCTTCCATACAATATTCTTTCAAACGCCAATCATGATTGTCCATAAATTACAATTAAATATGACTTGTACATGACTGAATTTTTTTGGGATTTTTTGTGAGAATAGATTTTTGTTATGCTGAAAACGTTTGGTTACAATGATATGTGATGTGGAGCTATAGATTTAGAGATTTTGTCAAAGATATTTTTTTCGGTGTTTATTAATATCTGAAAATTTGCTTTTTTAAGGCCCGGTATTACACGTAATCAACGAGAACAAGTTTTTTTTTGCGCTTAGTTTGATTTGAAGAGTTGTGATGATCAGGTGCAAAAAAATACAGCTGGTAGAAAAAACAACCGAAATCAGTTTAACCGAAGTAGAATTTTGAAAATCATTCTCATTGTGGAAAAAAATCACAAAAAGTACATAGTGTATCGTCACGCCTTTCCCCCGTGGGGACTGGCAGAGCTGTCAAACAACACCCACACTTCGCCGGACGATATTCAGTCCCAAATGTGACAAGAGGCGAGCCTGTCGCCATACACCGGGCTCCAGTCATATAGCAGATGACATTTAATATGCACATAATGTTCACACAATGAACATAATTGGTGCGTACCGTTGGCTGGGTTCGAAACCGCTCCCTCTGGCTTGAAGAGCAGGTTCGAACCCAGCCGACGGCTGTATCGTAAAAAGTATCGTCTTAAATAAACCGTAGCTCTCTAAATTGTAGCGTAGAGAACGTTGTTGAGCGTAGTTCTCTATATTTTCGGCAATCATAACACATTTTTTTCGTTTATTAAATAGCCAGATTAGTGCTCTAAAATGTAACCGAGTAACTTATTTTATTTGTATTCTTAGTACGATTATTACCAACAAAAGCTGTAAAAAATGAAATTGTACAAGCCGATCTCATTATACCATCAATTAAACGATTTTCAACTCGAAATGAGGCGGTTTACGTAAACTTGTGTGTAGATAAAAAATAATCGAGCCTTATGTACGTTATTTCATTTTTAACTGACTTCCAAAAAGGAGGAGTATCTCAATTCGACTGTTTTTTTTTTCAAATGATGTACGTTTATGTATGTTTGTCATGCGCCAACTATCAATTGATTTTTATGATTATTTTTGTTGACAACGATTAAGTGTTTGGCTCTATATCCATCTACGTAAAAATAAATACAAAGCTTAAAAACACAATTTAAATAAGACACACACCTCACTACAAATAAACCTCAATTACTTCGGATGAGTAATATAAAAATGTCAGCAAAAGGTACGTGTTTATTTCGCGTATGTTCCAACATTTCTTCGGCTGGACAAATTAATTCTTTGACAAAGTCGTATAGAGGGCCTCAATTAGGATACGATCAGAGAAAATTTTGTTTTGACAATCACACGTGAAGGCAAGGCTGAAAATAAAGTTTATTTTGATGACCGTTCGTTTTGTGTTTTATGTTGTCTGGAAATGCTTTGAACACGTATTGCCTGAATGCGAAATTTTACTTAACGAGATAATCTTAATATAAATATAAAAATATTGAGCGTCAGATTTAGGAAGGTGAAAAATATTGAGAAGATATTTTATTTTTGCAAAAAAAAAAGCAGAAGAAATTTATTTCTGTATTATTGTACTACGAATGTTTGAAGTATCAGTTGTCTGTTATCACCGCACCTTATGCGCTAATTTTCACCGTAACTCAGGTACATAAACACGCTGTTGAGACGAGCGAGTGACAGTGAGGGGCCGTAACTCTCGCGTTTAATGGCCCCACCCACGCCTACATCATAACAACGTAAGTTACAGGGAAAATATGTGACAATATGGGCCTTTGATGAGTGACGTCTTAAGTTTATTTCAACCAATTGTGACCTGTACATGTGAGACGTGATTTTTCAGTAGGTATCTCTTTAAAGTGGTTTTTGTTTATTCGTGTGCGTATTGTATGTCATCTGGAACATAACTGGAGCCCGGTTTATTGTGACAGGCTCGTCCCCTGTCACATTTGGGATTGAATATCGTCCGGCGATTGAGTATCGTCCGGTATATAAAGTGTGGGTGTTGTATTATACCTCTGCCAGCCTCGCGGGGAAAGGCATGACGATCTGCGTATGTTTGATTTCTTTGGTTTTCCATAATTTTATTCCGAGCACGAAAATATTGCTATCCTTTCTCTGATTGCCTTCGGCCTTCTCCAACTAGGCTATCATCGCTTTTTAGTGATAGCATTAAATTAAGCACAACAACAAATTAACGTAAATTATATAGATTATCAGTCTATACATATAATTCACGTTAATTTAAATTTATAATTTAAATTACGTTAATAAAAAAAATGCGACGTTAAAGCAGAATTACACTAGATTCAATTTCAAGTAACAATTTTGTGGAAGCAATATCCTTCACAGCAATAAAAAGATACACACTACATATAAATTAACATTACTTATAGTGACACCTTCTACGCAAGGCTAATACAAATACTCAAAGTCAAAGATTGCTAAACTATCCTGACTTATCAAGACCAGCTATGAGCTATGCAAACGCTTCATTATTTAAATTAATCTCATTTGCAAATGATCCAAATCTGTGGGCCCAATCAACGCGACACCTATCAGCTTGTATTAAAACATAATTACGTTTGCATTCGCATTACGAAAGCGATACTTTTGAATGCAAGTGTTAACTGACTGTTCGAACAAATTGACATCGTTTTAAGGCTGGGAGCACAGTGAGAAATAAAAAGAACATGATTCAACGAATGTTTACTCTGGAACTGAGATCTCGAACGAGATTTTTGAGTTCAGATTAAGGACCTTATTCAGCATACCAAAAGTACTATTTTAGTCGCCATGGATCGAATTTTTAAAAAAACAAACATACACCTACATAATTCATGTTTTGTGATCTCGTGAAACCGAACAAAACTTACTCGTACCTATTTAACATACAAAACATATATTCTAAACAATAATCAATAATCATTAAACACTATTATTATGAGTCTGTCAGAAAGAATTTTTTTTGACACCTGTGTACGGACGATGGCTGCAAATTGCAGCTTGAACGTAGGGAACATGTACATGTACTATTATTGTACCAATTTTAATTTTAATAATTTTATTTTAATTTAATTTGAATTTGACTGTTACTTGTTATATATGTAAACAAATATTATGGATCTCGTGTCTGAAATAAAGCTATATTATTATTATTATTACTTATTAAAGAGATATCTGTAGAGAAATCTGTATTACTTAAAAAATATAGGTACTAGCTTCGGAAAAGGGATACACTAAATTTGACTTTGAAACAAACAAATCGAACTGATTTGTTTACTTCAAAGTCAAAGGTTTAAAGGTTTAAAGACATTTATTCTCAATAAAGACATAACATAATAATATCACTCACAATACTAAACAACAATCAACAAAATTACAATGTCGTTGTATCTAGCAAGGCCCTCTCAACGAATTCAAAGTCTCTCTCAAGTCAAATTCAAAATGTTTTTATTCAATTGTGTATCAGAGATACACTTATGAACGTCAAAGTTTTATAATATACTCCACCGCCTCGTTCGGAAAAAGAGCCACTACTCAGAAGAACTTCGATAATAATATCAGTCTGTTCTCACCTTAACCGGTCCAATTGGATACATCAGCCGATAAGTTGATTGTGTGCTAACTGACGAGTGTTAATCCGCCCTCTCATCCACAAATACGCCTCTCACTGCCAAATAGGTCTCTGACACACAAATATGTCCTCTGATTCACAAATTTGTTCAACTGACGCGCAAATTTGTCCCACTGATGTGCAAATTTGCTCCTGATACACAATTTTCCTCCCAATCGCGAATATGCTACTCATTTCAACGCCCATTGGATTTTAGTGCGTGCGATTGCCGATGTTAATATTCGGTAAGTTTCGAAGTGCTGGTGTTTAATGTTATGAATTTGGTGCTGTGAGCGGGATTGGACCCGAGTAAATATAATATAAGTATACTATTAGCGTGCGTAACTAGATTCATCTCAAGTGAGGCATGTTTACTATCTTTGAACATACTTTAACTGGAAGCATAATGACATCCTTCCTACTAATATTATAAACGCGAAAGTTTGTAAGAATGGATGGATTGATGGATGGATTGAAAGTAGTATTGTGAGTATAAGTATTTTTGTTACAAATAAGTTCGCGTAAATTATTGCTATCTCATTATGTTAGCTATACCAGATAACTGTATACGTCCTTCTAATATTATAAAAGCGAAAGTTTGTAAGAATGGATGGATGGATGTTTGTTACTCTTTCACGCCAGAACGACTTAACAGATCTGGATGAAATTTGGCACAGGGATATGTAGATTATAGTCTAGAATAGCACATGGGATACTTTTTAACCGCGGGTGAAACCACGGGGCGCAGCTTGTGGATAAATAAATTACTTCTAGCGTCGTCGGTTATAAGGTGGTCACTTATTTTTACATCATTTTATTGTCTTTAATTCAAACACCCGTAGCAATAAACTTTGTATAACCTCGGAATAGCTATACAATGTTTTGTCCTTTTTTATCTAGTTCTAAAATTTTACAAACGGAAAAAGACACTGTACAGTTATTCACAAGCTAAGTATGCAACGTTTACTGCTAAACGGGTATTTGTTTTCTTATATCTGATAAAAATGAAAAAAGAATGTATCCATCACGGGAGCTCTAGTTACTATGGTATCATCTAAATCTAATTATGAATAAAACCTAAATTTGCAATAATATATTTTGCACATATTTCACTTGCAAAAAAGAGAAAAGTTGTACCAACCACCCAAATGATCGAGCGCAATAAATGCACTATTTAAATTCGCTGCAACGCAAATATCCACACGTTTCCCAACCCAACCGTGTGTATGGGGTGTAATCAGAATTTGTCCAATGGGGTCTCAATTGGAATTGAACTTACAAAGAAACTCTCGACCTTCTTTTAGGTCAATCTTACTTACTCTTCAAATATTTAAAGCTATATTTGTATCGCTCCTACCGCGCTCCTCTTTGATGCCTTACCACGGCCCTGTATGACGTCGAGGTTATACCTAATTGAAGCGGTACTAATATAATTGCCAACCTTCACAAGTTGGAGGAGAGCCATAAGAAAAGACCACAAGAAACCCTTTTCTGTCTAAGATCGATCTTTTAGATTCTCATTGAAACCTCTCAATTTGATGTCAAATTGCCACTATTTAAATTTAAAGAAAAGAAAGAAATGAATAAAAAAATATTTATTTGACTTACCCACACACACACATAAACAATAGATACAATATGTACAATAGATATATTAGTTTTAAAACATACAAATGATGAATATTAAAGATATACAATATACATAATTATAATATATATTTTTAAATTAACTTAACTAATAGGTACTAAATTTAGTTGGGTGTGCGGCAAAGCCAAAAAAGGACAACACTCAGCCTATTGCCGCAGATTACTGCGACGCTGATTTTCAGTGTAACCCTCTATGGCGAGTGACGTACGGTCATAAATTCATGCACAGTCCTTTAAAAAAGAAAAAAGGAAAATGCTAATACAATATGAAAATACAAAATTTATAAATGTATTCCTACCAAGTTACCCCGTTAGCTCGCACCTAACTCCGGCCCTGACCCGCGAAATCCGCCGTGGTCTGCCAGACCCGCACAAATAGCCAGATGATTTGATCCGCCGCCGGCCGCCGGACAAAAAGGACCCGGCGGATGTATCGAATTGTTGAGGTTAATGAAATGTGCTGGCTTTGCCGGCTTGGCAAATTTACGAGATTTAAAAAAATAGTGTTGGCCTTTTAAGGTGAGTACCAGAAAAGACTTTTTCAAAACAAATTTCAAAGACTGCGTGGGATGACATTTCATCGTTAATGAGTCGAGCCGCTCGCCGCTCGCCGAGACGAGCCTGTCAGCTTTTTAGCGAACCCTTTGAAGCGTGCTCTCTGCAAGCCTCGAGTCAAGAAGCCGACATGCTCGCGACGGCTCGGCTCCTTGAATTGATACGGCGAACTGTTACGGCAAAACGATACGTTTCGAGGTTCGAATTCAGTCAGTCTTCGCCTTAACGTGCCGTGAATGTCTAACTATATATATACTACACTAAAGGTAAGTACGATTTAAAATTCTAAGGCCCGTATGCTTAAACGCGCTCAGGCTTGAATCTCAATTTAAAACTGGATTAAGACGAGTAACATTATTAAAAGAAAATCAAAAACCCGGCTGCAAAATATTGTACCCTATGTCTCCACAATCAAGACGATTCAAATGACTCCTCACATGTCAAAATCCATCAAGCTGTTTAGGCTGCAGGGCGTCCAAAGAAACCTCATAAATACATACATACCCACATACATGCATACATACACTCGAAAATCACAACCCTCCTTCTTGCGCAGTGGGGCAAAAACAGCTTTAAATCGAGATGCATGACTGAGTGTCGTGTAGGATACGGGCCTCACTGTATGGTATTGCATCGCTAGGTAAATATTAAATGTATAAAATATTATAATATTGGTAAAGATATGAAGTATTTAATCATAAAGCCACGGTCATGCTCGATTTTTAGTTAACGACAAAAATATGAAACTCTGAAATAATTTAATTCAACCATTGGTATGCGTGCAAAATGTATTAAATCTTAATAGTTTTTTTTTTATAAATAGTAGTCATATTTTCTCTGTTTTTATAATAGTTATGAAAAAGACACGCTATGAGGAGTACAGTTATTTTACTGTTTTTAATATTTTTATTAGCAGTAGCAGCTGAAAAAAAATCAAAATCATTGGAAATAAACACAGATAAATTACAGAGTCGAAGATCTGTACAAAATTGTGAGTTTTTTATTACTTAATTGTCTTATTCGGCATACCCTACTCCTTACAAATAAGCGTTGAATAGCCTCTGAACAGTAATTCAAGTTTTTGTCTTTTTCTTTCTTTTACATTTTTGAACTTGATTGAAAAAGACAAAACACTGTATAAATACCTGTAAGGTGTGTATTTTCAACTTTAATTTGAATAGTGTAAGATGTATCTTTGCTTCATGCGTCATTAACGCAACGACAATAAAGTTATCTCACCTTTGTGTGCCGTTAAGACGCGGTCTTACCACGATTTTCCACCCACACACACGTTTACTGACGCCGTTTCATTTAGAGTTGTTAATCGTATATCAAATTTGATGGCAAAATAAGATCAGCGCCTAGAGTTACATTTTCCTGTTGTTTTTATTGGTATTCATCGTAATAAGAACACCAAAAGAATAAGTCACTCGGTTGAACTTTAGAGAAGTATCTCGAAAATCAAAAATCGAAAAAAAATGGGTTGTAATCTCTGAAAATGTAAAGAACCACACTCAAACAGTTTTTTTTAAGATCATACATTTTGTGGTTTTTTTCCAAAATGGAAATGATTTTCAAATTTTTTTTCCGGTTAGACTATTTTTAGTTGTTTTTTCTACCAGCTGTATTTTTTTTCAACTAGGCGCAAACAAAATATTTGGTTCCGGTGATTTCGTGATAATACCGGGCCTTTAGCACATCACGATTGTCAAGTGGTACTTTTAACCCTGTGTTTCATATTATCGAGCGCAGCTAGGGCCCGCGGTGTCAACTGCGGTTAAAGCTACCTTCACATAAAATTTTATTAAAATCCGTCTATCCGTGAAGAAATAACAAACAAAAGATAAAGATATTTTAATTTGCAATAACAATGGTATAGCATGCGTTTGGTGGTATACAATTTGAGATATGTCCTGCAATGTTATGCCTGAAGAGGCGTGCAAAATTATGGAGATGGCAACTTTACGGTTACATTTATATAAAATTTCTAGTTACTTGAATTATAAAAAAACTAATTATAAAAAAACTTACGCCCACAATCGTCTGCTTTATTAAAAACTTCCCATTAAAAAAATATATTTAATTATTAAATTATTTTTTCCCAGCTGGTTGCAACCGGAAAACCTGTGCGACTGAATGCCGCCAACGATGTGGAGAATACGTGACAGGCTTCTGTGACGAAAGAGTCGGGAGACGAAGTCAGTGCGTCTGCGCATATGAAATCCCTAAATAGTCTTGTTATTAGAATTAAAGTAAACTTTTTACGATATCTAAAAAATATTGAAAAATAAAAATTAAGCAAATGATTAAATTTTTAACCGACTGTTTTTGAGAGCTCTTCAATAAGTTAAATGTCAACAATGAACCGTTAAAAAATGTATCGCCTAATTATTAAAGCTTGGTGAACATGAGCCTAAAACATCATGCGTTAGAACATTTATTTTCTTAATTAGAAAAATATTTTCACCTCTCTTACTCAAAAAGTAGGTCATTGTAGCGTACCGTACCGTACCGTACGTACCGTACCGTACCGTACCGTACCGTACCGTACCGTACCGTACGTACCGTACCGTACCGTACCGTACCGTACCGTACCGTACCGCGTACCGCGTACCGTAGCGTAAATGGTGATAGAGCGAAAAAAATAGCACATTTCGCTCTAGGGGAAAAAATTTTTTTTTTCTTCTGAAAATGGAACTAAAAGCTGTGACCTCTTCGGTAAGTATCATTCTTATCAATCTACTATTAATCGTTAGTTAGAATACTTTGTTGTGTAACTTGGCACCTATTTTGATTTATGTTGCATTGTAGATAATACACGATGTATGGCTAAACGATCAGAATATTCTATGATGTCATTGTACTCATCATTTTAACCAACTTTTACTATGGAGTCAACTCTAAAATCCATAAAACGATCAGCTGTTCAATACAAAAATTCATTGATCGTCGTCAAAATGATTGGCCCCATAGTAAAATTTGGTCATAATCATGATCCAAAAAAACAAGGTCTACATTCCGGGAGCAAACACGTTATGACGTCACTCGTCATCGTCATCCGTCTCTTTCGAACTATTTGTAAATTACTTATTGCAGTCTTGCTTAAGCATCAATTGACGTCACTGCGTGTTGCCCACACAACCGGAATGCTGTACCTGGCGTTTATTATTGTACCATGGGCATATGAGTGTCTAGGATGTGTCTGTCCATCGTTCAGAGATACATACACGATGTACATTATTTTAAGTTTTTTTTTTAAATTATATATTAAATTATTATCTAATTAACCAAGCAAATTTCCAACAAATCCGTAACTTACTCATTACCCTAAAGTACCTAACAATGGGACGTCACTTCCTGTCAGCTTCCCGCGCGTTTGATGTCGCAAGTGACAGGAAGGGGAGGGAGGGGGGAGGTCGAGGGGGTCGCATTGAGGATCACCGCGAACAAAGATTTTAACTGGAGACAAAACACGCTTACTTAAGGTTGTTACCTATTTAAGATACAGGGTGTTCGTAGTTTCAAAATGGATGGAATCACACTAATATTATGAATGAGAGAGTATGGATGGATGTTTGTTTGTTACTCAATCACGCCAGAACAGCTGCGCGGATCTGAATGAAATTTGGCACAGAGATAGATTATAGTCTGGAATTGCACATAGCCTACTGCGGATGAAACCGCGGGCCGCAGCTAGTTTTAAATAAACGTTGAATTAGGTTAGCGCTTCTTAATGTTTTGTAACAAATACTTTGCGATAAACGTTGTTTCTTTTTCTTCGTAAATATAATATATCGGGTCATCAACCATATTTTTACTAAGATTACATACATATTTATAGATTATATACATACCATACCATACCACCAATTAAAAATGCAACATAGTTTTCTGAATTAATTGTATAATGTAATTTTATATCTTACTAGCTGCGCCCCGCGGTTTTACCCGCGATCCCACAAAAACCGTTAATTTTTTTGGGATAAAAAGAACCCTGTGTCTTTTTCTGTACCTCAGACAACGTGTATGCAAAATTTCAAGACGATCGGTTGTGTAGGTGAGACGTCAAAGCGTTACAAATAAACAAACAAACTCACTTTCGCATTTATAATATTATAGTTACTATTTCATTCTATTATTTAATGCCGTTGTATTCTGACTGGAAATGGTGATCGGCATCATTTATTAAACCTCAAAGCTTAAAACAAGTGCCAAAACGAAGGCAATTTCGTTTGTCAGACCAAAATCCACTGGTCTTGACATTTATTGTTATTGACCCGTCTACTAGTCCAATGGTAGCATTAAAAAAAATACGCGTAGACTTCCATACCTCCTCCGTTACGTCGGTTAAAAATCGACCAAAATGATAAAAGTTAGAGCACCCTGTACAGTAGAGTCACCTCCCATTCGCGGTGTCTCCCGCACGCGCTCTAACTTTTTAACGAGCTCTACATTATCTCTATTGAGACGGCCATTGTCATCTTAGTTGTGGATTTGTTTACCTTTGTCTCATCTCTATTGCAAGGATGTAGAGTGGCTTGGTGTTGTGATGTGTCTGTAGGATTCCCGTACGTTGGAGGATGATATAAGATAGGCAGTGACGAAAAATCCATGATAATAAATAAATTCGGGACACTTCCACACACGGTCACCTAACCCCAAACTAAGCAAAGCTTGTACTATGGCTGCCAGAGTTGCTTAGATATTTTTAAATACATACTTAAATAAGTATTAACACCCAGACATAGAACAAACACAAATGTTCATCACATAAATGTTTGCCCTAGGTGGGAATCGAATCCTCGCCCCCAAGCTCAAAAGGCATCTTCACTGCCAACTGAGCCACCGAGGCAGTCATAAGCAAATAACGTTCTTCAAAACTTGTGTATATAAAATGTATTAAAGCTATTTATTTTGAATTACACATAAACGACGCGGCGCAAGCACGCCGCTTCACAGTTTTCACGCCTGAACGGTCTCCGCGCTGCATCCTCGCCTTATTCCGGCCTGTATGGTTTGGGCCTAAAACTGCGAGACGAGACGAGACGAGGCCTGCGCCGGACGGAGCGTGAAAAAACATCATCGTGGACGATGTTTATATACCACGTCCGTCGGCGCGGGGCTCGTCCCGTCCGTGATTCAGCTGCATATGCACACTCGCCTCGTTCGCTCCGGAGAGTGGCGTAGTGAAGTCAGCTCCGTGTTTACGTCAGCTTTACGGAATGCACACGTCTCGGATGCGTTACACTCCCGTCCGGGCATTCATAATGTCACGTTCCGTCGTCGTCCCGTCCGAGATAGTATCCGTCACGTATGCAGCGACCTTTAGACTCTACGGCTGGATATAATTCAGGAAGCTAAGTGAACGGCGTCGTTTATTAAGAAGGCTAGGCAGTTACTTAATTGAACGGCTTATTATGCAAGTTGGCTGCGACATTTATACTACATTATATCTTTAACTTAAGGATTGCCATTGTACAATGCACGTCCTTATTACTTTCCATTTTGCTGTCCAATGGGATAAAAATAAAAACTTAAGCTACGAGTATCTTATCACTCTACTTTTGTAGAGTGTCGCTACACAATGTAGCGACTTCACAACCAGTGTTTTATCCCGGACATGATACCATATAAACTCCATAACTCATACCGAGCCCGTACAATAAATCGCCCCACTACACATAAAGCCCGAAGCCCACCTCGCGTCATCCGTCATTTCTTTATCAGCAAAAAAGCTATTCACCTTGGGAGAAATGAGGTAGGCCCGCCCTAACGCCCTTTAAGACAACTATTTATCGGGAAAGAAAAAAATTGCCATAAATCTGGGTGGATTTTTATCTGGCAATCATAAAATTTGAGGACAAACTGGCAACTTTAATGGTGCAGACCGTAACTTTTTTTTTCTAAATTAAGTAATTTAAGGCAGATGCATATTTCTTTCTTGAAATCTAAAGTTCTACAATTTATTTCTTTTTTGATATGCACTTACAACAGTAATAAAACATATCAGCGAGTCAATTAGCAAGCTATGATAGTCTAGTTGGAGAAGGCCTGCCTCTCAAGCCAGAGGGAGCGGGTTCAAACCCAGCCGACGGCATGCACCAATTTGTTCATTGTGTGATCATAACATGTGCGTTTTGTATCTTATAGTTTCTACATGAATGAAGCCCGGTTCATGGCGACAGGCTCGCCCGAATATGGACTGAATATCGTCCGGCGAAGTGTGGGTTTTGTATTACACCTCTGCCAGCCCCTTTGGGGGAAAGGCGTGACGATATGTTAATTAGTGCTATTTTTAGATCCAGAATATCATAACCTAATTGAAGGTCCTTCGCATTCCTGAGCCATGACCAATAAAGCCACAAAAGTCAAAGCTGTCATAATCAAGCAACAAGAAGTTGCTCGTCTGCAATCGCCAAAGGTGGGGCTAGTGTTGTGCTGGTCGCGCTCTCGACTTATCGACCGTGTGTATCGATAATATAAATGTTTTATGGCGATTGCTTTTATAAATGGCTTATTGCGAATGGACAGCTTTTGTGCAACAGTGAGGGTGCTAGAGTTGCCCGTTCGGACATTTCAGCGATTTTGTACGCTGATAAACATCAATTTATTATGATAATGAAATTGTATTACGATTGCATCAGATAGTTTTGGGAGCGGTTAGAAATTTTGCTATTGAAACTGTTGCCACTCATTTGATTAATATAATATATGAATTACTCATTCATTAATTACACTAAATAGTCTCAACCGCATTCGGTGGTCTTTTTTCAAAAAATATGCGCGCGCACAGCTGCATCTCGCTTTGCACATATGCATTCTCCTTAGAAAAGACCGTCGAATGCGGTTGAAACTATTATCGGAGTTACCGGCTTAAATCGGATAAAAATTCCTTATTAAGAGGAAACACAAGGGTCGTGTTTCCACTGTTTCGATGATAGCCTAGTTGGAGAAAGCCCGCCTCTCAAGCCAGAGGGAGCGGGTTCAAACCCAGCCGACCACGGCACGAACCAATCTGTTCCTTGTATGAACATAATATGTACGTATTGGGTCTGAATATCATCCGGCGAAGTGTAGGTGTTACATTACACCTTTGCCAGCCCCCAAAGGGGGAAAGGCGTGACGATATGTTATGTATATAAATTACTTGCGACTACTTGCACTGAACATAAGAATAGCCTTGTTTAACTAATTAATACTACTCCTAGCTAAATATTCGCAGAGGGCCGCGACGCTCTGAAATTTCCAAACAAACGCGCTACTCAAATATCTTGAAAACCATTTGTCAAATTATGATGAAATTTAGCATGTACAATTAAATTAGCAATATCTCTGCCCCTATGTTCTTCGTTTTTTTTTAAAACGTTCTCAAGCTAAAATAGAGCTATGAAAAATATCCGCATTTTTATCACTTTTGACTGATTTATTCAATAGAAAGACAAAGCAAATCATAAATTCCATTACATAGGGAGGTTGTCTACATCATTAGCTGTTAAATGAATCCATAATACAAGGGAAATTCTTAGTTAATTAAGAATGATTACAGAAGTGCAAAAGTCATAAAAAAAAATGAAATTGCACTTTGTCACTCTGTGGTAAGTTTAGAGGCTCGTCAGTATCGTTACTCGCTCTCTTCGCTCGTCTTCTTCTTCTAGACGAAATGGCTATAGAATACCTTAAGCCAATGCGAAGTTAGTCTAGGTCGCCTAGGTCAAAGTTAGTTAGGTCGCCGGACTCTTAAGGCTTGTGCAAGAAAATGTAGGTAGGAGCTCTAGCTAGGAGTAGTTTAAACTAAGCAAAGACTTAGGCAATTCTTAAATTCCGTGCATGTGAACATTAAAGCAGTAAGTAATATTCTTTTATCACATACACACCTAAACCTACCTTATACTACGTTTTAAAATAATTCATTCTCTCACTCTCTTAAACGTAAGAAATAACAATAGACCTCACCTCTTTAGATAAAGCGAATGTGTCAGCCCTGCGCTAGGGTTGAACAATAGTCATTTGATGTCCACAATTAAAATCTCACGTACTTAAAATGGTACCGTATGGCTAAAACTGTACCGTGCAGAGATGGGACACGATTGTATTTTGCTATATGGAGGCGAATAGAATAGTTCATTCGTTTCTCTTGTTAATTGTTAACAAAATAGTATGGAATGGGATTATTTTGCAGTGCGTCTGGGGAAGTAGATACATCATCTTTGTCATTTGCCAGTTACTTACACATAGATACATATTTATACAAACGCATTATGTGACCTGTGTTTGTCTTTTCATATGTTCTCCGATATCACTTTGAGGTTTTTCATTGAGTATTTTCATACACGACTTTGGAATTTAGATAATACAACATCTCAAATTCCACGCCATTATATACGACTACTTAGTGTACCTAGACATTCCATACAGTTAGTTACAGTTAGCAGTTAGCTACTAGCAGATATTTTATAAAATAGTATTTTACTTATTTCCTAAATCAGGAAATAACTGTAAATTACCAAAACCTTGTAAACAATTTACGTAATAATTATTATGAGGTAGAAACGACTTAGAATTGAATTACTCATATTCACATCCCCTCCTAACTCCTAACAATAATCTTTAACCCCCTTCTACTCCCAGTATCACCTTCACTTCGTGAGTCCTTCAGAACAGGGCAGTATTTAGGTAAAAAAAAAATTGAGCTAAGTAAAACAAAACTCGTGTTTTTTGCAGTTTTAATGAATTGATTTATGAAATGTAAAGAAGATATGTAAAGAACAATAGAGAAAGTGCTAAGATAACTTTATTCAAGCATACTATGAAAGGACCAATAACATTGTCCACGTCTGGTTCCTCCTAGCGCCGATACTCTGATATTTCTACATTTACACTTATCTGCACGTAAGCTAATATTATGAAGAGGAAATATAATCTACAAAGTAATATTATCCCTGAGTGACATAGGCTATAAAACGCGTGCGAAACCACTGGCAAAAGATTTATTTAATATTATTCTTTGCGCCCAATAATTTTAAGGAACTTAACAAAATATTAATTAATAAAAAAACTTTAACTCACTAGTGTTTACAAAATATACCTATTACTAATTATTTGTCTATAATTATTTAAACTAAGGTTTTACATCTTACTTACCCCTAAGATTTCGTCCTAGTTACGTCCTTTACAAAAGTAAGACTTTTATTAGAGGGCGGTGTCTTGGAAATTTGAGATAAGTCGATAACGATCGAATTTTATCGACAAAGTATCAACACTAGTTTGTGTTAGAATACTGGTACTTAGATACTATTATTGTATTCTGTGGTGAGATTTCATCATCATCTTCAGCCTTCTTCAAGTCACTGTGTGGCATAGCGTTTCTCTATTTTCATGAGTAAAACCAAAAAAATTGTTTCAATATACGAAAACATACTAAAGACAAGACGACGTACAAAAGTCGTCCTGAGCGAGCGAGACAGCTGCCAAGCCTTACCTCTTGAGAGAGACAAACATTGGTAGCAGTCTATCTTCTTTGGATGGAGGGCAGCCAGAAGATATAATAAATTTTATAATATTAAAAAAAAGCTTAAAAAACCGGCTTCCCGTCATCCATGTTAACAGTTTTTAGACTTTACCGATTTTGATAAAATTTATAAGGGACCACCTCTACAGCATCATCTACCAAACCACTACAACTAAAAAACCATTAAAATCGATTCACAATTAGAGGAGTAGTCGCATATCTTTTGGATGTACATAATACATGTATGTACATGTATTATGTACATCCAAAAAAAAACATACAGTCGAATTCGGAACTGCCTGCTTTTTGGAAGTCGGTCATGCCTTTCCTCCGAAGGGGCTGTGCAAAGGTGTACCACACCTACACTTTTCCGGACGATATTCAGTCCCAATGCGAGCCTGTCGCCATACACCGTGCTCCAGTCATGTAGCAGATGACATTAAATACGCACATATGTTCACACAATTAACAAATTGGTGCCTGCCGTCGGCTGGGTCCGAACCCGCTCCCTCTGGCTTGAGAGGCGGACTTTCTCTAACTAGGCTATCATCACTTAAATTTTTTGCATTACCTACTTAATCATTTGTACCTGAATATAAGCAGTTTGAATTCCACTCCATTAATCAATTATAATACTTCCATTAATCACCTAAATATTACCTAATATATTAATCACTAATCCTACTAAAATATCACTTAACAGCTGACCCATCCGGCGCCAACCTCAATAGAGGACGATACACCGAAATTGGGCAAACAATTCAAAAGGGGCCCAAACGACCCCAATTATTAGCAAGGTGCTTGAGGGTTGAATATATTATGTGTTAATAGCACCCGATGTACGTCGGAGACAATTAAGCTATCCTTAAATTAAATTTACCTGAAGGGCGGTTTTGATCCAGTCTGATAGAGCAGGGTTAGAGTTTTGTGGACTAAGCGACTATTATGATAGTTTTAGGGATATATGACAAAATATACTAGTAGTTTACGTCGGAACCACACTACTCCAATTATCCTACAGACCATTTGACTCTTATTAAAAAAATTAACCAAATTAAAAGGACCTCTTCCTTTTTCTCAATTACTCCGTATGTTTTTTTTAAGTACCTACATAATTATGTATGTTCCGCGATTACTCCTCTAATTATTATGAATCGATTTTAATGATTATTTTTTGCTTGGTAGATCATATTTCAGAGATGGTTCCATATAAAGAATTGAAGCTTATTTTAAAATAAGAGATTTTTGAACTATTATTATGTTGTATAATAATAGCTATACATAGTATTTAACTATTTTTACTATACTTAACTGTATAATGACATGAATTAACTATTTTTATATTTGACATAATTAGCAATTATTATTGTTCTGACATTCTTTTTAACTATAAATATTCAACTGTGACGTGTAACTATACTCGTAGGAGTTATCAATAAATTCTGATTTCTAAATCTTATCAAAATCGGTCAAGCAGTTTTTAAAATATCAAAAAATGTCTAAAATTTGTTTTCATGGATTTCACGGGAAGTCGTTTTTTTAAGCTTTTCTTTTCACGTAAGTACATGATCTACCTACTTTTAATATAAAGTGGTAAAATAAAAAGCTTGCAAAGGTTAGGCTATGTTGTTAATTTTATGTCTCTTATGGAAAAATGTAGAGTCAGCAAAATTCTTTATCCCAAAGTTTCGTGGAAAATTTTCATCCGTTCGTTTCAGATTTGTGTTGAGTTTTTGTTGTTGGACGCGCCGTTTCTGAATACGGCCCTTAGTTGGACTACTAAGGGCCGTATTCAGAAACGGCGCTTGGTTTTTGTGTATGGTAAAACCAGTTCCAAATCGAGATTCAAGAGTGAGCGTGGTTTTAACATGCGGGCTTAAGTTTTCTAGATTGTTCCTTTTGAGTCACTTTTCTAATTATGATTTAGTTCTTCAGCGAAGTGTATACCTTTATTCTGTTTATTGCTCTTTTGTGGTTATTGTACCACACGTTTTGCTAATTGGATTATTGTAACTCATTATTACCGATGTCCTGGAAGATGCATTGCTTGTTTTGTACTTAAGTGTTTTAAGTTGATCTTCTAAATTAGTTTTGCTGGACGTACTCGAGTCTATAACGCCAGAACAGTACGACTTATTGCAAGCACAAACAGTCCAAGAATCGTTGCTCGGATATATCTCAACCTCTTCACCACAAACTTGGGAATTCTTCAGTGGAAGATCAAAACTGTTCATCTTTACTTTAGCTGTCATTAAGTTATTAAAAAGTATGTGCATACTTTTTGAAACTAAACCCTCTTGTTGGCATTGATTTATCATAGTCATTATATTGTCAATATTACCGTGTAACTCTCTTAGCACTTTTGGCTCTTCTGATTGGTTTCTAGACTTGATTGCCTTGGAATCAGCACAAGATTGTATCAAATTGTCAATGCTATCGGAAATATATCCAGCTTTCTTGGCATTCTTGCTGAGTTCTATAGTTTCGTCTATTTGACTTACTAACTTAGTTAAAGTGTCTTCTGTGGATGTTTGCTTAGACTCGTCTTTATGCCCGTGTATATTGTCTTTCATCATCATATTTTCTTGACATTCATGCATTTTGTATAAGAGACTTATTGTTGGGCTTTCAGATTTTGTTTTATATTTTTTAACAGCTGCTATCTGAGATTTAAATATTTCGCAAGAAGTTAGAAAATTTTCTGCTTCAGTTATAAGAATACCATCACTTTTATATTCGTTTGCAATTTTTTCGATCTTTGTTATCAGTGTGAGAAAATATATTAAACGTTTTTCAATGTTGTTTTTTGGTGCATCATCGTCTGATTGACTTGTGCTGGATAGATTTGATGTTTTTAAACTTTTACTATTAAGCACTGACGATTTTAGATCTATACCATGAGCTATGTTGACAATTTCATTGATCCGAGATTTAAGTTGGTTCAATTTACATTTAAAACAACTCTCTGATCCATCGTGCTCTAAAGGCTCTTTTGTGCGACATTCTTCTATAGCACTTCTGGCGTTATCACAGACTTTAAAATAGTCTTTGACGTCTATACTTTTAATTCCTCTCTTTATAATGCCTTGGCTCAAGGAAATAACGTTTTTTAAATGTTTGTTTATGTTTTTCTTTCTAATTTCTTTAGCTGTATCAATTGTCTTGTATGAATTGTTGTTCAATTCTTTAATATCGAGATTTTCTACTGAATCTTGCACTAGTATATATGACGTGTTTGTTTGGCAACTTTTCGTAGGTAATTGAGAGAAAAACACTATTTTGTCTTCAGCGTTTTCTAATATCAGTGAGTTATGAGACTTTCGCCCAGGTTCATATTTTGAAATAATCTCTTCTAGCTTTTTGTAATCCATTTTCTGCTTGAAGTAATATTTTTAACTTATTCCCAATATTGTTTGTATTTTAGGTATCTTTTAAGACGGGTCAAATCGATACGTTATATCATTTTTGTTTTCCTTTGCAGTGTTCATTATCTTTTGTCTGTTACATTTTCCACTTGATTTCGTGCAGCTTCATCAACTACCATCTTCAACTTCTTGATGATAATTCACTATTTTGTAATTATTTATGCTTGACCTTTGCTAATACCGTTTTATTTTGAATTCTTTGGATTTTTATGGATTTTAATGTTTGGACTTTTCTCTTTTCCGTACGTTAACTCTAATAAAATGTGACGAGATCATATCAGTGTCATAAGTTGCTTAGCTATGTTCCGGTGTGGTGGAGACGCTTGCGCTTAGATGAGAGCTTGGGCTAAGGCACTACAAGAAGCGGTAACGCCACTGTTATCTGGATCTGTTACAAGAGTACATTCAGATTTTAAAACAACTTATATTGATAGCCAACGCACACGAGATATTTTTTTCAGGCGAAAGTCCTTAAATATCAGTAGTAATCAGCTAAACTTCGTTTGTAGCCCAGTGTCCGAGTTCATAATATGATCATTACGCGCTGTTACAAAACTGTATTTTGGCGAGTGTGCAATGTGGATCCATTTTGACTCACAAAAACTCATGGAGATCCTTTCGTGTAAAATGTATATCGTATGCGTTGGCTACAAAACTTCGTCTGATAAAATACTCTTCGAAAAAATAACGAAAACTATTACTGAGAGTCTATCTAGTTCTAAACACTTACCATCGGCAGCAGAGGAAATATAAAATCTTCCTTAATACTTTTGCCCTGTGTAATGTACTCGTATATTACTCCGTATTTTTCACAGTGTTGAACTAAAATTTCTTGAAGTATTTCGAAAATGTATTTTTTTCGATGAATCTTCTTGGGTTTTTGGGACCTTTCCTTTCGTGAACCTCCTAATTCAGTGGTACTACCATAAGTTTAGTTACGACTTAATATTGTACATGTTCAAATGTTTGTTTTACTGGCGTGTTTAAAAATCTTAAAATATTTACTCTGAGAATAATACTTACAGAGATTTATTTTGACAACTTTGACATTTTGAAGTAAACATTCTTGAAGTTTTTTTTAAGAAGCATAGAGAATAGGTAGTAGTTTTTAATCTATTATTTTTTGATTTAAGGCTTAATTCAAGGCTTTTGAGTTGTGAGGGGCCATTAAACACCTGTCTTACTAACAAACATTTTATTGCCTCGGAAAGCATTCCAAAACCATTCCGCGGCTATTACAATACAACGTTTACTGGTCAAGGGGGGCTTCATAACAAGCATACTTATATTCTGAGATTCAGATAAATAAAACTACTAAAAGAATCAAACATTTCCTCATACTTTCACTTTAAAAACTTAATAAACTTTTCCCTTTCTAGAGTGGTCCAAACCCGTTCAGCCATTATTATTTACAGAGTTCTATTATCACACTGCACTGCGTCTACACTATTTTAGGTAGGTACATAAATAAAAGTAGACCTTATTAGGTCTTCAAAAAATTAGAATGTTACTGGTGCGAATTTCGTAATATGTATTTAAAATTAGTTAGCCGTGCGGCTTTGTTATAACACTAGTTATTTTTGATCGTGAGGATTCCGAGCGTAGCAGATGAGACGGAGCGTGAGGAAGTAGACGATCTCCATGAAACTGAGGACGCTGCAGCCCAGGAACAGGCCAGCCATGCCGCCAACAGCAACTGCCGAAAATAAACCGATTTTTAGGTAACTTAATTGGGGACTGGCTCTATCTAATTCGGTTGATTGATTTTCTTCTTCTGCTTAATGAAGATTGATCTAGATGGCTCCTTTCTTTTAGATAAGTCTGTTTTGGTTTGGATACCAATTCACGTGATGGAAAGCGTTTATAGTGAAGATGGAATGCATCAATCTATTTAAAAAACTATTTACTTTGCTAACGTTGTACTTCTAAGGAAACTGGTTTTCTAATCTTCTTCTGTTGATCTGCAAGATTTCCATGATTGCTATGACCAAATCATCACGTCTAGTTTTCTCGTGCGAACTATTGCTCCAAGCCACCTTATTGCTACATACATAGCTACTTCCTGCATGATTAAATAGCAACACTTCTGGGGCGTCCACGTAGACGGAAAAATGTTTATTCTCTGTCTACATGCGCTCAAAAAAAAGGGGGGGAATGGGGTGGGCTATTTCAAATCCCAATTCGGATTTCTACACGATTGATGCTTAAATAAGCGATCTAAATACTTCTAGAACCTACCAAGTACATCAGTGAACCCGAAGATGATGTCCCGTCGGTATCTCATCCTCGGGTACGTCACCATGCCCCACTGCAAGTTGGTGCCGAGAAACCATTTCTGCAATACCTGAAATACTAGTCATTAAGTATAATATGTATGTAAATCTACATACCTCTTTAGCATTGCTTAACCTTAAACGCTTTCTAACCTCTGAATTTCTAGTGCTTTGTCGATTGCAAATCGCTAAAGGGTGCTGCTTCAAAGCGCTTGAAGCAGTATTTTTTTTACTATTTTGACAGTACCGCTAAACAAGTTGAAGAATTATAATATATCAGAGGTTGTCAAGCGTAGTACAGTGTAGCGCAGAATTTTAATGATAAGCGCGTAGGTATACCATTCAAAATAATTAGCTAACTTACATTAGACTGGAGAACGTAGTTGTCGTCATCGCACAAGGGAACACATCCGCAGTTTATCTTTTTCCCGCTTCTATCTTGGAGCATGAACAATTCGTCTGAAAACATTTCATAGACTAAGTACTAATGAATAACTAAGTAAGTCGAAACATCTCATACACTCTAACCGCGGCCTCAGAAGCTGGAACTGCTAGGATATGGGTAAATACACCCATATCATAGCAGTTCAAGCTCAGGTCCCGCATCAATAAACTTCTTTCATTTTTGTTTCGGACACGTAAGCAATTGATTTTCTACAATACTATCGTCTTAAACAACTCTGCCTCATACAGAAATTCATCTGTATTTTTAAAGACGAAATGTATTTTAACCCATGTGTTTTGTATCAGTGACATTGGTTATTTATTTTCAAAAAATATTAAGTAATTACTTACAATAAAACTTAAAAAGACTAAGTAAGTTTTTTGTATAAACGTTTTAGTTCTCACTCTCTGAATTAATATTATGAAATCGTTTATTTGTATGCTAATATTATAAATAACAAAATTTCTATTAATTATTTGGTACAAGTAACATTGATTAGACTGAAACATACGAAATTTTCAAAAGACTAAGCTAAAAAATCTATAACTTCAATCATTTTTTAAATCTTAATAAATGTAAAAATCTTAATCTAATAAACAGGAGGCATCGTACCCATCGTACGTATTCATGTTTTTTTTTACAAATCCATACATAACATTCTATTCTATTTTTAAAAAATGTCCGTGGTCTGTCAGTTTTTAATGCGCTTCTTACTATCAAGACCATTAAAGCAAAGCTCACCTTCATATTTCGCCAGGCACCGCAATCCGCTCACGTCACATACTTTTTCACCGCCTGCCAAAAATTAAACAGCAAGTAGCGTAAGCGTCAAAACGAAAATAGCTATCATTTGTTTACTGATCGAGAGCCTTTTAAGATCTTCAACTTAAGTTTATATAGGACATAATTATATTTAATATTTATAAACATACATACATACATACTTATAGTCACGCCTGTTTCCCATAAGGGTAGGCAGATACCACTTCCCTCCACTTGCTACAGTCCTGACATACATCTTTCGTTTCTTTTACTTCCATGAGTCTTTTCACACACGCTTGTCGGTTAAGGGTACTCCTGACCTGGCCTTTCTTTAAAACGTCTTCCACTTGGTCAAGATACATTCGCCTAGGTCGATCCTTACCAACTTGGCCGTTCACACTCGCCTTGTAGATATGTTTCGTCAATCTCCTTTCATCCATTCTTTTAATGTGTCCAAACCATCTAAGCATTTCTTTCTACTACATCGTCTTTCACACCACAACTTTCTCTAATAACGCTGTTTTTCATTTTATTCATCAGTCACTATTATTGAATTTAAAACATTTTTAATATCAGTGGCGGATTCAGGATTTTGGTTTGGGGGGTTAAAATAGCTTAAAATAAGTTATATCAAAGTAAATAAAAAAATGGTTAAAAAAAACACAAAAGTATCTACTTACTAAAAACAAATCAATTTGAGACTGTCATCGAGTGAGGAATTAAATACATTTGGGGTAGGCTTGAGCCCTAGTCTGTTTGAGTCTTAGCCCTCCTCCCGGATCCAAAAGTGCATAAACACATCGTCACGCCTTTCCCCAAGGGACCTGTAGAGGTGTATTACAGCACCCACACTTCATCGGGCGATATTCAGTCCCAAATGTGACCCCTGGATCCGCTAGTGCGATGCCAAGTTGTTCCCCTAGCCATTCGCTTCACTCGACTCGGCTTACCTATTGTCCTGTAGAAGTGAGGGACGCAGCCGCAGCGCTTGATGCAGAGCCTGATCCGGCACTCCATACGACACATGGTGTACGAATACACGGAGTTGTGCTTCAGGTTGTTCTCGTGAGGAAATCGGCACCGACGTTGACCCACGCTGAGTCTGCAACAAGAAAAGTATCTAATTCTGGTTACCTAACTGATTCCAAGTTCTAAAAATTCCCAGAATTCCATACCCAAAGGGTAATACGGGACCCTATTCCTAAGACGGTGTCCGGTGTCCGTCCATCTGTCGTCTGTCCTTCAGTCACCAGGCTGTATCACCATTTGACATTGACATTTTTACAAATAATACATTTCTGTTGCCGCTTTAACAACAAATATTAAAAAACAGAATCAAATAAATATTTGAGGGCTCCCATACAACAAACGTGTTTTTTTTTGCCATTTTTATAGATAACTAGCTGCGCCCCGCGGTTTCACCCGCGGTTAAAAAGTATCCTATGTGTTATTCTAGACTATTATCTATCTCTGTGCCAAATTTCATCCAGATCTGTTCAGCCGTTCTGGCGTGAAAGAGTAACAAACATCCATTCTTACAAACTTTCGCGTTTATAATATTAGTAGGAGTAGGATGGTACGGAACCTTTCGTGCGCGAATCCGACTCGCACTTAACCTTTTTTTTAGTTTACTTGTTGAACTTTTGACGACATTCAGCCCTCAAATGGTAGGCTCCGATATTTTATTATGTTTGTTTTCCATGAACATATTACAATCCTAAATTAGAAGGTTTCTGTTAGTTCTTTTTTTTGTTTAGTGTCAGTTAGTTAGTGTTTTTTGTTAGTTCTGCACACTTAAAAGGATGGACAGATGTAGATGATTTGGTATGAAGGATATGAAGGTAGGTTAAGGAGAAAGGTTAAAGAGAGAGACTGACTGAGATGCACAATTATTTATAACTGATCCCGATCAGGATCGTAATTGATTGATCTGGAAGAGATCGCTCATTAAGCGATAAGACCGCTCATTGCGTCTATATTTTTTAAAGTGTTTAGTTTAGATTTATTTTGTACTAGCTGTTCCCCGCGGTTTCACACGCGGTTAAAAATATGTGCTATGTCCTATTCTAGACTATAATCTATCTCTGTGTCAAATTTCATCCAGATCTGTTTAGCCGTTCTGGCGTGAAAGCGTAACAAACATACATCCATCCATCCATTCTTACAAACTTTCACGTTTATAATATTAGTAGGATAGGATTTAGTGTCAACAAAGAGTTTTTGTATTGTATTGTATTGTAATTTGTGATATTTATCACATGCTATCCCGTTCGCATTAACCTACTTACGAGTACACTATGCTGGTTCTCTCTTTCTCGCATTTGATGATGCGAAACGATAAGCGATGATTATTGTCGTTATACTTAGAAAATCAGGCCCCAGGGTCACGAATGGACATGTATAACAAGGCATAAGCACCGCAGTCCGCAAGTTTGCAAGTAAGCGCTGATCCGGTATCTATGGTTTGGTTAAGGAGGGTTACGTTATTCTAGCGTATGTATGGAAGTATGTATGTATGTATGTACGTATGTATGTATGTATGTATGTATGTGGGTATGTATGTATGTATGAGGTTTCTTTGGCACGTTCTACAGCCTAAACAGCTTGATGGATTTCTACGTAGCGGAATCATTTAAATCTTCCTGACAGTGGAAGTGACATAGGGTACAATATTTTGTAATCGGATTTTTTGTTTTCTTTTAATAACGTTACTTGTTTGATCAAATTCATAGCTAGCAAATCATACCCGGCAGCATCGGGCGCAGTGTAAACAGTCATGGCGGTGACGTACAGCTTCATGTAATAGCCTGCGTCCGAATGCTGGAACTTGGTCGCGATGTCGGGGAACTCGAGCGGCCCGTGGATATACACCTGGAGACGATAATATTTTTCTATAGAAATCTAGTAATACTTTGCCATTACAATTCTACTTCACAATGACCCTGGAAGAGATTGCTTTTAGTGATAAGACCGCCAGTTGTTGCACTGTTTTGTTATTTCTGGTGCGAACAATAAAGTGTTTATCTATCTATCTGTCTAATCCTAACTTCCTAACTACGAGTATAATATTATAAATACGATAGTGAGTTTGTTTGTTTGTTACGTTTTACACGCCCAATCATCATGAAATTTTGCATACACCTTGTCAGGGGTAAAAAGAGGACATAGAGTACTTCTGATCCCAAAAAAAATTTACGACTTTTCAAGGACTGCGGGTGAAACCGCGAGGCTCAGCTTGTAACAATAATAAAAGCGAAAGTTTGGATGGGTGGAGTTTGTTACTTAATCGCGGCAGAACTGCTGAACGGATTAGGATGAAATTTGGTATGGAGATAGATTTTAGCCTGGAATAGCACGTAAAATACTTGTGCTGCCTTTGTTTTTAGTCATGGGTATAAGCTACTTCCATACCAAATCTCATTGAAATCCGTTCACCCGTTTGAACGTAAAGAAGTAACAAACATACACACTCTCAAATTTTCGCTTCTTTATATTAGTGTGATGACACACACTCAACTCGGTTGCGTCGATAGCGATACAGACAGGAAATCCATGTGGATCGCTTCGCGCCACCTTCAGGATCACACCAGGACGCTCTAGGGCGTCTCGTCGCATAGCTTGGGAAGCCCTGCTCTAGAGATAAAAGAGACCCAGGATGGTTTGGTTGGGCTGTGTGAACGGAATAAGGGATCCACAGATTAACAGTTCGCTAGACGATATTAGTCTGTCAACCAATCGGAATAGAAACTCACAGTTCCGTTAAAGCTTCCGTCTAAGGGCTATGCAGATCTTGGAAGGCAGGCTGCCGAATTGTATAGTGCTAATAAACTGTGGGGGTGCTTAACAAGGTTAGTTTAAGTTCACATGACGTTAAGTGAAATTGTCGTTAAAAATATTACGCCTGTTTCAATCCGGATTAGAGTTACAGCTACCAATCGATAACAAACTATAAAACTTACATCATATCCACTGGATAGGTTCATGACTTGAGCAAACACTTCGCCATCAAGTGGGTGAATGTACAGCGTTCTATTTTGAGTTTCTACTGCGTCCCATCTATTTGCTTTTCTGTAGCT